>CM076996.1:153199669-155599669 GCA_039090855.1 Macrothele yani
TTTATAAGAATTTCTAAGACATCTTGCATGCAAATTTTTCAAGAACTGCTCTATTATTATAAACAATACTATGTGTTATCTGATCACTTATTTGATTATAAACATATGAAAAGGAAGAAGGAAGGAAAATACAAGCACTTCACAAACATTTTTTGAGTTATGCAATTCAAATTGCAGATTAAAAAATATTTTCTTATTATCTTTCATATTCAAATTTAAAATGACAAGATCATAGTATAGAAGGAAATTTAAAGGATACATTTAATGAACATGGTCATTTTGCACCTCTTTCAAAATACTACAGACTAAATCATTGCAACCTACTCAAAACATGGGTGTATGCTAGATGGCCCATCATTAAGCATTCTGTAAGCATTTTATTTTAAAAAATGTGAAGTATCTTTTTCATTTTAAGATTCTTCCTACCTCTACCAAAGGACATATATTTTGACTTTTCCACTTACTCTCTAAACATTATAATGGATATTGCTTATACCTAATTCTTGAGAAGGGGAGTTATAAAATACTATCTAAGCATTTTAATTAAAACATTTCATACTCTACATAATTTACCTCATTTTAAGTCTAACTGCTTATGAAATACTAAAATACAAACGAAATGCAAATATCTTTAAGCTTAAAGAAATAATGACTTACAAGATGACCCTGCATTTCTTTATCTCACTAAAATACACCACAACCAGTAATCTAATATGGAAAAATTTGATGCACAAACAAGCATAAGTTTAATTCAAATAAATATATTTATCAATATAAAAAATATTAAGCAATTTTCTACCATGAAAAAGAAATTTATAAAGCACTGAATAAATTTAACATTAGACATACTGAAGATATAAATAAATATTTTTATTTAACAGGACTTAAAAGAACAAAAGTTTGTAGTTATCAAATGTCTAGCAACACTTGAATTTTCATGAAAAAAAAAATTAAAATTACAGCAAACAACATGCTGTGCAAGTTTACTGCTAGCTGTATTCACACTGTCAAGATACACAAACAGCATATAAGAAAGCAATAAATACTACGTGTTTTCTGCACTTCTAATGATTTATCATAAAATAACCCATGAAATCATAACATGAAACATTTCATGCCATGCATGATTAAAGTAATTAAAAAAAATGAGCTTGCACAAAGTGCTACTGGTAACACCAAAACAAAACACTAGTCTTTACCAACTTTTTTTTTTTTTTTCTACTGATATGGATGCAAACTTCAACCAGAATATCTAGCTAAAATGTACTTATCACTTGGGAAAACAAATACTTTCAAATAAATTCAATGAAAATTAAACAGTGCAGTAGAATTGAAACAAGTAAAATTATCTGTAATGAACAGGATAATAGTCCATAGCAGGTACAATGGAGACAAATTATATAAAGTACTTAAAAATCAGATGCATTTGCTTCAAATATTTTTTGCACAAGAAATTAATAAGTGAAATAATACAAATTCAAGAGCTATCAGACCCTTAAGAAATGTGTCCTGAAAAAGAAATCACCAAGCACAAAATCTTGCAATCAGTTTTACATGAAAAGTTTCACCTTAGAAGTCATTTGTGACCAATAGTTAAGAATGCAGTATGAATGGCAAAATCTGCTTGTTATGACAATCAATTAAGAATAATGAGGAATGACACATTTCCACGAGCATTATGACTAACGGCAAATTTTCTGGTCCTTAAGGATTTTTGCCTTCCTATTCATTCTAGAAGCAAAAATGATATCAATGCTTTAAAAAGCACACAATATTAAATCCATGTTCATGTTAATAAAAAAAAAATATTTAAGTGCACAATAATTTTCCTATTTCATGGCAGAATCTCCTTAAGAACACATATCTACAGAATAAGAAATATATATAAAATACAATAAGAAATTAACTTTTACTGTAACAGCTTTTCCTAGCTTTTTGTGAATAACCTTATATCTTTTGATCAGCACATTTACTAATTCACAAGTTTAAATGCTTGAAAACTATATTTGCTACTGTATCCACTGATCTGCATCCAAACACATTTTTTTTTAAATCTACATATCACCTCCACAGATAATTCTTTTACGAACGTTTTTCAACCAATGAAATGTTATACCCACTAACCCCACTATTTTAAATTATGTCTCTAAACTCTACTTGTTTCTGTAATTCTAAGCCATACAATATTTGTCAGGGTATGTTACCCTCACCTCTCAATCATTCGCTTGTGCCAAGAAAATAATCACTCTTGAAAATTCTTGTTCACACAATTAATTGTGCACATAATTTTGTCATCAAGTTCTTCCCCCTTTCTCTTTTCATCAGGAGACTGAGAAAAATGGAAAAAGGGTGGGAGAAGGGAACACAACTTCTGGATATAAAATATACAACTGATTTGGAAAGTAGTTGTGCAAAGTTTATATGTGTTTTCTTTTCTACGAACAGTTTCTTAAAATCATCATGTGAATTTTCAAGGATAAATTGTCCTCATTAGGCTTTATTCCCAATGATTCTGCAATGGTTACAGTTAAACACACAGGACCTCACTTCTGTCTATGCAACAGTTATGGAATTAATGTTTGTATACACTAAAATGATGTCTAAACTTTCAACCCTGGAACCTGATCTGATCTTTTTCTTAGTTATTTTGAATTTTTAACTAACTATACTTCTAGAAGAAAGAAAAAAAAAACATTTGCTCATTGACAATGGAGTCCCTTCTTTTTTCCAAGTGCTTGTTTGAATTTTCTTTTTATGATGTTGATTTGTTCAATAACTTTAAGTAACTCCCAGTTCATTTTGTGACCAGTTTCTCTTACATGTCTATCTAAGCTGGTTTAATTTAGAAGTTTTTTATTGCTACTTTCATGCTCTGCCCGCAAAGTTTTCCGATGATGAACATCCTACCCCCCCCCCCCCAACATAAAACAGTCCACACTTACATTTCATTGTAAATAACTCCTTGCATGTGTAAGATATCTTTTACTGAATCTTTCAACTTGTTTTTATTTTTATTTTTTGTCATTAACACCTGATGCAGGCTTTATGTTGCACTTATTACTTACTTTTCTTATTTTCTTAAGGGACTCAAATAGCATTTGTGAAAGGCAGTTTTTATGGTGAGTTTTCTTTTTTAGAAGGTGAGATTTTCTTTTTTCATTTTATTATGTAGTTTGTTTAAACAACACACACTTTCCCCTGGATAATAATTTAATGTAAGGATTCCTTCTAATTCAGCTTTGTATACTTTTTTTTGTTCTTCAGCTGAGTCACATTTATTCATTTTTTAATGCATTGACTTAGACATTTCTTTTTTATAGACAGTATGATTTGAAATATAATACTTTGTTGGTATTCATGAGCTTTTTGTATGTATGAGTAAAAACTATCACTTTCTATATAAATAGTTAAACCTACAAAATTATGTCTTTCTTCAAGCTAAACTTCTAAAGTAAATTTTAGGTTCTTCTAAAGCAATGAAATTTTCAAGTATTTCTTCAGGTAATTTTTTTCTCTGCTATCAATTATACAGAGGTTGTCATCTACATATCTTGCATGTAAGCAAAAATATGCAGGTTTCATTAAGATTAGGTCTTGAAGTTCTTCCACAAAATAATTTGCTAACATTGGTGAAGGCACAAATCAGTGTTGCCAGAGACTTTTACTTGGTGAAAATATTATTGACTTTTACTTGAAATCAGTAGACCAGATTTTTTTGCTTAAAATATGCACCACCTCACAAATGTAATGTATCATCGGATGAAATCTCGATATGAAGGAACACTTCACTCTACTGGTAAATCAACCAGTACCCCACAAACTACTATTAAACAGTGGAATAAAAATTAAAACCAATACAATCTTGAGTCGCTTTTTTACAAGATATTACTATATGATCAGCTTTATAAAATAATGTTCATCATTAAAACTAATGTTGGTGTAAATAATCATAGTGTTTGCCTTTTAATGTAGACACAACTGGATCTGTTCCACTTGTGTTCCATTTTTATACACTTACACTTCTTACTCAACAATACCCAATGTTCAAAGAGTATGTGAAATAAGTGCTATACTCAAAAAAGTATAATTAATACAGATATCATACTATAGACATTTTCTTGATATTCTGTGTTTTAACAAAACAATGGAAAATCTTTGTATAACGGACTAATTAATTACCTAGAATAAAAAAATATTTCATAACAACTAGTATGAAAATAAAAAAAAAGAAGTAGGTAGCATGTTTTGAATAATTTTAGTCTCGGTCAGCTTTTTCTCTTCAGACCGATTCTGTGATGAGTCTTGTCCATTGGATTAGTAGATGGTGAGTACTGAAAGAACACAGACATTCTTAGACAGCATGTCTCTGAGTTGTTGGCTGTCTTCAAACAGAAAAATCAGTAGATCACAAAAATCTATCAGAAGACAGGAGTCAAAATCAGTAGAATGGCAACACTGGTACAAATCCCATATCTAGTATGGATTTTTGTATGAAAAACTTCACTTCAAAATGAAAAAAGAAAAACGTTTTTAGAGAGAAAAGAAGCATTTCACAGAATTCCACTGTTATATTTCCCCCCATGTTTTCTAATACAATTTGGTCAGCCAAGTCATCTGTTAAAAACTCAACTCGTAAATCTAGATTAATGAGTGTACACTCAAATGATGTCTAAACTTCCATAACGGTCCATCTCAGAAAGCTGATCTGATCTTTTTCTTTAGTTCTTTTGAATTTTTAACTAGACTGGTAGTTTTTTTTTAATAATTTTGGAAGACCAAATTTGAGAAAATAGTTCAGCTGGCACTTGAAAAATACAGAGCATTTTGTACCTATTATTGGATGGGTAATTTTATGTACAGTCAAGCCTCAATTTATCACCACCCTTGACAAACACCACCCCTTTAGTCTCAACAGATGTGATCTATACAAAACATCCCTTGATATACCACCACCTATCAATATATATTATTACGTCAATTTGCCTTTCCCAACACAAAACACACTCGATGTACGACCACTTGCAAGCTGTGCAAGAATTTCCGTCCCATTTTTTCAGTGAAGTAACAATAGGTATACTATCATTTGCAATACTGTTTCACACGTTTATAAGTATAATGTAAGCTATGTGGGCTATATTTATCAAATATAAAGCATATCAACATTAAAATTGGGTAAACATTGGTACTGTTGAAGTATGACATGAACTTACCAAAGAAATCGTAGTTTGAAGAAATTTTTCTATTACTGATATATACGTATTATGTCTGCTTGCTATTTTCAAAGTAGTTCTGGACATAAGTCATAAGTTATGGCTAGGGTTAGTTGCTGTGTAATTACATTTCATTCTTCATCTGGTTTGCAGCCTTCATAATAGTCATGGGTGGAATTTACTTCAAACGAATGTATAATTTAGGGTTAAATCGTCCTCTGTTAGCATGAAGTTCAATGAGCCTGTGCCAATTAGGCACAATCTCGCACTTTAATAATTTCAAGGTTGCAGATGACGGAAGGTAATATGAATTGAACAAGATTGAATTCATGAAAGGAGTATTAAAATCTAACTTAAAACCATTAAAATGTTAAAAACGTATGTAGACAATTTCCAAATCCATGACTTGTGAATATGAAGCCTAACATGAAACGAACAAAAGACAAGTTACTGAGGGAAACTATGAATGAAACATTGAAATGGAATTTAAAAAACTATTGAAAACAATTAAAAGATCTAAAAATAAAGCACAGCTCACGTCTCACATATTTACCAAACAAGTTTCGAACAGCTTCCATTGCCGTCATCCTTAGTGGTACATTCGCCGATGTTTGACCCGTTGCGACTAACACAACGTCGACTCACACACACACCACAGAAACATGTTATTACATGTGGTGAGATCTTGTCTGCAAAAACAACTATGTAATTTCACATAAGAATGCCATATGGCACCATCTGTTGGGCAAGCAATCAAGTATCACAAGCTTCGGTATTTTGTTGTCGTTCATGTTTATTTTTCTTTCTATGCTTAAAAATTATTTCATTAATTTCTTTCCTTTTTAGGTCTTGATCAATTAGGTGCCTCCAAGAATATAGAAGTTCATAGAGAGATGAACAATTGCAATTTGTTTGCCAGGTTTTTTTGTATGACAACTGCTTGTGACATCAAAAGTTGACTATGCATAAAAAATACAGACTAAAGAACATAAACGATAGTATGCCCATTGTTACTTCACATAAGTATGCCACGTAATTTATTTGGTTACATTGCGTTAACCAAAATATAGTTACCATTTTTTCAGACTCATATTCAACTGTGATGAACCTTAATGTTAAAGACACTGATTCAACCAAAGATACGAATCAGTGTCTTTTAATATTAAGGAGATTATTTGAAGCAGACTCCAAGGACGGTGATATTTCAAACGCCCTTGTAAAATTAAGATTGTGCTTTAAAAATAATTGGGTTAAAATCTAAAACAAAAATGAAAATAAATGAGTGTTTTAAGAAAAAGAACTAAGGGTAAGTAAAATGGTTTTACGTAATGCTGTTTATTTTCACGTGATAAAGTTTTAGCAATGTAGCATGATTTTTATTAATTTCCTCATAATTAAAATGCTACCTTTATCTTCCTATTATGCAAAGTAAATTTCTGCATTTAATGCATACCAGAAGCTTCTGAGATGGAAACGGACAGTTTGAACTACAGTGTGCACTAAGTACACAACACATAACTATAACTACATTTTTTCTAATTAACATGTTTTTAATAATGTCAATTATGATTTTTGATGAACCATCAATAACAAAATTTGGGTTACTTACAAATAATTGGCTAATTTGATATAATGCAACCCTTCATGAAAAGGCACAATGTAATGTAACAAATGGTGGCAGTACATCAAAGGTTGACTGTATTTTGAAATTTCCATATATTTGGGGAATTGTAAACTGACTTTTTGAAAACAATAGTTTTCTGAAAGTTGATTTGCCCTTTTCTCTTCATTTTTATTAGTTTTGAGAACTTTTTTACCTTTAATTTATCTTCCATTTTTTAGTGTAATCTTATTTATCCATAATGGTTACAGTTTTACTTTTGTCAGTTTTTATTAGCACCATTGTCTTCATTTGTTTGTACTCCTTTTTTTCTTTTTTTTTTTTTTGATTGGGGGTTTAACAACCATTATGATCCATTTATTGGGTTATAAGTAGTCACCCATAACCTATTTAGGGCCACTGGTTTCAGGGAAGGGAGAGAGCCTGTGCCGTAAGACAAACAAAACATCCATGTCTCACCGGGATTCGAACCCAGACACATCTCGGACGAATGATCAGAAGCCATCGCTTAGACCATTGCACTACCAGGGTGGCTCATTTGCACTGAATTCTTCAAGAGTTTTTAATTCCTTATTTTTGAAATACTTTTGTTGATTATTTGCTTTTTTCATGGATTTGATTAAGCTACTACAGCATTATTTTCTGAGAGATATTACTGTTCTTGAGATTTCACTTTCTACTGGATTACATATGCTTTTCCAATTCTATTACCACTTTCTTAGCACTTATCTTCCCCAAATAAAGATTAAAATTACTTCATTTCGAATTCTTAAAAATCAGTTTTTTTATCTTCCTGGGTAAGGCAAAATGGCATGTTTAAGTGTTGTTGTTTTTTTCAGATTGGGTTTCTTATTTTTGATTATCAATTTAAGAATTTATTTTCTTTTAGCTTTAAACTTTCCTTTAATTTTCTATTTTTGTCCAATAATGCAGTTACTTGATTTAGAAGGTTTTGTCATTCATTTTCTTTAAAATGAATATGCCACCTAATAGAATAAACTGTGAAATAGGAAATATTTTGGCATGGAATGGTATATGTACAAAATAAGCTGTCTATACAAACGATAAAAGCAAACCACGTCTTCAATAAGCAAATTAAAATCAATTTATTTACAAATTAAAAGCGGGTTAAAAGCAGATTAGCGCTTTCGGGGATCTCCCGTCCCCATCTACTGGTCAATGCGCCACGGGATCCAACAGAGTCAACCCTTATATATACTTGATAACATGACCCATCATGCACCATGTCACCAACGGACCATGATGTCACAGTATAAACACAAATTATAAAATTTCAATTCCAAAACAATATAACATAAATATGGGAATACAAAATATTTACAAAAATGTACTATTCCGATGTTTTAAAATTCCTCATGTGTCAAAGTCTCTTGTGGAGCAACCATTTTTCGCCAAGGTCTTGGTACAAATGTGGGGAGATCTAAATTACAACAGTTGTCTCCGTATGCAATAATATATAAACTTTCTGAAAAGAAAACAGTATTTTTGTTGACATTGCAGTTCAAGATTTTAACATTCTCCCAAACAGGGGTGTAACCACCCTGTTTAACAGCCATAGTAAAGGCAGTATTAACAGTTTCTGTCCGGAGGGTGTACTTGTGTTCACCCAACCGGGTATTCAGAGTCCTAATTGTAGAACCTATATAAAATTTGTCAATAACACCCGAATCCTCATGGGCGAGCGGAATGCAGTATACACCATATTTTTTTTTTTAATAATATGGTGTATACTGCATTCCGCTCGCCCATGAGGATTCGGGTGTTATTGACAAATTTTATATAGGTTCTACAATTAGGACTCTGAATACCCGGTTGGGTGAACACAAGTACACCCTCCGGACAGTAACTATTAATACTGCCTTTACTATGGCTGTTAAACAGGGTGGTTACACCCCTGTTTGGGAGAATGTTAAAATCTTGAACTCCAATGTCAACAAAAATACTGTTCTCTTTTCAGAAAGCTTATATATTATTGAATACGGAGACAACTGTTGTAATTTAGATCTCCCCACATTTGTACCAAGACCTTGGCGAAAAATGGTTGCTCCACAAGAGACTTTGACACATGAGGAATTTTAAAACATCGGAATAGTACATTTTTGTAAATATTTCGTATTCTTATATTTATGTTATATTGTTTTGGAATTGAAATTTTATAATTTGAGTTTATACTGTGACATCATGGTCTGTTGGTGACGTGGTGCATGATGGGTCGTGTTATTAAGTATATATAAGGGTTGACTCTGTTGGATCCCGTGGCACCAGTAGATGGGGACGGGAGATTCCAGCGCTAGTCTACTTTTAACCTGCTTTTAATTTGTAAATAAATTGATTTTAATTTGCTTATTGAAGACGTGGTTTGCTTTTATCGCATGTATAGACAGCTTATTTTGTACATATAGAATAAACTGTATCACAATACTCAAACAACAGGACACTACCTTGCACTGTGCATACGAATAAAAAAAAAAATTTAAGGTAATGGGGATAGTTTATTAGCACATCATTGCAGAAACTTTTCTGTGGCAAATAATGAAGTGGAAAGGGGACTTACTAGTCACTATCAGGTTTTTTCAAAAGTTTCAAAATCCTCTCTGCGATTAAAACTGTAAGTGGTGAAACAGAATGTATCAAGTAATAATTATGACTTTTTAACTCTTTAAAAAGCACCTCTACATGGGAAAAAAAAGACCTAAAGAAAGACAGAGACAGATAAAAAGTTGCCAAGCCATGTCTGCAGACCTTTTACCCTGAGCAAACCACAAACGTTAATTTGAAAATTACATGGTAACTGCAATGCATAGAAGCTGATGCAGTATAACACGTTCACAATAGCTTATGGGTAGTTTGAACATGCATAGCACAGTGCTCTGCCATTAGTCTAGTTGAAGCCAAGATCAAATAAACTTGGATGCTCTGCTGCGGGATTGCACCATTGTTGAACTATGCACCGTAGTGAGATTTCTTTGGGATGAGGGAGTGAAACCTGCTGAAATTCACTGAAGGATGTTGGCTCAGTACAGAAGTGAAAACAGCATGACTCAACGAAAAGTTTATGAATGGGTAAAAAGGTTTAAAGTGGGAAGAACAAGTTTAACTGACGAAGAACAATCTGGTCGGTCATCAACATCGCACACACAAGACCATATCAACAGGGCGAATGGCTTGGTCAAAGAAGCCCGACGTATTACATTGTTTGCTGTACATTTGGATATGAGCTATGGATCCATACATGCAATTGTGCCTGATGACTTGAGGAACTGTAAAGTTTGCACAAGATGGGTACCCAAACAGCTTACTGATCTGCACAAGCAACAGTGTATGGAGGAGCGACCCAATTCCTGAAACATTATGAAGAAAATCTGAGTGCGTTGGAGAGTATTGTCACTGGCGACATGACATGGGTTCATCACTGTGAACCAGAAAGCAAGAGACAAAGCATGCAGTGGAAACACCCATCTTCTTCAGTAATGAAATTCAAATGACAGCCCTCTGCCAAGAAAATCATGGTGACCTTCTTTTGGGACATGAAGGGCCCTGTTCTGGTGGATTTTCAGGAACACGGACAAACAGTGATCAGTGCAATGTACTATGCTATGCTTATAGAGAAACTGAAACCTGTAATTCACAGCAAAAGGAGAGGAATGCTATTAAAAACAGTCTTGCTGCACCATGAGAGATACACCTCCCCATGTAGTGGATGCAATGGTGGAAGCAATGCAACAACTGTAGTTTGAATGTCTACCACATCCCCCTTACAGCCCTGATCTGGTGCCACGCGATTACCACATCTTCGGTCCACTTAAAGAGACTCTACATGGTCACAGGTTCATCTTTGATTATGAAGTTAAGGTAGCAGTGCAGACCTGGATTTGGGAACAGCGGAAAAGCAGCTTCTCCCAAGGAATGAAACAGCTAATGGAACAATACAAGAAGTGCATCGACCTGTAGGGGACTAACTATGAGGAGACGTGAGATAACCATTATGTTCATTTGCTCAAAGTTACCAATATTAAAGAGTATGATGCCTTTACTTTTCGATTCTCTCTCATACAAGTCAAATCTGTAGATTTATAGCAATGCTTCTTAAAACTATTTCAGACCATGGAACTCCAAGCGATGTATATTTGCAGAACCCCTATAAAAATTTGCATTTTTGAACTTCACTTTTAGTTGGTAAAGTTCGATGAACACTTACCGCACGTGGGGCTTGGCTTTCAATTCATATTTCCGTTATGTGGATGCGGCACGGGATTTTTCATTTGGCCACGGGTCCACTTCTTTTTTTTTTTTTTTTTTTCCGTTGGAATTTATTTTGCCTCATCACCAAATGAGTTTTTTTTTCCTTTGCTGCATCCTCATTTACTTCAATATTTATTCATAACCCTAGTACTTTCGGTAATACTCCTTTACCGTCTTCGAGGGGACATTTTGCTCCGACTAGCACGGACCGTGTCAGCTGGGCATTTTGGTGGTTCTCGCGGGCTGCTTCTGTCATCGGCTATCGCTTCTTCTTGGGCGTTGTGGCGCCATCTCTTGTTGGTCAGTGATCTCATTTTTTGAACTTTTTCATTTTTTTGCTCAATTTTAATTAAATTTCTCCAGCTGTTTCTCAAATTATTAGGGTCATTATGGTTGCAAACTTTTGTCCTATTTTTTTCAATCATTACCGACTCTGCTATTCTGAGGTGTTTTTCGGATTTACAGCTTTTAATGATTTTTATATTTTCGAATTTAGGATATTTTTGGTTATCCAGACAGTATTGAATAAGTGCTGTTTTTTCTTCTTTTTTCTGCCAGTTTTTTACGTGTTGTTTTAATCTGTGTTTAAGCTTATTTTTGGTACTTCCTATATAAGCCATTGGAGGATTTTCAGTAATAGGAATTGAGTAAATACCTGCTTTTTCTAACATTTTTATTTTTTCATTATTTTTTTTTACTACATTTTTGATGGTATTTACTTTTCCTCCAATTTGAATGTTATGCTTTTTACAAATATTATTAATTTCATTGGTAGTACCTTTAATGTAAGGAAAACCATTTAAATATTTGACTTCTTTTTTATTTACTACAGCATTATTTTTTATTTTCTTTATTACTTCTGTGTTCCATTTTTTTATTAAATGGTTAGGATAACCAAAGCTACCTGCAATTTTTTTTATGAATTTGATTTATTCATTGATGAACTGGCTGTTTTCAGAGTGCGTATATGCTCTTTTTATTAAGGTTTTTAGACTATTGCATTTTTGAGGATAAGGATGTGCCGAATTGTACGGGATTAGGACCGGAACAAATGAACTTTTCCGATAAACCTTGTATAGTAACTTATCTGTGGATTTGATAACTTGTACGTCCAAAAAGGCTATTGCATTATTTTTTTCTATTTCAACAGTGAGTTCTATAGTTGGATATAAAGCGCTGTAACATTTTGTTAATTTTTTTAATTCTTCTTCGTTCAGTTTTGATAGAATGAAAATATCATCCACGTATTGACAGTACACTTCTGGTTTTTCTTCCATACGATGCAGGACATTTTCTTCAATTTCGTTCATCACAACCTCATTATATAGAGTTGATAATGGTGAGCCCATTGGGCCTCCTGAATTTTGCTTGAATATTTTGTTCTTGTATGTAAAAATATTATTTTCATATAAATAGACTAAAACTTTTTTGAATTCATGAATTTGTGTGTTATTTAAAATTTTAAGATTTTGCAACTTCTTAATGATAATTTCAATAGCTTCTGGAACAGGAGTGCTTGGATATAATGCTTTAACGTCCATGCTTGCCATATTTAAGTCCTTTAGGCCAGTTTTTACATTTTTAATTTTCTCTATAAATTCATACGTGTTCTTGATGGTGAACTTGTTGTTCATGAAAAAGGGCGCTAGGAATTTATAAATGTTTTTCTCTAATGTTATCAATGGTGAGTTTTTTTTTGAAACTATCAGTCTCATTGGAGCACCATCTTTGTGCGTTTTTATCTTTGCAACAATACGTGGTATGCCTGCTCCCATTGGTGGAAAAGAGCGCTTGATTTCATCAGGTAATGTGCTATGATTTCTTATATCCGCTAAAAAAAGCATAACATTCAAATTGGAGGAAAAGTAAATACCATCAAAAATATAGTAATAAAAAATAATGAAAAAATAAAAATGTTAGAAAAAGCAGGTATTTACTCAATTCCTATTACTGAAAATCCTCCAATGGCTTATATAGGAAGTACCAAAAATAAGCTTAAACACAGATTAAAACAACACGTAAAAAACTGGCAGAAAAAAGAAGAAAAAACAGCACTTATTCAATACTGTCTGGATAACCAAAAATATCCTAAATTCGAAAATATAAAAATCATTAAAAGCTGTAAATCCGAAAAACACCTCAGAATAGCAGAGTCGGTAATGATTGAAAAAAATAGGACAAAAGTTTGCAACCATAATGACCCTATTAATTTGAGAAACAGCTGGAGAAATTTAATTAAAATTGAGCAAAAAAATGAAAAAGTTC
The DNA here is from genome assembly GCA_039090855.1 of Macrothele yani. Classification (NCBI taxonomy): domain Eukaryota; kingdom Metazoa; phylum Arthropoda; class Arachnida; order Araneae; family Macrothelidae; genus Macrothele; species Macrothele yani. The sequence continues at coordinate 153,213,029 of CM076996.1, forward strand.
GAAAAATGAGATCACTGACCAACAAGAGATGGCGCCACAACGCCCAAGAAGCGATAGCCGATGACAGAAGCAGCCCGCGAGAACCACCGAAATGCCCAGCTGACACGGTCCGTGCTAGTCGGAGCAAAATGTCCCCTCGAAGACGGTAAAGGAGTATTACCGAAAGTACTAGGGTTATGAATAAATATTGAAGTAAATGAGGATGCAGCAAAGGAAAAAAAACTCATTTGGTGATGAGGCAAAATAAATTCCAACGGAAAAAAAAAAAAAGAAGTGGACCCGTGGCCAAATGAAAAACCCCCGTGCCGCATCCACATAACAGAAATATGAATTGAAAGCCAAGCCCCACGTGCGGTAAGTGTTCATCGAACTTTACCAACTAAAAGTGAAGTTCAAAAATGCAAATGCATTAATGCACGTTAAAAAATATAACCTCCAATATCGGAAGTAAATTGAAACCCTATAAAAATGTTCTTGAAAACAAAATGATAGACAAACCATGGAAACAAGTAGCAAAACAATTCCACAGTAATGAGGCTCAGCTGCGAAGGCATCAAACATGGTAGTGTATATCCAATTGAATTGTTTTTTATCACTGTTATCATAAAATTAGCTACCAATTATAGATATTTCAAAGGTTTTATGGAATCCAATGAGTTCTTCATGCAGCATGATTTAAGAAACACTGATTTATAAAGATGTAATCACAATAGCATATCAAGTAACTTGAGAACAAAATAATTTCCACACATCTGTTTGTTTCCCAAGAAAATCCAAGTAAAATCATGAGCACAACCCTACAAACACTTCCCTAAAATGACTACTTCTAAACATCTATGACAATTATATTGCCTCTTTTATCATGTGGTTCATACAATTTTACAAAAAATAAATTCCAGGTGCTCCAATTCTTGCTAGAATCATAGTGCTTTGTTTTATATTTTGCAAATTGGGGTGATGTTTACTACACATTTTGAACTTATTAATTGAAAGCAGAAATATCTATATATATATACACACTATCTACCAACAAGTACTTGGACACCTGTGATAGCAAAGGAAAACGAAGTTTGTTCACCTTCAATAGTTGGTGGAGCCTCCACGAGCGACGATTACAGCTGCGACACTCTGGGACATACTCTCAAATAGGCATTGTACGACGGCTAGCGGTATTTTCTTCCACTCGGCTTGGAGAAGACAGGTCATTTCCTTCACTGATTTTGGACGGTGGGGGCACCCCTTAAGTCGACGCTCCAACTCGTCCCAGAGGTGCTCGATAGGGTTAACATCCGGGCTCTACGCAGGCCAGTCCATTCGATTAACCCCATTGTCATCATACCAAGCCATGGTGGAACTCACAACATGACAGGTGGCATTGTCATCCTGAAAGTAACATGGGTCCACCCCGTAAAACTGACACAACGTAGGAAGCGCATGGTCATCCAAAATGGTGCAGTAGGTCTCAGCGTTGAGTCTACCAGGAATTGCGACCAAGGGTCCCGTGCCATACCAGAAGAAACACCCTCAGAGCATAATTCCACTGCCGCCAAACTTCACAGTTGGCACAATACATTCCTGCCGAAGGCGTTCTCCAGCAGACGCCAAACCCAGACCCTGCCATCCGAACGGTAGAGGGTGAACCTTGATTTGTCGCTCCAGAGAACCTGTTTCCACTGTTCAACGGTCCACTGTCAACATTCTTTGCACCACGTTAGCCGAGCAGCGCTATTGGACTTGATCAAAGGCTTGTGGGCGGCAGCACGTCCATGATAACCGAGCAGATGGGCTTCCTTACGGATGGTATTCATCGAAAGAACACACACGGATGCCTGTTGAAACCCTCGGGGATGTGGCCCATCGATTTGGTGCGGTTCTTCTGAATTTCTCTGGCCATCACCCATCAGTTTCTAACTCCCAGTTTTGTGGGTCTGCTGGTTCGGGGCACATTCTGACAGTCACATCTCATCTTCCACTTGCCAATCACATAGGCCACTGTCGATTTTGGGTACTTCAACTCGCTGGATATGTCACGTATAGATCGGCCATTTCTGTGATACCCGACGATTACACCTTTCTCGAAATCAGAGAGCTCCGAACTGCGTGGCATCTTGCATGCAATTGGTTGTGTTGTTGTTTCCCACAAGATATTTAATGGCGGTGACCGTGACGTGTATCAGGGCCGCAGATATCGTCGATTGCAGGGGTGTCCAATTACTTGTTGGTAGATAGTGTATATACGTTAGTGGCGATGGGATATTCTGATTTATCAAAACCTTAAGAAGCTTGCTTGCATTTTTACAACAGGCAAAACGAAATATATTCATGGTACTGATAACTTCTCTTCTTTGTAATAAAATATTTTTTACCATGTCTATTTATCACAATGCAGACACTGAGCTAAAGCAAAAGACATACAGCATGAATTGTGTGCAAATTCAAGACTGACACTTTGTCATTGATATAATTTTAACCCATTTCAAGACAATTTTTCCGATTAAATGTCACACTACCAAGGCTATATGGTGCACCAGTATGGCTTGAATTTTCTGCATCTTTTTGCAGCCTCATATCACTTATCTTTTGACTCCATTTCTTTTTCATGGTTATATGACTTTCCTTTTGCACAAGATGTGGAAATAAATATGAATTTCAGCAGATTCATTTAAAAAAAAAATTTGTCAGAAAAGTTGTAAATGCAATATAAATCAGTTGACAGCAGAGCACATGGCAAATGTCACAGACATAGTCTTCTGCACAGCATCCACCCCCATTCTTAGTCCAGGTGAACAAGCTACCTGCTGCTCCTTTGTTTGTTTGGCAGCACAACAATGAATAAATCTTGCATTAGCCAATGCAAGATTTCTTCAATGGTTTTGAGCTCCCTTGACTGCTAAAAATCTGTAGTCTCTCTCTTCCCTACTGCATGCTTTCAGAAACACAGAAAAACCAATTCCTGCATCTGCCTTCGCTCTCAGGGATTGGCAAGAACATGTACAGCACAGTGATATAATTCTCTCTGTAAAAGAAAGCAGACGATGAGTGTTTCCTCATTCCCCAGTTTCCTTTCTTGATGTGTGGCCACTGTTTCTAAGGTAAAACTGGTTTCATGATAATCGACTAAAAGGGAGGAGCTTTTTTTTTTATTATTATTGAAGGTTTAACAACCACCGTGGGGAAACTCAATAGGCTATAAGCAGTCGCCCATCCCTAATTTGGGGTCACTGGTTCCAGGGAAGGGACAGAACCAGTGTTGATAGACAAAAACAACATCCATGCCTCACAGGGATTCAAACTCAGACCCTTCTCAGGCGAATGGTCATAAACCAGCGCTTAGACCACTGCGCCATCGGGGCAGCAGGAGGAGCTTAGCACTGCTCTTGTTTGCTCCTTCCTCACACACCTGAGGTCAGGAGATGAGAGGACAAAGTTCATGACTGGTGTCATGTGTCAGGTCATAACCTGGGGCATGTTACAAATTATCTATCTAGAAACCTATCATTACTTTTCTCCTACTGGACTTCGGCCTTTTACACCAAAGCAAGCCTTTGTGGCCATACAATAAGGTATTGGAGGCCATCTCTTCCAACCAAACTAGTTCACCATAATAATTTCATGAATTTTCCAGGAAATCCAAGAGGCACATGAACTCTATTCTTCCTAATGTCACTAATATTCTCCAGTTACAAAAAACAAATACTATATTTGACAAAACTGACAGAAATTACATCAGTAATGCATTAAATCAAATCTAGTACTGATTGCACAAATAACAATCTATAAGGAGTAACACTTAGGATATATGTGTAGTGTTTTTCTGACAGATTATAACTGCTGTGAGTAAAAGGATGGCATCATTTTATTTGACTTTTGAACCCTGTAATATGGAAAAAATATTTTGAGCATAGTTTTGTCATGCAGAACTTATTTTGAGCACATAGTTTTTTTCATGAAAAACTTATGAATAGTTGGTGATGAGCAACTATATATATAGTATGCAACTGAATCTAAATCCTCGGTATATGAAACCCTGATAAAAGAAAAAGAAATAAAAACTAACAGTTAAGTATTGAAATTACACAAAATCAGTAGCTAAAAATAAAGGATTCAACACATAATCATTTAAACTGTTCCACACAGAAGGCTACAATGTCCAAGAGGCTCTCACACTCACAGTTACATCATTCAAAATTTGCAATATACCTATCATAGAAATTCAAATACTTAAGAGGAGTTGCAAGATTTTAAAATAACACACAAAACAATGAGTTAATCTGACAAAACTGCATTTTTAAAAATGAAATTATGAAAAGTGATCCTAAAAGATTGAGATGCTAATATTTGGAACACTTTACTCTATTTCTCTCTCTCTCCCTCCATGATGGACTTAATCATTCGGAGGCATGTACTTGTCTGAGAAATAAAAATGCATGAAATAACGTACGGGAATACTTTCTTCAGAAATAATATCAAGTAATATTAACAGGAATTTAAGATGCTAAAACACATGCTAAAATTAGAATTAACGTTAAAAAAAACCTCAAAGAACATAGATCCTGAGTCCTTGAGATTTTTTTTTAATACTTTGACTCAATAAAGTATTATTTTTATGGTACAAGGGTTCCAAGAATAAGACAAGTGAGGAAAGAAGGTAAAAACAAAGAGACTATGCACAGAGTGAGCTTGAATAAAGAGGAGTGTCCCCCACCTAATGAATGCATCAGCTGATCCCACACATGCACGTAAACTTACAAAATTTTATAAGGCTGCAGAACTCAGTGTTCAAATACACACAAAAAATATATTCATGTATTCAAAAATTAAACAATGATATCTACAGTGACTGCTTTATCAAGCAATCATTGCCAATATCATTAAACCAATGATTGTTTTATCCATCCTTAACATTCATAACAAACAGATTTTTTTAATTCACAGCTTCACACTTAAAAACTGTTGATCAAGTATGTCATCCACGTTTGCAACTCCCTGTAGCTTATTAAGCTACAAATGAGATGAAATGGTTGATGGCTCGGTTTCACTAAATGATGGTGATGAGGTATGAAAAAATGTCCTACTCAGAGTTAAAACAATGTGTATCCTTTTCAGTGCACATTGAGAGAGATCTTATGAGTCTAGTCAGTTGACAGAGTTTTGTTGTGCTGGAACAATGCATTCCGAATGGCAAAACAGAAAGCTTTGAAAAAATGTTCATATGACTGTGATCAATGTCAAAACAAAAGCATTTGTTACATCACAAGGAAAAGTTGTTTTGAATAACTGCTTAATTTGATTTCTTTTAGTTAAAAATTTCCCAATACATGAGGTGGAAATACACATCCATCATAATAAGTGACAGACAGAATGTTGAAAATGGCAATTTTGATAGTTAAATATTCATTCCTTAGAGAGTTTTATCAAATATTTAGAATTAAGTCCAGAAACAGGAATGGCATTGTGTTTGTTTTCTTCCCTGTTGAAAGATTTTTACATTTGACTGTACCATACCAAATGAGAATACTTTGAGTCTGATCCTTTTTCTAGATGTTTAAGGTTCTGCTCTTTATGAGATCATGTAAACCCATTTATCTGCTTATATTATGGTTAAAAATGTAAAGTCAGAGATAAATACAAAAAGTTTTCCAAAAAGGTTCTGCTGACTATCTTATTTCAGTAGTCATATAGCTTATCTACCTTTAAATGTCATGTTCCTTAGTAATTAACTTAGATCTGTCCAACCCCTCTACCCCCCTTTTTTACGCTTTCCAACCGTAGGTTGAAGAAGCGTATATGCTCCAGCTTTGTCTGTCTGTCGGCACGATAACTCAAGTAAAAATGGTTCGATTTCAATGAAATTTTAGTATGTGGTAAGGGACCACCTGGGGATGAACCCTATTGAAAATGGACGAAATGGAGTCAAAGGTCACGGCATAGGAGCGAGATCCATTCCATTGCCCTTATGTGTCATACCTTGCATAAATATGGTTCGATGTCGATGAAATTTTAGCATATTGTAGGGACTACGTGGGAATGGCCCCTATTGAAAATGGGTGAAGTGGGGGTCAAAGATCATGGCATAGGAGCGGGATCCATTCCATTGCCCTTATGCGTCATAACTTGCGTAAATATGGTTCGATGCCGATGAAATTTTAGTATATTGTAGGGGACCACTTGGGAATCAATCCTATTGAAAATGGGTGAAGTGGGGTCAAAGGTCAGGACATAGGAGCGGGATGCATTCCACTGACTTTATGCGTCATAATGTGCGTAAAAATGGTTCGATTTCGATGAAATTTTATTATGTGGTAGGGGGACCAGCTGGGGACGATCTTATGATGTCACAATCTCGCGCTTGATATGTTGGCGCGCGGTCACGCCATCTGTCTCATTACCTCACGCATTGTGTGTGGATCCTATTAAAGTTTTATGACGTCACACTCTTGCGAGCAGATGGTCACGATTCCCATCTGCCTCATTACGTCATGCTTTGTGTGCGTATGTTCGTCCGCACAATAACTCACGTAAAAATTGTTTGACTTTGATGAACTTTTAGTATGTGGAAGGAGATCACCTGGGAAGGAACCCTATTGAACGTGAATGAAATGGGGTCAAAGGTTAGCACATAGGAGCGGGATCCATTCCACTGCTCTTATGCGTCATAACTAATGTAAAAAAGGTTCGATTTTGATTAAATTTTAGTATATGGTAGGGGACCACCTGGGGAGAAACCCTATTGAAAATGGGTGAAATGGGGTCAAAGGTCAGGACATAGGAGCGGAATCACTTCCCTCCCCATTATGCGTCATAACTTACATAAAAATTCTTCGATCTGGATGAAAGGTTAGTATGTTGTAGGGGCCTGCCTATTAAATGGGTGAAATGGGGTCAACGAATCCTATTGAAAATGGGCGAAATGGGGTCAAAGGTTAGGACACAGGAGCGGAATCTATTCCATAGCCCTTATGCATCATAACTTACGTAAAAATGCTTCCATTCTGACAAAACTTTATCATGTTATTTTGGAGGTATACTGAACCGGTTCTGTAGAATATCATCGAAATGGGATCAAAGTTCAGGGCACAAGACCGAGATTTATTCCACAGCCATTATCCTCATAACTTGAGTAATGATTCCTGGTATGTTGGAAAGCGTATCATAATCAATGCATTGCATGATTTTACTAACTTGTTTTATAAAGCAGCAGGACTCATTCCATACTCAAACATAAAAGCAGAAGTTTAAAAAGTAAATATATGCAGGGGACTTTTTTCCCCAGAAAAAAGGTAGCAAGATCCCTAAAAACCAACACTCCAGTTTTGCTGCATTGACATGATCCATGATTAGCCCTTTATTTATTTATTTTTTGGCATGTAAAATTCAGAAGGCATCTGAAGGAAGTTTACAGACAGATTTTAATTGGAACGGCAGATTGGTGGAGTAAACGTGGTTCTTACAGTTCATCTTTCCACGAGAATCACCGCTGGATATAAAAATGTCATCAATGCTACAAATTTTGATTGATCTCTTTACACAGTATTTTAATGAAAAGTTCAAAAAGTATATATGCACAGGGTTATATACCTGAAGTGCTAGATTTTTGCACAGGTTTATGAGACATATGTTTACTGAACTGTCATTTTTTCTAGTTATACTAAACAGAAATATATGTAAGAGCAATTACACCTATAGTTGCTAGATGCCAAATGTGTTAATAATTTCAAAGGCATAACTTTTGACAACTATCATATTTTTTTAACATAACAGTTTTACATTTAATGATGCAAGTGTATAAAACACCATGCAATGTACTGAAACTAAAAATGCAGAATTTCAGTACATGATATTCATTGGTATGTATCATTTAATAACCTTCTTCTGTACAGTGTCAATTTGTTATCTGCTGCTGAATAGTGAAAACACAGCACATCATACTGAAAAAATGCCGTGTCCAGTTAACAATCGCATGGTTTAAGCAAACAGAGACGAAATGAAATCAATGTAAAACTATTAAGGGTGACATGATTTCTTTGCCATAGGCTAAAAAAAAATTAAAGATCTTGGTTAGGCTCATATACACAGGATAAAGCATCAAAAGTTACATCATGACATACAGTCATTAGGTACTCTGATTTCTTTAGCAACTGATTTTAAGCACACAAATACAATCTAAGTGATGTAGTTGCCATGTATGGTAGTGGTAAATGATCCTACATACACAACTACCATCATTTAGTACATTCACAAATTAAGGAGTTATTCAAATCAATATAACAAAAACAAACATTTTACTAATACCCTAGCTAGGCATGTTTCAGTTCAATTCAGTGACAATCTTCAAAGCACAGTGTGATTGTAAATATGTAAAATAAGTGGACTAGTGGAGGGGAAAAAAGTTAAGCACAATATATTACCAAGGTCAACCTTGGATGTGAATTACTTAGCTACCTATGTCTGTTACATTAGTCAATGTAAAAATACTGCTGACTTTAATGAGCCAGTCCACAATGATACTTGGTGTAGGAAGTCATCAGAAGGAGGAAGGCACTCCAGTGGTTTCCTGTACCTATTATGAAAGTCAGAAATGGTTCTAGGTGTAGGCAATACAACTTTCCATTGGCCAATACACAGAGGATAATGCAAATTGCAAATGGTGACAGAAACAACAAAATTCTGATAAAATACAAATAAGGAAGCGTACATTAGAATTCAGAATAATGTATGGGTAATCGAATCATCTTTCTTGCCCTCAAACAAGAAAAGATTATCAACCAGATAGATATGGAAAATATAAATTTCTCACTGCAATGCTATCAAACATGTTTTGTGGTTTGTTAAGTAGTGAATCTTTTGAAATCTATAACACAAACTTAATCATAAGGTGTGTTCACAAATTGTTTACTTTAACTTTTCAAATTCATAATGCATAATTTTCATAAAATTTCACAAATTTACAAAAGGGAATTTTCACTGAGATCATTTAATAAAAGCATTTGCACAAAACTAAAAATCTATAAATTTAAACTAAAATATACAAAAAACAATTTAGATAAACCTTTACAGATATTGCTGAAATACACACAAAGGAAAAGAGAGAAGGCAAGTCATGCTTAACTATTGCTGTAATAATAGATTCTGAATATCCTTCGTGCCTGTATAACAGAAAGGATTTTCTGTTTACAAAGTTAACAAATTTAGTATTTGAAGCCAATGAATGCCTTAAGACTGGTAAGTGCACTGCACAGCTATATTAGCAACATTTTACAATAGATAACTTTTGCCATTTTGCATCAGCTACCATGAACTGAATATAGGAAAAACAGATACATGCTCTTAGACACCAAGAAAAAATTGCCAGCAAACGCAGACTTGCCAACTTTCAAGAATCGATATCTGTAAGGAAATTGCAGTGAACATATTGATTAAAAGCTCATTTATTATGAAAATATGTCAATTTTATTGATTTCATATGCTATACTTAAGAAATTAAGCAATATTGCATTAGAAGAATCCCTAATATCCTTCTTTTCTTCTAATTTTTTGTGTGTTATGTGTTTCACTGCCAATCCTTCTCACTATGAGCAATATTGCATGCTAAAAGCGATCAAAATGCAATCGGTACATAATTATCTCATACTAAGATCTATCATTAGGATATATATATATATATATAATTTCCTTTTTAAGTGCAAAATTATAGTGATATTGCAGTAACTTTTTACTTTTAACTTAAGAGAGGTTTTTTTAACCAGGAATTTTTGTGCCAAAATGTTAGGATACCTTTAAAAAAAACTCAATTTTAAGTCTCATGTGAGGCAGATAATTTTTCAATTTTTCCCGTTCTCTCTCTCTCTTTCTTTTAGCAGTTGCAACCAATCTTAATCCTACAATTTTCCAACCAAGTCTTTCCCACTATACAATGTAAAATAAGTCGTGTAGAGATGCAATAATCCACAAAAGCCAGTAGCTGTCAATACACGATACACTCGCAAATACATAATTCACAAAGTAAAAATTTATTATATAGACATTAAAAATACAAGATGTTTCGGTTCAGCAGCTGAACCATTATCACGTAAAAGACATCAGACCTTTGTGGATTATTCTTTCCCACTAGGCTGCAAGCCAAGGATTGGGACATAAAAATGGGTGAAATTGGGATCAGGTAGATCAAAAGGTGGAGGTGGGGTGGTCCTTTGGACCACTTATTCTCCCTTCAAAATATTTTAAGTGACATCTAGATGGCACAAGCTTAATATGGAGGGGGACAAACCTTCCCAAAAATCTTTAAAATATGCCATTCTGTAAAATAACCATACAAGTAAAATGCCCATCAATTTTATGGTTAAACCACAAAACTTGGCAGGTATGCAAATGGGAACAACCAATAAAAAGTGTTTTTGAAAACCACAAGAAACCTCCTAATGTACTTACAAATGACTAGAAACGAGAATTTTGGGGTCAAATGATTCCTAAAACACTGTAACAAAAAATGGTAGCACTGACTGGTGCCATTAAGCATAACAAAATTGTGACAGACACAACAACAGTTTGTTCAAATATGGTCTCATATTAGTTACATAACATTATTTTCACAAAGAGCATGGTTGGTCAAAGAACAAAGCTAGCTGTGTATAATGCAGAGTTTAGGCTGATCCTCTTTTACAGCAATGAAAGTTTGGTAAGAAATAAAGGTCTCACTAAGCGGTTAGATGTGGTAAATAGAGTAAGTAATAAGAGGAATTTCAGGAAAATTTGATGGATTCAGTCAAGTGACAGGATTACTAATGCAGATATTAGATCTGAGAGGACACTTCTGTAGAAGACAAGGCTAACAAAAACATACTTAGGTGCTTTGGAATATCTGTCGTACGGAACCTGAAAAATTAACATGACATGGAGATCATCATAACATTTTAAAGAAGTTGGTATTAAAAGGACCATAAGTGACACAGGTCTGAAGAAAGAAATCTCATGACATACTAAAGAAGTTTCTTTCTGAGAACAATGGAGAAAGTTAAGGCAACCCGCATTAATTTCTATGTTACTTTTGAATTTCATTCCAATTTTATTGTTCACACAAATGTTGGGCATTGCCTACCTAAAGACCTTTGGGCACGCAGGTGTGATATGACAATGAATAAATGAAAATATGGAGAACATGAAATAAATTGCATGAATAAAATCACTTCGTTACAGCCTCAGAATGAATAAAAAATATTTTTGAGAAAAAAATTACTGCACGTGGAATGAGCAGTAGTACCTAAAACTGAATTTTTTTCATGATGATAAAAGTACAAAAATGTCTCTTAAACACATGAACAAGCTTAATAATTGAAGACAATAAATTCCCTCATGTGAAACTTTCCTCAATCCTGTATCTATTCAACTCATTGATTTTATTCATTAACATGTATCATGGGCACAAGATAAGTACACCCCATATACGTACCTCCTAGTAAATGAATGGAATGTGCTCATGGTAAGTGTACATAATAGACTCAGCATTGCTCTCTTCCAGAGTCTTAAAGATATCCACTGCAATTATGAAGAGGAAAATAACTTGCATTTGCACATAAAGAAACTGGAAGTATAACTAAGTGACACCAGATATAAACTTAAAAATCTGTCAGAAAACTAACAGCACATTACAGTGTTTTGTGACAGACAAAAAATCATTGATATGTGCTTGCATTCAAGATTAGTCATGATGAGACTCAGGCTCTATACAAGGTCTCTCAGTTCAATGTTTGAGTATCCTCAAAATGCTAGATACACATAACAAATTCTGATGACAGAAGCCTTGAAATTTCTAAATTATTGCAAACAAAATTAAATACCCTTCTCACTAGGTAGCATCACACTTTCATATCATTTAGGTTAACGTACACTGAATGGACAAATTATTATATACACCCCAATAACAATATGCAAAGTATTGCATCTGATTACGTGGGACACTGAAACTGGCAATGCTTATAAATAGAGCAGATTTCTACACAATGGAAACCAGTTAACAGAAAAGAAATCATGGGTAAATGCAGCGAAATAAGAGAGTTTGACCATGGCCAAATAATAGCTCCAAGGAAGGCCGGTTGTTCAATCACTGCAACTACTGGATTGTTTAGTTTTCCATGTCAGACCATCGCACTTGTCTACCAAGACTACGTGAAATACAGTAAAACTTCCAACCAATGGGAGAAATGTGGCCGTAAACATGCAATTGCTTCTCAAGGTGAGAGCAGTCTGTCCCGCACCATTACAAGGAATCACAGTGCTACCATGGAGCAGATAACTTCGGAATTTAATGAAGGCATGTCCACAAACTTATGCACAAAGACTATTCACCATACTATGGAGAAAAATAGACTATGGCAGTCAATGTCCACATCATGTCCCCATGTTGATTGCAAGGCACTGAAAGATTAAGATACAAAAGTTAATCTTAACTGGAGTGCAGAGGACTAGAAACACATCATCTGGTCTGACAAATCACAGTTTCAATTCTATCACACTGATGGGATGGGGTGTGTGTGAGGTGTAAAAAACAAAAAAATGATGGAACCAGCTTGCCAATTGGTGTCATACACGCAGGTGGACACAGTGTAATAAATTGGGGTGTGTTTACAAAGACCTCCTTGGAGCCACCTCATACCTGTCGAGACCTCTCTCACCAGCCCAAGCTATACGAACATCCTCACCTACCATCTACACTGGTTCATAACAATTCTCTTCAAACACCATGTCTTTCAACAAGACAATGCCACATCACATACTTCCTGAGTAGTGACCATTTGGCTCCAGGAGCATTCGAGTGAGTTTACCACACTCAAATGGATCACCAGAACTAAACCCCACTAAGAATTTATGGAATGAATTGGATAGATCTATTCGAGCTTGTCAACCCCTACTGGCAACTGTGGATGCTCTACAACAGGTGATCCATACTTCATGAGCAGCAATACAACTTCTATGATTTCAACACCTCACTGAATTCTTACCAAGATATCTGGCTGCCGTTGTGACAGCTAAAGGTGGAGCAGCACATTATTAAGTAAGTGCATGTAAGAATTTGTCCATTCAGTTCACAAGTAAATTATTCAATGTGCTAAATGCATGCTTGGTGTAATCAGAAAAGATAGAAAAGAAACTCATGGATCAGAAAATTTTCACAAGTTGATGACATCCTGATTAAAGATTATCTCAAGTAGCAGTAGGCTAGGCATATTGCTAGAAGAACTGAGCACTGTTAGACAACTGAAATACTAGATTGGATACCAAGGGAAAGAAAAAGACCCAGAAAAAGACCACAGGTGGATAAAATTTGAAAGCCTGCTGATGTGACATTGAAGCAAATTAACTCAAGACAGAGAGTTGTGGGAGCAACTTGGGAAGACTTATCCAGCAATAGATTGAGAATGGTTGATGACAATGATAGTAACCAAGGCCCTACACATCGGTAAAAAAATATGCTACAACACAGGCTTTGATTGCCTGGGTCTGCATGTTCACCTTCTTTCAAAATGTTATTTACTCTACAGGTTTTCACTACATGCAACTTAACTTTTCTCTGCAGTATAGTTATGAAAAAGCTTATGATTTATTTATTGTTGTTTTTTCTTTTCTTAAATCTTGGGGCAAATAATTGATAATTTTTTCTCAAAACATAATTTTAAGCGAAACTGTCATGAATAAAATTGTGGTTCATTTACATTCAAATTTCTAACAACAGATACCTTAGCTGAGTTTCTTCTCTAAAACTGAATGATCCAGCCAAAACTAAGGGTACCTGTTTGTGTGATATACACTCACGGACAATGAAATTTGTGCACCTAAAAGAAAACATGCTACAACCGCAAAACTTTGCAAATAGCTAGAGTGAGTGCTGGTATGTAAATGATCCACATGTGGTGTGAGTGCACATGACCGCACACCCTATGATGGTGCTGCAAGCTCGAACTGGCATGTAGTCAATGCCCTATGAAAGCAAAAAGCACCGTCCAACGCAAGAAAGAATACAGAGTGACAAAAATGCCGGGTATATGCCAGAGACGTTGGTTTACACAACTTATGGACTTTGAGAGAGGCCTGATCATCGGGCTGAAAACTGCAGGATGGTCGGTGCATAGTTATAGCCTGCCACGTGGATTGTTTTGAGCATACCGACTGACTGTGTTGGGAGCAGTGGACACGTGACGGCACTGCCACATGGCGGAGCAGCTCCGGACAACCCAGGAGGACCACCATTAGAGAGGATCAACGGATCGTGCGCCAGGCACGAACGAATCCCACGGGGACCCAGTCCACTATACAGGCAGATTTAGCGGCTCCTGTGTGCCCGTGAACCATTCCCCAATGCCTCGCAGAATAGAATCTGCAATCCCAGAGCTCCTTACATGTGCTGCCATTAACACCGGAACATCGCCAGCTCCGTGTGTAGTGGTGCCACGCCAGAGTGACGTGGAATGTCACACACTGGCGATGTGTGATGTTCAGCGATGAGTGCCGCTTCGTTTTGGGGACAGATGATCATTGTGTCCAGGTGTGAAGGTCCCCTGGTCAATGGCACAATCCCAACCTTGCTATCTAGCGCCACACCTCACCCACTGCAGGCATTATGGTCTGGGGAGCCATTGCCTACGATAGCCGAGCAGTTCTAGTAGTGGTATGTGGATCATTGACAGGCCAGCGGTATGTGGATGAGATCCTACAGCCCAACGTGCTCCATCCTGGCCGGGATTCCACGTGCGCTATACCAGCAGGTTAATGCTTGACCGCACACGGCTTGGGTTGCCCAGGACTGCCTACATTATGTCCAGACACTTCCATGGCCTACCCGCTCCCCGGACATGTTCCCTATCGAGCATGTGTGGGACCAGTTGAAACACCGGCTGCCGCCGTGCCGCACTATCCGGGATTTGGAGCACACCGTCCAATACATGTGGACCAGTCTGCCACAAGACATCATCAGGTGTCTGTTTGCCTCCAAGTTGGACCGTATTGCAGCATGTATTGCTGCAATACATGCTGCACCGCGTGCCATAGATCCCCCTGTAATTGTCCGCGTGCATAGATCCCCCTGTAATTGTCCTGCAGCTCTTGTTTTTGCCATCATGTGTATCACTGATCTGTATCATTACATCCATAAAATTTCAGTTCAATCCGACGCTTCTTTCTTGGTGCGCAAATTTCATTGTCCGTGAGTGTACATGATCTACAAATGAATTTAAACTTATGTCTATCAAAATATTTTGAAAACTTTTCTAGACAGTTCAAAGTAACTTAAGCCACTGATAGGTAGGTATAAGCACAAAAACATGAACACTGGAAAATTTCACTCTAAAAATATTACTTTCTATTGGAAAAACATATGAAAACTGTGTGCCAATATTGAAAACAAGTTTTGCTTGACTTGGCCTGATCACCAAATGTAGGATTTCAGTAAGCATTTAGATTTACATTTCCAGATGCGAATGAGAATATGAAGGTCAAAAAATTTCTTTATAATACCAGATTTCTTATATAATCCTAATTCCACTGAAGCCAGCTGGTATTATGGTGCAGGAAGTCTGCTAAAGCTGTTTCATGTCATTTCCTCCTTCTTAAAGTAATCTGTCTCTATGATTTAAAATCTTAAGATTTTCTAAGTTCATAAATCTATGCAATGTTCTTATTCAATGACGGGCTATTCTGCAGTGAAAAATAATTATGTAGGGACTGAATAGCAGTGCTTGTAGGTAATGCAGCACATTTTAAACTTCAAAGGTTTTTTACCAAAATATTTCCAAGATTCCCCCTTCCATAAGATACATATACAGGGCACTCATAAAACTACATACAGCATTCTGTCCAGCTTGCTCATACATTAGAATTCAAATACTTTAGTTTGAACAAAGGCTAGGTTGTGGGAGAGTAATATACTGGCATAAAACTAGGCTTAGTGGGTATGTCAGGTACTTACACTTCCAAAATTTAAGCCTTCTTTATTAATTGTCCCAAATAATTTATACACAATTATTTTAAATTGTTAGAAGGAACGAGAATGTGAATGTGAATTTCTATGAGGAAATTATCTATGAATGCCACTAGGATATATAAAATGTCAAAATCCTTACACCCATATAACATCATACCTTCCAGATCCTACAGGATCATGACTGAAATAATTAACATGGTGTAACCCTAATAATACATACTGGTATGTCTCATTTCACACATAATACAACAACACCACACAAACTGCTTTTCATGGAAAACTATTAGGCAAAGTAGTTTCCATTATGTGAACATTCCATTAGATCAAAGTTGATTTTAAGCACACTTGCAACTAAACCAGAGCACAATATAATTGAGTTTCTCCATGCCAAAATAAAGCGTCAACAAAAAAACAAGGGGGAATGGAGACTGTGGGTATAGAATCAATAAAATAATCTATAAACAAAGAAATAAGCCATTTTCATGAAACAATAAAGAAAAAATAAATTGGTACACATATTTTTGATTAAATTCAATAACAAAAAGTGCAACAAAGTGGTCAACAGTGAAGTAATGCAATGGAAGCTACTTGAAATGTTTGCAGGTGCTTACAAAGTAAGGCATTCAGAAGGGTTTTTTTGATGAAACAACTGCAATGAGTAGCCACTTTCTTAAGTACAGCCTTCTATTTTATGGAAAGGAACACTCATAAGGAGTGACATATTACTTTGGTAATAGTTTCATTAAATAATTAAGCTTAAGGAATGCTGAATCTGACAAAATCTACATAAAACACTCATATTTATTATCATATTAATGACAATGGAGAAAGAAATTCTGTGCCATCCCTTAAATTGATCAAAATGATGTGATGAAAAAATAGCAAAATTATTGTCTGTGTGGAATTCAATATGTATAAATAAAAGCATGGTAGACAAAATTTTTCAAAGTTCTGCCCAAAACAGAGCAGAAATCCTACTTCTGGAAAAACCGGTCAGAAAAGTTTGAGCTCCAATACTTTCACAATTTAACGTATCATAATTTTCATCGCAAAATCCGCCAATTACCTGTTTAAAAAGTTGTAAATTTAGGCTCTGCAGATTATACACCAATGCAGATAATACACCACTTTAGGAAAAAAGTTTTTGCGACAATTTGATTTTTGAAAAACAGCATCAGAACTGTCAGGAGAGGTCTTATATTTAGAAAATTGCCAAAAATACATTAACAATAAAAAAAGTAATGCAATATGATGATAGAAATCTGCAAACAGTTGGATAGGTGCTTTTTTTTTTACTTAGGTGCATTTTAACAGAATACAATGCAACAAAGGCAAGAATTATTGGCACTTGCAGATGATCACATGCAGTGGCAAGCTCGGTGTCACATACATTTATGGGTGTCATATGTCTAACTATAGAACTGAACGCTATAAAACTGTGAACATGCTGAAAAACTCATGCTTTTAGCTCTTTATTTGCTTGAAAGTAACACAAAATCACTTAAAAATGACAGGGTTTTTTGTTTTTTTTTAATAAAATCAAGTTTTTTTCCCCCCTTATTTTCTTTAAACTGATGGTTGTCCTGTGAATTGAGACTTTTCTGTACAAAATTATGATTTGGAATCAATGCTACAGGTGCAGATTATAACATGAATATTTTTTTCTTCTGAATTTTATGGTCTGAGGATTATGCACCACCACAGATAGATTGAACGAAGGGCCCACACTCCTAAATTTCACAGTCTGAGGGCTATACGCCACCATAGGTTACATGACAAAAAAGGCATAATAACAAATGATGTACACCATACTTTAGAGCTATGCAAAATTCAGCATCTTCAGTGAACATCTCATAAAACTTACTCAAAATGATAGAGGGAAATGAGTGCTGATTTCCACACACATAATATGAGACACTACTTAACACAGCAGTCACTAAATGTAGAAATCACATGTCAGCAATATTTGAGTTTATTTAGTGTGTTATAATGAAAAAAATTTTCAGACAGGAGATTTGTAACGATGACTGACTAAAAGGGAAAAATGTTAAAAAACTATTGTGGTAGGGAAGAGAAATCTCCTTTGTATGATCAGAACTATAAAAAGTAGCTTTATCTATCCTCCCTATTTTAAAAAAATGAAGCATGCAGAATCAGATTATGTTAAACAAAACAAGGTGAGGGGAGGATTTTCAGATATTCAGCAAGTTTTCAAGATTCTTTGGAAAGTTAGTACATTATAATACAATCAGTAAATTCATTACAGTCCCCATACTTTTTACTCATATCTATTAAGCAGTAACCTAGAATAATACAATTCCTGTAATTACTTAAATGTCTACAGTAAAGTTATTCAGCATTTTTTAAATGTTTGCCATTTACAAACTTCTCAATTAAATTTTCTTTGAAATGTAACGCTACCATTTAGGGAATTTTGAGCTGAAAAACTTTTAATGCGAGCTCATTTGAATATCAGGCTAATTGTAAATATCTCACTCATATTTCTCAAAAGGGCAACAAAGATTAAATCATGCAACACATCACACATGGGCCCAGCACAATTCCCATAATTAAGAGTTCATACAGTTAAATTTCCCTATCAACATAAATTTTATTAAAAAAAAACCTCAACTACTTACTGTAGATTAAAACTGAAAGACCTTCGAAACTCAGAGAACAACAACTCCACTTGAAATGCACATTCCCATGGTTAGCTCTTTCACAACTTCATGTTGTACCCTCACAGCCATTATTAAAAGCTTGTTCACTCATCTTTCATGTTGCAACCTCTTGTTCACAACTTCATGTTGCATCCTCAGGACCATAATTAAAAGATGAGTGAACAAGCTTTTAATACTAGCCCTGACGATGCAACGTGAAGTTGTGAAAGTGCTAGGTGTGAAAATAAGCATTTCAAGTGGAGTTATTGTTTTCTGAGTTTTTATGCTCTTTCAATTTTAGTCTATCATAAATAGTTGGGGGGGGAGGTTAATATCTGGATAGGGAAATTTAACTGTATGAATTCTTAATTATGAGAGTCACACTTAGGCCCATCGTGATGTATTGGGTGATTTTAAAGGCTACTGTTTTAATTTTAACTTTTATCCTTTGAATGTGTTTATATTTTGGGGTGTTTTTTGAGAACGTTATGTTAAATTTCTGAATTACGTGAGAACACAGGAAAACTCCTGGATATCACATTTTATAACAACTGATGTGTTACACATTGTTGAAGGAAAACAATAGGTAGGTATAATTTTATATTCTTAAGTGTTGTCCGCAAATCACATATATTAAACAACAAACCTTTTGTCAATCTACATTTCAATAAACTCCTTGTTTTGAAGTTCAGCATCTTTTTGAAGGGAAACTGGACTTTATGTTTTAGTATGACCATCAAAATTCTTTTGTGGTTCCAGCTTAGATAAATCCAGTTTGCTACACAAGTATGACTGATCTACGTAGAAGACCAACATCCTTGATTACTCTTCACTGTAGACATTTAAAATGTGACAAATCTAGCAATTATGCATTCAAAATAAAATGTTAATAATCTTTAAGCATACATATATTTTTTTTTATTTAATTTAAACATGCATTACAAAGAAAGCAATAACAATCTAAGTGAAAAGCTATTCAGGAAGTGATACTTAAAAAAATGTAGATCATTTTACTCTTTAGATGAAATTTACCCATAGTATGTCAGGGCAAGTTTCAAATGAATTGTATAGCACA
Source organism: Macrothele yani (assembly GCA_039090855.1). Classification (NCBI taxonomy): domain Eukaryota; kingdom Metazoa; phylum Arthropoda; class Arachnida; order Araneae; family Macrothelidae; genus Macrothele; species Macrothele yani. The sequence continues at coordinate 153,232,734 of CM076996.1, forward strand.
ACTGTAGATGATAATACAACCTTCAAACCAATCTTAATGAATTAACAACCATAATGATGAAGCAATATAAAATTTCAGTCACCATTTTTAAATTTCTGTACATGTGTCTATTGTTACATTATGACAAATGATGCTGTTTGTGGTATAAGTAAGCTGCAAGCATCACATGCCATGTTCTTCTCAAAACTAATTCATGTATCATAGATACCAAATATAAAAAATTCCATACAAATAGTGAAGGACAACAATAAATGCTACCATTAAAAAGAGGGCCCTAAAATTTTAAGGGGATGGTCCAAATTGTCATTTGCCTACACAAGTTCCTAGAACCACATCTGATGAGATTTGTAGACTTCATGGTACCCTTGAGGACAAACCCTGCTGCTCTGTGACTGAAACAAATAAGTGAACTTGAGGCACAAACTAATTGCAGTGGCTACTAATGAACTGGTGTCAAGGATTCCAACACCAGGTGCCTGAAAAATGAGGGTAGAGCAACAGATGAGGTGTATATGGTCCTGTCAGTCCAGTACCATAAAGTGAAGAGCATGGTCCTCCATTTGGTGGAAGTGACTGGGTGGTCCACGGAGCAGGCGGCAGTATAGAGTGGCTCACGCTAGCTGCAGGAGGAGAGCTAGCGTGAGCTTGCTGCTAGCAACGACGAGAACGCCAGCAGTTCTTGTATTCATGATAGCTGACAGTAATCTTCTCACTTTGATAGCGTGTCAGACGTATTGACTTTCTAACATCACTAGTGATCACACCTTTGTAACCACCTTTTCGCAGGAGAGAGTCAATAGTCTGTAAGTGGTCCCACCCTGAAAATTAAAAAATAACTTCATATAATTTATATACATGTCATGAAAGTTATAAAAATTAATAACTTCATGTTTCAACATGCACTTAAAACAATTACAAGTAATAGAGGTAACAACTTACCTCCAATTGAACATATATGGCATGTTATGAGCTCGGCAGACATGTGATCCCACCCCGAGCGAGGCCTAACGTTCATAGCTATTTATTAGTTAAAATAAAATATTTACAAGCTAAAACACTATTAATAATATTAATTTACAATACTTAATTAAATTATATTTACATACCTTAAACATTTAAAGTTCTAAAATATCCTAAAGTTAAAACGTACAAACATCAAACCTAGTTATCTCAACAGGCTGGGAGACACAGTCTGCCCAAACACACTCTGTCATCGATTTGTGAGCAAGCGCTTTCGTTAGTACTTTACTGACATCCTCAGGCAATCAGCATTCACACAAGGATTCCCTCGCATGTCCCTGGCATTTGAAGTTGCATGCCAGAAAGAGGAAGGGTGTGGCTCATTTGTTACATATCTAAATATGTACCAAATGAGCCACACCCCTATTTTTAGATACATAACAAATAAGCCACACCCCTTCCTCTGTTGCATGCCAAAAGAGGAAGGGGTGTGGCTCATTTGTTATGTATCTAAATACGTAACAAATGAGCCACACCCCTTCCTCTTTCTGGCATGCAACATCAAATGCCAGGGACATGCGAGGGAATCCTCGTGTGAATGCTGATTGCCTGAGGATGTCAGTAAAGTACTGACAAAAGTGCTCGCTCACAAATTGATGACAGAGTGTTTGGGCAGACGGTGTCTCCCAGCCTGTTGAGATAACTAAGTTTGATGTTTGTACATTTTAACTTCAGGATATTTTAGAAGTTTAAATGTTTAAGGTATGTAGATATAATTTAATTAAGTATTGTAAATTAATATTATTAACAGTGTTTTAGCTTATAAATATTTTATTTTAACTAAGAAATAGCTACGTACATTAGGCCTCTCTGGGGGTGGAAGCAGGTGTCTGCCGAGCTCATAACGTGTCATATATATTCAATTGGAGGTAAGTTGTTACCTCTATTACTTGTAATTCATATAATTCACCAAACAGAGTTTCAAAAACTATAATTAGATAGGTAACAGAGCAACATTGCTAAATGTCACAACTACAAATAGTATATAGCAAATAGTAACACATAAAAAACAACAAAGAGACAACAATGATACATAGTTTAATTCCACAAGGAAAAATGGAGACCATTAAACAACATCTTGTCAAAAACTCTAGAATATGTGAAGAACATTCTGATCTTTACAAAATCAAAAACACAAAGACCAATTTTACTGCCATTTTACATCATGATATTAATGCCTTTGTTGTAAGTGAATATTAATCACCTGACAAGTTAAATAAACTTAAGTTCAGGGGACCTTCCTCAGGTGAAAACAATACTTAATAACATCAGTCTTCTAAAAATAACACAGAATTCCAAGATTATTCTTCATAATATCACTTCTTCTGTTTTATTCCAGACCATAAAAACTGCTAATGAATAAAATAAATAAGAAACATAGTACTTTTGATATGAAAAGCACAAATTGGTATCCAATTTGATTATCTTGAAAAACAAAAATTCATGGTATATCCTTTGGACTGGGTCCAACACAATAAAAATGTATATGATATACAGTCAACTCTTGATGTACAGCCCCTCCATTTACTGCCACCCTTGCATAACACCACCCCTTGGGTCTGAACAGACATGCTCTATATAAAACATCCCTTGATATACCGTCAAACCATTGGCATCCACCAACTGCCAATGTATATAGTATTACGCCCACCTGCCTCATGCCTTTTCCAACACAAACAATACTTGATATACTGCCACTTACAAGCTGTGTGAAAACTCCCCATTTTTCTAGGTCATGATTCAACTGTGGCAAACCTCAATGTTAAAGGCACTGATTGAATCAAGAGATGTCAATCAGTGTCTTTTAACATTAAGAAGATTCTTCGAAACAAACTCACAGGATGGTGATATTTCAAACTCAGTCGCTAAATTAGATTGTGCTCTGAAGATAACTGGATTGAAATCTAAAACACAAATGAAAATAAACGAGGTTTTTAAAAGATTCTAAGAAATGTAAAATGGTTTTGTGTAATGCTATTAATTTTCACTTGATGAAGTTTTAGTGATGTACCATGCAAGGCCGGATTTCCCATTAGGCGTAATAAGTGCTAGTTGGGGGCCTCAGGCTGAAGTTCAAAAGTGTGCTTCTCAGAATGTCGACAGTGGGCTACAGGCTTGCGAAGGAAAGATTACTTCTGGATTACAGCATTCCATACCATGCGGCTAGTGTGGGAGAAAATCCGCCATTTTGATTGGCTACCATGTCAAACAGTCAACTGTCTTCCTTCCCCATGCCATCAAAGCCTTACTTATAATTGACTTGACTATGTGATTCCACATCTCAGTGTGTGTTTGTTGCATATGTAGTTTGTGTTGTGTCTTTGCTTGGTGGCATTGATATTTTGTAACCAAAATGATGAAAGGAAAATATGAATCTGGTGAGTCAAAATGTAAACAATTAGAAGTAAAAACTAAGCAAATTCTATTCAGTTGTTTTTGCGATGACCTATGCATCCACATCAGGAAGAGAAAGAAGAGTCAACAGCAATGGAGGTGGACTTATTACATGTGCATGAGGAACTACTTGTGGAAGGCAGTGATTGGTTGATTGATTTTTATGGTGCAAGGGCCATGTTTGGCCAAAGAGCACCAGGAAGACAGTCAAGAAAACAAATTGGATTACCAAAGAGAAAATGTAGAAACAATTTGTGCTTCGACAGCATCTGCCAATCCAACGGAAATGGAAATTGAAGTAAGTACTAATCTAAGCATTGAATCGTACAGGCATACACAAATGATATTGCATTATGGCCAAGTGATATAGTTCGAATAACAAAATGATTGAATTTTACACTGCTGGCCACCCAAAATGTAACACCAAGAAGGAAGCATTTGATTGGCCTGAAATTCGCAGCATGCGTTGCCCGCGAGAGGACATGCAAACAATTAGCATTGCAGGGCATATGCAAATCATGTGCGCCTGACACGCCACCGAGAAACACTATAAGAAGGGTGCACAGAAGGCAGGATGTAAGCAGTGGAAGTGTATTGTGCTGCCGGAACTGTGCGTGAGAAGCTTTCTGATGCCTCATCGCAGAATACGGCAGTCATTCCAGCCCGTTTTGGAGTTCTACAGAGGAGGAATAGTGGCTTATCGCAACAGCGGTTCATCGTACCAAGACATCGGTGCCTGTGTGGGATGACATCCAGCCACAGTGAGGCGAGTATGGATTCGGTGGGTGCAGGAGGGACGGACGGATCGACGTGAGTGACTGCCGCAGCCATGGCACACCACTGAACGAGAGGACCCGACCGGCATGTTGTGCGGCAGGCATTGACGGCTTGCACCGCCACATCATGAATGTTAGCGCAGGAATTAGGGTGTGTTGCGCAACAACCTGTGTCAGTACGTACCGTTCGACGTCGTCTGCAGGAGCGGGGACTTGTCGCACGGTGCCCATTGCTCCGATAACCATTGACGTTACACCACCGGCGAGTGCGGCGGCAGTAGGCCGTTGAACGCCACACCTGGACTACGGAATGGTACGACATTGTCTTCTCCGAGGAACCCCACTTCTGCGTGCAAAACCCCGATGGTCGGATCCGCGTGTGGCGGCACCACGGCGAGAGATTGTATCATGCATCACCATACCGGTCCGTCGCCTGGCGTTATGGTTTGGGGCGCAATTAGATATTACACCCGCACCCCTCTGGTACGCATCGCCGGTACACTCAACAGCCACTGCTACATCTCCGACGTTTTGGAGCCTGTAGTCCTCCCTTACCTACAGGACCTGCCAGCGGCCACGTTTCAACAGGACAATGCACGCCCGCACGTGGCACGCATTCTGCAACAATTCTTCACAGCCCACCAGGTGTCACTGCTGCCGTGGCTTGCCTGTTCTCCCGATATGTCGCCCATCGAACACGTCTGGTCGCTGATCAGCAACCGAGTGGCCCGACAAGCACCACCCGCGGCTAGCTACTCCTGATGAACTGTGGCAACGTGTGGAAGCAGCCTGGACCGACACACCCCAAGCCCACATCCAAAGCCTCTTTTGTTCGATGCCACGGTGTGTAGCAGCCGTTATTGCCAGCCATGGGGGCCACACGAACTATTGATGTCTGTGTGTTCCGCAAGTGGCACAGGCCTGTAAGCTCAATCGTTTCATCTTTATCTGTTGTTATGTGTCCAGTAAATCTGGCTTTGCTATCTCGTGTCCTTCTTTGTGTTGCATTTTGGGTGGCCAGCAGTGTATTTGATTAATAAACCGACAAATGTCAATAATATTTAGAGTTCAAAAGTTATGTATATAAAGATCGCGGTCAGGAATACTGAAGAAGCTTTAATGTATTGCACTTCTATTGCATCAAAAGTAATGGAACCAAAGAGAAACGGGAGTGGTTAATTTTTGTGGGTACAAGCAAATCAGTATATTGCTTTGTTTGCAAACTTTTCACAAAAGCTATATCATGTAATAAAATGAAAATGGGATGTAATGACAGGAGAAACATTTCTAAAACGTTAACTGAACATGAGCGTAGGCATGACCATACTGAAGCCACGTATTCATATAAAAAGATCTTTAATAATGGGATGCATCAACACCAAGTTGGCAAAGCAAATATGTGTAGAACAAAACTATTGGAAGGAAGTTTTAAAAAGGATCATTGCAATGATAAAATTATTGAGTAAATTAGGATTGGCATTTAGGGGAAGCAGCGATAATATTCAGTCTGAAAGAAATGGAAACTTCTTAACCTGCTTAGAATATTTGAATGAATTTCATTTTCTGAGACGTCATTTACAATCGCATGGAAACTGTGGGCAAGGAAAAACTAATTATGTGTTGCATCATACCTGTGACAAGTTCATTATTCACTTAATGGGAGACAAATTGAGATATCAAATTGCTGAAGAAGAAGTGAAAGATTCCACATAATTTTTGATTTTAACAGATTCGACACCAGACATATCGCATATGGATCAGCTTGTTTTTATATTAAGGTATGTCGCGACGAACGGGAAAATCAAAGAAAGATTTCTTGGGATTTGTTGCAATCGACGAGCATAAGGCTGCATACTTGAAAAAAAATTTACTAAAGAAATTACACAATTTATATCTTGACATTAAAAAGTGTAGGGGACAAGTGTACAACAACGCAGCAAATATTTCAAGCAAATATACAGGGCTACAGACCAGAATAAGAAGCCATAGTCCCACTGCATTTTACATTCCTTGTGCAAGTCACTCACTAAACTTAATTGGAAGTTCGGCAGCCAATTCCTGCCCAAATGCAGTGAGATATTTCTACTTTGTATATCTTCTTTTCAAAGTCAACAAGATGCTGGAACATTCTAGATGCTTGTTTGACATCAGACTCCAAGTTATCATCGAAAAAGTTAAGTATATAAGGGGGTCACAGCTAGAGCTGATGCTACATCGGCATTAAAGAACTGTTTTGTGAACATACAAAGTTAATGGAAATTGAATCATGCGAAGGTGAAAAACCAGAATGTCAATTAGAAGCAAAAGGGCTGCTGAAACAATACCAGGAATATGAAACAGCAGCTCTATAACCATATTTTGCATTTTGGAATATGATGCTGCAAAGATTAAATGCAAAGAGCAAATATTTGCAGGATTCTAAAATGAATCTTTTCAAAGCTGTGAATTCGTAAAATCAGTAAAAGCTTTCATCATAAGTTTGAGAAGTAATTTCCAATACTTCGACCAACAACCATAAATTTAAAGATAAAAAATGTCGACAGAGGAAAAGGAAAACATTTTTTGATGAGATTACAGAAAACGTTGTTCTCCAAGGCAGAGAATATTTCATCATAGAAACCACTTACAATATAAGTGACACGCTAACCTCTGAAATTCACTGTCGAGTAAGAGTTTATGAAGATTTATTAGGCATGTTTCCTGTTTGTTTTAACTCAGATGACAAGTGATGGAGTGCGGGTATCTGCTTTAAAACTGATGAAGACGTAAAAAGAGGGCATTTATATAGACCAGTTTCACAACGAAATTTTTCAGCTTTTAAAATTCATTAAGGAAGGTGTCAGCAATCCCATAGATATGGACAAATATCAATGCCTTAACGATGGGCTGCAGTCAACATTTCCAAATGTCAAAACAATATTGAAGATTTGTTTGACAACGGCTATAACGAATGCCAGCGGCGAAAGGTCCTTTCAGTTTTGAAAAGGGTAAAGAAATTCATTTGGGCAAGAAAAGTTGTCTCATCTATCTATGATGTTTACAAAATCAGACATAACAAATTATCTCGATTATGATGACATGATAGACTCTTTTTCCAAAACGAAAGTGCAAAATAAAGTAGTTTAGAATTACGACCATACTACTAAAATGTTTATTTTATCACACTCTGACATGCATTCACATTGTAACCAATTTGATATCGCTAATAAAGGGGCCTCTGCTTTAAACTGTGCTTAGGGCCTCAGAATGTCAAATATCTGGCTCTGGTACCATGTAACATGATTTTTTAATAAAGCTCATATTGAGAAATGGCTTCCTAGTTTAATTGAATTAATAATCTAAAGCAACTTATGGGAATTTACTAGGAAATTTTTTCATTTATAGCAAATTTTCGGAGAAAACTCTTCTCCTTCTTCAGGCTCTCTTGTTGTTGTCACTTTTTGCTTGTCACTATCATGGTTACAGTTTACCTTGACGGTTACGGTTAACCTTGACGGTTTAGGTTATTTTTCAACAAATCCTGCCAGATGTTAGGCAGGGAAAATCCTTTGCAGTCATTGATGATGGAATTTTGATTTTTCTCAATCTCTATTCCTTCTTTCAGTTTTCTTTTTTGGAAATTGCTTTGGAAACTGATTACTTTAAGGGAATTCCAATCCATGCTGTGCCCAGTTTCTCTAACATGCCTATCTAATCCAGTCTTGTTGGAGCAATTTTTTATAGCTGCTTTATGCTCAGCTATACGAGTTTCTAGTCTGCGACCTGTTTCACCTATGTAAGATAGTCCACAACTACAATTTACTTCATAAACTACTCCTTGCATTTTTAAAATATCTTCTTCTCTTTGAACTATTTTAGGGAAAAAAATTTTTAACTTTGTTCTCTAAACTTGGAGCTAGCCTAATATTGTATTTTTTACTAATTCTCTTTGAAGCCTCAAATAAACCTTTGTGATAAGAAATTTTTCTAGTGAATTTTACTTCTTGCTTTTGTGGGTTCTTCGTACCATTAAAATTCAGAAGCTTCTCAATTTCTTCTTTAGGATAGTTATTTTCTGCAAGTATGACTTTAAGCTCTTCTTTATGGGCTTCTTTTTTATCTGCAGTAGAAACTATTTTATTAATTTTTTCTAAAAACTGACTTGCTACATTTTTCTTAATAGAAACTGGATGATACGAATTGAAATCCAGTAGTCTTTTAGTATTCATTGGTTTTTTATACCAACTAGTGAGGAATTTTTCATCTTCATAATAGATAGTAATATCTAAGAAGTTTATTCTTCTTTCTTTTTGAAGTTCAATAGTGAACTTAAGGGAATCATCTAATTCATTGAATGAGTCTAGAATTCTTTCTGGAACAATTTCTGAGCTATCTATTATAAATAAGATGTCATCCATGTATCTGCTATATAAGCAGAAGTATGTGGGTTGTACTAGTATCTTTTCTTCTAGTTTTCCCACATAATAGTTAGCTAAGAGTGGGGAGCCCATAGCTAGCCCCGATTTTTGAATGAAAAAGTTTTCCCAAATTGAAAGTAGTTGTTCTGCAAAGAGAAAGTAAGCATTTCAAAAATTCCTACTAATATGTTTTTTTTTTAAGGACAACACTGCTACTGGAGTTAGCCAAGAATTATTACAAGTGATAAATAAAGGAAGTAATTTCAATCTATCCAAAGAAAAAATAAATCCAGAAAAATTGGTAATTGAATTGGAAAGCATCTGCAGCACTTTAGAAAAAGAGGACCAAATTAAAGCAGACCTCCTCAGAAAAGATTACTACAATAGCCTTACAAAATTCCAGAAGCAAGTAAGGAAACCTCAAAAAAATTTTGATAATAGTCAATTAAAAGCTTTTAAAGATTTCAGAAAAAATGAAAGTATAGTGCTGTGAAAACAGACAAAAGTAAGTTGATTACTATTATGGATAAGAAAGATTATCTAGAAAAGATGGAAGAAGAACTAAAAAACCTATGTATGAAGAAGTAAAAGAAAACCCACTACCAGATTTGATTAAAAAGTCTCTAAGCTTAATTCACTTCAAAAAAGAAAAACCAGCTTCCAGAAAACTATAAACAATTCTCAAAATTACAGTTCAGATTACCTCAAATATATGGAATAGTCAAACTGCATAAAGAACACCAACCAATTAGACCAATAATAGACTCAAAAAACTCTATTCTTTCAAATCTAAACTATTTTTTAAAGTCACACCTTCAGAATCTTTTAAAAGAGCCACCTAACTTGATTAAAAACTCAATGCAGCTAAAAGAAAAACTAGAACTTCTTCCTAAATTAGATTCTCCTATTATGGGTAGTTTAGATATAGTGTCTATGTATACTCACATTAATATAGATCAACTTATAGACTTTATAGCGGAAGACTTGGCAGACCTAATAGTTTTTCACAACAAGGAAAAAAACATATTAGTAGGAATTTTTGAAATGCTTACTTTTCTTTGCAGAACAACTACTTTCAATTTGGGAAAACTTTTTCATTCAAAAATCGGGGCTAGCTATGGGCTCCCCACTCTCCCCACTCTCCCCACTCTTAGCTAACTATTATGTGGGAAAACTAGAAGAAAAGATACTAGTACAACCCACATACTTCTGCTTATATAGCAGATACATGGATGACATCTTATTTATAATAGATAGCTCAGAAATTGTTCCAGAAAGAATTCTAGACTCATTCAATGAATTAGATGATTCCCTTAAGTTCACTATTGAACTTCAAAAAGAAAGAAGAATAAACTTCTTAGATATTACTATCTATTATGAAGATGAAAAATTCCTCACTAGTTGGTATAAAAAACCAATGAATACTAAAAGACTACTGGATTTCAATTCGTATCATCCAGTTTCTATTAAGAAAAATGTAGCAAGTCAGTTTTTAGAAAAAATTAATAAAATAGTTTCTACTGCAGATAAAAAAGAAGCCCATAAAGAAGAGCTTAAAGTCATACTTGCAGAAAATAACTATCCTAAAGAAGAAATTGAGAAGCTTCTGAATTTTAATGGTACGAAGAACCCACAAAAGCAAGAAGTAAAATTCACTAGAAAAATTTCTTATCACAAAGGTTTATTTGAGGCTTTAAAGAGAATTAGTAAAAAATACAATATTAGGCTAGCTCCAAGTTTAGAGAACAAAGTTAAAAAATTTTTCCCTAAAATAGTTCAAAGAGAAGAAGATATTTTAAAAATGCAAGGAGTAGTTTATGAAGTAAATTGTAGTTGTGGACTATCTTACATAGGTGAAACAGGTCGCAGACTAGAAACTCGTATAGCTGAGCATAAAGCAGCTATAAAAAATTGCTCCAACAAGACTGGATTAGATAGGCATGTTAGAGAAACTGGGCACAGCATGGATTGGAATTCCTTAAAGTAATCAGTTTCCAAAGCAATTTCCAAAAAAGAAAACTGAAAGAAGGAATAGAGATTGAGAAAAATCAAAATTCCATCATCAATGACTGCAAAGGATTTTCCCTGCCTAACATCTGGCAGGATTTGTTGAAAAATAACCTAAACCGTCAAGGTTAACCGTAACCGTCAAGGTAAACCGTAACCATGATAGTGACAAGCAAAAAGTGACAACAACAAGAGAGCCTGAAGAAGGAGAAGAGTTTTCTCCGAAAATTTGCTATAAATGAAAAAATTTCCTAGTAAATTCCCATAAGTTGCTTTAGATTATGATTTTTTATTTGTTTCCTTGTAAATGAAATGTTAACTCTGTCTTTCTACTGTGCAATGTAAATTTCCATGTTTAATGCATACCAGAAGCTTCCGAGATATAAATGTGCCCTTTGAAGTACAGTGTGAACTAAGTGTACAACATTCAAATGCACTTTTTTCTAATTAGCATGCTTTTAATTTAATGCTAATTATGATTTTAGATGAACCATAATCAGCAAAATTTAGGTTACTTAAAAGTAACGGGCAAATCTGGTAAAACACCACCCTTGATGTAACGCCACAATGTAATGTAACAAATGGTGGTAATACAGGTACATCAAGGGTTGACTGCACACAATGGAATGATTAAATTTTGAGACAGGCTGGAAGTTTAGCACTCACTGATTAGGCAACTCTGGCACTTGGCGTATCAGTAGACAGCAACACGTACAAGTTCACATATGAGTTTGATTGTGATACAAGCAGTCAGTCATTTTCTAATTATTACATCGAGAATGTTGGTAGCAAGAATAGAGCATTCAGCTGAGCAATGTGTGAATATCAAATGTTGCGCATGTCTCAGTAAAACACCTACAAAAACCTTACAAATGTTGTAGTTTGTGTATGGTGATAAAACTATCACAAGCTAATGATTTTTTTGGGGGCACAACAGATTTCGTGAAGGAAGAAAAGACATGCATGGTGATGAAAGTAATGTCATGCCCATAACCAAACACAGTAAGTTCTTTGATTGAATTAGACAACTGGTAGCCTCTGACCAGAAGTTAACATGCAAAATGATAGCTGATGAGTTGGATATTAATTTTTCAATATGGATCTTGGTAATTTTTCTGTTAACTTTGGAGATGTTAACAAAGAATTTACCAAGACTCTTACCTTTAGATCATTTTGGAGGATTTCAATGCAAAAATAGGCCAACAATAACAAAATTAAACTTCATTGGGTAAATTTAGTCACTACAACAGAAACAAGCGTGGGTGGACGGAAAATGCACTTATTTACCGATTTTCGAAATCAATAACAGCTGAGTGTGGAAAAGTTGCCCCTTGGGGTGTTTAGTTTCCATGTAAAATTTTTTTGAAATTGGACAATATCTTCCGGTGCCACTGACGCCTTTAAATTCGAGAATTTGGGCCACAAGAGCCATTTTTTCTTGAAAATACAATTTTTCCGGATTTTCGAAATCGTTATCAGCCAAGTGCGGTAAAGTTGCCCCTTGGGTTGGTTAGTAAACGTGTAAAAAATTTTTTTGAAATCGGACAAGATCTTTCAGTGCCGCTGGCACCTTTAAATTCGTGATTTTTTTTCCCTCTATCTTCTTTACATGATACACTCTCAGAGTTAAAGCTGCAAATCAACCCCAAAAGGTTTCTTAGTCTTACACATTTCTTATTACCATTGCAATGCATTCCTCACTTGGACTCCGACTCATCCTCCCTCAGTCACATGCATGCTGCACTCTCCTTACAGCATCAATCGTATGCGAGGTTGAAGTTCGTCCGGATCGAACATCGTCCTTGACTTCCTCTCTCTCCTCTCGGAACCGCTTATGCCAGTAGCAGTGAATTCACACTTGCGTCTCTTTTCTTGTGTGAGATAAAAAATCAGTCCGGGAACTTTTAGGACAAAGGTTATATTTATCAGTCAACGTGCAGAGGTGGTCTAGCGCAGAGGCAATCTAGTAGATGGGCGCCCTTAGTGTCGTTTGATCATGTTCATTTCAAATAAGGTCTCAAAATATACTCAATACTCATTCCTTAGAGTCATTAGTTAGAGTTACTCAATCACAATGGTCCAATGATATCAATCAACTAGAAAAGCAACTGCTTCGTTTCTGGATCACCTGAAGAGCTGAAGACTAACATTTTACCAACTTACAGTCAAGTTATGAAAATTTACCTATTTGAAGTTGTATGAAACATACTGTAAAACTCTGTGCACATTTTCATCACTTACGGCAAAATGCAGATACCACATGTGACAGTGACTTAATGGATTTTTGCGTTCAGAGAAACTAATATGTTTTTCAGAAGCCCTCGTCATTGAGAAAACATGGAAGGACAACTGCAATAAGGTCAACCCCATTGAAGTTCCATACCCATAGAAACTTACATTGGAAAAAGAAACTCAAAATAAACCAAAAAATAAAAAGACTCAATATAATTCAAGAAATATTAGAAATGTTGGGAACTGTCCCAACTTAACTATGATCCTGAACTGAGTTCACCAGTCGGCTTACAGCAAATTGTTAATGAAGTTCCTCACTATGACAAATCAACTCAATTTCGATATCTTTTAAGCACATTAAATTTGCCAAATAGTTTTTGGTCTTAAGATTTACCTATTTGTTAGGCAACAACTGAAATCCTCAAAGCACAGCAGTGATCCGGTATTTACTCATGTTGCCAATGTTGTTGCGGAAAAGGTGGCAAATTTATGGAAGAAAGCTTCAATTCCCACAATTTCTCACAAAAGAATTCTCCAGATTGTTCGATCTTATCATACAAAGTATAGAAATATACTGAAGAGCAAAAGCAAGTCAGCTGAGTCATACAGAGACACAGTAAAGCAATTTCAGGATGACAACGAGAAAACTCTTTTCGACATTGCAACATGCAAAGTGTCACTTATTTTCATCATGCTCCTGTGAAAAGAGCCGAAAGATTCCACAAACGGAACAACCGTTTTTGGTTGATCAACAAACAGTCAGGCAAATTATTATTGCTGGTGTCAATTCAAAACAAGTGAAAAATTACTCCGCAAACAAAATAGGCAATCCAAGTTAATGTCAAGTGCTTTAGAAACAGCTGCTTCATGTTCTTTCACTAGTGAACAGGAATGCGAAGATACCAAGTCTATGTTCGAATCACCTGGCCTCAAGGATTACATACCTCCCGAATCCAGAGAGTACCATCCCAAAATATCCTTGGAAGAAAAAAAAAATGCCCAAGAAAGTCAGCCAGATAAGAATATAACTGCCAACCATAGCGCTTGCATGTGATAGTATAGGAATATGAGACAGGCCTGCAGCGAAAATGATTTCCACTGTCCTGCAAGATGTCGGAATGATAACTGATGCTGATATTTCCAAAGTTACAGACAAGAATATGATAAGAAGAAAGAGAAAGAAAAAATGCATTGAGTTGCAAAGATGGGAGGAAAAGGTAGAGCTTCAAACCCTCTTTTTTGATGGATGCACCAATATAACCTTGATAGATGAAATTAGAAGAGAGAAGAAGCACAGAACAATGGTTACTGAAGAGCATGTGGTTTTAATACAAGAACCACGATCTCAATATCTCGGCCATGTTTCACCAGCAAGTGGTTCAGCAGAATCCATTAAGACTAGCATTATCGAGTAACTTTCACAGAAGGACATTGACACAAGAGCCCTTATGGCAGTTGGAAGCGACGGGACAGCAGTTAACACTAGATACAGAAATGGAGTTTTACGCTTCTTAGAAGAAAAATTGGGAGGCCTCTGCAATGGCTCGTACTTTTGCTGCACGTCAATGAACTACCTTTGAGGCACCTCCTAAAGAAATTGGATGGCCTGGAACCTTCTCTGGTCCAATTGGAAAAGAGCTCAAAAGCTGTGAACTTAAACCGGTTGAGGATTTCGAAAAGGTTGAAGTGGATGAAACCTTTGCAATATCAGAAGAACTTTGCAAAGATCTGAATACCGATCAGCAGTACATGCAGGAGATTTACAAAGCTGTCACAACAGGTTATTGCTCACCTGCGTTGGCATAAAAACAGGAAAGCTGTTGCACTCCCGTTGGCAGACAGCAGCATATTGAGTTCTACGTTTACACATTGCAAGTACACATGTGTCGGTAAATTTGAAAACCCTAGTTGAATTCATCATTAAAGCGCATGTGCCAATGTGGTTTTCGATCAAATCAAAGCCGCACTGTAAAGACGGTGCTAGACATTTGTGAAAGATGATCAGTTTGTCCCTTCATCTCCCAGACGACTTGAAGAATCTTGTAGATCCTATAATAAGCTGCAATACTTTTTATGCCCATCCTGAGAACATTGTTCTCTTAATGCTTACTGATGAAACAATTCACATCAGAGAGCTTGCTATCTGAAGGATTTTGAAGGCTAGGGAGAATGGACGTGGACAGCAGGGAACACAGCGGTTTACAGTTCCTTTTCTGAATTTCAGTGCAAGGCATTATATGGACTTAATCAACTGGAATGCTTGTGTAGTAACTCAGCTACCTATGCTTCGAGAAATGAGCAGCAACGATTTTCACAATATGATAAAAGAGAAAAATCCACCTTTGCTGGAAATAAAGAAATTTTCATGCCACATTCAGGCAGTGGAAAGAGCAGTTAAAGTAGTGACAGAGGTGGCGGCTTCTGTGGTTGGGCAAGTTGCAAGAGATGGCCTGACCAGAGCCAAATTGAATCCCAAAAAGTAATCCCATCCTTCGAAAGCAAACTGAAGTACAGAAAAGCATCAGCAGACCAGACAGGCTTGTAAGAGATGAATTGAAAATCATAGCGTATCCATAAATGGTTGGGTGGTTGGGGTGGGCACGGGTGGAACTCGACACGCAGCCACCTCCTCGTGGTGAGTTCTGGGTTATTTCAGTGAATTTAATCTGAAATAAGCAAAGAGCTGCATTGTGCATGCTTGCCTGCTTGCTTGGCACTCAGCAAAGCATTAAATGGTAGATTCAACAAAAACTGACTTTTCGACTAAAATGACTTTTCCCGCTGAATAACTGAAATTTAAAGGCGATAGCGGCACTGGAAGATATTGTCCAATTTCAAAAAATTTTTACACCTTTACTAAGCAACCCAAGGGGCAACTTTACCGCACTTGGCTGATAATGATTTAGAAAACCCAGAAAAATTGTGTTTTCAGGGGAAAATGGCTCTTATGGCCCGAATTCCCGAATTTAAAGGAGTCAGTGGCACTGGAAGATATTGTCCAATTTCAAAAAAAAAAATTACGTGGAAATTAAACAACCCAAGGGGCAACTTTTCCACACTCTGCTGTTATTGATTTTAAAAATCGGTGAAAAAGTGCATTTTCGGCCCACCCTAGTGGACATACTCTTGCAGAATTTGCAGAGGTGGAAAAAAATCAACAGGAAATGGAGGCACTCAAATGGAACTACAAGTGAAATTGGCCTTCTTACATGTAACAAGAAGTGTTTCATCATAGACTTCAGTATGTTTAACAGGTTCAAACACAGGAAGAGACCATAGAATAGTGAAACGTAAGATGAATCTTACTGCAAAACTTGAACAACGCAAACTCATAAAGGAACTCAGAAGTATTACATGACAAATCCCAAAAAAAGCATCATAAAACTTTCAAATTGGAACTGAGAAACTGCTTTCTGCAGCAGAAGCTCTAGCAACAGAAATATGAATAAGGCTCATGTTGAGAATTGGCTTCCTAGTTTCTTAATTCAATTACTAATCAAAAACTACTATTATGGGAATTTTTACTAGGAATTTTTTTTACTTTAATTGCAAATTTTTGGAGAAAACTCTTTTCCTTCTTCAGGCTGTCTTTTTGTTTTGGTGTCACTTATTCCCGTCACTATCCTGGTTACAGTTAACCTTGACGGTTACGGTTATTTTTCATCAAATCCTGCCAGATGTTAGGCAGGGAAAATCCTCTGCAGTTATTGATGATGGAATTTTGATTTTTCTTAATCTCTATTCCTTCTTTTAGCTTTTTTTTTTTTTTAAATTGCTTAGGAAACTGATGACTTTAAGGGAATTCCAATCCATGCTGTGACTAGTTTCTCTAACATGCCTATCTAAACCAGTCTTGTTGGAGCAATTTTTTATAGCAGCTTTATGCTCTGCTATACAAGTTTCTAGTCTGCGACCCGTTTCACCTATGTAACATAGTCCACAACTACATTTTACTTCATAGACTACACCTTGCATTTTTTAAATATCTTCTTCTCATAAAAGAACAAATTTTTACAAGGAAATTTTTTTCCCTAAATTAGTTCAAAGAGAAGAAAATTTGAGAAAACATTTTTCATTCAAAAATCTGGTCTAGCTATGGGGCTACCCACTCTCCCCACTCTTAGCTAACTGTTATGTGGGAAAACTAGAAGAAAAGATACTAGTACAACCCACATACTTCTGCCTATATAGCCGATACATCGATGACATCTTATTTATAATAGATAGCTTAGAAATTGTTCCAGAAAGAATTCTAGACTCATTCAATGAATTAGATGATTCCCTTAAGTTCACTATTGAACTTCAAAAAGAAAGAAGAATTAACTTCTTAGATATCACTATCTATTATGAAGATGGAAAACTTCTCACTAATTGGTTAAAAAACCAATAAATACTAATAGACTATTGGATTTCAATTCCTATCATCCAGTTTCTATTAAGAAGAATATGGCAAGTCGGTTTTTAAAAAAATTAATAAAATAGTTTTTACAGCAGATAAGAAAGAAGCCCATAAAGAAGAACTGAAAGTCATACTTGCAGAAAATAACTATCCTAAAGGAGAAATTGAGAAGCTTCTGAATTTTAATGGTACAAAAAACTTGCAAAAGCAACAAGCAAAATTCACTAAAAAAATTTCTTATCGCAAAGGTTTATTTGAGTCTTTAAAGAGAATTAGTAAGAAGTACAATATTAGGCTAGCTCCAAGTTTAGAGAACAAGGTTAAAAATTTGTTCCCTAAAATAGTTCAAAGAGAAGAAGATATTTTAAAAATGCAAGGTGTAGTCTATGAAGTAAAATGCAGTTGTGGACTATCTCACATAGGTGAAACAGGTCACAGACTAGAAACTCCTATAGCAGAGCATAAAGCTGCTATAAAAAATTGCTCCAACAAGACTGGTTTAGATATGCATGTTAGAGAAACTGGTCACAGCATGGATTGGAATTCCCTTAAAGTCATCAGTTTCCAAAGCAATTTTCAAAAAAGAAAGCTAAAAAGAAGGAATAGAGATTGAGAAAAATCAAAATTCCATCATCAATGACTGCAGAGGATTTTCCCTGCCTAACATCTGGCAGGATTTGATGAAAAATAACCATAACTGTCAAGGTTAACCGTAACAGCGATGGTGACGGGAATAAGTGACACCAAAAAGACAGCCTGAAGAAGGAGAAGAGTTTTCTCCGAAAACTTGCAATTAAAATAAAAAACTTTCCTAGTAAAAATTCCCATAATAGTAGTTTTTGATTAGTAATAGAAATATGAATCTCTGAAGAGTTAACAGAAAAATAACCAAGATCCTTATCGAAACAGCAACAGAAACGTGTGTTACTAAGAAGAAAAACCACATGACAAAAACATCAAAACAAAAATGCTGAAGCAAAAAACAAGGGGAATGAAGAAAAATATGGTACATGTAACTTCCAAAATGGAATATACTAAACTATGCAAGACAAAAAATATCATCAAAGACATGAAAATTCAACTACAAACTAGCAAAAGAAGCAATTGAGAACAACCAAAGTCAGCAGAAAACAAAGGATCATCTCAGTAATAGAAGAGAACAGATTATGGCACTCAGAAAAGAAGATGGACAGTAACACGAAATAGAAGTGTAATTTTGAAGGGAGTTAAAAAGTGTTCTACACAAACCTATATGAAAGATGGATGATACATTTATTACAGAGTAAACAAATGCACTACATTTCTTCCCGTCCTCCAGGCAGAAGTGATCTATGCAATAAGGAACATGAAATGGGAAAGAGCACTAAGGAATGGCGGAATTACTGTGGACTTTGTACAGGATGCCAGTGAAGAAAGAGAAACTACACTGGCCCAAAGTTTTCACTAGATGCCTCAATCAAGAAAAGATTCCTGATCACTGGAACAATGCTACAGTGATCTTGCTACATAAAAAATGGGACCCTGAGGATCAATAGGAAGATGATTTTCGTGCAGTATATAGATGAATCCAGACTTCAGCCATAGTTGCATGACGCATACTGCAGAGATGCATGATTGGTGCAACCAGGAGAGATAGGAAGGTGAACTCATGGCAGAAAAAAACAAAAAAAAAAAAAAACAAGGGTTGATGACATTATGACCAAAGTAAAGACCCTCAAAAGTTGCAATGTGCTGTTGGGAGATGGGTGGCTGAAATTTGCTAGTATGTAGGAGTCACATGGAAGAAAATGGCTCTGGACATAATTATACAAATCTATGAAACCACACTGCATTATCCAACTCTCAAAAAGATACACATGATTCAGACCATTCAAGCCTACGCACCCACTACATGTCATCCTGAAGAAGAAATGGAAGAGTTTTACAAGAAAATTTGACTTCTAAATAGCACAGGTAAGCAGCACTTGAAGATCATTATACGTAATTTTGGCTCCAGGTGAATTCATTGAAAGAGAATTCGTCGAAGATCAAATTTTTCGAAAATCGGGGCTTCAGGTGAATTCATTGAAAGCAAAATCACCAAAAGACGCAATATTGTAGGGAACCTTTTCTCAAAAACTTTGACTATAAGTGGAATTTGGCTAAGTAGCCACAAGAATATTTGGGGAACATATAAAAATTGCATGTTTTACTTCTTTGTATCCACTTTCATGTAGGATGACCACAAAACCATTACGAAGTCTTACAAAAATCACACTTTTTATTTCACCATGTCCATTTCCCCCATAGATTGCCTCTATAAAAATTACAATTTTATTGCTGTCACCTCACCATGATCTTCTGTGTTGGCTGAATGGAAAAATAAATTATTTGTGTCGAGATACCTTGTCGTAATGTTGCATTTCTACCAAGGCACTGATGATATGGGAATTGGGTTGGACCATTTTAGCAACTTTGAACCCAAAGTTCTCATGGTTGTAAAAGTTAATATAAAAAAATAAAATAATAACGCCACACTTTCACTAAGACACAAAATAATAGTTTAGGGCCACAGCCCTCAGCCTTTTTAGAAATTTTTAAACTGCCCCGCTAATATCCACGATGTTTGCATAACATGACAGATTAGTAATATTGTGCTCTTACTCAAGCACAAAACATTTATTAATAGGGCCTAGGACTTTTTAACAGTTTTTAATTTGCCATACTCACATTCATAAGGTTTGGACACCATGTCAAGTTAGCAATATTGCACTTTTAGCTTAGGGATCAAATACACTCATTGTCATACAAATCCGTGCACCAAGAAAAACCGTGCGATTAACGCGAAACTCAACAAATAGCTACAGGGAGGGCAGACATGAAAATGATTCAAGTTTTGGGCGATTCTGCATACCCATGCGTCCAAGACTGGCGCTGCAATCACAATCCTTGGGGCTTATAAGAGGCCATGCAGGGGACTCCACATTCATGCCAAAGTGCACAGTAAGAGTCAGGTAAGATCCCTGAGTGATAGACATGCCGAGGAGCTGTCGTAGATGTGCATAAGGGCAACTGACAGAATTTGAATGAGGCCGTATCGTCGGGATAAGAGAGGCAGGGTGGCTGGCGCCCTGAATCAGCCGTCATTTGGGCTGGTCGGATAGTGTGGTGCAATCATGTTGGGAGCAATGGACACAGGAAAGCACCGAGACACAGCGGACTGGATCTGAATGACCCAGACACACCACCAGCAGAGGACTGTGGGATCGTGAGAGTGGCACACACAGATGCAACAACATCCTTGTCCAATATCCAGAGGCATGTGGCAGCTGTACAAGGGACTCCTGTGTTCGCCAGAACCATTTATAGATGCGTGGCAGAGGCGAATCTGCACTCTCGAGGGCCCTTACGTTTTCTGCCATTAACACCTGACCATCGTCGGTGTACATTGCAGTGGTGTAGGCAGCGAGCAACATCGAATGCTACGGACTAGCGACGTATAGTGTTCAGCGATGAATCCCGCTTCTGTATGGGAACAGACGACCACCGTGTCAGAGTGTGGAGGACCGTATGTTAGCGCTACAATCCCAACCTCACTGTACAGCAGCACATGTCCTGAACTGCAGGCATGATGGTCTGGAGAGCCATTGCGTATGATCGCCGAACTTCCTCGCAGTGGTCCGAGGGACATTGACAGCCCAGCACTATGTACATGAGATTCTACTACAGCCCCATGTGCTGCTTTTCCTGGCAGGGCGAGGCGGCACGGAGCCATTTTCCAACAAGATAATGCCCTTCAGCACATGGCTCGAGTTTCCCAGGACTGTCTATGTCATGCTTTGATGCTTCCGTGGCCTGCCAGATCACCTGATCTCTCATCCATCGAGCACGTGTGGCACCAGATGGGACGCCAGCTTTCTCCATATCCCAGTGTTCGTGATTTAGAGTGTCAGTTGCAAGAAGTGTGGGCCAATCTGTCCCAGGATAACATACGGCGTCTTTTTGACTCCATGCTGCACCATATCATCGCATATTTCCGAGCACGAGGTGGTCTGACGCGGTACTAACGCTGACCGGAATGTGTACCGTATGTCCATGGGAAATCGTCCTGCTGCTGTGATATTGTAATAACTTTTGTTCTTGGTATGAACCATCTCACTACTAAAATCTCACTTCAATCCGACGCCTCCTTCTTGGCGCGCGGATTTTTATGACAATAGGACCTGGAACATGAGGCAAGAAACTGCAATTTTTATACAGCCCCTTTTAAAGTGCATGTGGCCACTTGTCTTAAACTCTGTTTCAATGAATTCCTTCTTTTTTTTTTCTTCTTTTTTTTTTTTTTTTTGAAAAAGTCATCCTTCTGTAAATTGCTTGTTGAATGAATTTTTTTCAATGAATTCGCATTCGACGAACTCGTTCTCGATTAATTTGTCTTTGATGAATCCACCTGCTCTCAGTAATTTCAATACAAAAATATGGCAACGGCAACAGAATGAAACTTCGGAAGGTAAATTTGGTCATGGAAACAGAAACCAATGTGGAAATACTCTTGTCGAGTTTGTGGAGTCAGAAAGGTTCTTCACCATGAACTCCTTTTCAAAGAAACAAACAAATAGGAAATGGACATTGAGGCACCCAGATGAAATGGCAAATGAAATTGATTTCATTATGTGTAACAAGAAATTTGTCATTGAAGACTGCAGTGTGCTTAACAGGTTAAACACAGAAAGTGACCACAGAATGGTTAGATATCAAGTGTACCTTAACACAAAACTTGAACAATGCAAGCTCATAAAGTCAACAAAAAAAATTGACATGGAAAAATTACCATGACCCTTATCAAAACAGCAACAAAAACAGGTGGTACTAAGAACAAAAACCACATGAAGAAAATTATTAGAAAAAATAAATTTTGATGCTAAAAAGGATGAGGTAAATAAAGAAAATATGACTTCCAAAGTGAAACATTAAAACTATGCAAGACAGTACAAAAACATATCATTGAAGACAAAAAAATTAAACTGTGAATTAGTGTAAAAGAACAATGGAGAAAACCAAAGCCTGAAGAAAACAAAGGGCCATCTCAGTAATGAAAGAAAACAGATTATGGCACTCAGAAAAGAAGATGGTACAATAACAAAAAGCAAAGCAACATTTTTAAGAGAATTAAAGAGTTCTGTACGAAAGAGATGATACATCTATTCCAGACATAAAGAAATGTGCCACCGCCAAAGTTCCCTCAGTCCTCCAGCAAAAGTTGCACATGCAATTAAGAACATGAAATGGAGAAGAGCTCCAGAGAATGATGGAACATGATGGCCATTGTACAAAAAGCCAGTGAAAAAATAGAAACTACACTCAACCAGGTTTTTGCAAAATGTCTGGATGAACAGAAGATTCCTGATGATTGGAACAATGCTACAATGATACTTCTGCATAAAAAAAGGGGACACTGAAGACCTCAAGAACTACAGACTCATCAGCCTCCTGTTGTTGTTTACAAGATCTTCACTAAAGTACCATCACATCGCTTGAAGGAAACACTGGATTTAGCTCAACCAAGAGAACAAGTTGGATTCAGGAGCAGCTATAGCACTCTAGATTATATCCATGGACTAAGAGAACTAACTGAAAGAATGAATGGATATGAACTCACATTATTATGGTTTTTATTGATTATGAAAAGGCTTTTGATTTTGTGAAACCACCAGCAGTTTTAATGTCTTTGAAATCCTGTGGTATTGACATTTTCGTAGATGCTGTTAATATGTGGACATAAAAAACAATAGAGAAAATATCCATTGTTTTTATATGTCCCCATTATTAATAACATCTACAAAAATGTAAGCATAAAGGTTTGGTTGTTTGAGGACACTGTGCTTATAAAAATTGTAAAGGAAGTGAGACAAAGTGACATCATATCTCCTAAACTCTTCAATGCCACACTGCAAAAAGCCTTACCTTCATTTAACTGGGAAGACAGAGGGATAAAGATTAATGGAGATTGTTTACCCCACCTTTATATTGCTGATGATGCCATTTTCACCAGTACCTCTCCAGAGCTACAGAGTATGATCCAGGAACTTTCTGATAAAAGCAAAGAAGTGGGTTTAAAAATGAACTTAGAGAAAACAAAATAGGTATACAATGCTTTTATGAGAACTGAAGATTTAACAATTGATGAAACAAATCTAGATGTAACCAATGCTTACATTTACCTTGAACAACAGATATCAATCAAGGGACACATAGAAGAATAATTAAGGAGGCGTATAAAACTTGACTGTAGAGCTTTTGGAAGAAATTGTACGATTTTCAATCTTGAGCAATTTTCTATTACGTCTTAAAAGAAAAGTGTTTAATCAATGCATCCTTCCAGTTGTTACTCATGGATCAGAGATACAGACTTTAACTAAGGCAGATATTCAGAGGTTGTAAAAAAAAAAATGAAAAAAGCGTGGAGAGATGCATGCTTGGTATAATCAGGAAAGATAGGAAAAGAAATAGAATATTGCCTTTTCCCAAGCACCAACAACTCATGTTTATTAGCATCTACAACAACTCATGTTTATTAGCATCTAATAGCAATGACAAGTCCATCCTACAAAAAGCTGGGGTTTATACAATACCAACAATAAACCCTGTAAATGGCAGGCAAATCGGATAAATTTTACCTGGATAGCACCAAAAGAAGATTCAAAGTCAGACTGAATGATCATTATAAAAACTGGATTAAGAAAGAGGAAAAGACATCACTTATACAGCATTGTAATGAAAATCATAGTCCCCGCTTCGGAAAAGGCAAAAATCATAACAACACATAAAAAACATAGTCAAATTTTGATGTCAGAAGCTGTCGTCATAGAAAAGTCGTCATAGAAAAAAACATCCAAACAAATTGCGACAGTTCATCTCCATATGAACTTCCATATCCCTGGAGGTACCTAATTGATCAAAACCTACAAAGGAAAGAAATTAATGAAAGGTTTTTTAAACGTAGAAAGAAAAATTAACTTGAATGATAACAAAAATACCAAAGCTAGTGATATTCTATTGCTTCCCCAACAGATGGCGCCATATGGCATTATTACGTGAAATTATGTAGTTGTTTTTGCAGATGAGATCTCAGCATATGTAATAATGTGTTTCTGTGGTGTGCGTGGAAGTCGATATTGTGTTAGTCTCAGTGGGCTGAGGATGACAGTGATGGAAGCTGTTCGAAACTAGTTTGGCAGATATGTGAGATGTGAACTGTGCTTCTTTTTTAAAGATTTTAATTATTTTTAAAAATTTTAAATTCCATTTCAATGTTTCATTCATAGTTTCCCTCACAGCTGGTCTTGTTTGTTTCATGTTAGGCTTCATATTCACAAGCAATGGTTTTGGAAATTCACTACATATGTTTTTCACATTTTAATGGTTTTAAGTTAGGCTTTGATACTCCTTTCATGATTACAATCTTGTTCAATTCATATTACCTTCCGTCAACTGCAACCTGAAAATTACTGTGCAAGATAGTGCCTAATTGGCATGGACTCATTGAACTGCATGCCAACAGAGGACAATTTAACCCTAAATTATACTTTCATTCAAAGTTAATTCTACCAAATGATTATCATGAAAACTGTAAACCAGATGAAGAATGAAATATAATTACAAAGCCATTAATCCAAGCCATAACGTACACCTTACACCCAGAACTACTTTGAAAATAGCAAGCAGATATGATGCATATATATCAATAATACAAAAATCTCTTCAAACTATGATTTCTTTGTTAAGTTATTTTGTACTTCAACAGTACCAATGTTTACCTAATTTTAATGTTGATATGTTTTACATTTGATAAGTATAGCCCACGTAGCTTACATTATACTGATTAACGTGCAAATGATAGTACATCTATTGTTATTTCACAGATGCAAGGAAATTCAGCTGTGAACCAGTGAGAAGAGCAATTGAAAACGACCAAAGCCTGAAGAGCACAAATGGGCATCTGAGTAAGGGAAGAAGACAGATTATCACTGAGAAAAGAAGACGTCATTGTAACAAGAAATACAGGCAAAATTTTGACAAAAGTGAAAGATTTATACTCAAAACTATATGAAAGAGATGATATACATCTGCTCTAGACATTACGAAAGGTAACAGTACCAAAGTCTCTCTGGTCCTCCTGGCAGAAGTTACACATGCAATTAAGAACATGAAATGGGGAAAAGCTCCAGAAGAAGATGGAATTACCGTGGACATTATACAAGAAACAAGTGGAGAAATTGAAACTAGACTCGCCCAAGTTTTCACTAGATGTCTCAATGAAGGGAAGATTCCTGAGGATTGGAACAATGTTACAATGATCCTGCTACATAAAAAAGGTGACACTGAGGATCTCAGGAACTACAGGCCCATCAGCCTTCTTTCAGTGGTTCATAAAATCTTCACTACGGTTTTTTCACATCACTTGAAGATAACACTGGGCATGGCTCAACTGAGAGAACAAGCTGAAATCAGGAGTGGCTACAGCACTATAGATCATATCCATGTGCTGAGAAAACTGATCGAAAGAACGAGGGAATATGAACTCCCATTGCATATGGCTTTTATCGATTATGAAAAGGCCTTTGATTCCATGAAACCATCAGCAGTTACAATGGCTTGGAAATCCTGCTGTATTGAAGATGCATATATTAGTATTATTAGTAACATCTATGAAAATGCAAGTGCAAAGGTTTGACTGTTTGAAGATACAGCAACAATAAAAACTGGAAAGGGAGTGTGACAAGGTGATACCATATCTCCCAAACTCTTTAATGCCACATTGCAAAATGTCTTTCAATCATTGAACTAGGAAAACAAAGGGATAAAGATTAATGTAGATTATTTAACTCACCTTCGTTTTGCTGATGACATAGTCATTTTTGCCACTGCCCCTTCAGAACTGCAGAGTATGATCCAGGAACTTGCTGAAAGAATAAAAAAGTGGGATTAAAAATGAACTTTTAGAAGATAAAACTGATGTACAATGCTTTTACAATATATGAAGATTTATCAATTGATGGGGAAAAGCTGGAGATAACTGATACCTACATTTAACTGGGACAGCAGATATCAAGCAAAGGCCACATTGATGAAGAAATTAATCGATGTATAAAACTTGGTTGAAGAGCTTTTGGAAGAAACAGTACAATTTTTAAGAGCAATATGCCATTATTTCTTAAAGGAAAAGTGTTTAATCAATGCATCCTTCCAGAGCTTATGTATGTAGCAGAGATGTGGACCTTAACTAAGAAAAGACATACAAAGACTGCAGACAACTGAAAGAAACCTGGTGAGATGCATGCTTGGTGTAACCAGGAGAGATAAGAAGAAGAACTTATGGATAAGAAAAATGACAAGAGTGGAAGACATCACAATCAGATACCTGAAATAGAAATGAGCTGGACATGTTGCCAGAAGAAGGGACCACCAATGGACAACCAAAATTCTAGACTGGATTCCAAGGGACAGGAAAATAATAATAAGAAGACCACATGGCAGATGGGTGGAAGAAATTCGAAAGCATGTGGGAGCAACATGGAGGAGACTGGCGCAAGATGGACTGTTGTGGTAGAAACTTGGGCCAGCAGTGGATTGATAATGGTTGGCAATGATGATGATGATGTCCATTACACCATCCAAGACAGTGAAGTTCAAGCAACTGAGACTAAGCAACCTTAGCTAAGGAATCTGAACATACTTCAGATTTGCACTAGTAGAAGCATCGTTGCTGCCTCATAGCATTATTTTGACCCTTTTGTAATCCGGAAATGGATATAGGTCTAAAATCATCAGTTCCACATATGAATCAATAAAGGAAGAAATATTCTTCGTAATACATGGGAATTCGATAGAATATTCATAGCATTCAGACTATAAACTCTGAAAATAGTGATGGACCAACGAATGACTTCACTGTGAATGGTTTGTTCTCACCACTGTGAATGATTTTTCTTTAATCCACCATTGCAGTTGTATGATGAAATAGAAAATTTGAACTAATTTTCTATTTACAATTTAGTTAAAATTTTTAAATAAAATAGAAATTTTAACTACTGTTCACCTTTGAATGGTTATAAGTTTTGTATTTAGGACCAGGGACTAACAAATTCCCATGGGTATATTCAACCTGAAATATATTGTCTGTCTGTACCCCCATTGTTTTGGTCCAGGCCTTTGTTCTTGAGTTATTTGCTATGGTTTTAAAATAAATTAAGTTTGTTCATCGTTCTGAAAATTTACTGTCAGTATAAAAATTAATAAGTACATTTCTTTTTTTGATAAGTAACAGCTAGGAAACATGGTGAAACATTAAAAATGGGAGTGAAACATGAATGCATCGATTTGAGTAGTGTGTTCACAGCGAGTGCAAATTTATTCACAAACAGTGAATGCATTCTAAGCTCCCACTGTTTTGGGAGTTCACCAATTTCTACTCTGGATTTGAATGCAAATGGTGTGTTGCGATGAGCAGAGATTCATTCATGAATAGTGAATGGGTTCCAACAAAGCTTTTTTGGGCAGTTTGCCAATTTCTGCTCTGCCTTGTACTGTTGTAGGGAGAAATGTTAACTTGCTGTTCACCTTTGAATGGTTACAATTCTTATACAATGAAACTTGATATAAAGTCCCTGCATTTTCCATTTTTTCCATTTCGAGCGACGTTTTTCTGAAGTCCCGATAATTTTCCTATATTTTTCCTGTGTTAGACGTTTTTCCAATCACACGATTTCCCGTACCGAACGTCGTTTAAAAATTTTGGTGTCAAACCTGATTTTCCTCTAATTTCATATCTTTCTTGGTTTCCATACATGTAAGATTGCTTTAAACCGGTTCTTCCCCCTCCTGTCACATTCCTTAGTAGAATCTGACAACCAGGTTGCCTTAAACTGGTTCTTCTACCCCCGAATTTGTCAAAAGCATGTGGCGATCAGTTGGGGCAGTGCCGCATTCCTCAGACTGTATGTGTCTTATCTTAGGAACTTTGGTGGCGCGCCTTGGCTAGTGCCGTAAATCTCTGTGTTGAATGAGCCTGCATCTCAGAGTGGCTCTGAGAGCAATTGAGTTAGTTTGCTGTTTAAATTTCACTTTTAGACGTGAGAGTGAAGATGGCGAGTAAGAAATGCAAATGTCTTTTCTTAGCTGAAAAAGCTTCCATTACACAAAGCTAGCAAATTTCATGGAATCAGCCAACTTTTGAATTACTAGTTTCAACACTAAAAACAATTTTAAAACAGAAAGAGTCGATCAAAATTACTTTCGAAAGATTAGGTCATTGTGCTAATGAAAGACTTTGAAAAGTTCACCATATGGTGAACTGGAAAGACTTTTAATGACGTGGTTCAGGCAAGCTCGAGCTGCAAATGTACCACTAAATAAATAAATATTGAAAGAAAAGGCCTTAGAAATGGCTGCTCGGCTTGGTTTAAGAGACTTCGCAGCTTCAAATGGATGGATGGATCGACTTAAGAAATGCTACAACCTTATATACTGATCATTTTGCGGTGAATCTGCAAGTGTTGATCCGGTTATAATTTATAAATGTATAGAAGAAAATCTGACCAGCTTTGGTCATAAATTATGCTCCAAAGGACATTTCCAATGCTGATGAGACTGGCCATTGTTTTAATCTTCTACCTGATAAAACTTACGTTGTGAAGGGAGAATCACGCCACGGTGGGAAAATGCCAAAAATGCAAATGACTGTCTTAATATGCTGCAATGCTAATCGAAGTGAAAAATTAACACCTCTGATGATCAACAGTTCTAAGAAACCATGTTGTGTCAAAAATGTGAGGAGTTTCCCTATGAGCTATGAAGCAAATAAAAAGGCATGGATGATGCAAACTACACTTCAAGATTTTTTGCACTATCTAGATAAGAAAATGAGATTGCAAAAGCGAAACATTATCTTTTACTGATCAAAAACTACTATTATGGGAATTCTTACTAGGAATTTTTTTTTTTACTTTGATTGCAAATTTTTGGAGAAAAATCTTCTCCTTCTTCAGGCTGTCTTTTGTTGTCACTTATTCCCGTCACTATCGCAGTTACTGTTATTTTTCATCAAATTCTGCCAGATGTTAGGCAGGGAAAATCCTCTGCAGTCATTGATGATGGAATTTTGATTTATCTCAATCTCTATTCCTTCTTTTAGCTCTCTTTTTTAAAAATTGCTTTGGAAACTGATGACTTTTAAGGGAATTCCAATCCATGCTGTGACTAGTTTCTCTAACATGCCAATCTAAACCAGTCTTTTTGGAGCAATTTTTTATAGCAGCTTTATGCTCTGCTATACAAGTTTCTGGTCTGCGACCTGTTTCACCTATGTAAGATAGTCCACAACTACATTTTGCTTCATAGACTACACCTTGCATTTTTAAAATATCTTCTTCTCTTTGAACTATTTTAGGGAAAAATTTCTTAACCTTGTTCTCTAAACTTGGAGCTAGCCTAATATTGTACTTCTTACTAATTCTCTTTAAGGACTCAAAATAAACCTTTGTGGTAAGAAATTTTTTTAGTGAATTTTGCTTGTTGCTTTTGCGGGTTCTTCGTACCATTAAAATTCAGAAGCTTTTCAATTTCTCCTTTAGGATAGTTATTTTCTGCAAGTATGACTTTCAGTTCTTCTTTATGGGCTTCTTTCTTATCTGCTGTAGAAACTATTTTATTATTATTTTCTAAAAACTGACTTGCCACATTCTTCTTAATAGAAACTAGATGATAGGAATTGAAATCCAATAGTCTATTAGTATTCATTGTTTTTTGATACCAACTAGTGAGGAATTTTCCATCTTCATAATAGATAGTAATATCTAAGAAGTTAATTCTTCTTTCTTTTTGAAGTTCAATAGTGAACTTAAGGGAATCATCTAATTCATTGAATGAGTCTAGTATTCTTTCTGGAACAATATCTGAGCTATCTATTATAAATAAGATGACATCCATATATCTGCTATATAGGCAGAAGTATGTGGGTTGTACTAGTGTCTTTTCTTCTAGTTATCCCACATAATAGTTAGCTAAGAGTGGGGAAAGTGGGGAGCCCATAGCTAGTCCAGAATTTTGAATGAAAATGTTTTTTCTCAAATTGAAAGTAGTTGTTCTGCAAAGAGAAGGTAAGCATTTCAAAAATTCCAACTAATATGTTTCTATCTTTGCTGTGAAAAACTATTAGGTCTGACAAGTCTTCCGCTATAAAGTCTATAAGTTGATCTATATTGATGTGAGTATACATAGACACTATGTCTAAACTACTCATAATAGGAGACTCTAATTTAGGAAGAATTTCTAATTTTTCTTTCAGCTGCATTGAATTTTTAATCAAGTTAGGTGGCTCTTTTAAAAGATTCTGAAGGTGTGACTTAAAAAGCGTAGTTTAGATTTGAAAGAATTGAGTTTTTTGAGTCAATTATTGGTCTAACTGGTTGGTGTTTTTATGCAGTTTGACTATTTTATATATTTAAGGTAATCTGAACTGGAATTTTGAGAACTGTTTATAGTTTTCTGGAAGCTGGTTTTTCTTTTTTTGAAGTGAAATAAGCTTTGAGACTTTTTTATTAAATCTGGTAGTGGGTTTTCTTTTACTTCTTCATACATTGGCTTTTTTTAGTTCTTCTTCCATCTTTTCTTGATAATCTTTCTTATCCATAATAGTAATTAACTTACTTTTGTCTGTTTTCAAAGCAACTACTCTTTCATTTTTTACATTATCTTGTTTATTGATCAGTGTTCAGCCCATGTTGTTTTGAAATCTTGAAGTGTTCACATACAGGTTTTTCCTCCAAACAGCACGAGCAAACTTCAGCCATGTGATTTGGAGATTATCTGCTCCTTCAAAGGGTTTTACCAGAAACAGTTAGTGAGAAAAGCAATGGCTGAACTTGATTCCAGAAACCTTGAAGATGCATGGAAGCAGAAAATCAATGTACTGGAAGCTATACGTTTCATATTGATACGAACTCGGCTGCTCTACCATTTGATAAGAACGTGCCGAGCGATATAATTTATAAGAACTCATCACCAATTGAGTCGAACGAGACTTGTAGGTTCTTGTAATTTGGGAGCTGGTATAAATGGGTGAGAACGTGATGCTCGTTGAAACACAGGGATTTAATACACCAGAGCCTAACAGAACAAATAGAGTAAATAATCAGTTAACACCAATCAATTTAATCACGGAACATCCGGTTGGCTAGGATGTAAATTCTGTACATTAGGTAGGCATACAAAAAAAAGGGAGAGAAATGGGAGGGATCTCCCTCCTATTCAGTCTTTACTCTTTTGTAATTATCTCTTGAGAGAATTTCAGTTCACCATAGCGGGAATATTTAAAGTTCTGGATAACCAGTGTATGGCTAATATGTTCAAGTGGCAGTCTATGCACTAGAGCACGGGTTAGAACCCCCTTCGAAAATGAGCTTTGAAAGCTGATAATTGAAAGTCAGTACTTATGAATGGCTGGACGATGTTGGACAATCCATGTATTTAGTACTCTTTCAGTATCCCACATGCACACGCCCTCTGTAGTAGTCGAAGGGGGGCTTTTCACCTGTGTGTCACAGAGGGTCTTCGCTAATTTGTTAGTTTTCCTCTCTTTCTTTCGATTCCGCAGAGAGAATTTTTCCGCTCTTCCCCGACCGCTCGTTGTTGGGGGAAAAGTAACACCCACAGCTGACTCCCCTCCGCACCGCATTCAATCCATGCAGTTTCCGCCCTCCAGACTCGGCAGAGGGAACGGTGTAGAACGGTCAGGGGAATCTCTTTCGAACTATGGCAAGAAAGTTCATCTGTAGGAATGAAGCAACGTTTACGTAATGCTTCGGAAAGCTCAGCGACCTCCACACTTGGAATGGAGACGGCGTTTTCGGGAGGCTGGTTTGCTGGCAGTGGTTAGCTAATGATTCCTTTTTGAGTAGACATTCTCAATCTGGCATATTTGGAGGGTCTTACCTGGCCGCCTAATTATTGTTAAGCTCTACTCTTTCCTCATACTCTGGCGGTTTACCGCTACGCTAGAAGTATCGTGGCAATCTTAGGTAAGCGTCGGACGTCAGGTTTCGCACATAGCAGGCTCACTATGTCTGACCGCTGCGTAGAGCCATATCGCGTATTCTCCTCATAGCAATTCCTCGGTGCGACTTACAACAGCCTACTGAGACAGCTAACTGTGAGTTTCTTTCCGTCTGTCCAACAGCAGCCTACCGAGACAGCTAACTGTGAGTTTCTTTCCGTCTGTCCAACAGCAGCCTACCGAGATAACTACTAGTCTCTTTTTCGGCCACTTTTTGGCTATCCTCTGTCACGTGACTTCATCTGCTTCTTTTCAGTCGACACTTGAGATTTCTCTCGTGCCTTTCGTACAGAGCACCGTCGCTTCCGCCGAATAGTTCCGTTTCTGACCCTCGCCCCTCGTAATCGTAACTTTCAGCGTTCCCTACCGATTTTTGGCACTGATGGCACACTTGAAATCATATTTATGAGAGTCTGGGTGCCTCTCTGTTGCAGACCGGGTGGTCCCTTTGTTGCTAAGCAGACCCCCAGAGGGGATATCCTTAATTCCTTTGTTCCCACCCAGACAAAGAGAATTACACGACTTCCCCAATTAAAACGAGTTAGTTTTCCAATTAATTTGCAATAGGCCAAATATTTAATTTAATCATCAACATAATTTAACCACGCCTATCAAGTCCGCCCCCCATTTTAATAGTAATTAATTTAGACCCAATTCTCGCATCACTGCCCCCTTCCTACCAAAAGCTCATCCCGAGCGTTCACCTTTTATTTGCTTGGGACTTCTGACCACCCTGATCTTCCACCTAACATACAAGAAACCTCTTATTGGCCTCCCCAAAGTTTCTGGGGCCGCCTCACTGACTTCATTGGGATATCCCCTGCTATCCCCGCATACCTGGCATATTTGCATAAATTAACTTGCTCACCTCTGTTCCGGAGCCACCCCCAACACAACACTATTTGTTACATACACTACACGGTAAATTAAATTCTTACTACACAAAATTTCACTAACACTACACGATTCTACCAAGGGATTATTTACACTAGTATTACTACTAGTACACGATACCAAAAATTCTTTCACTAAACCATTATTTACTGTACACATTCCACAAACACTACACCAACACTGCACAAACACTTACAACTAGTACTACCCAAATACCAACTGAATAATGCACACATTCTACACAAGTACTGCATTAAACCTATAAAAATTAATCTACATTCCGTGAATTCCACGAACATTCCACATTCCATGATGACAACATCAACAACCTGGCAATGTATACAATAAGAAAAATCAGACCAATCAATTCTCGTTATTCTTTTAATTCACGCCCTCCACGCTAGCAACAGATACCAATCATCAGCCTACACCGGAACCTGAATTTCAAGCTCAGAAATTTATATCAATCAGACTTCCATAAGGCACACTAATCGGAACTCACCTCCTGCGGCTCCGCTGACTACGTGGTTACCGGGATGTTAATGAGGCTGCCGGCCTGACAGCCTCATTAACATCCCGGTAACCACGTAGTCAGCCAAAAACAATTCAAACATTCAGTTTCTCAAAATTCCAGGAATTTTCTAATTTCCCACATTTTCATAAATTCCAAACTCCATGCAATTTCACTTGAGCAAAAACACATCCCTGAATTGGATTCCGAGACAACGCATTTCAACTAAACAGAAAAATTTGGAGATCGTTAGGTGCGCCACCCATATTCCTTTTGTCGTAACCTTAACCTCATTGGTTACACAGCCACCAGAAAAAGATACACAAAACATTTTAGCTCTCACTCGGCCAATGTTCCAAAAACCACAGAGAATCAATCTGTCCCTGATACTCAGATATTTTATCATCTGAAATTTCATTATAGGGCAACTTTGCCCTCCGTGCATTCCTTGCACGTGCACACCAGAAAGAAAACTTTTTGCTGAGGAATGATTCAGACACTGAGTTCTGAGGTGAGAAGGAAAATTTGGTAGTACCCTCGGACGCGCTGCCAATGTCCTTTTAATTTCACCCCGCGTCGGAATGCTGAAACCGAAACTCTGGAGATCCGTGCTTATCTCCTTCTTAGCTCACCGTCGTATGCCCAGGGAGAAAATTTTATAGCCCCTCGTTAACCTGACCACTGCAAAGTGAGTGCCCTCGCTTCCATCTCCTTTCCATACCGACCGGACTTTCATAGCTACAGGTATTGGCGTACAGCCATTCCCACGAAAAGAAAAATCTCAAGCACATCTGCATTGGCAGGTCAACGAGTCAGCAATCTTTGCATACGGGACACGAATTTCCAACGCATGAAAATTTCTCTCGAACAGTGACTATGGCACGGGGCGCATAACTGTTTGCTACGTGTCGAAACCGAAACAAATTCTCACCACATAACTGCCATGACCTCATACATTTCACAACAAATTCTTTCTGTTCATAACTGGTAAGTCGAACGACTGACAACTGCGCTTAGCAACTACCAATTCTCATTTCACGAACAGGCTTACCACTGCTATTCAGTTTGGGAACTACGTTCTCTCTCGGACTGACGTCTGCCAAGATGAAAAACTTTTTTTTCTCAACATAACTCACGCACATTTTCTCGAATTTAACCCTCTGTCTACGTTCTGTGACAGACGTGAGATACTTGCCTACAACAGCAACAAAATACAAATCACAAATATTTACAAAAGCAAATATTTACACACGAAGCCTAAAACACCACTCTTCATCCGATGCAACTCGATATTCCAAAATCGTAGTCCTTTTCCCGGTCCGCATCAGTTCCGAAGGATAAAGACACACTTTATCTGTCATTAGTTTCTTCGTTTGCTCACGATTTCAGTGCTAAGCCTTTATTTCTGACACGTTTTTAGTAGCTTCTTGTCCTTCCCATGTATTGGTTTATTGGAGATCCTTAAGTATTTCGGTATAATGTTGAGCTAAAGAAGAGATCCAAATAAACTTCTTAACAAATTGCAGGGACCTAAACATTATAACGAAATACTTAAGGATCTCCAATAAACCAATACATGGGAAGTACAAGAAGCTACTAAAAACGTGTCAGAAAAAAAGGCTTAGCGCTGAAATCGTGAGCAAACAAAGACAAATGTACAAAAATCACAAAGAGTGCTATAAATTGTGGAACAAAATACAGAATGTTGAATACAAAAATTTCACGAGCACGTGGAAAACATTTATTATCGACAACATTTTAACGGAATGTAATGAAATAATAGAAGGACAGATTAAGGCAGCGGAGTTATCTACAACGAAGAAAATGCGCTGATAGACGAAATGGAGGTTAAAACCGAAAAAAAAACGAATACCCCGGTTTTTTTAACCAGTCATCCAGAGAGCTAACATACAGCGAAAAAGCGGTGTTACAAAGGGAAAAGAAATATGCATTCCCACAAAAAACACCTAGGACAGAAGAATACATTCCAATTTTGGAAAGTATCGTACAGAAGGTACCACCAGGACAGGCTATCGACATGAGGTTCAAACTGTTCAGAATAATGCTTGAAGAATATAACTACAGCAAAAAAAGAACTACAAAGTTGATAAGCTGAAATACGACAGACAACAGCCAATTAACCTGAGCAAAGACGTGTCGATCAAATTTTGCGAAGCCGACAAAACCGGGCAAATCGTAATCTTGGACACAGGAGATTATAATTACAAGATGCAAACTGCGATTTCCGAGTTAAAATGTAAAAGAACAAACAAAGATCCAACTGACAAGCAGCTAGCTTTCCTTGCAAACATAAGAAACCATAGCACCTTACCTGAAGAAATTAAAAAAGCAAACCCCCCAATGGGAGCGGGGATGCACACTATTTTCTCAAAGATTAAAACGCACAAAGAAAATACCCCACTCAGACTTATTCTGTCGAAAAAAAACTCACCCCTCATTAACCTAGAAAAAAAGATCTACAAATATCTATCCACAAAGATAAAAAAGAGCCAATATACGCTGAAGAACAGCTACATGTTCATCGAAAGGCTCAAGGTAGTTAATCAAAACCTGGAAAATGTAACGATGGCGTCAATGGACGTGACAGCGTTATACCTAAACACACCGGTAGAACTGGCCATCGAGATAATATGGAACAACTCAAAAGCAGAAATGAGCTAAACTTGACCCAAATGAACGAACTAAAAACAACCCTATATTTCATCAAAGAGAACAACATTTTCAAATTTGGAAATAATATATACAAGCAAACGCAGGGAGGCCCAATGGGATCACAGCTGTCAGCCATATACGCAGAAGTTGCGATGGCGTACTTAAAAGAAAAAATCATACAAACTATGCAAGAAAAACCAATAATGTACGCAAGGTATGTAGACGATATCATAATTACCTCTAAGCTCAAAAAAACGAAGCTACAACAGCAGGCCCGTAAGTTCACGGAAATATGTAAATCAATTGAACTAACACTAGAATATGAAGTAGACAACGGTCTGCCATTCCTAGATGTGATAATAATAAAAAACAAAAATAAGTTTGAATACTTAGTATTCAGAAAACATACCTATATACCAGTAATGATACCATACACATCGCACAACCCAAACGTGCATTAAAAAATGGCGTTATTAACCTCATAAGGAGGGCATACACGCACACCTCTAATAATAGGCTTAAGAACCCAGAACTGGAATTCATATTAAAGATCGCACATGATTATGAGTACCCAAATAAATTAATAAAAAAGTGGATATATGAAACAAAAAATAAAATAAAGAATCAGAGGAAGGAAAGCCGAGGAGGAAGCAATATGGATAAGGAAGTGAAATACATAGGGGCCTTACTATACATAGAAGGTGTCAGCCAAGAAATTAACAAGCAATGTGCGAAATACGATCTAAAACTAGGGATGTCTGTGAACACATTAAAGAATATGACGGTGAACAAAAAAACAGGGGGAAAAATGCTTAAAGAATCGGGAACGTACGAAATCCCAATATCACACTCCTCCCCAATATCATACATAGGGAGCACAAAAAACAGGTTAAAAAAAAGACTGAAGCAACATATCACCAACTGGCAAAAAAAAGAGGCAAAAATGGCGCTGGTACAGTTTTGTTTGGAAAACACAATGTTCCCGAAATTCGACGAACTAAAATTTCTAAAAAGAAATAAAAAATCGGGAAAAACGATTGAGGATGGAAGAAGCAATTTTAATATATAAAAATAAAAATAGAGTATGTAACCAGAACGACCCGAGCAGGTTGTCTAACCTATGGAAAACACTTATTAGACAAGAAAAAGAGCAAAAAAAAAACACAACAGAAAAGGAGGAAAGACAAAGATAAAGGAAAGTAAAGGAAAACAAACAAGTAGCATATTAAAAAAAAAAAAAAAAAAAAAAAAGTCCAAAGAGGAAACATAGATGGCGACAGGGTAGAAACGATCAAACTGCGTATCCGAGATGAACGAAGAAGAATGGCAACGGGCATTAGCAAACCCCAGTAAGCGAGAAGGCACCCACAAGCAAAGGTGCAAAATCGCCACGCTCCTGAAATTGCCCAAAGTTTGGGCGAAA
This sequence comes from Macrothele yani, assembly GCA_039090855.1. Taxonomy (NCBI): domain Eukaryota; kingdom Metazoa; phylum Arthropoda; class Arachnida; order Araneae; family Macrothelidae; genus Macrothele; species Macrothele yani. The sequence goes on from CM076996.1 coordinate 153,270,551, forward strand.
AATTTCGAGCAAAGAAAAACCGTAAAAGTTGGTATTAACAGAACCTAATTGAAGTTTAGTGAAGCAAACCTGCATTAAACGAGAATAGCGCCAAGAACAGCTATACCTGAAACGGACGATTGGAGCGATAACATCAGCGACAACCGGACCACATGCAGGAAATGTAAAGTTAAGCAAGATAGAAATGCAAAGGTAAGCATTATCTACCTGAAATATCTAACATGATGAACGTATGCATGTTTAAAGGACAGTAGTTTTCTGATGATATCAGAATTAGAACTACGAAGATTTTATTTCAGCGTACATTGGTTTCTATTTTTTTTGTACATATGTATGCCTGTAAAGTTTATTTTACCTCAACCTCGGTTTTACGTTTTCTCGAAATGTACGACTTTTTATGCTGGTCCACTGAAAAGTGTAAAATCAGGGTTTTGCTGTGTTAGGACAGAGGGCTTACAAATTTTTGTGAGCATATTCAATCTGAATTATGTCCTCGGCCTGTATACCCTTTGATTTGGTCCAGGCCTTTGTTATGGAGTTATTTGCTATTGTTTTAAAATAAATCAAGTTTGCCTATTTTTCTGAAAATTTACTGTCAATATAAGAATTAATTAGTACATGATGTACTTACCTGATTAAAAAGACAAAAAGAAATATTAAGAATGACTCAAGTGTGGGATATGGTGGACCTACCACACTTGAGAAGGACGGTTCACCACGGAATCGACCTGGACTTTCTAAACGGCGTATGAGAAAGCGATCTCGGCTGAGTGAATGTAAGATTGGTGTATGGAATACTAGAGATATAAATGGCAAGATGAGTGAGGTGATTGAGGAGATGAATAAGTATAGACTGGATGTGCTGTGTGTAAGTGAAACCAAAAAGAAGGAAATTGGGGTAGAAGAAGTGAATGGCACGGTGAGTGTGTGGTCTGGAGTATTGGATAATATGAGGGGACAGGCTGGTGGAGGTGTGATTTTAAGTGAAAAGATGAAGAACAACTTGATTCACTATAGTTGCATAAGTGAGAGAATTCTCTGGATTCGTTTGAAAGTGAAACTTCAGAAAATTGTAATAGTTGTAGTGTATTCTCCTTATGACTTGGAACCTTCTGATAAGAAAGAAGATTTCTGGAATGAGCTAAAAGCTGTTTTGAGTCAGTTTGGTGCTAAAGAAAAAGTTATAATAGCAGGGGATTACAATGCTACAGTAGGTGTGCAGAATGCAATTTCTGACAATGTTCTGGGTAAGTTTAATGATCCTTGTGTGAATGATAATGGTGAAAGATTAATTGAACTCTGCATTGAGAATGATTTGTGTGTATCTAATACATTTTTCAACCACAAGTATATACACACATATACTTGGGAAAATCGTACTCTTGGTCAAAAGAGTGTGATAGATTTTGTTGTTTACGATCAGCGTTTGAAAAACTTAGTTGTTGACACCCGTATGATGAGAGGTGCGGATGTTGGTTCTGATCATTACTTGGTAGTGTCACGAGTGAAACTTAATGTTGGTTGGAGGAAAAGGAATAGGAAGAGACCCAGGATAGAAAGAATAAAGGTTGATAGGCTCCTTGAAGATCATCAGCGGTACTCTGACTTACTCAGAGAACGACTGAAGGATCTGAAATCTTGTGAGAGGGATGTAGAAAAGAAGTGGGAATGTTTTAAGAACTGTGTTGTTACTGCTGCTAAAGAGGTCTGTGGCACCACACTAGTGGGTAAAAATAGAGGTGATGCTTGGTGGAATAGTGAGATTGATGAGGCAGTAAAGAAAAAGAAGGAAGCCTATTTGGGGATGTTGCAAGGTAGAGTCTCTGTGGATGAATATCGCTGTAAGAAGCGTGAAGCTGCTAAGCTGGTTCGCCACAGTAAGGCAAAAGATAGGAAAGAGAAAGTGGAAAGGCATGAACTGGCTTTTTGGAAAGATAGAAAGTCCTTCTGGAAGTACATGAGACTCAAGAAAAATAGGGGAAACAAAGTTGTAAGTTGTGTGAAGAATGAGATTGGGGAAATGATATGGGAGCCCAATGAGTTAAGTGACAGATGGGGCGAATACTTCTGTGAGTTATTAGATCAGGAGAACAAAAATGATTCTGAGACAGATGCAGTAGATGTCACAATGAGGGATGAAAGCACAGGAGGGATCTCAAGAGAAGAAGTGTGTAAAGCTCTAAAATCTCTTCAGAATGGTAAGGCTCCAGGAGTTGATGACATAACTGCAGAGATGTTGAAGTATGGTGGTGACTCTATAATTGACTGGTTAACTGAAATTTTCCAGTTGTGCTGGGAGTTAGGAATGGTCCCTCGGGATTGGAAGGATGCTATCATTGTTCCCTTGTATAAGGGAAAAGGTGATCAGACTGAATGCAAGAACTATCGTGGTATTAGCCTACTGAGTGTGCCAGGGAAAGTGTTTGGTAAGGTTGTTATTGAAAAAGTACGGGGTCTTACATCAGAGAAAGTGTGGGATGTTCAGAGTGGTTTTATGCCTGGTAAAGGCTGCACTAACCAGAATTTTGCATTACGCATGATGATTGAAAAGTATCTGGCTGTTGGGAAGAAAGTTTTTACTGCCTTCATAGGTTTAGAGAAAGCTTACGACTGAGTCAATAGGACACTTTTGTGGAAGGTATTGAATGAATATGGTGTTACTGGGAATCTACTTAATAGTGTAAAAGCCATGTATGCTGGTAGTAGAGCTTGTGTACGAGTGAATGGTGTTTTATCAAAATGGTTTTCCATTGGTGCAGGAGTTAGACAAGGTTGTGTAATGTCACCATGGCTGTTTAATATATTTATGGACGCATGCATGAGGCCAAAATAGATAATAGCGGCTTATGTCTTGGTGATATCCGTGTGTGCAGATTGCTGTATGCTGATGACACTGTCCTGTTGGCAGAGAGCAAAAGTGAGTTGCAGAGTATGTTGACTTGGATGCACGAAGTTTGCATGAAATTCAAACTGAGTATAAATAAGAGAAAAACCAAAGTTATGGTGTTTGAGAGAGGAATGGGTAGCACTGAATGTAATGTAAGTATAAATGGCACTGTGATTGACCAGGTGAGTGAGTTTGTGTATTTAGGAAGCATGTTTGACAGAGAGAACAAGTTGGATGGTGAAATCAGTAGGTGAGTGAATTCTTCTTTGAAAGTCATAGCTGCTCTGGGAGGTTTTCACAGGAATGATGGGTTCTCTAGAGAGTCCCGCATGGCTGTGTATGAAACAGTAATTGTTCCTACTCTGATATATGGCAGTGAAACCTGGGTACTGCAGAAGAAACATAGGAGTCGTTTGTGTGCTGGAGAAATGTGTTACTTACGTGGGGTATGTGGCAAGACACGATCTGATTGTGTGAGGAATGAAGATGTATTGCAGTTGTGTGATGTAAAGCAAAATGTTGTTAGCAAGGTGGAGACCAATATGCTTCGGTGGTTTGGCCATGTTGAAAGAATGAGTGATGAAATGCTTACTAAGAAAATATTTTCAGCCCAAGTGGCAGGAAGGAAAGGCAGAGGAAGGCCAAGGAAGACATGGGTGGATCAGATTCAGGAGTGTCTGCATGAGAAAAAGATTATGAGTATGAAGTATAAAATATCTTGTGTACGGCGTGTAATGGATATCAGTGAATAACGAGTTGTATGTCAAGATCGCTGCAAATGGTGAAGTTTGATACGACAACAATAAGTAAAAATATCTGGAAGTTTGTATTTCTTTTTGGAGCTAACCTCTGAATCTCAGAGAACAGCTTAGTGATATGATATTATGTATTTCATTTTTTGATAAGTGACACCTACAAAATATGGTGAAACTTAAGAATTGGAATAAAATGTGAATGCCATTCATTTGAAAAATGTGTTCTCGATGAGTGAAAATTCATTTGTGAATTGTAAATGCATTCTAAAATCCAACTTGCTTAAGGGTTTACCAATTTCCACTCTGGCCTAAAATGCAAATGGTATGCTCACGATGAGCACAGATTCCTTTATGATCGGTGAATGGGTTCTAATCCAGTTCGTGCTCTTTTGGGCGATTTGACAAATACCGAGCTCTGATCATAAAGACTAGAACCCTGCAAAGAATGATTTATTCAGTGAGCGTAGAGGGACAACCGAAAGAGCTGGAAATTGAATGACCGTTCATTTTAATCATCATTCATGAATAACTCTTTTGCATGAATGAAGAATGAACACCCAAGAAGGAATGATTTATGCCATCACAAAATGGATTTGGGAAATGACAAGAACTGATGACATCATAATCAAAATGAAGACCTCAAAAGTGGCAACGGGCTGGTCATATTGCTAGAATAACTGACTGCTATTGGACAACTGAAATATAAGATTGTATGTACACCAAGGACTAGGAAAAGGTACAGAAGGCCACATGGGAGATGGGTGAATGTAATTCCAATACATACTGGAGTGACATGGAAGGAACAGGCTGAAGATAGAGAATTAAGGAAAATACTTGGGGAGACCATCCAGCAGTGGAATGATAATGGTTGATGGTTATATACAGTATATTCAAACAAGAAAAAAGAGAGGAAGGATCATGATCAAGTGAAGACCTCAAGTGGAGGGGCAGAGAAAAAAGAAATGTGAAGTGAAGAGCTCAAAGGGGGAGGGATGGAGAAAAACATGTGGAGAGAAAGAAACAAGAAACCAGAATTTGGTAAACTTGGATGAACAAAAAATGCTGCAAACAGATCAGCCAGCATGAAAACAAAAATGTTTCAGTTCTTTTTATTTCCTCTTCCACACACACGCATCTGGTTTCAGGCAATCAATGATGAAATGAGCAGAAAAAGGTGGAAGGTTCTTCTTATAATAGACAACTGTACGGCCTACACAACTAACATTGTCTTAAAACTGATAATGGTTCACCATCTTCCCCCAAACACACACAGATTCCAATGGATCAGGAAATAAAAAATGAAAGTGATAAAAATGATGAAACTTGGAGTCATCTGACAGAAAAAGGAGTCATCACCTCAGCTGTTTCTTTTCAAGATTGTGTGAACATTGATAAGGACATCTCAGTAGAATTGCTAAACACAAATGTGGGCATAGTGGAGAACATTCAAGACAATAATGATGATCAGTCAAGAGATGCAAAAGAAATCTCCACAGAAAAGAAAACAATTTTGAATAGACTTGCTATTGAAAGTTTAGAAAATCTTAAGTTCATTTTGCATCTAAAAACATTTCAACCACTGCATCAGAGGAAGATAAAAAAAATTTAACAGCTGCTATGATAACAAGCACACAAAACACGAAGCAAATGACTCATATTTTTGACGTAGCATGTTAAGAGCAAATCAAGTAACAACAGGTGAAATTTCAAATTTATGCAGTTACTTTAATTTTTAAATTAATTAAAAGTTTAGTTTGTTGCAGATATCAGTCATATTTTTATTGCGAACTCTAGTTTTATAGTCTGTTCATTATAACCTGGCAGTCGGGAAGGATTCACTTTACCAGTTTTAGGGAGCTTCGCACTGTAAGCAGCGTGTTTTTTCGGGAGCTAATCACCTCCAACGCTTGGTGCAGTAGAATAAACAATGACAATATGGGGTGGAGAGGGGAGTGTTGAGGGGTTCCTTCTAGTTTTGATATCCTGTGGTGCTCACGGCTTCTCATTAAATAGTGTTTGTGGGAGGGGATGAAGTGGTAAGGGGAATCTTGAAAATCAAAAAAAGACCCTTTCGACTTCTGTTACTGATTTCTTAAACTAGCTTTGCAGCAGGCAAGAGATCTTTACTCGTGGGATATCTTAATTATTTTTTGTGCTACTGTTAATATTATTGTTCACAACTATGGCACTTAGCACACTGAAAGCTGGAAAAGTCCTAAAAAGCCAAGCTCTGGAAATTATTGGGAATGTAATAATGTTCATGGACGAAGAAAAATGAAATGGAGCTCTGAAATTGGATGTCAAAAAATCCAATGAACATGCTTCAGAGGCTAGAGGAGTTGAACTGAGAACTGTTTACGGAATTCAAAAACAGACTGCTTCAAGCGAGGTTTTGTCAACTCCTGGTAAAAGACGAAACAAGAAAGCGCCAAAGCGTGAAATAGACAATTTTGATAAATGCATTGTACACAGAATGATACAAGACATGTATGAAAAGAAGGAAATCCCTACTCTTCAGTCTTTATTAATCAAGTTATGCAACAGTATTGATTTTGATGGAGGTAAAACTACATTGAGTAAAATACTAGATGATTTGGGTTTCAAATAAAGTGATGGAATGGTTAAAAGTTTTTAATAGTGAAACCCGACATTGTAGTGAAATATAGGTATTTCTTAAAGGAGTTAAAACATAATGAAAATCTACCCATTCCAAAAGTTGTTGTTTATCAAGATGAGACATGGCTTCTAATGTCTCATGTTTGTCCTAAAGGCTGGCAAGACACAAGCTGTGAAAAGCCAACTGGACTCCAAGTTCCTTCATCGAGAGGAAGCAGGTTTATAACTTGCCATGCCGGAACAAAGAATGGTTTAATACCAGGGGCTTCACTTTTATTCTGTTTGAAGTCAAAAAGTGGTGATTACCATGATGACATGAAATCAGAAAATTTTTGTAAATGGTTTGAAAGCCAGCTGCTTCCAAATTTGCCACCAAATTCAATAATCGTCATGAACAATGCACCATATCACTGCGTGCTTGCTGAAAAAATAATGACGATGAACTGGAAGAAGGCTGAAATACAAAGATGGCTTCAGCGACATAACATTGATTTTACACTTGATATGCTTAAAGGGGAATTACTTCAGATTGTTTGTCACTTCAGACCAGAGGAAAAATTCGTCATTGATGAAATAGCAGCAGCTCATGGACATCAAGTGTTAAGATGTCCACCTTATCACTGTGACTTGAACCCCACTGAGTTGATTTAAGCAGATGCAAAAAACTACATGAGTGGACATAATGCCTCTTTCATGAAAGAGATCTTAGAAACTTTATGGAACAAAGCTTTGCAAACCATTACTCCAGAAAAATGGGAGGCATATGTGAATCATGTCCAAACTTTGGCAAAAAAAATACTGGATTTCTGATGGCATCCTGGATGAAATAGGGGAAAATGAAATTGAAAAATTGTTATAAATATAGGAGATGATACTCACAGTAGTGATGAAATTAAAGACACATCACCAGCTCATGAAGATTTTACTATTGAGGGAATAATGCCTTTATCTGGAAATTTATTCTGCTTGTGGTTGCTTTAAATATTTCTCGAAAAAAGAACAGCACCTTCAAGATAAGAGTTTCTTAATCCTGTTTCAATAAAATAAAATAAATTATGTGATATTTCAGCTAGATAAGGCTTACCTTTGAATTTCTATCTTGCTTGACTTTACATTTCCTGCACGTGGTCCGGTTGTCGCTGATGTTATCGTTCCAATCGTCCGTTTCAGGTATAGCTGTTCTTGGCGCTATTCTCGTTTAATGCAGGTTTGCTTCACTAAACTTCGATTAGGTTCCGTTAATACCAACTTTTACCGTTTTTCTTTGCTCGAAATTTTTCACCCAAACTTTGGGCATCTTCAGGAGCGTGGCGATTTTGCACCTTTGCTTGTGGGTGCCTTCTCGCTTACTGGGGTTTGCTAATCCCTGTTGCCATTCTTTGTTCGTCTCGGATACGCAGTTTGAACGTTTCTACCCTGTCGCCATCTATGTTTCCTCTTGGGACATTTTCTTTTTCTTTTTTTTTTTTTTAATACGCTATCTTGTTTGTTTTCCTTTACTTTCTTCTATCTTTGTCTTTCCTCCTTTTCTGTTCTGCTTTTTTTCTCTTTTTCTTGTCTAATAAGTTTTTTCCATAGGTTAGACAACGTGCTCGGGTCGTTCTGGTTACATACTCTATTTTTATTTTTATATGTTAAAATTGCTTCTTCCATCCTCAATCGTTTTTCCGATTTTTTATTTCTTTTTAACAATTTTAGTTCGTCGAATTTCGGGAACGTTTTGTTTTCCAAACAGAACTGTATTAGCGCCGTTTTTGCCTCTTTTTTTTTTTTTTGCCAGTTGGTGATATGTTGCTTCAGCCTTTTTTTAACCTGTTTTTTTGTGCTCCCTATGTATGATATTGGGGGAGTGTGCTATTGGGATTTTGTACGTTTCCGGTTCTTCAAGCATTTTTTCCCGGTTTTTTTTTCACCGTCATATTCTTTAATGTGTTCACAGACATCCCTAGTTTTAGATCGTATTTCGCACATTGCTTGTTAACTTCTTGGCTGACACCTATGTATAGTAAGGCCCCTATGTATTTCACTTCCTTATCCATATTGCTTCCTCCTCGGCTTTCCTTCCTCTGATTCTTTATTTTAATTTTTGTTTCATTTATCCACTTTTTTATTAATTTATTTGGGTACCCATAACCATGCGCGATCTTTAATATGAATTCCAGTTCTTGGTTCTTAAGCCTATTATTAGAGGTGTGCGTGTATGCCCTCCTTATGAGGTTAATAACGCTATTTTTTTTTTTTTATGCACGTTTGGATGCTGCGATGTGTATGGTATCATTACTGGTATATAGGTATGTTTTCTGAATACTGAGTATTCAAACTTATTTTTGTTTTTTATTATTATCACATCTAGGAATGGCAGACCGTTGTCTACTTCATATTCTAGTGTTAGTTCAATTGATTTACATATTTCCGTGAACTTACAAGGCCAGCTCTTGTAGCTCCGGGTTTTTTTAGCTTAGAGATGAAGGCCCGTAAGTTCATGGAAATATGTAAATCAATTGAACTAACGCTAGAATATGAAGTAGACAACGGTCTGCCATTCCTAGATGTGATGGTAAAAACAAAAATAAGTTTGAATACTCAGTATTCAGAAAACATACCTATATACCAGTAATGATACCATACACATCGCACCATCCAAACGTGCATAAAAAAAATAGCGTTATTAACCACATAAGGAGGGCATACACGCACACCTCTAATAATAGGCTTAAGAACCCAGAACTGGAATTCATATTAAAGATCGCACATGATTATGAGTACCCAAATAAATTAATAAAAAAGTGGATATATGAAACAAAAAATAAAATAAAGAATCAGAGGAAGGAAAGCCGAGGAGGAAGCAATATGGATAAGGAAGTGAAATACGTAGGGGCTTTACTATACATAGAAGGTGTCAGCCAAGAAATTAACAAGCAATGTGCGAAATACGATCTAAAACTAGGGATGTCTGTGAACACATTAAAGAATATGACGGTGAACAAAAAAACAGGGGAAAAATGCTTAAAGAATCGGGAACGTACGAAATCCCAATAGCACACTCCCCCAATATCATACATAGGGAGCACAAAAAACAGGTTAAAAAAAGGCTGAAGCAACATATCACCAACTGGCAAAAAAAAGAGGCAAAAACGGCGCTAGTACAGTTCTGTTTGGAAAACAAAACATTCCCGAAATTCGACGAACTAAAATTGCTAAAAAGAAATAAAAAGTCGGAAAAACGATTGAGGATGGAAGAAGCAATATTAATTTAATATATAAAAATAAAATTAGAGTATGTAACCAAAACGACCCGAGCAGGTTGTCTAACCTATGGAAAACACTTATTAGACAAGAAAAAGAGCAAAAAAAAAAGCACAACAGAAAAGGAGGAAAGACAAAGATAGAAGAAAGTAAAGGAAAACAAACAAGATAGCGTATTAAAAAAAAAAAATGTCCCAAGAGGAAACATAGATGGCGACAGGGCAGAAACGATCAAACTGCGTATCCGAGACGAACGAAGAATGGCAACAGGGATTAGCAAACCCCAGTAAGCGAGAAGGCACCCACAAGCAAAGGTGCAAAATTGCCACGCTCCTGAAGATGCCCAAAGTTTGGGTGAAAATTTTCGAGCAAAGAAAAACGGTAAAAGTTGGTATTAACGGAACCTAATCGAAGTTTAGTGAAGCAAACCTGCATTAAACGAGAATAGCGCCAAGAACAGCTATACCTGAAACGGACGATTGGAACGATAACATCAGCGACAACCGGACCACGTGCAGGAAATGTAAAGTCAAGCAAGATAGAAATGCAAAGATAAGCATTATCTAGCTGAAATATCTAATATGATGAACGAATGCACGTTTAAAGGACAGTAGTTTTCTGGTGATATCAGAATTAGAACTACGAATATTTGATTTTACAAATTATGTGGCGGTCCAGAAGTGCATCCCCAACACACACACACATATCAAGCTCATGTTGAAAATTGGCTTCCTAGTTTCTTAATTCAATTACTAATCAAAAGTTCTATTATGGGAATTTTTTTATTTGAATTGCAAATTCTAAGAGAAAACTCTTCTCCTTCTTCAGGCTGTCTTTTGTTGTCACTTTTTTCTGTCACTATCATGGTTACAATAATTTTTAACCAAATCCTGCCAGATGTTAGGCAGGGATAATCCTCTGCAGTCATTGATGATGAAATTCTGATTTTTCTCAATTTCTATTCCTTCTTTCAGCTTTCTTTTTGAAAATTGCTTTGGAAACTCACAACATGGACTGGAATTATCTTAAAGCCATCAGTTTCCAAAGCAATTTTCAAAAAAGAAAGCTGAAAGAAGGAATAGAAATTGAGAAAAATCAGAATTTCTTCATCAATGACTGCAGAGGATTATCCCTGCCTAACATCTGGCAGGATTTGGTGAAAAATAACCATAAATGCCAAGGTTAACCGTAACCGTGATAGTGACGGGGGAAAAGTGACAACGAAAGACAGCCCGAAGAAGGAGAAGAGTTTTCTCTGAAAATTTGCAATTAAAATAAAAATTTCCTAGTAAAAATTCCAATATATACATGGATTTTATTGATTATGAAAAGGCTTTTGATTCCGTGAAACATTAGCAGTTACGATGGATAGCATCACTCATTTTCAGGCCGATGGGGATGGAGGAGTGGTTACTGTCTCGATGAATAGTAGAGTTATGTCAATTAAGATTTTCTGTGTGTATGTTCCATTGCAGGGCTCTCTTCGGAACAGCTTCTATGATCAGTTCCCTTACTTCCTCAGAGGGAGTGAAGATTTTCTGGCGGTTGATGGGAATTTTAACTCAGTTGTCGATAACCATAATGACCGCCTGAGCACTTGTGATCGCATGCATCCTTATAGCAGGGTCATTACAAACCTGATCAGGAATCAGCAGTTGAAGGATGTCTGGTGGTCGCTGTATCTGCAGATGCCGGGTTTTACCTGGTGTAGGAATAACCAAGCTTCTAGGATTGACGTTTCTTGGCTTGATGCTCAAGTGGGCAACTGGGGCTGAGGTCTTCGAACCAAATTCGCAGCAGCTGCATATATCGGATCATAGTGTTGTCGTGATAGACACCTGTGTACTAGCGCCAAAGGAAAGAGGTGTGACACTCTGGCGCCTAAACACTTCCGTGTTGGAGGATGTCGAAGCACTGTCACAAATTCAATCGACCTTGGAAGAGGGTGCAAAGGAGGTCTCCAATAACGAGATTGGCAGATGGGAACGGGCAAAGAAAGAGGTTTAGTGGGTTTTGGGTATTCGGGGCAAGCAGTTAGTGAAGGAGAAGAGCAAACTTAGATCTTTCTCAAGAATCTTCTGAATGCTTCTCTTCAACATACATATGTATCGCTAAGCTGTTCTCCGAGATTCAGAAGTTAGCTCCACAAAGAAATACAAACTACAAGATAAAATTCTAACATTATTTACTTACTGTTGCCATATCAAACTTCTCCATTTATATACAATTGGGAAAAAAATTTCCCCGAAGAAATAATTCTTCACAAATACATGGTAGGCATTGTAATGCTATTATTGGCATTTTTTCACTGTATTCCATGTAACCACTTCCTTTCTTTTATTTTCAAATTTTCTGAAGGAAGTGGCTCTCCATTTACAGTGATCTTGACATACAACTCAGGCTGCACTGACATCCATCACATGACGTACACAAGACCTTCTATAATTATACTCATCTTTTTCTCATGCAGACACTCCTAAATCTGATCCTCCCATGACTGCCTTAGGCTTCCTCTGCCTTTCTTTCCTGCCACTTGGGCTAAAAAAATTTCTTAGTATCCTAGTACCACCGAAGAATATTAGTCTCCACCTTGCTAACAACATTCAGTTCCTTACCGTATATTCCAACAATATCGAACTTAACACAACAGTCCTATCTGAAGCATTCTATTAATATTGGTCTACGCACCAAAAACCTCTTCGCTTCCATTAGGAAGGACAAAGAACCCGTAATATTTTAACTTCAGCAGGTGTTTACCTAATCCTTTTGATCAACCAATCTGGATTCACAGAGACAATTGTAACATATTACGTGGGAAGCACCAAAAGATGTTTGTAAAACAGACTTTTAGAACATAATCACTCGATAAAAAAAACAAGTACACATTACAGCTCTTGCTAGAACTTGCTTAGACGAGCACCTCACGCCCAATTGGTCTGGCATTAAACTAATATCAGGTTATAATAGCGAATGGTCCTTGAGATACGGGGAATCAATTGTTATCCATAAAGTTTTGACTTCCTGCTGTAATGATATCCTTTCAGCCTACCCAGTCCTTGGCTTCAAATCATCAACTCCGCTCCACACCATCAAACACAATTGACGTCACCATGCAACATCTGAGTCATTCATGACATTTTAGTGTCACATTAACCAGTAACTGTAATTTACTTTTTCTAACTACCACCCATATGTTATCGTGATGTCTCTTTCACAGTTCATGATGTAGTTGTACATTTATTTTCTAGATGTAGTGTAGCTTTTATGATTTTACTTTTATTCACCCGATGATGGGACTATTTGGAGGGTTCCGAAAGTACTAGTGGTGTTTTAATGATTAAACAATTAACAAGCCTCGACGGTATCTTGTATTCACTTTCTGACTGTTATGTCTGCTTGACTTTATGTTTGTTTCAAGGATCATTGTTTTGGGAGAAGAGGGCCAGTTAGGTCCATTCGGCCTTTTCTCTCTTTTTACCCCTGTTGTTGCATCTCTGCCATATAAACACTTTCACTTAACCTATGTACCTTGTATGTGACAACTAAAATGAAAATAAATGAAAATAAAATGAAACTTTAAAAAAATGAGTGCATGGCATAAATAAATGTCAATTTATAATCACCTTGTTCGGGAGCAACTTCTGGAAGGTATGTGGCAGTGCGTTTGTAGCCCTTCTCAGTAGTGAACTCAATCCTGATTCCATGTATACCGATCTGAAAAATAATTGCTAAGACAAATCTGTTGGAAACAAGGAAAAAATAAAATGCAATTTTGAATTACAGGTTAACAAGCTACGTGACAGTTGACAAATACAGCAACTCAACCCACATTACAACATAAAAACTAACAATACAGGATAGTATGGATGCTAGCAGAAAAAATGCTGCAAAATATTAGAAACAGGTAGTTATTATTAGCATTCAATAGTAACTATTTGTAGACTACTGCTTAATTGATGGTGGGCCACAATAGCCAGTTCCTTTGTACTGTGCTGTGGATTATGGAGTCACCCTAGTGATCACATGGTCTATGACAGTGCTGTCCAGCTAGTGGCCTCCAGAATGAAATTTTGCAGCCCACATGTGAAGCACAAACCAAATTTCATTTCTAACTGAAAAAAGATGGTATCTAATCTGAAATACTAAATTGCATTATACACCAACAAGCATTATGTGGGTCTTCGCTGGGGCAATCAAATACAATCGACAAAAATAACGAATTTAATTAGTGGCAGAAAACGTGCTCTTAGGAAGCATAGAAAATTCATTAGATGAATTTGATGCCGAATATCGTGTTTTGCTTCTGCATAATCAAATCCATTGATCGAGTGCTGGAAAATGTTTAGTGATATTTTTTCCAACTTCGGAAAGAACTTGATCTCTTCTTACTGGAAGAAATAAAATGTTGAGAGAACTGGGTAGCAACACATAACTGAAATACAGGATTTGAAGAAAACAGAGAAGCATGCTTAAGTTGTGTAAAAGTTATATCTTCCATCTAAACTCTGGTTGAAGAACAACAAACTAAAGACAGTTTAAAAGCTTCAATGAAAAACATAAATTTTACGCAATTTACGCATGTTCCTCTGTTTTCTTCACATCTGAAATTGATTCTGATCTAACTAAAAGTCTCAGTGATGTTGTTCTTAGTTCAATGCTTTCTTGGCTGATATCATGCAGCATTTAAATGCAGTAAATATTGCTCTGCAATGTAAAGACAAAAATATCTGCAATATTTACAGTCATATAGATGGCTTTCGTAACAAGCTGCCACTGTTAAAATCAAATCTATAAAGGAACAGTTTGACTCACTTAGAATCCTGCAATGATCTTTTGGGTGAATTGACAATACTAGGTGAAATCATAGATTTTAAAATGGAATATAAACAACTTATTATAATTTTTTATTATTATTTCAGGCTTCAGTGACCACAGTGAGCAATTCAATGGACTACAAGCAGTTGCCCATCCTTAATTTATGGCCATTGATTCCAGGGAAGGGAGACAGCCAGTGCCATGGGACAAACACAACATCCATGCCTCACTGGGACCCTTCCCAAACGAATGGTCAGAAGCCAGCGCTTAGACCATTGTGCCATTGGGGCACCCCACTCTTATTAAGTTTGATGACAAGCAGAAACAATTTCATGAACCCAAACCAAGCATATTATATCTGTTTAGTAAACCATTGAATGTTGGCATTGAAAGCAAAAGCCCCACTTATTAAATGGAATTATGTGAACTTCTAGCAGATGAATTTATTAGAGATCGATCAGAGACTGGAGCATAAATGTTTTTTTGTTTTTTTTTTCCACTGAAAAACTTACAGACGTAAGAGATTTGGGATTAAAAGTTAGTTCAATGTTTGGAAATATTTATGCGAGAAGGCATTCTCTGACATAAGGTCAAAATGCAGGAGGTTTTATCTTTTCTCCTTTTACTCACACAGGTAGATACATAACCTTTTCTATGTTGTATTAGGTGTGAGTCAAAATTATATATGTATTTTTTTGCTTAGGTATCTTCTTTATAGAATGTGTATTCTGAATTTTCAAAACTGCTGCGTTGCGCGTTTTGATTTTCAGGTTATTTTGCACCCTTCGTTTTAAATTCTAAAATTTTTTCCTTAGTCTTCAGTTTTGCTCTTAAGTATATATATATATATATATTCTATAAAGAAGATACCTAAGCAAAAAAATACATATATAATTTTGACTCACACCTAATACAACATAGATAATACAACATAGGTTATGTATCTACCTGTGTGAGTAAAAGGAGAAAAGATAAAAAAATAAAATAAAACAACTGAATGTAGAAGGTGTCGAGAATACTGAGCCTTGGCTTTATCAAGGACCAGCAAAAACTCTGCATTTTCTCACTTCCACAAAGACCTAGTTGGAAATGGGTTTCTGCAAGGCCATAGATACAAGTAACATTCCCACCTAAAATAGTTAAAAAATATATATATATAAGTCATGTCCTCCGTAGAGTAGCATGACCTAGCACTAGTTAACAATTTCGCTTGCATCCATTAACCTTCATGGCCCGACCCATGCTCTTCATCTGTTACTATTAAACAGAGAGAAGAAGATTAAAGAGAACTCAAGCTGTGAGAGTGACATAATAAATGGAAATGATTTTCAGCTATAACGAAATTCCAAGTTCGTTTGAGAGAGAATTTAAACCTGAAAAACAATGCAAAAGAAATCCAAATTTTACATTGCAATTAAAAAAAAAAAAGGAAATGTTAATTTATAACGAACAGATTTTTGAAAGAAAACTTGAGTCTAAAACCCCCTACTCTACAACTTATGACAGCACGAAAACGAGAATAAGTTAAAGATAAATATTAACTAAAGAAAACTTTGTGCAAGTTATATACCTTAAACAGTTAGTTGCAATATGTACAAAGTATTTCAGCAGTGCTTTAAGTGCATAATTAATTAGTTATTAAGAACTTAACTACTTTGAAAAAGCAGCGCATAGACAGCGCATAGAAAAGGAACAGGCTTAGCCTTCTTCTGTTCCTAGATACCTCAAAAGACGCTCAAAGTTACAAAGAAAAGTAAGAGTTAAAACCCGCAAAAATGTTAACAGACAAACCAATGCTTAAAAGCTGAAAAGCTAAAAAACGACAGAGAAAAGGTACATAAAGTACAAACATTGAACTTATAAAACCTAGAACCCAAAAACAAGGAAGAGAGCTTACCTCTTGTGTGACAAAAACTTTTCTCCACACAAGAGGAGAACATGGCTGACCCCTTCCGCCACTCCCTAGATGCTGGGGGGCAGTGAGGGTGGGGCTGATGGCCTCCTCATACAGCAAGAAACCAACGCGCGGAGATTTTAACCAGAGAAAAAAATATATAAACTTAAGACTGTGGATCTGTATGATCAGAATGAGCAGAATTAACTCTCCAGAATACATGAGAAATATTATAAAATACACGAGCAGTTTATTTAATAATCTTTGCATGTATTAAATCACCTTAGTGAGCTTCTATAGATTAATCAGAATCTTATTAATTTTAATGTTGGTTTTACTATTTTTAGTATAGCTATCCTAGTGATGAATAACTAGTTTTCTTTTTTATTTGTTTTTATTTTCTTTTATAAACAGATTTTTAAGCTTTTTTTGTGATTTTGTTTATATTATTTAATTTTTTGTTTTAATAGGACCGTCATATCCATAGCACTAAGGTTCCTTTAGGTAGTTAATAGGCATCCTCTAGCCAACTTCCTTACGGCTTTGATTGGTCAGAATCATATTATTAACTGTGTAGAAAATTAAAGCAGATCTGCCAACCTTACTCTATTATTCAGAATAATTTTTCTTAAAGTTCTTTTGATGAAAGAAGAAGGAATTTCGTTCTCTAGAAAACTTTCTAATAGTATATTAATGTGGTAATTGAAATCCAAATTGTTGCTGCAAATTCTTGAAATTCTTAGGGCCGTTCGTTATAAATTAACATTTCCTTTTTTTCTTTTTAATTGCAATGTAAAATTTGGATTTCTTTTGCATTGTTTTTCAGGTTTAAATTCTCTCTCAAACGAACTTGGAATTTCGTTATAGCTGAAAATCATTTCCATTTATTATGTCACTCTCACAGCTTGAGTTCTCTTTAATCTTCTTCTCTCTGTTTAATAGTAACAGATGAAGAGCATGGGTCGGGCCATGAAGGTTAATGGATGCAAGCGAAATTGTTAACTAGTGCTAGGTCATGCTACTCTACGGAGGACATGACTTATATATATATATTTTTTAACTATTTTAGGTGGGAATGTTACTTGCATCTATGGCCTTGCAGAAACCCATTTCCAACTAGGTCTTTGTGGAAGTGAGAAAATGCAGAGTTTTTGCTGGTCCTTGATAAAGCCAAGGCTCAGTATTCTCGACACCTTCTACATTCAGTTGTTTTATTTTATTTTTTTATCTTTTCTCCTTTTACTCACACAGGTAGATACATAACCTTTTCTATGTTGTATTAGGTGTGAGTCAAAATTATATATGTATTTTTTTGCTTAGGTATCTTCTTTATAGAATGTGTATTCTGAATTTTCAAAACTGCTGCGTTGCGCGTTTTGATTTTCAGGTTATTTTGCACCCTTCGTTTTAAATTCTAAAATTTTTTCCTTAGTCTTCAGTTTTGCTCTTAAGTATATATATATATATATATATATATATATATATATATATA
Organism: Macrothele yani; assembly: GCA_039090855.1. Lineage (NCBI taxonomy): Eukaryota > Metazoa > Arthropoda > Arachnida > Araneae > Macrothelidae > Macrothele > Macrothele yani. The sequence goes on from CM076996.1 coordinate 153,288,256, forward strand.
TATATATATATATATATATATATATATATATATATATATATCATCATCATCATCATCATCATTGTCAACCATTATCAATCCACTGCTGGACGAAGGTCTCCCCAAGTTTCCTCCACAACGGTCTGTCTTGCGCCAGTCTCCTCCATGTCACTCCCGCATACTTTCGAATTTCATCCACTCATCTTCCATGTGGTCTTCTTCTGGGTCTTTTCCTGTCCCTTGGAATCCAATCCAAAATTTCGGCTGTCCATCGATGGCCTGTCTTTCTGGCAGTATGTCCAGCCCATTGCCATTTCAGGGATTTAACTCTGATCATGATGTCTTCCACTCTTGTCATTTTTCGGATCCACGAGTTCCTCTTCCTATCTCTCCTGATTACACCAAGCATGCACCTCTCCATGCTTGTTTCAGTTGTCTGCAGCCTTTGTATGTCTCTTTTAGTTAAGGTCCACGTCTCTGCACCATATGTAAGCACTGGAAGGATGCATTGATCAAACACTTTTCTTTTAAGACATAATGGCATATTGCTCTTGAAAATTATGCTGTTTCTTCCAAAGCTCTCCAGGCAAGTTTTGTACGCCGATTAATTTCTTCATCAATGTGACCCTCACTTGATATCTGCTGTCCAAGATAAACATACATGTCTGTTATCTCCAGCTTTTCTCCATCAATCGATAAATCTTCATTTCTTGTAAAAGCATTGAACAACACTTTTGTCTTCTGAAAGTTCATTTTTAATACCACTTCTTTACTCTTGTCAGCAAGTTCCTGGATCATACTCTGCAGCTCTGATGGGGTAGTTGCAAAAATGACTACATCATCAGCAAAACGAAGGTGGGTTAAATAATCTCCATTAATCTTTATCCCTTTGTTTTCCCAGTTCAGTGATTGAAAGACATTTTCCAATGTGGCATTAAAGAGCTTCGGAGATATGGTGTCACCTTGTCTCACTCCTTTTCCAATTTTTATGTGTGTTGTATTTTCAAACAGCCGAATCTTTGCACTTGCATTTTCATAGATGTTATTAATAATATTAATGTACGCATCTTCAATACCGCAGGATTTCAGATCCATTGTAACTGCTGATGGTTTCTCCGAATCGAAGGCTTTTTCATAATCGATAAAAGCCATGCACAATGGAAGTTCATATTCCCTCACTTTTTCAATTAGTTCTCTCAGTACGTGGATATGATCTATTGTGCTGCAGCCACTCCTGAATCCAGCTGGTTCTCTTGGTTGAGCCATGTCCAGTGTCACCTTCAAGCGGTGTGAAAGAACTTTAGTGAAGATTTTATAAACCACTGATAGGAGGCTGATAGGTCTGTAGTTCCTGAGATCCTCAATGTCCCCTTTTTTATGTAGCAAGATCATTGTAGCGTTGTTCCAATCCTCAGGAATTTTCCCTTCATTAAGGCATCGAGTGAAAATTTGGGCGAGTACTGTTTCGATTTCTCCACTTGCTTCTTGTATGATGTCTACAGTAATTCCATCTTCTCCTGGAGTTTTTCCCCGCTTCATGTTCTTGATTGCCTGTGCAACTTCTGCTGGGAGGACTGGAGGAACTCTGGTACTGGTACCTTTCATGATGTCTGGAGTACATGTATCATCCCTTTCATATAATTTAGAGTAGAAATCTTTCACTCTTGTCAAAATTTCGCCTCTATTTCTTGTTACAGAACCATCTTCTTTTCTCAGTGCCATAATCTGTTTTCTTCCCTTACTGAGATGTCCCTTTGCTATCTTTAGGCTTTGGTTGTTTTCAATTGCTTCCCTTACTAGTTCACAGTTGAATTTCCTTACATCTTCAGTGATACTTTTTCGTACTGTCTTGCATAGCTCTATATATTCCACTTTGGAAGTCACATCTTCTTTAGTTGTCCTCATCTCTCTTCTTTTTTGCATCAACATTTTGGTTTTTCCTGATAATTTGTTTACATGCAACTTGTTCTTAGACCCAGCTAATTTTGTTGCTGTTTCCATAAGAGCTTTGGTTACTTTTCGGTTAACTTCAGAAATATCCTCTTCTTCCGATGTTAGGCCTTCTAAAGCAGAGAATCTGTTCTTCAGTTCCAACTTGAAGTTATTATGGTGTTTTTTAAGGTTGGTTATGTCAATACATTTTGTTTGTCTTATGAGCTTGCCACGTTCGAGTTTAGTGTTGAGGTGCATCTTACATCTCACCAATCTATGGTCACTACCTGTGTTGAACTTGTTTAGCACACTGCAGTCTTCTATGATGAATTTTTTGTTACACATAATAAAATCAATTTCACTTGTCGTCCCATTTGAATGTCTCCATGTCCATTTCCTGTGTGGCTTTTTCTTGAAAAAGGAGTTCAAGATGAAAAACCCTTCTGCCTCTGCAAACTCTACGAGAGTATTTCCACGCTGGTTTCTGTTGCCGCGACCGAATTTACCTACTGAAGTTTCATTCTGTTGCTGTTGCCCTATTTTTGCATTGAAATCTCCCATAATTATCTTCAAGTGCTGCTTACCTTTATTATTTAGATGACGAATTTCCTCATAAAATTCTTCAATTTCTTCTTCAGGATGACTTGTGGTGGGTCCATAAGTTTGAATAATCTGAGCCTGGTATCTTCTCGAGAGTTGGATAACGAGTCGTGCAGCTCTGTCAAAGGAACTTTTAACTTCTACAACTTTATCCTTCAGTTTCTTGTTTATTATAAATCCAACACCACTAGTTCTGCCAGTATCAGTCCCACAATAGTAGAAGAGATGTCCACTTTTCAGTTCAATGAGATCTTTTCCTTTTCTCCTTACCTCACTTAGCCTGGCGATGTCCCACTTGATCCGTTGTAGTTCCTCTTCCAATTCAAGAAACCTTGAATCAGAAGATAGGGAGCATTCGTTATACGTAGCCAAAATCAGCATCAGATGGCAGCCTAGTCCGGTCCTCCTGGGATTCTTAGCACCCTCTGCCTTCGTGTTGCACTGGCAGCTGCCTTGGCCAGGTACATTCCAGCTGCCGGAGACTGAGGGCCAAGATTTAAGTTGTGGAGTCATTTTGGAGGGGTCTGGCCATAACTCACCACACTGGCCAAGCGGGTTGGTGAGTGTGGGATAGCATTTCCCTATTGGCGGTCATCAGTGCCCCTTTAGTGGGAACAGGATGTACCACGAGAAGGCGGGATTGACATTTGTCAAGGAGAGGCTGTGATGTTACGCATCACCTGACCTTACATCCCTATATATATACTAGTAATATTCACCACAACGAACGCCAACATCAAAAGTCCAAAACTACAGCTCGAAACCACCACAGACCACCACAAAAACCTCAGAAAATCCCCAAGAAATACACAACATTTTTTTACAAGAAGTGAGACAATCGTTAACACAAAACACCAAACCAAAAATTAATTAACCAGAAACACTTACAAATCATCAAATCACCCCTCGCATGAAGAAATTAAAAGCACTACATTGACAAACTTCTGTAAGACAACCAATGTCATTTATTTAATCGAATGTAAAATTAGTGGACTTAAATACGTTGGACAGACTTCAGGTACATTACACATTCAGATGAACGGGCATAGGTCCAGCATCCGGTTGGGTAAAAGGGAAAATGTGGTGGAGACCAACCACTTCCAAAGATATAATTTTGATAATATACAGGGTAAGATCCTAAAGCAAGAACCAATTTTAGAGAAATGTCTGAAGTTTGAAAATTATTACAAAGCACATCAATGCTATGGTTACAAAGTCAACCAAATAAAACTCTTAGTTGAGGATTTATTGAGATTTCGAATTACACAGTTTGGACAAGGGGTTGTCCAAAAACAAGTAACCTACTGTTACTACAATATGATGATAAGGTGTTGGACGAGTTAAAATTCAATAAAATCTTCCAGAATTTCAGTGAGTGCTTTCCGGTACTTAACATCAAAATTATGGCAAGTTATCAATATGGGCCTACTTTAGGAAGAAAACTTTATAACTATAAGGAATTCGCAGATTTTGTAGATACCAGAGATAGCTTACCCTGTTATTGTCAAGACATTGAGTATCAAGATTTCGTTGATGAATTCCCTGGACATATCATTACAGGGAACTTAAATATAGTAAAACATGACAAATTGAAAGCATTATTGAATCTAGGGACAAACTTGAGATTTACCAGGATCCATAATTCTGGTAAAGTACTCAGAAATATCGACAAGGATCTCATAAAGTTTGCCATGAAATCCTCGGGACGATTTCACCTTCCATTTCAGGCTTTCTCGGAATGCATTTTTAAAGTACAAGACCATGTCAAAAAGTCTTACATCCTTGAGATTTGAGGGAGTTAGCACTGCTTATCCCAGAATTAAAAAAGATATTAACAGCTTGAAAGAAAGATTTGTAATGGTGCCAGTTGACAAGGCTAGTGGAAATTTGGCTTTCATTTGCAAAATTGCAAAAGACTTTATTATGATTTGCTGGACAGAGAACTAAGGACAGGCATGACATTCACTGAGAAGAAGACATCACGTAATGCTATTACTAAAAAAATCATGGCCTTGCAAAAGAGATTAAATATTAAAAATTATAACCTCAAGTTTTCATTCTTATATGGAATGCCCAAATTTTATAAAGCATTACAAATCTTTCTTTCAAGCTGTAAATATCTTTTTTTTATTCTGGGATATTGGCTTTAGATATATTACATCAGCTAAATATTGCTATTCCAAACCAGGGAGTGTGCTTTTCGAAAAGAAACTGCAGTTAATAATGAAAAATATTAAAAACTCATGAATCATTACTGATAACAGACCGGTCCTACAGATGATTAAGACTATGGACACTTCTCGGCATGTGACAGTGAATACTTTTGGTTTTCAAAATTTATTCAACAGCATAAATCTACAAGACCTACCAAAGATATGTGATTGTCTTTTTATAAGTCATAAAGATATACTAGACATCCAAGAAAATGACTAAAAGTTCCTTGTAAGTACCTGTCTAGACAATAACTATGTCTGCATGGGAGCTAGAATTTTCAAACAAACAAATGGAATCCCAATGGGTTCCACTTATTCTAGTACTCTAGCTAACATCTACTTAAATTATTATGAGAATCGGATTACGATAAATACAGATGTTGCACACAGATGGGTACTCCGATACATAGACAACCTGGTGGTCTTTAATTAGACAAAGTTTTATATTTATGCAAAAAAAAAAAAAAAAAAAATATCCTTCCAATTTAATTCTAAAAAAAACTAATGTATCCGAAAAATATATTCATTTCTTGGATATAGAAATTGACACTTCAGAACAAGATTTAGTAACTTGTATATATGATAAAAGAAGAGATTACCTGTTTAAAATAAATATGTACACAAATTGGAAGTCTGGTGTCTCGAGGTCTGTACATAGAAACCTATTGATGTCACAGTTTAATAGATTCTTTGGTGTCTGCAGCACGAGCACTATTTTATTAAGATCTGAACTGCAAAGATTTTATAAAAATCTCAAGAACAATGACTTCCCACTTTGATTTGTAAATAAATTTTTGACCCAGTTATTGAAGAATCAGAAGGCATTAAAATTTTCAATGCAGATCCTCCTCTAAATATTTAGAAGTTACAGACATGTATTAACTACAGGCCCTACAAAATTAAAGTACACACTCTTAAAAGTGCCACTAGGTGGGCCGATAGTGGCTGAAGATTGAGATAACATTCTATCAGATTTTTCTCACTACACTTTAACTGTAACCAGATGGGTTAGCTGTTCTAATGAAATCTTGACTTGAATGATAGTTTTTGTGCTTTGCCTTCTGTGATTTGCAGTCGTCATATGTCTGGTATTGTGGTGGACCTTGTATTTGCTTGTTATAAAATTCATGGTTTCTAGGCCTAGAACACACCACAGCATGATATTTTGTTAACATTTATCTTATGCTGTGTCAGAAAGGCCTATACACAAGTCAGTGTGACTCCTTTTGAAGACCACTTGGTTGATTATCGACATTGTTTCTTGTAAGTGTTTCTGGTTAATTCATTTTTGGTTTGGTGTTTTGTGTTAACGATTGTCTCACTTCTTGTAAAAAAAAAAAAAAATTGTGTATTTCTTGGGGATTCTCTGAGGTTGTTTTTGTGGTGGTTTCGAGCTGTAGTTTTGGACTTTTGATGCTGGCGTTCTTGTGGTGAATATTACTGTTATATGATATAACTTCAATTAGCTGCTTTAGCGGTGTTGGGTTTATGATCTTTCGAATTTATTGGGTCGTTTCATTTTCATATTGACTGTTACATTCATTTTATGTGATTTTAATATATATATATATATATATATATATATCAATAAAAACATGTCATACAACCAAACACTACAAACCACAAATTCAAAAAAATTAACACCAGGAGTCTCAACACATTGCAACCTCTTTCTAAAGAAAAAAATCAGAAAAGATTGGCTTGAAAGGTTTAATTTTTTTCTTTAGAAAGAAGTTGCAATGTGTTCTGAGACTCCACTCCTGGTGTCTTTTTTTATTTTATTTTTTTTTGAATTTGTGGTTTGGGTTTTTTTCAAATTGTCAAATTGTGGTTTGTAGTGTTTGATTGTATGATATGTTTTTATTGATATTAGGCTGTGATTTATTATAGATTGCTGCTTTGGCGCTTCTGTACGAATTCTACATATGTTTGTATATTTTCTATTTTAGCTTGCTTCCATTTTATTGGTACAGGTATATATATATATATATATATATATATATATATATATATATATTTTAATGTGGCCCTCTATCCAATTCTTTTAAAAACCTTGGCTTGTGACTCTATAGAAACTGGATAGCACTGGTCCAAGGCATGGGTTTTTAAACACACTGTATGTGCTCAAATTCAGGGCAAGACATGAGTTGCGTATATGTTTTATCCCTCCCTGTATAATGAGAACTAGCACTTTGGCTTAGATCTCCACCAGCACTCTTACTTTAATTTTTTTTTAAGTTCAGGTTTTGACAAACACTTATGAGTAACTAACAGCTATGAACAATTACTGCACCCTTACAAGATCCTCTACTAACTTTCAGACAAATTTGATATATATTCAACACCAGTTATTATATGAGCAAAGGAATATCGTTGACATCTTTCTCACTGATAAATTCCCATACTGTGTAAATATTTTTTGCTTAAGTTGTTTGGTTTAGAAACTACTTACTCTCTAATCATGGCGTTCTCGTCATATACAGCAAGTATTTGACAATTTGTTGCTCAACTCCATGCATCTATAAAGCATAATGAATCACTGTGGGAGCACATTCAACTTTTTCACTGCCATGGGTACCAGAAGGGGAGGTGAGTCAAGTGTTGTTCACCAGGATTTTAAGCTTACACACATTGACATTATTAGCAAAAAAACACATTTTTCAAAAACCTGATTTCTTAAAGAATTTGATTCTCCTACCCTTCACACAAAGCATTTTGACAACCTTAAAAAAAAAAAAAAATTGTTGTAAATGCTTCTGCATACACAAATCTGACATATGCTCAACACTGAGGGGGGAAAAAAGCCCCCTTATGAATACATCTTGGAAGTGCTAAATCCATGGTGTGAAGTTTACTTTTCCTCAACTGGCATGTCAGCCTGTGTACAGTTCTGAGAGCGTTTATTTGCCGAAAAGACTCAGTATATATTTGACTGAAAAGACTCGAGTGTTTAATTTTTCATACATGTAACTTTAAAATTATGCCTTCCTGGAATGGGAATCGAATCCACATCTCCCAATTTACATTCGAGTATGTTATCGTTACATCATGAAGAACAACAAACCTTCAAACAACTGAGGATGTATTTGGGAGTCACTCCCAGCAGTGCACCAATCAAAGCATATATGATCCCAAATCTTAGCAACATGCAAGCGGAAGGTGAATACCCCTGGAAGTGTTACACCTGAGTCCCAGAACCCTCAGTTACTTGGAGGTTTGTCATTTTGGGGGGTGTGATGGTAACATACTCAGGGCTTGAAAAACATCTGAAAAGTTACATGCCCAATTGGTCATGGGCAGAAATTATTTTACCTGCTCAGGTAGTAAATGTTGGATGCCCAGGAAAATTAATCTTTTAAGATAAAAAAAAAAAAAAAAAATGAGGGTTCTGATTTGTTATTTTAAAAATATGATGTGTGTGCGTGTGAACTTTTTTTCTTTTCATATTTTACATTTCCGTTTTAAGGTTCTGTATTCAAAATGTTCAATGCACGAATATGTGCATCTCAAGTTTTAAGATGATGATGAAATTGGCATGAAATGGTATGATGATTAAATTGGTATTTGAGAAACGTAGTGATTTTGCCATGTTCCTTTTACTGAAATTTTTGCCCTTTGTCACTAAACACTAGAGGCTAGTTCTATCAGAAGCATGTGTCCCATTGCTGACTACAAACAACATTTGGAGCAAAAGTATATATGGTTCCAATTTCTGGACCTAGAGCATAAATAATTAATGAAGTGATATTCTCCTGTCCTTGGCACTCCATAACAATAATACAACTTCTGGTGATCAGCAGTGAAATGAAGCATGACATGCGCTGATTGCCTTTTTCTTGTAGTAGGAAATTCTATTCCAAACTTTTTTATTTTTAAATTTAGTTGCCTAGACCGGGCAACTAAATTGTTTATTTACCTGCCCAGGCCAATAATTTACATGCCTCGGGCATGGTTTTTTTCAAGTCCTGACACTCAAATGCAAATTGAAGATGTAGGTTTCATTCCCATTCCAGGACGACATAATTTTCAAGTTTTCTGAGATTGTATGTCTACATGTATGATTAATACGGCGATATCAGGGCTTGAAAAATATCTGAGAAGTTACATGCCTAGCTGGGCATGTACAGAAATTATTTACTTCCCCAGGACAATTTATCTTTGAAGATAACAAATCAGAACCCTTGTTTTTTTAAGTTAAAAAATATGATTAACTTTTTTGCACATTTTGCATTTTCTTTTTAAGGGTCTGTATTCAAAATGTTCAATGCACAAAAGTGTGTATCCCAAGTTTTAAGATGATCATGCTGAAATGGGTAAGAAATGGTATGATGATGAAATTGGTATGAAATGATATGAGGATGAAACTGGTATGAAATGATGAGGATGAAATTGGTATTTGAGAAATTTGGTGATTCGGCCATGTTCCTTTCGTTAAAGTTTTCACTCTCTGTCACTAAACACCAAAGGCTAGTTCCATCAGAGGCATGTATCGCGTCGCTGACTATAAACAAAATTTGGAGCAAAACTACAAATGGTTCCAATTCTGGACCTAGAGCATAATATAATTAAAGGCGTGATATTCTTCATCCTTAGCATTCTGTAACAATAATACAACTTACTGTGATTAACAGTGAAATGAAACAAAATATGCAACGACTCTCTTTTTTCTTTTCTTCTTCTCTTCTTTTTTTTTTTTTTTTTTTTTTTTTTGTAGTAGGAAATTCTATTCTAAACTTTATTTTTAAACTTGGCTGCACAGACCAGACAACTAGATTCGGGACTACAATTTTATAGGCATGCTTGGACGGGCCTGCACTTGCATGTGCGAGCAGCGAAAAATTTTTAGTGCTGCGGGTTGGGTTATTGAGGAAAGATGAAGTTGCCTACATCTCGACACAGTGGATGCTGTTTTATTTCTTCATAGTAACATTCCATAACAATTTCGGAATTTGGATATATATTGTGTTACTGTATATGTGAAACTATGGTAAATCTGTAAGTATATTACCTATGCAAGTTGATAGTGGAATAATTATTACTTTAATTTCTGCGTATACCTTTGAAGTGAGGTTTATATATAAAACATGGAAGAACGGATAAATGTTGTGTATTATTTTAAGAAGTGGAGTTGCGTATTAGATTTGTAAATATGAGTCGAGTTTAAGTACATAGCAATTATACAAGTGGAAATATATAAATTTTGCTAGTAAACTATTCTTCAGGCTCTGTCTTTATAATTATGATTTGTTACTTGCTTTGTTTTAAATATGGATGAAGTTGGTAAAAATATGGATGAAGTTGGCTTTGTTTTCAATATGGATGATGTTTTAAATATGGATGGGTTGGGTAAATTAGATGTTCGAGGAGCAAAACAATCGGAAAATTGTGTTACATTTGGATTTTGGGAGTTATATCTTGAATCTGAAGAATTAAAATCAAAGACATCGAGCCAACAGAACAAAATCATATTCTGTGTACGAGAGTTTATTGTATTAACTATTAACCATGAAGCATGTTAGTGTGTGTGCGCGTGTGTAACTCAGCATCAGTTTATATTATGTTCCAGGCAAAAGTGTCAAAGAAGACAATACCTGACTCGTATAAACAGTGATCTGACCATATGAAGGGTTCTATTACGAAATGACGATAATTTACTCAAGTTCACTGAATACTATTTATTGCATTTGCTGTATTTCTGGTTACTGGTGGGTTAGTTAACTTGCTTATGCCCTCTTTTTACACGAGTTTGGAGTCATTCCAAACAGTTACAGTACAAATACTGTCTATGTTAAAGCAAGCGACAGTTACACAAATGAAACCTATGCCGGGCTCGGTCAGGCCTGACATTAACTGGGTGGGAACGGGCCGGGCTGGGCCGGCCTTTGCCTCTGCAGGGCTCAATGACCCAGGCATCTCGGCCATGATATTTTTCAAGCCCTGAAACTTCAACAACAGATACATAACACTATATGATCAAAAGTCTCCTGACATCCCTTTTGAGTAGTGAATTTGCCCATATACGTCGCAGCCATGGTCCATACAGGTATAAAAAGATGCACATGGCCTGGCAAACATCACAAACAAGCATGAACAGTAGAATGTGTCATACAGCAGAGCTCAGTGACTTTCTACATGGTATGGTCACAGGATGCCAGCTTAGCAACAAGCCATTTCAGGAAATTTCTGCTCTGCTACAACTACCCCAATCTAGGAGTAACAGCAGTGCAATTGCATCTCAGTATGCCACATAAAATAACAGAGAGGTACCTTCAAGGGTTGAAGCAGATAGAGCAACAAAATTGCCTGTCCTCGATTGCAACACTCACCACCGAGTTCCAAAATGCCTCTGCCACCATAATGGTTCATCGAGAACTGAAGGGAATGGGTTCCCATGGCTGAACAGCTTGCACACAAGCTTCACATCAGCAAGATCAACACCACATGTCAATTGGTGTGGTGTAAAGCTCAGCAAAAGTGGACTCTGGAGCAGTGAAATGCATTTTTTCAGTTATGAATTACACTTCACCATCTGGCAGTCCAAAGGAAGAGTCTGGGTGCACAGGATGCCAGGTGAACACTACCTGCCCAACTGTGAAGTCTGGTGGAGGAGACATCGTGCTCTGGGGCTGTTTTACATGGTTAGGTCTGGGCCCCTAGTTCCAGTGCCTAGGAATCTTAATGCTATGGTCTATAATGACATTCTCCACAGTTTTGTGCTCCCAACATTATGGCAACAGTTCAGTGAAGGCTTTTTCCTTTACCAACAACACAATGCCCCATCTACAAAGCAAGGTCCGTGCAGGAATAGTTTGATGAGATGAGTGTGGAGGAACTTGACTGGCCTAGGCCCCAATCTTGACCCCATGGAACACCTTTAAGAAGCACTGAAACACCGACTATGAACCAGGGATCGAAATAGCAAGAAGAAGAAGTACCGCAATTAACGATAATTGCGGATGGTCTCTTCCAATTGAGTGGCAGCAACTACTCCAGTGACATAGTCCTGATGACGAACTAGGCTTTAGTTCGAAAATTTGACAACCAACTTTCATTAAAAATAACCTCTAAAAGACCCGTAAAAAAAGTTATTCCACAATGTATTTGAGTATCAGTATTTACTTGCCGAAAAGACTAAGTAAAACTCACCATTAAGCTGTGTTTTAAAAAGACAGTATTATTGCTGGACACTGGAAAATCATTCAGTCTCTTGAATTAAAATATGCTTTTGTTGAAGTATAGAACAATTCCAAACAAGTAGCGGCTGATCAGGGGAGGGGTCTTTGATACAATGAAACAGATTAGTTTGCATTCTGAGCATTAATTTCTGTCATTTGACAAAGCTGTTGAGATAAATTTTGGTTTTTCTACCAATTTTCTCCCTTTACCTCCTTCTGTCCAGATAGTTTGCCAAAATTGCCCTGTAAGAGAAAAACTGATTTCTTCCTTCCATTTTTTTCTGAGATCTCTACTCTGAATAAAACAGATTAATCTCTTCATAAGCACAAGTGCTTCTTACTACAGATCTTTGGCTGTGTCAATAATGCAATATTTGTATGACATTACAGTCTTGAGAGAAATAATGCCCGTGTCCAAACAGCAGAACACCTCCAATTGCTTTGAAATACTATGTCCCTGGACAAGCATCTCTTTGATGTCTACATTAAACACATTTTACAGCATATGAAACAGAATTTATCCTGAACTTTCAACCTGACAACTATTTTGTCCAAGTTAATAAATAAGGCAGTTAACACAAAATTCTTAAATGTTTTAAGCTGACTCATGTCAATTAATTTGGCTTGACTCCTCTCATTAAAAATTTGGGCACTGTCCAATCAATGTTTCACATTTAACTTACTGATGAAACAAATCAACTCATCAAACTTCAACAACAGATACATAACACTATATGATCAAAAGTCTCCTGACATCCCTTTTGAGTAGTGAATTTGCCCATATACGTCGCAGCCATGGTCCATACAGGTATAAAAAGATGCACATGGCCTGGCAAACATCACAAACAAGCATGAACAGTAGAATGTGTCATACAGCAGAGCTCAGTGACTTTCTACATGGTATGGTCACAGGATGCCAGCTTAGCAACAAGCCATTTCAGGAAATTTCTGCTCTGCTACAACTACCCCAATCTAGGAGTAACAGCAGTGCAATTGCATCTCAGTATGCCACATAAAATAACAGAGAGGTACCTTCAAGGGTTGAAGCAGATAGAGCAACAAAATTGCCTGTCCTCGATTGCAACACTCACCACCGAGTTCCAAAATGCCTCTGCCACCATAATGGTTCATCGAGAACTGAAGGGAATGGGTTCCCATGGCTGAACAGCTTGCACACAAGCTTCACATCAGCAAGATCAACACCACATGTCAATTGGTGTGGTGTAAAGCTCAGCAAAAGTGGACTCTGGAGCAGTGAAATGCATTTTTTCAGTTATGAATTACACTTCACCATCTGGCAGTCCAAAGGAAGAGTCTGGGTGCACAGGATGCCAGGTGAACACTACCTGCCCAACTGTGAAGTCTGGTGGAGGAGACATCGTGCTCTGGGGCTGTTTTACATGGTTAGGTCTGGGCCCCTAGTTCCAGTGCCTAGGAATCTTAATGCTATGGTCTATAATGACATTCTCCACAGTTTTGTGCTCCCAACATTATGGCAACAGTTCAGTGAAGGCTTTTTCCTTTACCAACAACACAATGCCCCATCTACAAAGCAAGGTCCGTGCAGGAATAGTTTGATGAGATGAGTGTGGAGGAACTTGACTGGCCTAGGCCCCAATCTTGACCCCATGGAACACCTTTAAGAAGCACTGAAACACCGACTATGAACCAGGCAGAACCGCCCAACATCGGTGACCGACCTGATTAATGTGCTTGTGGCAGAATGGAAAACAATGTCCGCAGAAATGCACCAAAATCTAGAGGAAAGCCTTCCCAGCACAGTGGAGGCTGTGATAGCAGTAAAGGGTGGACCAACTAATATTAATTCCTTTTCTATTACAGGGAGTTTGGATAAACAAATGTCCAGAAACTTTTGATCAGATAGTGTATATTCATTGCCTCATAATTTTTATACCATCAAAGGATGGTACAAAACTGATATGAACTGTTAACACTCAATCTGTTACTGTATCATAACCTGGGCTTAGAATTTAATGAATACCCTTAGTAGATTGGCAGCTTCATTCCTACATCACAAAAACTTTGGAATTCATTTAAAGCATTCGCCTTTGCATTTTAATAAATAAAAGGTAAAAATACACTTCTTTTAAGTGCTCCAATTTCTAGTATGTCTCGTGACATACTTATTACACATATACATTTTTAAAAGTGCCATACTGAGAGTATCACCTGATAATTTCACATCTATCAATCATACTGAAAATATTTAGTTGCACTGGACAGCTGTAATCACAAAGGTACCCCTATATTTTTACTTTTCCTGTTTCACAGGTTTTTTTATCATGGGATGCATATGTGCTACATTTTTGTTTTAAGTTATTTCTACTACTAAAAGTCATATGGGGAAATTTTATATTATGGAAAGCTGTTCATCGACACCATCCAAGAAGTCGCCATTTCATACAGAGTTGTGTGAAGTTTTTGTTTCTGCAAATATTCCACTGGAAAAGTTAAATCATCCTAAATTTAACCAGTTTTTCGAAAAGCACACTAGTCATGTCATATCTAACAAGTCTACACTACGAAAAACTACATACGTGAGTGTTACACTGAAACAATGGACAAAATTAGGGACAGTGTATAAGGGAAGAAAATGTTTGTGCCTATTTGATGAAATGAATGATGCTCAGGGGTGTCCTGTTGTCAATGTCATAATAGAGACACTTGAGCCAGATTACCCTGGCAAAATATTTTTGCTGAATACGGAGGTCATAGAGAAAGTGAATTACTCAGCGATCTGTCAATTATTTGACAAGTCCTTATTTCTTTCATGGCCTGGTGGTATACAACATGACAATATTCTTCTGTTTTTGACTGATGCTGCCCCATATATGGTTAAAGCAGGAAAATCAATTAAAGGATTTTATCCCAAGTTGGTGCATGTCACTTGCCTTGCCCATGCTTTGCATCGCACTGCCGAAGAAATCCATGCAAATTATCCTAATATTGATTGACTTGTATCCAATGTCGAAAAAATATTCCAAAAAGCATCATATCGCATAGAATGGTTTCAAATCTCAAGCTCCTAGCCTTACCACCACAGCCAATAATAACATGTTGGAGGGGGGGCGGGGGGCATGGCTGAATGCATGCATATATTAGAGTGACAATTTCCAGACTGTTAAGTCTATAGCAAATGGTTTTCAAACTGGTGATGCCGCTTCAATTCAAATAACCCAACACATGTTCTCCAAAGATAAAACAGAAAGAAATCTAGCACACATTAAATCCAACTTCGGCATTTTGCCCTCAACGATTATGTGTTTAGATAAACAAGGTATGGAACTCATTGATGCAATCAGTTATGTTGAAAAAGCAAGCCAAGTTCTTAAAGGAGCCAAAGGAAAGGTTGGGCAATCTATTGTTGCCAGATTAAACAATGTTTCATAAACTGTAAGCACTACAAAAGTTATCCACAATTTTTCAAAAAGCGTCTATTAGCCCCAATCATTCTGCTTCTAGTAGTCAAAGCTGTGGAAATTACTTTTTTATTTAAAGCAAATAATTTATTTAATCTGGTTCTGTTTCAGTAAACAGACAAACACCCTCAAATGATACTGACTGAGAGGAGTAATGGAACATAGGATTGCTATCTCCCTTTCACAATGCATCAGAAATCCATTTGAACCACCTATTCAGCTATGTTAATAATTCTGTGGTGCAGAATCAGTACCTGGAAGTACATATCATCATCATCATCATCATATATCACTGATCTGTTTTCAGAGATTCACAGATAAGCTCCTCAGAGCAGGATCAGGAGTGTCTACCAAATCAAAGTTATTGGTGATAGGCTTTACTTACTATTAATGTGCATTAAACTCCAAGACGATATGTTCGTCGACACGTCTGAGTGGCTGATGCATCGAATGTATCGATTATAAAGGCTGATTTATTATGCAAATGATTTTTTTAATTTTAATGGATTCCAAAAGTCTTAATTAAGACTTTTTGCCTTATTTAATGCTTACAGATATTAAAATGCAATTGATACATAATTATCTGATTTGTACATTAGGCTACATACACAGATAAAAATTTCATCAGTAACTACGAAATTACTGAGATATTGCAGTAACTTTTGACTTTAATAACTGAGGTCTTGATCTAAAAATTTTTTTGTGCCAACATATTAGAATATCTTTAAAAACACAATTTTAAGTTTTTAAGTTTTATGTGAGGCTGATATTTTACAGTCAATTGAGCGATATCTGATTGCTGTGTTAATTATCATGATATTTTTCAATTCTCCCTCCCCCTTCCCTCTCCTCCCCCTCTCTCCCTCACTCCCTCCCTCCTGCTCTTTCTCTCTCTCTCTCTCACACTGTTTTTTAGAAGTTAATCCTAATCCTACAGTGTTTTTACTGAATCTTTTCTTCTAGGCTGCGAGGAGAGAGGTTTGGGGACGCAGAAGTGGAAGGGAATAGATGTGATCACATAAATCAGAATATACAGGCGTCATGGTCTTTCAAGACACTCATTCTCCCCTTAAAATTGGACTAACCTGGGGAAAACAAAAAATATATAATAATAAATAAATAACAAAAATCTATCTTCCGTAAAATAACCATAAAACAAGTAGAATTTTTGTAAATTTTAAGGGTAAACAGCAAATTGCATCAGGCATGAACTCCTTCATTTATAGCAATATTTGCACACAACTTGTGCTTCACTGACATCCATAAAAACCTTTTGAACTTCATACTAAATATATTTTTCTCTTTCAAATATTCCTCAATCTGCCCTTCCCATGATTTCCTAAAACACTTGCACTTTTCTTTCCAGCCACTTGGACTGAATAAGTTCTCTAAATTAACATCTCATCACTCATTCTTTCAACAAGGCTGAATTATGTCTCCACCTTACTTAACAATGCTTTGTTTCATTGCACATCTGCAGCACATTATCTTTATGTATACGATCAGAAAGTGTCTTGCCAAAAATTCCCTGTAAGTAAAGGACAACGTACTCTGCAACTCAATTTTGCTCTCAGCCAACAGGACTATGAAGGCATACAGCAACTTACACACACAAAATTCCCTATATGTAAACCAGTACTGTCTATTTTGGCTTCAAGCATGCATGATTCATAAATACATTAAACAACCAAGGAGATATTACACCAATCTTGTGAGACTCCTGCACCAGTGGAAAACATCATTTACATATAAACATGATCAACAGCCAGCATGTATAGCTTTCATACACTCAAGTAACTTCCCAATTACAACATAATTTTCCAAGACCTTCCACAGAAGCATCCTTTTCACACCTGCTCCAAATCTTGAAATACAGCAAAAACTTCTTTACCAACAAACAGATACCTTTCAGTCAACATGTGTAATGCAAAAATTTGATTAGAACAGCTCTTACCATGCATAACAACCACTCAGTACATCCCACACCTTCTCTCATGACAAGCCCTGTACCTTGTCAATGATGATCTTTCCCAACACTTTCCCTGTCACCATCAAATAGAAGTCATCGCTCTTTCCACGTTTATAAGTGAGTCATGGAAAAATTCTCATTGGCCGCCACTGGGAATCGAACCCAGGTCTTCCAGTTACGCGCCGGATATGCTTCCACTGTACAACAGCAGCCTCGAAAATCTCCAGACTCACAAATGACAAACTGCCAAACCACATGGCAGGGTTGCTTCTTTGGAGCCCCGCACAATGCTGGGGATTCACCACAGATGAACAGCATCAACTGAATAAATAACAATCAGTGGAAGTATATCCGGCGCGTAACTGGAAGACTCTGGGTTCGATTCCCGGTGGCGGCCAATGAGAATTTTTTCGTGACTCACTTATAAACGTGGAAAGAGCGATTACTTCTATTTGATGTTCCTAGTTGATGTTCCTAGTCCATGTCAACTGTGCATTTATCATTCATTCACCTTCTAGTTATTTGTTTAGTTGCTGCTGTTCATCTGTGGTGAATCCCCAGCATTGTGCGGGGCTCCAAAAGGCAACCCTGCCATGTGGTTTGGCAGTTTTTCGTTTGGGAGTCTGGAGAATTTCGAGGCCGCTGTTGTGCAGTGGAAGCATATCCGGCGCGTAAGTGGAAGACCTTGGATTCAATTCCCAGTGGTGGCCAATGAGAATTTTTCTGTGACTCACTTATACAGTGGAAAGAGCAATGACTTCTATTTGATGTTCCTAGTCCACATCAACTGTGTATTTAACTTTCCCTGTCACACTCAACAGGCTGATACCTTGAAAGTTCTTACATTCAGTCTGATCACCTTTTCTCTTATATAAACAAACAATGATAGAATCCCTCCAATACTGAGGGACAACTCCTAACTTCCAACATAATAATGTACAAATTTCAGTTGAACAGTCATTGACAGAGTCACCACAATTTTGAATAGATTTTATAGCTTTACAGATCACTTATTTTGATATCCCTGCTGTGTTTACTTCTTTCTCTGTGGCATCATCTACTCTAAAAACATTTTTGATATTCTATTCTAATTAAATCATAAAAGTATTGCCCCATCTTTCACATATCTCATTACCTCCCAGATTATCTCTCTAATCTTATTCTTCACACTACTTAAAGTTTTGAAGTACAGGTCATAAATTTGAATATTGTTGCACAACTGTTTAAAAAAGTTGGTATATAATTATAATTCTGATTTCCAATTTTCTTCTCAACCCAAAATACACATTACAGACATTACTAAAAATTGATCTCATAATTTTAATTTGCAGGCTTCTAAGTGCTGTTTGATAGAGCACTTACAACTGAAGATTTCAGTTAACCTCTGTCTTCATCTTTCTACCTTTACACAGTTGCACCTTAGTTTTACAAACTCTTAACCGTACCACACGTCCTCTGGTCATATGGTTTCCGATTCTAGACGTGGAATCTCCCTGCATCCTGTTTCCTATCGCTGTTCTGAAGACTTTGTTTGAATGCATTGTTGGTTCTTAGAAACTTTGTTTAAGTTCATCACTGTTTGTTTGGTCTGTGGCTTCGGGGACACTTCTGGCAGGCTTTTGGCCAGCTTTAGTCAGAATACCGAAAAGCCACTTCTATCTTGCAGGTGTTCCCCCTGACGAGGACTGCAAGAGATTTGTTGTTTATTCTGCACTTTGGTCATGTTCATTTGGGCTAATGTTGTTTGCTTATTCATGGGTGGGTGGACTTCGGATATTTTCAAAATGCAATTATTTTAAGTCTTAACATATGGATATGACTCTGGCCAGCTGCTTTGTGTTACCAGGTACAATATCTCATTTCTTATTTCTACTTTTTCATATAGTAATTCTTCATTCACTCATTTTCATTTTGCCTGTATTGTGTTTTTCGTATTTACACTATTGAATATACATGCACACACACATATATATATATATATATTCAATGAATATCCAATATTCATGTGTTTGTACTTCTGTTTCATCACGTTACTATAGATCTTAAATTATGTCTGGCAGGCAGTAATCTCTTGAAAATATCGACATGAAAGATCATTATTAACATTTCAGTAAGTATTATGAAATGCCTCTTACCTTGCATTTATGCCTCAAACTTTGATGTAGTGCCACAAATTAAATCTTTTCGATGCATTATAGAGATGTAGATATTCTGTACAAAATGTCAACTAAAACATTCTTGATTAAAAATTGGTTGATGACTTGGAATCAAAAGAACAATAATAAATAAAAGTTTAAATTAAGATACTTGAAATTGAACGATGACAATGAATGATGAAATTGAATGATGATAATGCAAGGATTCTAATTGTTGCATTATCTATTTTTTTTTTTTTTTATTGGAGGTTTAACGACCACCGTGAGCAACTCAATGGGCTATAAGCAGTTGCCCGTCCCTAATTTAGGGTCACTGTTTCCAGGAAAGGGAGAGAACCAGTGCCGTAAGACAAACACAACATCCATGCCTCACCGGGATTCGAACCCGGACCCCGTTCGGACGAATGATCAGAGGCCATCGCTTAGACCACTGCGCCACCGGGGCGGCCCTTGCATTATCACCGTTCGTTTAATGATAATGCGAGAATTCTAATCCTCATACTATCATTCAATTTCAACTATCTTAATTTAGGCTTTTACATATTATTGTTCTTTTGATTCCAAGTCATCAACCAATTTTTAATCAAGAATGTTTTAGTCAACATTTTGTACAGCATATCTACATCGCTATAGTACATCGAAAAGATTTAATTTGTGGCACTACACCGAAGTTTGAGGCATAAATACAAGATAAGAAGCATTTCATAATACTTATCGAAATGTTAATAACAATCTTTAATGTCGATATTTTCGCGAGATTACCGCCTGCCAGGGCCTAATTTAAAATCTATAGTAACATGACAAAACAGAGATATTAACCTATGAATACTGAATATTCATCGAATGCATATATTATTCATAGTCACGTATTAGCTTTCAAGGTTACCTAGTTAACTTGATCAATACTGAAGTGTTTAAAATAGATTAGCTTTGGTAAGATAAAGGAAATTACACCTTGCCATTTGCTACCAATAGTACTTAAGTTTTCTAATGAAATCTGGGTTTCCAGAAGACAATCATCATCATCAGAGAACTTAAGTCCCACTGATAGCAAATGGTAAGATATAATTTCTTCATCTTACCTGAATTAATCTATTATGAGAATATTACAGGCTCTTAATTTTTCCTTAATTAAAAGATAAGCATTAATAAGTAATACTACTCAAATTGCATTTACATAATTGTTTAGAAGTTATTAATTTCTGGATTTATACTGCATGTTATATTTGTTCTTTTTTAGAGAAAAAGGAGTTAACATAATATGATAAACTTATAAAAGGACAAAAAACATTAAGTTCTTATTCATCTGAAAAGGAAGCTCTTATACCAGTTCTAAATTTGAGTCAATTAATATGGGAAAGCATAATTATATGTGAAAATTTAACAGAATGCTATAAGTACCACAATTTACATGAAAGTGTGTATCAGTAAGTACTGCAATATTTCTTTACTCTGTCTTTAACATAACTGACATAAAACTTATAGCATAAAATAAAAGTATGTAACACACGAGATATAACTAAATATAAGTAGCAGGTGTGGACTACATCATCAGTAAAAACCAAGTAGATGTTAATCACACAGCTCAAGGGTACATACATACTGCTGCTTGCAACTTAGATTTACACAAAAGACTAATACAGAATGATATTTTATATACTAAATCATATAAGAATGGCATTAATGAAGGTATGCTGTTTAGTAAAGTTCATTCAGCACTGTGTTTAGTGAAGATCAATAGATTACAAAAACAGCCATTTAATGTGTTCAGTACAATCTGCACATGTGGAACATGAATGGAGACTGAAGGGAGAAACGAGCCATTCTGTAAAATCCAAATATTAACTTATGGTTGCTGGAAAAGATTCAAAATTGAAGAATAATTGTTTTCTAAAAAAAAAAAAAAAAAGTCGTTAAGTACTTCAAAAAGGCGAAAGTATTCATATAATGAAACTAATACAAGAAATTATTATCATCAAATAGAGCTTGACAGCACAATGCATTAAAAGTTCAATCTAAGAAATTATCATTGATTAATTTTGTGACAATTAATTGCAGTAACACTTGGGCATTTATACATTTAAATTAGAGTTTTGTGAAGGAATAAAATTTAGAATGGAATGAACATCTGCCTTACTCTTGGTCACAATATACTTTCATTAGTCTTTAAAGTTTTACACTGTTTCTTCAGAACTAAAATATTTTGTTAGATAACAGTACATCACAAGACTGACTACCTGTGCCTCGCATTACAGAACCAGAAATCACTGTTTACCCCCAGACACATTGACTTCAACACATAAGAGTATATTTTATTCAGAAATTCCTCTAATTAACCCTTTGACACACCAACCGCAGTAAGCCATACTGAAAACATAGCCACTGACTGTCTGCAACCAACATCAGTATAACTTACTGACTCTATTTAAATATCCTCCCTTCATACATGAAGGCTTCTGCTAAATGCCCTACACCATCAAAGGGTTAAAGATAGATAGATATATATATACCTACCAGATCTAAACATCAGCTTCAGAAATAAGCAATTAATAAGCCATGTGCGATAGGAAATATTAACACTTAGGCTTACCTTTGTAATGAAATACTAGCATTGGCTTTCCTTTACATAGCTACTTTATGTATCGCTATGTTTCTGAGAACCACACACAAATCTTTTTTTAATGCAAACCAATTTCGATGTTTCAATTTTATTGTTATTAACTCTGAGAAACCAGCTTATCACAGATAAGTCAATGTAAATGGTATTTTGACTTTCACTGCTTCTCTGCATATTTCCTGAAGTTCTATTCTTGCATTCAACCAATACTGAGGGCTGTACTCTTAGGGTATGTTGTCTGATAGCTGTGATGAGATGACAGGCCTAGTAGGAAGCTTTCCTGAGCTTCTGTTGGCAAATGAGACAGAGTATTGAGATTCATACTATGTATTAAGATTCATAGTTTTTTGCAAGTACTTCTATAAAGATTCATACTAAACATTTAGACATGATTGTGCCTTACTGCCTCATATACTGAGAATCACTAGTCTAATTTCTCAGTGCTTTTGCTAAAGATGATACAATTTGTATTAGGGAGGGATGATTTACATTTGCAAAGAACTAACCATTAAATAATAAAATCAAAAAAAATTGAACAAAATGCTTTGAGGTGAACTGATCAGATTCAAATTAAGGATAAGAACATATTTGCTAGTGTGGTCAAATCAAACTTAACAAAATGTTATTAAAAGTATAGCAAAATCAGAGTAAATTTAAGGCACTATGCAAAGAATTAAATTAAAAGACAGATTTTGAAGTGAGGTCATCCGTAACTGCTTAGTAAATGTCATAGATAAATATATATTCATATCAGACATTAAATTACCAATTTACAGAAATTTGCATCAACTTAATCACTAAAAAACATTTTGTTCAATGACAGCAAAAATGGGTAAACAAAATATATGTTCATTGTTATAACTTGGTCAAGATATTAGAAAGATTATGATTATGGCACTGAGAAAAGAAGATGGTTCTGTAACAAGAAATAGAGGCGAAATTTTGACAAGAGTGAAAGATTTCTACTCCAAATTATATGAAAGGGATGATACATGTACTCCAGACATCATGAAAGGTACCAGTACCAGAGTTCTTCCAGTCCTTCCAGCAGAAGTTGCACATGCAATCAAGAACATGAAGCGGGGAAAAGCTCCAGGAGAAGATGGAATTACTGTAGACATCATACAAGAAGCAAGTGGAGAAATCGAAACAGTACTCGCCCAAATTTTCACTCGATGCCTTAATGAAGGGAAAATTCCTGAGGATTGGAACAACGCTACAATGATCTTGCTACATAAAAAAGGGGACATTGAGGATCTCAGGAACTACAGACCTATCAGCCTCCTATCAGTGGTTTATAAAATCTTCACTAAAGTTCTTTCACACCGCTTGAAGGTGACACTGGACATGGCTCAACCGAGAGAACAAGCTGGATTCAGGAGTGGCTACAGCACAATAGATCATATCCACGTACTGAGAGAACTAATTGAAAGAGCGAGGGAATATGAGCTTCCATTGTGCATGGCTTTTATCGATTATGAAAAAGCCTTTGATTCGGTGAGAAACCATCAGCAGTTGCAATGGCTCTGAAATCCTGCGGTATTGAAGATGCATACATTAATATTATTAATAACATCTATGAAAATGCTAGTGCAAAGATTCGGCTGTTTGAAAATACAACACACATAAAAATTGGAAAAGGAGTGAGACAAGGTGACACCATATCTCCGAAGCTCTTTAATGCCACATTGGAAAATGTCTTTCAATCACTGAACTGGGAAAACAAAGGGATAAAGATTAATGGAGATTATCTAACCCACCTTCGTTTTGCTGATGACATAGTCATTTTTGCAACTACCCCATCAGAGCTACAGAGTATGATCCAGGAACTTGCTGACAAGAGTAAAGAAGTGGGATTAAAAATGAACTTTCAGAAGACAAAAGTGATGTACAATGCTTTTACAAGAAATGAAGATTTATCGATTGATGGAGAAAAGCTGGAGATAACAGACACATATGTTTATCTTGGACAGCAGATATCAAGTGAGGGTCACATTGGTGAAGAAATTAATCGACGTACAAAACTTGCCTGGAGAGCTTTTGGAAGAAACAGCATAATTTTCAAGAGCAATATGCCATTATGTCTTAAAAGAAAAGTGTTTGATCAATGCATCCTTCCAGTGCTTACGTATGGTGCAGAGACGTGGACCTTAGCTAAAAGAGACATACAAAGGCTGCAGACAACTCAAAGCAGCATGGAGAGGTGCATGCTTGGTGTAACCAGGAGAGATAAGAAGAGGAACACGTGGATCCGAAAAATGACAAGAGTGGAAGACATCATGATCAGAGTTAAATCCCTGAAATGGCAATGGGCTGGACATACTGCCAGAAGAACAGACCATCGATGGACAGCCGAAATTTTAGATTGGATTCCAAGGGACAGGAAAAGACCCAGAAGAAGACCACATGGAAGATGGGTGGATGAAATTCGAAAGTATGCGGGAGTGACTTGGAGGAGACTGGCACAAGACAGACCGTTGTGGAGGAAACTTGGGGAGACCTTCGTCCAGCAGTGGATTGATAATGGTTGACAATGATGATGATGATGATGATGCCAATAAAATATGCGCTAGTCTCTCACTGGGAGATGTTTTTAATTTTTTTTTTCCATGTAATAAAACCACAGTTTAATGATCAAACTTTAAAAAATAATACTAATTTCATTCTGTTTGAACAAAACTGTAGAAAATGTAGAAATATCTTTGTTGTGGCACACCAGTTAATACACAGTCAAGTCACATTATTGTGACAACTTCCTACTTGTGACACCAACAGCGAGTAGCCAATGAAAGAAGGCACATGTCTTGAGCTGGCTTGGAGGGTAAAGAAGATGTGCTGTAGGCATTCTGAAAACATATCACTCCTTGCTGTCATGGATAAAATGAGCGATTTATCAGATTTGCAAAAAAGGGATGATTATTGGCTTTAGGGCCAAGGGTGACAGTATGTCTGAAACAGTGCAGTTTGTGAACTGTTCGCGTGCTGCTGTGGTTAAAGTGTATCGTGATTGGAGAAATGACATCATTGTGAATAAGCAACGTGAAAACTACGGAGCACCACATGCCTTTGATGCGAGAGGTAAATGACGGCTTCAAAGGTGCATGAGGACCAATCGACACGCTACAGTGGAGCAACTCACTGGCCGAATGAACCAGGGGGCTACCGGAAGTGTGTCTAAAACAACAGTTCAGAGAACCCTGCTGCGTATGGGGCTCCGATGCAGACAGATGGTCACTGCACCTATGCTAACAAAGGTGCATCGGCAGAAAAGGCTTACATTTAAAGGGTAGTATAGGAATTGGACCTCTGCTGATTGGATTGCCTTCTGCGATGAGTCACGTTTTCTGCTTCATCGAATGGATAGATGTTGTCCTATAAGGCGAGAAACATCGGAGAACAAACACTCTTCAACCATTGCTGGAAGAACATGAACTGGTGGAGGCAGCGTTATGGTCTGGGGAATGTTTTCGTGGCATTCTCTGGGTCCACTTATACCTGTAGAAGGCACTATGGACCGAATTCATTATGAATCCATCCTTGCAAACCACGTACACCCATACATGCTAATTGTCTTCCCTGGGGCAGATGGGATCTTCCAGCACAACAATGTGACGTGTCACACAGCTAGAAATGTCTGAGAGTGGTTGGAAGAGCACGATGAAGACTTCAAAGTACTTCCATGGGCCCCTAATTCCCCAGACTTAAACCCAATTGAGCATCTGTTGGACCACCTCGATCGTGTTGTTTGCTCTATGGATCCTTCACCATGCACCCTCCAGCAGCTGTCAGATGCACTGGAGTCAGCATGGCTCCACATACCTATGAACCCCTTCCAGCACCTTATTGAGTCACTCCCAGCCTGTCTAATAACCGTCTGAGCTGCACACGGCTGTTACTCTGGATATTAGCTGGTGGTCACAATCACAATAACATGACTCGACCATGTAGCCTGTTGATTTATGCAATAGTAACACACTAATACGGATTCATGCACACAAAAAAAAAATGCTAGTAACATGCATAATGATAATAAATAGTAGAACCAAAACACTGCGGATCCCCCACCTGACATTTGAATTGTTTCTGGCACACCGATGAACACACGTGAAGCTAAAAGTCTACCCTCTCCCTAGATTAAACTCATGCTGTCAAAATCCAGATATTTTAAAATTCAGAGTTGTTTTCATACCTACTAAAAGTGTGGGTTTGCAAAAGCAATGAACAGTGTTCTCTATGATACTTTGTTATTTTCTTTAAGAATTCCTTAGTATGAATTAATTGATAGGCGGGTATATTTTGTGTTCTTGCTTTATTATAGATTTTTTTTTTGTGCCTGTTAATATCTAAAAAAAAAAAAAAGCTACCACACACGTGTCGTTTTATGATTAAGAATTAAGAATTCCATCCAAACTGGTCAATTTCCACGGAAGTTGTGCGAAAATTCCGATCTACTATGGGTGCTGAACAGCGTACCGAAATTTCATCGCAATCGTGCATTGATTTTACGCAAGTCATCACGCAAAAGGGTGGAAGAATAAGTCCCGATCCTATGTCCTGACCTTTGACCATTTTCAATAGGAATTCAACGAATTAGTATGGACCCCAACATACTAATTTCATTGAATCCAGCCAAGACATCATGCAAAAGTATCGTATGGACGAACAAATCTGGAATATATTACACTTCCTCAACCTACGGTTGGAAAGCGTAGAAAACTTACTGACTAAAGGACCAGCAAAATAAATCATTGCTGGAGAAGCACTGGGTCAAATGAGCATTGGACTTTCTTTTTTTTTTTTTAACTTCCTATTATATCGCATTCTTTCGTTAGATCAAATACGAAACCATGCCCCAAATGCATTTTTAATTTCACAAAACTGGCAGCTTTTGTTTAATTTCATCATGTTGGGTATCGATCTGGGCTTAAAAATTCTACAGATTTAAAATCCGCTTTAATTTTTTTTTTCTACTATAACTACGTTCTAAGACAGCATTTTGAACTGGGAGTAATAAAGACAGGTGCTCCAATGCAGGACGCCCACTGGCCTGAAGAGTAGCTGCTTGGGGGATGAACAAATGTGTTATCTGATAAGTGGGAGGGGGTCAACACACAGAGAGATAAACAAGCTCAGCTGCAGTTCAGTTTACGCACAGTGCAAGCTCTTAGCATTTGAAACAACCCAAAACAACATGCGGGAAAACTACAGACAAATGTTCCCAAGTAACTGAAAAGTTTATTTGTAACTTACATCGGTGCTTCATTTTAAATGGATTAAGTTAAATAAAAAGTTTTAATATGCTGGGTGCAAAATCATCAGAAAAAAAAATCTGTAAGAATCATCAAATTCATAAAATAAACACTTTGCCCGTAAAACCATAAAACAAGTTGCATTTCCGTAAATTTTACTGGTAAATCATAAAACCTGGCAGGTATGAGTATCTAATCCACGTTTACTACATGGTACAGACTAGATTATCTGTGCCAATAACAGAACCAAGATCGTAGGGCTACCCTGCTACCTTCTTGTTGACTGGCTGGAATGATGTTAAAAACACATACATACACATCACTAAACTATTTTCAGAGATTCAGAGGTTAGCTCTTCAGAAAAATTAAAATTACTGGTGGTGTTTTACTTACTGTTGATGCATCAGACATATCTTTTTACAGCGATCATGACACGCAACTCAAGCTTAACAGACATCCATTACATGTCTCACACAAGACATTTTATGCTTCTAGTTAATTATCTTTTTCAGTCATTTCTGAATTTGGTTCTTTTATGTCTTTAACATTTTCACTGTAGACCATGTAACCCTTCCGTTCAAAAAACTTGAAAATTTTCATCGTCCTGGAGCGGGGAACGAGCCTGCACCTCCCGATTTCCAGTCGAGCATGCTAGCCTTTACACTACCCAGGACAAGGAAATTCCAAGCAACTGACGAAAATTTTCAAGTTTTCTGAACAGAAGGGTTATGTGGTGTACAGTGAAAATATTAAAGATTTAAATCTCTACCATGTATAATATTTCTTCAGGAAAATAGTTTCCCAATCCATCCGACAGAAGAAGTAATTTGTATATGACTTGGTTCTTTTATGATTTCCTTGGCCATCCTCTACTTTTCTTTACAGCCACTTAGGCTGAATAAGTTGTCTTAGTTAGCACCTCACAACTCATTCTTAACAAAATGGACAAACCAGCTCACAATATTTGTCTGCACCTTAATAACAGCATTTTGCTTTACATTAAATATCTGCTTCGATTCTCACATGATCAGACTGCATTTTACCACAAACCCCCGTAAGTAACACATATTTTCCGCACACAAATGACTCCTGTGTGTCTTCTGCAATACCCAGGTTTAACTACCATACATCACAGTAGGAATAATTACACTTTCATAGACAACTCATTCCGGACCTTTTCAAGAACTCATCAGTTCTGTGAAATCCACCAAAAGCAGCTATGACTTTTTCTTTTTTTTTTTTTTTTTTTTTGATTGGAGGTTTAACAACCACCATGAGCAACTCAGTGGGCTATAAGCAGTCGCCCATCCCTAATTTAGGGCCACTGGTTCCAGGGAAGAGAGAGAGCCAGTGTCGTAAGACAAACACAACATCCATGCCTCACCAGGATTCGAACCCAGACCCATCTCAGACGAGTGACCACTGCGCCACCGGGGCGGCCTATGGCTTTTGAACCTGAATTAAATCGCCTACTAATTTTATTGTCTTGCCTGGTTTATCTATCAAGCATGCTTCCAAACTACACTAACTCATTCTCCTGGTCAAACACTGAACCATTTAGACTGTTGGTTTTTCTTTCATGTATTATCAGTTTGAATTTCATACAAACTTCGTACATCAGAAAAATATTCTGCAATTCACATTTGTTCTCTGACAACAAGACTATGTCATCAGCATACAGTAACCTGCACACAAGAATTACCACGAACAAAAGTCCAGTTTGTCTATTTTGGCATCACGCATGCGTGCATCCATAAATGCATTGAAACTGTTGGTTACATTTCAGAAACCCTGTCTGACTCCTGCATCAGCACAAAACCATTTCAATAAAACACCATTTACATGTACATGCACTCTATCACCACCAAACATAGAGTTCACACATTCAAGCAGATTCACAGCTATACCATAATTATGAAAGACCTTCCCACCTTAGCACCCTGTTTACTAGGTCATAAGTTTTGTCCAAACCCACAAAGGCAACAAAAACTCTCTTATCAACAAACATGCAGCCCTTACTAAACATAAAACCACTCGGTACATCCTACACCTTCTCTGATGTAAAAAATTGTTCCTTATCAATAATGACTTTTCCAAACACTTTCCCTGACATACTCAGTAGGCTGATAGTATGGTAGTTCTTACGTTCAGTCTGATCACCTTTTTCCCTATTCATAGGGACAATGATAGAATATCTCCAATCTTGAGTGACAACTCCTAACTCTCAACACAATAGACAAATTTCAGTTAAACAGTCACCAACAGTAACTACCATATTTTAACATCTCAACTGTTATACCACTTACTATACAGTTTGCCTTACTTCTGAATAGAACTTTACTATTCACTGCTGGGCTCCTTACTTCTGAATTTTATTATCACTACCGGGCCACACAAGGTAAATTCTAAGACCAAAAATCACTGCTACATAAAACATATCAGCTAATAATGCTTTTGATACTACTTTTATATGAAACCAACTTTCTTAGAGGAAATAAGTAACCAAACTCCAACATGAATGCAATATCTGCTCATGAGATACAGAATTCTTACTTTAAACCACATTGCTGGGCAAAGAGAGCCAGTGATTTCATTTAGTGATGAGTAAGACACACTGTATAATGAAGTAACTGACACTCATTTCTAAAATGCGAATCTCTGCCATCAACAATCCTCTGCCATACAACAATGCACAAAATGAAGATTTAAAGCGTTCTTGAACAAAAATCCAGGGGCAAGCAGGACAGAAAAATGATGATAATTTGGGTGTAAATGGCAAACATGGTAACTTGACACCATTAGTACCCATGAAGTAACAGATGCTGTTCTGCCTCTAAAGAGCATTACAAAGCTGCAGGTTTTGACGAAATTATTCCAGAATTAGTTGAGCACAACAAAATAACTGGAGTGTTTTGGTTACACAGGATTATTCAATTGGATGGAGAAACTGGCTTAATTAAATCAAGATCCAAAATTGACTGGGGTGGATTACCAGCAATACAGCTCCCAATAAGATGCCTAAGCTTTTCCAATCAAAAGAGATCAATCACAGTGCCAATTTACAAGAAAGGAATCAAGAAATGTCTGCAATAACTACTGTAGAATGTACTTAGTGTGCCTTGCAATGTTTGTGCAAGTATATGAGGCAAAAAAAGACTAGAAAGGTGTTGAAATGAAGGACAGTATGGCATTACGAGTGGTTGGAAAAATTTGTTTTTTTAAAAATCAAGGGATGCCAGAATAATATGTTTGTCCTCAGGCAGCCTTCTGAAAAGTTTTAAAGGTGAATCAAGATTCATGTGCAGTATTTGTTGACTCTGAAAAGGGTCCCTAAGAACAAGTTTTTCTGTATGTTAAAAGGTTAGGGTGATAAAGGCAAGTTTTTGGAGCCAGTTGAAAGACTGTCTGACTCCCGCAAATTCGTTGATTCTGAGACAATTCTCAAAATCATTAGCTGTACAGCTCACAGCAAGAGGTCCACATTTTATAGAGGAAAGAAGCTACAACAAAAAATCACTTCACAGTAGAGACTGTACAGCAAGAAAACTTAAGCATACTTGATACAGAATTACACTGCTCAACATGGAAATCATAATACTGAGAAGGAGTTGATGTATAGTTGGGGAAATCACAGGACACAAAGAGCTGGTGAAGACCTGTAAATGATAAAAAAAAATGAAGTGTGAGAAAGCAGAACATCTGCTTTTATTCAGTGTGAAGCTGGTCCACCTTAGCCAGTTGTACAAGCTCTTAGATGACTAGGCTTGCTGTCAGTGAGATTATCAATGGTGTACTTGAGCTATGGCATTCCAAGAAGCAAAAGAGGGAAGCAGAGGAGGTGGCAACTTATGAAATCCCACACATACTTAAAATGTGACAATTTCTGTGTGACACAAATGAGAATGCTCATGATCCAGCAACTGTCATTTATAACACAATCAGTGTGAGAATGAGTGCTCTCCTGCTGAAGGATCATCACACTGCCAGGAATATGGACAGCAAATGTCTTGCTGCCACATAAGATTCCACCTCACACCAGTACCACATTGTGGCATTATGACAGCTGATTGAAAATGCCTGGTTCCAAGATGAATATACCCTCCTCTGTAAGAATAGCAATTCACAGGTCATATTTCAACACTGTCACTGTGGTGAATAGGTTATGAACGGACCCACTATGGAGTAAGTGATCTTGACATGCTGTGTTTTAGCACATCATCTAGTTTATCCTGTCACATCATTCAATGGTCTGTGACATAGCATGACATGTAACATTCATCATGCTGCACCTGTGAAGAAATTGCTCACAAGCTGTGAAACCCAGCTCTTACAGAATCAACAATCCTCTGCCATACTACATCAGACAATTGAACATAGAGGTCCCATCAGTATATCTGAAATGTTTTTCATGAACCAACTCAACCCTAAAAGTTCTGCCTTACTATGAGGCATCTGCCATCTTAATCTCTGCTCTGTGCAATTGATTGTTACAAAACTTTGATTATTTGCATACCTCGGGTAGCTTATCTTGCAGGTCTCTACATCAACTTCTTGGTGTTGTGATTTCCATGTTGAGCAGAGTAAAATAACAGAATTAGAAAAACAGGGCAGTTCTCTTATCAGCTGTACATAATGTTGTCAAGTGTGTTTTGGTGTGGATAGTCTAGTTTTCATGGTACCTGATGGGTTTGAAATCAGACATGAAAATGCCCTGATTTTGTTTTTGTGTGGCTTTCAAAAAACAAAAGAAGTATCACATATTAACTAAGCTGAATAAATTTCTCATTAGTTGTACATAGGATTGTCAAACAGCGCTGAATTTGGGATCAATGTTTGTTAAAAGTCCAAGCCTGCCCAAACCTAAATTTTATTCTAGTAATTAATGACTTCATGGCTTCCTCTTATTACTTTCAGTATTATAAATATTTAACGGGAATTATCGAGGATAAATTTATTGGGTACATTACCTCTCAAATTTTCGATCTAAACACTAGATCTTCGTCAGGAGTTCTTGCTTCCTTCTACTTCCACAGGTCTGGTGACCAAGCCTGATGGATTTTCCATCCAGCATGGTCATTGATGTTGCCACCTTGTGTCTTGTAAATTTCCAGGGATTCCTCTAATTTCCGGATAATTGCATGGGATTGATGTTTGATCACTTTTAAGGAGTCCCAGTCCATTTTGTGGCCAGTTTCTTGTATGTGCCTGTCTAATTCTGTTTTATTTGAGCTGTTCCTTATTGCTGCTTTGTGTTCTTTAATTCTGGTGGTTAACCTTCTTCCTGTTTCTCCTATATATGGTAATCCACAAGAACAAACTATTTTATAAATGACTCCTTCCTGGAGTAAAGTATTTTCTTCTTTTTGTTTTAGGGATGGTAAGTATTTTTTAATTTTGTTATTCAAACCTGGAGCTAACCTAATTTTATATTTAGTGCTGATTTTTTTCAGTTTTTCAAACAGTCCCTTGTGGTAAGTGACTTTTCTGGTGAATAAATATTCAATTTTCTCCTTATTTTTGTCTGTAGTGCCTGTTCTGTTCCTAGTAGGATTTTCGTCCAGTAGTTCACAAATTTCTTTTGAAGGGTAATCATTTTCTAATAAGATTGATTTTAACTTATTTTTATGTTTTTTCTTAGCTTCTGAAGTTGAATTCAGCTTTTCAACTTTCTCTTTAAATTGTAAAGCTACATTTTTCTTTATATAATTAGGGTGATCTGATTTATAATTTAAATTTTTTTCCTGTATTTGTAGGCTTCTTGTATAATTCTGTGGTAATATATTTTTCTTCCCACTTCAAAGTAATATCTAGGTAATTTAGCTTATTTTCGTTTTGCTCTTCTAAAGTGAATTTTAGGGATTCGTCTTGGGCATTAAAACCTTCTAGGATTTTTGATGGGTATCCACTCGAATCTTGATCTATGATGAAAAGGATATCATCCATGTATCTAATATACATGCAGAAAATTGAAGGTTTCAATAGGAAGGGCTCTTCTATTTTACTTACGTAATAATTTGCTAGGAGAGGTGCTAATGACGAACCCATTGCTAGCCCACTTATTTGCTTATAGAAGCAGCCTCGAAATTGAAAAAAATTGTTGTTTAGAGCAAACACTGTAAGTTCATGAAGGCCTATTGCTTCTTCTTTATTGTATTAATGAAACACTACTAGGTCAGATAGGTCATCTGCTATGTAATCTATGAGTTTGTCCAGGTTTATATTCGTATACATGGACACATTTTTATAATTTTATATTGAACAACAAATTTTATAATTTTATATTGAAAGATAGAACCTGGGCCCAAACGAGCCTAAAAACTATGACTAACCTGTTTAGGCATTAATTCAGACATCCACTCTCTTCTCCCTGAAATTAACCCATGCCTCTTTCAACTGGGGAGTAGCACGGATCCTTCATATGTTTCTATAGTAGAGCTGCATGATTTTCTTTGACCATTTGTTTCCCCCTGAAATGTTTTGGGCGACTGGGCATCTACTGTAGAAAGACCAGGTGGCATTGCAATCTACATATATTGCTCAACAGAATTAGCAGGGACCTGCTGTGTGGAAATAGATGGAAACATTTCGTCGGTGTGCTACCTACTACTTGTGCCTATAGTTCTTGAAGAAGCTTTCGTACCCTGCAGAAATCCACTGTTGCATGGCCTATGCCATTTGTTACCCAAGCCCGGAATAAATAGCTCTCTCGAGTCCCCACTTTCCACCCAAACCCAATTGCCACAGAATTCTCTTTTCTAACTAGAAAGTACAAAACATGCCTAGTACGCTTCATTAGGGGTGTGCAACCTTTGGGTTGGGACCCTTTTGGGGTCGCGAGGGTTTATTAATGGGTCGACATTTCTTTCTCTTTTTTTCCACTTTTTTTATAGAAAATAAAGTGGATACCAAAAGAATATGATTAGAATTAGATAATATGCAATCTTTGTAATCCTGAGCTGTCTCAAATACTCATGCAAACTGTCTTGGTGGAGAGGTGATGTGCGCGCATCAGCAAAAACGCCGTATGTCCTGAGCAGGAGATGCTACTCTCTCTACCTCCCAATCCTGAGCTGTCTCAAATACTCTAGTGGACTGTCTCAGTGGAGAGGTGGCATGCGCACATCAGCAAAAATGCAGTACGTCCTGCGCAGGAGTTGTTATTCTCTCTGCCTCTCAATCCCAAGCTGTCTCAAATACTTTCGCGGACTGTCTTGGTGGAGAGGTGACGTGCGCGCATCAGCAAAAACGTTGCCCATCCTACGCAGGAGTTACTACTCTCTCCGCATCCACTCAGCCCCTCGTTTCATAGTCTGATTCTACTGGTGCAACCAAATTCACAGCCTCTATTGTTGATGAATGTTTGTAACTCAATCATTATTGTTTTATTTGTATTTCTGACAGTGTTTGAAACATGGATAAATGTTAATTAATAATTTTTAATTAATAAATGTAACTAATACTGGTGAATATAGAATAAATGTCTTTTAAAATGCATATATAATTACAATTTCCAACCCCTTGTTTTATTTACATGGTGATATGGGGTCTCCATAATAAAATAATTCTTCAATGGGGTCACACCCATAAAAAGGTTGTGCACCACTGTGCTACATCATACAAAATCACACATTTAAAAAGAAAAAAAAAGGAAAAAAATTTATCTCCTTCTCTCTCATAACCTGAGCTCAAACTGCAGAAAATATTATGCCTGAGAGAGCATGGTTTGGGCCCAGGCTCTGCTCGTCTCAGCATAGGTTTTCAAGTGCCAGACTTTGGTCTAGAGCAAATGATTTTCCCTGGTTTAAAATTGGAAATAGAAATGTCTGGTTTTTGTTATCTTTGCATGGCTTTTTGGTACATAAAAATTTATATTTTGCATGTTACACACACAAAGCTTAGCCTGCTCTGCAGAATATATCAATCTCAAAGAGTCAAATCACATGACACAGCAGGAGATATCTTCAAGCAAGATCTTCAGTTCTTTTTTAGGGCATCACCTGGAAACCCTAGTTGTATGTGATTGCCTTCATTAGGATAAATCCCAGAAAAGAAAGCAAAACTTACTCTGCTTTGTTTTCCTTTCTCTGGTACAGAAGTGAAACTTGAATGCACAGTGAGTAGTCTTATGATGAGGTTAGAAGTAGTTGACATGTGAATAATGAGTGAAATGTCATGGGGGGGGGAGGATCATGATAACAATGCAATGATTAAATCAGCTGCATAACAATAATTCTGTTATGGCACTGCTGAATAAACTGAGTGATTATGCTCATAGCAATGAAACACTTTCCTGATTGTGTTTCCCTTTAACATTAATTACTTGTGCACATGTCCATATAATTTTATGTTCCTGCTATCATGCCATTTGTCTCCCTGTTTCAGATTTTACAAGTTAAAAATTCTACGCAAAAATGGGTATATTTTCTCTCTCATATTTAACCACTTCTCATACTCTTTAATTCCTGTCCCATAGGCATACATATCTTTTACTCTCTCCGCATCCACTCAGCCCCTCGTTTCATAGTTTGAGTCTACTGGTGCAACCAAATTCTTCTGTTATGGCACTGCTGAATAAATTTCTGGGATTCAAGTATCAGTACCTTTTTACTCTGTTGTCTTTTACCAGCATTGCCAAGAAGAGTGCTCAAAAGTTTTCAGACTTTACTCACTGCAAAGATTATAACAACATTATGTTGTAGTTTGACTACGTGGATATATGATTAAATTATCATTACTGCAGAACATAAATTCAGTAGTTTGCTATACTATTTCTCACGTTATGATTAGTTCTTATTTTCAAGAAGCACAAAGCTGTACTACATCGTTACGAGTCTGAACTTATAAATATAAATTGTAACTATAATTTTCAGGTTCTGAATAACAAAAGCTTACCTTGATGTTTTCCTTGACCAAGCATATTACGTTATTAGGAGTAACTTCCAATATACTGAATAGTATGTTACAGAGAATTCTGTCATTATTGATCAAACATAGGATTTCACAAGTGACAAACACAAAAAAGAGGGGTTGTACGAAAAAACTTGTGCAATAGTCGTCTCTCTGTATGCAAGAGTTATAGTAGTCCATTTAATACATACATATTTGCAACTGTTGACTTCTATAAGTAATTTTACATACAACAGTCATGTCTTGTCTAATGAATATCTACAATAATTGAATAATGAACTCAAAAAGAATATACAATGGATGAAACAATACTGGAGGTCAGGTACCTTAGGCCTAAAATTAAAACGATATGTTAAAAAATGTTACCTTGAAAGACTAAAAAGCATCATAAAAGGAAACCAAGAACGAAAGCAGTACAACATTGTCTTCTTGTCGTAAGTATTCTCAGACTAGTTTCAGTTTTAACAGCAGAAGCCGCACTAGTAAAAAAAAACACAAGATAATAATTGTAATAATACCACACCAATAAACTTACCCTATGCCTGGAAATACCTAATAGAACAGGAGAAAAAGAAAATTTGAATAAATCAAATAAAAGTAAAAACATTGAAAAAAAAAATTACCTACTCAGCTTGTCAATATCGAAAGACGGCAACACTGAACTCAAATGTCAAATGACGCTATGATCTGACGCATAATGGTGATAGTAACATTGCATTGAACGGGAATCATCAAAGTGGCCGCTGCAAAAAGCGCCAAGTAACATTGATGGCTAATCATTTAGCTACAACAACTCACTGATGAAGGCTTAAGCAATGTAAGCTAAAACTAGTCTGAGAATACTTACGACAAGAAGACGATGTTGTACTGCTTTCGTTCTAGCAATGTAAGCTAAAACTAGTCTGAGAATACTTACGACAAGAAGACGATGTTGTACTGCTTTCGTTCTTGGTTTCCTTTTATGATGTTTTTTAGTCTTTCAAGGTAACATTTTTTAACATATTGTTTCAATTTTAGGCCTAAGGTACCTGGCCTCAGGTATTGTTTCATCTGTTGTATATTCTTTTTGAGTTCATTATTCAACGATTGTAGATATTCATTAGATAAGACATTATTGTTGTATGTAAAATTACTTATAGAAGTCAACAGTTGCAAATATGTACGTATTAAATGGACTACTATAACTCTTGCATACGGAGAGTCGACTATTGCACAAGTTTTTCGTACAACCCCTCTTTTATTTGTTTGTCACTTGTGAAATCCTATGTTTGATCAATAATGACGGAATTCTCTGTAGCATACTATTCAGTATATTGGAAGTTACTCCTAATGACAAAATATGCTTGGTCCAGGAAAATATCCAGGTAAGCTTTAGTTATTCAGAACCTTAAAATTATAAATACTTTGACAATATCAGGTAAAATATCTTAGATATTATGTATATTTTAAACAAAAGCATGTTTATAACATAAGACAACCCATAAGGTTGCCTCATGAATTGCAATTTTCGTAATTCTTTACATAGTAAGCAACGGAACGCCAGGAACGAGAAGAAGAAAAACGATCATGAATTGCCGAAACCTGTTAAAACCTAAAGAGTTGAGAGAATTAGAGAACTTCAGAAAAAGAAGAAGTGACCTTCAAAAAAAACAACATTTAGTTGGAATTTTTGATAAACTGCCGTGATTTAAACTTGATACCAAAATACCTACAACTCAATAATTACACATTGAATAACAAGGATGCAAATATTATGAAACAATGTGAAATTAAACGATTAAGAACAGAAATCGCATCCAAAAGAAAGACAGTATATAAATTACACAACACTTGTTATAAATTGTGGAATCTGATACAAAATAATAAATATGAAAATTTAAATAAAAAATGGACCAATACTGTCATCGACCAAATTTTAAAACAGGCTTTTACAGTATTAGAAAACGAAGCCCAAACCATCAGAAAAAGGCACTCTGATAAATTAAATAGACTAATCGATAAAAATATTCCTACCAAGAAAATAATCAATGAAAATTCTCTACCCACATTTCAAAATTACTCTAACATCGAACTCTCCGAAGTACAACAGGCTGCATTACAGAAGGGTAAAAAATTTGCGTACCCGCAGACCATTCCCTCAACTGAAAAGTGTATTCCAAAAATCGAGACCATCATTCAAAGTGTCCCATATACACACAAACCAACTTTAAGATTTAAGTTGCATAGAAATATATTGGATGAACATAATCTGCAGTCTAAAAAAAGAAATTAAACTTGGAAAGATGACATATGAAAGACAACAACTACTAGACTTAAAAAAAGACCCTACTATCGTAATTTGTGAAGCAGACAAATCAAATCAGTTAATAATACTAGATAAAAGTGAATATATTGTTAAAATGAACACAGCTATTGAGGAATTAAAATGTCAGATAATTAAAAAAGAGACTGTGTACTCTCGGATAAACTTTTTAGCAAAAATAAGAAATCATAGTTCACTACCTTCAGAAATTACCAGAGCCTATCCACCAGTAGGTACAGTAGTTCTAAGTATTTTGGGGAAAATAAAAACCCATAAACCCGATAGACCATTTAGAGTTATTGTTCCATAATCAAAGTCCCCACTAATAAATCTAGAAAGGAAATTATACAAATTTTTGGCCCTCTTTTTCATGAATAATGAATACTGTTTAAAAAACAGTTTAGAGTTCATCAAGAAAATAAAATCTATTAATATTCCATTATCTGGTATGTTTATGGCAAGTTTAGATGTTAAATCATTATTCCCAAGTACCCCTGTACCAAAAGCCATAGACATTATCATTAAAAAGTTAAAAAATAAATCTCACTTTAATAATACACAATTACAAGAGTTATTTAACATTTTATCCTATATTTCTAACAACAATTACTTTGAGTTTGACAAAAAAATCTACAGGCAAGAAGTAGGAGCCCCAATGGGATCCCCATTATCTTCTTTATTTTCAGAAATAATCATGAGTGATGTAGAAAAAAAAATTATTAAAAAACCACCAAATCCACCCATCATTTAATGTAGATATGTTGATGACATTTTTATATTACCTAAATTAAAACAAGAAGAACTTGAAATATTAAAGAATAAATTTACCACTTGTTACCCAGAGATTGAATTAACTTTAGAATTTGAACAAAATGAAAAAAATTCCTTCTTAGATATAGAAATAATAAAAAAATACTTAAATTTTGAATACAGAGTTTTTAGAAAACCTACCTATGTACCTATAATGATACCATATCAATCTGAACACCCAAAAACTCATAAAGTAAATGGTATTAGGAATTGGGTAAAAAGAGCCTTCACACATTCCTCAAATAGAAAATACAGAGAAGAAGAAACCCAATGGATTATTAACACAACCAAACAATTTGGATATGACACAAAAACTGTTAAAAAGTTGATCTTTGAATACAAAAAGAAATTAAAAGAGTCTAGACAAAACATCCCAAAAAAAGAAATACAAATTTTCAGGTTCCTTCCCTTTTATTAGAGGACTAAGTGGAAAATTTTTAAGATTAATGAAGAAACACAACATTATTTTTGGACATTCAGTTGAAAATATTGGTAACTTAATTATAAAGAAATAAAGTAACAATAATATACTACAATCAGCAGGTGTATATGAAATTTCTATTGTTTCACAGAGCTCTGAAGACCACATTTCATACATTGGCAGCACAAAAAATATATTAATGAAAAGACTACATCAACATATAAAAAACTGGAACAAAAAAGAAGAAAAAACTGCACTTATCCAACACTATGTTAAACATAAACAATACCCTCATTTTGAAAATATTAAATTACTAACCACCCACACAAATGAAAAAGAATTAAGGATTTCTGAAAGCGTTATAATTGAACAAAAAAAGATAAAATATGCAACTTACAAGACCCCACCGCACTAGACACAGCCTGGAAATCACTTATAAAAAAAGAAAAAATTCATAAAAAAAGACAAAAAAAAAAGAACATTACAAAAAATCACACCAATAAATAAAAAAATAAAAAAAATACACCTGTTTCTACGAACAAACAATAATAGCCCAAAAATATCTACACAAAAGAATTGCACTTACGACTGATACCTACCAACTCATCCAATAGATGGCGACACCTTAGAAACAAACCACCTAACACATACAGGCAGCAAACATTCCCATCGATTCCCGACATGCAGCTCCAAAAACCACATACACGCGAGGAACCCTCGTGTAGAAACAGTGGCTAGAAGATGGCGGTTGTGCACCGCTGAAAGCGCTCGCTGTAACAACGAACCCCTTGTGAGACGTCTCCTGACCTGATGAGTATAACTCTTTCTACTAAAATCTTTTAATTAATAGTAAATTTCAAACGTTTGATTGTGCGAATGAATGAATGTGGAACTGAAAATATATAATCTAACTGTTTTATTTCTGCGAAAAAAACTTTTTATAACTAACCAAAGGTCTGTAAGATGGGACCTCTCAGGCCAGGAGCACGTGCCTCACAGAACAAACAACGTGTGAAATATTTTGACAATATCAGGCCAAATACCTTAGATATTATGTATATCTTAAAATTATAGTTACAATTTATATTTATAAGTTCAGACTCATAACGATGTAGTACAGCTTCGTGCTTCTTGAAAATAAGAACTAATCATAACGTGAGAAACAGTATAGCAAACTACGGAATTTATGTTCTGCAGTAATGATAATTTTACTCACTGCTTTTGCTTTTCCATTGCAATGCTGTTATCTAATGTGTGTTTTGTGTCCAGTGGATTAAGATCTGCAGAAATCACCAAGCCAACACAGTCATTGTTTCTACATCTGTGAACTTCAGAATTCCCATCCTGGTTCTGCATTTCCAAAAAATTGCAAAAACTTGTAACCTTCAACTAATTGAATCACGAGCAAATAAACTCCTTTTGAGCAGTTGCAAATTTTAAAATAACAAAACAAAAATTTATGACAGTGATATGTATTGCGATCAACTTTTGTTTTATTTAAATACACCTTGTGCAAATAGCAGAGATAGCATAATGAACATACATGGCTGATAACACTGACTTGATGGTGAAAACTGGCACTAAACACTGCAAATACCCACACATAGAAAATAATGGCTATCTCTGCACTATCTACTATCATTATTTGTAACCTTCCAAAACCTTGATACTTTTGAAATTCTTATTGATGTTATCAAAATGCATCATTTACTACCAATTTTCAGCTCTGCAAAAGGCAAAATATGATTGTTCAAGTTTGATATGCTGTAACAGATTACTAATCACGGAAAGCCATTAAGTTATGTATGCCTGTTTCTTGGGAGGATACAAGAGTACAAAACAAATCATAGAATTTTCAAACACCATCCTGGCATTTCAAAAGATCGTGTTTAGAAAAGTAAAACACATGCAAGCAGAATTATAGCCTTTCCAATGGTAGAGCTATTATTCCAATCTCTAACAAGTCCACAAGACCACTCTGCACAGATCAGACAGCAAACTACAAGCACTTCTACTATGATTCACAATGAGAAAAGACTCTGCTGCTGCTCCTAAGGGTCACTGATCAGACTCTGCTGCTGCTAGAGATAAGTCATGAACAATATTCCCCTAAAGAACAACTTTGCACAAGAATATCGATCAATTCTACTAATTTCACATCAGCACAAAAGCTGTGTCATTATATGACTGTTCCAGCTTAGTATGTACGAAAGTGTTATAAAAAATGTCTTTAAATGTCTTTCTTGTACACAAACTAACTAATAACATCAAATTTTTCCTGTACAGCACACAGGTTTTAATAAGAGCAATGTTTTGCTGTACAGGAAACAAATTTTTTTAAACTACACACTGTATTTTATAAAATTATTGTACTATTTCACTGCATGATTAAAGGTGAAAATATAACTGCAAATACTTGTTACTTGCCTGCCAGTCTAGATAGTCTTGCCCGTCCTCAAAGTGGCGCAGAATGGAGACAGATACATGAAGCTTAGGAAATTCTTCTCTTGTGATTGGGCTGAAACGACTGTCACGGAAAGCACTGGAAGAAAATTACTTGGATAACTTAGATTACACAAAAGGAGCACTGGACACAACGATAAAACTTTGAATTGCATACCAGACACAACAAAACAATTTTGAATTACACGCTGGACACCATTCTTGTATTATTTAATTTAAGTATGCATAGTTATTTAAAAATCGGTCTTTTAAACTCATGCATAAACTGTGAAGTTATCACATTAGGAGTACAAACTATGTAACAACATTAAGTACAGTGTTTCAGAAAAATAACACACAGGCCTACACTATCTGTATGATGCAGTTTGACACAGAACTTTATCTTATCCCAAATGGTTGAATCAGTCTTTAACTTGTTCTTTAAAGACAGACCACAGTACAATTGAAGTTCATTGGATACTCCTTCTTAAGAAGAAATTATACATCATATTTGCATTAGTGATGATGGAAAAATTGAAGACTTTTAGAACAATCAACTACAAAAATTTAGTACACCAGTAGTAAAGTGCAAGGACCACACAATGCACTTAAATAGTCAACTATACCAGTAATCTTTCATCTTGGCCCAAAAGAGTCCTGATGGTGATGCAGAGAAACCTTTAACCATCATTCCTGCAACAATAATTTTCCCAGATGCATTATCTGCTCTGTTCAGTCCCTCATTTAGTCCTATGTAAAATGTTATTTTTCCTACTTTTATCATTCCACAAATTTTCCCACAATGATCACTTCTAAGAAATTATCACGAAAATTTAGGCAGCTTTTTAGAATTTGAAATGATGACTTTTGAGATAAATTAATATATTAAAAATGCAAGTTCTTTGGAACACACAATGGTATTCTGCTGTGTTGCCTGACCAATAATAAGTCATTTGAAATGAGAGGTACACAGTGCAAAGTTGGAGTGAATTGTAGTTTACATTAAGTTGTATGAATATAGTTTAATTAACATTGAGTTTACATTAAATTCCACTGATGTTTCATTCAACAGGCACCAGAAGCATGTGCAGTGTTAATTTCTCCAGGACAGCTTTCATTGCATAAGCAAAGGAAAGACTGCACTTTTCATTGTTCTGGTTTATCTCATTTTGGGTAGTTCAGTGTCTCCTACAATTGTGTTTTGTTCAGTTCAGCAGTCATGTGTTCATATTTTTGTTCTTCCACGTGTTTATTCCTGTTACT
Organism: Macrothele yani; assembly: GCA_039090855.1. Classification (NCBI taxonomy): domain Eukaryota; kingdom Metazoa; phylum Arthropoda; class Arachnida; order Araneae; family Macrothelidae; genus Macrothele; species Macrothele yani. The sequence goes on from CM076996.1 coordinate 153,331,731, forward strand.
CCAGACATTAAAATAATTCTTGATATCCTCATATCACGCATAAGTTACGTTCAAGAATTATTATAATGTTTTGTGTGTTACGTGTTTCACTGCCAATTATGATCACTATGATTCCTGTTACTCCAGTTTACAATTTTTCCTTTAAGCTGTCTTACCCAGTAAAGCAAGTCAGAACTTTTCACTTTTCATGGAAGATTAGAAACCACAGAAGTGGAGAAAAATTCCAACAGAAAAACAAATCCGTATTGCTAAACACGTCAGTTAGTATCATATAATTTAAACTCAATAGTTGCAAAGAAAAAAGAAATTATGTGAGAAAACTTTATAAATGCAATATTCATGCAAAATAAAAGGAAAACCAGAAGAGAATCAACTTTCAGTGAGACTGAAAGTAACCTTTTCCCTTTGAACCCAGCAAGTATGGGCCTTAAATATTCCTCCTGATAGAAATAGCTTGAAGAAAAAAAGCCAAGATTTCTTCAAGATTGAATATTGTAGTTTTTGCAGTGTTTAAATGGAAGGAATACTCGGTTTAAAGAAGGACTTGGCATGGTTTACACAAAGTTAGCTGGTGGTTGTTCATAAGGGAACAATGGAGATTTGGCTTTTCAGGCTAACACTGCTGGAATGAACCACGGGACATTTGTAGCATGCGTGAGACTGGACTTTCTATAACACCCGCACTGATAAGATGCTGACGTTGAAAGCCAAAGGGGAAAGAGTGCAAAAAAAAACTTCATTGCAGTTCTGTTGGGGTGTTAACAGTGGTGACAGGACAACAACCAGTGTCTGATTGCAGAAAGAAAACTAACAAAATCACAGTTTCAAGAACCATCCAAAAAGAACTGTTACACCAACATGAAGGCATACATGACCACGTATGTCTTCACAATATTTCTGAGGTCTCTAAATGCCTCATGGATGCAGATTTTTCTGTTTTTGGCTTGTCAGGGCACAACATATTTTTAAAATGTGAAAGTCATGCAGTATCCAGCAAACTGCAGATACGCCAACTTTCAAAATCTGAAAATCAGCAGATTTTTACAGCTCATAAAATTACAAGAGCACTATTTTTTATCGATATTTTCCAGACACAGGAACAATTTTCCAGAAGTAGTATTATTGATCCACTAAAAGTTCGGAAAGAAAAAAAAAACATGCGAAAATTAACACCCCCTCCCCCTACTGAAATTCGTTTTCAGGTACATCAATTCTGCAAGTTAATAAAGACATAAAATGGCCAGCATGTTGTGGTTTTTTGAAAATAAAATAGCAGCTAACTGTTTTTCATTTCTTCTTTAGGTTGTGCACGAAGACGACAAAAAGCATTGCATTAACATCGCCTTTCATTACAAGGCGAGGCCAACTGTAATAAGTCCCTTTTGTCATTAAGTGAATTTGCTGCAATCCCCGGTGGCACAGTTTTTTCAGAAAAAAAAATGTGACAACAAAAGACAGCCTAAAGAAGGCAAAGAGTTTTCTTGAAAAATTTGCAATTAAAATAAAAAAAATTCCTAGTAGAAATTCCCATAATAGAAGTTTGATTAAGTAATTGAATTCAGAAACTAGGAAGCCAATTTTCAACATGAGCTTTATTCTAAATCATTTTATCCTGAAAAAAAAAAAAAAAAAAAATGCCAAGACATCAAAGAACTTTAAAACAAACGAGTTTTCAATATTGTAAAATTTCCATAAAAAATTTAACTGAACTGAAATAAAAATTGGCATTTAATTTTAATTTTCATTTTACAAGGATTACTAGGATGACTTTTAACATCATTCTTGTCAAATTTTCAGGTTGTGCTCCTACTCATCATTAAGACTGATTAATGACCAAAAGTAGGTGTTGCCAATTATGTGGTAAGAGGAGACACAATAATGACCAAAAAGGCTAGGCATTAGTGACAACCAGTGTTTAAGCTGTCGCTTCCATTTTCGCGAAATCACGATGATAAAGACGGTAATTTTGCAACAAAAAGTGAATTTCCCATCATTTTTTCTTTCATCATCCTTCCCACCCCTGCTTTGCCTTTGCTTTTTTGTCAACCCCATCATTTTTTCGTTCCATCATCGCTGCTTTATACCGCTGACTTGGTTTTCCTTCCTCGTCATTTTTTCCATCTTCTTTGTCTTTTCTCTTATTACAGAAAAGCATCAGTAAGCCTCGTGAGCTTCTTTCTCAAGGGCTTTACTGCGATGGATAAGGAAACAGGCGTTTCATTTGTTTCTTTAGCGGTTCACCGCCGCAGCAGCACGCACAGTTTTTTTTCGGGTCATCGGTTGTGGCTTTGCTCAGTCTTGGTCTTCATATATATTATAACAAACTGCATGCATCAGCAAATGTAAGTATTTTTCTTAAAATTATGAGTGTAAAAGCCTATTTGTTTTTATTCTTAAATTATATTTAAAGTACAACATTTTATTTAGCCAATGCACTGTGCTTGTAGTTTCATAAGTAAATACAGCAAAAAATAGAACTGTAAATTTGGCTAATCTGCATAGTGTTTTGCTACAACTTTTGTTGACAAAATAGCCAAATTGCTACAAGAAAAAAAAAATCCAGCTTAAACACTTATGACAACACCTGCTCCCTTGAGTCAGTCAAGGAAATGAAGATGTGTTGCACATATGTGTAATGTGAAGCAAAATGTTGTAAGTAAGATGGAGACAAATATTTTTAGGTGGTTTGGGCATGTTGAAAAAGTATGTATAGTGAGATGATTACTAAGGGAATTTATTCAGCCCAAGTGGCAAGAAAGAAAGCGGCGAAAGCCAAGGAAATCATGCGATAACCAGATGCAGGAACGTCCGCACAAGAAAAAGATAGTGACTAGAAAGTATAAAAGGTCTTATGTGAGACGTGAAGGATGTCAGTGAAGCTCAAGTTGAGTGCCAAGATCACTACTATAAATGGAGGCATTTGATACATCAATATTAAGTAGAATCTAGTTCCATCATTTATAAACTTTAATCTAACATATGAGCTTTCTTGGATGAGTTAATCTCTGAACCTTAGACAGCAGCTTCATGACATGCATGTATAAAGGCCATTCCATAAAAAACTGAGAGTATTTTTTTTTTTTGAGTTGGCAACAGTGTGAAGGGTGAAAAATAACCATGCAGACGACTAACTGAATTAAGGAAGTATCTATGGCAACAGTTATTAGCTGCTGGTTGGTTGGTTGGTTGGAGGTTTAACGACCACTGTGAGCAACTCAAATGGGCTATAAGCAGTCGCCCGTCCCTAATTTAGGGCCACTGGTTCCAGGGAAGGGAGAGAGCCAGTGCCGTAAGACAAACACAACATCCATGCCCGACCGGGATTCGAACCCGGACCCCTTACGGACGAATGATCAGAGGCCAACGCCTTAGACCACTGCGCCACCGGGGCGGCGTTATTAGCTGCAGCAGACGATTCTAGTTTTGTTATTGCGCAATTGTTTGAGGTACGTCTGCATTTCGCCATACAGCTATGGAGGTGAGTGATTCAGAGTTAAGAAGTGAAATGCGTTGTGCGATAAAATTTTGCTATCGTTTGAATAAAACGGCTCCAGAAACAGTTGATTTAATGAAAAAGGTTTACAAAGATAAATGTTTGGGTGAGTTAACGATTTTTAGATGGCACCATGATTTCAAAAAATAGGCGTTTGTCGGCAGAACTCGCTTCTAAGTCTGGTTGACCTGAAAGTGTTGTTACAGAGCGTATTGTTAACACTGTTTGGGCAATCCTGCAAGAAGATCGACGAATGATGTGTGGAGACATAGCGGCTTCAACTAATATTTCAAAAATGTCGGCATTCCGCATTCTACGCGACCAATTACTGCTGCATCGTGCGTGTTCCAGATGGATGCCTCATCACCTGATGAGAGAACAATTGTTAGCCAGAGTTCAGGTGTGTCATGAGTGGAAACAAATGATTGCAAAGGATCTAAACTTTCTAAACACAGTAATACCTGCCGACAAAACATGGGTCCACAATTTCGACCCCCTCGCGAAGCACGCAATGAGGGTCTGGAAACACACAGGCTCGTCTCCTTCGAAAAAAAGTCCGCCAAACCAAGTCAGCTGGGAAGGTGACAATTTTCTTTGATCATAAAGGTGTAGTCTACCAGCATGATGTTCCTCCACAAATTACTGTCAATGCTGAGTGTTACATTTTAGTCTTGAAGCATCTGCGACGACACATATCGATTAAGTGACCAGAACTGGTGGGCAAGTGGACCCTACACCATGATAACACCCGCCCACATGTTGCTGCTTGTGTTCAACAGTTTCTTACGAAATGCAGTAATGAAATCATGCCACAGTCTGCCTACAGTTCTGACCTCGCCCTGCGCAATTTCTGGCTATTTCCAACAATGAAGGAGAAGTTCCGTGGCACAGCATTAAACATAGATGCTGACGTTATTCAAGCTGTGCAGGAGTCGCTAAAGCATCTTCCACAAAATGCCTTTGCCACATGCTTTTAAAAAGTGGACTGAATGATGGGTTCGCTGCATATCATCCGACGGAAGATACTTCGAGAAAAAATAACATATATTTTTCTGTACCTATATTTCTTCATCTTGTGTGATTACACTCTCAGTTTTTATGGAATGGCTGTTGTATCTTCTTATACTGATGGAGGATATATTGAATAATGGAGTGAGTAATCTGAATGAAAATTAATGACTTAGTGCTAGTAACTAATAATGATAAGCATGCAAGTCATAACAACCAAGAAGATTGGAGGACCACAGATGCTCAGAAAATAAAATGTTCTTTGGTTCTTGAAATATGATAGATAATGCTGCAGGTTCTAGTGAAACTAATCCAAAATTGCTAATGCATATTAGAATGGCTGGTGTGCTTCAGTAACACAAAATGTTTTTAATGACATGAGTAATGGTTTGTCTCTTTAGGTTTCACAGAAGCCAGTCAGTTATGCCAATTCAAAAGTAAGGAAACAGAAAGCATTATATGAACTACTGGGACATGTTAGACAGAGTTCCTTGCAAGGTTTACTGAAGCAGTTTTAATTAGATGCTTAGAAGAGAGAAATGGGTTATTATCGTAATTTTCGTCGTATAATCCACGGATTATCCACTAAAAAAATTTTAAAATATAGGTTCTGCAGATTAAATGCCAATGCAGATATAATACGCCGATTTAAAAATAAAAATATATTTATGGCCCTTTGATTTTTTTAAAAATCCGCAAGATAATTGATTGTGCAGAAGAGGGGTCGAAAATTTTTTTTTCTCAGTTCAGGAGTTTGTACGGAGTGGAGAGGAGGGGTGTCGTAATGACAGATTGGGAAAAGTTGTGGGGAGGGACGGCAGTGGTCACTTTGTATCGTTAAGAAGGACAACTCTGACTTTTGTGCCATCTCTGTTTTTGGCAACTAGCCAATGAAGTACGCACAGCGCTTGCTGCACGAACCTATTATGCATTCCTCCTTTCGGATCTCACCGTGCCTCGTGTTTATTTCATCCTTTGCCATTTTGACAAACGCCTTTGCTGCTGTTGTTTTCCTTCGTTGCTATTCATGATGCCTTTGAAAAGGAAACGTTTCAGTTACACTGCTGAATTTAAACTTAAATTCAGCAGTGTAACTGTAACTGGGCAGAGTTGAGGATATGATTGTGTCACTGCGCGATAGTTTTAAGGTCAGAAAACAATTGCGCAGTAACACGCAGAAAGCCGCTTTGCCACGATCTAAAACATAAACAAATGCGTCGGTAAATTCTGCGGGAGAATTCACAGAAGTCTAGCCCTAATTTTTATTTGCCCACATATAAAACCGATCCCCCCCCCCCAACTCTGAAAGCAGGATTTCCTCCAAAATTTTTTGACTTACACCTGAGTACATAGGTATTTCTATGACTTGTTCTGTATCAGCCTTTTGTCATTGGCAAGGTGTAATGCAGTACTTTGGAGCTGCATCGTCGTGATTTATAGATGCCATGCCACTGAGTTTTATCTGTCCGGAGATAAAAATATGAAAAAGTAACCTTTAAAAATGAATTTCTTCATTTAATAAAATAATTTTTTTCTTACTTCTTCAGACTCCTGGATCATTATGTGACCGACTTTTCTGTCAGAAATTCCACTTCCGGTTCAACATTTACGATGTCCAGATTATAGGATGATTTTTTTCTGAATGTCACAGTTTGCAGATTATATGAAGAAAAACAAAAAATTTTATGTGAATTTTACGGTCTGCAGATTATACGCTGGTGCGGATAATACGACGAAAATTATGGTAATTAGCTGCACAAAGGGCAGTGTAGTTTGAGGAGGGGTAGGGTATGCCTGCATAATAACAATGCACCACGGCAAGTTTCTGAACTATTTCATGGGGTAAATCAGGATACGTATATACAATGCTTATATACTCTGAAAAGATTTTCAACAGGGTACCATGGAATATGTATTCAATCATACATGAGACCAACCAAGAAACAAAAAAGCAGAACTTTTTAACCAGGTGAAAAATCAGCACATGCAACGAGAAAGTGTGAATATAATGCAGCACGAGCAGAATCAAACTGTTCACTGTAATTTATTTAAATGTAAATATTAAACAGGAGCACATCACTATATTCACAATATAAAATTACTGAAATCAAAACAAAATGAAATGTTTTCAGGCGACACTGCTTCAAACACAGTTTTTTTACTTGTGTCGTTGCACTTGCTAGAAGAACATCAGCTCATGTTTCTTCTTGCAAAGCAAGCCTTGCTTGTTTCTCAACAAATTCCACAACCATATTGGTCTTCTGTTGCCTTTGAAGCTACACAGCATCCACTGCTTCATTTTTCTTTCTGTTCATATCTTTCCCTTCTCATTTCTTCATTGTTGCTTTTCTTTCTTTCTTTCTTTCTTTTATGCCCTCACATGACAATAATTTAATCCATCATGCTCAAAGAACTTTCAGCTTGAAACCCATGAATGCATGATATCAAAGCTTACACTATTTTAGATAAATGGTGCAACTTTGAGAATATGAATACTTTTGAATATCATGCATCAGTTCTTACAAATTTTCCAACTTTGTCACTTCCATTTTTGTAAATTTCCCCCTTCCTTATGAAGCTTAAATGCAAACATTTATGATGGAAAATAACATTTTATCAACAACACAGGAGAATGGGGACACTAGGGGAGAAAATTTATGATTACGGAAGAAATTTTCGCTTTATCTAACTTCTGTTTTCAGAAACTTTTCCCTCGTTTTTAAACTGAAATGCAAATACCAGGGTGAGTCATAAGTTCATGGCGTTTTGGGGTACAACGTTTGATCTGGTACCACATGCTGATCACATATGGCTATTTGGCAAAATACAGTCCATCAGAGTCTATGGTCCTTTACAACATTTAGCCAAAGATGTAATGTCGTTGCAATACCAGGCGGCTGGCTTGGATGCAAAAACTCAGTGATGCAATCTTTCACAACCTCCAAGGAATGGAACTGTCTGCCAGCTAAGAGGTGTGCCATGGAACGAAACAGGTGAAAATCCGAAGGGGCAAGATCCTGACTATAGGCTGGGTGTGGTAGTATTTCGACGCCATCCAAATCCTGAATTATCTGGCTGGCAATCCATGACCCATGACATGGGGCATTGTGAAATTGCAGGAGAACCTTCTTTTGGTTCACCATTGTGGGGTACTGCTGGCATAGAACATCATATACATATTGCAGCTGGTCGGCATACAGGTTCCCATCGATGGCCCGACCGTGCGGCACAAGCTCGCTGTGGACACGACCCTCAAAAATCCACCATACACACAACATTGTCTTCACTTCAAAACGCCCTCTTTGAACCACTGCTTGAGCCTCATTCCCCTGGCCACAGCTGCTGGTTTCCAGTATCAGGATAATGTAGGAAGACCCACTTCTCATCATTTATTACGATTCTCTGCCAAAACCGGTCGTCACATGGATTTTTCAACAATTCTCGACACAGAGTGACATGTTCCCCAGCTTGCTTTGGGTTCAACTTATGGAGAACCATTTGCGAACGTCTGGAGTGAAAATCGAGCTGGTGTAGGTGCTGAATGATGGTGGTTTGTGATACATGGACCTTTTCTGCTAATTCTCGGGTGCTGGTTCCTGGGTGCTGTCCAACAGCTAGGTGCAGGGCTTTGGTGTTGGTGGTGACTGGTCTCCCACACCTCGATTTGTCAACGAGCTCTGTGCCTCCGGGCCGGAAGCATTGGAAAAGTTTTATTGCTGTTGCAGGATACACTGTCCCCTCACCTTCTACACTACAAATTTCCTTCGCGGCAGCTGTCGCATTCAACCTTTTTTTCAATAATGGCGAAGGAGCACACGAACAACAAGTTTCTCCTCTGACATTCTCGTCTCGTATGAGCAGCACATAAGTGTTGGACCTGGCGCATGACTACCTGTCTGAGCAGCAGAGAACGCCACCCAATCAGGCGTGGGACATGATTGGGTGATGTTCTCTGCTGGGGGACTTACTGCGCATGTCCAACCTGTTCGGTAGAGTTTCTCCATCTGTACCATGAAACACTACGAACTTATGACTCACTCCTGGTATTTATGGAATAAATTGTTATTATTCCATAAATACACTGGCGTGCAAAAATTAAGGACGAGACGGTTTTTCGAATGTAACGTCGTGCAGAAGTGCTCCACATCGACTCAAATCATACCATAAAATCCCCAAGATGTAAGAATATGGGACACGTGAGCAAAACTGTCCAGACAAGGAATCCAAAGGATACAAAGGCACTTTATTGAAAAGGTAGCTTCGAGCACAACTGGACAGAAGACAGAAACGTCCATGTGACAGGCGGCTGCCAAGAAAAATCCAGTCTTTATTCTTTGAATAAAGCTCATATTGAGAAATGGCTTCCTAGTTTAATTGAATTAATAATCTAAAGCAACTTATGGGAATTTACTAGGAAAAGTGACAACAACAAGAGAGCCTGAAGAAGGAGAAGAGTTTTCTCCGAAAATTTGCTATAAATGAAAAAATTTCCTAGTAAATTCCCATAAGTTGCTTTAGATTATTTATCCAGTCTTTAGTTGGGGATATGATCACCCCTGACTGTGCTGCAGGATTTACAACATCTGTCCATGCTGAGGACGAGGTCATCAAGAAGCTGTTGAGGCATCGCGGCCCATTCTTCTTGTAACACCAATCATTGCTGGTGGCTGGTGACGTGCTGCTAAGCGTCTCCCGAGAAGGTCCTACACGTGTTCAATTGGATTTAGGTCCGGGGACCTTGTGAGCCAATCCATGCATTGAATATTTTCACTCTCCAACAGCTCTGCGACAGCCACTGTAAGATGAGGTGTAGCATTGTCGTCCATGAAGAGGAACTCAGGACCCACAGCACCTCTAGCCAGACGCACGTGAGGCAGGAGAACCTCGGTACAATAGCGGACACCAGTGACTGAACCTCCTTGGAAGATGTGGAGGTCAGTACGGCTACCAAGCATGATACCGCCCTAAACAAGAACTCCGCCACCTCCAAACCAGTCCCTTTCTATAATGTTGGAGGTGTGATTGCGTGTTCCTTGCTCTCTCCAGATGTGTATACGTCCAGAATCGCTTGTCAGACTAAATCGGCTCTCATCTGTAATGAGAACTCGACCCCATTGCTGATGTGTCCAGTTCTTGTGTTCCTGGCACCACAGAAACCGCCGTCTCCGATGAGCAGGCGTTAATGGCACACCCTGTACTGGTCGTCGTGCAAATAGACCACCTTTGTGCAGCCTCCTGGCCACAGTAAAACGCGATAACGGACGTCCAGTTGTCTGTTGCATGTGCCTTGCGATTTCTCCCGCTGTCTGCCGTCTGTCTCTTCTCACCTGTAGGACAATATACCGGTCATCCGCCACCGTGGTTGCTCGTGGATGACCACTGTTAAACTCTCGGACAGCTGTTCCTGTCGTTTGAAATGCTCTCCAAGCTCGTGAAACAATGCTGTGAGCGATTCCGAACTCCTCGGCCACACTAGTCACACTTCGACGTTCTTCCAACTGCCCAATGATGCGACCTCGGGTAAAGTCATCCAGATGTCGTCTACTGGATTGCCTGTTGGCCATATCACACGGTGGCAGCAACTCGATGTCGTTCAAACCGATATACACCGTGCAATAGCTTTCACCGAATTGCTGAGCGTACACCGCCCGTGTGCTCTATACTCTTCCAACACTCCCCCCCCCACGTCATGCTGCATATATGCACATGCCCTACCGTACCGGACCCTAGTCTATCTCCTGAGTGGTCTTTCGGTCCGTTCTGCCTGCTTGTTCCGCTGTTATGCTAATTTCTCCTCTTCTTCCTTAATTTTCGCACACCAGTGTACCAGGGTGAGTATTTATGGAATAATATTAACAACAATACTGTGGGTGGAAGGATCATCGCAAGAAAAAAAAATTATGAGTACGGGAGAAATCTTCACTCTGTCTAACTTCTGTTTCTGAAAGTTCCGAAAAAAGGAATTCCGTCCTCAAACAGAAAATGACCTCCCTACCCCAATCCTGCAAAATTTTCTGTTCAGTTGTGCATTGATCTCAAAACTGCCCCAAATGATAACGGAAATTGCAAAATTTCTCAAATCCACTGAAGAATCCTCATGCCTAATACAGGGGAAATCTTCATACAGTCTTAATTTCAGTTTCCGGAAATCAAAATACTGTTCCCAGATGGAAAATGACCCCTCCCTCCCTTCATTAATCCCCAAAAATGTTTCTTCATTTATGCATCGATCTGGAGAATGACACAAGTGATGACAAAAAAAAAAAAGCAGAATTCTGCGAATCTGCAGAAGAATCTCATGTATGATTCAATGTATTGAAAAGTTAAGGAACAAAATACAAACTGTTGAATTCAGTCACAAACATTAACATCAAGAGCCTTGCAACAGTGTGGATGGAGAGGCATACTGGTGAACAGTTTGACAAACTCTGGAGGAAGACAGTATGTATAATATCACCATTTGTTTGTTCAGCATAGATAAACTGGTTAAAGAAGTACAAGCACAAAACAAAAATCAAATAGAAAAGGCAAGCACAAATCAAATAGAAAAGGCAACTTGTGAATTAAACTGATACAGTAAACAACAGCAGCTGACTAACATTAATATGTCATAAGGACAGTTACATAAGGTGGCACCACCTGCAACACACATTGTAACATGTCAGTCTAGATCAGGTGGTGAGTGTAAACATGGAAGTGCCTCTTCTCAACTGCTCTGCTGTTCAACAGCATGGCCAAAATGTTGCTTTGGGCAGAAGGGGTCAAGTCTGCTAAAATTTACAGAAGAATGGTAGGGCCCAGGAAAGTTTAACAATGGTTAGAAAGGTTTAAATATAGCAGAACACATGCAACTGACAAAGATTAATGAGGGCATTCATCAACATCACAAACTCAATACCATGTCAATTGTATGAACTCCCTCATTCTAGAAGACTAACAGACTGCTGTGGCTGATATGTTAGACATAAGTTTAGGTTCTGCCTATGCACTGGTCTATGATGACTTGGGATACCGGAAAGTGTGAGAGCAGTGGCTCCCAAACCAGCTTACAGATTAACACAAGCAGGTGTATGGTAATTTATATCTTGTTTTTGCCATGTTATAAAGAAAATCCAGGTTTACAGGAAATGATCGTCACTTGAGATGAGACTTGAGTGCACCATTTGGACTCTGAAAGTAAGAGACAAAGCAGGGAGTGGAAATACCCTTCATCCCCAGCAAAAGAGAAGTTCAAAAGTCTTCCCACTTACCAGAATAATCTTGCTAACCTTAGTTTGGGACATGAGAGGGCCTATTTTGTAACATTATCAGGAACACAGATAAACTATTAACAGTGCAACATATTCAATGATATTTAAAGACAAGCTGAAACCTACAGTTCACAACAAAAGAAGAGGATTGTTGCCTGTTGTCAAAAATTGTTCTTTTGCACCACAACATTTCACGCATGCCAGTGAAAATGCATACAATTTTATGGTTTTTCCTGTTGCAGGATCACCGACTGTACTATGCGCAAGGCAAAAAAGAACATTTTATCCTCTGTAGCACAAGATATGAAAAGAAGAAACTGACTAAAAGAAAAAAAAAAGGGTGCTAAAGCATAGTTTATTGATCCTAAATAGAGATTTTAGAGAGTAAATTGTAAACTAGTTGCACACAAAACGAAAGGTCACACTGAACCTTGCAGTCCTCCAAATTACCTGTTCACATATGATCGCGCAAGTTTCGAGACATCATTTGCACGACCTCCAGGCTCCCATGCAATCAGCATTATAGCCCAGTGTCTACCATAAACGATTCCAGATATGATTGGTTTTAATATTGTATAATGAAAGGCAGTTGAAATTTATAATGTTAGGAAAAATGGTTATAAGCCGCATCTAGTTAAATGCCGCATTTCAGAGTGGTACTTTTGTAAAATTGAGTTTATAATGCTGCAGCATTATAATTGGTAAATATGGTAATCAAGATACTTGTGGACTGTTACAAAATGTGTGTGGAACTTTTGGGAGTCTATATTGAAAAATAGTGTCACAGTTGTGCAAGTTTCTTTTTGTTTTTGGTAAATACAATGAAACTACATTTCCTTTTTTTGTGATTCTGGTATATAGTGTGGAAGAAATATTCTTCTCATAATACGTCATGATAATTAACACAGCAATCAAAAATCTCTGAATTGACTGGGTTTTTTTTCTGTTCTCACGTAATATCAATATTCTCCGACTGCATTCTTAATTAAAGCAACTGTGCTGCTATCGCTGCAGCACAGTTGCTTTAATTAAGAATGCGGTCAGAGAATATCCCAGTGTTCTTAATACTCAGATACTTGGGACTTTTTCGTCCTGGGTGGTGTAATGGTTAGCATGCTCGAACGGTAATCGAGAGATGTGTGTTCAATTCCCACTCCAGGGAGATGAAATTTTCAAGTTTTCTGAGTGATTGATATTACATGAGAACAGTTAAAAACCGACAATTCAGAGATTTCTGATTGCTGTGTTAATTATCATTAGGTGATTCTGGATAGGTGCGGGCAATCTTAGTGAGATGGGTTTGCCTCCTCAGGGCGCTTCGTGGTAACAATGGCACACACAACAGCAACTAGGGTCTCTGTGAATCTTCGAGAGGTGTCAGCTAGTTCTGTGTGACATTGGCGAAAAGACCCCAACTCACTGGGTTTTGTTCCAGAATCCTTAGATTGAATGACCAACTGGAACCATCAGCTGTGGGCTAATCCCCCACACTGATGTACTTACCTGATTAAAAAGACACAAAGAAATCAATATCCGGACTCTAGTGTGGGATATGGTGGGCCTACCACACTTGAGAAGGACGGTCCACCACGGAATCGACCTGGACTTTCTAAACAGCATATGAGAAAGAGATCTCGACTGAGTGAGGGTAAAATTGGTGTATGTAATACTAGAGGTATAAATGGCAAGATGAATGAGGTGATTGAAGAGATGAATAAGTATAGACTGGATGTGCTGTGTGTAAGTGAAACCAAAAAGAAGGAAATTGGGATAGAAGAAGTGAATGGAACGATGAGTGTGTGGTCTGGAGTATTGGATAATATGAGGGGACAGGCTGGTGGAGGTGTGATTTTAAGTGAAAAGATGAAGAACAACTTTATTCACTATAGCTGAATAAGTGAGGGGATTCTTTGGATTCGTTTGAAAGTGAAACTTCAGAGAATAGTAATTGTTGTAGTGTATGCTCCTTGTGACTCGGAACCTTCTGATAGGAAGGAAGATATCTGGAATGAGCAAAAAGCTGTTTTGAGCCAGTTTGGTGCTAAAGAGAAAGTTATAAGAGCAGGGGATTTCAATCCTACAGTAGGTGTGCAGAATGCAATTTCTGACAATGTTCTGGGTAAGTTTAATGATCCTTGTATGAATGATAACGGTGAAAGATTAATTGAACTCTGCATTGAGAATGGTTTGAGTGTATCTAATTCGTTTTTCAACCACAAGTATATCCATACATATACTTGGGAAAATCGTACTCTTGGTCAAAAGAGTGTGATAGATTTTGTTGTCTGCGATTAACATCTGAAACACTTAATTGTTGACACTGATTTAATGAGAGGAGCGGATGTTGGTTCTGATCATTACTTGGTAGTGTCACGAGTAAAACTGAATGTTGGTTGGAGGAAAAGGAATAGGAAGAGGCCCAGGATGGGAAGAATAAAGGTTGAAAGGCTCTCTGAAGATCATCAGCGTTATTGTGACTTACTCAGAGAACGACTGAAGGAGCTGAAGTCTTGTGAGATGGATGTAGAAAAGTGGGAATGTTTTAAAAACTGTGTTGTCACTGCTGCTGAAGTGGTCTGTGGCATCACAATAGTGGGTAACAAAAGAGGTGATGCTTGGTGGAATAGTGAGATTGAAAAGGCAGTAAAGAGAAAGAAGGAAGCCCATTTGGGGATGTTGCAAGGTAAAGTTTATGTGGATGAATATCGCTGTAAGAAGTGTGAAGCCGCTAGACTGGTTTGCCAGAGTAAGGCAAAAGATAGGAAGGAGAGGGTGGAAAGGCATGAATTGGCTTTTTGGAAAGATAGGAAGACTTTCTGGAAGTACGTGAGAATCAGGAAAAATAGGGGAAACAAAGTTGTAAGTTGTGTGAAGAATGAGATTGGGGAAATGATATGGGAGCCCAATGAGTTAAGTGACAGATGGAGCGAATACTTCTGTGAGTTATTATATCAGGAACGCAAAGGTGATTCAGAGGCAGAAGCAGATGATGTCACGGGGAAGGATGGAAGCACAGGAGGGATCTCAAGAGAAGAGGTATGTAAAGCTCTAAAATATCTTCAGAATGGTAAGGCTCCGGGAGTTGATGGCATAACTGCCGAGATGTTGAAATATGGTGGTGACTCTGTAATTGACTGGTTAACTGAAATTTGCCAGTTGTGCTGGGAGTTAGGAATGGTCTCTCGGGATTGGAAGGATGCTATCATTGTTCCCTTGTATAAGGGAAAAGGTGATCAGACTGACTGCAAGAACTATCGTGGTATTCGCCTACTGAGTGTGCCAGGGAAAGTGTTTGGTAAGGTCGTTATTGAAAAAGTACGGGGTCTTACATCAGAGAAAGTGTGGGATGTTCAGAGTGGTTTTATGCCTGGTAAAGGCTGCACTAACCAAATTTTTGCATTACGCATGATGATTGAAAAGTATTTGGCTGTTGGTAAGAAAGTTTTTGCTGCCTTCATAGATTTAGAGAAAGCTTACAACCGAGTAAATAGGACACTTTTGTGGGAGGTATTGAATGAATATGGTGTTACTGGGAATCTACTTAATAGAGTAAAAGCCATGTATGCTGGAAGTAGAGCTTGTGTATGAGTGAATGGTGTTTTATCTAAATGGTTTTCTATTGGTGCAGCAGTCAGACAAGGTTGTGTAATGTCACCATGGCTGTTTAACATATTTATGGATGCATGCATGCGTGATGCCAAATTAGATAATACTGGTTAATGTCTTGGTGACATCCGTGTGTGGAGATTGATGTATACTGATGACACTGTCCTGTTGGCAGAGAGCAAAAGTGAGTTGCAGAGTATGCTGTCTCGGATGTACAAAGTTTGCATGAAATTCAAACTGAGTATGAATAAGGGGAAAACCAAAGTTACGGTTTTTGAGAGAGGAACTGGTGGTACTGAATGTAATAAATGTCTAAATGGCACAGTGATTGGCCAGGTGAATGAGTTTGTGTATTTAGGAAGCATTTTTGACAGAGAGAACAAATTGGATGGTGAAATTAGTAGGCTAGTGAATTCTTCATTGAAAGTCATGGCTACTTTCGGAGGTTTTCACAGGAATGATGGGTTTCTCAAAAGAGTCCCGCATGGCTGTGTATGAAAATGTAATTGTCCCTACTCTGATGTATGGCAGTGAGACCTGGGTGCTACCTCACGGGGGGGGGGGGCAAGACACGTTCTGATTGTGTGAGGAATGAAGATGTGTTGCAGTTGTGTAATGTGAAGCAAAATGTTGTTAGCAAGGTGGAGACTAATATGCTTCGGTGGTTAGGCCATGGTGAAAGAATGAATGAGATGCTTACTAAGAAAATCTTTTTAGCCCAAGTGGCAGGAAGGAAAGGTAAAGGAAAGCCAAGGAAGTCATGGGAGGATCAGATTCAGGAGTGTCTGCATGAGAAAAAGATTATGAGTATGAAGTATAGAAGATCTTGTGTACAGCGTGTGATGGAGGTGAGTGAAGCCCGAGTTGTATGTCAAGGTCACTGTAAAAAAAGAAGTTTGATACAGCAACAGTAAGTAAAACTTATCTGGTAATTTGTATTTCTTTGAGGAGCTAACCTCTGAATATCAGAGAACAGCTTAGTGATATGTATGTATGTATGTGATTCTGGTATCTACAGTCTCATAACTTAGTGATGATTTCTAATAATCTGAACAATTTACATTATTATAACCTCAATCTGCTGAGCAATAATTATGAAAACCTTCACATAATGATATCTGTTGGGTGGTCTAATAAAATAAATAAGTGGCAGTAAACTGGACCACAAAAATAATTATTTGCATAGTATGAGGAAAGAGGATACAATGGATATAATATTAACTTCAGTGTAATTATTGTAAGGCAAGAAGGACTAAAAGGAATTATGCATCAAAATCAGCAAAGCAAGCAAAGGTTTCTTATGAACTGCATTAAATTATTTTCACAAAGACTTCATAAAACTACTGTCATCACTAAAAATCTTGGTCAGCTGGATGTACATGTACAATGCAGTACTTCACTTACCTTCTTTTATGGCAACAACAGCTATGTGTAAGGATCCCTTTAGGAGGTTAGAAACTGCTGATATGAAGGTGAAAAGAGGAATATGGAAAAAAATGGGAAATTCGGGGTAGAACAGAATTTTGAATTAATTCGTCAGAACTGAGCTAGGTAGGTACTTTTTCATTAGAACATATTAAGATGACTTGAACATGTGTGTGTGATAATGAAGACTATACAGATTGTTGTACTTTGCAGCATCGCGCTACATACAAAGAAGGAGACCTAGAATGAATTATATTGAAGCTCTCAAATCAGCCATTAATGGCTTAGTAGGATATCCCGCAATGGACAGAAATTCATTGAAAACCAATGTTTGTTTTTTTTCTTTTCTAGCAGTTGATGCTGAAAATCATTTTTGTAAGCAGGGTTCTTATAAGTTTCCATTAAAGGATGATAGTTACATGAATGTCACCCCAGTCTACTGCATGGATATTTCCAATAAAATTTTCCAAATAACGAACACATAACAAAACAGTCTTATGTTTATCTTGTTCCCTCGCACTCACTTGATACACTGATTTCAAGTCAACTGCTTTAAATAAAATTACAGCCATGAAGAAAGGGGCCAGTATTGAAAGCCGCCCTGGTGGCGCAGTGGTCTAAGCGATGGCCTCTGATCCTTCGTCCGAAAGAGGTCCGGGTTCAAATCCCGGTGAGGCATGGATGTTGTGTTTGTCTTAGGGCACAGTCTCTCTCCCTTCCGTGGAACCAATGACCCTAAATTAGGGATGGGAGACTGCTTATAGCCCATTGAGTTGCTCACGATGGTCATTAAACCTCCAATCCAATCCAGTATTGAAACTTTAAAAACATACTTAAGTTACATAAAAATAAAAAATAAACCATTCAAATAAAGAGGCTTTAACTTAATAACAGTCTTTTTCAACCTAAGGAAAGATAGACAATGACAAATGGTTGCCAGATCAGTAATGTCACATTCAATTTCCGTATTAATGGAACACAAAAGGGAGAATCAGAATTACATGGTTTTTGGGGGTGAAAAAAATTTCTAAACTTTCCTGATAATGAAGTGAAATTGACAAACAGGGTGATTCATTTGGTGTCAGTCCACAGAGGTCTAGCTGAAATGTCCTTCAAAGCAATGGTGGCCAGAGAAGTGTCATGTGTTCCTTTACAGACATATTTGTGCTCCATTAAACAGCTGTGGCAGTAAGTGCTTTATAGGTAGCATGCTTCACCAGAAGACGTCAAGAACAGGTTGATATAAACTCCAGGAAGACTGAGGTATCTCTATTGCCTGACATTAATTTGACGACAGAAACTGACAGCTAGATGACATCCAAACTTTTGGAAAATTTATTTGAGCTTGTAGGCATAAGATGGTACAGGAAAGATCCACAGAAATCCAGTTTTTTAGTATGGTTTTGTTTAAGGCTTTCTGATTTTTGATTCAGAATGAGTAACTAAGTTTTATAGAATATATTATAGAAGGATGCAAAGTGGCAGTTTTCCAGATTTTCCCACATTCTCCATCAAGAGATATTCAATTACTGAAGATGATGTTAGAACTATGAATAAAAGATTTGATGATAGCAAATTTGTAATTTTCAAAGGTGAATGAGAAAAAGTAATAACATGTTAGTGGTTGCAATAGGTTTAGGAAAAAACAGATCCTGAAATGGTATAGTTCCTGTTCCTTTTGAATGAGGTATCCAAAAACTGTATGCATTTGTTCTCTTTACTCTTCACTGTAAATTTCATAGTAGGAACTTATTGGTGATTGAGTTGATTAAATGCAACAACTGCTCTTTGGAATGAGGCCAAATTGGAAAATATCATTAACATATCTAAGCCAAATAACAGTTGGTTAGGTAGAGGTTCTTCAGAAGAATTATGTGCTGTTTCAATGTGTTGTAAATATACTTCAGCAAGAGAGAATAAGCATGAACCAATTGGAAGGGCACTTTTTTGCTTGTAATATGTATATCATATTACGAAGAAAACAGTTTCATTTTTGAAGTGTATGAAAGCAGTCACACAGATCTTTAATTAAGTTGCCTTAGAGTTCAAATTCCTGATTTAACTTTTTCACCAGTAGCATGCAAGAATCAAAATAAGGGACAGGAGGAAAAAGAGGTTTAACATTTGCAGTAAATAACTGTTTTGTATATGAGGTGGTTCGAAGTTTGCTAATCAAGTCTTTAGAGGAAATTACAGTATGAGAATGACTGGAAATTAGGGCTTTGCAGTTCTGTACAATTTTATTTTATCAGGTTGTAAAGAAATTATTCACAAAAATAGAGAAACATGTATTTCAAGCTTAAAAAATCATACAAAATACTTAACCTAATCGTCCAGGTAGTCCCCACTGGAACTGATGACCTTGTTTTACTGATCTACGAGTTCAAATATCCCATTGTGATAGAAGTCTGATGAGCAGAAGAAGAGAAAGTCATCCATTCAACGTTTCACATTATTGTCATTTGCTAAGTTTTTCTCAGAGAGAAAATTTGATAAAGACTAGAAGAGATGAAAGCTGGATTGGGCAAGGTCTGAGGAATAGTGGGTGTGTGACAATACTTCTCATCCCAGCTCGTGCAATATTTGCTGGATCCATAAAGCGAAATGTGGATGAGCATTATCCTGGTGAAAAACAACTCCAAGGCTGCTGGGAGCTTTTCTTGCTGTGCAACATGGAAACGGTCCAACTTTTGGAGGTAAGCATCCACTGTGATGGTATTGTTCCCCGGTAAGAGTTCATTTCATAGTGAATCCCACAGTCCCACTAGCAACTCAGCATCACCTTCTGTCCATGAAAGGGTGGCTTAGCAACCTTCTGTGGGGGTTGTCCCTGCTTGGCCTATGCTCTTTGTCATGTAACATTCACATATGTGACCCATTTTTTGTCCCCCCATGACCAACTGATGCAAAAACTCCACTCGTTTTTCTCTTTCACGCAGAGCAACCGCAGTGGAGTAGTGTTGCATCCCATTCTGATCAGACAAAGCAGTACCCATTTGCACAGTTTACACGAATATCCCAACTTCTGAAGTCGGGTGTTGTGTTGATCATATGAGAGGTCTTCAGTTCCTCCGCCAGTTCCCATAGTGTTGCAGTGTATCATCTTCAACCTTACCGAGTCTACCACTTCTGGGCACATCAGACAGATCTCGTACACCAGTGTTGAATTTTCTGTACCAGTCATAGAAAGTACTCTGACCAATATTGTCACCAAATGCATTTCACAATTTTCCAAGTGATTCTGTAACTTTAACACCATTTAAATATTCATAAAGCAATATTGCACATACACCTTCCTTCGATATCTCCATGGTATCGTTGCCACATGCAACTAATCATCACCACAACAGCGTATGTTCTGTCCTTAGAATCTATTCTTTTGTGCACAGCACTCTGGGATGTTTACGTAACCACAGGCCCACAGTACCTTGCATTATATATGTCATGTACAATTTTCTCTGGAAACTTTCTTTACAACCTGATACATGTTTGCACCTGATAAAAAGTTATATCCCACTAGTGGTCTGATTGTGTGGTCCTTTTGTAGCTTGATTTACAGAAAAAGTCTTGGAGTCCTGTAGTGGGAGGGAGAGATATCCCCAAGAAAGGCTTGTAAAGTAGTTTTATTTGAGAATCAATAGAATTCTTGAGGGTGATTGCTGAAACTTTTACTGGGACACAGTTAGTAAGGAGGAAATATTGAACTTTTTGGTTCCTAGGCTTCTTTTTTTTTTTTATAATTACAGGATATCCTACTTTATCTGCCTTGCAAACAGCAAGACTGTTGATACACACGAAAGATCAAATTTCTGCAACAATGTTGGCAGAATATTTTACAGAAACAGATTTGTTTCTTGCTTTGTTTTCAGAAATCACCAAAGCTACTTTTGCTTTAATGATAGGTTGATGATTGGGAGAGGTTTTATAAATTGTTGATTCAAGCAGAGTTACTCTATGGGAAAACTTTAAAGGAACACTTGAAGAAAACCTTGGGCCTAATGAAAGAAATTTGTCAATTATTGGAGAATGCTGACTTGGGATACATTTCTATACTTTGGCTTAGAACTTCTACACTCCAGTAGAATTTGACAATGTCCATTAAAAGTTGATTTACAGATTTGAAAAGTTTGGGAAATTATCGGTAGAAAGGCCATTTCACGTAATATGAAGAAACCAATAATGAAAATTTCATGCACGATTTATTACGCACTAAACTTCAGGAATAGTCAGATTCGTAAGGTCTTTCAGCTGCATCAGCCTTGTTCACACTGAAAGCAAGCATTCACATGGTTGACATTGTTTCTTTAGCTGTTGCCAGTAGAGATTTCCAAATTATCAGAATATTGAAGGGTGCGTCCAAATTGCAAGAGTTTTTATTGAAGAGAATTTCAATGCTTTCGCTGTAGCATAATGAAAATTTGTTTGAGAAGGGTGCAATCCTTTTGGTACAATTCCTTTCATACAACAAACTGCAGAATTTTGGAACATAAAAGAGATGTCATCAGAAAAAGTCTTCCGACTTCTGCACTTTCTCTTCTGACTATTGAAGATACCTCTGCCTCTCCAAACTGGAATTGTACCAAAAGGATTGCACCCTTCTCAAACAAATTTTCATTACGCTATAGAGAAAGCATTGAAATTCTCATCAATAAAAATTCTTGCAATTTGGTTACACCCTTCAATATTCCAATAATTTGGAAATCTCTACTGGCAACAGCTAAAGAAACAATGTCAACCATGCCAGTGCTTGTTTTTAGTGTGAACAAGACTGATGCTGTAGCCAAAAGATCTTAAAAATCTGACTATTCCTAAAGTTTAGTATGTAACAAATCATGCATGAAATTTTCTTCATAATTGGGGAATTATGCCAGATGCTTTGCAAGAGGTCAGAAAATGCAGTTTCCAGATGAAATGCAAAACTGGGCCAGATGTTCTTTAAGAATACATATATATATATTTCAAGGAAATGCAAGTAAAATACGTAGAATTGAAGGTGAAAAATCTCTAAAATCGTAATATTCTTTTCACTTCTGTATGAAATCAATGTCCCCTTCTACAGTGGGTGTACTCCATTGTCTGGCGGATGGAGTGGCATTTCCTTAGGATGTCTTGAGAGCAGAATAATCACACATGCCAGTTATAATCAATAGCTGCCCCCTCCCCCAACATAATTTCTATATCTGTCTATAGCTGACAGATATAGAAATTAAAAAGAAATATTCCTTAGAAATGCATGGGAAATTCACTAGATTATTCAAAGCCATCAGAATTGTATACTGAATTGCTTGTAGTTTACTGGTCTCCATGTAACATCTCCTCAGAATGAATTAAGGAAGAAATATTCCTCAGAAATACATGGGAAATTCACTAGATTATGCAAAGCAATCAGAATTGTGTACTGAATTCTTATATTCCCATACGCAAAAAAAGGCATATGGCGTGATATCACGTGGCCAAAGACTTCAATGTAGAACTGCTATTAAAAGCAGTGAAAATACTGTTCGTCACGTATATTTTGTTTAAGTATGCAGGGTGGAGTAGTTAGGTTCATATAATGATATGAAAATACAAAACGAACATTAATGGTAAAAAATTTTGTTTACTCATAATAATTTCGGCATTTTTTAGTCACTGTGGCAAAGCTTCTGCTCAATAGAACGGACATTTGTCTATTTAGATGAGATCCAAGTTCTGCCTGAACGGAAGAATCATGGATACTGAATGTACTGAATTGCCTGTAATTTACTGGTCTCCAAGTAACATCTCCTCACAATGAATTAAAGAAATATTCCTCAGAAATACATGGGGAATTCACAAGATTTTTCAAAGTAAACAGAATTGTGTACTGAATTGCCTGCAATTTACTGGTCTCCATGTAACATCTGCTTAGAAAACTTGAAAATTACATCGCTCTGGAGCAGGAATCAAAACCCTCATTTTTGTGAAATTTTGTCAATTTTTGTGAAATTTGCCTGTTTTTGTGTTTAGAGCAATTTTGTCGAAAATGTTTTTAAAAAACAGTCAAAAGTACATATAGGTCCAAACTGATGTGGATTCATAGAATCATCATTATCAGATCAGGACTTGCAAAATGCGACTGCCCAGATGCAAGGGTCACAAAAATGATTAGTCCGGGCAAAAAATCCAGTTGCCTGGCCAGGTACGTAAAGATATTTAAAATAAAAACCACTTTCAACACCAACTGAACTGCCCTGATTTGCTTTCATGGCAAAACAAAGTCTGAATGCCCCCCCCCAAGGCATGTTAGTTAAACACAATATTGTGAAGATACCATAACAATTCAAAACATTTTTGTGAAGATACTATTTCAGCTAAAAAAAAATTGTGAAGCCACCACCAAACAGTATCAAATGCCACCTAGATCAACCCTACACATACAGCAGAAAATTCGGCCATTTCTACTTGGTACTCACACAGGTCTATAGTTTTGGGACATGCTAATTCCTATTTGCCTATCTTGTGACATTCAGTGGGACTTCTTTATGATTGTATTTACATCTTTCTCCTGAAATATGCATGGGTTTCTAAATTCTCTTTCACTTTCACTTTCTTGGCAGCTCACTAACCAGTAAGGCCTACTGTTCTTTGTCACATCCATCCACACAATCAAATCTTGCAAACTGCAGGTGAAGGTATCCAATATGTTTCAATCAGCTCTTTTTGCTACATTTACAGAGGCCATCCTAATCACAAGGAGCTAGCTTACTGCCTCCCTGAGTGAGTTGCAATGAGAACGGCATCTAAAAATTGGGTATTTATTATTAACTAATATTAACTCACTGCTGGACAGACTGACATGCTAGCTATGGTCAGAACACTATTACCTGGTCTCTATTTTCTTTATATCTTTCAGTAAGTAAGTTGTGGAATAAAAATATTTTTGCCACTGTGCACTTGAGCTGCTTTGCAACTTGCCCTTAGTCTCCAAACAAAGTTCACTATTGTCAGGCAGAAATTCTGTCACCCTTTCCCCAAAACTATCAAACTCATTTGTTTACTCCATCCCCTTACTGTTACCATTTTTTCTACACCCTGGAAAAAATACTTAACATAGAACAAGTCAGTGCCAACAAAATATCTTCTCCTACCAATGATAAATTTCGCACAATAACTGTACAATTACTAGAAATATGCTGTCTCACGTACGATCAACACAAACCGTGTATCCAACTGCAAATTAAAACACATTTATTTACAATTAAAAACACTATTTTAAAATACAAAGGTAAGTACTTTCAGGGCTCCCATGTCCCCATCATCAGGCCTAAGTGCCACGAAGCATGAGGAGCCATCTCATATATATACAGCCACAAAGTATTCCCATCACAAGTCTCTTTTACCCTCCTGTGCTGCCAACATTAGAACACAAACTCTAATGTTCAAAAAATAATTATACAAATCAAAGGTAGTTCTAGATTTCACTCTCGATGGAAGACGGAGTCACCAACTGTCTCCATGGGTTTGGTATATAGGTAGGCATGTCAATATTACAACAAGTGTTACAGTATGAAATGATATGCAAACTTTCGGACAAAAATACTGTACTTCTGGTTACATTTGAACAGAGAATTTTTGCATTATCCCAGTCAGAGGAGTAACCTCCCTGTCCAACTGCAGTAGTAAGTGTTGTGTTAATAGTCCCTGTTCGTAGTGCATATTTATGTTCACTCAATCTTTTATCCAATGTCCGAAGTGTAGAACCTATATAGAATTTATTATCAGTATTAGGGTCTTCATTTATAAGTGGGATACTATAAACACCTGGTTTACAAAAATTTGAAACCTTATCATGGTCATTCCTAATTAGTGATAAGACATTTCGAGTGCAGACACCAAATTATAAAGCATGTTTCCGGCATGCCTTTTTGAGGGTAAAAACAATTGGGGGAAAGTATTCCACCTTGCCAACATACCTAAAAGTCCCGACCTCCGTAGACAATGTCGTGAATCTCAAATTCGTGAAGTCTCTCAACCATTTATAGAAATACCGCTCTGTGAATCCAAAAGACCGAGCCATAGCCTTAATAGTAGAAAGTTCCTTATTTTTGGCTCTACAGGTAGATGAATGAGTGAAAGCTTGTCTTATCAGAAAATGGAGGGCTGAGACCTTTTGTTCAGTGGGGTGTGAAGAAGCAAAAAGGATAATGCATGGTGTAACGTTGGTTTTCTATAAACAGAATATTTGACCTGGTCTAAAGATGGGTCCCTTGACAACACAAAATCCAAAAAAGGTAGTTTTCCCTCTTGTTCCAATTCTCTAGTAAACTACAGAATTGGAACAAGGGGCCCTGAAAGTACTTGCCTTTGTATTTTAAAATAGTGTTTTTAATTGTAAATAAATGTGTTTTAATTTGCAGTTGGAGACGCGGTTTGTGTTGATCATACATGAGACAGCATATATCTAGTAATTATATCTTCTCATGATGGTGCATCCAGTTGTTTGCTCATTGCTCATAAGGGGTGTTGCTCAAAGCAACTAAACTGGATTCCAACAGCATTTGTAGTGTCTCCTTGGTTATCACCAATAAAGTAACTCTGGGCTGTCCATGTTGACTCAAGTCAATGTTCTTCACATTCTTTCTGTTCCCATCATTTTCAATTAAACAGATAAAAAAATATCCAACATATTTCAGTGTATTTGCAAAACTTGAATCATCAAATAATTTCAAATACTGTTACTGCCAACACAAGAGTTCTACAGAAAATTTTCCTTTTGCAAATAAAAGGCATCAATTTGGCTACCATTTTTTAAACCTCTACACTATAAACGAGTTTTGACACTCACAAAATGGTATACTAATGCTGCATTTTCATAACAGAAAACTTTCAATTTTAATATGGCTCAGAAATTTTACAGTAATAAAAATTAATATAAAAGATTGTTTAGGTATGTTTAAAGATGGATCTTTTACATTAATCACAAAATTAATTAGAAAAAAATCTACCTGCAAATATTATTCTTATGCATGAAGCAATTTAGCAGTTTTTATTTGCTCAAAACTAAGTTGACCCAGAAATTTTCCCTTTAGATGTACTGTATTAAAAAAACCTGGGTTTTAAAACAGAAGATAAACTTTTTGAAACAAGTAAAAAATTCCACCAACTGAAAATACATACAGGAAAGTGGCACTTCTTGAGCTCTTTAACCATAAATGTGAAAACCCAACAACAACAACAAAAATAGGAAAAATTTGAAATTTAACTACTTTCACCATGAACAAAGTCACAGGTTTGCATACCTATAAAACAAAGGTTTTTCAAATCAACTTTTGCTTATATCATAATATTTAAAAACATTAAAGTTGAAACAATGATAAAAAATACTACACACAAAGCAATCACATAATTTTTTCATCATTTACATTAAAATGGCAATGATACTCTGTACACAATGAAATCCTTTGTACATTGTATACAATCTTAAACCAGAACTAGGAAATTTAACAGCGATCAAATAAGTTTAAACATCAGGTCTTCAGTGTTACCTTGTGACAGCATACTCCCTTAGACCAGTATGTAGATTCATGGAGTTAAAAGTGCCAATACATCCTCTAAGTTTCCTATCCTTTCCAATCTTCCAAGTAACAAACAATGGACTGTTAACAAAACATCATGAAAGATGTACGTTAGTTAACATGTAAAAAGTAAAATACTGTGCAAACAACACAACCATAATTTTTTGAGTTTCTATTTACAAGCAAAAAATTTTAAGAAAGAATTAATTTACACTAATGGAAATGGAAACCAAAACACACTGAAGAATGGTCTGATTTTGACAGAATTTGGTGATAATACAGGTTATAAAAATATGTGATCAAGTTTTCAGGTAATCTGATTCAAAATTAAATGAGATATAATCTTGCTTGAATAAATCCTAGAGTTGAAAATTAGAGATAACAAAAATTCAAATTTTTTGGCAGTTTTTAACTGAAATTGACTGAATTCACAGACTAAGAAACACTGCTTCATCTGTCCAACTAACACTTAGTTGGCTTGCAAGAGGGCAGTGTGTTAGTCCATCATATTGCTATATGAGTTAGCTGAAATACTGCTGAATTTTGTCAATATTTGACACCATGGGTAGAGGAAGGCACACATGTTCAAAAATTTGGGGTACAGAACCTCTTGGACACACCAACAAAAACACAATCAGCATACCAAGTAAGTCAGTCACTTCTGCCCAGGAGTATTGTACACCTAGTGACCCTTTGTATGGTTTGTGCCTCTTGGCTGAAAGTGAAGATCAGTCAGGTAAATGGAGGCTGAAATGGCACTTCGTAGTGTTTTACATTTCTGCTTCAGTTAAGTGATGGACAAATGATCAAAAGATATCAAAGGGGCTGGGAGAGAGAGAAAAGAGAGCACACTGTTTGTGAGAGAGGCACACACATAGCAAACCCTCTGTGTACTGTAATTTTTTACACTTTCCAACCGTAGGTTGAAGAAGCGTATATGCTCCAGCTTTGTCCATCCGTCTGTCTGTCAGCACGATAACTCGCGTAAAAATGGTTCGATTTCGATAAAATTTTAGTATGTGGTAGGGGACCACCTGGGGACAAACCCTATTGAAAATGGGACAAATGGGGTCAAAGGTCACGACATAGATGTGGGATCCATTAAATTGCCCTTATGCGTCATAACTTGCGTAAATATGGTTCGATTTCAATGAAATTTTAGGGTGTGGTAGGGGACCACCTGGGGATGAACCCTATTGAAAATGGGACAAATGGGGTCAAAGGTCACGACATAGATGCGGGATCCATTAAATTGCCCTTATGCATCATAACTTGCGTAAATATGGCTCAATTTTGATGAAATTTTAGTATGTCATAGGGGACCCCCTAGGGACGAACCCTATTGAAAATGGGACAAATGGGGTCAAAGGTCACAACATAGGTGTGGGATCCATTAAATTACCCTTATGCGTCATAACTTGCGTAAATATGGTTCGATTTCGATGAAATTTTAGTATGTGGTAAAGGACCAGCTGGGGACGAACCCTGTTGAAAATGGTACAAATGGGGTCAAAGGGCACACGACATAGCTACGGAATCCATTACATTGCCCTTATGCATCATAATCTGCGTAAATATGGTTCGATTTTGATGAAATTTTAGTATGTGGACGAACCCTATTGAAAATGGGTGAAGTGGGGTGAAAGGTCAGGACATAGGATCGGGATCCATTCTATCACCCTTATGCGTTATAACTTACGTAAAAATGCTTCAATTGAGACAAAACCTTATCATGTTGTTCTGGAAATATACTTTACCGGTTCTGTTGAATATCATCAAAATGGGGTCAAAGGTCAGGTCATAGGAGCGAGATTTATTCTACAGCCATTATCCTCATAACTTGAGTAATGATTTTGGTGTGTTAGAAAGCGTATTATAATCAATGCATTGCATGATTTTACTAACTTGTTGAGATAAGTGCCACATCAGCTAAAAAGTCGCACCTGAAAAATATTATTATTCGGGAAACACACAAATTCATTTAAGAGCCACATCAGCATACGTACTGCACCCCAAAAATATGATAATCCATTAGCTATCTATGTAAGAGCTCCAACAAGTAGCACTGTAACAAGTTTGGATTACTATTTGAACTTTCTGCATATTTTTTAGTTATTTATCTGCAATCGCATAATACCTTTTAAGTTACTTTCAGTAATTTTAATAAGCTAACATTACATAGAAAATGCAGGATCTCATTAAAAATCCTGAATTATACACTGCCGGACAATTGCTAAGGACGGATGACAATAGCAACGATAGCAACCATAAAATGGAAGGCACGATAATGTGGAAATTAGCATAAGTGCGGGATACAGTAAGACGTGTTGTGCGTATGCAAATTTTGGATTGCCGAACTTGTTCGTGACGTCATAGCGCTAATTAGAGATATAAAGGATTTGACGCGTATTGACCGTTGTTGTTCAAACGCAAAGTTGAAAGGGAAAGAATCAATTGACGAACTTGCAATTTTCAGTATGTCTTCCCGATATCAACTAGATGATTTTACGCGTGGCCGTATTATTGGCAAGATTGAAGAAGGGCGAAAAATAACAGATGTTGCCAGGGAGTTTGACGTCAGCCACAGTGTTGTTTCAAGGCTTTGGAAATCATTTCAAACAAATGGAGAGTGTAGCAAACGTCACGGGGAGGTCGTGTTCGCAGTACGACACCTGCAGAAGATCGGTACATAGTGCTATCAACAAAAAGACACCGGCGCAGCACAGCTAGTGAGGTAGCAAATGAGTTTATGGCTGCTACTGGCAAGCGGATCTCCCGAAAAACTGACGCCAGACGTTTGCATGAAGGAGAACTAAACGCCCGCCGTCCTGTTGTGTGCATCCCATTGTCCAGACGTCACCGTACCGCCCGTTTGCAATGGTGCCGTCAACATCGCAATTGGACTGATAACGACTGGTCTGCTGTCCTCTTCTCAGATGAGAGTAGATACAGTCTATCGTCTGATTGTCGACGACAACTGATCTGGCGTGATAGTGGTACTGCATATTGTCCAGCAAACATACAGGAAAGGGACTGATGTCCGACATGTAGTGTCATGGTATGGGCTGGCTTCATGATCAATGGCCGTACGTCCCTCTATGTGCTTCCAACTGGGACTATGGCTGGCCAACGATACATTAATGAAGTTCTGCTACCTCATGTTCGCATGTTCCGTGGTGCTGTCGGTGATAGATTCATTTTCATGGACGACAACGCAACATGTCGTCGAACAGTCGCTGTCCAGGAGTGTCCTGAGAGCGAGGATATTCAACGCCTCGTATGGCCAGCATGTTCTCCAGATCTGAATCCCATTGAAAATGTGTGGGATGCTTTGGGGAGGAGTCTTGCTGGTCGCCAATGCCCTCCAATAAACAAGGACACCCTCATCCGTGCACTGACAGAGGAATGGGATAAATTACCCCAACAGCTGCTTGATAATGTTGTGCAAAGCATGACACGACGCGTGGAATCTTGCATAGCCCTCAATGGTGGCCATATCCCGTATTGACATCTTACGCCGGAACGCCTGCGGACGGTAATTTGCATTTTTTTCACGTTTACGTATTCTGCACAAAATGGCCTGTTTGTCCCTTGAACACGTTCCAAAGCCTTCTGGAATTCAGAGCACAATAAATTGTCTTTCTTGTAATGTCCTGGCATTCTGACATTACTTTATTTCACTTGGCATCCAACCACACTTACTTTTATATGCGCTATATAGCCGTTTATGATCCGTCCTTAGCAATTGTCCAGCAGTGTATTTCCTTTATTATTTTATTTCGTTCTTAGAGGATGAGGGTGATTGTGAATTGCAACTTCTAAACAAAAAGTATAGAATATAATTTATTTATGCTGTCAAAAAATGTCTGAACAAAAATAAGTTGGGAAATGTTAAGTAGCCAATTCTTATAAAGGAATTTTAATGTAAAAAATATATAAATGCATGAAAGATGCAGAATACACTTGCTAGAAAGTAAAACAAATAAAATCATAATTCCTTTTCTTCATCTTTTTTTTTCTTTTCAAAAACATGCATAGCCTTTAGTGAAAACCAGAGATGCTAGCTATTTTTGATAGACTTTTAAATACTGTTCTGTGGAACAGTAATAAAATTCTAAGTCACCTGGCTGTAAGAGCAGCAAGCTAAAATACTGAGATATTTCCAATGTTAATCACCAGAAGTGATTCTCAACTTATGACATAACAAAAATATGGGCTCATTACTACACTACTTCCTGTTATTTATTCTTGGCTTTCACATTAATCTTGATCACGCATTATAATGTTAAATATAAAACAGATATTTTAGCATCCATGGAATCTGGACCATCACTTCTCTTAAGCATGAACTTAACAGCAGAATTTCTCTCAGACTTCATCATGAACTCCGTCATCTACCAGCCTGGTTAACTATGCAAATTACTGGACTTCCCAACTAGGGAGAGGGAAAGCAACCTGGGGGTCAACAATTTATGCTCACTGGCTACTGTTTGGCATTATGTAACCTTCCACTGTAATCTTTATATCACCACTTCTCTGGTCCAAAACATCATGCTAAACTACTAAACATAACTATTTCCTGCTAGAAAATATTTTAAAATTGAAAACAAAAAGAAGAAATGTTTCTATTACTATTGCTGAGCAGTTCAGAAAAAAAAATTGGGGTAAAAACGATATCGGCAAAAGAGCCACAATTTGTCCTTTTTTTAATCATAAAAGCCAAGGCTTATGTCCAAAAGTAACAGCAGTTCTTTAGAAAACCAAACCCTAGAAACAAATAAAATTATTTGTTAGTGGAGGACAATATGATGATGCATTATTACATGAAGAATGCCATAAACTTAGCAGTCATTCTGTTTTTGGTGAATATGGACATGATGTTTCAGTAGGTTACTACCTGTCAACATAGTGCCATTATTACTAGACTAGCTTCTTCAAGTTATCCATATCGATTCTCCCGTGGCCTGCAAGTTCACTCAATTTATCCCCAGTTGAACATGTCTTTAACATGACTGAAAAGTTACATGAACTTGGAATTTCATTCCTGCACTTTTGATCCCTCAGCTAAGAGATCAAGTGAAACAGGTCTATAATGACATCATACCACAAGATGACATAGGACACCTTCTTTTGCCAAGTGGATGCTGGAGTCAGCTCTTGTACTTACAAAAAATGGCTTCACATGGTATTAATTTTTTTAATGTAAATCTTTTTGTTTACATCTTAAATAAAACTTACAACAAACATCTGCAATTTTAATCATTTATTTCTACAAACACTTTTTTTTTATATAATTATCACTAACTTTGGTCAAAATTGAATCATTCTTATGATGTGTTCCAGCTCCTGTTCCCTTCAATGTATATCTCATTGGAATATGAGAAAGAAAAACTAGATGTTTTGTCACTTGCACACCCAATTTTGAAAACATCAATATATTACAGAAACAAAACATGAAAAATAAAGAAAAAAACTTTGCATTGCAGAAGCTATATATACTGATTCAAAAAACCAAAAAAACAAAACTGCAATTATTATAATAAAGTTAAATTACATTTTAAAAAACGAAGGCAATGATATCAAAGAGAAAAGAAAAAATGAAAATTTCTTTGTGTGACAGGAAATCCCCTCGTATGATAACTACGCAGCTAAGACCACAACCAATAGAACCTTCAGCTCTCGTAATCAGGTGTACAACAAAGGAGACAATTTCTTCACCAAAAGAATGTTAGGAAGCCCTCTTGAAACATGCCATGCGCATACATATGATGCACCTACTTTACTACACTCCTCTCCTTTTCATGAAACAAGCTTCTACTTCTTGGATGATAGTAACACATTTTCACAGCATGACGTTATTTAAAGCAGACAAACAAGCACCAAAGCACACAATGTGTGTGCACTTCAGGGTCAGAATGGACAAGATGAAAGAGTTCAGTTACACTGAACATGGTGCAGCAGTTGGTGTCGGACACATACTAGCGTATCTATAAACAGAAGTCCTGCTGTGGATTTTCACACATGCCAGTCTCAGGTAAATCAAGAGTGGTCCACCACTCAAAAACCAAAACATTATGACCAGAATCAGAGTGTCTTTATGCAAATCAAAGCAATTGCAGGTAAACAACGATGAATGAGAAAGTCATGAAATGGTTATACCATTTCACGTTTTTCTGTAACACCTGATACATTTTTCTGTGATACTGAGCTCTGTTAATCAGTATTATTTTTCTTCTTCAGATGGGAAAGGCAGCATACTTCAGCAAGTTCGACAGAGGCCAAATTGAAATGGCCAGACAACAGAGTCAAAGCATTTCCGAGACAGCAAGGCTTGCGGGGTGGTGCTCATGATCAGCACCTTCCAAAAGTGGTCCGAGGAGGAAAACAACCATGAACTTCAGGCAAGATGTGTAGCTGATCACTGCTTATTTATGCTAGAGGTCAGCGAAGGCTATCTCGTATAGTACGCCTTCAGCAACAGAAGGGATACTGTGACTACTGGTGACAGGAGTAATGTGTCACGACACACAGTACATTGAACTCTGCTGAAAATGGGGCTTCATGTGGCATCATTTACCTGGGGAAGTGTTGGCACCAGGATGCACCATGGGACAAAAACAAGCCGCTGGATGATGCGCAATGCTTTGGAAATTTTCTGCTGGGAAACCCTGGGTCCAGTCATTCATACGCAGGAAACTATGACGTCTACCACCTACCTAAATACCATTGCAGAACAGGTACATCCTTTCGTGGCAACAGTATTCCCCTCTCTCAGCAGGATAATGCACCTTGCCACACTGCCTGGATTGTTTGAAAATGGTTCACGGAACATGAGGAAGATTTCCAGGTATTTCTCTGGCCTCCAAATTCCCCAAAGATCAATCCAATTGAGCATCTGTAGTTTGTGTTGGAACAGCAAATCTGATTTACAGTGGCTCCACCAATTAACTTACAAGTGTTAAAGGAACTGCTGGTAACGTGTTTCTACCAGATACCACAAAGCAGCTTTAGAAATTTTGTAGCATCCATGATTCACTAGGTAAGAGCTGTTTTGGCAGCATGTGGAGGACTAACATCATATTAGGCAGGTGGCCACAAAGCACCTTTAGAAATCTTGTAGCATCCATGATTCACTGGGTAAGAGCTGTTTTGGCAGCATGTGGAGGACTAACATCATATTAGGCAGGTGGCCATAATGTTTTGGCTCTTCAGAGTATCTTGTGCAAAGTCAGAGAGGTTGCAGTCAGTCAGAAGGCAGCTGACAACAACAATGGTACTGAACAATTGGCATACTAGAAAATACATCTAGCTGAACATTAGGTGGAGAATGGCAGCTGACAGTCTTACTAGCCCTAAATCCTGTCAGCAAACAAATAAGGTAAAGAATAGACAGGTAAAGAATGCTAAAGTAACAACAGCCCTATCCAGAGAAATCCAGTTCAAGTCCACTACTACTATGTGGAATGACGTAAAGAAATTAGCTTCCTACTCCACCCCAAAATCTACTGCCATTCGTGAAACTTTGGTGATCATCACTAATAGCGAATCATGAATCACAGCATCTCGCTACAGTTGCCATGAGTTTGGAACCGGTTCTTCAAAAAGTGAATGCCTTTTGTTTTCCTTCCATGATTCCACATGCTAAAAGAACATGACGCCTTGGGTCTTTGAATGAATTATTACATTCGCATCTGTTTGCTTATTGTCAAGTCATGGCATCGCGTTTAAATTGTTGAAGCATTCTGTTATTCAGTTTGATGTCTACCTTCATTGAAAAAGCCACCTGGTTGATGTGCGAAAGCTTGGAAACTTTGATTTATAATCCGCCAAGGAATTTGGATTCCTAGTATAGTTATACTATTTTAAGTGTAGTTGGTGTACAGTTCCTCATTAGTATTATTTTTTAAATGAGAGTCTGTGTTAACAATGAGCTAAGGGGCACAAACATTGAACAACAGAATGCTGAAGAACATTACCCAGTTAAATGAATGCTGTTTCATGCTGATGAGAGGAAAACAATAGGATTAAAGTAATACCAGTCGATACATACTGTCAGGAAAGATCAAATAATAAATCCCAGTGATAACAGTGTAATAGTAGGGAGGGGGCACACACTTGGTCTCTTGGTATCAGTAGAGCAATATTTGAATGACATATATCTAAACACTGTTGTTATTTATGTGCATTCATCTGAAAACATATTTTTCAGAAGGATAATGATCCAGCTCCATGTCACAAAGCTGCAACTGTCTATTATTAGTTCCTGTACAATTATGGTGACTTCAGCTTTGTGCAGTTGCCATCCACCACATCTTAATTTGGCAGAGCACCTGGAGGATGCAATGGAACAAGCTACTGGGCAGTAAAGGTCTACCACCTATCAATCTACAAAAACTCTGAGAAATAATGGAGTCACCACAGATCAGCATTCCTGTGGCACACTTCTGACATCTTGCTGAATGCATGCCCTGACATATACACGCTGTTCTGAAAGCATACGGGGAGCTAATCATATTCCTAATAAATTAGCAAATCAGTGTGTATTTCTTTTGAAAATACACTGATCAGCAATTTTTTCTTTTGGAAATGAGGACAACTGACAAGTCTCAAGTATAAAACAAATAAGACATTTTTTTACAATTCCCTCTAATTTCAAGTAATGCTTAAAGAGCATTGCAGGCACAGAATTCTCTAGACATAGCATTCTCCCTAAAAGAATGATTAATACAAGATAATGAAAGTTATTTGTGTTTACAAAACAAATTACATTACTTTTCAGCACCCTTAGTATTTGGTATCAGAGGCCAACGTTAGAATAGACTGAGCTTGGCACCTTTTTTTCATTTTATTTTCACCAGAATAAATTATTCTAAATCTATACCAAGGTTACATTCCTCTGCTGTATGACTGCCTTGGTGTCACCAATGTCAAACACATAAATGATGAATGGTGATGATTCCTTCTCTTTCCCACTGGTTTCCCAGTTTTTCCATGTTAATGACTGACATTCTGCCAGCACTCTTTTTGACTGTAATCAGACCCATTCAGCTGTAAAAGTTGAGGTTTTAGTTGATTACAGTTGCCCACCTACTTTGTCTAGATTAGTTGTCATTTCCACTATGAATATATCATGATAATATCTCAGAGCATTTACCCAGATATCTGGTTTGTTTAACATCCCATGATATCTTTGAGTACTTTGGAGCTGTAGATTCATATTTAGTAGACATGAGGGCAGGCAATCAGTTATAGGGATTAGCTCTGGTCTGCAGCCTTAATGATCATCTTGGTGGTCTTCAACCAGCAAATATACCAATAACTGTTTATCAACAAGAAATAGTTTCAAATATGTAATAAAAAGACTGACTACCAAATGAGTTTCAGATCTGTAGCTGCATCTTGAGATTCTCAACTGAAAGGTTATGTAAGTTGCCTTACCAATTGCCATGTTTTCCTTTGGTTGATGGCAAAAATTAGATTAGCATCGAATGATCATACTTAAAAACAGCATTACACAGCAATTTAATATAATCAGTGTACAGCTATAAGATGGAAAATATGAAATATGTATAGCCTTTAAAAACGTTTAATGTGAAAATGCCTAGTGTAGTTATTGGTCGCTTCAAGTAATTACCCTGAAGGATTAAAAACATGGTATTCACATAGAAAGAAGCACTTCCGTTCTGCTGAAACAGGGAAAATAGTTTTTAAAAAAAACTCCCCCCCTTTTTTGAGCAGCACAATTTTTAGAAATTTTTAACGTTTCTCTTTGGAGTTCTTATATATTTAAAAGTAACTTCTTAAGTAATTTTCAATTAAAAGAAAGAACAATTAGTACTGAATAATTTCATCAATGATAATGTGCACCATGGATGAAAGAGCAAGGCATAAAGATAAGCAAAATGTAACTGCAAAAACATACAAAACATGAAGATCATATCTAAATATGAGATCTGCCTTTTGAAACAATTACCAGAAATACAATTAATGTACAGAACAGAAATAATAAGCATCACATTATAATGTACTATACTACAGCTCTGTGAATAAGGCAGTTATTATCCAGTGCATCTGGTTAAGGTAAGTGTGCTAACTTTGTCTGATATGGTTTTGCACAAAATATTTTCATGAAAGTGTTTGATCTAAAAAGTAAATTCCCCGCGAAGAACGTGAATAAAAGGCACTACCTATTATATTTTTTCTTTTGCTGTGGTTTGCAGTTTACTTAGGCTTCTATGTGTTTGCATGATTTCATACTCCGCTTATTCAATTTCATTTCCAATCACTTCAACACTTGAAAAAGTGAAGTGTAAGTATTTGCTTCTATCCTTATCACCTTTTCATATCTTCCTTGTTATCCTGTGACAAATGCTTTCAATACTTCCTGTCAACTTCATTTCCTACGAAACTTTCCTCACTTTTGTTCATTAAAGGGGCCTAATTTTCCTGTAATTGCATACAATTGCATGACATGTTTTCCTTGTGGCATCAATTGCCCTGCTGTTATACTAGTTCCACTCAACCAAAATGATTAGGTTTGATTACACAGAAGTGAGTTGGGTTAAGTTTTAATTACATAGAACCTACAGCAATTTCCTCTGAAATTCCTGGCGCACTTCTAACTTATTCAGTCAATCAATCTTGGTGCATCTTAGCACCTTTTCTGGTCTCTTAGATTTGACAACTAAATCTAAAAGAATAGATGCTATTAAAAAGTGAATACCGCTTATGTTGAAACCTCAACAAACTAGGATTCTTAATACTGTTTTTTAGAGGGCAAGTATAGTTCACAATCTTTCTACACTGCTAGTACAAACAAAATATAGAATATCCATTCAGCAGTGAAATTGCCACTGGTTATTAAGCATCCACAAATAAAAGTAAAGCTACCATGTAGACTGTTAGCATATCATTTTTTAAATCAAATTCTTCCTTGAAAAACAAGAAGAGCTTTTAAGGACAAGTGATCCGTGGAATTTTCTTGGCTTAAACTGAATCTTTATTGCACAGACCTAACAAGTTGTTAAGTATGTGCCTTGTTTCCTGGTATGCCTATCTCAGAGCAAAGTTCAAGGACAGATAAAGATTTTGCAGTTGGAGATACTCAAGAAGTATTATACACTGTTATGTTATAACATCATGTGTGAAAGCCAATAATGCAATAGTGGAATCAGAAGCCACTGCTTTCACCACAAAAATAAGTGATGAAAAATGTTTGATCATTTGAAAGTTCTTTTTAATGTGACTCACTTTATTGCCAAAAAGTAAACCGTTTTCAGATTTCAGTTGATATTAGAGTTGATTGGAAATTAGCAGGAAGAAGTAAAAGATACACATAATAATGACAAAAGATGCACTGTGTCTATCTCGCAGATAGCTAAGATGACAAGTAAATTTATGAAGTAGGAGATGTATTATGAAGTAGACGTCAAACATGTATGCTTAATGCCTACATGAATCTGTAGGCATTAAGCATACATGTTTGACGTTGTTAATTTAATACTTAAGGTTCCCAAAGAGCAATGTTGCAAAATGTGATTTTTTTTTTTTTTTTTTTTTTTTGGTAGCTATATATCTAGAAAATACAGTTGCCCATGAATACTGGATTTCATTGAAAAAGAACTCAAAAAACATGTCCTTTCAGGTGATCTTTTACTCAGGAGATTAGTATAGTATGATATTGTTCATATGATTGAAGGAGATAAAGGAAGATTACAGAGAATCTATGATATGTTAATTGGTGACAGGACTGACACCAAATTTATGTGCACACAAGGCAAAAAATGGGAAATACACTGACGGAAAAAAAAATCCCAACACCAAGAAGGGGTTGTGTTAGATAAACGACAGTTGGTAGGCGGTGAGAGTACATCTGTAAGATGACGTCTATGCAAATTTCGTGCTCGGCGCATACGTGTGGCGTTAGTAGCGCCCCTCGGAACATGCTAAGCAGGTTTGCTGTAAATACGCGCTGTAACGTTCGTGAGCGTTACTTATCGTTGAGATTCGACGTAGGGTGTTGATGTTAGTCAAGAATGCCTTTAAGAAGACGAAGAAGCGATTATCAACAGCTCACGGAGTTTGAACGAGGTCGTGTAATAGGGCTACGAGAAGGTGGATTTTCTTTCTGCAATATTGCAGAACGACTTGGCAGGAATGTAACCACTGTGCATGATTGTTGGCAGCAGTGGTCAAGGGAAGGTACTGCCACAAGAAAACCGGGTTCCGGCCGGCCACGTGGCATTACTGAGAGGGAAGATCACCGTGTACGGCGTATGGCCATGGCGCATCGTACCGCGTCTGCAA
Organism: Macrothele yani; assembly: GCA_039090855.1. Lineage (NCBI taxonomy): Eukaryota > Metazoa > Arthropoda > Arachnida > Araneae > Macrothelidae > Macrothele > Macrothele yani. The sequence goes on from CM076996.1 coordinate 153,370,355, forward strand.
TTCGAGCTGCAGTTGCCACCACAGTGACACAACGAACTGTTACAAATCGGTTACTTGAAGGACAGCTCCGAGCCAGACGCCCTGTAGCGTGCATTCCACTTACTCCAAACCACTGCCGTTTGCGACGGCAATGGTATCAAGCTAGAGCTCATTGGAGGACGGAGTGGAGATCTGTTGTGTTTTCTGATGAAAGCTGGTTCTGCCTGGGTGCCAGTGATGGCCGTGTGTTGGTTAGAAGGAGGCCAGGTGAGCGCCTGCAACCAACCTGTCTGCGGCCGAGACACACTGGACCTACACCTGGAGTTATGGTCTGGGGAGCAATTTCCTATGACAGCAGGAGCACTCTCGTGGTTATCCCACGCACCCTGACGGCACAGTTGTATGTCGGTCTGGTGATTCAACCTGTTGTGCTGCCATTCATGAACAGCATTCCAGGGGGTGTTTTCCAACAGGATAACGCTCGCCCGCATACCGCTGTTGTAATCCAACATGCTCTACAGAGTGTCGACATGTTGCCGTGGCCTGCTAGATCACCAGATCTTTCACCAATCGAGCACGTATGGGACATCATTGGACGACAACTCCAGCGTCACCCCCAACCAGCATTAACCGTCCCTGTATTGACCGACCAAGTGCAACAGGCAAGGAACTCCATCCCACAAACTGACATCCAGCACCTGTACGACACAATGCATGAACGTTTGCGTGCTTGCATTCAACATTCTGACGGTTACACTGGTTATTAATGTACCACCATTTCACATTTAAAATGGCTCTTCTCGCGCTTACAATAAGCTGTGATCTTGAAACCTTAATCGATTAAATATGTTACCTATACAAATGTATTGCCGCCATTTCATTCCTCTACAACTATTTTTTCGTGGTGTTAGGATTTTTTTCCGACAGTGTATATTGATTACTAATTCTACATCTAAATTTACATGCTTTGAGATAAAAATTGGACATATTATTAAGTGCCTTGAGTCTTTGCAAAACACTACAAACTCTGCCGGTATTCTCTAAAGCAAATGGCAAAAAAACTTCAAAAGTATGAAAATTTCAACATTCACAAAACATGAGCTGTACTCTCTCTCTCTCTCTCTCTCTCTGCCCTTTTAAAAAAACTGGAAATATATCACTGTACATCTACAACATTTTGCCAGAGCCTGTGTCTCCACTATTGTGAAAGGTCTGCTAACACAACTAAATCACTTCAAATTCACATGCTCCGTTTTCTGCAATACTGCAAAGAATACTGAAGAACCTTACACTTTCAAAGAGAGGAACTTTTCCTAGGTACTGATAAATTGCATACAAGAAATACAATGGCGCCTCATTAACTGCTAAAATGCACTGCATCACAAAATGAAAAATGAATACAGATTTGTCACTAACACATCTCTAAAATGTGCCCATAATGATATATAAACACAAAGATTAAACAGTAAAGTCAGGCCTGACACTGAATCTGAGATGCAAAATCAATCATGTACACAAAGTCCAGTACCTGGCTGAATGGTTTTCGAATCAAGAAGTCACTGAAAAACCAACAGACAATTTTTATACTTTCATCTGGCATACGGGAAGTAGTCGAGAATCTTATGCATGGTATCAACATGAAAACTTTGGCACATTACAAAAAGTAATTTCCACCAACCAAGCATGAATCAAAACTTTACTTGACAAACTTCAACAAAAACTTCCTGAAACAATGGTGGGTTTAATTTATGGGGATTTTGATAAAATGATTAGATATGTGTAGCAAGAGACCAACTCTCAACATCTGGCTGGAGAAATAAATATTAATGGGAAGCAAATATCTATATGAAATCATTTTTCGCAGTTACATTAAAGGTATATACATACATCACTATTGACACCTACATTCTGATTAAGATACATTTTGTTGGGAAAAGTTTTAAGCTCTACATAAAGCAGAGAATTTTCTTTACCCAGATATGTGGAGAGGTATATCACACGTTTACACACATTTTTAATCATTTTCCTTATTGTATATAATCTGTTTGAAATCAATGGTAACATAATGGCCCATCAGTGGTGGATTTTGATCCTTCTAAAACTATATATATATATATATAGTGGAGGAAACTTGGGGAGACCTTCGTCCAGCAGTGGATTGATAATGGTTGACAATGATGATGATGATGATATATATATATATATATATATATATAAGGGATGTAAGGTCAGGTGATGCGTAACATCACAGCCTCTCCTTGACAAATGTCAACCCCGCCTTCTCGTGGTGCATCCTGTTCCCACTAAAGGGGCTCTGACGACCGCAAATAGCGGTATAACTATACCATCGGGATCAGAGGAAATGCTATCCCACACTCACCAACCCGCTTGGCCAGCGTGGTGAGTTATGGCCAAACACCTCCAAAATGACTCTACAACTTAAATCTTGGCCCTCAGTCTCCGGCAGCTGGAATGTACCTGGCCAAGGCAGCGGCCAGTGCGACATGAAGGCAGAGGGTGCTAAGAATCCCCGGAGGACCGGACTAGGCTGCCATTTGATGCTGACCTTGGCTACCTACAACGGACGCTCCCTATCTTCTGATTCAAGGCTTCTTGAATTGGAAGAGGAACTACAAAGGATCAAGTGGGACATCGTCGGGCTGAGTGAGGTAAGGAGAAAAGGAGAAGATCTCATTGAACTGAAAAGTGGACATCTCTTCTATTATCGTGGGACAGATACTAGCAGAACTAGTGGTGTTGGATTTATAATAAACAAGAAACTGAAGGATAAAGTGGTAGAAGTTGAAAGTTCCTCTGACAGAGCTGCACGACTCGTTATCCAACTATCGAGAAGATACCAGGCTCAGATTATTCAAACTTATGCACCCACCACAAGTCATCCTGAAGAAGAAATTGAAAAATTTTATGAGGAAATTCGTCATCTAAATAATAAAGGTAAGCAGCACTTGAAGATAATTATGGGAGATTTCAATGCAAAAATAGGGCACCGGCAACAGAATGAAACTTCAGTAGGTAAATTCGGTCACGGCAACAGAAACCAGCGTGGAAATACTCTCGTTGAGTTTGCAGAGGCAGAAGGATTTTTCATCTTGAATTCCTTTTTCAAGAAAAAGCCACACAGGAAATGGACATGGAGACATCCAATTGGGACGACAAGTGAAACTGATTTTATTATGTGTAACAAAAAATTCGTCATCGAAGACTGCAGTGTGCTAAACAAGTTCAACACAGGTAGTGACCATAGATTGGTGAGATGTAAGATGCACCTCAACACTAAACTGGAACGTGGCAAGCTCATAAGACAAACAAAATGTATTGACATAACCAACCTTAAAAAACACCATAATACTTTCAAGTTGGAACTGAAGAACAGATTCTCTGCTTTAGAAGGCCTAACATCGGAAGAAGTGGATATTTCTGAAGTTAACACAAAAGTAACCAAAGCTCTTATGGAAACAGCAACAAAATTAGCTGGATCTAAGAACAAGTTGCATGTAAACAAATTATCAGGAAAAACCAAAATGTTGATGCAAAAAAGAAGAGAGATGAGGACAACTAAAGAAGATGTGACTTCCAAAGTGGAATATATAGAGCTATGCAAGACAGTAAGAAAAAGTATCACTGAAGACGTAAGAAAATTCAACTGTGAACTAGTAAGGAAAGCAATTGAAAACAACCAAAGCCTAAAGATAGCAAAGGGACATCTCAGTAAGGGAAGAAAACAGATTATGGCTCTGAGAAAAGAAGATGGTTCTATAACAAGAAATAGAGGCGAAATTTTGACAAGAGTGAAAGATTTCTACTCCAAACTATATGAAAGGGATGATACATGTACTCCAGACATCATGAAAGGTACCAGAGTTCTTCCAGTCCTCCCAGCAGAAGTTGCTCATGCAATCAAGAACATGAAGCGGGGGAAAGCTCCAGGAGAAGATGGAATTACTATAGACATCATACAAGAAGCAAATGGAGAAATTGAAACAGTACTCGCCCAAATTTTCACTCGATGCCTTAATGAAGGGAAGATTCCTGAGGATTGGAACAATGCTACAATGATCCTGCTACATAAAAAAGGTGACATTGAGGATCTCAGGAACTACAGACCTATCAGCCTCCTATCAGTGGTTTATAAAATCTTCACTAAAGTTCTTTCACACCGCTTGAAGGTAACACTGGACATGGCTCAACCGAGAGAACAAGCTGGATTCAGGAGTGGCTACAGCACAATAGATCATATCCACGTACTGAGGGAACTAATTGAAAGAGCGAGGGAATATGAACTTCCATTGTTCATGGCTTTTATCGATTATGAAAAAGCCTTTGATTCGGTGAAACCATCAGCAGTTACCACGGCTCTGAAATCCTGCGGTATTGAAGATGCATACATTAATATTATTAATAACATCTATGAAAATGCAAGTGCAAAGATTCGGCTGTTTGAAAATACAACACACATAAAAATTGGAAAGGGAGTGAGACAAGGTGACACCATATCTCCGAAGCTCTTTAATGCCACATTGGAAAATGTCTTTCAATCACTGAACTGGGAAAACAAAGGGATAAAGATTAATGGAGATTATCTAACCCACCTTCGTTTTGCTGATGACGTAGTCATTTTTGCAACTACCCTATCAGAGCTGCAGAGTATGATCCAGGAACTTGCTGACAAGAGTAAAGAAGTGGGATTAAAAATGAACTTTCAGAAGACAAAAGTGATGTTCAATGCTTTTACAAGAAATGAAGATTTATCGATTGATGGAGAAAAACTGGAGATAACAGATACGTATGTTTATCTTGGACAGCAGATATCAAGTGAGGGTCACATTGATGAAGAAATTAATCGGCGTACAAAACTTGCCTGGAGAGCTTTTGGAAGAAACAGCATAATTTTCAAGAGCAATATGCCATTATGTCTTAAAAGAAAAGTGTTTGATCAATGCATCCTTCCAGTGCTTACGTATGGTGCAGAGACGTGGACCTTAACTAAAAGAGACATACAAAGGCTGCAGACAACTCAAAGCAGCATGGAGAGGTGCATGCTTGGTATAACCAGGAGAGATAAGAAGAGGAACTCGTGGATCCGAAAAATGACGAGAGTGGAAGACATCATGATCAGAGTTAAATCCCTGAAATGGCAATGGGCTGGACATACTGCCAGAAGGACAGACCATAGATGGACAGCCGAAATTTTAGATTGGATTCCAAGGGACAGGAAAAGACCCAGAAAAAGACCACATGGGAGATGGGTGGATGAAATTCGTAAATATGTGGGAGTGACATGGAGGAGACTGGCACAAGACAGACCGTTGTGGAGGAAACTTGGGGAGACCTTCGTCCAGCAGTGGATTGATAATGGTTGACAATGATGATGATGATGATATATATAAACAGGGCTCCACAAATCCCGGGCACCAGGTCGCCCAGGCACGTAAAAGTCGGGCCGTGGTGCCTAATTTTCTTCTTACTTGAGATTTCGTAATTTGCAGTAAATACCATAATTTCTGTTGTATAATCTGTAGATTATCGATTAAAAAGTTATAAATTTAGGTACTGTGGACACCTGTAAAAAAAAAGAAAGAAATGGTGCGGCATTTTAAAATGTCCACAAGGTAATTGTCAGGAGAGTTGGGTTATTGGGAAAGTACCGAAAATGCAGTAACAGAAAAAATGTAATGTAACAGCGAGACAGAAGACCGTAAAGAGATTGTAAGAATATATATATGTATATTTTTTTACTTAGAAGCATTTTGGCAGAAAATATGACTCAAGGAAGGCATTACTATTTGCACGTAAATAGTAACAGAAGCCTAAGTGTTGTAAGAATCGTGACTCTCGGGAATCCTGCAAAGCTATTCCGTAGCATGTAACCATTGTGCAAATCACATTGCCTAGTTTTGGTGCACTAATTGTATTAGTTAAGGATTTTTTTTTCTTTTGGTATTCAGTTGATACGTATTCAGAAACAAGACAATGCTATGCACTGTCCGCAATTTCAATGGATTTTTTAGTGTAACTAATGAACTACAGTAATGCTGCAACAGCTAGCGATTTTAGTTCTTTATTTACTTAAAAGTAACACAAAAGTACTTTAAAATGACAGTTACTTTTTCAATTAAAGACGATCATTTTTTTCTTACACCTTTGGATTTCAGAGTCAGTCGTGCGAATCATCATTTTCTGTTGGAAATTACGATTCACAATTAACATGATAGGTGCGGATTATACGACTGTCATACATGCCAATTACTACAGAATGTCCATAATTTCTATGGATTTAGTTGTCTGACTATGGAATTCACTCTTGAAACTACGGATTTAGTTGTCTGACTGCGGAACTCACTCTCGAAACTACGGATTCTACGAATTTTCATTTTGTTTAAAAAAAATTATTTTGCTATTATTTTGAGATATACATAAGATTTTTAAGCGATTTCGTGGAATTCTCCGGGTTTTTATCATCATTTAGATTGTTCTCAAGATTTATGCAAAACTGAAGAGAATTTGGGGGGGGGGGTCATTTTTCGTCTGGGGAAAAAGGTATTTCATGTTTCAAAGCTTTCAAAAACAGTAGTTAAATGGAGTAAAAAGAATTTGCCCTAATCGTAATTTTTTTCTTCCAATGTTGCGTTTGTGTCTAGTATTCTTGTTAAATATCATTTTATTGCATATATGTTTTTATTTCAGCTTGAAACTGTAGGCAAGAATTTGAGGAAACGGAAATTAGATGCCGCAAAAATTTCCTCCTAATCTTCAGGCATGAGATTCTTCAGCGAAATCATGAAATTAAGCCTTTTTCGTTATTTTGGCCACTCAGGAGATCGATGCACAAATAAACAGAATTGGAGAGCGGGGGTAGATGTTCGTTGGAGAACGGAATTCCATCTTCACGAAACTTTCGAAAACGGAAAGTTGACAAAGTTCAGATTTTTTCTGTAATCATAATTTCTTTTTACTCGTGATGTTGCCTCTGTTCAGCTTTTTTAAGTATCATTTTACTGCATAAATTTTTGTATTTCGGCTTGAAAATAGGAGAAAAATTTCCAAAACCGGAAGTCTGACATATTTTCCGTAATCGCTCACCCCCCACCAACCCCGCGATGTTCTCACTCTCCAGCACTGTTAAATATCCCCTCACTCCATAAGTTTTTTGCACTTAATCTTGATAAGGGAAGAAGGAAATTCCAGAAAAAGGAAGTGACGAAATTTGGAAAAATTGATGCATAATGTTTAAAAGTATTGATATTCCCAAAATTACACCATTTTAAAATAGTTAAAGCTTTGATATCATGCACTCATGGGTAGAGGGCAAGAAAAGAAACAATGAAGAAGTAGGCAGAGAATGATATCAGCAGAAAGAAAAATTGAGCAATGGTGCTATACAGTTGCAAGTCAACAAAAGACAAACTGATAGTAGCCTGCATTCTTGCTGTCTGTTTTGATTTTTCACCAGTTAAAATGTTCAGCTTCCCCCCTTCTTTGGTCTCATCTTGTCTTAAAATAAAATCTTCATAGTTCTAATTCTGATATCATCAGAAAACTACTGTCCTTTAAACGTGCATACGTTCTTCATATTAGATATTTCAGCTAGATAATGCTTACCTTTGCATTTCTGTCTTGCTTGACTTTACATTTCCTGCACGTGGTCTGGTTGTCGCTGATGTTATCGTTCCAATCGTCCGTTTCAGGTACAGCTGTTCTTGGCGCTATTCTCGTTTAATGCAGGTTTGCTTCACTAAACTTCGATTAGGTTCCGTTAATACCAACTTTTACCGTTATAAGTTGGTATTAACGTTTTCTTTGCTCAGCAAATAAAAGTTGGTATTAACGGAACCTAATCGAAGTTTAGTGAAGCAAACCTGCATTAAACGAGAATAGCGCCAAGAACAGCTATACCTGAAACGGACGATTGGAACGATAACATCAGTGACAACCGGACCACGTGCAGGAAATGTAAAGTCAAGCAAGATAGAAATGCAAAGGTAAGCATTATCTAGCTGAAATATCTAATCTTGTCTTAAACTGCAATTTCAGTATGATCATATGGTAAGTGGGGGTTCATGCACTGAGCGTTCACTTGCTTGGATTTCCTGTCTGTCAAGCATTGTGGAATTCTGAATGCATCTTACTGATTTTTACTGGTGGAAGTATCGAACTTAAATCTCGCAATCGTGCCCTCACCAGGGAATCAACTTTGTGTTTCGCATGTGTTAAGTTTGTTTCTTTAGAGTCCTTGTTTATTGTTACATTTTGTTGGGGCGCATAGTTGTTTTTTACAAAGAGATGGATCATTTCATAAAATAGTCTATGTATTTCACGCAATACCAGTTATTTGAAACAAAGCTATTGCCAATGTTGGCAGGCATGGACTAGTTTTGTTTGTTTTTTGTTTTTTTTTTCTTTTTGAAATATCATGGTTTGAGACATGCTGCTGCGGATTGTGTGAAGGAACAAGTTGTTTTTCTCTTTGTATTATACGCCCTTGCGGATCTCACGAACGAAATTTTTTTCTGAATTTTATGGTCTACAGATTAAGCGCAGAAAAAAGATATGGTACTTTTAATTAATACGTGCAAAATATGACATCCACAAATAGTATTTTAATAAAATTGAAATCTGAAATTTTAATTTTTTTTGAGATCATCTACTGAAAGAATGGAAAAAGAAAATTATGAAGCAAATTTGAACTTTATTTTGCAATAAGTGGTTTGGGTAAAAAGAAAAAAAAATGACAACAAATATGGTTTACCACTTTCATTCCAGCATCATAACCAAACATGTTTTGGTTCATGCATTATTGACTGGCACCTAAATTTTGGAGCTGGCTCCTAGATTTAGAACATATTTGTCGAGCCCTGTATATAAACTATGGTACTTCAGCAACAAAACCACCAAGCATGTTTTCATGCTTACCAAAGGCTATGCAAAGAATAATAGTCTGGCTCATTTGCTCTTTATTACAATATAACAGGATACCCACACTTTTTCTCCCACAAAAAAAAAGCCACTTTTAAGCACCTCCCCAATTTTTTTTAAGGATCTCCAACATCAGCTGTGGAAGGTGTAGCAGTGTCCATAATGGTGGATGAACTTTGGGTGGATGTTTTTGTAAATTTCTTCAGCATCTCCCATATATCACCTTGCCTAGATGCCTTTGCTCTTTCATGAAGAAATTCGTTCTTAATGATATGAAGCTGCACGATGCCATGTGAATTCATAGTTGTAAATGAATTTATGGAACCTCTATTCATAGTTTACTATGGAAATAACTTTTACGGGTCTTATAGAGGTTATTGTTCACAAAAGTTGGAGGTTAAATATTTGAACTAAAGCCTAGTTCATCATCAGGACTACTTCACTGGAGTAGTTGCTGCTACTCAGTCAGAAGTGTCCAACCGCAATTATCATTAATTGTGGTACTTCTTCTTCTCACTATTTCGATCCCTTCTTCCAACGTACATGTGAATTCATGTACGTTGATTGCTCTGAAAAAGAAATAAACATATCCAGCGCCTCACTCGCTGACTTCCACGAAACTTTAGGCAATGCTTTCTTTTCCTCTTCATCTTTGTTTTCCTCGGTGTTGGGGAATTAGAAATTATTTCTTCATTGTCCAAAGACATGGTGATAGGAACATCGCTATCAATATTAATCCAAAGTTCAATCTCTTTCTCACTCATGTCTTGCTTTGTCTTTGCCAATTCACGTATCTCCCTAACCACTTTGGGTAACAATCTGGTTCGAAAACCCTCATCTGTAAAAATTGTCATCAGTTACAATTTTCTCCAACAATGTTGACAAGTCTCAGTTTTTACACTATTCCATGCAAGGGATATCATAAATATGGCATCCTTTACATTGAACATTTTTTTGGAAATCTCTGATTGTTCCTTTAGCATAGTTAACCAGGTGATTCGTGAAATCACGACGATTAATGCATTTTAAAATTTTGGATGAGGCCCTGGTCCATAGGTTTGATTAGATTTGTTGCATTTGGAGATAAAAAAGCAAAAAATATTGCCTATGGAGAGCTCCTCAGCAGGTGGGTGGGTTCTACAGTTATCCAACACTAACACAACCTTACTGTCTTCTGGAAGGAAATTTTTCTTTAAATTTTCTTTTACACTTGGGACAAACACTTCTCTAAATCACTCCAAAAATATTTCGCATGTCATCCAGGCATTTGGCTGCGAACAAAAGAACACTGACAAACTCGTAATATTTTTGGAGTACCTTGGTTTTCTATATTTTCCAATAACACATAATTTCACTTTATGGGTTCCTTCTGCATTACCACACACCAACACAGTTAATCTATCTTTACTCTGCTTGAAGCCCGAAGCACTAGTCTCACCCCAACTTGCCAATGTCATCGACAGAAAACACCGATAAAGCAGTCCAGTTTCATTGGTGTTATAAATTTTTTAGGGAGATAAATTTTGGTCTTTAACTAGCTGCGAAAACTTGTTCACAAATTCTTTTGCAGAGGGAAAATCAGCAGACTTTTTCTCTCCTGAAACATTGAGACTATGGATGCCATAGCGCACCTTAAATCTTGTAAGCCATTCGGATTAGAATGTACACGATTCTTGAATATTCATTTTCTTCACAAAATCCTTCGCCTTCTCGGTTACCATGGGGCCCAAGATACATGCTCCTTCCTATCTTTTAACTGAAAACCATTCACACAATACTTTCAAACTCACAGTGCGTTATGATAGCGGTCAGCTGCAGGCTTGTTTTTATGCCATTTGCACCTGTACCGCACATCTTAACAATGCAGCGGATCCATTCATTTGCTTTTGAAGGGATGGCCGGTGACTTTTGTCAATATAGTGTACATCATATTCACAATATAAAATAACTGAATTCAAAGCAAAATAGAATGGTTTTAAAAGACATTGTTTCATTTTTTTCTTTTGTTGTTATACTTGCTAGAAACATCAGCTCAATGTTTCCTTTCGCATACAAGCCTTGCTATCTTCTCAGCATGCCCACAGCTATATTTGTCTTTTGCTGATTCCGCAGCTTCACAGCATCCATTGCTCACTTAACTTTTCTTCCTGCTGATATCTTTACTATCCAATTTTTTTTTATTTTTCCCTCTGATGACAATAACTGTATCCGTCATGCTGAAAGAGCTCTCAGCCTGAGGATCATGAATGGAAGATAACAAAGCTTTCACTATTTTAGATAAGTGGTGTAACTTGAAGAAAATGAATACTTTTGAATACCATGCATCAATTCTTCTAAATTTTTTCAACTTCATCACTTCCGTTTTTTGAAATTTCCCCATCCTTATCGAGCTTAAATGCAAATATTTACTGAGGACATCGTGGGCAAAATGCGATTGAGGGGAAAATCTTTGCTCCGTCCAACTTCTGTTTTTGGATTTTTTTTTCTCCATTTTGAAGCTGAAATAAATATATTTATGGAACAAAATTATATTTAAGAACATTACTGGACAGGAAAAAGAAATCATGAGAAAAAAATTACAAATTCAGAAGTTTTCATTGTGTTTAAATTTTTGAAAAACTTTCTTCCATTTTCAAGCTGAAATACAAATATTTATGGAATAAAATATTTGACAATACTGGGCAGAAGAAACATTGTGAGAAAAAAATTATGACTACGGGAGAAATCTTCCCTTGTTTAACTTCTTTTTTGAAAGATGTAATACAGCCCCTAGACAGAAATGGACCCCCTCCCACTAATCCCCCCAAAATTTCTCTTCTGTTTTGCATTGACCTCGAGATTGACTCAAACAAGGATGAAAACACAGAATCCCATGAAAGAATCTCATGTAAACACAGTCTGACAACAGGACACACATGCAGCCATTTTCGAGCTGCCACCTGACTTTGGCTTGCCTCTAGTCTTCTTGGCTTGCCTCTACACCAGTTCATTTGTTAAATGATGTCTTGCAGCCATTACAACAGATCTGCTATCTCAAAAAATTCCTTTCTTTACACTCTGCAAGTGATGTGGCACACATCTCTGCAACAGCAGCTTTTACGCTGTGGCTCATTTGCATAAACCAATGCCATTGCTGCACTTTTGCATATAATACCTTGACTCTGCATTATATTTTGCATCATATACCCATGTTTTGTGCATTTCCAACTCTTCTTTCACAAATAATCACGATTTTTCTGTTTTTCCTTTAATTTATGAAAACCAGTGTATTTAGCCCTTTATGCTACATAAGCTTTGTATGTCTCTTTTAGTTAAAGTCCACGTCTCTGCACCATACGTAAGCACTGGAAGGATGCATTGATCAAACACTTTTCTTTTAAGACATAATGGCATATTGCTCTTGAAAATTATGCTGTTTCTTCCAAAAGCTCTCCAGGCAAGTTTTGTACGCCGATTAATTTCTTCATCAATGTGACCCTCACTTGATATCTGCTGTCCAAGATAAACGTACGTGTCTGTTATCTCCAGCTTTTCTCCATCAATCGATAAATCTTCATTTCTTGTAAAAGCATTGAACATCACTTTTGTCTTCTGAAAGTTCATTTTTAATCCCACTTCTTTACTCTTGTCACCAAGTTCCTGGATCATACTCTGCAGCTCTGATGGGCTAGTTGCAAAAATGACTACGTCATCAGCAAAACGAAGGTGGGTTAGATAATCTCCATTAATCTGTATCATCTTGTTTTCCCAGCTCAGTGACTGAAAAACACCCTCCAATGTGGCATTAAAGAGCTTCGGAGATATGGTGTCACCTTGTCTCACTCCCTTTCCAATTTTTATGTGTGTTGTATTTTCAAACAGCCTAATCTTTGCACTTGCATTTTCATAGATGTTATTAATAATATTAATGTATGCATCTTCAATACCGCAGGTTTTCAGAGCCATTGTAACTGCTGATGGTTTCACCGAATCAAAGGCTTTTTCATAATCGATAAAAGCCATGCACAATGGAAGTTCATATTCCCTCGCTCTTTCAATTAGTTCTCTCAGCACATGGATATGATCTATTGTGCTGTAGCCACTCCTGAATCCAGCTTGTTCTCTCGGTTGAGCCATGTCCAGTGTTACCTTCAAGCGGTGTGAAAGAACTTTAGTGAAGATTTTATAAACTACTGATAGGAGGCTGATAGGTCTGTAGTTTCCGAGATCCTCAATGTCACCTTTCTTATGTAGCAGGATCATTGTAGCGGTGTTCCAATCCTCAGGAATTTTCCCTTCATTAAGGCATCGAGTGAAAATTTGGGCGAGTACTGTTTCGATTTCTCTACTTGCTTCTTGTATGATGTCTACAGTAATTCCATCTTCTCCTGGAGCTTTTCCCCGCTTCATGTTCTTGATTGCATGTGCAACTTCTGCTGGAAGGACTGGAGGAACTCTGGTACTGGTATCTTTCATGATGTCTGGAGTACATGTATCATCCCTTTCATATAATTTGGAGTAGAAATCTTTCACTCTTGTCAAAATTTTGCCTCTATTTCTTGTTACAGAACCATCTTCTTTTCTCAGTGCCATAATCTGTTTTCTTCCCTTACTGATATGTCCCTTTGCTATCTTTAGGCTTTGGTTGTTTTCAATTGCTTTCCTCACTAGTTCACAGTTGAATTTTCTTACGTCTTCAGTGATACTTTTTCGTACTGTCTTGCATAGCTCTATATATTCCACTTTGGAAGTCACTTCTTTAGTTGTCCTCATCTCCCTGCTTTTTTGCATCAACATTTTCGTTTTTCCTGATAATTTATTTACATGCAACTTGTTCTTAGACCCAGCTAATTTTGTTGCTGTTTCCATAAGAGCTGTGGTTACTTTTCTGTTAACTTCAGTGATGTCCACTTCTTCCGATGTTAGGCCTTCTAAAGCAGAGAACCTGTTCTTCAGTTCCAACTTGAAGGTATTATGGTGTTTTTTAAGGTTGGTTATGTCAATAGATTTTGTTCGTCTTATGAGCTTGCCACGTTCAAGTTTAGTGTTGAAGTGCATCTTACATCTCACCAATCTATGGTCACTACCTGTGTTGAACTTGTTTAGCACACTGCAGTCTTCTATGACGAATTTTTTGTTACACATAATAAAATCAATTTCACTTGTCGTCCCATTTGGATGTCTCCATGTCCATTTCCTGTGTGGCTTTTTCTTGAAGAAGGAGTTCAAGATGAAAAACCCTTCTGCCTCTGCAAACTCAACGAGAGTATTTCCACGCTGGTTTCTGTTGCCGTGACCGAATTTACCTACTGAAGTTTCATTCTGTTGCCGTTGCCCTATTTTTGCATTGAAATCTCCCATAATTATTTTCAAGTGCTGCTTACCTTTATTATTTAGATGACAAATTTCCTCATAAAATTCTTCAATTTCTTCTTCAGGACGACTTGTGGTGGGTGCATAAGTTTGAATAATCTGAGCCTGGTATGTTTTCGAGAGTTGGATAACGAGTCGTGCAGCTCTGTCAGAGGAACTTTCAACTTCTACAACTTTATCCTTCAGTTTCTTGTTTATTATAAATTCAACACCACTAGTTCTGCCAGTATCTGTCCCACGATAGTAGAAGAGATGTCCACTTTTCAGTTCGATGAGATCTTCTCCTTTTCTCCTTACCTCACTTAGCCCCACGATGTCCCACTTGATCCTTTGTAGTTCCTCTTCCAATTCAAGAAGCCTTGAATCAGAAGATAGGGAGCGTCCATTGAACGTTGCCAAGGTCAGCATCAGATGGCAGCCTAGTCCGGTCCTCCGGGGATTCTTAGCACCCTCTGCCTTCATGTCGCACTGGCCGCTGCCTTGGCCAGGTACATTCCAGCTGCCGGAGACTGAGGGCCAAGATTTAAGTTGTGGAGTCATTTTGGAGGGGTTTGGCCATAACTCACCATGCTGGCCAAGCGGGTTGGTGAGTGTGGGATAGAATTTCCTCTAATCTCGATGGTATAGTTATACCGCTATTGGCGGTCGTCAGAGCCCCTTTAGTAGGAACAGGATGCACCACGAGAAGGCGGGGTTGACATTTGTCAAGGAGAGGCTGTGATGTTATGCATCACCTGACCTTACATCCCATATAATATATACAGTATATTATATATAACATACAAGGTGTCTATAAAGTCTCTTTACAACTTTACACATATATTACGGACACCCTGTACTATGTAAGGTCATGGTACTAGTTGTATAATATACTGTAAATATCAAAGTTTTAAGACAAAGTCCTCTATAATAAAAAAAAAATACAAGTGTAACAGTATTATAGAGGACTTTGTCCTAATATACATGGTCTATCTCCCACGTAATTTGGTGTTCAAGTGTATGTATGTATAGATTGAACTTCTACTAAATCAAAGTTTTAATTGGTATTATCGTTTTTTGTAATTGGTCCCTCACTGATGTTGCAGGTGCTGTTCTATGAAAATCTGCTCCCCACAAGAGAACGCAGTACGTCGCTGGGTTCATCGAAACAAAATCTGATTCACAAACGCAAAGACATTTCTAGACTAAAACCCGCCAACTCATCCTAGTATCCACCAATGGCGCCAGAAATTCATGGAGACTGGGTCCGTTTTTGATTAAGATCGTAGTGGCCGCCCACGAACAACAAATGAAGACATCGAACGTATTCGTGATTCATTTTCACGAAGCCCGAAGAAGTCCATTCATTCTGCTACCAGAGAACTACAAATGCTCCGGCCCATGGTACACAGGGTGCTACATACAAATCTACGCTTATATGCATACAAAGTGCAACTGTTACAAGCACTTGAGGTGAACGATAGACCATGACGAAAAGAATTCACAGTAAAAGGGGAAGTTAAACAGACACAATGGGCAGTTAAACAGACACAATGTCAGGATTTGGGGGTCTGAAAATCCTCATGTGTTTATAGAACTTAAAAGAGACAGTCCTAAAGTGAACGTGGTGCAGTGTTATGCATAACCGAGTCCTTGGACCATTTTTTTCTTCGGTGAGAAAACAGTGGCGGCTGATGTTTACCTAGGAATGTTTTGCGTGAGTATGTTGTGTCACAGTTGGAGGACCTTCAACCAAGCATGATATTCCAACAGGACAGTGCACCACCACATTGAGGACGGCATATTCAGGACTTTTTAAACACATTCCCTGGGAGGTGGATTGGACGAGATGGTCCAATTGCATGGCCACGTTCACCCAACGTCACACCTCTCGGCTTTTTTGCATGGGGATATGTGAAGGATATCATGTAACGGACAAAATTGCAGGACATTGATAACCTGAAATCAAGGATCAACAATGCTACTTCGACCATTACTGAGGACATGCTGCAGCGCATATGTTTGGAACTGGATTTCCGGCTAGATGTTTTACGCACAACAAATGGTGCGCATATTGAGCTTTTGTAATGAGGTAGAAAAAACTTTAGTCTTTGCTTTTACTTATGTGCTCAACCACATTTGTCTACCTCGTACAGTGTATCCATAATAAATGTGCAAAGTTGTAAAGAAACTTTGTGGACACCCTATATATGTATCATCATCATCATCATTGTCAACCATTATCAATCCACTGCTGGACGAAGGTCTCCCCAAGTTTCCTCCACAACGGTCTGTCTTGTGCCAGTCTCCTCCATGTCACCCCTGCATACTTTCGAATTTCATCCACCCATCTCCCATGTGGTCTTCTTCTGGGTCTTTTCCTGTCCCTTGGAATCCAATCTAAAATTTCGGCTGTCCATCGATGATCTGTCCTTCTGGCAGTATGTCCAGCCCATTGCCATTTCAGGGATTTAACTCTGATCATGATGTCTTCCACTCTTGTCATTTTTCGGATCCACGAGTTCCTCTTCTTATCTCTCCTGGTTACACCAAGCATGCACCTCTCCATGCTTCTTTGAGTTGTCTGCAGCCTTTGTATGTCTCTTTTAGTTAAGGTCCACGTCTCTGCACCATACATAAGCACTGGAAGGATGCATTGATCAAACACTTTTCTTTTAAGACATAATGGCATATTGCTCTTGAAAATTATGCTGTTTCTTCCAAAAGCTCTCCAGGCAAGTTTTGTACGCCGATTAATTTCTTCACCAATGTGACCCTCACTTGATATCTGCTGTCCAAGATAAACGTACATGTCTGTTATCTCCAGCTTTTCTCCATCAATCGATAAATCTTCATTTCTTGTAAAAGCATTGAACATCACTTTTGTCTTCTGAAAGTTCATTTTTAATCCCACTTCTTTACTCTTGTCAGCAAGTTCCTGGATCATACTCTGCAGCTCTGATGGGCTAGTTGCAAAAATGACTACGTCATCAGCAAAACGAAGGTGGGTTAGGTAATCTCCATTAATCTTTATCCCCTTGTTTTCCCAGCTCAGCGACTGAAAAACACCCTCCAATGTGGCATTAAAGAGCTTCGGAGATATGGTGTCACCTTGTCTCACTCCCTTTCCAATTTTTACGTGTGTTGTATTTTCAAACAGCCTAATCTTTGCACTTGCATTTTCATAGATGTTATTAATAATATTAATGTATGCATCTTCAATACCGCAGGTTTTCAGAGCCATTGTAACTGCTGATGGTTTCACCGAATCAAAGGCTTTTTCATAATCGATAAAAGCCATGCACAATGGAAGTTCATATTCCCTCGCTCTTTCAATTAGTTCTCTCAGCACGTGGATATGATCTATTGTGCTGTAGCCACTCCTGAATCCAGCTTGTTCTCTCGGTTGAGCCATGTCCAGTGTTACCTTCAAGCGGTGTGAAAGAACTTTAGTGAAGATTTTATAAACTACTGATAGGAGGCTGATAGGTCTGTAGTTTCCGAGATCCTCAATGTCACCTTTCTTATGTAGCAGGATCATTGTAGCGGTGTTCCAATCC
This sequence comes from Macrothele yani, assembly GCA_039090855.1. NCBI lineage: Eukaryota > Metazoa > Arthropoda > Arachnida > Araneae > Macrothelidae > Macrothele > Macrothele yani. Next base: position 153,388,159 of record CM076996.1, read on the forward strand.
TCAGGAATCTTTCCTTCATTAAGGCATCGAGTGAAAATTTGGGCGAGTACTGTTTCGATTTCTCCACTTGCTTCTTGTATGATGTTTACAGTAATTCCATCTTCTCCTGGAGCTTTTCCTCGCTTCATGTTCTTGATTGCATGTGCAACTTCTGCTGGAAGGACTGGAGGAACTCTGGTACTGGTATCTTTCATGATGTCTGGAGTGCATATATCATCCCTTTCATATAATTTGGAGTAGAAATCTTTCACTCTTGTCAAAATTTCGCCTCTATTTCTTGTTACAGAACCATCTTCTTTTCTCAGTGCCATAATCTGTTTTCTTCCCTTACTGAGATGTCCCTTTGCTATCTTTAGGCTTTGGTTGTTTTCAATTGCTTTCCTCACTAGTTCACAGTTGAATTTCCTTACATCTTCAGTGATACTTTTTCTTACTGTCTTGCATAGCTCTATATATTCCACTTTGGAAGTCACATCTTCTTTAGTTGTCCTCATCTCTCTTCTTTTTTGCATCAACATTTTGGTTTTTCCTGATAATTTGTTCACATGCAACTTGTTCTTAGACCCAGCTAATTTTGTTGCTGTTTCCATAAGAGCTTTGGTTACTTTTCTGTTAACTTCAGAGATGTCCACTTCTTCCGATGTTAGGCCTTCTAAAGCAGAGAACCTGTTCTTCAGTTCCAACTTGAAGGTATTATGGTGTTTTTTAAGGTTGGTTATGTCAATAGATTTTGTTTGTCTTATGAGCTTGCCACGTTCAAGTTTAGTGTTGAGGTGCATCTTACATCTCACCAATCTATGGTCACTACCTGTGTTGAACTTGTTTAGCACACTGCAGTCTTCTATGATGAATTTTTTGTTACACATAATAAAATCAATTTCACTTGTCGTCCCATTTGGATGTCTCCATGTCCATTTCCTGTGTGGCTTTTTCTTGAAGAAGGAGTTCAAGATGAAAAACCCTTCTGCCTCTGCAAACTCAACGAGAGTATTTCCACGCTGGTTTCTGTTGCCATGACCGAATTTACCTATTGAAGTTTCATTCTGTTGCTGTTGCCCTATTTTTGCATTGAAATCTCCCATAATTATTTTCAAGTGCTGCTTACTTTTATTATTTAGATGACAAATTTCCTCATAAAATTCTTCAATTTCTTCTTCAGGATGACTTGTGGTGGGTGCATAAGTTTGAATAATCTGAGCCTGGTATCTTTTCGAGAGTTGGATAACAAGTCGTGCAGCTCTGTCAGAGGAACTTTCAACTTCTACAACTTTATCCTTCAGTTTCTTGTTTATTATAAATCCAACACCACTAGTTCTGCCAGTATCTGTCCCACGATAGTAGAAGAGATGTCCACTTTTCAGTTCGATGAGATCTTCTCCTTTTCTCCTTACCTCACTTAGCCCCACGATGTCCCACTTGATCCTTTGTAGCTCCTCTTCCAATTCAAGAAGCCTTGAATCAGAAGATAGGGAGCGTCCATTGTAAGTAGCCAAGGTCAGCATCAGATGGCAGCCTAGTCCGGTCCTCCGGGGATTCTTAGCACCCTCTGCCTTCATGTCGCACTGGCCGCTGCCTTGGCCAGGTACATTCCAGCTGCCGGAGACTGAGGGCCAAGATTTAAGTTGTGGAATCATTTTGGAGGGGTTTGGCCATAACTCACCACGCTGGCCAAGCGGGTTGGTGAGTGTGGGATAGAATTTCCTCTAATCCCGATGGTATAGTTATACCGCTATGGGCGGTCGTCAGAGCCCCTTTAGTGGGAACAGGATGCACCACGAGAAGGCGGGGTTGACATTTGTCAAGGAGAGAATGTGATGTTACGCATCACCTGACCTTATATACATATATATATATTGTTCAGTTTTAAGGCACCAGACAGCTGGCATAAATATATGCATATATTTTTTGTTTGTTTGAAAGAATTATTTTCTATTTTGATTAATAACAGTTAAAAACAAAAAGAAAAAGCATAACTTCTTTTGCATTTTTTTTTTTTTTTGTTAAAAATATATGCATCTGAGGACTTATTTTCTTATGTTTAAACAAAGTTATCACTTTTTAAATGATTATTTTAAGGTGTATATGTTAGAATAATTCTTGATGTCGACATATCATGCTTCAGTTACATAAAAATTTCAAGTGGTGGGACGTTTCGGTAGCGACTTCTACCTTCATCAGCCATGGAATGAAACACATGGTATTAGCATCAGTTGTTGCCAGATTTCAAAATAGCTTTCAAAATGATAGGTATGTTAAAAGGTGCATCTGTATCACAGGTGTTAGGAGTAAGGAAGATTTCAATGCTTTCGCGGTACCCGAGGGCTTTCTGATTGCTGAACGGAGCGATGCGTTTAACATTTTGCCTATGGTATGTCAACATCAAGAATTATTCTAATGTTTTGTGTGTTACATGTTTCACTGCCAATTATTCTCACGGTGTATATGTTATATTGGTTTTAAGGTATCCTAGTTTTAATGCAAAATTTAATGTTTTACAGTTTCAGACTAATCTTTATTATTTTTTGGCTTTAATGTTTTAGATGAATTTTTTTATTGATGTTTCCTTTTTAGATACAATTTTTTTGTTTCCTTTTTACAGACTTTTCTGCTTAATATTTTTGTATATTTTCTCTATGATTTAAGTGTCAGCTGACACTGGTGTTCAGAATTTCATATATATGTATTTTTAAAAAATATTTCCTTCAGCTTTGTAACATTACATTGTACCACTCTGAGGACTACTTCTGTTCTTCAGGTTTTCCATGTTTTGTTATCAACTGTTTTTTTCAAACAAAGAATGATTTTTTTTATTTATTTATTTATTTATTTATTTTTTTTTGTAGGGGTAAGCTCAAATGTTTAAGGCCCAAATAATTTTGGTTACTTTCCAGAAATTTATATTGCAATCATTAACAATAAATTTAAATCTCGTACAATCGTGGGTTAGCTCTCTTTGTCTATCTGTATGGAAGAAATCACAAGATAGCCATACACCATTTATATTATACAAAACGAACAGTTAAAATTGTTTGCTAGATATTAGGTCAAAAACACGAGAATTTTAATTATTTGTAATTACACATGGTCCTTACAAATCCTTAAAAAGTGCATTTTTTTAGGGTGCCTTAGAAGTACTTATTTTTTGCCCTCAAAAATCATATTTCTCCTAACTGGTTGCATGAAATCCAGAAGTTACAATGTTGTTTTTTTTTATGGTGCTTAGAAGTACTTATTTCTTGCCCTTAAGAAATCTTATTTCTCCTCACTGGCTACATGAAATCCAGAAATTATAATGTACATAATGTAAAATACAAAAGTTATAATGCTAGAAAAGTACACAAAACATTTTCTTCAGAACTCCAAGTCTGTACAATTGATCCTATTGCACCTCTTTCATTAGGAACTTGTTTAAAATTATTCCTCTTCAAACAGATCAGTGATTGGTAAGCATGATGAAAAACCAACATGATCTAATGAAAAGGACCAGCTTGGGTAGTGCTTACATGCCTCCAGAAGACATGAACTAGAAATTGTCAAACACTATATGAAAAGACTATCAAACCTTTCCCTGAAACATTTTTGAAAAATCTCAACACAACAGAAATGGAACTGTAACAGAGAAGCCATTACAATCATCACGTTGCTTGATTTTACCTCAAGAACCATGGTCATAAGCAGGGTTTGAAAAATCTTCACAAAACTTAGGAGCCAGGCAAAAAAATCTAGGAGCCAGTGGGAGAGGCCCCTTACGACACCTATAACAAAAAATCTTTTGGAAATGAACTGTCGACGAACATGACGAACAGCTTTGGTTTGGTAGTACCAATGATCAACAGCTTTGTCTTGCACAAAGTTCTCCAAACTCGGTCCATTCAGGTTTATCATTATAAGGTTGTGCAAGCTTGACACTTCCATTCGGTTTTGAAACTTATTTTTGATTAAGTTCATCAATGAAAAACCATGCTCACATGAAACAGTAGAGACTGGCATCACAGCAACTATGCTTATAAGTTTGCTTAAAAGTGGAAAACGATCATACATTGCAGTGACTCTTTGAAGCAGATGTTCCAAATTTAAGTCTTTTTCCAAGTGTTTTGAGTTATACCACTCAATCATAAGAGAATCAATTATTTCATCATTTGATTTAATTCCTTTGAGATTCAAAAATTTTATATAATGCAGTCCTAAAGTTCTTATTTCTTCCTCACCATAACTTATGATGTTAGTACCACTTGGCCACTGGAATGTATCAAACACTGCTGTCGCTTTTGCTCACTGGGATTCAGAGGTTAGGTCCTTAAAGAAAGCTCATCTGCAAGATTAAAATCTAAAACTGACGGAACTAGATTTCACTTACTGTTAGTGTATCAAATGTCCCCATTCACAGTGATCTCGGCACACAACTTGAGTTTCAGTGTCATCCATCACACAAGACCTTTTGTGCTTCATACTCGTTACCTTTTCCTTATGCAGCTATCCATTAATCTAATACTCCCATGATTTCCTTTGTCTTCCTCTACTATTTTTCCTGCTACTTGCGATGAATAAATTGTCTTAGTAAGCATCTCGCCACTTATTCTTTCAACATGGCTAAACTACCTAAAAACATTTGCCACCAACTTAATAACTTTTTGCTTCACATTTCACATCTGCATCATGTTTTCATTTCTCACATGATCAGAACTTATCCTGCCACAAACTTCCTGTAAGGCTTTTCTACAGCACACAAACAACTCCTATGCCTCTTCTGCAGTAACCAAGTTTAACTGCCACACATCAAATTACAGAGTAAGAATTGACTTGCCTACATATACAGCCATTCGATTCTTTTTTGAGAACCCATCATTTCTGTGAGATTCCTCTAAAGCAGCTATGACTTTCATAGATGAATTCACTTGCCAACTAATTTCACCATCTAATTTGTTCTTTCTGCCAAACATGCTTCCTAAATATACAAATTCATTCACCTGCCCTATCTCCGTGCAATTTAGACTGATCTTGCATTCAGTACTATCAGGTCTTCACTAAAAACCAGAACTTTGTTTTTTCCCTTATTTATAATCAGTTTCAATTTCATACAAACTTCTTACATCCGGGACAACATACTCTACAACTCAATTTTGCTCTTTGCCAGCAGGACTGTGTCATCAGCCAAGGCTGAACTGGATCACTTACTGGGCTGTAATATTAAGCGAAAACACTGAGGACAAAAGTTAGGAGTTGAGACACAGCCCCATCTATTAGCGTGTGACTCAGAAACATGCATGCTGTTTCTGTATCATTATTTACATCATTTGAACAAATGGATTTCATTTAATTTCTGAACTTGTATCATTTGGGCAAGGTAAAAATTTGTTCTCATTTAACAGGTCATAAAATTATTACATAATTTGCAGAAGGAAACACATCAATCGGCTACTTTTTCTATAAAACACATTATCACAGTTAACTATCACAAATAATTTTTACTGTGATGTAAAGGATATAAAGATTTTGGAATATAAAGCAAATAAAATAATTTGTGGTTTAAAACTCAGGCATCACGCGACAATAACACATAATTTGGCCACACAATAGAACTGACCTTGAATCTCTTCTTGAAAATATTTCCCTAAAGTTCCCATCAATAAAATTCACCATCAATGAAGAATCACAGCAAGGCATTGACTTTTTGGATGTCTACCTGGCAAGGCAAGGGAATCATCTCAACAGATCTGTCTACAGAAAACCCTCTGCAATAGCAAACATAATCCCATTTTCATCCCACTCCCCAACTGCTCACAAATTTGCAGCCTTTAAAACTTATGTCAATCATGCCAGGATTGTCTGCAACACTGAATCTTCCTTCAATGAAGAAATTGACACCATAAAGAAAATTGCCGAAGCCCATCAGTTCCCACCCTCTACAATTCAAAAATCCCTCCAAAATTCCCATTTGAAAAACCTGTCTGCTCTCTCACCAATAATAATGGAAAAACCACTATTCATTGGTTCCATCCCTTTCCGTGGATCCTTCTCCTACGTATAAGATGTGTAAACTTTTCAAAACTATGGGCTACACTCTCACAGTGAAACCAAACCATTCTGCAATAATGTGCCTGCTAAAGACAGGGAACCTGTCTCACCCTTGGACACCCCTGGAGTTTATGCTATTCCCATTTCAACTTCTTCTGGTCTTTCAGTGTATATTGGAAGCACATACCGAAGCATCAAAACAAGACTTAGTGAACACAAAAAAGATGTTTCCAATAGTCTTCCAAAGAGAGCTTTATCTACACTAACCCTTGAAGACACCTCTGCAGTTCTCATTCGGAAAGAAACCAAAAAAATTGCCCCTTTCATCAACAAAGCATCTCTGCATTTTCAAGAGAGCATTAAAATGTTGCTCACCAAAAACTGCAAATTCAGAGACCCCTCACCAAATAACATTTATTTGGATTTCTCTTCTAAAATCTGGCAACAGTTCCAACACCCCAACTTCAAATTGTAGTTCTGGCAAACCAGCCCATCCAGTTGATCGTGGGTGATCAAGGTCGTAGGATGACCGAAAGCTACTGCTAAACGAACCTTTTACCGTATGTGACTGTGTGTTTCACTCGTTTTATATGTTTATATAAAATAATTATTTTAAGTGACAGATTAAATGATATATACAAGTTGCATTCAACAATTCAAGATAAAAAAAAATAATTTAAGTGCAATATAGCAAGGCCAACCGTGTAAAAAAATACACAAAAAATAAGAAGCTAAAAATTTCACCTAACCACAATATAATGCTAAGAGTAATTGCTTGAGTGACTGAAAAATGTTAAAACATTCTTCAAGGGTCACACAACAAAATTTAGATTAACAATTAACCAGGATCTCATGTAGTCAATGTGCACCTATGCCTTAAAGGACACTATCTAACTATCAATGCAGTTTGGGTTTTTTTCAAAGAAGGAAGTACACCTTCAATGAATGTTCAAATGTGTATGTTTCAACAATGTGAAAAATAAAAAAGGAAACAAAAAAAAATATAAACCTAATGAATTGCCAAGTCAGTATTTCTTTATTTAGTCAAAAACTTCTTGAAACACTTTTTATATATCATCATCATCATTGTCAACCATTATCAATCCACTGCTGGACGAAGGTCTCTCCAAGTTTCCTCCACAACGGTCTGTCTTGTGCCAGTCTCCTCCATGTCACCCCTGCATACTTTCGAATTTCATCCACCCATCTCCCATGTGGTCTTCTTCTGGGTCTTTTCCTGTCCCTTGGAATCCAATCTAAAATTTCGGCTGTCCATCGATGATCTGTCCTTCTGGCAGTATGTCCAGCCCATTGCCATTTCAGGGATTTAACTCTGATCATGATGTCTTCCACTCTTGTCATTTTTCGGATCCACGAGTTCCTCTTCTTATCTCTCGTGGTTACATCATGATGTCTTCCACTCTTGTCATTTTTCGGATCCACGAGTTCCTCTTCTTATCTCTCCTGGTTACACCAAGCATGCACCTCTCCATGCTGCTTTGAGTTGTCTGCAGCCTTTGTATGTCTCTTTTAGTTAAAGTCCACGTCTTTGCACCATACGTAAGCACTGGAAGGATGCATTGATCAAACACTTTTCTTTTAAGACATAATGGCATATTGCTCTTGAAAATTATGCCGTTTCTTCCAAAAGCTCTATAGGCTAGTTTTGTACGCCGATTACTTTCTTCATCAATGTGACCCTCACTTGATATCTGCTGTCCAAGATAAACGTATGTGCCTGTTATCTAAAGCTTTCCTCCATCAATCGATAAATCTTCATTTCTTGTAAAAGCATTGAACATCACTTTTGTCTTCTGAAAGTTCATTTTTAATCCCACTTCTTTACTCTTGTCAGCAACTTCCTGGATCATATTCTGCAGCTCTGATGGGGTAGTTGCAAAAATGACTACGTCATCAGCAAAACGAAGGTGGGTTAGATAATCTCCATTAATCTTTATCCCCTTGTTTTCCCAGCTCAGCGACTGAAAGACACCCTCCAATGTGGCATTAAAGAGCTTCGGAGATATGGTGTCATCTCGTCTCACTCCCTTTCCAATTTTTATGTGTGTTGTATTTTCAAACAGCCGAATCTTTGCACCTGCATTTTCATAGATGTTATTAATAATATTAATGTATGCATCTTCAATACCGCAGGATTTCAGAGCCATTGTAACTGCTGATGGTTTCACTGAATCAAAGGCTTTTTCATAATCGATAAAAGCCATGCACAATGGAAGTTCATATTCCCTCGCTCTTTCAATAAGTTCTCTCAGTACGTGGATATGATCTATTGTGCTGTAGCCACTCCTGAATCCAGCTTGTTCTCTCGGTTGAGCCATGTCCAGTGTCACCTTCAAGCGGTGTGAAAGAACTTTAGGGAAGATTTTATAAACTACTGATAGGAGGCTGATAGGTCTGTAGTTCCTGAGATCCTCAATGTCACCTTTTTTATATAACAAGATCACTGTAGCGTTGTTCCAATCCTCAGGAATCTTCCCTTCATTAAGGCATCGAGTGAAAATTTGGGCGAGTACTGTTTCGATTTCTCCACTTGCTTCTTGTATGATGTCTACAGTAATTCCATCTTCTCCTGGAGAGTTTCCCCGCTTCATGTTCTTGATTGCATGTGCAACTTCTGCTGGGAGGACTGGAAGAACTCTGGTACTGGTATCTTTCATGATGTCTGGAGTACATGTATCATCCCTTTCATATAATTTGGAGTAGAAGTCTTTCATTCTTGTCAAAATTTTGCCTCTATTTTCTGTTACAGAACCATCATCTTTTCTCATTGCCATCATCTGTTTTCTTCCCTTACTGAGATGTCCCTTTCCTATCTTTAGGCTTTGATTGTTTTCAATTGCTTTCCTCACTAATTCACAATTAAATTTCCTTACGTCTTCAGTGATACTTTTTTGTACTGTCTTGCATAGCTCTATATATTCCACTTTGGAAGTCACATCTTCTTTAGTTGCCCTCATCTCTCTTCTTTTTTGCATCAACATTTTGGGTTTTCCTGATAATTTGTTCACACGCAACTTGTTCTTAGACCCAGCTAATTTTGTTGCTGTTTCCACAAGAGCTTTGGTTACTTTTCTGTTAACTTCAGAAATACCAACTTCTTCCGATATTAGGCCTTCTAAAGCAGAGAGTCTGTTCTTCAGTTCCAACTTGAAGGTATTATAGTGTTTTTTTAAGGTTGGTTATGTCAATACATTTTGTTTGTCTTATGAGCTCGCCACGTTCAAGTTTAGTGTTGAGGTGCATCTTACATCTCACCAATCTATGGTCACTACCTGTGTTGAACTTGTTTAGCACACTGCAGTCTTCTATAACAATTTTTTTTACACATAATATAATCAATTTCACTTGTAGCCCCATTTGGATGTCTCCATGTCCATTTCCTGTGTGGCTTTTTTTTTAAAAAGGAGTTCAAGATGAAAAACCCTTCTGCCTCTGCAAACTCTACGAGAGTATTTCCACGCTGGTTTCTGTTGCCGTGACCAAATTTACCTACTGAAGTTTCATTCTGTTGCCGTTGCCCTATTTTTGCATTGAAATCTCCCATAATTATCTTCAAGTGCTGCTTACCTTTATTATTTAGATGATGAATTTCCTCATAAAATTCTTCAATTTCTTCTTCAGGATGACTTGTGGTGGGTGCATAAGTTTGAATAATCTGAGCCTGGTATCTTCTCGAGAGTTGGATAACGAGTCGTGCAGCTCTGTCAAAGGAACTTTCAACTTCTACAACTTTATCCTTCAGTTTCTTGTTTATTATAAATCCAACACCACTAGTTCTGGCAGTATCTGTCCCACGATAGTAGAAGAGATGTCCACTTTTCAGTTCAATGAGATCTCCTTTTCTCCTTACCTCACTTAGCTCGACGATGTTCGACTTGATCCTTTGTAGTTCCTCTTCCAATTCAAGAAGCCTTGAATCAGAAGATAGGGAGCGTCCATTATATGCAGCCAAGGTCAGCATCAGATGGCAGCCTAGTCCGGTTCTCCGGGGAATCTTAGCACCCTCTGCCTTCATGTCGCACTGGCCGCTGCCTTGGCCAGGTACATTCCGGCTGCCGGAGACTGAGGGCCAAGATTTAAGTTGTGGAATCATTTTGGAGAGGTTTGGCCATAACTCACCACACTGGCCAAGCGGGTTGGTGAGTGTGGGATAGCATTTCCTCTAATCCTGATGGTATAGTTATACCGCTATTGGCGGTGGTCAGAGCCAATTTAGTGGGAACCGGATTCACCACGAGAAGGCGGGGTTGACATTTGTTAAGGAGAAGCTGTGATGTTATGCATCACCTGACCTTACATCCCCTTTTTATATATATAATATATAAATAAGGTAAGCAGCACTTGAAGATAATTACGGGAGATTTCAATGCAAAAATAGGGCAACAGCAACAGAATGAAACTTCAGTAGGTAAATTCGGTCATGGCAACAGAAACCAGCGTGGAAATACTCTTGTTGAGTTTGCAGTGGCAGAAGGGTTTTTCATCTTGAACTCCTTTTTCAAGAAAAAGCCGCACAGGAAATAGACATGGAGACATCCAAATGGGACTACAAGTGAAATTGATTTTATTATGTGTAACAAAAAATTCGTCATAGAAGACTGCAGTGTGCTAAACAAGTTCAACACAGGTAGTGACCACAGATTGGTGAGATGTAAGATGCACCTCAACACTAAACTCGAACGTGGCAAGCTCATAAGACAAACAAAATGTATTGACATAACCAACCTTAAAAAACACTATAATACCTTCAAGTTGGAACTGAAGAACAGATTCTCTGCTTTAGAAGGCCTAACATCGGAAGAAGAGGATATTTCTGAAGTTAACAGAAAAGTAACCAAAGCTCTTATGGAAACAGCAACAAAATTAGCTGGGTCTAAGAACAAGTTGCATGTGAACAAATTATCAGGAAAAACGAAAATGTTGATGCAAAAAAGAAGAGAGATGAGGACAACTGAAGAAGATGTGACTTCCAAAGTGGAATATATAGAGCTATGCAAGACAGTACGAAAAAGTATCACTGAAGACGTAAGAAAATTCAACTGTGAACTAGTGAGGAAAGCAATTGAAAACAACCAAAGCCTAAAGATAGCAAAGGGACATCTCAGTAAGGGAAGAAAACAGATTATGGCACTGAGAAAAGAAGATGGTTCTGTAACAAGAAATAGAGGCGAAATTTTGACAAGAGTGAAAGATTTCTACTCCAAATTATATGAAAGGGATGATACATGCACTCCAGACATCATGAAAGATACCAGTACCAGAGTTCCTCCAGTCCTTCCAGCAGAAGTTGCACATGCAATCAAGAACATGAAGCGGGGAAAAGCTTCAGGAGAAGATGGAATTACTGTAGACATCATACAACAAGCAAGTGGAGAAATCGAAACAGTACTCGCCCAAATTTTCACTCGATGCCTTAATGAAGGAAAGATTCCTGAGGATTGGAACACCGCTACAATGATCCTGCTACATAAGAAAGGTGACATTGAGGATCTCGGAAACTACAGACCTATCAGCCTCCTATCAGTAGTTTATAAAATCTTCACTAAAGTTCTTTCACACCGCTTGAAGGTAACACTGGACATGGCTCAACCGAGAGAACAAGCTGGATTCAGGAGTGGCTACAGCACAATAGATCATATCCACGTACTGAGAGAACTATTTGAAAGAGCGAGGGAATATGAACTTCCATTGTGCATGGCTTTTATCGATTATGAAAAAGCCTTTGATTCGGTGAAACCATCAGCAGTTACAATGGCTCTGAAAACCTGCGGTATTGAAGATGCATACATTAATATTATTAATAACATCTATGAAAATGCAAGTGCAAAGATTAGGCTGTTTGAAAATACAACACACATAAAAATTGGAAAGGGAGTGAGACAAGGTGACACCATATCTCCGAAGCTCTTTAATGCCACATTGGAGGGTGTTTTTCAGTCACTGAGCTGGGAAAACAAGGGGATAAAGATTAATGGAGATTATCTAACCCACCTTCGTTTTGCTGATGACGTAGTCATTTTTGCAACTAGCCCATCAGAGCTGCAGAGTATGATCCAGGAACTTGCTGACAAGAGTAAAGAAGTGGGATTAAAAATGAACTTTCAGAAGACAAAAGTGATGTTCAATGCTTTTACAAGAAATGAAGATTTACCGATTGATGGAGAAAAGCTGGAGATAACAGACATGTACGTTTATCTTGGACAGCAGATATCAAGTGAGGGTCACATTGGTGAAGAAATTAATCGGCGTACAAAACTTGCCTGGAGAGCTTTTGGGAGAAACAGCATAATTTTCAAGAGCAATATGCCATTATGTCTTAAAAGAAAAGTGTTTGATCAATGCATCCTTCCAGTGCTTACGTATGGTGCAGAGACGTGGACCTTAACTAAAAGAGACATACAAAGGCTGCAGACAACTCAAAGCAGCATGGAGAGGTGCATGCTTGGTGTAACCAGGAGAGATAAGAAGAGGAACTCGTGGATCCGAAAAATGACAAGAGTGGAAGACATCATGATCAGAGTTAAATCCCTGAAATGGCAATGGGCTGGACATACTGCCAGAAGGACAGATCATCGATGGACAGCCGAAATTTTAGATTGGATTCCAAGGGACAGGAAAAGACCCAGAAGAAGACCACATGGGAGATGGGTGGATGAAATTCGAAAGTATGCAGGGGTGACATGGAGGAGACTGGCACAAGACAGACCGTTGTGGAGGAAACTTGGGGAGACCTTCGTCCAGCAGTGGATTGATAATGGTTGATGATGATGATGATGATGACAAATATATATATATATATAATGAAAGAAAATACTCATAATTAACTTTGTAAGGCTTAAAAGCACCTTGAAATCAAGTTGAGTAAGTAAATCACAAAATAATGGAAACAAATTTTTGTACAACAAAAACTTTGAAATTCAAAACACTGCACAAAGTGGGGGAAAAGTAGGCAACAGCTTTTGTTGGCAACTTTACAGTCAAAACATCTTTTACGAATAAGATAAGAATTGACATTCAAAACAAATAATAATCGTGTGTACAATTCTACTGAGTAAAACAAAACCTCTGTCATATACGCATTAGCAAAAAATTAATTTTTAGTCTACTAGTGTGGCTTGCAATACATATAAAACTGCAGTCATCTGATTAGAGATAAAATCTCAATGAATTATACTATTAGCTGATCATGTTAATGGAAAATAGGAAATAAATCAGAACAGAATGATGAAATGCATAAATAAGGTCCTGAAAAGTACAGACTAAATCAGAAAAGAAATGTGATAGTTGCTAGTGGACCAAAAAGAACAGAAATCAATAAAAATTAATCAAAGAAATCAATAAAAATGAATCAGAACAATGAAATTCTTGTCTAGTAATTAATTACTTCATGGCTTCCTCTTATTACTTTCAGTAGCTTCCTTCTACTTCCACAGGTCTCAGACCTGTGGAAGTAGAAGGAAGCAAGAACTTCTGACGAAGATCTAGTGTTTAGATCGAAAATTTGAGAGGTAATGTACCTTAATAAATTTATCCTCGATAATTCCCGTTAAATATTTATAATACTGAAATTCTTGTTTCAAAACACGGTGTGCACGATTTAAATCACTGATTTTTTTTTTTTTTTTTACTTTTTATATCACCATTTAAAACTTTGAACAAAACTGGATTTAAGCATTAATTTTAACATGATCAGTCAAAGTGGCTGAAGTGAAAAAATAATTTTTAAATAACTTGTACAAAATTCTAGCGGATAATGCTTACCTTGGCATTCCTTTCTAGCGATGGGAACATTTCATGCACGTGTTTTCCAGTCTTTGTTGATGTTATTGTCCTAAAGTCCGTTGTATGCGATGACTGGCTTCATTTCTCACACTTTTCTCTGGGTATACTCATTGGATCTTTGCCTTAGGATTCCAAAAACATCAATTTTTACTGTTCTTTATACTCGAAATTTTCGCCCATCCTGAGGAGCGTGGCGACTTTACCACCGATGTTCGTGGTTAACTTCGCGCTAATGGAGTCCGATACTTCTTGTTGCCATTCGTCGGATATACTTTCCTGGATATATTTCGTTATCAAGCCCGGCTGGCGCCATCTATGTTTCATTAAAACAACTTTTTTTTTTTTTTTTTTAATTTCATCTCCTACCCTGGTTTTCTTGTCTTTTTTGCCGGTTTTTCTTTTGTTGTTGTTTTTCTTGTCTTATTAGTTCTTTCCACAGGCCCGATAATGTGCTAGGGTCATTCTGGTTACATACCCTTGCTTTATTTTTATAGATTAATATTGCTTCTTCCCTCCTCATTTGCCTTTCCGATTTTTTATTCTTTTTTAGCATTTTAATTTCATCGAATTTGGGGAATGTCCGGTTTTCCATGCAGAATTGCACTAAAGCAGTTTTGGCTTCTTTTTTTTGCCAATTAGATATGTGTTGTTTAAGTCTTTTTTTTAATCTGTTTTTCGTACTTCCAATGTACGATATTGGGGGTATGTGTGCAATTGGAATTTCGTAGGTTCCCCGATTCTTCTAGCATTTTTTCCTCTGGGAACGACCCTAGCACATTATCGGGCCTGTGGAAAGAACTAATAAGACAAGAAAAACAACAACAAAAGAAAAACAGGATAGGAGATGAAATTAAAAAAAAAAAAAAAGTTGTTTTAATGAAACATAGATGGCGCCAGCCAGGCTTGATAACGAAATATATCCAGGAAAGTATATCCGACGAATGGCAACAAGGAGTATTGGACTCCATTAGCGCGAAGTTAACCACGAACTTCGGTGGTAAAGTCGCCACGCTCCTGAGGATGGGCGAAAATTTCGAGTATAAAGAACAGTAAAAATTGATGTGTTTGGAATCCTAAGGCAAAGATCCAATGAGTATACCCAGAGAAAAGTGTGAGAAATGAAGCCAGTCATCGCATACAACGGACTTTAGGACAATAACATCAACAAAGACCGGAAAACATGTGCGTGAAATGTTCCCATCGCTAGAAAGGAATGCCAAGGTAAGCATTATCCGCTAGAATTTTGTACAAGTTACTTTGAAATATCGCACGTAAAAGAGAATAGTAGAATGATTAGAGCTATATAATAGTCAGAATTAGAACTACTAATTAGAATTTTTACATAGTTGTGGAAGAACTTTGATGCTAGTAAACAAAACTCAAAACATACTACATGTTGACAGGGTACAGAGGGCATATGTATGCCTAGAAGTAGGGATTAGCCATGTATGGCTCTTTAAATAGGGATTAGGAAGTGGTCTCTTCAGCTTCAGGGCAAAAGGGGTAACTGCAATGCAAGTAGTAGGGGTAGAAAAAGAAGAAACAGTTTCTTTAGTTTGGGAACAGGTTTTTATCTTCTGCTCAATAACCTGTCAGAACACAAGGTTGTTGTTCTTCTAGACTAGTACAAGGATCTGTTGCTGTTCATTGTTTGCCTTTGTTCCTCTGTAATCAGCTTTATACAGAGTACAATATTTGTATTTTCTACTTTAGAGCCAGTGCCTTTATGTTCTCAGATACTTTACAAATGTGTCTGCTGGGAGAAAGAAAGACCCAATTTGGTGCTATTTGAACACCAATGTGCGATTCTTTAGAGAGCTACGTAAAAAATTTGGCAATTTTATTGCAGGTTGTTGAAGAAAATCCAGATGCAATTGATCAAAATATTAAGTCAAAAATTAATAACATAATAATAAAAAAGAATGCACATGATTTACTGCAGCTACTGAAGCTAATTTCTGTAGCTTTGGACACAATCCAAAAATATAACTGCAACATTGCTGACGCTGTTGGAATTTGGAAAAAATTACAAAAGCTAAGAAAGATTTAGGAAAATAAAGCTCAAAATTTTTCAAGTATTATGAATAAGCGCAAACACCAGCCCACTTTTTAGTTTATCTTTTGTCACCAAAATTGGATGCTAAAGATTTAACTGCAGAGGAAAGAGATGAAGCAATTAATTTCGCTAAACAAAGGTATGATGACTGTGGATTAATAAACATTTTACTTAAATTTATGATTCGTGCCAAACCTTTTAAAAAAACAGGGTGTTGTTTGAACAAAAAACTGTGGAATCTTTGAACACGGTGGAGGTCATTAGCTTTGCTAAAGGACTTTAAGCTGTTGAAGCACTTCACACATGCAAAGCTACATCTGCTGGAGTAGAGAGAATGTTCTCTACTTTTGGAATAGTGCACAGTAAACTTGGGAATCAGTTGGGGGCAGAAAATGATGCTAAACTTGTGTTTTTACTTAGATCTTTAAATGGAAAATGTGCTTAAAAATTAACTGATTAACTATACTTACAGTGTCTCATGTTTGCAGTAGAAATGTTACTGCAACTGGAAAAATGCATGAATAATTTTTAATTATTTTTGTTGTTATTAATTTCCAGTTAATTAAATTTCTGCAAATAATTGCTTGTGTTTTGTTGCTAATGGATAGGATTAAGCCTAAAAATCAATTTAAATAAAAAATCTGATTTAAAAAAATTGGATTTCTTTGATTTTTTTTAAAAAGTCATGATTTTTATACAGCCTGTTTCAAAAATAAGTATCTGCAGTTTTACAATGGATAAAAAAAAATAAAAATCATAACAAACAACATTATGTTCTAAGCAATAAAAATAGCATCCATCCATCCCAAATGCACTAACTGGTAGAATAATATAATTAAAAAAAGTAAAGCACAGTAGTAAGCAAAAGAGTATGAGGGAAAATAAGGGGGGAACACTCCCCCATATAATAACAAAATACAAGATATGTTGAATTTTGTACAAAAGCTGTAATGCATTAAACTGAATATCAAAAAAATTCTGAAAAACATACTTTATTTAAAAGTCAACATTCAAATTATTCTGATTTTAAAATCTCTTACATTAACATCACAATTATTTTATATTTCATCTGTTCTGTCTACTGTTAAAAAGTTCAGTGACCCATTTTGTTTCTTTTATACCTCAATTTAATTCCCTATTCCCCATAAGCACCTAAGGTAAGGAAGAGTTATTTATCCTTAATTTATGATAACTAGTTCCAGGGAAGACACTGAAATGGAACTTGGAGCACAACATACATGCATTAACCACAACTTCAACCTGCTTTCCCTGGGCAAATAAGTTTTTCTTTCCATGTTTCACTTTAAATTCCGTATTTTGCATTTTCTCAAATCAAAGCATTCATCCTCTATTTATTAAAAAATGAGGAAACATACTGTAAAAATTTGCAATGCAATAAACTACGAGTTTAGTATCCCTTTGTCAATGAATACAAAACATCAGATAATTGTTGTATGGAAAAATAAGTAAATTGTATGTAAAACTCGCACATTTTTGGAGAAAAAAGATGACATAATGAATTCCCTTCTGCTGTACGGTCCAAAAAAAGATCTCATGACTTTTTATCAGGTACTACAAGAACTGTTTCAAGCTAAAGATTCTGCTATTTTCTTCTTTCTTAACAAAAGTGGTATAGAAACCCACTTTTAATTTTAGAATGAATTGTGATCATTCATCACATATACAACTTTTAGAACATCATTTTAAAGAACTTTGATATTTATGTACTAGTCTGTTCAGCCTTTTTTAATTTGAAAAAGCAAAACAGCACAGCCCTTCAAGCTAATGCTGTTTGACTCAACATAAAAAAGAAATTACAAGCTGAAGAGCCTACTAGTTTAGACTAAATCACTTTTTCATATTTCTGCATTATAGAAAGTTTATTTTGATTCTAATGCTCCACTTCTGCTTATGTAATTGAGAGCATACATCTTTATATATACACACACACATATATATATATATATATATATATACTAAAGAGCAAAGCCGAAAACATAAGAAAAACTTTAGAATTTTTTGCTTCAGTCTCTTCTTAATAGAAATCATCATCATTGTCAACCATTATCAATCCACTGCTGGACGAAGGTCTCCCCAAGTTTCCTCCACAACGGTCTGTCTTGTGCCAGTCTCCTCCATGTCACTCCCGCATATTTACGAATTTCATCCACCCATCTCCCATGTGGTCTTTTTCTGGGTCTTTTCCTGTCCCTTGGAATCCAATCTAAAATTTCGGCTGTCCATCTATGGTCTGTCCTTCTGGCAGTATGTCCAGCCCATTGCCATTTCAGGGATTTAACTCTGATCATGATGTCTTCCACTCTCGTCATTTTTCGGATCCACGAGTTCCTCTTCTTATCTCTCCTGGTTATACCAAGCATGCACCTCTCCATACTTCTTTGAGTTGTCTGCAGCCTTTGTATGTCTCTTTTAGTTAAGGTCCACGTCTCTGCACCATACGTAAGCACTGGAAGGATGCATTGATCAAACACTTTTCTTTTAAGACATAATGGCATATTGCTCTTGAAAATTATGCTGTTTCTTCCAAAAGCTCTCCAGGCAAGTTTTGTACGCCGATTAATTTCTTCATCAATGTGACCCTCACTTGATATCTGCTGTCCAAGATAAACATACGTATCTGTTATCTCCAGTTTTTCTCCATCAATCGATAAATCTTCATTTCTTGTAAAAGCATTGAACATCACTTTCGTCTTCTGAAAGTTCATTTTTAATCCCACTTCTTTACTCTTGTCAGCAAGTTCCTGGATCATACTCTGCAGCTCTGATGGGGTAGTTGCAAAAATGACTACGTCATCAGCAAAACGAAGGTGGGTTAGATAATCTCCATTAATCTTTATCCCTTTGTTTTCCCAATTCAGTGATTGAAAGACATTTTCCAATGTGGCATTAAAGAGCTTCGGAGATATGGTGTCACCTTGTCTCACTCCCTTTCCAATTTTTATGTGTGTTGTATTTTCAAACAGCCGAATCTTTGCACTTGCATTTTCATAGATGTTATTAATAATATTAATGTATGCATCTTCAATACCGCAGGATTTCAGAGCCGTGGTAACTGCTGATGGTTTCACCGAATCAAAGGCTTTTTCATAATCAATAAAAGCCATGCACAATGGAAGTTCATATTCCCTCGCTCTTTCAATTAGTTCTCTCAGTACATGGATATGATCTATTGTGCTGTAGCCACTCCTGGCTACAGCACAATAGATCATATCCATGTACTGAGAGAACTAATTGAAAGAGCGAGGAATATGAACTTCCATTGTGCATGGCTTTTATTGATTATGAAAAAGCCTTTGATTCGGTGAAACCATCAGCAGTTACCACGGCTCTGAAATCCTGCGGTATTGAAGATGCATACATTAATATTATTAATAACATCTATGAAAATGCAAGTGCAAAGATTCGGCTGTTTGAAAATACAACACACATAAAAATTGGAAAGGAGTGAGACAAGGTGACACCATATCTCCGAAGCTCTTTAATGCCACATTGGAAAATGTCTTTCAATCACTGAATTGGGAAAACAAAGGGATATAATTGGCAATGTTCTGATGTTCTGTTGGGCAATTACATACTGCTGATTAAAAAAAAATCTAAATTATTTTAAGGATGCCTCTAAATTTCCCTTATTCTCCTCTCACTACAAACACAGGTACATGTTTTATTGTACACAAACTTTCAGCTGATGATTTCTGTATGTTCCATTAAATAATAAGGCAAATAAAAAAACTACTCTTTTAATGAACTTTATTCTAGTTTTTGGCACATAAAATTGGCTTTGGTTTTAACACCTCTATCATAAGTTTATGCATATCATCTATACAATGAAATAAGTACATAAACAGATAAAAATGGAAACAGTTTTCAAGTCAAATTAAAATGTTCTTTTAACCAAAATATATTACACAAGGGTTTCTAATATACTTTATCCATACCCCGATGATGAAAGAAATAATACATATGTTACTGAGGTCTTCACATTTGCTACAGGATTAAGAAATTTATCACCATCTGACCCAATGGCATACCAAAATATTAAAAGGGAATGTGAATAACTACATGCTCTTAAGAGCAAGATCTATAATAAAAATGATACTTAACCACTATACAAACAAAAATAAAATTTAACAAATCAAAGAACTTTACATAATTTTAAGGAATTATTGACACACATAAATGCTACAGTTTAAACCTTATTTTTGAGCATATTATTAGCTGCACAGACTGAGCTTTCAAAGCTTAAATCTTTTACTAACTGATTTTCCAATTAATCATGTTCTGCAAAATTACCCACCTACGTCAAAAAAAAAAAAATGTAATTTTTCCAGATAGAAAAGTTGGTTCATGAATCCTAAATAAAATAAACACTCATTAAAAAAAAAAAGAAAAAAGCACGAGTTATTCTTTTACCAAAACTACCGAAAATGTATTTATTTCCTAATCCAGGATTTCTACATTTTCTTGAATTACAAAAAAATTCTAAAAAACCAAATTCATAATCGAGGAAACATAAAACGGATAAAATTGCAAAAGAAACACAACTACATAAAAGTACGCTACACTGTGCCCTTGACTATTAATCACTCCCTACGCTTTTTTATTTTTATTTTATTTTTTCCTGTAACTGTGTCCTCGAGAAGACAAAGGCTTCTGTGGTTCCAAACAGCTGTTTGACCCGTTAGCTGTGGTGGGTTTAAAGTACCGTTAAATAAACATCTCCTGACTAATTAAATGCCAAGAATCACAGACTATCATTTTCGTTCAATAATAAGAAACTTAAAAATGATACTAACGCATCAGTTTTCAGAAACACCAATACTTAAACACAGAAAAACGGAAGAAAAAAAAAGTAGGTTAACATCTTACTAGCTTTCGTTGGGAAAATTGGGCGTCTTGGGAGGCTCAAACTGATTCAAGTGGCAATATAACACATCAAAACAAAAAACACATCTCAACACAAGCAACCATTCCATTTCTATATATACTTGGCTGGCAAGTAAACGGATGAACGATAGTTCCATTGCAACAGGGGTGAAAATGATAGTTTTGTTTCTCTTTCTTAGCCCCACAACAACCAGCAGCCATGACTTCCCCCAAGAGTCAGCTGAAAACACTAAACAAAACATAAGATCAAAGCTGTGTTGCCAGTTCATGATAGCCTTGACCTAACTTTTACTAAAATCTTTCGCCACAGCTATTACCGATTTTGGTTACTCAGGAGTATTTCAATGAAAATAAGAAATAAAAAACAAAAGAAGACTTTCGGTCTTTCTTCTTTAAGTTAAAAATCGTAAAATACAGCACAGTTTACATTTTAATGGATATGATAATAATCACGAGATTTTTGGGAAAGTGAAAAGAATGAATTGAGTAATCATTGTTTGACGAAAATATAGTCTCTGACAATAATCGTATTTTGCACTTATTTAGTACAGATTTTTTTATTGAAGGTTTAACGACCACCGCGAGCCTACCTAATATTTTGGTGAGCCCACCCGTCAGCCCACCCAGAACTTTTTCGATAAACGAAGAATGTATTACACTTTACTATTATTGGAGCTGCATGTTCTTCTGTGGTAATGGGAGAAGAGTAGTGTTATGCAATTATTTTTCTCCAACCATAATGCATGACTCAGACGGGCAACCTTACTTGAATGTTGCGCTTCCGCTTTGGCTAAGCTGACCAGACGTCCCCAATTCTTGAGGACAGTCCTCGAATTTAGTTTACTGTCCCCAAAAACGTCTGAAGCCTTTGGGGACGCAAATTGTCCTCAAGTTTTGATGTTTGTCCCCAAATGTCCTCGAATTTACACTTCCTCATTAACCCTTTAGATTTCCAATAAAAAATTTTCTTAAAAGTAGTTTCCGTTGTACTAATTTTCCAACATGCTTCTTGTGAAAGCAAATTTTAACTTTTTTTTCTTCTTTCTGGGTTTAACGACCACTACGAGCAACTCTAAGGACTATAAGCAGTAACCTGTCTCTAATTTGGAGACATTCGTTCTACGGAAGGGAGGTACCAAGTGCTGCAAGACAAATACACCACCCGGGCCTCATTCGAGACTCGAATCCGTACCAACTTATACGAATGGTCAGTAGCCAGCACTAGGTCAATGCACCAGTTGGCGCTGTCAAATTTCGACTGTACTAGTCCTGAGTTTCTCCAAAAACTTTGGCAAAATGAAAAATTCGCCATGCAATTACTATGGTGTGCAGCCTAATTTTAATTCAGCGCATGTACCTAAGGTAAAGCATTTCACTTTTGCTAATATGTTCTCGCCATCATAGTTCTGCTTTGTCAATACAAATTACCAACATTCTATAAGATATATCATTTTAAGATACAGATTTTAATGTGTAATATCACACTTATTGAAGCAATGCAGTTTTGTGACAAAAAGATTTGCGTATTTATTTTGAGTACGTATGTGTCCCCAAATGAACTACCGATTTGGGGACGCCACACCCTTTTGTCCTCAAATCGGTGTGCCGATATCTGGTCACCTTAGCTTTGGCACACAGAGGTCGAAGCCCGGCCGGAAGTTCAAAGATTATCGTCAATCCGAAGCCGCGGCTCATGCCATTCAGTGGCGGCTTTTCAGGTGAAGTAGGTGAAGTAGTGCCTCTTCACCTATTTCATTTGAAATAAGGTTTTATTTAATAATTTCGTATGATATATTCTTTTTTTGCCTTTATTGAGTGCCAAAATACCGAAAATTTTGATTAGATATCAATTCACAATGCGCGTTCAATGCGGAAAACAAGCCCTTATACGCAAAACAGTTCAAGTGAAGAGCTGAAATGAAAATGCTTAGAAGTCTTCAGTTTTCGTCCGAGTTGCCGTGGTGACTATGACGTCACCCTCCCCTATCTGCCGGGCAAGTGAAGTGTTTTAGCTTGAGACGCCAAGGCTCTGCACCTGCAGTCGTGACCTTCCGAAGAGATCGCAGTAGAACGGGACGGATTGCCAAGGGTTCTTTGCAATTCACTAGGGCTTTTTCCTTGCGGTGTTTTGGTACATACTTTCCGAAAGAGATTTGTTTTTTCGTGTTTTGTGATTGTTTTTTAAAAACTTCGTTAGTTACTTTAGTTTCGTGTACAGTTTAACTGATAGTGATCCGCCCCGGTGGCGCAGTGGTCTAAGCGATGGCCTCTGATCATTCGTTCAAAAGGGGTCCGGGTTTCAAATCCCGGTGAGGCATGGATGTTGTGTTTGTCTTACGGCACTGGCTCTCTCCCTTCCCTGGAACCAGTGACCCTAAATTAGGGACGGGCGACTGCTTATAGCCCATTGAGTTGCTCACGGCGGTCGTTAAACCATCAATAAAAAAAACTGATAGTGATAGTTTTAGTTTTCAGTATGCATCCTGTGAACGACATTGTCTGTAATTTATTGCAAACTCCGTTCAATCGGTGGAAAGATGAAAATAAAATAGACATTTTACTTCAAGGACGACCGATGGATTCACTGACAATTTTCGCCAAGAAAGAAATCAAGAAGAGCGGTAAATCTTACAATATTAATTTTAAAAATTGTTGGTTAACTGAATATAAATGGCTTTGTAGCCCTTCTGTGTTACAAAAATTATTTTGTTGGCCCTGTTTATTTTTTAGTAATAAAATTCGGCATGGAATAAAGACAATTTTCAGATTTCTTAAATATAAAACGGTCACTTCACAAACGTGGTGATTCTAGCGAACACCTGAAATGCGAATTAATGCTAAATAATTTTGAAAAGAATCAGAACACCATTGCCGATGCCCTGAGGGAGAATGCTAGGCTTTTGAAAATGAATTTCAACGAAAGCGTTCGTTTAAATAGACTTTTCCTGCAGACAATGATTGATGCAGTACTGTATTTGAGTAAACAAGAACTAGCATTCCGTGACCATGACGAAAGCATTGACTCGATAAATCGCAGAAATTCAAGGAATTGCTTTTACTGTTGATATCAAGGTCCTTTAAAAATTCAAATCAATACGAAACGATAAAAAATGTCTTCACAAGTGACTCAAAAACTATTCAAAACGAATTAATTGAATGTATTTCTGAATATATAAACGATCACGTCAAAGATGAAATAAATGAAGTTCAATGCTTTTCTATTCAAGTAGATGGGAAGACATAACCAGACTTCCGAGTGCTCTTTAATAATAAGATCGGTTGATTCGGAAGGTATATTGGTTGAGCGATTTTTGGGTTTCCATGATGTGAGTGAAGATAGAACGTCAGAAGCTTTATACAAAATGCTAGACAAAATTTTCGAACAGTTTGATTATCAACACAAGTCAATAGGACAATGTTACGATGGGGCAAGCGTAATATCTGGACACTTGACTGGGATCCAGAAAAAATGAAGCTTAAAGCTTCTCAAGCTGTTTTTGTTATTGCTTAGTACATCGTTTGAACCTTGTATTACAGCAGAGTTTTTCTAAGTATCGAATATTTTTTGCAAGCCTCAGTGTAATTCCTTTGTTTTTTCACCACTCAGCGAAGTGGTCGCTTCGCTGAGTGGTGAAAAAACAATACACTCACATCAACAACCGCAAGATGCATGCCAACCATAACAGAAACTCGATGGTCCTCCACTTCGAAGTTAGTAAGTGTAATAGTTGAAGATCGGGATAAATTGAAGGAAATATTTGAATTTCTCACAAATAGTGACCAATCAGACAAAAAACCAATTCAACTTGCCCAAAGGATTTTAAATGATATGAACACTTTTGAATTTACATTTTTGGCAATAGTATTTAATGAAATATTTGGCTTCACCGATCTATTATTCGAAATTTTGCAGAAAAAATCACTAGACATAAACTACTGTGTTACTCAAATTAAAAAAAAAACTCACGAAATTTTGAGCCATAAAAGGAACGATGAGGTATTTGAAACACTGTTTGGAAAAGCTAGCAAAATCACAGAAATAAACAGATCTAAAAGGGAATATGCTGCTCTTACACAAGAAACAATTTTTCAAAATTATAAACAGTTGTATTTTTAAATTTTGTACCACATTCTTATGAAAATGGATATAAGATTTCAGGACTGTGAGAAACTTAAACTTTAATTTGCCTGTCTTGCTGACACAACCAATTGAGACCAATTTAATTCATGCATTTCTTCTCATGCTTTTGAAAATCTACAACATTTTTACGGAAAAATATTTACTAAACACTAGCGCCTTAAAAATGAACTGAGTCTTGTATATGCTGATGAAAAATTAAGGAATAAATCGACTCATGAACTTCTTCGAGTGCTTCATGGAGATAAAGACATTTTTACAGAAGCTTATATATTGGTTTCTCTGATTTTAACAATTGCATCTGCAACTGTTTCAGTGGAAAGAAGTTTTTTCTTGCCTTAAAAGAATACAAACTTACTCAAGAAACGCTATTTCTTCAGATAAACTTGCTTCTTTGGCAAAGATTTCTATTCAGAAAGACATTTTCTTGATGTCACGAAGAAACAGCTATTTTATGACGACATAAGCGACAAATTTCCAGTTTTGAA
Organism: Macrothele yani; assembly: GCA_039090855.1. Classification (NCBI taxonomy): domain Eukaryota; kingdom Metazoa; phylum Arthropoda; class Arachnida; order Araneae; family Macrothelidae; genus Macrothele; species Macrothele yani. The sequence continues at coordinate 153,413,564 of CM076996.1, forward strand.
GGGAAGAAGAATTGATCTAATATATAAAAAAACAGGTAAGTTCTCATTAACTGATTTTCATTGAAGACAGTAGATATCTTTTCATATTGCTCTTGTAGCTCTTCTCCTATTTTTCCTACCACGAGCCGCCACTGATGCCACTGGGTTGAAAAGTTGAATGAGCATCACCCTTCCAATCCCATCCCCATCGTGGCGCTCTCGCAGATTATGACAAATAGTGGGCGTTATCACGATCGGCAAAAACAGCAGACAGTGATCAGTGTCAGTCAACACCAAACAGTGAGCGAAATTTCTCTTGGCTAGTTAATAGTTGCACTCGTTTTCTTTCTCGTTCTGGTGAAAAGACTATTTTTTCCTGCTTGAAGTACGTTTTTGCACGTATTGTGCGTGATACATGAAGGTGAGGTATTTCTTCACAAACCAAACTTTGAATAACCTATGTTAGGATTCAACATTTAAATACTGTACATAAATAAATATTCTTAATTTCAACTATAAATATTTCATTATCATTGAAGTCAACTTGTCTATTCGAAACTCATATACTACGTGTGTAACAGTATTATAAAGGACCTTGTCCTAATATACATTGCCTATCTCCCACGTAATTTGGTGTCCATGTATATATATGTATAGATTGAACTTCTACTAAAATTTGAAATAACATGTCTGTAAAGAAATGATTGAATTTACATTTATCCGCTAAGTGACGCTGATGTGAATCTCTGTGATTTTATTGCAATGTTTGTTAATCTATGTCTGGCAACAGGTTTTCTTACTTTTACTTTTGGTTTCGGAAGCTGTTGTGAGCTGCAGCAAGTTGAAATGCTCTGTGCGGGAGTCGATCGAGTCGAAGCAAGCAGTTTTCGTGTAGATGTTATAAAATGTGTCGTAAGTGTCGTGTAGATGGTACAAATGTGTTGTTCTTGATTTGTATTTTGTGTGCCGGTACTCCGAGAAACCTTTCTGTCATACAACAATTGTGATTTCATTCCTCACCACATTAGCCATTTAGGTTCTCTTCGAGATGTGATCAGCAGTAGGACTGTCTACAGTGTTCTTGAGTTTTAGGTATTCCCGATATACACTGCTGGCCACCCAAAATGCAGCACCAAGAAGGACACGAGATGCAAAGCCAGATTTATTGGACACATAACAACAGATACAAAGATGAAACGATTGAGCTTACAGGCCCGTGCGACTTGCGGAACACTCAGACATCAAGAGTTCGTGTGGCCCCCATGACTGGAAATAACAGCCGCTACACGTCGCGGCATCGAACGAAAGAGGCTTTGGATGTGGGTTTGGGGTATGTCGGTCCAGGCTGCTTCCACACGTTACCACAGTTCATCAGGCGTAGCCGTGGGTGGTGCTTGCCGGGCTACTCGGTTGCCGATCAGCGACCAGACGTGTTCGTTGGGCGACATATCGGGATAACAGGCGGGCCACGGCAGCAGTGACACCTGTTGGGCCGTGAAGAATTGTTGCACGATGCGTGCCACGTGCGGGCGCGCATTGTTCTGTTGAAACGTGGCCGCTGGCAGGTCCAGCAGGTAAAGGAGGATTACAGGCTCCAAAACGTTGGAGATGTAGCGGTGGCTGTTGAATGTACCGGCGATGCGCACCAGAGGGTGTGGCTGTCATATCCAATTGCGCCCCAAACCATAGCGCCAGGCGACGGACCGGTATGGCGATGCATAATGCAGGCGTCATACAGTCTCTCGCCGCGGTGCCACCACACGCAGATACGACCATCGTGGTGTTGTAGGCAAAATCAGGATTCGTCGAAGAAGACAATGTTGTGCCATTCCGTAGTCCAGGTGCGGCGCTCAACGGCCCACTGCTGCCGCACTCGCCGGTGGTGTAACGTCAATGGTGATCGGAGCAATGGGCGCCGCGCGACAAGTCCCCGCTCCTGTAGACGACGTCGAACGGTACGAGCTGACACAGGTTGTTTCGCAACACACCCTAATTCTTGCGCTAACGTCCGTGATGTGGCGGTGCAAGCCGTCAATGCCCGCCACACAACATGCCGGTCCTCTCGTTCGGTGGTGTGACGCGGCTGCGGTAATCACTCACGTCGGTCCGTCCTTCCTTCCTGCACCCACCGAATCCATACTCCCCTCACTGTGGCTGGATGTCGTCCCACACGGGTGCCGGTGTCTCGGTACGATAAACCGCTATCGCGATAAGCCACTATTCGTCCTCTGTCGAACTCCAAAACGTGCTGGAATGACTGCCATATTCTGTGACGAGGCATCAGGAAGCTTCCCACGCACAGTTCCGGCTGCACAACACACTTCCACTACTTACACCCCGCCTTCTGTGCACCCTTCTTATAGTGCTTCTCGGTGGCGTGCCGGGCACACATGATTTGCATATGCCCTGCAATGCTAATCGTTTGCATGTCCTTACGCGGGCGACGCATGCTTCGAATTTCAGGCCAATCGGATGCTTCCTTCTTGGTGTTGCATTTTGGATGGCCAGCAGTGTATATTTGAGTTTTATTGCGGAATCCAACTATGTCCACAAAACGATCAATCCATGAGATCGTTTTTGAACAAGTGTTAATCAGAAGAAGAAAAGTAAATTAAGCGATGGTGTCAACAAAGCTGATAATGATTATCAGACAGCCTCAACTTCGTCAACAGCGTATGGTGAATCATTAGGGATCAACGAGGATTCTTTAAGTGCTTGTAGTGATTCAATGGGAATTGTTTATGAACGCAGTGCTTGTGAAAATAAAACATTGAAAGGACCACATGGTAGCAAGACAAACAATGTTGAACTCGGAGAGCTTCATATAGCAACTTCCCTTTCGGATCAACCCAAACAGCCTATATTAAAACAGTTCCCACGAAAAAAATATGGTAAAGAACAGAGAAGCTTCCAGTCATTCTGGTATAGCATGTTTCCATGACTTGAATATAGTATAAAGATAGATTCCGCCTTTTGTTTTCCTTGTTGAATGTTTTGATCGGACGACGAAAAACGTGAGGTCACCTTCACTCAGCGAGGTTGTAACAATTGGAAAAAAGCACTTGAAAAGGATTCGGGGTTTTAAAAAACACCAGAACAGCTTGACCCACAAAACTTGCCTGGCGTCGTGGGCCTCTTATAAGAAAATGAAATCTAGAAGCGCAGAATCATTAGTTGCCACACTTCAAAGGGCTGTATATGCTGCGGAAGTCAAGGAAAATAGAGAGTTATAACGAAGTAAATTTCTCCGTCATTTTTAGTCTACGCCGGGATTCGAACCCGAGGCCGCTTATTCCGGAACAAGTCGCTCTACCAACTGAGCTACGCAGGCATTTGTTCTGATTGCTATGTGCCTTTATGTCGTGTGCGTCCTGCTGGCAGGTACGTCACATCTCCCCCCCCCCGAAAGAGGGCCGGGGGCATGGCCCACGGGTCAGCCGTGACCATGAATCGTTGCAGGCAGACAACCACTGTAGAACGTGCACTTGAGAACTCCCAGTCAATCTGGTGTGTGGAATGCAACGTCACACACATTTATTTTTCGAAGCACTCTAGAAGGGATTCTCTGATTTTTCCTGTCTCGCAGTGTGGAAATAACATCACACCAATGCGAGATTTTGAACGGCCGGGTCATCCGGATGCCATTATAACGAAGTAAATTTCTCCGTCATTTTTGGTCTACGCCGGGATTCGAACCCGAGGCCGCTTATTGCGGAACAAGTCGCTCTACCAACTGAGCTACGCAGACATTTGTTCTGATTGCTATGTGCCTTTATGTTGTGTGCGTCCTGCTGGCAGGTACGTCAGTAGTATAAGACCGCGCTTGATAACCCTTTTCGGTGGCAACACTTCCGGTCACGTGACGGGTGGGCGGATCGTGCGCGACGTCACTTCCGGTCTCCTCTCGGCGCGAGGGAGAAATACGATGGCAGCGCCCTCTGGTGGTGGTTCGCGAAAATTTGCAGCCCCATCTGTCGGCACTTTTTGAAATTAATTTTCCAAAGGGGTAGTAACCTTTTTTCGATGGCAACACTTCTGGTCACGTGATGGGTGGGCGTGGCGTGTGACCTCAGTTCCGTTCGGTGCGAGGGAGCAAGGCGATGGCATCGCCCTCTGTCGGATTGGGGGGGGGCGGAGTGGTGGAGAAAACTTTCTATTTCTTTTCGCTTATTGGCAACGGAGGTCTGTTGACGTCATCATCTTAGAAAATATTCTTGTCGAAAAAACCGTACAGGGCGTGTTTGTGCTTGAATTCCGAAAGTTATGTGCTTTCACAGCGTGTTGAGAGAGTCACTCCTGTGTGTGTTGTCGACTGTGTCGGTTGTGTGGTTGTGTCCGTAAGTTTTTTGACTCCAGGATGAAGCGCAGTAACGATGGCATTTGTGAACAAGTGGATTATCATGAAAGGCCCTTTACTTCTCGGACTAAAACTTCGAAAGGATTCACATTGGATAATATACCAAGTCATCATTTTCATCTTGGTGGCGATGCGTTTGCTGTTGTCAGCGATTTTAAGGATCGTGTAAAAGTTCACCTTCGGATGTATAAGTGCGTCGACTTGCATTTTTACCCGACCAGTCACGGGCTAGTGATGATGCCATTTTTATGGGAGGAATTCCTCGAGGCTATGATGTTCACGGGTCCGTTTGACACCGCCCTAACCGACCTAACCCAATGTATAGCAAGGAAACTGTTTCTGACAATGCATAAGGAAAACGACAGGAATTATCTGCATATTCAAAGCATTGGTGTGAACAATGGATTCTTATCAGCATATCGTAACCGGATATCTCTGACTGAAGACCAATGGGAAAAACTTAATGAATGTAGTGATGATATTAGGGCAAGCATTCACCAAACAATGTTTGGATCGTCCTTTAAGAAGCTCGTTCTCGACGAGGCTGAAAAAACTGGACATAGCAGTGTTGACTCCATAGATGGTGAATTTGCGTTAAAAAAGACATTTTGCCACGTGATAAAAAAGAACATTACTTCAGCCATCGATGGACTGATCGACTGTCTTATGTGCAAAATTGAAGATCGCTATGGATTAGGACATGCCTGTGAATTTTCAACTCGAAAAGGTAAAGTGCATGCATTGTTCAAAAAGGCCGTAGCCAATTTGGATCTAAAATTGATCGCCCATGAATTTGTGAACGACTCATTTTTCATGTCGGAAAACACTTATTTGATTTTTTTTAATCACTTGAATATTTGCGATGTATTAGAAAGTGCTAAAAATCTGTACATTTTGGAAGACCCTATGCATCAATAAAGTCCCATGTAAGTACCCTTTTGTGTCATTTCTGTTGTCTGTGTTTTAGTGTAAGCATGAGTTTTACTGTTTCTGTTGATAGTATTCAAATCAGTTGTTGTAATGGAGAATCACGATCTCTTGAAAAAGACTTATCTGGATCCAGCTCACCCCGGAAGTTTCGGTGGAGTAAATGCTTTGTACCATGCTGTAAACGGAAAAATAAAGAAAAAGGAAATCGAGGAATGGCTGAGGGGGAGAAAACTTACACCCTTCATAAACCTGCGAGGAGACATTTTCAGAGAAATCGAGTCATTGTGATGGGAATCGATGAACAGTGGCAGGCTGATTTAGTTGACTTGACCAGTCTGAAACAACATAATAACGGATATAAATATTTATTAACATGCATTGACGTGTTTTCAAAATTTGCATGGTGTGTTCCTATGATACAAAAAACTGGGTCATCCATGATCAAAGTGTTTCAGAAAATATTTAAAGAACGCAAACCGTTAAACCTACAAACTGACCAAGGTTCTGAATTTAAAAATCGAGAATTCCAGAATTTCCTGAAACAAAACAACGTCCATTTCTTTACTACCAGAAATGAGACAAAAGCGAGTGTAATAGAAAGGTTTAATCGAACTCTAAAAACAAAAATGTGGAAGTACTTTACTAGTCGAAACACATACACATATATTAACATCTTGCAGAAATTGATACATAGTTACAATGCAACGCATCATCGAAGTATTAAGATGGAACCAGTAAATGTCAGTCTAGAAAACCAAGAGGTTGTGTGGAATAACTTATATGGCGATATATCTGAATCTCATCCAGTTTATAAATTCTATATAGGTGATACTGTGAGGTTATCTAAAACCAAATTACAATTCGAAAAGGGGTACGAAACGAATTGGTCAGAGGAGTTATTTAATGTTTCCCAACGCTTCGCTAGATCACCTCCAGTGTATAAAGTTAAAGATTTACTAGGAGAAGACATTGGTGGTACCTTCTATGCCGAAGAACTGCAAAAAGTAAAAAATGACCACTACCCAATCGAAATGGTTCTGAAGAAACGTAAACGGAAAGACAAATATGAATATTTTGTTAAATTTAAAGGCTACCCTGATAAGTTTAATTCATGGATACCATCGAACGATTTAGTGAACATATAAAAGTTTAAGTACTTACCTGAGACGTTCAGTATGAAAAATGAGTTTCTATCTGACGTTACCGAGCGATAGCTCTCTCGGCTACTTTTTGGACAACAAAATATCTCATTTCATAACGCATCTTCCTTCCTCAATCGAACTGAATGGAGACTGGGAAGTGGGACTCGTCGAACTGATCTACCCCCATTCGTGGTATAATATCACGAAAAATTCTAATCATTTCGAATACGATTTAGGAACGGGTCAGTTTAAGACGGGAAGAATATCTCCAGGCCATTACGAGTCTGTAGCGGACATTGTTAAATCCATGAGCAATCACTTTGCCAATAAAATCTTTTTGAATTATAATAAAGCGACTCAAAAGGTCAAGTCAACTCTTCTTAAAGGTACTCGCTTGGTTTTGCCCCCAGGGATTGCAGAAATCTTAGGATACCAACCCATGCAACTTTCGGCTGTGAATGGAGCTCTCTCTGTAAATGGTGAATTTATCGCAGATCTAAACGGTCGGTTTTCTCTGTTGTATGTGTACAGCGATATTGTGGAACCGCAACCGGTGGGGGACATGGTTGCTCCTCTCCTTCGCATCGTTAAAGTGAGTGGTGTGGATGGAGAGATGGTCAGCGCTTTGTTCGATCGACCTCATTATTTGCCTCTTGCAAGAAAAAATTTCCAAACCATCGAAATTGTTATAAGGAATCACACAGGTCAATTAGTGCCATTTGAACGGGGAGAGCAATCGTGAAACTTCATTTTCGTCTCAAACATCTGTAATCATGTATGAACCCTACCACTGCTGTACGAAATCCTTTGAGGATTATTACATCAGCCAAACTGGAAAAGGATTATTCTATTATCAAGGAGTACCACTGCAAAAAGGTTATGGACTTGGAGGACTCTTTCGTTCGTTATTTAGAACGGCGGTACCATTATTCAAACAAGGTGCTAAAACGCTCGGAAAACAAGTCTTACGAACGGGGATGGATCTCGTCACGGATGTTATTCAAGGAAAAGATGTGAAGATAGCAGCCAAACAACGAGCTAAAGAAGCAGGACAACTACTCACCGACAAAGTCGCTACCAAAGTAAAGAAAATGATGGGTGGAAGTGTTAAAAGGAAGAGAAAGACGATGAAATATATCATTTCTTCAAAGAAAGCCAAGAGAGTAACACGTGACATTTTTGATCCGTAAAACCATGGCTCTGATTCACAGTCATTCTTCCGTATGCCTAAAGTCGGAACTGGATTTATTTGCTTTACCGCCCACACAAACAAGCATAGAAAAAGGACAATGGATTGAATACCACCCCTTAGCCAATATTCGAGATGGAGGCCCTTTGGAATTTAATATTTCGGGGAGTGGAGAAGAATACATGGACTTATCTTCCAGTCAACTTTACGTGAAAGTCAAAATCGTGAAATCCGACAATTCCGTTCTGCCCGACAAAGAGCCCGTGGGCCCCATTAACTGCTTCCTTCATTCTCTGTTTTCGCAAGTCGACATCAGTTTAAACGAAAGAGTGATTTCGTCGTCAAGCAACACGTATCCATACAGAGCTTATATTGAAACTCTGTTGAATTATGGAGAAGAAGCAAAGAAAACATATTTAGCATGTGAAGGTTTTTACAAGGATACATCCGGACATCTACATGAAATTAACCCCACGAATGCTACAACGAACAAGGGATTGTATCAACGCTACGAACTCGTAAAGGATAGCAAGACGTTGGACATGATTGGAACCTTGCATTGTGATTTATTTTTTCAAAATAGACTGTTGCTAAATTTAGTGGATGTGAAAATCAAACTGATTCGTAGCAAACCGGATTTCTGTCTCGTTTCCTCCTTCGGGACACCCAATTACAGAGTTCTCATCGAACATGCATCAATTTTTGTGAGAAAAGTCAAAGTCAACCCAGGAGTTGCCATAGGTCATGCAAAAGCTTTAGAAAAATCTCCTGCCAAATATCCCATTGATCGTGTTTTATGCAAAGTGTATTCCATTTCTCAAGGAAGTATGTCCTTCGTGCAAGACAACGTATTCCTTGGACAAATGCCAAAGAGATTGGTCATTGGGTGTGTGGACAACGATGCCTTTAATGGTACATATAAGTCAAACCCCTTCGAATTCAAACATTATGACGTCAACTTTATCGCCGTGTACGTTGACGGTCAACCCGTTCCCCATAAACCACTAGAGCCCAACTTCGAAACGGAAAATACAGTTCGTTCTTACCATAGCCTATTTCAAGGAACCGAGAAATTGGGGCAAGACATAGGAATTTTCATCGGCCGTGAAGAATTTTCCAAGGGTTATACGCTGTATGCTTTTGATCTTAGTCCCGATTTATGTGATGGTGGACATATGAACTTGGTCCAGCAAGGAAATTTGAGAGTGGAAATCAAATTTAGAAAAGCTTTGTCAAAAACAATTTCTGTGTTGATCTACGCAGAGTTCCAGAATATTATCGAAATTTCCAAGTCCAGAAGCATTCTTTGTGATTTTGCTAATTAAAAGGAATGAACAGTGTGCAAATAACTAGGATTCTAACGCAAGATCCTGTGGCGCATCGTTCATTTCTCGGTGTGTTTGCATGCAACCGACTTCCTAAGAGAATTTCCAAGTTCCCAGCCTGCCTCATTGTGAACACGGATCAGTATGGGAGTCCCGGGAAACACTGGCTGGCCATGTTTATGCCAAACCCAATAACTGTAGAATTTTTCGATTCCTATGGACATCCCCCAGAATATTTTGAAGGACCTATTCTCCGATTTGTTTCCAAGTTTACCTACGTGAATTTTAATGACATGTCTCTCCAAAGTTCGTTTACGGCCGTGTGTGGCCAATTTTGTATTTTTTACTTATATTCTAGATGTCGCGGAAAAAGCTTATATTCCATTGTAAAACTATTTAATTATAAAAGTGAAACAAACGATGTACGTGTTTTTCGCTTCGTTAAAAAAAATTTGGAATTGTATCAAAATTTAGAATGTGAATAATAAAAATTGATTTATCACTATTTTATGTGTCATGTCTTTAAATTGGGCTGACTCTTGTTATTTCATTCAGTTGTCAATATGGAAGTGCCTAAGCTGCATCATCCTTTCACAGCTCTAATAGCGGGTCCTACGGGTTGTGGTAAAACTCACTTTGTGAAACGTTTACTTCAACATCAGATGGAAATCATCTACCCATCACCACAACATGTGGTTTGGTTCTACGGCGTTCATCAACCATTATATGATGAAATACCTGATGTTACTTTTGTCGACGGTATTCCTCCAAATTTCAAGGATTATTTGGAAGGAAACACGCTTTTCATTATAGATGATTTGATGGTAGAATGTGGGAATGATAAAAGACTAACCCATTTATTTACAAGGGGTAGTCATCATTATAATGTATCCGTTGTTTTTATTACCCAAAATATTTTCCATAAAGGCAAAGAAATGAGAGAAATTTCCCTTAATGCTCATTATTTGTTTTTGTTTAAGTCACGTAGAGATGTGAATCAGGTCACTCATTTGGGGAGACAGTTGTACCCTAACAAAGTGAAATTTTTTCACGAGGTGTATCTGGATGCTACGAAATTTCCGTTCAGCTACTTAATGATAGACATCAAACCAAACACACCGGAAGAAATGCGCTTGCGCACCAATATACTCCCAGGAGAAACTCAATATGTTTACCAACCACGGCATTAGCTCCCCATTTACCATGAAAACGGTCGTCGTCGACGTAGAAGGATTTCTCCTTCAGAACAGAAAATTCATAGTGAAAGATCTCGTTGCATGTTATTTGCAGACGGGGGAGGAGGGATGTTTGCCCTTTGCCACCGTTCCCCTTCTGCGAACTGCATCCAAGAAGAGAAAAAGCTCAGTGCCTTTGGACGGCCCGAAATATACACCACATTCCATGGGATAGCAGAAACGAAGAGTAGAATGTCCTTTTAAAGATATTCCACTCCTTCTGTACTGAAACTGATATTTTCGAGGCCAAAAGACTAAATAAATGCAAGTACGTGGAAAAGTTAACAGGTACCATCTTTAAGGACTTTGATGCTCTGTGTTGTCCTAATGTGGAATACCTCCCTGATGTCCAAGTGCAGTGCCTAGTTCATCATCGAACTGATAAAAACCATTGTGCTCCCCAAAAAGCAGTCACATACGCGGAGTGGTTAAAAACTTAAGTGTGTTATAAAGTTCGTTATTCTTCGCCATGACATTATCGGAGCAACACATTCAGCAGCTGCGTCTGATGAAGATTTGTCCTAAAAAACACTTGAAAGATTTTTTAAGGAAACTGCCAAACAGTGGAATCAAAGTCATATGTGAATGTGTTTTGAACACTTTAAAAGGCAATGTTCCCCTTTCACCTCCGCAGAAGGGAAAATTGCGTGGACATAAACACACACTACGGAAGTTAGCTGATAAAAAAGTCCCCTTGTTCAAGAAAAGAAGAATTTTGGTTCAGAAAGGTGGATTCTTAGGTGTGTTGATACCTGCGGCTCTGAGTGTTTTAACAACTCTGTTAAACAAATAAGATGGAATACGCCAGGAAAATGGTGCTCGTCCCAGAGGAGAGAGTTTCAAGACATGTACCTACGGAAGAAGTTTTATCTGACCTCGATAAAGAAATGAAGAAAATCTTACTGAGTAAAGAACCTGTTGATGTTAAAATTAAATTATATAACCAAGTGCTTAATAAAAGAATTCAAGTGCCCCTCTTAAATCCGCCTATGTCAAACTTTTCAACGAAAGATCATTTAGCTGAAGAACTCTTAGATGTATCGGCTGATATAAGGGAACCCCTGAAAAAGTTAAAACTGATGTTTCAACAGCAAAAAATAGTGATGTTGAAGATATGGTGTTGCAGACTGTACCTAAAAATTTAAGAAGATATGCACATAATATTTTAGACGTTTTCAAAAAGAATTCAAAAATTATTTCATGGACACCTAATGGAGAATTTGTGTATAAAGACAAAGTTCTTCCTGACTCGAATATTGTTGATCTGGTTGACAATTTACTGAGAAATAAAAAAATTCAAAGACCCATTCCGGCAGCTCTTGAATTTAGGCATGCTATAAAAGAAGTTAACTTACCTTTAAAATATGTAAAAAATAAACAATTTCTTATCAAAAGCGAAAAATATCAAGTTGGTAAATCTCTGTCAAAACCAAAAGAATGTAATTATTGGATTTCTTATTAAACATCCATTGCTTTTTTTTGGAAATTTGTGTTTGTTTCAGTAATTCTATATAAACAAAATACACAAGTATTTCAAAGAAAACTGATTTTATTAAATCTTATAAATTATTCCCAACAGGGGAAAATTACAAAAAATAGTCAATTATCATTTGAAGACATCGATCACATTTAGAAAAACATTGTTCATTCAAAGTCATCTACTTCTCTGAGTTCATAAATTATCTGAGATAGTATTGAATTCAAGTTGATTGAGCGTATGAAATTGCTTTCTACGGATGTACATTTGCCAGAAAATTTACTTATCATATCATACATTTCTATGCCTAATATTGCACAGTTCACATAGAAATCATTCGCCACTATATCGTACATATCCTTTCCTTCATCACGAGCACTTTCTGTTAAATTCTGGACTAATTGTGTTTTCAGGATATTGTACAATAAATTATTCAAGTCACTGTGATCACAGGGAGTGATACATTCTTCGATTTCCTCCCCAGTTACTTCGTTAAACATAGCTCTTAGCGGAAATGATTTTAAAAAATTGAATATGACGCATTTTGTAGCTTTGTGCTTGATCCGATACAGAAATTTCCACTGCTGATAGTTGAGTTTCACATAGCCCTGGCTAGATTTTCCACTTTTCGCTGTGGGGTGTTTTTTTTGTAGTTGTACATTTCGAATAGCGGGAAATACAGTGATCACTAGCTCCCCGCCAAAATACAGCACACGGATTTGGGGGCTATCTGAATGAAAATATTCCTCTATTATATCGAGCATTCTGTACATACGTATCCATTCTTCCTGTAATAAAGAAATTCCCCCTTCTGCTGGACGCCACTCTTCACCGTGCACAGTAAAACGACGATATATATTAACTTGAACTTCGTCATGAATCGTTTCAATACTGATGAAAATACCACCGCCCAAGTACCAGCAGCTTTTGGGCTATAAAAAAAAAATCATAAAATTTAAAAAACTCATTAGAATTTTTGTAAAGAACATGCTTTTTTTTATTGCAATTATTTTTAGCATTACACCGCCATACAATATACTTAAAGTATACGACAACAACATTTATTATACCACATTTTTTTTTGAAGCATACAAAAATTAGATAGTTGGGGTTGAACTCCACGAAGGGGTTATCATTGATGATGGTAAGACCCACAATCGGTCATTTAGATCCGCCAAAATAGTAGACGGCAGAGAGTCAGAATCCCTTCCAGCTTCGGAACCCTGGTTTTCTACCTCAGAGCCCGAAACGATGTCGATAATCTCGGGGTCGGAGTCCGATTCCATTATTTCCGACTCCGAAATTAAATCCACTGTCCCAGGTTCGGAAGATGTCAGATTTATCGTCTCTGGCTGCGAAATGAAATCCATTACATCGGGTTCACAGGTTAGATCAATGCATATGGGGATAGATTGAAATGATCCATCATCTAGTTCAGCCGGATTTACATAGTTTGGGGAGGTAATTGGCAACGCCATTACCCATTTTAGAACATATATTCTTCGATTTTCTAGAAATATATCCCTAACAACCTTGGGGGGAGAAATAAAACAAGGACGATGCTTAAAAACAAAATTCTGGTACTTTAGAAATACTAGAAGTACAGTTTTTATTTAATACTGCAGGAAACTCAGTAAACAAATGTGAATGAACCAAATGCTTAAAAACAAAAAACCGTACAAATACACAGAAACACAGGTAGGCACAGAAACTTTATTACTTCTCATACCCATATGGGAAAGACACATATGAATCATCACTTAATAATCTTTTTTCAAATACCATTTTAAATCCTTTTTCGGAAGGTATATTTGTTAAAGTTCCTAAAAACTTGTTTCTGACAATATTAAATGGTTTTTGGAATTTAATTTCCGTGCCATCTTTGTTCATAATCATGCTTTTTAATAAGCCAACAGTGAACTTTTTCTTGTTGGGCCAGTTCAAGGTTATTCCCTTGCAACGCTGAATAGTTTCACCGTTTGAAAGTCTCAGGTTGTATACTTTGGGCCCCGTTGAAACAAATTCTTCTATAGAAATTCCTTCCGAGTATTTGCTGGAGATTTCGTCCACTAACTCACCAAGGTAATTTCCACATGGAGGATGATATTTGTCATCAGGCTTTGATATATAGATGACAGAGTCCGTGTCCATATATAATACACGTGTCTGCAGAGCTTCTAATATAGTGTACAATTTAAGGCGAGCAGTTGATGTGACAAAGGATGCTATTACGATATTGCCTTTCTTATTATCAGGAAGAAACGTTTTAATATGTTTAAAAACTACCATCATGTTTTCTTCACTGACTTCACATATGTCAGTGACTTCCTTTGTTTTGTCGTTTAATATTTCAAGATAATGCATTATATTATCGACAATTACATTCTGTGGTTTATCGGGATTTTGCGCGAACTTACCCCACAATGAATTTAAAGCAAGTTTCGCCGTGAGCCTCCTAACTGAATTAGCCGAAACTTCATGGGGAGCAATTCTTACACCTTCTGCAGTGAAAAAATCATCACAGAACTTTCTTTTTTCTTCGTCAGAAGAAATTTTTTGGGGATATCCTGAATATTTTTGCTTTGCTGCTAAAAAAGTGTCTATATATTCAGAAAATATTCCTTTATGGGATCCTTTTACATATTGGGAGGACTCATCATAGTGCCAGACATCATGGAATGCAATGATTTTGTATCCCATGGCCACAGCCTTGTAAAACTCGTTACTGGGCCAAGATCCTGTGATGAAACGTTCTTTGTCAACATGGCAACACACATCACGATTAAGATCTTTAGCACAATGAGGACATAGAGTGAAAATCAGCCTTCCTTGAATTTTTAATGGAAGGACAGGGAAAAACAATTTCTTTGGTGGCAGTACAGTTGCTTTTATGATGCCGAAATAGGCTTCGGGGTCGTGACAGAAATTTTCTGTGATTCTTCGGGGATGACCTATAGGAAATCTGCCGTACTTGCAGACATATGGGTAGAGACTGCAGAAATCCACATATTTTATAGTTTTCCCTCCATCGGCGTTAGCGTAAAGGGTAATGGTTTCTGTTCTTCCTCCATATAAAAACTCTCGGGGTTCTATACAGATCCTCTCAGGCAATGAGCTTAATATGGATGATACCAAGATATCACCTTTAACCATACGATCGAATTCATGCTCCCATATGATTTTCAGCTGAAAACTAGGCATAGTAGCTAACAGATAGCTCTGTTTATCAATGTCTCGGAACCTCACTTGCCTCATCGGGACTTTAAAAAATGGGTGTACAGTGTTTCCGTCGGGATAGCACGTAGAACATCCATGGAAAAAACATCCGTTAAACTCATAAATAGTACTGGTATCATGACAAATACCATCTAATTTGTATGATCCAATTTTATGTTCTCCAGATGCTGAAGATGCCGACTGTATATTCTCTCCGGTGGTTTCTTCGATGTACTTCAACCATGCCCTACATTTCCTACTAGATACGTCACATGAGGAGTATCCAAGGGCAGGAACAACGCCTATCGTTTTCGATTTTAAGAAATTGGATCTAAAGACACGGAGACAAGCGCCTGCAATGGTGAGGTCTTCCTCAAAGGGGTCTATACCGGTGAGGTTCAAAAATTCCGTACGAAACGTTTCGGCTCCTATGCGGAGAATTCTTACATCATCTGTGCAATAGCTTTTCATCTCCTGATACAAATTATATTCTTTTATTTTTGCTTTTTCATCATACCATGAGTTAAATTCTTTGATCTCTTTTGTTGTGAGGTTTTCAGGTACAAAAAACTCTTTTGATGGAATGGGGCCGATGTAATCGAGATTTTCCGCAGTTGCAAAGTTATAAGGGAAAAATCCTTTTTTCGCATTTTCAATGCCAAATGTTGAAGGAAACTGCCTCAGAGAACAAGGGATGAAGGACAGAGTGTCAATGAATCTAATTTTTAAAGCCGAAAGAAAAATACCCATCACCTTCCCACCCTGAAAGACTATCTCTGGCTTCAAACTCTTTTTGTAAAGAGCGTTAAGGATGGGCATACCATCGAATCCCTTCAGATTATGTGCTAAAACTGTCATGTGTCGAAAGCGGGGTCTGATGTACTTCTGACGCCAACGGACACCGTTGTTATACACTTCTGTACCTAGCAGCCAATCAACGAAAGCGTCAACATTTTGAAAGGTGACAAATTTCCAATTGCCTTCTTCGAGAAAAGTAGCTATCAGTAATACTGGGGTCAAAATACCATTGGGGCCCTCCACTGTTTCAATATCAAAATACATGTAAGAAATACCACCCTTTTTCTCTTTCTTGGGGCCCTCGACAAACAGGTCAGTATTTAGCTGGCATACGTGGTAACCTCTAGATGGATTAAAATGTGATAAACACTTTTATACATCTATGATGTGTATTACAAGTACTGTTTGCTTTATGTGTATCTAAGCATATTTGACCCCGAAAATAATTCGAACAATCTGGACATATGATGTAGTCACCTGACTGGGGGCATTTTTTTCCTTTACACGAAAGGCACATGTTTGTGCATACATGAATATTAGAATTATAAATAAATTTTAGACAATCAGGACACTGAGATTTGGCACTAAAATACCCAACAGGATTAGAAATTACGTCAAAATGCTCGTTGTTTAGAAGAAGGAATAACTTAATTTCAGCATCTGGACCCTTAAAAACAATGGAAAAGTCATCTTCAACAGAATACACAATAATTTGATATTTTGAGGAGAGGTACTCCTGGAACTTATGAAGTTCGGGGATCCCACAACTTCCTTCAGGTACTCCCGCGGTAGTGTGTAGCAGCCGTGCAAGGTTAAGTTGGCGAACTTTCGCAGGATTTTGCAGGGCTTTGAACTCCGATTCAGAAATTTCCCCATAATTTTTCTGCGCAAGTCCACGGGCCACAACAAGCGATCGGGCTAAACATAGGTTATCGTGATTTGAAATGGTTATAAGAGATTTTTTGTTTTATTATATAACTTCAAATCAGCAATTTTTCGTTTTCTTGGGCCCTCTGTTCTTGCTCCTCCAACTCTGTTTATATTCACAAATACTAAATCAAATTCGAGTTCTCCATCGGTCAAAATTTCAGTGTTTGATTGAATGACTTTTTCTAGAGCCTGAAAAAATCGTTCCACCGTTAACTGGCTAACCTCGATGAGTGGTAAGTTCACGGGATTATCAAGGTATCTCGACCGCATGACTAGTCGAACATGAGAATATGGAGAACTTCGTGTAAACTCTTCAAAGGCCGCGGTGAGTACTTGTCGGAGATAAGGCATAAAATCTTCAGGATCTTCTATGTGTTCGGTATCTATTCTGAGAGTGTAAGTAGTGAACTGTGTACGGTATCTCCTGCTAAGTCGGGTCAATCTGCGAAGAATACGATAACCCGCATGACCACGGTCCGTTACAGGTGGATTAATTGCTTCATCCTCGATAGGCGTCGGAACAATCACGGGCCCTCCCTCGAGGGTCCTGGTTCTCCAGCCGGCTGAAGATTCAAATGATTTTGGGGTGCTAATGGAACTTCGTTGTAACCATTAGTGCTTCCTCCCCAGCTGCCATCTTGTTATGTTCATTATTGAAATCCAGGGCGTGTGGGGAAAGGTCGTCCCATGCGGCGGTAAATTCTTCTGTCGCTGGTGCTACGGCATCGTGTTCCGCGAATGCATCCAAATCGCCCCAGGAGTCATCATTCTAGAAAAATTTTGAACAATTCCTGAGTTATTTTTAAAAAATAAAAAAAACGGATGGCTGACTCAGCATATTTCTGGAGTTTCCTTTGTCGTTTAACGAAAAAACGTTTGTAGCAAAAAACGCTCATACAACCCCATATGATAGATTTATGTAGAGTATTTTAGGAAGGAACTGTCTGACCCCCCCCCCCCCCCAGGTCTTAAACAACCCTTAGAAGTAGGAAGCAAGAAGATTAGGGATAGAGTTCCCGACAGGAAAGCCACACGAAGAGAGAAAGAAAGCCGTCGTTATTTATAGCCGTGGACAACCCCGTATGGAAAAGTGCTACGCGGTTAATAACCCCACCCCCATGGAAAAATGTTTTAACCTTTAGAGATCATTCCACCAGCGTAACTCGAAGGTAAACTTGAAAAATATACCGAGTATTGCCATCGAATGTAACATTACAAATAATGAAACTCCTTTCAAAAAACATTTTCAAAAACAGAAACGTGACATAGTTATGGTAATTATGATGTCAATGACTTCAAAAAAAACAGATTTTGATCTATACCATTTGTTAAATTTTGCTCTATACCATTTGTTAAATTTTGCTCTATACCATTTGTTAAATTTTCTACTACATCAAACCACTTAGAATTACAAACTTAAATTTTGAGGACGAAAACTTTAGAATCCCCATAGACAATGACAATACGTGCCACGTGTTAACACGAAGTTAATTTCAGCTAAAGACATGTATACACTTCAAACTAAGATCACTTTTTATAAATCACAAGAATAAAGTACTATATGTGTCCCTGAAAATACATGGGAATCCCCGTAGAAAATTGCAATACGTGCCGCGTGTTTTACGCGAAGTTAATTTCAGCTAAAGACATGTATACACTTCAAACTAAGATTTTTTTATAAATCACAAGAATAAAGTACTATATGTGTCCCTGAAAATACATGGGAATCCCCGTAGAAAATTGCAATACGTGCCACGTGTTTACGCGAAGTTAATTTCAGCTAAACACAATGATAAAGACATGACTAGACATTTTCGTAATTGACTTTTAGAAACATTAATCTGCTAACATGGTGCCCTCACACTAAGAAAACAGCACGTGCTAAAAATGAACAAACAATAAAAATACGTGCCACGTGTTAACGTGAAGGAAATTTTCAGCTAACACAATGATAAAGACATGTTAAAGCTTCAAGCTAAGATCACTTTTTATAAATCACATGAATAAAGTACTATATGTGTCCCTGAAAATACATGGGAATCCTCATAGAAAATGGCAATACGTGCCACGTGTTTTACGCGAAGTTAATTTCAGCTAAAGACATGTATACACTTCAAACTAAGATCACTTTTTATAAATCACAAGAATAAAGTACTATATGTGTCCCTGAAAATACATGGGAATCCCCTCAGACAATGAAAATACGCGCCACGTGTTAACGTGAAGTAAATTTTCAGCTAACACAATGATAAAGACATGACTAGACATTTTCGTAATTGACTTTTAGGAACATTAATCTGCTACCATGGCACCCTCACACTAAGAAAACAGCACGTGCTAAAAATGAACAAACAATAAAAATACGTGCCACGTGTTCACGCAAAGTTAATTTCAGCTAACACATCCCTGAAAATACACAGGAATCCCCGCAGACAATGAAAATACGTACCACGTGTTTACGCGAAGTTAATTTCAGCTAACACATCCCTGAAAATACACGGGAATCCCCGCAGACAATGAAAATACGCGCCACGTGTTAACGTGAAGGAAATTTTCAGCTAACACATCCCTGAAAATACACGGGAATCCCCGCAGACAATGAAAATACGTGCCACGTGTTAACGTGAAGGAAATTTTCAGCTAACACAATGATAAAGACATGACTAGACATTTTCGTAACTGACTTTTATGAACATTAATCTGCTACCATGGCACCCTCACATTAAGAAAACAGCACGTGCTAAAAATGAACAAACACTTCAAAAAAAAAAAAAAAGAAAAAAAAGAATGAAATGAAGTTACACATACCTCCTTATCATCAGTGGTAGAAGAACTTGAGGCCTCCATGCTGTCCAAGTCGCTTCCAGATCTGCTTCTCACAATACAGAAGGTTTTAATACTTTATCTTACAGTTCAACACCTCAACCCTGCACGAGCTGCTATACACTCCGAAAGCAAAAAACGTCTCCCCTTTTATACCCGAAAACAGACACGTGACCGGAAGTGTTGCCATCGAAAAAGGTTACTACCCCTTTGGAAAATTAATTTCAAAAAGTGCCGACAGATGGGGCTGCAAATTTTCGCGAACCACCACCAGAGGGCGCTGCCATCGTATTTCTCCCTCGCGCCGAGAGGAGACCGGAAGTGACGTCGCGCACGATCCGCCCACCCGTCACGTGACCGGAAGTGTTGCCACCGAAAAGGGTTATCAAGCGCGGTCTTATACTACTTACGTCACAGAGTATATCAAAAAAATAGCGGATGCATTAAGATATACAGCTGTTCAAGGGATAGCACAACGTAGGGATGTCGAAACTTCGAATAGCACCAATAAAGGAAATTTTGTAGAACTTCTAGAACTTATGGCGAAAAATGACCCCATTCTGAAACGAAAGTTGAATTTTGGCCCCAGAAATGCAAAGTACACTCACCACTCAGTTCAAAATGAAATACTTAGTGTATTTTCAGAAATCACATTAGAAACCATAAAAAGAGAAGTCGATACTGCCAAGTATTTTGCTCTTATAGTCGATGAGTCGAAGGACATTAGTAAAGTTGAACAAATTTCTGTGGTGGTTAGGTATTATTTGCGTTGCACAGTTTATGAAAGATTTTGGGCTTTCATAATGCTGACGAACTTGATGCAAGATCTCTATTTAAATACATAAAAGAACTTTTGAAAAGATGGGGCATCAATCAACACGACTGCATTGCGCAGACATACGACGGTGGAAATGTCATCAGTGGTCGGTTGAATGGAGTTCAAGCTCTCTTCCGGGAAGAAGTACCACAAGCGGTGTATGTTCACTGTATGAATCATAGACTGAATTTGGTTATTGTATATTCATGCAAAAACATTAAAGCAGCTAGAGTTTTCTTTGCAATATTAGAAAAGTTTTGTTTTCCTCTCTGGTTCGGCAACACATGCTAAATTTGTTTCGGTGCAGCGTAAAATGGGTTTGACTCATGTGGAATTGCAACGCCTTAGTGATACCAGATGGACATACCATTTCTCAGCCTGTTCAGCAGTTAAAAAAACATTTCCGGCAATTATCGTTTTTTTATCATCGCTGTCGGAAGAATGTACTGATCGGGCAGCTGAAGATCAAACAAATCTTTATTTTCGACAAATGAATAAATACAGGCCCGCCGCACTCGGCGATGAAAGCAACAAAGGAAAACAATGATACATGCGACACTTTATACAGGGATGATACATGCGACACTTTATACAGGGATGATACATGCGACACTTTATACGGGTCTACGACATAACATCGCAGGTCAAAACATAGCATATGATCGCCGACATAACATCGCAGGTCAAAACATCGCGGTACCATTACATCGCAGTACCAAAACATCGCAGGTCAAAACATCGTGGCACCATAACATCGCAAGTCAAAACATCGCGGCACCATAACATCGCAGGGCAAAACATCGCGGCACCATAACATCGCAGGGTAAAACATCGTGGTACCATAACATCGCAAGTCATAACATCGCAGGTCATAACATCGCAGTAATCCCTAAATAAATTGATTTCGATAGCTTTTGATGAATTGCAAAAAAAAGTATATTTAAAGGGGAGGGGGACTTCATAGAAATTGATGTCCTGATTAAATTTTGGTAGAAATTGGGGTTACCCGTACCGCTTTTCCAACAGTGCCCAGGCCCGGGGTCCAGGCCCACTCAATCAAAATTATCGTAATATCTACAGTTTTCAATTTGAAACCACCAGATTTGGTATTCTATCTCATGGTGCTTCAACTTAGACGGTAGATGGTTTTTGGAAGTGGTCGGAGCCCGGGGTCGATGGGCCCCCATAGAATATTTTTGACAAATCTACAGTTTTCAATTTAGAACCACCAAATTTGGTATACTTCCTCATGGTGCTCTAACTTAGACAGTAAACGGTTTTTGGAAAGGTAAGGGGCCCGGGGTCAAGGGGCCCCAATACGCAATATTCGTAAAATCTACAGTTTTCAATTTAGAAACACCAAATTTTGTATACTTCCTCATGGTGCTCTAACTTAGACCGTAGACGGGTTTTGCTTTGAAAGGTAGGGGGGCCTGGGTCAAGGGGCCCCAATACGCAATATTCGTAAAATCTACAGTTTTCAATTTAGAATTACCAAATTTGGTATAATATCTCATGGTGCTCTAACTTAGATCATAGACGGTTTTGGAAAGGTAGGGGGCCCGGGGTCAAGGGCCCCATACGCAATATTCGTAAAATCTACAGTTTTCAATTCAAAACCACCAAATTTGATATACTATCTCATGGTGCTTTAACTTACACCGTAGACGGTTTTTGGAAGGGGTCGCAGCCCGGGGATAAAGGGCCCCCCATAGAAAATTTTTGTAAAATCTAGTTTTCAATTTAGAACCACCAAATTTGGTATACTATCTCATGGTGCTCTAACTTCGACCGTAGAGTGGTTTTGGAACGGGGGGCGGAGTCAAGGGGACACCATAGAAAATTTTCGTAAAATCTACAGTTTTCAATTTAGAACCACCAAATTTGGTATACTATCTCATGGTGCTCTAACTTCGACCGTAGAGTGGTTTTGGAACGGATGGGGGGCGGAGTCAAGGGGCCACCATAGAAAATTTTCGTAAAATCTACAGTTTTCAATTTAGAACCACCAAATTTTGTATACTACCTCATGGTGCTCGAACTTTGACCGTAGACGGTTTTTGGAACGAGTCGGGGCCCGGGCTTCAGGGCCCCATTACAAAGTTTTCGTAAAATCTACAGTTTTCAATTTAGAACCACCAAATTTGGTGTACTACCTCATGGTGCTCTGACTTAGACGGTGACGATGTTTGGGCACGGGTGGAGGCCCGGTCCGAATGGGGCCCCCACAAAATTATCGTAAAATATACAGTTTTCAATATACAACCACCATATTTAGTATCCTATCTCATGGTGCTTTAACTTAGACGGTAGACGGTTTTTGGAACGGGTCGGATCCTGGGCTTTACGGGTCCCCATAGAAAATTTTCGTAAATTCTACAGTTTTCAATTTAGAACCACCAAATTTGGTATACTACCTCATGGTGCTTTAACTTACACCGTAGACGATGTTTGGAACGGGTCGGGGTCAAGGGGGCCCTTTCAAAATTTTCGTAAAATCTACAGTTTTCAATTTAGAACCACCAAATTTGGGATACTATTTCAAGGTACTCTTAGACCGCAGATGGTTTTGGGAACGGGTCGGGGCCCGCGATCAAGGGGCCCCCATACAAAATTTTCGTTAAAAGTTAAATTTTTTACTCTTAAGATCTGCAACACAATTCAGCACTCCAATACCCAACCTACGGTCTAAGTGTAAGACCGTAGATAACAATAAAGTGCAAAAATATCCGGTTAATGGTTTATTAAAATCAAAAATTAATAAACGTTAGCTTTCACCACCAACGGGCGGCTTATCAGGCAGAAATACAATGTAATGTAAATAGAGAGTTCCAGATATTCAAAATTTAAAACGGTAAGAAAAAGATTATCAATGTCAAGTCGCATGCACGCGACATCACACAGGTGCATTGCATTTCAGTAACGCGGTTTCTCAGAAGCACACGCCAGATGTACGGCAGTTCTATATAGATGTCTCCTCGGGGATAAGTATTTCCATTCCTCTTCCTTTCTTTTTTGTTTCATAAAATTAAATTGACTAAATAAAAAAAATTAAGGATAAGTTTACTGGAAAATTACAGGAATATCTTTTTCATTCATTAATTTTCACCCGCTGAACTTGGTGATTCCACAGATAGTAATATTTACCCGGGAAATACCACCCTGCTAGTACAAATTACATTAATGATTTTTTTGCATCCAGTTCCATTAGTTTGTCCATAAGAGCGTTTGGGGCCGTATGAAAAATACATAGTTGATTTCAACGTGAGCCGCTACGGTGGCGCAGTGGTCTATGCGCTGGCTTCTGATCACGAGTCTGAGAAGGGTCCGGGTTCGAATCCCGGTGAGTCATGGACGTTGCGTTTGACTTCTGGCACTGGCTTTCCCCCTTCCCTGCATGGAACCAGTCACCCAAAATTAGGAACTGCTGACTGCTTACAGCCCACTGAATTGATCACGGTGGTCGTTAAACCTCCCAACTAAAAAAAAAAGAAAAAAGATTGCGACGTGTCCATTGCTATCTGTCATGGAGCCGTGTGAAAAGTACGTTTTTGACATCAACGTGTCCTATTACATGTGGGCTGGCCACAAAATTTTAACGGACCGTACGAAATCGCACTTTTGTTTCACCGTGTCCGCGCTTCGGTATATGGTTGAAGTATACGTATATATAGTTGGGCCATTTCAGCACGTAGTATGGTTTACATAGAAAATAAAGATAATGTTACACTCTTACTCTGCTACAACACATTAATCCCAAAGGCGATTTCTTGAAATTTTTAATCCGTTGTGCTCATATTCACAAAGTTAACATAACATGTCAAGCTATTAATGTTGCACCTTTACTCTGTCACAAAACCTTAATTGCAAGACCTTAGACCTAGCCTTTTTTTAGGAATTTTAGTTCGACGTATTCATAAGGTTTCGATAACATGCCAAGGTTACGGTACTGCGTTTTTACACAGGCACAAAAATTAATAAACAGGCCTTAAGCCTTTTTATCAATTTTCAATGAACCCCAACCGTGCTCATATGCATAAAATTTTCACAGAAAGTCAAGTTTATTGTGTTGCACGTTTACTCGAGTACAAAACTTTAAATAGCCCCTACTAAGGGCGGATCACCGCACAGGCGCAGGAAACGCGCCCTTGGGGCTTCGGAATCGAAGGGGCCTCAAAATACCAAAAATAAAACTTAAATTTTATTTTTTTATTCCCGTTGTTTTGTTAATTGGTAAAAATATAGAAAAAAATAACGATAATATAGGCACATTATCACGTATTCTGTGGCGCTATTTTCATAGAGGGTATCAGTTTCATGCTGCGAAAGGAACCGCGTTCAGCGTCTTGTTATTCCTGGCCGCGGCTGTCGTTTCTATACTCGGGGCAAAGCTATCCTGGCAATGGAGCCGAAGCTACGGTGACCTTTTCACTCCCAGTATTACTCCGCACTGATGGTGTGTAATTAACCTTCACTCGGAAAACTTCTCCCACAAGCCCTCAGGGCTGGCTGTCTGTCACCGTGATCCCTTACCAAACCCCTCTATTTTAACCCCTCCCCACCCCGCTCGCTTTGCAGACCTGTAGACAAGCAGTTTATTTCTTTCTCTCTCTATTTATCTTTTTTTTTTTTTTTTTTTTTGAGATGTTACAGAACGTGTAACGTTTCTTTCTTTCTTTCTTTTAAAATGAAATTATCTTTGCTAAACACGGGAAAGCCGCCCCGGTGGCGCAGTGGTCTAAGGCGTTGGTCTCTGATCATTCGTCCGTAAGGGGTCCGGGTTCGAATCCCGGTGAGGCATGGATGTTGTGTTTGTCTTACGGCACTGGCTCTCTCCCTTCCCTGGAACCAGTGACCCTAAATTAGGGACGGGCGACTGCTTATAGCCCATTGAGTTGCTCACGGTGGTCGTTAAACCTCCAATCAAAAAAAAAAAAAAAAAAAAAATAAACACGGGAAGAAGTCTTAAGTGGCCTAATTTTGTTTTCACATATGTTTCTATTTTTTTTATTATATATTTCATTTATTTATACTTATTGCTTGAAGATTACCAACTGCGGGATTTAATTAAAAGTATTTTTACCATGTCATCAGTTATGCGTAAAATTTCGTTCTTTCCAAAATTTTGCCTTGATTAGATTATCTTTTTATAACAGACACCCGTTAAATGTGTATGCATTTTTAACTACCCTGTGTTGCCATAAGTACTGGACAAGAGCCCGTCTCTGTGATAAATGATATTTTAGGGTTCACTGTAAACTGCCACACATCTTTCAGCGACTTGGAAAATTGCCACATGTTTTTCATTGATGGGCCGGGCACAAATTGCTGTTCCTCCGAGGAACACTTTGAATGTGTGGCAGTTTTCCAAGTTTCCGAATTATGTGTGGCAGTGGAAGGAACTCTTTCATTTGTCTGAATTTTCATGCCGGTTCATACGCGTTTAAGGCAACTGCGCACAAAAGTTCAAAAGGAAAAGATAGCCGATCCTTGGCCTATATTGAGAACTGAATTGGGAACTCCAAACTAATTTCAAGAAAACGTTCTATGTAAGCCAAGCGAGAATTGTATATTAATTTGAAGAAATAAATTGCCGATGGATCTGAGGTACTTCAATACTAAATTCAACCTTCATTCTCGCAATGGTGCGACTTGAAACACCAGTGAGTTCTGCCGTAAGAACTGTTATTTCATTTTCCGATTTATTCGACGAATGTTTTTCCATCAATTTAGTGAAAACATTCATAACGATCACCTTAGCAGAGCTTCGTATTGGTTTCCCAGCTTTATGCGGCTGAAATACACTCGAGTGACCGGCAGATGCCATTGGAAAATAGCGAAAAGACAGAAGAGTGTTTTAAAACGATAATCAAGAAGGAGAAAATAGGGGAGAAACGCGAAATGCCCACGGAAACACTTTTCTCGCCCTCATCCTTCCGCTAATGACCCCCCACCCCCCACAGCAATAAATATCCCCTGGGATGACAGCTTAACTCTGACCCAAACAAGAATGCTGTGACAGAGAACCATCAGTGACGTCACCAAAACACGAATATCTGTATTTTTTAGAAATGCCGCAGAAACTGAGATCTGAATTTTTTAAATGAACACACACACACAACACGATGTATTGAATATCTGTGCCCTATTTAAGTGCCAGCTGAAGCTGGAGTACGAGCTTTTAGACCGGAACTATTTTATGCAGTGGAAGTATACACTCTGTAGCCTTCCTTCCAATGACAGGTTAGGTTTGCCCCGAGTATAGTGGTGTTGAATTTATAATAAACAAGAAACTGAAGGATAAAGTTGTAGAAGTTGAAAGTTCCTCTGACAGAGCTGCACGACTCGTTATCCAACTCTCGAGAAGATAACAGGCTCAGATTATTCAAACTTATGCACCCACACAAGTCATCCTGAAGAAGAAATTGATGAGGAAATTCGTCATCTAAATAACGAAGTGAATTTCTCCGTCATTTTCATCCGCGCCAGGATTCGAACCCGGATCCCCTCATTCCGGAATAAGTTGCTCTACCAGTTGAGCTACGCGGACATTTTATTCTGATTCCTATCTGCCTTTATGTCGTGTGCGTTTTTCTGGCAGGTACGTCACATCTCCTGGTACGTTACATCATCTCCCCCTCATTTTTTTTTTTTTTTTTTTTTTTTTTTTCGAAGTGCTGCTCTTATTTTTCCTATCTCGCGGTGTGGAAATAACATCACACCATTGCGAGATTGTGAACGGTCGGGTCATCCGGATAGTTCGGGCGCCATTATAACGAAGTGAATTTCTCCGTCATTTTTATCCGCGCCAGGATTCGAACCCGGATCCCCTCATTCCGGAATAAGTTGCTCTACCAGTTGAGCTACGCGGACATTTTATTCTGATTCCTATCTGCCTTTATGTCGTGTGCGTCCTTCTGGCAGGTACGTCACATCTCCTGGTACGTTACAAAAGGTAAGCAGCACTTGAAGATAATTATGGGAGATTTCAATGCAAAAATAGGGCAACGGCAACAGAACGAAACTTCAGTAGGTAAATTCGGTCACGGCAACAGAAACCAGCGTGGAAATACTCTCGTTGAGTTTGCAGAGGCAGAAGGGTTTTTCATCTTGAACTCCTTTTTCAAGAAAAAGCCACACAGGAAATGGACATGGAGACATCCAAATGGGACGACAAGTGAAATTGATTTTATTATGTGCAACAAAAGATTCGTCATAGAAGACTGCAGTGTGCTAAACAAGTTCGACACAGGTAGTGACCATAGATTGGTAAGATGTAAGATGCACCTCAACACTAAACTCGAACGTGGCAAGCTCATAAGACTAACAAAAGGTACTGACATAACCAACCTTAAAAAACACCATAATACCTTCAAGTTGGAACTGAAGAACAGATTCTCTGCTTTAGAAGGCCTAACATCGGAAGAAGTGGGTATTTCTGAAGTTAACAGAAAAGTAACCAAAGCTCTTATGGAAATAGCAACAAAATTAGCTGGGTCTAAGAACAAGTTGCATGTGAACAAATTATCAAGAAAAACCAAAATGTTGATACAAAAAAGAAGAGAGATGAGGACAACTAAAGGAGATGTGACTTCCAAAGTGGAATATATAGAGCTATGCAAGACTGTACGAAAAAGTATCACTGAAGGCGTAAAGAAAGTCAACTGTGAACTAGTGAGGAAAGCAATTGAAAACAACCAAAGCCTAAAGATAGCAAAAGGACATCTCAATAAGGGAAGAAAACAGATTATGGCACTGAGAAAGAAGATGGTTCTGTAACAAGTATGACGTACCTGCCAGCAGGACGCACACGACATAAAGGCAAATAGGATTCGGAATAAACGTCCGCGTAGCTCAATTGGTAGAGCAACTTATTCCGGAATGAGGGGACCCGGGTTCGAATCCTGGCGCGGATAAAAATGACGGAGAAATTTACTTCGTTATAATGGCGCCCGAACTATCCGGATGACCCGACCGTTCAAAATCTCGCAATGGTGTGATGTTATTTCCACACCGCGAGATAGGAAAAATAAGAGCAGCACTTCGACAAAAAAAAAAAAAAAAAAAAAATAAGGCGGAGATGATGTAACGTACCAGGAGATGTGACGTACCTGCCAGAAGGACGCACACGACTTAAAGGCAGATAGGAATCAGAATAAAACGTCCGCGTAGTTCAATTGGTAGAGCAACTTATTCCGGAATGAGGGGACCCGGGTTCGAATCCTGGAGCGGATAGAGATGACGGAGAAATTTACTTTGTTATACAAGAAATAGAGGTGAAATTTTGACAAGAGTGAAAGATTTCTACTCCAAATTATATGAAAGGGATGATACATGTACTCCAGACATCATGAACGGTACCAGAGTTCTTCCAGTCCTCCCAGCAGAAGTTGCACATGCAATCAAGAACATGAAGCGGGGAAAAGCTCCAGGAGAAGATGAAATTACTGTAGACATCATACAAGAAGCAAGTGGAGAAATTGAAACAATACTCGCACAAATTTTCACTCGATGCCTTAATGAAGGGAAGATTCATGAGGATTGGAACAACGTTACAATGATCCTGCTACATAAAAAGGTGACATTGAGGATCTCAGGAACTACAGACCTATCATCCTTGTATCAGTGGTTTATAAAATCTTCACTAAAGTCCTTTCACACCGCTTGAAGGTAACACTGGACATGGCTCAACCGAAAGAACAAGTTGGATTCAGGAGTGGCTACAGCACAATAGATCATATCCACGTACTGAGAGAACTAATTGAAAGAGTGAGGGAACATGAACTTCCGTTATGCATGGCTTTTATCGGTTATGAAAAGGCCTTTGATTCGGTGAAACCATCAGCAGTTACAATGCCTTTGAAATCCTGCGGTATTGAAGATGCATACATTAATGTTATTAATAACATCTATGAAAATGCAAGTGCAAAGATTCGGCTGTTTGAAAATACAACACACATAAAAATTGGAAAGGGAGTGAGATAAGGTGACACCATATCTCCCAAGCTCTTTAATGCTACATTGGAAAATGTCTTTCAATCACTGAACTGGGAAAAGAAAGGGATAAAGATTAATGGAGATTATCTAACTCACCTTCATTTTGCTGATGACGTAGTCATTTTTGCAACTACCCCATCAGAGCTGCAGAGTATGATCCAGGAACTTGCTGACAAGAGTAAAGAAGCGGGATTGAAAATGAACTTTCAGAAGACAAAAGTGATGGCCAATGCTTTTACGAGAAATGAAGATTTATCGATTGATGGAGAAAAGCTGGAGATCACAGATACGTACGTTTATCTTGGACAGCAGATATCAAGTGAGGGTCACATTGATGAAGAAATTAATCGGCGTACAAAACTTGCCTGGAGAGCTTTTGGAAGAAACAGCATAATTTTCAAGAGCAATATGCCATTATTATGTCTTAAAAGAAAAGTGTTTGATCAATGCATCCTTCCAGTGCTTACGTATGGTGCAGAGACGTGGACCTTAACTAAAAGAGACATACTGAGACTGCAGACAACTCAAAGCAGCATGGAGAGGTGCATGCTTGGTGTAACCAGGAGAGATAAGAAGAGGAACTCGTGGATCCGAAAAATGACAAGAGTGGAAGACATCATGATCAGAGTTAAATCCCTGAAATGGCAATGGGCTGGACATACTGCCAGAAGGACAGACCATCGATGGACAGTCGAAATTTTAGATTGGATTCCAAGGGACAGGAAAAGACCCAGAAGAAGACCACATGGGAGATGGGTGGATGAAATTAGAAGGTATGCGGGAGTAACATGGAGGAGACTGGCACAAGACAGACCGTTGTGGAAGAAACTTGGGGAGACCTTCGTCCAGCAGTGGATTGATAATGGTTGACAAAGATGATGATGTCGAATATATTTTCATTTGTTCGTATTAGTTTGGGAGACATTTTCTTCGGGGTATTTTGATTTGCATCTTCAATATTTTGGGATACCCCATAAAGAAATCCAAAATGCGCCACTGAGCTCTTGGTAACATGTGATTGACATAGGTAAAGTACTTTTATATGTCGGAACAAAGTGTTTACAAGGCCCGTTGTGATTGGGGTGTAGGAGAACTGGCCACCCGGAGAAGTGCCCACCGGAGGACTGGCCACCCGGAAAAGTGCCCACCGGAGAACTGGCCACAAATATTTAAGAGGCAGTATAAAAATTGCATTTTTTGACCGCTTCGTGGCCGCGACCACCAGAGGTTGGTTATCTGAGTCATATAAAGTTTCCGTAATTTCGTCTTTTCTTAATTGCGATAATTAATGTAATTCTTTATAAAAATGTTTATGATCTACAACTCAACAAAATATTCCAAGGTTTACAAAGTACGCACAAGTCTGCAAATTATCCGAGGGCATGTGCTGAGTGCTGACTCAGGAAACCTGTTGGGGGGGGGGGGGGATACCAAAAGAGTAAAATACAAAATTTTTTAGGTCCGATCTGGAAATTGAAATTTTCAGTAATTACAAGCTACAACTCGACGCATTATCTGAGGGCATGTGCCTACTCAGCAAACCTGTCGGGGGGGGGTATATTCCAAAAGTGTAAAACATCATAAAGAATTTCTGGTCCGATCAGGAGATTTTCAGCATTTAGAGCCTACAAATCAACAAATTATCTGAAGGCATGAAGGCATCTGCTGCCTCAGGAGGCCCGTCGGGGAAGGGGGGCAACACCAAAAGTATAAAATATAAAAAACTTCTGATCCGGTTGGGAGATTTTCAGCATTTACAACCTACATCTCAACAAACTCTCTGAGGGCATGTTGTGCTGACTCAGGAAACTTGTCGGGGGGAGGGGGGGATTAATACCTAAAATATAAAACAAAGTATTTCTGGTTGTAAATGGTAAAAATCTCCCGAACGGACGAGAAATTCTTTATATTTTACACTTTACACTTTTGGTATTACGCCTCCCCCTCCCTGACAGGTTTCCTGGGTAGCCCATGCACTCAGAAAATTTGTTGAGTTACAGCTTGTAAATGCTGAAAATCTCCCGATCGAACTGGAAATTCTTGATATTTCATATTTTTAGGTTTTCGGCAAAACCCCCCCCCCCTCGACGAGTTTCCTGGGTTTGCACATACCAGCAGAGAATTTGTTTAGCTGTAGTCTATAGACCTAGAAAAGGCCGCCCCGGTGGCGCAGTGGTCTAAGGCGTTGGCCTCTGATCATTCGTCCGTAAGGGGTCCGGGTTCGAATCCCGGTCAGGCATAGATGTTGTGTTTGTCTTACGGCACTGGCTCTCTCCCTTCCCTGGAACCAGTGACCCTAAATTAGGGACGGGCGACTGCTTATAGCCCATTGAGTTGCTCACGGTGGTCGTTAAACCTCCAATCAAAAAAAAAGACCTAGAAAAATATCGTAAATAAGAAAATACGAATTTTTTTTTTTTTTTTGATTGGAGGTTTAACGACCACCGTGAGCAACTCAATGGGCTATAAGCAGTCGCCGTCCCTAATTTAGGGTCACTGGTTCCAGGGAAGGAGAGAGCCAGAGCCGTAAGACAAACACAACATCCATGCCTCATCGGGATTCGAACCCGGACCTTTCGGACGAATGATCAGAAGCCATCGCTTAGACCACTGCGCCACCGGGGCGGCAAAATACGAAATTATGGACATTTTATGTGTGTCAGATGTCTCGGGAGACGTAGCCACGGAGCAGTCTAGAACGCAATTTTTATACGGCCCTTTAAATTTTTTATGGCCAGTTCTTCGTGCCGCCACTTCTCCGGTGGTCAGTTTTCTCCGCTTTGTCTTTGCCAGAAAATCATGGAAATGTCTAAATTTCTTACTGAAAATGAAATATTAAAAAAAAATATATATTATGAACAATCGTTGCTCAAGTAGTGGGGAATATAGCCACACGAAATTTGTTTATGAAGAACAATTTTATGGCACTGAAATTCCAATGTGTCCAGTTCTCCGTGTAGCCAGTTCTAAGGTGGCCACTTCTCCGTGCCCGTTGTGGGGTTGTGATTGATAGGGAAATTTTATATCAAGTTTGTTAAAACATATAAAATTCTACTCAAGAATAACAGACTTACTTTGCCGGTAATAGGTGTAATCAATATTTGATTCTAGCTGCAATACATCGAATATTTGATCCGATATTAAAAGAAAATATTCTGCACACGACGTCTTCCCTCTGAACTACAGCTGGATGGCGGGACCTTTTTACAGGGCTTGGGGGGAAATTTTATTGCGAGGCCCGGACCAAAAATTCATTGTTGGCACTAGGAAATAAATATCATATTTTAATAAAGTCGTTACGTGAAAAATGTCCTCAAAGAACACACACGATGTGAAATTCACAAATTTTGACGGTGACAATGAATCCTCATCCCTCTACTCCAGAGCCGAATGCTTTACCAATTAAGCTACACCGAAAGAATTTATTGTTGCAACTTCTACGTCTTGACATGTGCTTCACCTCTGCAGTATGTCATAAAGAAAACTATCATAAAGAAAGTTCAGAGATAGAGAGAGAGAGAGAGAAGAGGGAGGGTGAGAGAGAGAAGAGGGAGGGTGAGAGAGAGAGAGAGAGGGAGGGTGAGAGAGAGAAGAGGGAGGGAGGGAGCGAGAAGAGGGAGGGAGACAGAGAAAGAGAGAGAGAGAGAGAGAGAGGGGGAGGGAGAGAGAGAGAGAGAGAGAGAAGAGAGGGAGGGAGAGAGAGAGAGAGAGAGGGAGGGAGGGAGGGAGAGAGAAGAGGGAGGGAGACAGAGAAAGAGAGAGAGAGAGAGAGAGAGAGAGAGAGAGAGAGGGAGGGAGGGAGGGAGAGAGAAGAGGGAGGGAGGGAGGGAGAGAGAAGAGGGAGGGAGACAGAGAAAGAGAGAGAGTAAAAAGTGTTGAAATATACGATTTTCTTTCCGGGGAGATGGGGTTGAAATTGTATTATGACTCTTACAAAAACTTCCTTACAAAATGATAAAAAAAATACCTGCAAAGCGAAATTTTTGAATTACGAATATTTTAGTGTAGGAATTAATAAGGATTCCTCTAAAATAAATTCGTACAAATAGTTGTTTTTCCCCTGATACAAAGTTTTAGTGACTGATTTTTAATGCAAAGTGGAGCAAGTGACAAATTAGCGACTTTTTAAACTTTTATACGTGCTCATATATGATTTTTTTTTTAAATTTACAGTAATGTTTTTAAAGTCACTGAATAAATGGCTTCTATATGTAACCCAAAATTAACTTTGATGTTGTTCTTTTTATTTCTTTAAATTTAAGTATCTGGTTTGCACGCAAATTGTTAAATACATAAAAGTAAGGGCCACAAAATGATGAAATTTAATTTGCTATTTATCAATGCGGAAAATAGAAAAGTAGTTTCAATAATCACTTAAAATCCCCAAATTTAAGTATTTGTACGGCGAAGGACGATAACCTATTCGAAAATGGAGGGATTGTAAACGAAAAAAAAGAAAAAACCCTTTTGAAAAAGAACTTTTTAAGGGCTTCTTACCCCAAAACTTACACACAAAGGAAATAATTGTTAAAAATTCTACCAAAAGGGATTTTTTTCCAAACTGCGGAGCCCCTTGAAGGCATGGGGCCCGGGGCGAAAGCTCCAGTTGCCCTTATGGTCCAGCCGGCTTTGCTCTGTACTGTGGATCAAATTTAGGGCTTTGCTGAATGACTGATTAGAGCAGACGTGTCGTTGTTGATAAGCCCCATTCCTTTTCCGTAGAGCTAAAACTAACGGGGGACGCAATTGTTTAGACACGGGAACATCCTGTGTGACCTTGTAACATTGCTCCTGGGAATAGTGAACATTCGAGT
Organism: Macrothele yani; assembly: GCA_039090855.1. Taxonomy (NCBI): domain Eukaryota; kingdom Metazoa; phylum Arthropoda; class Arachnida; order Araneae; family Macrothelidae; genus Macrothele; species Macrothele yani. The sequence goes on from CM076996.1 coordinate 153,447,593, forward strand.
TTTGGCCTTCCCGATGTTTTGAATGTTCTTAGATTCTACTAACGGATATTTCACTTACAAAACACGGGACCTATACTCGGGGCAAACCTAACCTGTCATTGGAAGGAAGGCTACAGAGTGTATACTTCCACTGCATAAAATAGTTCCGGTCTAAAAGCTCGTACTCCAGCTTCAGCTGGCACTTAAATAGGGCACAGATATTCAATACATCGTGTTGTGTGTGTGTGTTCATTTAAAAAATTCAGATCTCAGTTTCTGCGGCATTTCTAAAAAATACAGATATTCGTGTTTTGGTGACGTCACTGATGGTTCTCTGTCACAGCATTCTTGTTTGGGTCAGAGTTAAGCTGTCATCCCAGGGGATATTTATTGCTGTGGGGGGTGGGGGGTCATTAGCGGAAGGATGAGGGCGAGAAAAGTGTTTCCGTGGGCATTTCGCGTTTCTCCCCCTATTTTCTCCTTCTTGATTATCGTTTTAAAACACTCTTCTGTCTTTTCGCTATTTTCCAATGGCATCTGCCGGTCACTCGAGTGTATTTCAACCGCATAAAGCTGGGAAACCAATACGAAGCTCTGCTAAGGTGATCGTTATGAATGTTTTCACTAAATTGATGGAAAAACATTCGTCGAATAAATCGGAAAATGAAATAACAGTTCTTACGGCAGAACTCACTGGTGTTTCAAGTCGCACCATTGCGAGAATGAAGGTTGAATTTAGTATTGAAGTACCTCAGATCCATCGGCAATTTATTTCTTCAAATTAATATACAATTCTCGCTTGGCTTACATAGAACGTTTTCTTGAAATTAGTTTGGAGTTCCCAATTCAGTTCTCAATATAGGCCAAGGATCGGCTATCTTTTCCTTTTGAACTTTTGTGCGCAGTTGCCTTAAACGCGTATGAACCGGCATGAAAATTCAGACAAATGAAAGAGTTCCTTCCACTGCCACACATAATTCGGAAACTTGGAAAACTGCCACACATTCAAAGTGTTCCTCGGAGGAACAGCAATTTGTGCCCGGCCCATCAATGAAAAACATGTGGCAATTTTCCAAGTCGCTGAAAGATGTGTGGCAGTTTACAGTGAACCCTAAAATATCATTTATCACAGAGACGGGCTCTTGTCCAGTACTTATGGCAACACAGGGTAGTTAAAAATGCATACACATTTAACGGGTGTCTGTTATAAAAAGATAATCTAATCAAGGCAAAATTTTGGAAAGAACGAAATTTTACGCATAACTGATGACATGGTAAAAATACTTTTAATTAAATCCCGCAGTTGGTAATCTTCAAGCAATAAGTATAAATAAATGAAATATATAATAAAAAAAATAGAAACATATGTGAAAACAAAATTAGGCCACTTAAGACTTCTTCCCGTGTTTATTTTTTTTTTTTTTTTTTTTTGATTGGAGGTTTAACGACCACCGTGAGCAACTCAATGGGCTATAAGCAGTCGCCCGTCCCTAATTTAGGGTCACTGGTTCCAGGGAAGGGAGAGAGCCAGTGCCGTAAGACAAACACAACATCCATGCCTCACCGGGATTCGAACCCGGACCCCTTACGGACGAATGATCAGAGACCAACGCCTTAGACCACTGCGCCACCGGGGCGGCTTTCCCGTGTTTAGCAAAGATAATTTCATTTTAAAAGAAAGAAAGAAAGAAACGTTACACGTTCTGTAACATCTCAAAAAAAAAAAAAAAGATAAATAGAGAGAGAAAGAAATAAACTGCTTGTCTACAGGTCTGCAAAGCGAGCGGGGTGGGGAGGGGTTAAAATAGAAGGGTTTGGTAAGGGATCACGGTGACAGACAGCCAGCCCTGAGGGCTTGTGGGAGAAGTTTTCCGAGTGAAGGTTAATTACACACCATCAGTGCGGAGTAATACTGGGAGTGAAAAGGTCACCGTAGCTTCGGCTCCATTGCCAGGATAGCTTTGCCCCGAGTATAGTTCTGCCAGTATCTGTCCCACGATAGTAGAAGAGATGTCCACTTTTCAGTTCAATGGGATCTTCTCCTTTTCTCCTTACCTCACTTAGCCCGACGATGTCCCACTTGATCCTTTGTAGTTCTTCTTCCAATTCAAGAAGCCTTGAAGCAGAAGATAGGGAGCGAGCAAATCAAGTAAATAATATTGCGCTTATTAAAAAATTCTAAAAAGACCTATGCCGGAAACTGGTCCTGAACTCAGGTCGCAGGCCTTATAGGAAGATGCAAGAATATTTCAATGTGGTGTCATCAGACAAGTAGTAAAAAAGATCTGGGAGGGATTTCCCATGAAGAAATATTCCGTGACCACACATTCTATAGATGTTTGAACGACAAATTCGTCCAAAAGAAAAGAAATTTAAAAGTTCGCCGTTGCCAGGGTTTGTGTCATGCGGTTTTTTCTGCAAAAATTTCTAGTAAAATTAAATTCATACGGTAAATGGAAAAGAAAAGTATTTTAAAATCATTTTGTTTGGTTTCGATTGACAGGTTTGAACTACATTCTCATGTAAATTATTTTAAATTTTAATGATTTAATTTTTCATACTTACAACTTAAACAGACGAGTTTTTCTCTTCAAGTTTTATTCTTGTAATTAAAGACTTTCAATTTCAAAATTCACAATTTAAAAATACGGAAGTAATTGCATGCCTTCAATCCCGGTGGCGCAATAATCTAAGCGATGGCTTCTGACCGTTTGTCCGAGATGGGTCTAGGTTCAAGTGAGACATGGACGTTGTGTTTGTCTCTTAGGGCACAGGCTCTCTCCCTTCCCTGGAACCAGTGGCTCTATATTACGGACGAGCAGCTGCTTACAATCCAATGAGTTGCTGATGATGGTTGTTAAACCTCGAAAAAAATGAATAAAAATAATTACATGTCATTTGTCGTTGCTAAGGTAGTTACATCTTGTACATAACTCTTAAATTTAGGAGCTCCAAAATCTATTCTACCCAAAACTTACAATTTGTTGCGATTGCAATTCCGTGTTTTTAATGGATTTTGCGTACTTTACCAGTTTGAAATAGTCTCTTTCAGTTATTGTATATCATTATTTGCACGGAATTTTCAAAAATAAATAAATAAATAAATAAATAAAATAAAATAAAAGAGTTCCTACAGAAAAGTAATTACTTCAGGGGAACAGCAAATTGGTATTTGACAAATTCATACCCTGAAGATTGGTACCCGGCAAATTCGTACCCGGAAGATTGGTACCCTTCTGTTGCTACGACGTTACGGGGGCATATATAAATTGCATGGCTAACAAATTGCCGTCAATTTGTAGATCTTTTAAAGATATGGTGTTCGGTGAAACAATAGAATCATAATAAGACTGATTCTATTTCCGAAAAGGGGTAGTATGGGATTTCTTTTTGTTTCGTTTCACACATGCGGAATTTTTCTGCCGAAGCAATAAAACCGTCCCACAGTACAATTTTTGGAAAAGCTATTTCATTGCTAGAAAGCCGGAAAAAATGCCTGAAGGATGAGCTTCCCTATCGGTGGTTCTTTGTTCAACAGCACTTTGTTCCCACCCCCTCACACAGGAGGGATTGTTTTATTGCACTAGCGGACGATCGGCTGGTCGCTTGTGTGAACATCTTTCCTTTCAGCTACATCTCTCTTAATCTTGACGGTATTTTCGCCATCCGGTTTGTAGCGAACCCCTCGGAAGCTGTGCGGCTTGGAAACTCTTTTGAGGGCAGGCGAAATTGAAGAGGATTGTCAGCAAATTTGAATCGGCCGTGCTGATATTCATAAGGTTTGCATGACAAGTTAAAGCTTGTATAATTGCGTTCATATTCTTAACGTTTACATAACAAATCCAGTTAATAATGTTGCTCCTTTAACTCGGCCACGAAACATTACCTGCAAGCAGAGCCGGATGGAGCTTTTGCGGGGCCCGGGGCGACATTTCATTTCTGGCACCAGGAAATAAATCTCATATTTTAATAAAGTTGTTGCGTGAAAAATGACCGTTAAGAACACACACGATGTGAAATTCACAAATTTCACAGTGACAACAACGAACCCTCATCCCTCTACTGTGGAGCCGAATGCTTTACCAATTAAGCTAACCGACGGAATTTATCGCTGCAACTTTTCCGTCTTGCCATGTGCTTCACTTCTGTAGTAACGTCATAACGAAAACTATCATAAAGACAAAATGTTTCTCTCAAAAAATATTTGCTTTAAGCTTAAGAAAAAGACCATAATATGGATTGAAAGTTCCGAGAGAGAGAGAAAAAAAACTGTTAAACTCTACGATTTTTTTTTCCGGGAAGATGGGGTTGAGGTTGTATTATGACTCTTAAAAAAACTTCTTCACAAAGTAATAAAAAGATCCCTGCGTAGCGAAAAGTTTTGTATTGTGAATACTTCAGTGTAAGAAATAATCCGAATCCCTCTAAAATAAATTCATATAAATAGTTTTTTCCCCTGATACATGTTTCAGTGATTGATTTTTAATGCAAAATAGCATAAAAATCAATCAGGGATCTTGATTGATTTTTAAAACTTTTTGAAACTTTTAGACGCGCTCATATATGATTTTTTTTTTTATTTCTAGTAATATTTTTAAAGTCACTAAATAAATGGCCTCCATGTGTTGCCCGAAATCAACTCTGATATTGTTCTTTTTATTTGTCTAAATTCAAGTATCTAGTTTGCACGCAAATTGTGAAATATATAAAAGTAGAACTAGGTAAAAAAGTCCGAGGAAAAAAAGTCCAGGAAAAAAAGTCCAGGTAAAAAAGTCCGAGGAAAAAAAGTCCGAGACTGTGTTGATAAGCGCGGAAAAAAAGTCCAGGAAAAAAGTCTAGGAAAAAAAGTCCGAGGAAATAAAGTCCGAGGAAAAAAAGGCCAGGTAAAAAAGTGCGAGGTGGGCGTTTTGATTGTCATCATGGGCATACTAATAATTCGATTTGACATACTGTTTGAATGTTGGGGGTGGGGGGATATACTTTTATTATTTGCCTAGTGTGGTGGGGTTGCCGGAAAATCGCCACACAGGAAAACTGCCACACGTTTTTCATTAAGGGGCTAGGCACAAAGTGCTATTCCTCCGAGGAACACTTTGAATGTGTGACAGTTTTTCAAGTTTCCTAATTATGTTTTAGTTTTTCAAGGTGCCTAACAACGGGAAGGAGCTCCTTTGTTTGTCTGAATTTTCACGCCGGTTCAAACCAGTTTAGGGTGACTGGCCACAAAAGTTTAACAGGAGGGAGGGGGTATAAAGATCGCCGTACATTTCTTAAAACTACAGTGTTCGACGAAACAACAGAATTACACATGACTCATGCTGTGTTCAAAAAAGGACGATAAGGTGGGATTTTTTTAATAACGCTGCACTTGTGCTTAGGCACTAAATATTTACATAACATGTCAAGTTTGTAATACTTTTCTTTTACTTAATTAATGAAACAATATTTAGTGCTTAGGTAAAAGCGGAATATTATTAACTTGAGTTGATATGTAAACGTTATGAATATGGAATCCGTAGAATAAAAACCACTGAAAAGGCCTAGGGCCTATAAATTAATATTTCGGGCCTAAGTAAACGCTCAATATTATTAACTTTATTTGCTGTGCAAACGTTGTGAATATGACATTGGTTAAATAAAAAATTAGTAAAAGGGCCTAGGCTCTTGAATAAATATTTCGTGCCTAAGTAAAGGCGCATTATTATTAACTTGAGTTGACGTGTAAACGTTGTCAATATTACATTGGTAGAATGAAAACTTTTAAAAAGGCCTAGGCCTAGGGCCTATAAATTAATATTTAGTGCCTAAGCAAAAGCGCAATGCTATTGATTTTATTTGATACGTAATACGTTATGAATATAAAGTCGGCGGATTAAAAGCTCTTAAAAAGGCCAAGGTATGGGCCCCATGAATTAATTAAGTAAAAGAAAAGTATTACAAACTTGACATGTTATGTAAATATTTAGTGCCTAAGCACAAGTGCAGCGTTATTAAAAAATCCCCCTTTATCGTCCTTTTTTGAACACAGCATGAGTCATGTGTAATTCTGTTGTTTCGTCGAACACTGTAGTTTTAAGAAATGTACGGCGATCTTTATACTCCCCTCCCTCCTGTTAAACTTTTGTGGCCAGTCACCCTAAACTGGTATGAACCGGCGTGAAAATTCAGACAAACAAAGGAGCTCCTTCCCGTCGTTAGGCGCCTTGAAAAACTAAAACATAATTAGGAAACTTGGAAAACTGCCGCACATTCAAAGTGTTCCTGAGAGGAATAGCACTTTGTGCCCGGCCTCTTAATGAAAAAGGTGTGGCAGTTTTCCTGTGTGGCGGTTTTCCGGCAACCCCAACACACTAGGTAAATAATGAAAGTATGTCCCCCCCAGCCCGACCCCCAACATTCAAACAGCCTTTTTTTCCTCGGACTTAATTTCCTCGGACTTTTTTTCCTAGACTTTTTTCCTAGACTTTTTTCCTGGACTTTTTTCCGCGTTTATCAACAGTCTCGGACTTTTTTCCTCGGACTTTTTTACCTGGACTTTTTTTCCTCGGACTTTTTTACCGATTACCATAAAAGTAAGGGCCACAAAATGAGGAAATTTAATTTGCTATTTTGAGAGTGCGGAAAATATTAAGGTAGTTACAATAATCACTTGAAATTTGCGAATCTCAGTATTTGTACGGCGAAGGGCAATATTCTGTTCAAAAATGGGGAAATTGGAAACAATAAAATTAAAAAAACAACATCTTCTAAAGGGCCTCGCACCCGAAAACTTACACACAAAAAATATTGTTTGTAGAAAATTCTACCGTAAATGTTTTTTTCCTAAACTACGGGGCCCTTTGAAGGCGCGGGGCCCAGGGCTACTGTCCCGGTTGCCCCTATGGTCCAGCCAGCCCTGCCTGCAAGGTACTAGGCCTAGGCATTTCTAGCCATTTTGTATCCGCCGAGCTCAGATTCTGAACGTTTACATAACAAGTCAAGGTTACAGTATTACACTTTTACTTAGGCACAAAACATTTATTAACAGACCCTAAGCCTAGGCCTTTTTTGCAATTTATAATCCACGGAGCTCATAGTAAAAATATTTACATTACAAATCAAGTAAACAATGTTTCTCTTTTACTCGGTCACAAAACTTTAATTGCAAGGCCCTATGCCTGGGCCTTTCTAGGAATTTTCAATAAAATTTGGTAGAATAAAAACTGTTTAAAAGGCCTAGGGGCTATGAATTAATATTTAGTGCCTAAGTAAAAGCGCAATATTATTAGCATGAGTTGATATGTAAACGTTGTGAATGTGACATCAGTAAAATAAAAACCGTTTAAAAGGCCTAGGCTTAGGGCCTATGAATTAATATTTAGTGCCTAAGTAAAAGCGCAATATTATTAACGTGAGTTGATACGTAAACTTTATGAATGTGACATAAGAAGAATATAAACTGTTTAAAAGGTCTAGGCCTAGGCAGTGGCGCCCTCAGGAAAGGTCAGGTGATGCGTAACATCACAGCCTCTCCTTGACAAATGTCAACCCCGCCTTCTCGTGGTGCATCCTGTTCCCACTAAAGGGGCTCTGACGACCGCCAATAGCGGTATAACTATACCATCGGGATCAGAGGAAATGCTATCCCACACTCACCAACCCGCTTGGCCAGCGTGGTGAGTTATGGCCAAACCCCTCCAAAATGACTCCACAACTTAAATCTTGGCCCTCAGTCTCCGGCAGCTGGAATGTACCTGGCCAAGGCAGCGGCCAGTGCGACATGAAGGCAGAGGGTGCTAAGAATCCCCGGAGGACCGGACTAGGCTGCCATCTGATGCTGACCTTGGCAACGTACAATGGACGCTCCCTATCTTCTGATTCAAGGCTTCTTGAATTGGAAGAGGAACTACAAAGGATCAAATGGGACATTGTGGGGCTAAGTGAGGTAAGGAGAAAAGGAGAAGATCTCATCGAACTGAAAAGTGGACATCTCTTCTACTATCGTGGGACAGATACTGGCAGAACTAGTGGTGTTGGATTTATAATAAACAAGAAACTGAAGGATAAAGGGGTAGAAGTTGAAAGTTCCTCTGACAGAGCTGCACGACTCGTTATCCAACTATCGAGAAGATACCAGGCTCAGATTATTCAAACTTATGCACCCACCACAAGTCATCCTGAAGAAGAAATTGAACAATTTTATGAGGAAATTTGTCATCTAAATAATAAAGGTAAGCAGCACTTGAAAATAATTATGGGAGATTTCAATGCAAAAATAGGGCAACGGTAACAGAATGAAACTTCAGTAGGTAAATTCGGTCACGGCAACAGAAACCAGCGTGGAAATACTCTCGTAGAGTTTGCAGAGGCAGAAGGGTTTTTCATCTTGAACTCTTTTTTCAAGAAAAAGCCACACAGGAAATGGACATGGAGACATCCAAATGGGACGACAAGTGAAATTGATTTTATTATGTGTAACAAAAAATTTGTCATAGAAGACTGCAGTGTGCTAAACAAGTTCAACACAGGTAGTGACCATAGATTGGTGAGATGTAAGATGCACCTCAACACTAAACTTGAACGTGGCAAGCTCATAAGACAAACAAAATCTATTGACATAACGAACCTTAAAAAACACCATAATACCTTCAAGTTGGAACTGAAGAACAGGTTCTCTGCTTTAGAAGGCCTAACATCGGAAGAAGTGGACATCTCTGAAGTTAACAGAAAAGTAACCAAAGCTCTTATGGAAACAGCAACAAAATTAGCTGGGTCTAAGAACAAGTTGCATGTAAATAAATTATCAGGAAAAACGAAAATGTTGATGCAAAAAAGAAGAGAGATGAGGACAACTAAAGAAGATGTGACTTCCAAAGTGGAATATATAGAGCTATGCAAGACAGTACGAAAAAGTATCACTGAAGACGTTAGAAAATTCAACTGTGAACTAGTGAGGAAAGCAATTGAAAACAACCAAAGCCTAAAGATAGCAAAGGGATATCTCAGTAAGGGAAGAAAACAGATTATGGCACTGAGAAAAGAAGATGGTTTTGTAACAAGAAATAGAGGCAGAAATTTTGACAAGAGTGAAAGATTTCTACTCCAAATTATATGAAAGGGATGATACATGCACTCCAGACATCATGAAAGATACCAGTACCAGAGTTCCTCCAATCCTTCCAGCAGAAGTTGCACATGCAATCAAGAACATGAAGCGGGGAAAAGCTCCAGGAGAAGATGGAATTACTGTAGACATCATACAAGAAGCAAGTGGAGAAATCGAAACAGTACTCGCCCAAATTTTCACTCGATGCCTTAATGAAGGAAAGATTCCTGAAGATTGGAACACCGCTACAATGATCCTGCTACATAAGAAAGGTGACATTGAGGATCTCGGAAACTACAGACCTATCAGCCTCCTATCAGTAGTTTATAAAATCTTCACTAAAGTTCTTTCACACCGCTTGAAGGTAACACTGGACATGGCTCAACCGAGAGAACAAGCTGGATTCAGGAGTGGCTACAGCACAATAGATCATATCCATGTGCTGAGAGAACTAATTGAAAGAGCAAAAGAATATGAACTTCCATTTTGCATGGCTTTTATCGATTATGAAAAAGCCTTTGATTCGGTGAAACCATCAGCAGTTACAATGGCTCTGAAAACCTGCGGTATTGAAGATGCATACATTAATATTATTAATAACATCTATGAAAATGCAAGTGCAAAGATTAGGCTGTTTGAAAATACAACACACATAAAAATTGGAAAGGGAGTGAGACAAGGTGACACCATATCTCCGAAGCTCTTTAATGCCACATTGGAGGGTGTTTTTCAGTCGCTGAGCTGGGAAAACAAGGGGATAAAGATTAATGGAGATTATCTAACCCACCTTCGTTTTGCTGATGACGTAGTCATTTTTGCAACTAGCCCATCAGAGCTGCAGAGTATGATCCAGGAACTTGCTGACAAGAGTAAAGAAGTGGGATTAAAAATGAACTTTCAGAAGACAAAAGTGATGTTCAATGCTTTTACAAGAAATGAAGATTTATCGATTGATGGAGAAAAGCTGGAGATAACAGACACGTACGTTTATCTTGGACAGCAGATATCAAGTGAGGGTCACATTGATGAAGAAATTAATCGGCGTACAAAACTTGCCTGGAGAGCTTTTGGAAGAAACAGCATAATTTTCAAGAGCAATATGCCATTATGTCTTAAAAGAAAAGTGTTTGATCAATGCATCCTTCCAGTGCTTACGTGTGGTGCAGAGACGTGGACCTTAACTAAAAGAGACATACAAAGGCTGCAGACAACTCAAAGCAGCATGGAGAGGTGCATGCTTGGTATAACCAGGAGAGATAAGAAGAGGAACTCGTGGATCCGAAAAATGACAAGAGTGGAAGACATCATGATCAGAGTTAAATCCCTGAAATGGCAATGGGCTGGACATACTGCCAGAAGGACAGATCATCGATGGACAGCCGAAATTTTAGATTGGGTTCCAAGGGACAGGAAAAGACCCAGAAGAAGACCACATGGGAGATGGGTGGATGAAATTCGAAAGTATGCAGGGGTGACATGGAGGAGACTGGCACAAGACAGACCGTTGTGGAGGAAACTTGGGGAGACCTTCGTCCAGCAGTGGATTGATAATGGTTGACAATGATGATGATGATGATATATATATATTTATTATATATATATATATGTTTTATATATATATATATATATATATATATATATATATATATATATATATATATATTCTATTAAGAAGATACCTAAGCAAAAAAATACATATATAATTTTGACTCACACCAAGTACAACATAGAAAAGGTTATGTATCTACCTGTGTGAGTAAAAGGAGAAAAGATAAAAAAATAAAATAAAACAACTGAATGTAGAAGGTGTCGAGAATACTGAGCCTTGGCTTTATCAAGGACCAGCAAAAACTCTGCATTTTCTCACTTCCACAAAGACCTAGTTGGAAATGGGTTTCTGCAAGGCCATAGATGCAAGTAACATTCCCACCTAAAATTGTTTTAAAAAATATATATATGTCATGTCCTCCGCAGAGTTGTATGACCTAGCACTAGTTAACAATTTCGCTTGCATCCATGAACCTTCCTGGCCCGACCCATGCTCTTCATCTGTTACTATTAAACAGAGAGAAGAAGATTAAAGAGAACTCAAGCTGTGAGAGTGACATAATAATTAGAAATAATTTTCAGCTATAACGAAATGCCAAGTTCGTTTGAGAGAGAATTTAAACCTGAAAAACAATGCAAAAGAAATCCAAATTTTTTCAGTGCAATTAAAAAAGGAAATATTAATTTTTTAAAAAACAGATTTTTGAAAGAAAACTTGAGTCTAAAACCCCCTACTCTACAACTTATGACAGCACGAAAACGAGAATAAGTTAAAGACAATAATTAACTAAAGAAACCTTTGTGAAAGTTATATGACTTAAACAGTTAGTTGCAATATGTACAAAGTATTTCAGCAGTGCTTTAAGTGCATAATTAATTAGTTATTAAGTACTTAACTACTTTGAAAATACAGCGCAAAGAAAAGGAACAAGCTTAGCCATCTGCTGTTCCTAGGTTCCCCAAAAGACGCGCAAAGTTACAAAGAAAAGAAAGAGTTAAAACCCGCAAAAATGTTAACAGACAAGCCAGTGCCTAAAAGCTGAAAAGCAAAAAATCAACAGAGAAAAAGTACATGAAGTACAAACATTGAACTTATAAAACCTAAAACCCAAATACAAGGAAGAGAGCTTACCTCTTGTGCGACGAAACTTTCTCCTCACAAGAGTAAAACATGGCGGACCTCTTCCGCCTCTCCCTAGTCGCTGGGGGGCAGTGTGGGTGGGGCTGATGGCCTCCTCATACAGAAAGAAACCAACTCGCGGAGATTTTAACCAGAGAAAAAAATATATAAACTTAAGACTGTGGATCTGTATGATCAGAAAGAGCAGAATTAACTCTCCAGAATACATGAGAAATATTATAAAATACACGAGTAGTGTATTTAATAATCTTTGCATGTATTAAATCACCTTAGTGAGCTTCTATAGATTAATCAGAATCTTATTAATTTTAATGTTGGTTTTACTATTTTTAGTATAGCTATCCTAGTGATGAATAACTAGTTTTCTTTTTTATTTGTTTTTATTTTCTTTTATAAACAGATTTTTAAGCTTTTTTTTTTTTGTGATTTTGTTTATATTATTTAATTTTTTGTTTTAATAGGACCTTCATATCCATAGCACTAAGGTTCCTTTAGGTAGTTAATAGGCATCCTCTAGCCAACTTCCTAACGGCTTTGATTGGTCAGAATCATATTATTAACTGTGTAGAAAATTAAAGCAGATCTGCCAACCTTACTCTATTATTCAGAATTATTTTTCTTAAAGTTCTTTTGATGAAAGAAGGAATTTCGTTCTCTAGAAAACTATCTAATAGTATATTAATGTGGTAATTGAAGTCCAAATTGTTGCTGCAAATTCTTGAAATTCTTAGGACCTGAGAAATTAGTACATTCTCAATTACTTTGGTTGATATGTTATTATTCCAGTGTAGATATTTAATTACTTTGAAAGGACCTAAGCAAAAAAAAAATTATATATTTTTGACTCATACCAAGTACAACATAGAAAGGGTTATATGAAGAGCATGGGTCGGGCCATGGAAGTTATGGATGTAAGCTAAATTGTTAACTAGCGCTAGGTCATACAACTCTGCGGAGGTCATGACATATATATAAATTTTAAAACAAATTTTGGTGGGCTTATTACTTGCATCCATGGCTTTGCAGAAACCCATTTCCAACTAGGTCTTTGTGGAAGTGAGAAAATGCAGAGTTTTTGCTGGTCCTTGATAAAGCCAAGGCTCAGTATTCTCGACACTTTCTACATTCAGTTATTTTATTTTATTTTTTATCTTTTCTCCTTTTACTCACACCGGTAGACATATAACCCTTTCTATGTTGTACTTGGTATGAGTCAAAAATATATAATTTTTTTTTGCTTAGGTCTCTTCTTAATAGAGTGTGAATTCTGAATTTTCGTAACTGCTGCGTTGCGCGTTTCGATCTTCAGGTTAATTTTGCAACTTTCGTTTTAAATTCTAAAGTTTTTCCTTAGTTTTCAGCATTGCTCTTCAGTATATATATATATATATATATATATAGAAATTTTGACAAGAGTGAAAGATTTCTACTCCAAATTATATGAAAGGGATAATATATGCACTCCAGACATCATGAAAGATACCAGTACCAGAGTTCCTCCAGTCCTTCCAGCAGAAGTTGCACATGCAATCAAGAACATGAAGCGAGGAAAAGCTCCAGGAGAAAATGGAATTACTGTAGACATCATACAAGAAGCAAGTGGAGAAATCGAAACAGTACTCGCCCAAATTTTCACTCGATGCCTTAATGAAGGAAAGATTCCTGAGGATTGGAACACCGCTACAATGATCCTGCTACATAAGAAAGGTGACATTGAGGATCTCGGAAACTACAGACCTATCAGCCTCCTATCAGTAGTTTATAAAATCTTCACTAAAGTTCTTTCACACCGCTTGAAGGTAACACTGGACATGGCTCAACCGAGAGAACAAGCTGGATTCAGGAGTGGCTACAGCACAATAGATCATATCCACGTGCTGAGAGAACTAATTGAAAGAGCGAGGGAATATGAACTTCCATTGTGCATGGCTTTTATCGATTATGAAAAAGCCTTTGATTCGGTGAAACCATCAGCAGTTACAATGGCTCTGAAAACCTGCGGTATTGAAGATGCATACATTAATATTATAATAACATCTATGAAAATGCAAGTGCAAAGATTAGGCTGTTTCAAAATACAACACACGTAAAAATTGGAAAGGGAGTGAGACAAGGTGACACCATATCTCCGAAGCTCTTTAATGCCACATTGGAGGGTGTTTTTCAGTCGCTGAGCTGGGAAAACAAGGGGATAAAGATTAATGGAGATTATCTAACCCACCTTCGTTTTGCTGATGACATAGTCATTTTTGCAACTACCCCATCAGAGCTGCAGAGTATGATCCAGGAACTTGCTGACAAGAGTAAAGAAGTGGGATTAAAAATGAACTTTCAGAAGACAAAAGTGATGTTCAATGCTTTTACAAGAAATGAAGATTTATCGATAGATGGAGAAAAGCTGGAGATAACAGACACGTACGTTTATCTTGGACAGCAGATATCAAGTGAGGGTCACATTGATGAAGAAATTAATCGGCGTACAAAACTTGCCTGGAGAGCTTTTGGAAGAAACAGCATAATTTTCAAGAGCAATATGCCATTATGTCTTGAAAGAAAAGTGTTTGATCAATGCATCCTTCCAGTGCTCACGTATGGTGCAGAGACGTGGACCTTAACTAAAAGAGACATACAAAGGCTGCAGACAACTCAAAGAAGCATGGAGAGGTGCATGCTTGGTGTAACCAGGAGAGATAAGAAGAGAAACTGTTGGATCCGAAAAATGACAAGAGTGGAAGACATCATGATCAGAGTTAAATCCCTGAAATGGCAATGGGCTGGACATACTGCCAGAAGGACAGATCATCGATGGACAGCCGAAATTTTAGATTGGATTCCAAGGGACAGGAAAAGACCCAGAAGAAGACCACATGGGAGATGGGTGGATGAAATTCGAAAGTATGCAGGGGTGACATGGAGGAGACTGGCACAAGACAGACCGTTGTGCAGGAAACTTGGGGAGACCTTCGTCCAGCAGTGGATTGATAATGGTTGACAATGATGATGATGATGATGATATATATATATATATATATCATCATCATCATCCTTTTCCAATTTTTATGCGTGTTGTATTTTCAAACAGCCGAATCTTTGCACTTGCATTTTCATAGATGTTATTAATAATATTAATGTATGCATCTTCAATACCGCAGGATTTCAGAGCCATTGCAACTGCTGATTGTTTCACCGAATCAAAGGCTTTTTCATAATCGATAAAAGCCATGCACAATGGAAGTTCATATTCCCTCGCTCTTTCAATTAGTTCTCTCAGTACGTGGATATGATCTATTGTGCTGTAGCCACTCCTGAATCCAGCTTGTTCTCTCGGTTGAGCCATGTCCAGTGTCACCTTCAAGCGGTGTGAAAGAACTTTAGTGAAGATTTTATAAACCACTGATAGGAGGCTGATAGGTCTGTAGTTCCTGAGATCCTCAATGTCACCTTTTTTATGTAGCAAGATCATTGTAGCGTTGTTCCAATCCTCAGGAATTTTCCCTTCATTAAGGCATCGAGTGAAAATTTGGGCGAGTACTGTTTCGATTTCTCCACTTGCTTCTTGTATGATGTCTACAGTAATTCCATCTTCTCCTGGAGCTTTTCCCCGCTTCATGTTCTTGATTGCATGTGCAACTTCTGCTGGAAGGACTGGAAGAACTCTGGTACTGGTACCTTTCATGATGTCTGGAGTACATGTATCATCCCTTTCATATAATTTGGAGTAGAAATCTTTCACTCTTGTCAAAATTTCGCCTTTATTTCTTGTTACAGAACCATCTTCTTTTCTCAGTGCCATAATCTGTTTTTCCCCTTACTGAGATGTCCCTTTGCTATCTTTAGGCTTTGGTTGTTTTCAATTGCTTTCCTTACTAGTTCACAGTTGAATTTCCTTACGTCTTCAGTGATACTTTTTCGTACTGTCTTGCATAGCTCTATATATTCCACTTTGGAAGTCACATCTTCTTTAGTTGTCCTCATCTCTCTTCTTTTTTGCATCAACATTTTGGTTTTTCCTGATAATTTGTTCACATGCAATTTGTTCTTAGACCCAGCTAATTTTGTTGCTGTTTCCACAAGAGCTTTGGTTACTTTTCTGTTAACTTCAGAAATATCCACTTCTTCCGATGTTAGGCCTTCTAAAGCAGAGAATCTGTTCTTCAGTTCCAATTTGAAGGTATTATGGTGTTTTTAAGGTTGGTTATGTCAATACATTTTGTTTGTCTTATGAGCTTGCTACGTTCGAGTTTAGTGTTGAGGTGCATCTTACATCTCACCAATCTATGGTCACTGCCTGTGTTGAACTTGTTTAGCACACTGCAGTCTTCTATGACGAATTTTTTGTTACACATAATAAAATCAATTTCACTTGTCGTCCCATTTGGATGTCTCCATGTCCATTTCCTGTGTGGCTTTTTCTTGAAAAAGGAGTTCAAGATAGAAAAACCCTTCTGCCTCTGCAAACTCTACGAGAGTATTTCCACGCTGGTTTCTGTTGCCGTGACCGAATTTACCTACTGAAGTTTCATTCTGTTGCCGTTGCCCTATTTTTGCATTGAAATCTCCCATAATTATCTTCAAGTGCTGCTTACCTTTATTATTTAGATCACGAATTTCCTCATAAAATTCTTCAATTTCTTCTTCAGGATGACTTGTGGTGGGTGCATAAGTTTGAATAATCTGAATATATATATATATATATATCAATGATGATGATGATGATGATATATATATATATATATCATCATCATCATCATCATTGTCAACCATTATCAAGCCACTGCTGGACGAAGGTCTCCCCAAGTTTCCTCCACAACGGTCTGTCTTGTGCCAGTCTCCTCCATGTCACCCCTGCATACTTTCGAATTTCATCCACCCATCTCCCATGTGGTCTTCTTCTGGGTCTTTTCCTGTCCCTTGGAATCCAATCTAAAATTTCGGCTGTCCATCGATGATCTGTCCTTCTGGCAGTATGTCCAGCCCATTGCCATTTCAGGGATTTAACTCTGATCATGATGTCTTCCACTCTTGTCATTTTTCGGATCCACGAGTTCCTCTTCTTATCTCTCCTGGTTACACCAAGCATGCACCTCTCCATGCTGCTTTGAGTTGTCTGCAGCCTTTGTATGTCTCTTTTAGTTAAGGTCCACGTCTCTGCACTATACGTAAGCACTGGAAGGATGCATTGATCAAACACTTTTCTTTTAAGACATAATGGCATATTGCTCTTGAAAATTATGCTGTTTCTTCCAAAAGCTCTCCAGGCAAGTTTTGTACGCCGATTAATTTCTTCATCAATGTGACCCTCACTTGATATCTGCTGTCCAAGATAAACGTACGTGTCTGTCATCTCCAGCTTTTCTCCATCAATCGATAAATCTTCATTTCTTGTAAAAGCATTGAACATCACTTTTGTCTTCTGCAAGTTCATTTTTAATCCCACTTCTTTACTCTTGTCAGCAAGTTCCTGGATCATACTCTGCAGCTCTGATGGGGTAGTTGAAAAAATGACTATGTCATCATCAAAACGAAGGTGGGTTAGATAATCTCCATTAATCTTTATCTCCTTGTTTTCCCAGCTCAGCGACTGAAAAACACCCTCCAATGTGGCATTAAAGAGCTTCGGAGATATGGTGTCACCTTGTCTCACTCCTTTTCCAATTTTTACGTGTGTTGTATTTTCAAACAGCCTAATCTTTGCACTTGCATTTTCATAGATGTTATTAATAATATTAATGTATGCATCTTCAATACCGCAGGTTTTCAGAGCCATTGTAACTGCTGATGGTTTCACCGAATCAAAGGCTTTTGCATAATCGATAAAAGCCATGCACAATGGAAGTTCATATTCCCTCGCTCTTTCAATTAGTTCTCTCAGCACGTGGATATGATCTATTGTGCTGTAGCCACTCCTGAATCCAGCTTGTTCTCTCGGTTGAGCCATGTCCAGTGTTACCTTCAAGCGGTGTGAAAGAACTTTAGTGAAGATTTTATAAACTACTGATAGGAGGCTGATAGGTCTGTAGTTTCCGAGATCCTCAATGTCACCTTTCTTATGTAGCAGGATTATTGTAGCGGTGTTCCAATCCTCAGGAATCTTTCCTTCATTAAGGCATCGAGTGAAAATTTGGGCGAGTACTGTTTCGATTTCTCCACTTGCTTCTTGTATGATGTCTACAGTAATTCCATCTTCTCCTGGAGCTTTTCCTCGCTTCATGTTCTTGATTGCATGTGCAACTTCTGCTGGAAGGACTGGAGGAACTCTGGTACTGGTATCTTTCATGATGTCTGGAGTGCATATATCATCCCTTTCATATAATTTGGAGTAGAAATCTTTCACTCTTGTCAAAATTTCACCTCTATTTCTTGTTACAGAACCATCTTCTTTTCTCAGTGCTATAATCTGTTTTCTTCCCTTACTGAGATGTCCCTTTGCTATCTTTAGGCTTTGGTTGTTTTCAATTGCTTTCCTCACTAGTTCACAGTTGAATTTCCTTACGTCTTCAGTGATACTTTTTCTTACTGTCTTGCATAGCTCTATATATTCCACTTTGGAAGTCACATCTTCTTTAGTTGTCCTCATCTCTCTTCTTTTTTGCATCAACATTTTGGTTTTTCCTGATAATTTGTTCACATGCAACTTGTTCTTAGACCCAGCTAATTTTGTTGCTGTTTCCATAAGAGCTTTGGTTACTTTTCTGTTAACTTCAGAGATGTCCACTTCTTCCGATGTTAGGCCTTCTAAAGCAGAGAACCTGTTCTTCAGTTCTAACTTGAAGGTATTATGGTGTTTTTTAAGGTTGGTTATGTCAATAGATTTTGTTTGTCTTATGAGCTTGCCACGTTCAAGTTTAGTGTTGAGGTGCATCTTACATCTCACCAATCTATGGTCACTACCTGTGTTGAACTTGTTTAGCACACTGCAGTCTTCTATGACGAATTTTTTGTTACACATAATAAAATCAATTTCACTTGTCGTCCCATTTGGATGTCTCCATGTCCATTTCCTGTGTGGCTTTTTCTTGAAGAAGGAGTTCAAGATGAAAAACCCTTCTGCCTCTGCAAACTCAACGAGAGTATTTCCACGCTGGTTTCTGTTGCCATGACCGAATTTACCTACTGAAGTTTCATTCTGTTGCCGTTGGCCTATTTTTGCATTGAAATCTCCCATAAATATTTTCAAGTGCTGCTTACCTTTATTATTTAGATGACAAATTTCCTCATAAAATTCTTCAATTTCTTCTTCAGGATGACTTGTGGTGGGTGCATAAGTTTGAATAATCTGAGCCTGGTATCTTTTCGAGAGTTGGATAACAAGTCGTGCAGCTCTGTCAGAGGAACTTTCAATTTCTACAACTTTCTCCTTCAGTTTCTTGTTTATTATAAATCCAACACCACTAGTTCTGCCAGTATCTGTCCCACGATAGTAGAAGAGATGTCCACTTTTCAGTTCGATGAGATCTTCATATATATATATATATATATATATATATATATACTTAAGAGCAAAACTGAAGACTAGGGAAAAAATTTTAGAATTTAAAACGAAGGGTGCAAAATAACCTGAAAATCAAAACGCGCAACGCAGCAGTTTTGAAAATTCAGAATACACATTCTATAAAGAAGATACCTAAGCAAAAAAATACATATATAATTTTGACTCACACCTAATACAACATAGAAAAGGTTATGTATCTACCTGTGTGAGTAAAAGGAGAAAAGATAAAAAAATAAAACAAAACAACTGAATGTAGAAGGTGTCGAGAATACTGAGCCTTGGCTTTATCAAGGACCAGCAAAAACTCTGCATTTTCTCACTTCCACAAAGACCTAGTTGGAAATGGGTTTCTGCAAGGCCATAGATGCAAGTAACATTCCCACCTAAAATAGTTAAAAAATATATATATATAAGTCATGTCCTCCGTAGAGTAGCATGACCTAGCACTAGTTAACAATTTCGCTTGCATCCATTAACCTTCATGGCCCGACCCATGCTCTTCATCTGTTACTATTACACAGAGAGAAGAAGATTAAAGAGAACTCAAGCTGTGAGAGTGACATAATAAATGGAAATGATTTTCAGCTATAACGAAATTCCAAGTTCGTTTGAGAGAGAATTTAAACTTGAAAAACAATGCAAAAGAAATCCAAATTTTACATTGCAATTAAAAAAGGAAAGGTTAATTTATAACGAACAGATTTTTGAAAGAAAACTTGAGTCTAAAAACCCCCTACTCTACAACTTATGACAGCACGAAAACGAGAATAAGTTAAAGATAAATATTAACTAAAGAAAACTTTGTGAAAGTTATATACCTTAAACAGTTAGTTGCAATATGTACAAAGTATTTCAGCAGTGCTTTAAGTGCATAATTAATTAGTTATTAAGAACTTAACTACTTTGAAAAAACAGCGCATAGACAGCGCATAGAAAAGGAACAGGCTTAGCCTTCTTCTGTTCCTAGGTACCCCAAAAGACGCTCAAAGTTACAAAGAAAAGTAAGAGTTAAAACCCGCAAAAATGTTAACAGACAAACCAATGCTTAAAAGCTGAAAAGCTAAAAAACGACAGAGAAAAGGTACATAAAGTACAAACATTGAACTTATAAAACCTAGAACCCAAAAACAAGGAAGAGAGCTTACCTCTTGTGTGACAAAAACTTTTCTCCACACAAGAGGAGAACATGGCTGACCCCTTCCGCCACTCCCTAGACGCTGGGGGGCAGTGAGGGTGGGGCTGATGGCCTCCTCATACAGCAAGAAACCAATGCGCGGAGATTTTAACCAGAGAAAAAATATATAAACTTAAGACTGTGGATCTGTATGATCAGAATGAGCAGAATTAACTCTCCAGAATACATGAGAAATATTATAAAATACACGAGCAGTTTATTTAATAATCTTTGCATGTATTAAATCACCTTAGTGAGCTTTTATAGATTAATCAGAATCTTATTAATTTTAATGTTGGTTTTACTATTTTTAGTATAGCTATCCTAGTGATGAATAACTAGTTTTCTTTTTTATTTGTTTTTATTTTCTTTTTATAAACAGATTTTTAAGCTTTTTTTGTGATTTTGTTTATATTATTTAATTTTTTGTTTTAATAGGACCGTCATATCCATAGCACTAAGGTTCCTTTAGGTAGTTAATAGGCATCCTCTAGCCAACTTCCTTACGGCTTTGATTGGTCAGAATCATATTATTAACTGTGTAGAAAATTAAAGCAGATCTGCCAACCTTACTCTATTATTCAGAATAATTTTTCTTAAAGTTCTTTTGATGAAAGAAGAAGGAATTTCGTTCTCTAGAAAACTTTCTAATAGTATATTAATGTGGTAATTGAAATCCAAATTGTTGCTGCAAATTCTTGAAATTCTTAGGACCTGAGAAATTAGTACATTCTCAATTACTTTGGTTGAAATGTTATTATTCCAGTGTAGATATTTAATTACTTTGAAAGGAAAATTAACTCTTTTATCATAGAGGCTAATAGATGGGTTACCTCTGTTGAGCTTAATGCTTAAGTCTAGGAACTCAAGTTCCTGATTACTGTGGTTGGTTTTACATAAGTTAAGAGAGCTAGGATAGATATTATCAAAATCACTCTCTATAACTTCTGAATTATTGATACACAGCAGATCATCAATATATCTAAAAGTGTAAAGGTAGTTATCTGAGCAGGTGGGGTGATTTTTAATGAATTTATATTCCTTAAAGAACAGGAATAGATTAGCGATATTTGTGGACATTGATGTTCCCATTGGAATACCGTTCACTTGCTTATAGAGAGTATTATTATATAAGATATGGTTATTTTTTATGCAGCAATTGAGATAAGAGTTCCAAGTTCCTACATCAACAAATTGGTTAAGTTTAAATTCTGCATACAGCTCCTTAAATGTAGTGATTATATCTGATAGAGGCAGATTAGTATATAGGTTTTCAAAATCATAACTATTAATATCTAGGGGACAAACTTTGAGTATAGTAGAAATTACTTCTGCATTATTATTAATTATCCAAAAATCTCTGTACATCAAGTTAGAACAATTTCTAATGTGTTTCAAAACCTTCTTTAAGACATCTTCAAAAGCAAGATCTATTTTCTTTTTATGACTCCTTACTCCACTAGCTATGAACCTGAACTTCACAGGATCCTTATGAAACTTAACCGTTGCAAAAAGAAATGGAAATTCAGGCCCATATCTTCTAGTTTGTGGAATTTTAAGTTTCTTGAAGAATGCCTTAAACCGATTTTCTAACTGCTTGGTAGAATAACTTACGGGCTCGTATGTTACTCTATTATTGAGTTCTATAGTTAACAATTCAAAATAGAACTTCTTACAGATAATTGCAAAATTATTGCTAGCTTTATCCGTAGTGGTAAAAATAAATTGGTCTTGTAGTTTGGAGAGTGACCTTTTAGCTTCTCCAGAGAAAAAGAGATTTCTGTCGAAACAAAAGTCCAGACCTGCCAACTCACCGGTGAAGCTATTGATTATATTATATTTCCATTCTGCGAAGGCCTCAATAGGCTGATTGTACGTCAAACTGGTTTTTACGATGTACTTATTTACATCTTGAGTGAAGCTCTCAAGAATCCTTTCTTTGGAAATTGTGAAGGAAGGTCTGAATTTAGAGCCATACTCTAATAAATTCCTAAGCTTTTCATTTTCAACATAACTCAAGTTTCCGGTGATAATATGGTTGTAATTCTTATCATAGTGAACTGTTTCTTTATGTTCATCACAAGAACAAGAAGTAATTACAGGAATGTAGCTCGAAGAGTTAAGTTTGTAGTTTTTAACTATTGACCCTAAGGTCTTAACATATTTAAAACTTACAATAGACTGGTGCCTGTGGATGGGAAAAAAAATTGCATTATTGTAGAACAGCTTCCTTACATTGAGATTATCGTAGGCTTTATTTAGGAACCTGATGGTAACAAAATTACTGGAAAATTCTTTAAGAGAAATTTTATCTTTAAGAATATGTTTAAGAATGTCCAGAACCAAAGCAAAAACATGCTTATCAACATGGTCAGCAGTTTCATTCCAGAATTTGAAAAAACATTTAAGGACAGAGTGCTTGAAGGACCTGAGAATTTTGTAAGTATTTTTAACAAAATTAGTGCCAGTTTTAAAGCTTTCCAGAGTTTTTAGCAAGTTAGCAAAATCAACTTTGCTTGATGTGCGAAATAACCTCTGTCCTCTATTACCTCTAGAGCAGCTCTTATTATTAACAAGAAAGAAGAGTTCACGAATTGAAAATTTATGCTGATTATGCTTATTCTATATGTATATATATATCATCATCATCATCATTGTCAACCATTATCAATCCACTGCTGGACGAAGGTCTCCCCAAGTTTCCTCCACAACTGTCTGTCTTGTGCCAGTCTCCTCCATGTCATCCCTGCATACTTTCGAATTTCATCCACCCATCTCCCATGTGGTCTTCTTCTGGGTCTTTTCCTGTCCCTTGGAATCCAATCTAAAATTTCGGCTGTCCATCGATGATCTGTCCTTCTGGCAGTATGTCCAGCCCATTGCCATTTCAGGGATTTAACTCTGATCATGATGTCTTCCACTCTTGTCATTTTTCGGATCCACGAGTTCCTCTTCTTATCTCTCCTGGTTACACCAAGCATGCACCTCTCCATGCTGCTTTGAGTTGTCTGCAGCCTTTGTATGTCTCTTTTAGTTAAGGTCCACGTCTCTGCACCATACGTAAGCACTGGAAGGATGCATTGATCAAACACTTTTCTTTTAAGACATAATGGCATATTGCTCTTGAAAATTATGCTGTTTCTTCCAAAAGCTCTCCATCCAAGTTTTGTACGCCGATTAATTTCTTCATCAATGTGACCCTCACTTGATATCTGCTGTCCAAGATAAACGTACGTGTCTGTTATCTCCAGCTTTTCTCCATCAATCGATAAATCTTCATTTCTTGTAAAAGCATTGAACATCACTTTTGTCTTCTGAAAGTTCATTTTTAATCCCACTTCTTTACTCTTATCAGCAAGTTCCTGGATCATACTCTGCAGCTCTGATGGGGTTGTTGCAAAAATGACTACGTCATCAGCAAAACGAAGGTGGGTTAGATAATCTCCATTAATCTTTATCCCTTTGTTTTCCCAGTTCAGTGACTGAAAGACATTTTCCAATGTGGCATTAAAGAGTTTCGGAGATATGGTGTCACCTTGTCTCACTCCTTTTCCAATTTTTACGTGTGTTGTATTTTCAAACAGCCTAATCTTTGCACTTGCATTTTCATATATGTTATTAATAATATTAATGTATGCATCTTCAATACCGCAGGTTTTCAGAGCCATTGTAACTGCTGATGGTTTCACCGAATCAAAGACTTTTTCATAATCGATAAAAGCCATGCACAATGGAAGTTCATATTCCCTCGCTCTTTCAATTAGTTCTCTCAGCACGTGGATATGATCTATTGTGCTGTAGCCACTCCTGAATCCAGCTTGTTCTCTCGGTTGAGCCATGTCCAGTGTTACCTTCAAGCGGTGTGAAAGAACTTTAGTGAAGATTTTATAAACTACTGATAGGAGGCTGATAGGTCTGTAGTTTCCGAGATCCTCAATGTCACCTTTCTTATGTAGCAGGATCATTGTAGCGTTGTTCCAATCCTCAGGAATCTTTCCTTCATTAAGGCATCGAGTGAAAATTTGGGCGAGTACTGTTTCGATTTCTCCACTTGCTTCTTGTATGATGTCTATAGTAATTCCATCTTCTCCTGGAGCTTTTCCCCGCTTCATGTTCTTGATTGCATGTGCAACTTCTGCTGGAAGGACTGGAGGAACTCTGGTACTGGTATCTTTCATGATGTCTGGAGTGCATGTATCATCCCTTTCATATAATTTGGAGTAGAAATCTTTCACTCTTGTCAAAATTTCGCCTCTATTTCTTGTTACAGAACCATCTTCTTTTCTCAGTGCCATAATCTGTTTTCTTCCCTTACTGAGATGTCCCTTTGCTATCTTTAGGCTTTGGTTGTTTTCAATTGCTTTCCTCACTAGTTCACAGTTGAATTTTCTTACGTCTTCAGTGATACTTTTTCTTACTGTCTTGCATAGCTCTATATATTCCACTTTGGAAGTCACATCTTCTTTAGTTGTCCTCATCTCTCTTCTTTTTTGCATCAACATTTTCGTTTTTCCTGATAATTTATTTACATGCAACTTGTTCTTAGACCCAGCTAATTTTGTTGCTGTTTCCATAAGAGCTTTGGTTACTTTTCTGTTAACTTCAGAGATGTCCACTTCTTCTGATGTTAGGCCTTCTAAAGCAGAGAACCTGTTCTTCAGTTCCAACTTGAAGGTATTATGGTGTTTTTTAAGGTTGGTTATGTCAATAGATTTTGTTTGTCTTATGAGCTTGCCACGTTCAAGTTTAGTGTTGAGGTGCATCTTACATCTCACCAATCTATGGTCACTACCTGTGTTGAACTTGTTTAGCACACTGCAGTCTTCTATGACGAATTTTTTGTTACACATAATAAAATCAATTTCACTTGTCGTCCCATTTGGATGTCTCCAAGTCCATTTCCTGTGTGGCTTTTTCTTGAAGAAGGAGTTCAAGATGTAAAACCCTTCTGCCTCTGCAAACTCTACGAGAGTATTTCCACGCTGGTTTCTGTTGCCGTGACCGAATTTACCTACTGAAGTTTCATTCTGTTGCCGTTGCCCTATTTTTGCATTGAAATCTCCCATAATTATTTTCAAATGCTGCTTACCTTTATTATTTAGATGACAAATTTCCTCATAAAATTCTTCAATTTCTTCTTCAGGATGACTTGTGGTGGGTGCATAAGTTTGAATAATCTGAGCCTGGTATCTTTTCGAGAGTTGGATAACAAGTCGTGCAACTCTGTCAGAGGAACTTTCAACTTCTACAACTTTATCCTTCAGTTTCTTGTTTATTATAAATCCAACACCACTAGTTCTGCCAATATCTGTCCCACGATAGTAGAACAGATGTCCACTTTTCAGTTCGATGAGATCTTCTCCTTTTCTCCTTACCTCACTTAGCCCCACGATGTCCCACTTGATCCTTTGTAGTTCCTCTTCCAATTCAAGAAGCCTTGAATCAGAAGATAGGGAGCGTCCATTGTACGTAGCCAAGGTCAGCATCAGATGGCAGCCTAGTCCGGTCCTCCGGGGATTCTTAGCACCCTCTGCCTTCATGTCGCACTGGCCGCTGCCTTGGCCAGGTACATTCCAGCTGCCGGAGACTGAGGGCCAAGATTTAAGTTGTGGAATCATTTTGGAGGGGTTTGGCCATAACTCACCACGCTGGCCAAGCGGGTTGGTGAGTGTGGGATAGAATTTCCTCTAATCCCGATGGTATAGTTATACCGCTATTGGCGGTCGTCAGAGCCCCTTTAGTGGGAACAGGATGCACCACGAGAAGGCGGGGTTGACATTTGTCAAGGAGAGGCTGTGATGTTACGCATCACCTGACCTTACATCCCATATATATATATATATATATATATATATATATATATATATATATATATATATATATATATATATATATATATATATATATATTGTACGCCTATAGTTTATATACGAGAACTTTGAAGGACTATATACACTATCTACCAACAAGTAATTGCACACCTGTGATAGCAATGGGAAACGAAGTTTATTCACCTTCAATAGTATGGTGGAGGCTCCACGAGCGGCGATTACAGCTGCGACGCTCCGGGGCATACTCTCAACCAGGCGTTGTACGACGGCTAGCGGCATTTTCTTCCATTCGGCTTGGAGAAGACAAGTCAGTTCCTTTACCGATTTCGGACGGTGGGGGCACCCCTTAAGTTGACACTCCAACTCGTCCCAGAGGTGCTCGATAGGGTTAAGGTCCAGGCTCTGCGCAGGCCAGTCCATTCGATTAACCCCATTGGCACCATACCAAGCCATGGTGGACCTCGCAACATGACAGGTGACATTGTCATCCTGAAAGTAACATGGGTCCATCCCGTAAAACTGACACAACGTAGGAAACGCATGGTCATCCAAAATGGTGCAGTAGGTCTCGGCGTTGAGTCTACCAGGAATTGCAACCAAGGGTCTCGTGCCATACCAGGAGAAACACCCCCATAGCATAATTCCACCGCCGTCGAACTTCACAGTTGGCACAATACATTCCGGCAGTAGGTGTTCTCCAGACAGACGCCAAACCCAGACCCTGCCATCCGAACGGTAGAGGGTGAACCTTGATTCGTCACTCCAAAGAACCTGTTTCCACTGTTCAACGGTCCACTGTCGACGTTCTTTGCACACGTTAGCCGAGCAGCGCTATTGGACTTGGTGATCAAAGGCTTGTGGGCGGCAGCACGTCCATGATAACCGAGCAGATGGGCTTCTTTACGGATAGTATTCATAGAAAGAACACTCCCGGATACCTGTTGAAACTCCTCGCGGATGTGGCCCATCGATTTGGTGCGGTTCTTCCGAATTTCTCTGGCCAGCAGCCGTCGGTCTCTAACTCCCAGGTTTGTGGGTCTGCCGGGTCGGGGCACATTCCGACAGTCACGTCTCATCTTCTACTTGCCAATCACGTAGGCCACTGTCGATTTTGGGTATTTCATCTAGCTGGATATGTCACGTATGGATCGGCCATTTCTGTGATACCCGACGATTACACCTTTCTCGAAATCAGAGAGCTCCGAACTGCGTTGCATCTTGCATGCGACTGGTTGCGATGTTGTTTCCCACACGATATTTAATGGCGGCGGCCGTGACGTGTATAAGGACCGCAGATATCGTCGATTGCAGGGGTGTCCAATTACTTGTTGGTAGATAGTGTATATATATATATATATATACACGTCACAACCGTATGTTTTGTTCTGACGTATGTCGCTCTTAATCTCTTTGGGAAGAAGACACTATGTAATTATGTTTTGTTCTGACGTATGTCGCTCTTAATCCCTTTGGGAAGAAGACACTATGTAATTATTTGAACATATAAAATTATATTTTTGCATGTTTAATTTGTGACATACGTCGCCCTTGATCTCTTTGGGGAGTAGCCCCGGTGCCGCCGTGGTCTAAGCGATGGTTTCTGATCATTCGCCCAACGGAGGGTCGGGGTTCGAATCCCGGTAAGGCATGGATGTCGTGTTTGTCCTACTGCCATCCCGGTGGCTCAGTGATTTTAGCGATGGCTTCTGGTCATTCGCCCAACGGAGGGTCTGTGTTAGAATCCCGGGCAATGGTTGTTTGCGTTTGTCTTTCGGAGGTTTATTCGCTGAGTTCCTAGTTCACCTATGTATATTCCTGTCGTTGAAACCCAAAATGTCTATACTGTATGTATCTGTCCACCAAGTTCAGCGTGTATGTCAATGTATCTTTGAAAAACTGCTACACATAATTTGGAAACTTGGAAAACTGCCACAAATTCGAAGTGCCCCTCGGAGGAACAGCAACTCGTGCCCGGCCCCTTAATGAAAAACATGTGGGAGTTTTCCTGTTTGGCGGTTTATAGTGAACTGGATCTTACATGCCATTTTCTGTAAGTAGGAATCTCCTATTATAATTTTATGCCACTATAATAACTCCTACACTTTAACAAATCTAGTACGAAATGCAATTTGCGTATACATTCCCTTATACACTGAATGCTGGCCACTTTATTATGACCACCCCCTCAGTACTTCGGTGGGCCACCTTTTGCCTTTAATACTGCGTCGATTCTTCGTGGCATGGACTCCACGAGATGTTGATAGGTGGTTTGTGGAATCTGAGACCATGCTTGATGAATAGCACTTTCCAGGAGTGTGAGATTACAGGGTTGTGGATCCAGCTGTCTGATGTCTCGTTCAACTTCATCCCACAAATTCTCATTGGGGTTGAGATCTGGAGATTGTGGGGGCTAAGCAAAGTAAACTCACCGGCATGTTCCTGAAACTAATCCTGTACAATACGAGCACTATGGCATGACGCATTATCTTGTTGAAAGTAGCCATCGCCATTGGGATAAACCATCCACATGGCAGGATGCACTTGGTCCGCAACGATGTTTAGATATGATGTGGCAGTCCGACGTTAATCAACACGAATTAAAGGGCCCAAAGCATGCCAGGAAAACATTCCCCAAACCATAACGTTGCCTCCACCACTTTGAAGGGTTGTAATAATGCATTTGGGGTCCATGCTTTCGTGCTGTTTCCGCCAAATTCTCACTCGGCCATCGGCATGGTGCAACTGAAAACGTGATTCATCGGACCACATGATTTGTTTCCAATTATCGACTGTCCAATCCTTGTGCTCCTGTGCGAACTGGAGACGTTTTGTCTTGTTAACTGCAGACAGCAAAGGTGTTCGAACAGGGCTTCGGCTGCCATATTCCATCTGATGCAGTGTACGGCCAAGAGTGCGTGCAGAGATCATTTGAGGGGATCCTTGATTAAGATGGTCTGTAATTTGCTGCACTGTTGCCCTTCTGTTGTCTGTTACCAGTCTGGACACTCTCCGTTCCGCCCGAGCAGCCACCAGTCGACGACGTCCACACGTTGCACGTAGAGACCCAGTTTTTTGGCTGATAGTCCAGTCTTTAAACACTTTAACAACAGCTGCTCTGGAACATTTCACGAATGCGGCGGTTTCGGTGATACTCGCTCCATGTCTCCGAGCTCCTACAATCATCCCACGTTGAAAGTCCGTCAAATCGCATTTTTTACACATCTCGTCACCCAAAAATCCCTTCTACTACTCTCGCAAGCCTTAAGCTTCCCCTTTTTATACTAGTTTCGCCCTAAGGCGGCAACAGAATGCAGCCATAGCTCATTTTCTTAAAACTGTCAAGTGGTCATAATGAAGTGAAGACTCAGTGTCTAAGGTGTGCGAGTTTTATGCGGTGTGTTTTGCTAACGGTGGAAGAAAGAATAGGAGTTTTCCGCCAAGAAAACAGCTGTTCAACAACGACAATCACCAAAGAGGAAAGACCTTCCGTTAATGCAATTTGTATATGTCCCTGTAACGTCTCACTAACAGAAGGGTACCAATCTCCCGGGTACGAGTTTTCTAAAATTCAATTTTAGGAAAATGCCGTGATTGCTTCAATTTGTGAAATAATTTACGAATTTGAAGAGGGGAAAACGTATCGGAATAGTTAGAAGAGGTGAAGATGATGCCAAATCCTGAAAATCAGGCATTAAAACTGAACAAGAGGGAGCGGAACTGCATGGGTACGAGTTTGCCGGGTACCAATCCCCGTGTTCCATTATTGGATTATTCAACATTGTGTGTAAATATATTTATATTGTCTAGCATAGGCGCCGAATTCGTGGGTTCGAGACAGTTTTTGAACCCCCCAATGATTTTGTTGAGGGTTCCTCGAACCCCTAATATTTTTGCGCGTATTTCGCGGAAAAAATACACGTACGCATATGTGCATAAATTTTGGTTTTCGTTATCAATTCTTCAAGGTTTTTATTATTCATTCCCCGTTTATTATAGTATATAAAAAGTGTGTACAGAAATTTACCCCTCGGACTGTTTATTGTCCTCAAAAAAGAATTAGTGTTTGTTCGTGCTCATAAAATTTGACGCGACAGACAATACATCAAGTACCGTTGTTTATGAGCATTTAAAACTTTAAATTTTAGAAAATTCTTCGGTTTGTCTGGGTTCCCACAAAAAAGAAAAGTCTAGCTCTACAATCGGAGACGAGAGCCTATTCGAGGTCATAGTGGTAAAGGTGGAAATATGTTGCACAGTCAGTTGACCCGCCCTATCTTCGGGCAGTCAGGAAACAAGAAGGTTAGAAGAGAGAGAAGATGGCATCAGCCAAGTCTGATCATCTAGTTTCTTGGGCCCTCCGGTTGGGAGGTTCAATGACGTGACGTCACTTACTGAAGACCACTTGCTGAAGACCTGTGCTAGGGCACAGGTTGATAGCGACTGTCTCTTACGCTCAGCAGCATTCCCTGAAGGTCAACAAAACTCCCACAGCTTTAGCAAGGCCGTGATTGGTTAATACGCAATATGCACTTCCGCTCGGCAAAGCATAATTTTGTTTAATTTTTTTAGAAAATAATAAACAGTATTTCTGTAACTTTTTGCAAATTTTTAGTTATGTGCATGTATATTTCGTTCTCATTTTTTCCTGACTGTACATGATGCACAAGTGCCTCTGAAACCTCTTCAAAGTCAACGATTTCCCCATAGTACACTGCTGGGCAATTGCTAAGGACGGATCATAAACGGTTATATGGCGCATAAAAAAGTAAGTGTGTTTGGATGCCAAGTGAAATAAAATAATGTTAGAATGCCAGGACATTACAAGAAAGACAATTTATTGTGCTCTGAAATCCAGAAGGCTTTGGAACGTGTTCAAGGGACAAACAGGCCATTTTGTGCAGAATACGTAAACGTGAAAAAAATGCAATTACCGTCCGCATGCGTTCCGGCGTAAGATGCCAATACGGGATATGGCCACCATGGAGGGAGATGCAAGATTCCACACGTCGTGTCATTCTTTGCACAACATTATGAAGCAGCTGTTGGGGCAATTTATCCCACTCCTCTGTCAGTGCACGGATGAAGGTGTCCTTGTTTATTGGAGGGCATTGGCGACCAGCAAGACTCCTCCCCAAAGCCTCCCACACATTTTCAATGGGATTCAGATCTGGAGAACGTGCTGGCCATACGAGGCGTTGAATATCCTCGCTCTCAAGACACTCCTGGACAGCGACTGTTCGATGACATGTTGCGTTTTCGTCCATGAAAATGAACCTATCACCGACAGCACCACGGAACATGTGAACATGAGGTAGCAGAACATCATTAATGTATCGTTGGCCAGTCATAGTCCCAGTTGGAAGCACATAGAGGGACGTACGGCCGTTGATCATGATGCCAGCCCATACCATGACACTACATGTCGGATATCGGTCCCTTTCCTGTATGTTTGCTGGACAATATGCAGTACCACTATCACGCCAGATCAGTTGTCGTCGACAATCAGACGATAGACTGTATCTACTCTCATCTGAGAAGAGGACAGCAGACCAGTCGTTATCAGTCCAATTGCGGTGTTGATGGCACCATTGCAAAAGGGCGGTACGGTGACGTCTGGACAATGGGATGCACACAACAGGACGGCGGGCGTATAGTCC
Organism: Macrothele yani; assembly: GCA_039090855.1. NCBI lineage: Eukaryota > Metazoa > Arthropoda > Arachnida > Araneae > Macrothelidae > Macrothele > Macrothele yani. The sequence continues at coordinate 153,479,500 of CM076996.1, forward strand.
TCCTTCATGCAAACGTCTGGCGACAGTTTTTCGGAAGATCCGCTTGCCAGTAGCAGCCATAAACTGATTTGCTACCTCACTAGCTGTGCTGCGCCGGTGTCTTTTTGTTGATAGCACTATGTACCGATCTTCTGCAGGTGTCGTACTGCGAACACGACCTCCCCGTGACGTTTGCTACACTCTCCATTTGTTTGAAATGATTTCCAAAGCCTTGAAACAACACTGTGGCTGACGTCGAACTCCCTGGCAACATCTCTTATTTTTCGCCCTTCTTCAGTCTTGCCAATAATACGGCCACGCGTAAAATCATCTAGCTGATGTCGGGAAGACATACTGAAAATTGCAAGTTCGTCAATTGATTCTCTCCTTTTCAACTTTGCGTTTGAACAACAACAGTCAATACGCGCCAAATCCTTTATATCTCTTATCAGCGCTATGACGTCACGAACAAGTTAGGCAATCCAAAATTTGCATACGCACAACACGTCTTACTGTATCCCTCACTTATGCTAATTTCCACATTTTCCTGCCTTCCATTTTATGGTTGCTATCGTTGCTATTGTCATCCGTCCTTAGCAATTGTCCGGCAGTGTATATAAGTACAGAAGCAGCCCAAGTTGAGCATCCTGGGCATACACAGCTGATACGAAGTAGAGCCCACGGAAAACGTAGGGCATGGGGCTGATGTCATGTCCTCTCCCTTCTAACCTCCTATTTAAACTCAGAAATCATTTGAAGAAAAAATTTTGGAGTTTTTAAAATTGGGGAAAAAACCCTTAAAATATATTTTACATGTTTTAGTTACTTTTATAAGACAATTGAGTTGAATATTCACATAGTATCTGTGTTTTGTATATGATAATGCCGTGCCTACAAAAGCAAAATAAATGAAATAAATAATTGTCTAGAGAAAAAAATCTGTAATTAACTATAATTTGCTTCATTTTAGCATTTCAGGCGTCTTATTGTGCCAGATAATCTCACTGAATGAAATTTAAATTTTTTAAATACTCTGAAAAAATGAATTGGTAATTCGATTAAAAATTTTCGGAACCCCAATAATTTTTCAAGTCGGAATAATTTTTCATCCAGTAAGGATTCAATTAAAGTATCAAGTTTATGTATTTGCAGTTCCTTTAAGTCATGACATACTGTTTTTAAGTTATTTTCAGCGAATGATAAGGACCTTTATTTTTCATTTATTAATTTCATTTTATTGACTGATCAATAGTTTGCTTCATGTATTGATTAATAAATGGTAAGATAATTGCAACAAAACATTTATTTTGTGGTAAATTGTTCTTCCGACTTTTGACTTAAAATTTGTTTTTCCACAAAACGGAAAAATGTGCCTCATCACTGGGTGACATGTGATCTGTAAGAATAGCTCACAATTCCCAAAACCGTCTGGATTTGGGCCGTGGAACTAATGAAGAAGCATTGATATAGTTAAGTTTTTCACACACACACCCCCTCGTTCATGAGGGAAGCAATCTTAGTATGTGCCCGTCGCATTGTGATTCCTTTCCCACGAGACTACTTCCTTAAAAGAGGACAATGGGTTTGGTCTTTAAAAGTAAACCGCAGCAAGTAAACATCTGGAGATGGAGTGGTTGTTTTGCCATTGTTCCACAGAACGGCGCAATGTGGAGGAGGTAAAAGAGCGTGAAAACTCAGGGCTATTAGTACAAAGGCTGGTTCTTTTAGCGAAGCACACTGTACTTCCCGAAGAGGGAGGCTGTGACATAGTTGCGGTGCCATCTCTCTTCGCAAGAGTAATCTAATCCCCTCCGATATCTAAGCGCACGAAGCAAGCGTGGGAAGGAATTAAATCCATGTTTATACCCCAGTAAATCCAACGAACATCACTGAAACACATTAAAACAGAAGGAATATTTGTTTTGAAATCATTAAGCAGAATGTTTCATATTCGAAGATCTAAAAGCTAAAATTATCAGCAAATACCCATATTTTTGACCCCTGAAAAACAGGATTATCGAAAAATGCCCTGTCCATAGAAATTTCAAGTTCTCTCCACAACGTATTGCATCATCCAAAGTCAGAAATAACTTTTAGTTCAACCCCAGTAGATTCTAAACCTTGATTTATTAAAAAAAAAGCAATATATTTTTCATTTGTAAGTTAAAGAATATTGGCTGCTTCCATTGCGATAATAATCCTCAGATTAAGAAAAATTGGGCTTTCTTGAAAAGGCAAAGAATTTTGTCCATTCTGGTGTCGTAGTATAGCCTAGAGTCAATATGAATTCCGTCAAAGCTTAAAACATAAAGCTTTACAGAGCGATTTAAACTTTCATAGCTTTTTTCCCCCATCAACAAAAAGACATCGTGTTGAATGCCTGGATTACAGGTAAATTTTGCGCACCATCTTTTCAAAGTAATGGAATAATGCTTTTCCCCCTCCAGAAGTCATATATGATTTTTCTAAAGAGAGCTCTTCTTACGATGCATTTCGATACATCTTCAGGTGCCCATTTTATCCATTGCTTCCTTTCGTAAGATCACTTGGGTGGGCGTCGTAAATATATCATGGATACCTTTACCTAATCTTTCCAACGTACTATAGTTTCTCTTAATTTCTTTTAATTGCTTCTTGAGTTGGATAATTTGTTTTGACCAGAACCTTGTAATTATGTATGAATTTCTGATTTGTGCAGAGATATTTAATAATCTCGCGTTTCTCATTCTTTAAAGCACCTAGTACACTTTCAAGATCAGATATTTTTTCCTGCAGTCTTTTACTCTCCTTCATCTTTTCACATTTCAAACATACATGAAGTTGCGGAATTACTATCTTGTTTCGTCCTAAATCGAATCTACCCCGCCGCTGATACGGGATTTTTTTGAATTTAAAGTTTTAATTCGATCCAAAGAACTTTCTAAAATTCTTGGTCTCCGATAAACCGTCACACGCGAAAACTGCCACACATCTTTCAGCAACTTGGAAAACTGCCATATGTTTTCATTAAGGGACCGAGCACAAATTGCTGTTCCTCCGAGGAACACTTTGAATGTTGTCAGTTTTCCCAGTTTGCGCGAATTATGTGTGGCAGTTTTTCAAAGTGCCTAATGACGGGAAGGAGTTCTTTTGTTTATCGGAATTTTCATGCCGGTTCATACGAGTTTACGGCAACTGGCCGCAAAAGTTCAACGAGGGGAGGGGGAGGGGGTATGAATAAAGATCACCGTTTCTTGGCATATATATATATATATATATATATATATATATATATATATATATATATATATATATATTTTTTTTTTTAAAGTAGAATTGGGAACTCCAAACAATTTCGAGAAAACGTTCTACGTAAGGCAAGCGAGAACTGCACTTTAATTTGCAGGAACACTGTAAACTGCCGAAAATTTTATATGGGGCCCCCTCGACCCCCCCCCCCCCCACCTTTCCCCAAACCCTCTACGGTCTAAGTTAGAGCACCATGAGGAAGTATACCAAATTTTGTGGTTCTAAATTGAAAACAGTAGATTTTACGAAAATTTTCTATGGGGGCCCATCGACCCCGGGCTCAGACCACTTTTAAACACTGTCTACGGTCTAAGTTAGAGCACCATTAAGTAGTGTACCAAATTTGGTGGTTTTAAATTGAAAACTGTAGATTTGACGAATATTGCGTATGGGGCCCCCTTGACCCCCCCCCCACCCGTTCAGAAAACCCTCTACCGTCTAAATTAGAGCACCATGAGATATTATCCCAAATTTGGTGTTTCTAAATTGAAAACTGTAGATTTTACAAATATTGCGTATTGGGGCCCCTTGACCCCGGGCCCCTTACCTTTCCAAAAACCGTTTACGGTCTAAGTTAGAGCACCATGAGGAAGTATACCAAATTTTGTGGTTCCAAATTGAAAACTGTAGTTTTTACGAAAATTTTCTATGGGGGCCCATCGACCCCGGGCTCAGACCACTTCCAAAAACTATCTACGGTCTAAGTTAGAGCACCATGAGGAAGTATACCAAATTTTGTGGTTCTAAATTGAAAACTTTAGATTTTACGAAAATTTTCTATGGGGCCCATCGACCCCGAACCCAGACCACTTCCAAAAACTGTCTACGGTCTAAGTTAGAGCACCATGAGGTAGTACACCAAATTTGGTGGCTTTAAATTGAAAACTGTAGATTTTACGAATATTGCGTATGGGGCCCCCTTGACCCCCCAGTTCCGAAAACCCTCTACCGTCTAAATTAGAGCACCATGAGATATTATCCCAAATTTGGTGTTTCTAAATTGAAAACTGTAGATTTTACGAATATTGCTTATTGGGGCCCCTTGACCCCGGGCCCCTTACCTTTCCAAAAACCGTTTACAGTCTAAGTTAGAGCACCATGAGGAAGTATACCAAATTTTGTGGTTCTAAATTGAAAACTGTAGATTTTACGAAAATTTTCTATGGGGCCCATCGACCCCGGGCTCAGACCACTTCCAAAAACTGTCTACGGTCTAAGTTAGAGCACCATGAGGTAGTGTACCAAATTTGGTGGTTTTAAATTGAAAACTGTATATTTGACGAATATTGCGAATGGGGCCCCCTTGATCCCCCCCCCCCCCAGTTCCGAAAACCCTCTACCGTCTAAATTAGAGCACCATGAGATATTATCCCAAATTTGGTGTTTCTAAATTGAAAACTGTAGATTTTACGAATATTGCTTATTGGGGCCCCTTGACCCCGGGCCCCTTACCTTTCCAAAAACCGTTTACGGTCTAAGTTAGAGCACCATGAGGAAGTATACCAAATTTTGTGGTTCCAAATTGAAAACTGTAGTTTTTACGAAAATTTTCTATGGGGGCCCATCGACCCCGGGCTCAGACCACTTCCAAAAACTATCTACGGTCTAAGTTAGAGCACCATGAGGAAGTATACCAAATTTTGTGGTTCTAAATTGAAAACTTTAGATTTTACGAAAATTTTCTATGGGGCCCATCGACCCCGAACCCAGACCACTTCCAAAAACTGTCTACGGTCTAAGTTAGAGCACCATGAGGTAGTACACCAAATTTGGTGGCTTTAAATTGAAAACTGTAGATTTTACGAATATTGCGTATGGGGCCCCCTTGACCCCCCAGTTCCGAAAACCCTCTACCGTCTAAATTAGAGCACCATGAGATATTATCCCAAATTTGGTGTTTCTAAATTGAAAACTGTAGATTTTACGAATATTGCTTATTGGGGCCCCTTGACCCCGGGCCCCTTACCTTTCCAAAAACCGTTTACAGTCTAAGTTAGAGCACCATGAGGAAGTATACCAAATTTTGTGGTTCTAAATTGAAAACTGTAGATTTTACGAAAATTTTCTATGGGGCCCATCGACCCCGGGCTCAGACCACTTCCAAAAACTGTCTACGGTCTAAGTTAGAGCACCATGAGGTAGTATACCAAATTTGGTTGCTTTAAATATAAAACTGTAGATTTTACGAATATTGCGTATGGGGCTTCCTTGATCTCGGGGCCCCCACCCGTTCCGAAAACCCTCTACCGTCTAAATTAGAGCACCATGAGATATTATCCCAAATTTGGTGTTTCTAAATTAAAAACTGTAGATTTTACGAACATTGCGTTTGGGGCCCCTTACCTTTCCAAAAACCGTTTACGGTCTAAATTAGAACACCATGTGGAAGTATACCAACTTTTGTGGTTCTAAATTGAAAACGGTAGATTTTACGAAAAATTTCTATGTGGGCCCATCGACCCCGGGCTCAGACCACTTCTAAAAACACCATGAGGCAGTATACTAAATTTGGTGGGCCGCCCCGGTGGCGCAGTGGTCTAAGGCGCTGGCCTCTGATCATTCGTCCGTAAGGGGTCCGGGTTCGAATCCCGGTGAGGCATGGATGTTGTGTTTGTCTTACGGCATTGGCTCTCTCCCTTCCCTGGAACCAGTGACCCTAAATTAGGGACGGGCGACTGCTTGTAGCCCATTGAGTTGCTCACGGTGGTCGTTAAACCTCCAATTAAAAAAAAAAAAAAATTTGGTGGTTCTAAATTGAAAACTGTAGATTTTACGAAATTTTTGTATGAGATGAGAGATTAATTAGTGCCCCCTCCTGAAATATTTTGATAAGTGCCGCATACTAGTCTTCTGCAAATTAAATCAGTGTCTGAACAAATTTTTCCTACCAAAGATCAAATGTTTAGAAACATACAAAAGAAAGAAAAATGAAAAGAAAAAAAGCCGTGTAATTAATGCCCCATCCTGAAATGTTATGGCTCGCGATGTTATGGCTTGCGATGTTTTGTCACCGCGATGTTTTGACCTGCGATGTTTTGGGCCCGCGATGTTATGACTTGCGATGTTTTGTCACCGTGATGTTTTGACCTGCGATGTTTTGTGTCCGCGATGTTATGACTTGCGATGTTTTGACCTGCGATGTTATGTCCGCGATGTTATGTCGCGCGATGTTTTGACCTGCGATGTTATGTCCGCGATGTTATGTCGCGCGATGTTTTGACCTGCGATGTTTTGACGTGCTACGGCAAAAAACACCTTGAAAGAATTGTAGCACCGATCACAGAACACGCTTACGCACACAGTAATCAATGATCTGTAAAACTTTTATATGATATGTGAGGTCACCCCAGAGGTACCAAACATAAGAAATAAAACACAGTGCAGACAAAAATCAGTGACCAATGCAAACAAGGTCACGGTGCACAATAAGGAAGACACGCAATCAAGACAAGAAGCATCACACAAATAAAAGATGTAAGGACCCCACCACCGTAGGGAAGATATCACAGGACATGACCACATAACATTCGGGAGGGAACACCAGGAAGACTCTGTAACGTATACTCTAGATTCAGTTTCCTTTTGATTTGACTATCTCTTGTTATTTTATTTTCCTATGCAAATTATCTTCTCACTTAACGAGATGTTTTTTTTTGTTTTTTTTTTTTGATTGGAGGTTTAACGACCACCGTGAGCAACTCAATGGGCTATAAGCAGTCGCCCGTCCCTAATTTAGGGTCACTGGTTCCAGGGAAGGGAGAGAGCCAGTGCCGCAAGACAAACACAACATCCATGCCTGACCGGGATTCGAACCCGGACCCCCACGGACGAATGATCAAAGGCCAGCGCCTTAGACCACTGCGCCACCGCCTTAGACCACTGCGGAGAAATAACATCTCGTGCCGCCCCGGCACGAGATGTTATTTCTCCCGCTGAATGATATGTGGCAACGAGTGTAAGTCATGACGTTATGGTATGCAGTATATATAGGCGCGCTCAACTATACCAAGCAAGCTTCGTTTTATGTGATAGGTTCATTTTAATTATTGTTATGCGATTCTACGAAAGTTCGGATATTCAGTAGTCGTGTGATTTGTTGAGTGTGTGTTTGATAATACCAGGAGCTCTCCAATAAAAGGTTTAAAGTGAGTACGTTTTCTCAGTTCATATTATTGTCAGACCTCTGTCTGGCCGTTAAGTCTCTTTCATTAAGTGTCTCCATTAAGTCCAGGGTATATTGTGTTTACCGCTCTAATAAGGAGCCTTCAAGGTACTAATGTACTAAAACCGAAGTTATAGTACTGATAGCCGCCCCGGTGGCGCAGTGGTCTAAGGCGTTGGCCTCTGATCATTCGTCCGAAGGGGTCCGGGTTCGAATCCCGGTGAGGCATGGATGTTGTGTTTGTCTTACGGCGCTGGCTCTCTCCCTTCCCTGGAACCAGTGACCCTAAATTAGGGACGGGCGACTGCTTATAGCCCATTGAGTTGCTCACGGTGGTCGTTAAACCTCCAATCAAAAAAAAAAAAAAAAAAATAGTACTGATATTCAAGATAATGAGGAACGCTGAGTAAAAGAAGTTCCATATTCAATGAATTTATTGCACTTGCGAGTCTTACCTAAACAAACTCTAGCACTTTGAAGATTAGGTACACTTTAGCTACGTCAAGTAACCTTCCAATAACCCTAACGTGACTTAACGTAAGCTTCCCTGCACTACACGTCCAGTGGAGGACTTTATTCATTATGACTCTCAATGTCCCCAAAGACACTGTCGAGTAAAAACCACCATAGGAAAGAGAACCGTCTTCACACTAGACGGATCATTGAATCAGAAACACAAAACCACCCGGAATTCTGAGCCCAGGCTAACCGGAATGTGGCGGGAGGCAGTTGCCGCGGAATATTCAAGGTTGAGTCGAGCCTTGAGACGAGCACGGAAAACCAACCGCATCGTCTCACCGGCAACCAAAATGATTGATGTATTAGCAGAGGTGCGGTGATAGAGATGCAAAAGGTAAATCACGTGTTTCACTAGAACCAATAAGTAGGAACAGACATCAGGTATTCGAGATGGCAGATGCTTTGTCAAGAGGAGCCAGGAATATGCAATAAAGGTCAAGCTGCGGGAAGAGATGATATCAGCAAGATGGAATGCAGAGTGTAGAATCGGGAGCAAAATCGGACAGTGGCAATACATGTGGGCCTCATCACCAACAGAACCGCAGAAAAAGCAAAGAGGTGAGGAGGAAAGAGCCATTCGGGATAGAGTAGAAGGAATATGTAGCCGACGGTGAAGGGATGTTATGCTATAGCGGAGCTGAGAGTGGAGAAAGAGAAGCTGACCAGATGGCCGAAGAAAGAGAGGAAGGAGCGTCCGGAAGAGGGTGAGGAAGAGCGAGAGGTTCCCGGAGAAATAAGTAAAGAGAGCCCAGGGAGACAGAGTGAATTGGGACCGTTGAGCCCCGGAGAGGGAGGAAGAAGGGCAGAGAACGGCTGGGACCAGATACAGCGAGAAGACCATCCGCGGATACAAGGGAGGGATAAAGATATTGGAGAGAGGAACGGAGAAGGGCATAATCATCCACGATAGAAGGGGTGGGATCAGGAAAGATGGAGGATAGGGGTTTCCAGAGAAAGTCTGGTGTTACAATGGAGCGAACAATAAAGAAACCGAAACGGAACCAATGAGGGAGAAAAAAATAAGGCAGGTGAGGGGGATGAATAAGTGTAAAAAAGAAGAGGGGTTCAGCAAGGAGATCACGGGTGGTAGAAGGAGGTGTCCGGGAGAGGGGGAGAGGAGCGAAAAAACGCTAGAGCTTCGGATATGAGAGAAGGAAAATTAGCTGAAGGAAGAGAGAAAGAATCCATCCGAAGGAATAGGAGAAAAGAAAAGGATGGATCGTGAACTGAGAAAATGACTCCTAGAGTGGTGCAAAGCGAAGGAGAGGGGGTGAGTAAAAGACGGAGAAAAGCGGTGATGCGGTTTGCCCGATAAAAAAAGGTGGACATCTGGGAAGCGAATGCCTCTGAGAGCTGTTGGGAGATGAAGAGTTGAAGCAGCAATCCAATGTTTGGATGGCCATATCACAGATGTAAAGATGCTGTTGATGTTGTTGAGACGTGCAGAAGAAAACACTGCAGAATTCCACGGAAACATGCATTGAGATAGTAGATAACGTTGAATGATGTCCGCTCGCTGATGATACGACGTATAAGTGTGAGTTGAGCGCCAGAAAGCGGCAGTACGCTGTAATCGAGGAAAGAGAACGAACAGTAAACGGGTGACTGGTGTGGCCCCCGGTATCTTCTGGATGGAGGAGGACCAAACTACACCCCATGGAGTATCAGTTCGGCCCACCCACGACCCACACCATAATCCAGTACTTTGGGCCATGTTGAGCGAAGCTCCCTGAAAGAGCAGCACAGCTCTGGTATACAGTCAGAAGACTTCCAAACTGATCATCTCTCCGGAGGCAAAACGTAGCATCGTCTGCATATGCCGTATAAACAAGTTGACGATGACGGGTGACGTGTACTTGCCATGGTCGGGGGCAAAGATTCAAGAAGAGACTGTCAAGCGGCGAGAAGGAAAGGTTCAAATGCGAGGGCAAAAAAGCTGACCCGAGAGGGCACAACCCTGCCGAATCCCACGTTGAAACGGAATAGGTGCCGTTAAAAAGAAGACCGTCCGGATATGAAAATGGGCGCCCCAATAGAGGCCGAGAATGAGAGTGACGAAAGGGAAAGGAAAACCAAAACGAAGGAGGACCGCGGTGAGATAGTCATGGGAGATGTTATCAAAAGCTGATTTTTGATCTAGATTCAGGAGAGCGAGAGGTTCAGAAAGTTGACGAGCAAGAAAGGTAAGGTTCGAGAGAAAGGAAATGTTGGTAGAGATAGACCGACCAGGCACGGTGTATGACTGGTCGGGTGAGAAAAACGAAAGGAAGGACAGAATTCAAGCGGCGAGAGAGAATTTTAATAAAAAACTTGCAGTCGAGGTTAAGAATCGAGATAGGGTGCCAATTTGTCAGGTTCAGGGGATCTCCCTTTTTCGGCAGAAGGATGACATGGGTTGTGGTGAACTCTGGTGGAAGCGCAGAAGAAGAAAGGGCACAGGAAAAGCAGGCAAACAGAAACGATAGTAGAGATGAAAGGACAGTACCATAAAAAGAAAAAGGTAAATCATCAGGTCCCGGAGAGGCGTGGGGATTGAGGGGGGCAAACGTTTCCTTAAGTTCAGTACGAGAGAGTTCAGCAAGAAGCGCGGCACAAAGATGAGATGGTACGTGAGGGAGAGAAGAAAGTAAAGGGGTAGAAGAGGGGATAGCGTTCTGCGCAACCGCATAGAATTTCTCCGTGTAGAATCTACGGACGTTTGAGCAAATCAAAGATTGGTTTGAAGTGACTGAACCATCTGCCAGGCAAAGATGACGTATTGAAGATGACACTCGGCGAGTAGATTCCAATCGTGCCAGCGCCTCATAGGCCTTTACCGACGGGGAAATATAGAGCATACGAGTGCGGCAAACAGCTTGCTGGGCAAGCGGCTGAAGGTGTGCGTCTAGCTCAGCTTGATAGATAGAAAAGAGCGGATTTGTCAGAGGCAGAGAACAAATGATTTGACGAAGATTAGCGATGGCCATCACACGATCATTGGAGGCCGCAAACGGTAATTTCCTGACAAAAAGCTGGAGCTCATTGTCAGAAACTGCTCGACTGCAGTGCAGAAGACAAGATCTGATAGTATGGAGTCTTCGAACGTCCAAGTTCTCCGGGAGCAAGGTGGCGCGAGAGAGACGCAGACGGTAAGAAGGACCACACAATGATCATTATATACCGTCGGAAGATGTTTAGCCTCCGTTATGGCGGGAAGTAATGAATGAGAGACATAGATGCGGTCAAGACGTGGCGCTGCAGCACTCAACGCTGGTGGGCTGTGCCAGGTGTAAGAGATAGTGGCAGGATTCAACTGACGATATGAATCCACCAGCTGATGATCATGGATGAGTTGCGTCAGTTGTGTGACAAGTTGTTGACGGTAATCGCCACGTAAAGAGCGGTGATCCAGAGAAGGTTTCAGAGTGCAGTTGAAGTCACCTGCAAGGACACAATAGTTCGTGGAGGCGACCTCCGTCAACGCAGTCCGGAGACGAATAAAGAGGGATTCAAAGAACACATCATCTACAGGCACATATACATTAAATACATGAAAAGTGACTGAATCAATACAAAATGTAAGACATTGGAGTAAATCGCGATGAAGGTTTACTACATTGAAATATGACAATCGACTGAAGAAGCGTCGATGCACTCCGACGGCAATGCCACCGGGCACCGAGAAACGAAAAGCGTGATGGAAGGAAAATGGCCAATTACGCCACCGGTGGAATGGCGTATTGGTAGAGCAGTTCGTCTCTTGCAACAGGAGAATATCAGCGGACGCAGCCGCAAGATCCTCTTACGCACGAGAGTTCACAAGGGGGTACCAAAACCCCTACAATTGAAAGTCGCTAACTTGAAGGTGCCAAGTCAGTTTTTAAGAGACAACTCTTAGACGCAGCAGTACGGAGCTTCAAAATCTTCTGGGTAATAAGCGAACTAATTCCGCCCTTCTTATCAGTCGGTGGGGAATAATCTTCAAATAGCTCCACCAACTCCTACAGCTGCTGAAGAGCTGCCGGAAAAGAAGGACCGTGAGTCTGAACAACAGTCTGGTATGGACGGGTTTTCGTTGAGCCAAGCAAGAAGTCATACAATTGCTCATATGACACAGGACTCGCAGAAAACTCGATACTTGTAAGGTTATCCAAAAACTCTTCGAAACTGATCTGAACGGTAGACGCACCTGAAGTCATATCACATTCTTGCAGATTAGGAGGCGGCAAACGAGTCCGCGAAGAAGTACGGCTAAGGGCCCGACCTCGCTTGCTTGCAGCACGAGGGGCCAGGGGCGTCTGCCTCCTATCAGTACGTGCACGTGGATCATCTACTGATCCATCGCTGAGAGCTTGATCGGCTGCACTTTGGTACGCACCATCGCTGTCGGCATTGGAGATCTCGGTGTCAGAAATTGCAACGCCATCACCCGAAGTTTCGGGATCAGCAGGAGCTCGAAATTATGAATGTGTAGACAGCAAAGGGTAATGGGTACCTGTAAGAGATGGAGGAAGCTTACTATGGGGAGCTGAAAGCTGCCCTTGAAGAGGTTCAGACGAAAGATTAGAAAGTGGGGCGGACTCGGAGGTCTGCTGTGGAGCCGCACGTTCTGCTGATTGCGCTGGCTCAGAAGAAACATTGTGACACATTTTGTAGAAATGTCCCAGGGCTTTACATTTGCTACAGTGGTGCTCAGTGAGCAGATCCATCTTACGACTCTGTTCACCACAACGAATTGTGAGCTGTGTAGGCATTTGGTTCATCTGGTCCTTGGACGAGAAGATTACTCGTCCCACACGCCGAGCGCCTCGAATTGAGATGTCTTCTGGATCTTTCGGTGCCACCGAATATGTTTGGATCTCTCCGACAACTCGGTCTAGAGACGTCAGTACCACGTACAACATTGTATCTGTCACCTCCGGGGGCACCGTGTAGAAGGAGACACGAATCGCGCGTTGAGCCACTGGATCTGGCATAAAATGTTGGTCACGAACTGTGAGGCCTGACGTCAGAACTGAGTGGGCATACTTAGCATCGGTAAAATACACAACAATGGTGCCAGCACGACGAAACATATGAGAAATCGCTTCAGCGGGAAACTTACCCTTCAGTGCTGAGGCATAAATCTTCAACTGAGTATTTGGGAGAGCTTGAAAGCACACTCCTTTTTCTAGGATAGATTCAAAGGGTGATCCCGGCAAGAGAGTCCTTGGGAATATTGAGTGTGAGAGAGGGACCGTCACACTTCAGATGTGGTTTCAGGGCTGCGCCAGCGGCATACCACTCTTCAGGAGTAAGATGAGGAGCTGAGGATGCTGCTGCTGCTGAGTAGGAAGTGGATGATGACTTCGGGTCACAGGGTAGAAAAGGATCGTCACAAACAGATACATCCATAGCGTCATCTTCATTTGCAGATATCGTAGAAGTAGGAGAAGAGGAGGAAGGCATCACTTTGCCATCTGGAGGGCAGCTGGATGAGCTAGTAGGAATAGTCATAGCACCACCGCCAGCATGGGAAGACGTCGAGACAGTGTCCCGAAGAGAAGAAGAAGTAGGAAGTCCACCGGAAGTGAGGGCAGGGCTCTAGCCCGTCGCTCCGGATGACGCCCTCACCGATGACATCGAGAAACAAAATGTCGACCAGCTCGGTCAGAAAGTAAACAATACTAATAATGGTCAAAATAAGCAACTCACCCGCTTGGGAGTAACACCAATAAACAGCCTGCGCTTTTAAACGCAAGGTAAGCAAAATTATATAACGTAACGCTCTCAAAAACTCACTAAACGAACCCAGAACTTACGGAGCCAAACGGACGTGAACTGGCTGACGGCAGCTGAAGCTCGCGGTCTTTTGGGGCAACTGAGTAGATATTTTGTTATCCAACTTTGTGTTTTCTCGTGCATTTTGAATAAACTGGCATTAGTTTCGAATTATCTGCAAAACAAAGCCTGTGAAATAAACAAAGCCTTTGAGACAATTGAAACAACAGTGAATCTTTTTTCTACCATGCGTGATTCGGAGTCAGAGTTTGCTACACTTTTTGATGAAGCAACGGATATCGCAGACGCAAACGGTTTGGAACAGTTCAGTGAACAGAAATCAAGTAAAAGAAAACTCCCACCACACCTGACGAAGTATGTTACTGAAGTTTCGAATCAGAAGATCCTGTTAACTAAAGAATAGTTTTGATTGCACTTTTATATCCCTGTTTTGGACACAATCAATGAAGAACTCAAACGACGTTTTACAACCCATACTACATCCATTCGTGGCTTCAGTTCTTTGGATCAAAGAAATGAGGAATTTTTATTTATCGACGATCTAAGTAAGGCCTCTTTCCAAGCACTATAAAAGCGACATAGATAGTGTGAAATCGGAGGTCATCTTGTTACCCAGAATGATAAAGCGTTATGAAAAAGAAAGAAAATGCATTGTGGGCAGGGGTTTATCCAGGAATTTCAAATTGGGGGGAGGGGAGTGTTGAAAATGTTTGGGGAGTGTTACATGAAAGCTAATTTTTCCGAGTCTTAAAACATTTGTAGTGAAATACGTATTTGTTTTTTGACTTAGGATAAAAACTGGGGGAACACTTCAAAAGTGACTACTGTTGATATTTTATAGTTACGAATGGTTACAAATGAAAAACTTTTTGCAAAGCTTCACATGGTTATTTTCCTTTATTAAAATGGGTTGCTGAAACAGTAGACACTGATATTTTCGCAAATCTTGTGCATGCTGATATGATTCAAAAGTATAATTGCAAAATCTGTAGCAGGCTAAAATGAAGAGATACGTACATATGTTTTATGGTTGCAATGACTAACTTAAACAATAAAACTAAAAATGAAACATTTGACTGCTATATACATATATATATTTTAAATTGCCCGCTAATAAAGGGTACCTCATTCCATAGTGGGAGGAGTTATATCCCCTGTCTGGAAACAGAAGCAATGAGTGCGAGAGCCAAAATATCTCCCAAGATCGATCAGGATGAGAAGCGAAGAAGTTTACAAAATAGATAATAGTCAAGCATCGGTTAACCCCCACTGTGTATGACCGCCCTGGTCTTCCCTCGCTCTCGCGGTTTTCTGAAGGGAACTGCTGGTATACATAGACTTCGAATTAAAAATAAGTAAAATTATTGTATTATGGTAGAAAATACTGAATGTGAAGCGGAGGATTCATGTAACTGCTACTGACCACTGTGCTTTATGATAACAAAAAGGCGCTAATACATAAATATTAAAAAGGAAACTTTTTGTATATATATATATATATATATATATATATATATATGAAATATATATATATATATATATATATATATATATATGGGATGTAAGGTCAGGTGATGCGTAACATCACAGCCTCTCCTTGACAAATGTCAACCCCGCCTTCTCGTGGTGCATCCTGTTCCCACTAAAGGGGCTCTGACGACCGCCAATAGCGGTATAACTATACCATCGGGATCAGAGGAAATGCTATCCCACACTCACCAACCCGCTTGGCCAGCGTGGTGAGTTATGGCCAAACACCTCCAAAATGACTCTACAACTTAAATCTTGGCCCTCAGTCTCCGGCAGCTGGAATGTACCTGGCCAAGGCAGCGGCCAGTGCGACATGAAGGCAGAGGGTGCTAAGAATCCCCGGAGGACCGGACTAGGCTGCCATTTGATGCTGACCTTGGCTACCTATAACGGACGCTCCCTATCTTCTGATTCAAGGCTTCTTGAATTGGAAGAGGAACTACAAAGGATCAAGTGGGACATCGTCGGGCTAAGTGAGGTAAGGAGAAAAGGAGAAGATCTCATTGAACTGAAAAGTGGACATCTCTTCTATTATCGTGGGACAGATACTGGCAGAACTAGTGGTGTTGGATTTATAATAAACAAGAAACTGAAGGATAAAGTGGTAGAAGTTGAAAGTTCCTCTGACAGAGCTGCACGACTCGTTATCCAACTATCGAGAAGATACCAGGCTCAGATTATTCAAACTTATGCACCCACCACAAGTCATCCTGAAGAAGAAATTGAAGAATTTTATGAGGAAATTCGTCATCTAAATAATAAAGGTAAGCAGCACTTGAAGATAATTATGGGAGATTTCAATGCAAAAATAGGGCAACGGCAACAGAATGAAACTTCAGTAGGTAAATTCGGCCACGGCAACAGAAACCAGCGTGGAAATACTCTCGTTGAGTTTGCAGAGGCAGAAGGATTTTTCATCTTGAACTCCTTTTTCAAGAAAAAGCCACACAGGAAATGGACATAGAGACATCCAATTGGGACGACAAGTGAAATTGATTTTATTATGTGTAACAAAAAATTCGTCATCGAAGACTGCAGTGTGCTGAACAAGTTCAACACAGGTAGTGACCATAGATTGGTGAGATGTAAGATGCACCTCAACACTAAACTGGAACGTGGCAAGCTCATAAGACAAACAAAATGTATTGACATAACCAACCTTAAAAAACACCATAATACTTTCAAGTTGGAACTGAATAACAGATTCTCTGCTTTAGAAGGCCTAACATCGGAAGAAGTGGATATTTCGGAAGTTAACAGAAAAGTAACCAAAGCTCTAATGGAAACAGCAACAAAATTAGCTGGGTCTAAGAACAAGTTGCATGTGAACAAATTATCAGGAAAAACCAAAATGTTGATGCAAAAAAGAAGAGAGATGAGGACAACTAAAGAAGATGTGACTTCCAAAGTGGAATATATAGAGCTATGCAAGACAACACGAAAAAGTATCACTGAAGACGTAAGGAAATTCAACTGTGAGCTAGTGAGGAAAGCAATTGAAAACAACCAAAGCCTTAAGATAGCAAAGGGACATCTCAGTAAGGGAAGAAAACAGATTATGGCTCTGAGAAAAGAAGATGGTTCTATAACAAGAAATAGAGGCGAAATTTTGACAAGAGTGAAAGATTTCTACTCCAAATTATATGAAAGTGATGATACATGTACTCCAGACATCATGAAAGGTACCAGAGTTCTTCCAGTCCTCCCAGCAGAAGTTGCTCATGCAATCAAGAACATGAAGCGAGGGAAAGCTCCAGGAGAAGATGGAATTACTATAGACATCATACAAGAAGCAAGTGGAGAAATTGAAACAGTACTCGCCCAAATTTTCACTCGATGCCTTAATGAAGGGAAGATTCCTGAGGATTGGAACAATGCTACAATGATCCTGCTACATAAAAAAGGTGACATTGAGGATCTCAGGAACTACAGACCTATCAGCCTCCTATCAGTGGTTTATAAAATCTTCACTAAAGTTCTTTCACACCGCTTGAAGGTAACACTGGACATGGCTCAACCGAGAGAACAAGCTGGATTCAGGAGTGGCTACAGCACAATAGATCATATCCACGTACTGAGAGAACTGATTGAAAGAGCGAGGGAATATGAACTTCCATTGTGCATGGCTTTTATCGATTATGAAAAAGCCTTTGATTCGGTGAAACCATCAGCAGTTACCACGGCTCTGAAATCCTGCGGTATTGAAGATGCATACATTAATATTATTAATAACATCTATGAAAATGCAAGTGCAAAGATTCGGCTGTTTGAAAATACAACACACATAAAAATTGGAAAGGGAGTGAGACAAGGTGACACCATATCTCCGAAGCTCTTTAATGCCACATTGGAAAATGTCTTTCAATCACTGAACTGGGAAAACAAAGGGATAAAGATTAATGGAGATTATATAACCCACCTTCGTTTTGCTGATGACGTAGTCATTTTTGCAACTACCCCATCAGAGCTGCAGAGTATGATCCAGGAACTTGCTGACAAGAGTAAAGAAGTGGGATTAAAAATGAACTTTCAGAAGACAAAAGTGATGTTCAATGCTTTTACAAGAAATGAAGATTTATCGATTGATGGAGAAAAACTGGAGATAACAGATACGTATGTTTATCTTGGACAGCAGATATCAAGTGAGGGTCACATTGATGAAGAAATTAATCGGCGTACAAAACTTGCCTGGAGAGCTTTTGGAAGAAACAGCATAATTTTCAAGAGCAATATGCCATTATGTCTTAAAAGAAAAGTGTTTGATCAATGCATCCTTCCAGTGCTTACGTATGGTGCAGAGACGTGGACCTTAACTAAAAGAGACATACAAAGGCTGCAGACAACTCAAACAAGCATGGAGAGGTGCATGCTTGGTATAACCAGGAGAGATAAGAAGAGGAACTCGTGGATCCGAAAAATGACGAGAGTGGAAGACATCATGATCAGAGTTAAATCCCTGAAATGGCAATGGGCTGGACATACTGCCAGAAGGACAGACCATAGATGGACAGCCGAAATTTTAGATTGGATTCCAAGGGACAGGAAAAGACCCAGAAAAAGACCACATGGGAGATGGGTGGATGAAATTCATAAATATGTGGGAGTGACATGGAGGAGACTGGCACAAGACAGACCGTTGTGGAGGAAACTTGGGGAGACCTTCGTCCAGCAGTGGATTGATAATGGTTGACAATGATGATGATGATGATATATATATATATACAGATAGCCAAGTAGTCCATATATATACACTGACGGAAAAAAAAATCCCAACACCACGAAAAAATAGTTGTAGAGGAATGAAATGGCGGCAATACATTTGTATAGGTAACATATTTAATCGATTAAGGTTTCAAGATCACAGCTTAATGTAAGCCCGAGAAGAGCCATTTTAAATGTGAATTGCTGGTGCATTAATAACCGGTGTAACCGCCAGAATGTTGAATGCAAGCACGCAAACGTTCATGCATTGTGTCGTACAGGTGCTGGATGTCAGTTTGTGGGATGGAGTTCCATGCCTGTTGCACTTGGTCAGTCAATACAGGGACGGTTAATACTGGTTGGGGGTGACGCTGGAGTTGTCGTCCAATGATGTTCCATACGTGCTCGATTGGTGAAAGATCTGGTGATCTAGCAGGCCACGGCAACATGTCGACACCCCGTAGAGCATGTTGGGTTACAACAGCGGTATGCGGGCGAGCGTTATCCTGTTGGAAAACACCCCCTGGAATGCTGTTCATAAATGGCAGCACAACAGGTTGAATCACCAGACCGACGTACAACTGTGCCGTCAGGGTGAGTGGGATAACCACGAGAGTGCTCCTGCTGTCATAGGAAATTGCTCCCCAGACCATAACTCCAGGTGTAGGTCCAGTGTGTCTCGGCCGCAGACAGGTTGGTTGCAGGCACTCACCTGGCCTCCTTCTAACCAACACACGGCCATCACTGCCACCCAGGCAGAACCAGCTTTCATCAGAAAACACAACAGATCTCCACTCCGTCCTCCAATGAGCTCTAGCTTGACACCACTGACGTCGCAAACGGCAGTGGTTTGGAGTAAGTGCAATGCACGCTACAGGGCGTCTGGCTCGGAGCTGTCCTTCAAGTAACCGATTTATAACAGTTCGTTGTGTCACTGTGGTGGCAACTGCAGGTCGAATTGCTGCCGCAGACGCAGTACGATGCGCCACGGTCATACGCCGTACACGGTGGTCTTTCCTCTCAGTAATGCCACGTGGCCGGCCGGAACCCGGTCTTCTTTAGGCAGTACCTTCCCTTGACCACCGCTGCCAACAATCATGCACGGTGGCTACATTCCTGCCAAGTCGTTCTGCAATATTGCGGAAAGAAAATCCACCTTCTCGTAGCCCTATTACACGACCTCGTTCAAACTCTGTGAGCTGTTGATAATGGCTTCTTCGTCTTCTTAAAAGCATTCTTGACTAACACCAACACACTACGTCGAATCTCAACGATAACTAACGCTCACGAACGTTACAGCGCGTCGTATTTACAGCAAACCTGCTTTGCATGTTCCGAGGGGCGCTACTAGCGCCACACGTATGCGCCGAGCGCGAAATTTGCATAGACATCATCTTACAGATGTACTCTCACCGCCTACCAACTGTCGTTTATCTAACCCAACCCCTTCTTGGTGTTGGGATTTTTTTCCGTCAGTTTATATATATATATACGGGCGGTGTACGCTCAGCAATTCGGTGAAAGCTTTTGCACTGTGTACATCGGGTTGAACGACGTCGAGTTGCTGCCACCGTGTGATATGGCCAACAGGCAATCCAGTAGACGACATCTGGATGACTTTACCCGAGGTCGCGTCATTTGGAAGTTGGAATAACGTCGAAGTGTGACTAGTGGGGCCGAGGAGTTCGGGATCGCTCACAGCATCGTTTCACGAGCTTGGAGAGCATTTCAAACGACAGGAACAGCTGTCCGAGAGTTTAGCAGTGGTCGTACACGAGAAACCACGGCGGCGGACGACCGGTATATTGTCCTACAGGCGAGAAGAGACAGGCGGCATACAGCGGGAGACATCGCAAGGCACATGCAACAGACAACTGGACGTCCGTTATCGCGTTTTACCGTGGCCAGGAGGCTGCACAAAGGTGATCTATTTGCACGACGACCAGTACGGTGTGTGCCATTAACGCCCGCTCATCGGAGACTGCTGTTTCTGTGGTGCCAGGAACACAAGAACTGGACACATCAGCAATGGGATCGAGTTCTCTTTACGGTTGAGAGCCGATTTAGTCTGACGAGCGATTCTGGATGTATATACACATCTGGAGAGAGCTGGGAATACGCAATGACACCTCCAACATCATCGAAAGGGGCCGGTTTGGAGGTGGTGGAGTTCTCGTTTGGGGCGGTATCATGATTGGTAGCCGTACTGACCTCCACATCTTCCAAGGAGGTTCAGTCACTGGTGTCCGCTATTGTACCGAGGTTCTCCTGCCTCACATGCGTCTGTTTAGAGGTGCTGTGGGTTCTGAGTTCCTCTTCATGGACTACAACGCTACACCTCATCGTACAGTGGCTGTTGGAGAGTGAAGATATTCAACGCATGGATTGGCCCGCAAGGTCCCTGGATCTAAATCCAATCGAACACATGTGGGACCTTCTCGGGAGACGCTTGGCAGCATGTCACTAGCCGCTAGCAACGATTCCGTAGCTGCTATTGGCGCTACAAGAGGAATGGACCGCTATGCCTAACAGCTCCTTGACAACCTCGGCCTGAGCATGGACAGACGTTGTAAATCCTGCAACGCAGTCAGGGGTGATCATATCCCCTACTAAAGACTGGATTTTTCTTGGCAGCCGCCTGTCACATGCACGTTTCTGTCTTCTGTCCTGTTGTGCTCGAAGCTACCTTTTCAATAAAGTGCCTTTGTATCCTTTGGATTCTTTGTTTGGACGGTTTTGCTCCCTTGTCCCATATTCGTACATCTTGGGGATCTTATGGTATGATTTGAGTCGATGTGGAGCACTTCTGCACGACGTTGCATTCGAAAAACCGTCTCGTCCTTAGTGTTTGCACGCCGGTGTATATAGTTTACAGTGTACGCCTATAGTTTATATACGGTTGTGACGTACGTCGCTCTTAATCTCTTTGGGGCTTTGGGAAGAAGACACCAAGTAATAGAAAACACCATGTCAGACACTATGTAATTTTGAACATGCAAAATAATATTTTTGAATGTTTAATTTGTGACGAACGTCGCGCTTAATCTCTTTGGGGCTTTGGGAAGAATATACCATATAATAGGAGACACTATGTAATGTTTTGAACATGCAAAATAATATTTTTGAATGTTTAATTTGTGACGAACGTCACTCCTAATCTCTTTGGGGCTTTGGGAAGAATATACCATATAATGTTTCGAAAATGTAAAATAATATTTCTGAATGTTTAATTTGTGACGTACGTCGCCCTTAACCTCTTTTTGGGCATTGGGAAGAAGACACCGTGTAATAGAAGACAACATGTAATAGAAGACACTATGTAATGTTTCGAACATGCAAAATAATATTTTTGAATGTTTAGTTTGTGACATACGTCGCTCTTAACCTCTTTTGGGCTTTGGGAAAAAGACACCATGTTATAGAAGACACGATGTAATGTTCTGAACATGTAAAATAATATTTTTGAATGCTTAATTTGTAACGTACGTCGCTCTTAATCTCCTTGGCCCCCTTCGTAGGTACTCCAAGCCCCCAAAGCCCCCTTCGTAGGTACTCCAATGAGAGTGGCCCCCATTTTGGGCAATACAGCGTTCAGTCCGACGTGGCATCGAGGCAATGAGAGTCCGAATAGAGTCCTGGGCAATATCATGCACCATGTGGTATTAATCCGGGTATACAGTTCATCTTCATTTTGCGGGGTTGGGAGGGTATTCAACCGACGTCCAATCGTGTACCACAGATGCTCGATGGGCGTAGAGGTCGGGGTATCAAGTTAGCCATGAAAGCATCCGCACACCACGTATAAAGCATTCAGGCTGATCCGTGCGGTATGCAACCGGGCGTTGTCTTGTTGAAAAACGGTTTGGGGGATGCTCTGCAGATACGGTAGTGCCACGGGCCGAAGTACCTCGCCAACATAGCGGCTTGCCGTCTATCTGCCAGTAATGCGTACCAGCGGTGAGTGGCTGTGGGTGCTGATAGCACCCCACACCATCATTCCCTGTCGCCGGGCCGTGCTGCTCTCCACAATGGCGGAGGAATCCCCCATTGGCCACATCGCCTCCAGACTCTCACACGGCGATCACCTGTGGCGAGACAGACCGCGATTTGTCGCTGAACACCACACTGTTCCATTCAGCACCCCATGCAGCTCTCGAGCGACACCCCACCAAGCGGTAATGGCGATGGCTTGCTGTTAAGGGTAGCCTTCACAACGGACGGCTGGGCAGCAAACCAGACACCGCCAATCAGCGCGACACTGTCCGCGTAGATATCGGAGTATCCAAGCCTCCCCGTACATTCCGCAAAACGGCGCCCGTTGTGGCATGTGGGTCCGCTATGGCAGGACGTCGGATTCGACGATTGGTGCGCTCGGAAGTCAGTTTGCGTGCTCCGGTCCCCCTACGACATTGCACATATCCTTCCTAGGACCACTGTCTCCAAATGCGACGCAAAGACCATCCTGCGGTACGATGGTCTACGATGACACCTCTTATGAACTCATCCGTTTGAGGAAATTGCGTATGACGGCGTTTTAATGGAATTAGCACCGCTTGTTCGTTCTCCAGACACGGAGAATGAGCCGAGACATTGCCACTCACTTCTCGAAGCCGTGACAACGTCTCGGCTCATGGCCTCACGGTCTGGTTGTCTGCTTATACCCCGCGCGCCATTCGTGCGACTGACCTGCAAATGCAACCATTTGCATAACCTGTACGTGTTCACCCACCATGCAATTTGCATGGCGCTGTGTTCACGTCATCGTGGTGTGACATTTTCTCTGTCAGGCAGTGTATTATTGACTATTGATCTTTTTACAGTTGTTAGTAGGTTAAATTCGTAGCCTGTGCCTTGTCATAGTTGATTGTCACGGCAAATGCCAAATTTAAAACACAGCTATGACACAGCATTTTGTATAAAAAATGCCATTTTTCCATTTTAAATGAGGTTAGCTTTTGCTTAATAATTTTGCAGCGTACATTCACTTAATAATTTAAAAATAACAATTACAGTATTTCTTAAAAAGATAAACAAATTCTTTGGTTGAGTAGCATTTTTAAACATTTTTATCTTTTAAATATTTCGTCGTCCCTTTTGAAGCCATTTGTGATAAGCTTGTTCAAAACATTGATTCTACATTTTACCATCTTCATGGGTTAAGCTCCTAGGATCGGAAATTTTCGGGTCTTCTATTGAAAATTTCATTAAGTCGTCTACATGTGCTTGACATGCATTTCCTCTCAGATGACAGAATACGGTTCATTGTCAAAAATGTCCTTTCTACACATGCAGTTTCAACAGGAAGTAGTAAAGGCGCATTGCTGCAGCTGACAGGGAAGGGAACATGGATTTTATTTCTGCACCACATGTAAGCATTATAAGATTGCTTTGAGTTTTAATATTCCCAAGGTACCACCTGTAAATGTTAAACTCGTTCTTTATGTCATTTTTATTGGTTCCACACATGTTAGCAATTTTCGCATAACGTCAGGGTTTTCCAGTTTTTGCGGTGAATCTCATCTAACTTTCCCAATTCCTCAAATCGGTCAAAGAATCCCTGGCTCATTTTTTGTATAATTTTATTCTTGTAGCTGTATGCCAACTTTAACAAATCCTTATCAGTCATGTCGTTATCTTCCATTTTTATGTCATGTTCCTGAGCCTTTTTGTTAACTTCCATTGCTTCTAACATCAAATCATTGATTTCACTATCCTCGATGTGTTTTTGCACCGAATTTATCAGTACCATGGATCCGTTAAGTTTTTTTGGGATGACTGCAAGGATTTACTGAGACGAACTAGTGATGCTAAAAGAGTAGAAAGTAGCACGAAGATGAAAATCGTCGATTTCTTTCGAAACAGAAGCAAAAGTCCCCCTGCATCAGACAACTGGTCACCAACCTCAATGTAGATATTTTCTAAGACTATACATATACGTAGAAGCATAATGCTGTACGATTGCTTTAACACTGCCTTCATGTGACAACCATCTCGTTTTCCCTGGTTGAACAAGTTTATGAGACATGTTATTGACCACTATTTCTGCCATATGCAAAATTGACAACTTTTTGTGTCTTATTCTGAATGTGCTGTACAGCTTATTAAGCGCGCTCAGTATTCTCTTGATATGAGGACTCTGACTGCAGCTATGAGCAAGAGCGAGTTGCGAAACATGGCTTCGGCAGTGTACAAATAATAAATTTGGTGCATGTTCTTTCAGCCTCGCCTAGACGCCACTCACATTTCCGCTAAAATTGGCAGTCATCAAATGATACTGCAGAGATGTTTGCTGGATTCAAACCTTATTTTCTTAGCTCAGTAATCAACACTTCTGTAACATGCTCTGCTTTTGTTGACTGTGGGTTACCTGCAGATAAAAAGATTTCTTCAAACTTGAATTTTTTACCTTCACCCTCAGCAACGATATGACTAACACAAATGCTAAGCACTTCACGACCACTGATGTTTGTGCATTCATCAGCCATGACTAAATATGATGGAATACCTTTCAGCCGTTCAGCAATTGCTCCTGTAACAGCTTCACCAAATGCTTCTAAGAAATCTGTTATGGCAGTGAATGATAAGTGTGAGTATTCTGTGGATCATTTTTAATTCAATTAGCCAGATTACCAGATCCATCCACAAAAGCAGCCATCGCAACTAAATTAGGCCAGTTCGATATCGTGTGGGGAATTTCCGTTCAAAATAAGTAGTACGCAAGTTTTAACAGATCCTTAGTTGAGTTACTTTCTTTTTTCATCTGTTTATTAGACTGCATAGATACCATTGTTTTAACATCCACACCCTCCCGTTTTGTGTTAGATGTAGCCAAGGCCATTACATGTGAACGGCTTTGTTCACGTTTTAAAGCTTTTTCCTCCTAATTTCTTTGAAGCAGATAGTTGAACTAACTCGGTCACCCATGGGCCAATTTTCATTTCACCAAATCTGCAACAAATGCTGCATTTGTATCCTTCAGATGTACGTTCAATCCAAGGATATTTCAAGTACTAAGATGCTTTCTTTCGTTTGTCAGTGAAACTCGTCATCATTATACAGTATCTGGTCCCATACATTTTGATGGATTATCTGCATCCGATGCACTCTTTCTTTCACTAAGCACTTGTTGTGGCAGATCCGAGAGCACAAGAAAAGGAACAACTGCTGTATTACGTTCTGTTGCACCCTGGTAGAAGGTCTTAAATACTAAGTTTTGATTTCATAACTCCAGCTGTTTGAGATTTACAAAATTTATGTTTGATTGATTTATCTTTGTATCCAACGCTGTTTTACCGATTTCGTTTAAATTCGACGGAGTTATTATTTCAGAAGGTGATACCAACTTACTAGTTGAAACTTTTCATCTTGTATCTTCCCTAGACATTGTATTAGAAATTTTCTTGGCTGATTTCTTTTCAAAACGAACCCGATTTTCTCCTTTCTTTCAAACTTTGTAAAACAATTTTCCTTTGCCAATAAGTCCCGAATGCCGAATTTCGAGTTTGTAACTGAAGCCATTGCAAGTTCTTGACTGATTTCTATTTAAATCGAACACTCTTGACCGATTTCATTCAAATTCAACGGGGTGCTTATAGAAGGTTCTAACTTCTGGATTTGTCGCTGAAGCCATTTCCGAAAAAGCAGATGAGAAAATTTTCTTGTGAGCTTTCTTCTTAAATCTAACGTCATTTAACGGATATTTTTTTAATCGAAAAATTATTATTTTTCGCTAATACGTCCAAAATACCGAATTTGAATTTTGTAACCCAAGTCATTGAAGAGATATTGTGTTACAAAGGTATGGGAACACAGACAGACTCCACGAGAAAAAAACACCCTTATATATCTCTTTCATATGAACAAAGTATGTGAATGGAAAGTAAAAATTCAGGATATTTCATAAAAATATTTGTGAAGGATTATTTTAATAACAGTGTAAAGCATTTCATAGCTTCATTTGTTTGTGAAAGTAGACAAGTGAACTCTCTTTGTCGTTACCCTAATATCTCAGGTAAAAAAATGTCTTGGACCTGTTGGATCTATTGCTGACTGCGCTACTGCACACATCAACGAATGGAACATCAAATAAAAAGAAAAAATAGGCCTTGCCTGAGCTTTCGAATGACCCTAAAGTGTTGGCCTCCCATAGAAATTTCGTTTCCTAACCTACTTCGTTAAGGATTATGATCTACTCACACTCAACCAAATGATGCGAGGGCAAATTCGAGCTGGTCTAAAAGCTGATTTGTCTTCGCAAATTGGGACTGTGCTTTTTGTCCGGCACTATACTGAATGACAATCAAAAGTAAATAATGTTTAAAAAATTCACACTATATCTGTGTCTTCTTGTGATCGTTTCTTTCTGTGTATGAACTTGTCGATCATGTAGCTTCGATTTCTTTCGGATGGGGTGTGACAAAATATCATCATCATATGTGTACGTGGGTGGGTGTGTATCTTCGTTTGTAACACCCTCCCAAATGGGAGGGTTTTGATATTTTTATAGGGGGTGCTGAAGAAATTTGGGGTTGTGTTGGGGTAGTGTTTGGGGTGTAGGTAAAAAACCCTGGTTGTGGGAACTCTCAGTAAGTTAGCTGAAGTTTTGGAGGAATACAAATTAGCTTTTCATGAGCTGTATAATCTTGCAGTCATTACACTAACCATACCAGTGACTAGTGCATCCTGCGAAAGAACACTCTCATGCATGAGAAGGTTGAAAACCTATCTCAGAAATCGAATGGCTAACGATCGTCTACATAATCTCGCTGTCTTAGCTATAGAGTCGACAATTGCAAAACAAATTGATTTAAGCGAAGTCGTTGATCGATTTGACGCAACCCATAAAAATCGACGTATGAATCTGCACTGAAAGAAAATTCCTATATTCATTTCACCTTGGCATGAAATAATATTAGTTGATTTTTGGTTAAGAGATTTCAGTCACATTTTGTGGCGCGATGTGGATACCCGGCTATAGACTTTACAAATGAGATTCTCTGCCGTTATTATCCTTTTTTTATTGCTGTTAGATATGCCAATGCACTGAGACATTTCGAAAATAAATTGTGAATGAAATCGGATGCTCAGTTGTTGAAGGTAAATATTTTATATTACACATCATTTCAGAAATATTCTCTTAATATTAATAGAGAACGAAAAGGCAGACTATATGTATTCCAATCAAAACCTTAGTAGTCTTGCAGGACATATTTTATTCTCAGGGGTGATTTAAAAGTAATTTTTTTGTAATTTACTAATGCTTTTAGTTCAAGTCTTTATTGCCAGAGAAATGTATTTACTTAAAACTAAGTAATGCTGTTACACACACACACGCATATATATGTAAATAATTAGAAGAATATCTAATTTTGAAGCAAGTTGAGTGTAGTAGATGCATTTAGTAGTTTATTGTAGTAGATAATTTTATTGTAGTACTATACTGTGCAAATTAATTGGGACACAGTAAAAAATCACTCTTTTTTCCAAAACTATGCCTTTATATCATTCTATGCCTTGATATACACTGATAAATACCTATATTAGTATGAAGTATGTCCTCCTTTAGCAGATATGACCTATTGAATTCGTTTTGGCATTGACTCCACTAATTGAGTGCACATATTTTTGACTTCATAATCGTGAAACCACACTTTTATAGCATTCGTTATCATGCGTTCTTTGGTTGTACAGTCCATTTTACCTAAACGTCTCTTCAAAATATTCCACAAGTTTTCTATGGGATTTAAGTCTGATGAATTTCCAGGCCAATCAGGCAGATGAATTTGATTTTCCAGCATGAAATTCTTGACCAATTTCGAATTGTGACATGGGGCCAAGTCATGTTGAAATGTCCCGTCAAAAGTTTGCAAGAATGGAACAATCCTACGTTGTAATATTTCTACGCACTTGGCTGAATTCATCATACCTTGAACAGGAACTAAGCTTCCAGTGCCATTTGATGTGAAAAACAAAACAAAAAAACATCTGTTTTAGAGGGTGTTTTACAGTTTGTTTGACATGTTCAGGTCTTAAGGGTTCCCAGTTGCTTCGTCTAACGACATTTGCTTGGTAACCCTGCACAAATAAATGAGTTTCATCACTGAAAATTACCTTTTTCCAGTCGTCAGCAGTCCATGATTTATATTTTTTGGCCCATGCTAAACGTTTCATCTTTATTTTTGCATTCAAATATTGTTTTTTCGTTGGCCTTCTTGCCTTCCGGCCAACTTCCAAAAGCCTACGGCGTACAGTTGAACCACTAACATCACAACCACTAGCCATTAAATCTCTTTGAAGGTCGGTGCTTGTTTTTTTTTTTTGATTCATTTTACTATTTCTGATTAGATATTTACCTGTTCGTGGAGTTGTTTTTCGTTTTCTTCCACATTTACCTCTCATTTTTGCAGACGATGATCCAGATGCATTGTATCGCGTAAGCAGTCTTGATACATTTTATTTGCCTACACCAACTGCTGAAGCGACATTTCTCAGTCATAGAAGTGTGATCCTTCAGAGCAATTATTTTTGCACGCTTCCTTGAGGAAATATCCATTTTTCAATACACGAAAACAGCACGTACTCACAGAGAGCAAAAACTAACATCCACGTGTCACACACGAAAGCTCACAACTGAAGCTGAAGTGCCTATTTCCTGTTTAAAACCGGTCAAACCACATTCTTACTAGCAAGTTCTAACAGTCACACCACCTCACAGCTGATAAAACCGGTTTACGTGGGTTTCCGACATCAACTGGCGATCACATTACAATTCTGAGAATAAAATAGCTTGTCCCAATTAATTTGCACGGTATAGTAGATGCATTTAGTAGTTTCTTTTTATTTTGTAGCAGATGCATTTACTGTTCCTTCAACTGGTTCCTTCTACTTTCTCTTCTCTACACTTGAGTACAATATACTCAGCTTTTATTAGTATTGTTTTGTATTAGTACTTTTGAACCTCGAATCAATATTATGGATTTATTCTTCATTTCGTCATATGCGTAGAAGAGACTGGCCTTCAGGAGCCGGTATAGTAATACTGTATTTCATAGTTCATCTCATCCCTTCTGTTATAACATGTAAATATTTTTGGCATTTATTTCATATCTATTAGTTTTGGCAATTATTTCACATTAGTTTTATTATTGAGAATCTCAATAATTAAAGAGGTTCGCAGCTTCTTGTGTATTTATTTATTTTCTCTCTTTTGGTATTTTCGCTTCTTGCCTGCTCTGCTTTGATGGTTAGAAGGTAATTTTGCATCGGTTGCCAGGCTAGTTTTTAAATTCTTTCTTAATTAGAAAGTGCTCTGAAATACCTCAAGCAGATAACTGATGTTAAATTCAATGTAGTCATCCCAGCTTCACAGGTCTAGCAAAATGTATTGCTATTTGGCAAAAAGCTTCTCCTGATGATTTATTTGTGTCATCTAGCAGTATGCGTTGCTTTCAATATTGTTGAATTTCATTGTTACTGAATTTCTTCAAATTTGCTTAAGGTTTATTTAGGGTAAGCGACGGCGATTTTTGAAAATTATTGACTTTAATTTTCTAGGGAAAATTGATTTTTTGGGGTTCGTGTTTGCATAGATATATGAAGCATAATTCGGCACCCCAGATTTTGGAGCGCTCCTTCTTCCCCGTGCAATTGACGGATGTCTTTATCAACTGCGGAGCGGAAAAGAGATGTCTATCTATTTCTATAGCTTCTTTGACCATTCATTTCATCCTTAAATGTTTCGAGGGGCCCGGCATCAGGAAAAATCGGGAGGCACACCAATTTACGTATGTTAACAGCATTGGGGTGGGGGCTGAACAGGGTTAAATTTTTTTCACTACTTTAGTTAAAGTAGTGAAAATACTCACCCATGTTTGATAAAGTTGCAGAACAATGCTAGATAATGGTCATTATGGGATGTCATCATCATCATTGTCAACCATTATCAATCCACTGCTGGACGAAGGTCTCCCAAGTTTCCTCCACAACCGTCTGTCTTGTGCCAGTCTCCTCCATGTCACTCCTGCATACTTTCGAATTTCATCCACTCATCTCCCATGTGGTCTTCTTCTGGGTCTTTTCCTGTCCCTTGGAATCCAATCTAAAATTTCGGCTATCCATCGATGGTCTGTCCTTCCGGCAGTATGTCCAGCCCATTGCCATTTCACGGATTTAACTCTGATCATGATGTCTTCCACTCTTGTCATTTTTCGGATCCACGAGTTCCTCTTTTTATCTCTCCTAGTTACACCAAGCATGCACCTCTCCATGCTTGTTTGAGTTGTCTGCAGCCTTTGTATGTCTCTTTCAGTTAAGGTCCACGTCTCTGCACCATACGTAAGCACTGGAACGATGCATTGATCAAACACTTTTCTTTTAAGACATAATGGTATATTGCTCTTGAAAATTATGCTGTTTCTTCCAAAAGCTCCCCAGGCAAGTTTTGTACGCCGATTAATTTCTTCATCAATGTGACCCTCACTTGATATCTGCTGTCCAAGATAAACATACTTGTCTGTTATCTCCAGCTTTTCCCCATCAATCGATAAATCTTCATTTCTTGAGAAAGCATTGAACATCACTTTTGTCTTCTGAAAGTTCATTTTTAATCCCACCTCTTTACTCTTGTCAGCAAGTTCCTGGATCATACTCTGCAGCTCTGATGGAGTAGTTGCAAAAATGACTACGTCATCAGCAAAACGATGGTGGGTTAGATAATCTCCATTAATCTTTATCCTTTTGTTTTCCCAGCTCAGCGACTGAAAGACAACCTCCAATATAGCATTAAAGAGCTTCGGAGATATGGTGTCACTTTATCTCACTCCCTTTCCTACTTTTACGTGTGCTGTTTTTTTTTTTTTTTTTTTTTGATTGGAGGTTTAACGACCACCGTGAGCAACCCAATGGGCTATAAGTAGTCGCCTGTCCCTAATTTAGGGTCACTGGTTCCAGGGAAGGGAGAGAGCCAGTGCCGTAAGACAAACACAACATCCATGCCTGCCCGGGATTCGAACCTGGACCCCTTACGGACGAATGATCAGAGGCCAGCGCCTTAGACCACTGCGCCACCGGGGCGGCTATGTGTGCTGTATTCTCAAACAGCCGAATCTTTGCCCTTGCATTTTCATAGATGTTATTAATAATATTAATGTATGCATCTTCAATACCGCAGGATTTCAGAGCCATTGTAACTGCTGATGATTTCACCGAATCAAAGGCTTTTTCATAATCGATAAAAACCATGCACAATGGAAGTTCATATTCCCTCGCTCTTTCAATTAGTTCTCTCAGTACGTGGATATGATCTATTGTGCTGTAGCCACTCCTGAATCCAGCTTGTTCTCTCGGTTGAGCCATGTCCAGTGTCACCTTCAAGCGGTGTGAAAGAACTTTAGTGAAGATTTTATAAACCACTGATAGGCCTGTAGTTCCTGAGATCTTCAATGTCCCCTTTTTTATGCAGCAGGATCATTGTAGCGTTGTTCCAATCCTCAGGAATATTCCCTTCATTAAGGCATCGAGTGAAAATTTGGGCGAGTACTGTTTCGATTTTTCCACTTGCTTCTTGTATGTATAACGAAGTAAATTTCTCCGTCATTTTTGGTCTACGCAGGGATTCGAACCCGAGGCCGCTTATTCCGGAACAAGTCGCTCTACCAACTGAGCTACGCAGACATTTTATTCTGATTCCTATCTGCCTTTATGTCGTGTGCGTCCTGCTGGCAGGTACGTCACATATGATGTCTACAGTAATTCTATCTTCTCCTGGAGATTTTCCCCGCTTCATGTTCTTGATTGCATGTGCAACTTCGGCTGGGAGGGCTGGAAGAACTCTGGTACTGGTACCTTTCATGATGTCTGGAGTACATGTATCATCCCTTTCATATAATTTGGAGTAGAAATCTTTCACTCTTGTCAAAATTTCACCTCTATTTCTTGTTACAGAACCATCTTCTTTTCTCAGTGCCATAATCTGTTTTCTTCCATTACTGAGATGTCCCTTTGCTATCTTTAGGCTTTGGTTGTTTTCAATTGCTTTCCTCACTTGTTCACAGTTGAATTTCCTTACGTCTTCAGTGATACTTTTTCGTACTGTCTTGCATAGCTCTATATATTCCACTTTGGAAGTCACATCTTCTTTAGTTGTCCTCATCTCTCTTCTTTTTTGCATCAACATTTTGGTTTTTCCTGATAATTTGTTCACATGCAACTTGTTCTTAGACCCAGCTAATTTTGTTGCTGTTTCCATAAGAGCTTTGGTTACTTTTCTGTTAACTTCAGAAATATCCATTTCTTCCGATGTTATGCCTCCTAAAGCGGAGAATCTGTTCTTCAGTTCCAACTATAACGAAGTGTATTTCTCCGTCATTTTTATCCGCGCCAGGATTCGAACCCGGGTCCACTGATTCCGGAATAAGTTGCTCTACCAATTGAGCTACGCGGACATTTTATTTTGATTCCTATCTGCCTTTACGTCGTGTGCGTCCTTCTGGCAGGTACATCGCATCTCCTGGTACGTTACACAACTTGAAGGTATTATGGTGTTTTTTAAGGTTGGTTATGTCAATACATTTTGTTAGTCTTATGAGCTTGCCACGTTCAAGTTTAGTGTTGAAATGCATCTTACATCTCACCAATCTATGGTCACTACCTGTGTTGAACTTGTTTAGCACACTGCAGTCTTCTATGACGAATTTTTTGTTACACATAATAAAATCAATTTCACTTGTCGTTCCATTTGGATGTCTCCATGTCCATTTCCTATGTGGCTTTTTCTTGAAAAAGGAGTTCAAGATGGAAAAACCCTTCTGCCTCTGCAAACTCTACGAGAGTATTTCCACGCTGGTTTCTGTTGCCGTGACCGAATTTACTCACTAAATTTTCATTCTGTTGCCGTGACCGAATTTACTCACTAAATTTTCATTCTGTTGCCGTTGCCCTATTTTTGCATTGAAATCTCCCATAATTATCTTCAAATGCTGCTTACCTTTGTTATTTAGATGACGAATTTCCTCATAAAATTCTTCAATTTCTTCTTCAGCATGACTTGTGGTGGGTGCATAAGTTTGAATTATCTGAGCCTGGTATCTTCTCAAGAGTTGGATAACGAGTCTTGCAACTCTGTCAGAGGAATTTTCAACTTCTACAACTTTATCCTTCAGTTTCTTGTTTATTATAAATCCAACACCACTAGTTCTGCCAGTATCTGTCCCACAATAGTAGAAGAGATGTCCACTTTTCAGTTCAATGAGATCTCCTTTTCTCCTTACCTCACTTAGCCCGATGATGTCCCACTTGATACTTTGTGGTTCCTCTTCCAATTCAAGAAGCCTTGAATCAGAAGACAGGGAGCGTCCATTATACGTAGCGAAGATCAGCATCAAATGGCAGCCTAGTCCGGTCCTCCGGGGATTCTTAGCACCCTCTGCCTTCATGTCGCACTGGCCGCTGCCTTGGCCAGGTACATTCCAGCTGCCGGAGACTGAGGGCCAATATTTAAGTTGTGGAGTCATTTTGGAGGGGTTTGGCCATAACTCACCACGCTGGCCAAGCGGGTTGGTGAGTGTCTGATAGCATTTTCTCACTGACAAATGCTGCAGATGAATGCATTTACGGAGATATCATTTCAACATGAAGTTGCAAAAAGGTTTTGTTTACGTTATTTAGTAATGTGTCTTTACAATACATAACCGCAGCATAAAAGCACGTTTTGTAATCGAAACACATACGAATATATGATCACTAAATGAAGAATCTGTTCGCTACGATATTTAAAAATATTTAAATTTCTAACTGTGATTGTCCACAATAGAAGAATTACAAAAATAGCAGTACAAATAGAAAATTTTACAGTGTAAAAGTTCTGTATTTTATTTTCATTTATTTAAATTAAAAAATCATGTCTTATGCGAAAGGATTTTTGATACAACTCCAACATAATTTTGGTAGTAGCGGTTCTCTCTCTCTCTCAAATATGTGCTGGAATTTCAGCCCACTTGGTTGAAAATTTAAGAACTGGAAGCTCAAAGGTATTAAAATCAAGATTAATTTACGATCTGTCAAACATGAAAAGGCTATATAAGCATTTTTTTTTTAGTTTAATTTTCTTACTTCAGTGTTCTTAAGAGAAAATTTTAAACAAATATAAATATTGAGTGTGTCCAAAATTAGAAGCTTCTCCAGCGCAATTACATACATAACTAATTAAACTAGTGATTTAAACCTAGTTATTCCCTTTTTCCACGTCGATTAAGAGAGTTTGCCACGATATTTAAATATCTTGAAATTTCTAACTGTGATTGTCTAAAACAAAAAAATTGCAGAACAATTTTTCTGCAATAAAATCTTGGCATGGGCCGATAAAAATTTTTCTGCAACACCCACTTCAATTTAAGGATGACGGGTGCACTTTTTCACCCCCTCCCCTGTACTATGCTTGCCACTGTTTCCAGAGCAACTGTAATTTTTGTTTTGTTTCTTAAATAGAAAAAGTGATTTTCAGTTGTGATATAATAGTACTGCAGAACTACAACTGAAAGGGCTCATTTGCAAAAATTTTCCCGGGCCCTTTTGCGACCGCCAGTCCGCCCCTGAAGTGGAGGTCTGCTCATCTGCGCTAATGTGCTGCCAGGTGTGTATATTAGTTTGTATAAGAGCCAGAGATAAATTTGTATGAGAGGCTTTGTTACACGGTTTATTGCCTTGGTGATGTACGTTATGCGTATATCTTTGGCAGGAACGTCGCTGGAGTTTGAAATCAGGATGGGCGACAGGTGGGCGAGCAATATTTTTGGTGGGGCAAGCTTGATAGCAACCTTTTTAACGAAACACTGAAAGAACGAATTTTTAATGCTTTTCCCTACCGGCTGCAAAGGAATTCGTGCAATCCCCCTCCCCTCCACATGGACACACACACTTACACGGACCTTAGTAGTTACTGCACTGGTGTAAGATACAAGTACTGGTCGAATGTCGTCTTCAACTTTTTTGCTTTCCGTGAATGCATTGTCTTAATTGCTATAAACTTTTGCATTTTTGCTTACGGAAATAGTACTATACTTGAACAATTTATTTAAAGCAAAATGTCACTTTTGCTTATCTAAATCAAAATTTAACGTCGCGCTGCCCAGACACAATACTTTGCCCTCCTTACCTCCCATCCTTCAAGCCAGCGACTTTTCTTTGCACTCCTCTCCTCCAAACAGTCGTTAGCCCAGTGCAGCTATTTCACTGTCCCGTGGCAGCTTTAAGAGCTCTAGTTTAGCATTAGGCTCCAGTGTTGGAATTCCCTTTTCAGTAATTTAAACAAACTGGAGGGTAATTAGCAATGATCTCCCTCAGTGAATTCCTATCCTACTTCTTCATTCGCACATTGGCCATACTAACATGAAAAGGAGGCATAAATTAAGGAATTGGAAGAGTGGAGAGAACAACTGAACTTTCATGGTCCTTCGGATGCTACTTTGATAATCTTTCTACGAAGAAGTAAACATTGTACATCCAAGGGGGAAATACATAGCGATAAACGACGAAACACACGTGACTTATTATTACTTGGCAAAGTCCAGATTATATTTTAAAGTTAAATATATTTAAAAATGCCACATCTTGAACTGGGTGGGCGGCAGGGTGGGATGCCAAATTTCAAGGTGGGCACCAGTCCACCCTCGCACACCCTTGGTGACGTTCCTGATCTCTAGTCATGTAGAAGGCATACTACCTCCGTGCTGGTAACATTGTTGTTTTACGTTCGAAAATTCGTTTGTTCCGTTGCCTTTGAGCAGTCGCGCAGAATGAAGAACTGTACAGGATAAGTGCAAAACGCCCCGGCCAAGAAAAAGGGGAAGATGTTATTGCAATTAAGCCAGGCAAAAAACCTCCAATGAAAAGTGCAAAGGCTGATCATCCCTTCCTCTCCACAACTTCAAATAATCAACCAAAAATGTCAAGCGGAGTAAGAGAAAACCAAAAGGTGTAACGAAAACATTGCTAGCAACCGTAGTTGATAACAAAATCGTTACAAAATGCTAATAGTGAAACTTTCCTTGATTCTAAAGCAGGTGAAAGTGGTATGCAGATGAAAATCAGCAACAGATGCAAGCATGTAATTAATCCCATTAAAAACTGGTCTAACCAGGAAAGACTAAGTACAGCTCATTAGGGTAAGCTGAGCTTTACTGGGAGAAACTACTTATTGGTGCCCCTTTCAGCAAGGGCTGAGTCTTCTACAAAGAAGCACTTGGGATAAAAACTATCATGCACGAAATTCTCCGAAGGCAGCTCTCAGAGACCAACGCTTCCCAAGAAATCACATGCTGACCACCGCAAAAGATGCATGTCGATTGTGTGTCCCAAGTTCCCTTTTGTGTAGAAGACGTCAGCCGCCGATGAAAGAGGCACCGATAAGAAATGGTGTCGAGTAAAGCTCAGCTTTGCCCATTGAGCTCTACTTAGCCTTTTCTGGTACCACCAGTTTTTTAGTCGTAACTCAGGAGTTTTTACGCTCTGGAATTTTGACTGATCCCTAATGAATTCATAGACAGATAAATAAACAAATAGAGCAAGCTGTTGTGTAGGCATGCCTCATATCATACTTGAGAATATAAAATGTAGTTTCGTAATCAGTCAGTCAGTTGCACTTTCAAAATAACGTTATAGAAAACATGAGTGTAACGTAATTCTGCGTATTTAACACCTCACCCACCTCGATGTACAGCTACACGAGAAATGAAAGGAAATATCTCGATTAATTATAAACAAACTCATTTATTTGTTTCCTAAATATTATATAGGCCTATTGTGATCAAAACTGAGAAACTGAAGAGCCGTGATACTACATTTTCCTTTCCGTGTATCTAAGCAAGTTCTAAAAAACGCACTTTTGTGTGCCAGGATGAGATTGCTTTGAATGTGTGACGTAACAGAGGCTTGATGTCATGTAAGTTTACAGATAAACAGACCGCTTTGAGCAGTTACAACTGAAATTATTATGTAAGGTGTAACTAACACCTGCCAAATATCTCCGGCAAAAAAAATTGACGAAACGGGGTATCTGTATCTCCCCCACGAAAGCGTTTCGAATGAAATTTTACGTATTCTTTAAACCTACTAGGGAAACTACTATCCAAAATTCGAAAATTATTCGTCCACCTATTTCAGGGTTATTTTTTAAGTCCAAAGTTTGGTGTTTGACATTGCGCTCCCTATAATGGACGTTATCGTACCCATGCATATAATAGTCCAAGCTAACCTACTGGCAGTAATAATGCAATGCTATATCAGAAAGCATGTAATATCTTTCGAAATGATGGTTGGCAACCGAAACACTGTTTCCCACAGCTCCAACAGTTCCAAATAACATCACTAGACATAGGCGCCGACTTAAAAAATTATTGGGGGTTCCGGAAGTTTTTAATCGGATTACCCATGCATTTTTCAAAGTATTTAAGTCTAATTAAAGTTTCATTCAGTCAGATTAATTGGCACAATAAGATGCCTGAAATGCTAAACTGAAGCAAATTATAGTTAATATATATCAAATACGTGGAGATAATGTAAATGGACGATGTCATCACTCTTTCCACGTTATTTTTTAAACAACGCATAGCGACTGAAAAATTGTATTCCGGCACTGCTGGGATCGAACCCCAGAACTCTCGATAACAAGTCGAGTGCGTTCGAATTTACGCTACAGCGCCAACAATTCTAAGCACAATGCGTGGTTTATCAGTCAGCATCTGACTACACGAATGCGTATTGATGGTCTCAGCAACTGAGATATCGTCATCTGGTGGCATTTAACGCAACAGCTATTTTAATTGTAGCTGATAAATTCAAAGGGCGATAGAAATGTTTAATATATATCAAATACGTGGAGATAATGTAAATGGACGATGTCATCACTCTTTCCACGTTATTTTTTAAACAACGCATAGCGACTGAAAAATTGTATTCCGGCACTGCTGGGATCGAACCCCAGAACTCTCGATAACTAGTCGAGTGCGTTCGAATTTACGCTACAGCGCCAACAATTCTCAGCGCAATGCGTGGTTTATCAGTCAGCATCTGACTACACGAATGCGTATTGATGGTCTCAGCAACTGAGATATCGTCATCTGGTGGCATTTAACGCAACAGCTATTTTAATTGTAGCTGATAAATTCAAAGGGCGATAGAAATGTTTAATATATATCAAATACGTGGAGATAATGTAAATGGACGATGTCATCACTTTTTCCACGTTATTTTTTAAACAACGCATAGCGACTGAAAAATTGTATTCCGGCACTGCTGGGATCGAACTCCAGAACTCTCGATCATCTGGGGTTCGATCCCAGCAGTGCCGGAATACAATTTTTCAGTCGCTATGCGTTGTTTAAAAAATAACGTGGAAAGAGTGATGACATCGTCCATTTAAATTATAGTTAATAACAGAATTTTTTTTTCTCTAGATAATTATTTATTTAATTTATTTTGCTTTTGTAGGCGCGACATTATTATGTGCAATACACAGATACTGTGTAAATTTTCAACTCAATTGTCTGATAAAAGTTACGAAAACATGTAAAGTTTATTGTAAGTTTTTTTTTACCAATTTTAAAAATGCCAACAATTTCTTTCTTCTAATGATTTCTGAGTTAAAATAGGAGGCTAGAAGGGAGAGGATATGGCATCAGCCCTACTCCCTGCGTTTTCCGTGGGCTCTACTTCGTATCAGCTGTGTATGGCAAGTATGCCCAACTTGGGCTGCTTCTGTACTTTTCTATGGGGAAATCGTTGATTTTGCAGAGATTTTAGAGGCACTAGTGCAGCATGTACAGTCAGGAAAAAATTAGACCGAAATATACATGCACATAACTAAAAAATTGCAATAAGTTACAGAAATACTGTTTAGTATTTTCAAAAAAATTAAACAAAATTAAGCTTCGTCGACCGGAAGTGCATATTGTGTATTAACCAATCACGGCCTTGCTAAATCTGTGGGAGCCTTGTTGACCTTCAGGGACTGCTGCAGAGAGTAAGAGACGACCGCTATCAACCTGTGCTCCAGCACAGGTCTTCAGTAAGTGACGTCACATCGCTGAACCCTCCCCACCCGGAGAGCGCAAGAAACCAGAGTATCAGATTTGGCTTCACCGGCGGCCGCTGATGCCATCTTCTCTCTTTGGTCCCCGACTGCCCGAAGACAGGGTGGGTCAACTGACCGTGCAACATATTTCCGGCTTTATCACTATGACCTCGAATAGGTTCTCGTCTCCGAATGTAGAATTAAACTTTTGTATTTTGTAGGAACCTGACAAACCGAAGAATTTTCTTTTATAAAGAAAGCAGTTTTAAATGCTCCTTAAACAACGTTACTTGGGGTATTGTCTGTCGCGTAAAATTTGATGAGCACGAACAAACACTAATTCTTTTTTTGAGGCACAATAAACAGTAAATTTCTATACACACTTTCTATATGTAGTAAACGGGGAATGAATAATAAAAAAACTTGAAGTATTGATAATGAAAAACAAAATGTATGCGCATATGCGTACGTGTATTTTTCCCACGAAATACGAGCAAAAAGATTAGGGGTTCCATGAACCCACAACAAAATCATTGGGGGTTCAAAAAGTGTCTCGAACCCACGAAATCGGCGCTTATGTCACTAGAATTTACGAAATATCCGTGTAACTTCACTTTCAATGCATCGCTGACCTGACAAAGTGGCCTTGACTATAATCATATATATTCTGCTACCAAATATAAAACACACCGTGAGGATAAACCCAAACAGAATAGAGAAGGCTCCTAGAGTTAACGAGAGGCAGCCTTAGCGAATAAATGACCTCATCAGGAAGCTTTCCTAGAACATAAACGTTGGCAGTCAAACGGAAATTTAAAATGAGTGATCCCATGCTTGTTCTGGTCTGTAACAAGCCCAAGAATTTTCTAACAAACGTCAAAAAATACACTGCTGGCCACCCAAAATGCAACACTAAGAAGGACACGAGATAGCAAAGCCAGATTTACTGGACACATAACAGCAGATACAAAGATGAAACGATTGAGCTTACAGGCACGTGGCTCCCATTGCTAGCAATAACAGCCGCTACACGCCGCGGTACCGAACGAAAGACGCTTTGGATGTGGGCTTGGGGTATGTTGGTCCACGCTGCTTCCACACGTTGCCACAGTTCATCAGGCGTAGCCGCGGGTGGTGCATGCCGGGCCACTCGG
The DNA here is from genome assembly GCA_039090855.1 of Macrothele yani. Lineage (NCBI taxonomy): Eukaryota > Metazoa > Arthropoda > Arachnida > Araneae > Macrothelidae > Macrothele > Macrothele yani. The sequence continues at coordinate 153,520,157 of CM076996.1, forward strand.
TTGCCGATCAGCGACTAGACGTGTTCGATGGGCGACATATCGGAAGAACCGGCGGGCCACGGCAACAGGAACACCTGGTGGGCCGTGAAGAATTGTTGCACGATGCGTGCCACGTGCAGGCGCGCATTGTCCTGTTGAAACGTGGCCGCTGGTAGGTCCTACAGGTAAGGGAGGACTACAGGCTCCAAAACGTCGGAGATGTAGCAGTGGCTGTTGAGTGTACAGGCGATGCGTACCAGAGAGGCGCGGGTGTCATATGCAATTGCGCCCCAAATCATAACGCCAGGCGACGGACCGGTATGGCAATGCAGAATGCAGGCGTCATAGTCTCTCGCCGCGGTGCCGCCACCCGCGGATCCGACCATTATGGTGTTGCAGGCAGAAGCGGGATTCGTCGGAGAAGACAATGTCGTGCCATTCCGTAGTCCAGGTGCGGCGTTCAACGGCCCACTGCCGCCGCACTCGCCGGTGGTGTAACGTCAATGGTAATCGGAGCAATGGGCGCCGTGCGACAAGTCCCCGCTCCTGCAGACGACGTCAAACGGTACGTGCTGACACAGGTTGTTGCGCAACACACCCTAATTCCTGCGCTAGCGTTCGTGATGAGGCGGTGCGAGCCGTCAATACGCGCCGCACAACATGCCCGTACACTCGTTTGGCGGTGTGCCGCGGCTGCGGCACACCGCTCACGACGTTCCGTCCCTCCCTCTTGCACCCACCGAATCCATACTCCCCTCACTGTGGCTGGATGTCGTCCCACACGGGCGCCGGTGTCTCGGTACGATAAACCGCTGTCGCGATAAGCCATTATTCGTTTTCTGTCGAACTCCAAAACGTACTGGAATGACTGCCATATTCTGTGACTAGGCATCAGGAAGCTTCCCATGCACAGTTCCGGCAGCACAACACACTTCCACTACTTACACTCAGCCTTCTGTGCACCCTTCATATAGTGCTTCTCGGTGGCGTGCTGGGCGCATATGATTTGCATATGTCCTGCAATGGTAATCGTTTGCATGTCCTCTCGCGGGCGACGCATGCTGCGAATTTCAGGCCAATCGGATGCTTCCTTCCTAATGTTGCATTTTGGGTGGCCAGCAGTGTATGTACAGCATAGCAGAAAGAGCAACAACGTGGATAGGGGGTCGTTCAAGTTCTTCAAAGATACATACTTTAAATGTATATACACTTCATGCCTAGTAAAAAGGCAAGGCTAATATACACCGATGAGCCATTACATTATGACTACCTAACTAATAAGCTGTAGGTCCCCCTATAGCCCGCAAAACAGGGGCCCCACGCGGCGATGCATCGATTCGATGAGGTGGCGAAAGGTACTCTGGGTTATCTGGTACCATAATGTCAACAGCAGGTCCTCCAGTTCCCGTACATTTCGAGGTGATGGTGATTTAGCGCAAACCCGCTTTTCCAAGTCGAACCACAAATGTTCGTTTGGGTTCATGTCAGGTGACTTTGGAGGCCAGGGCATTAACAGAAATCCACCAGCATGTTCCTCGAACCGCTCCTTGACGATTCTGGTAATGTGGCATGGCACATTATCCTGTTGGTAATGTCCATCACTAGCAGGGAACACAGTTGCCATGAATGGGTGAACTTGGTTCGCAACGATGTTCAGATAAATGAGAGCTGTCAGGGATTGTGCTGTTTGGATAATGGGGCCTAAAGTGTCCCAAGAAAACATCGCCCATAGCATGATACTGCCGCGGCCGGCTTGTTTCTTTCCAACAGCGCACCCAGGTGCCATAGACTCTGTTGATACTCGGTGCATTCGCGCTCGGCCGTCAACGTGATGCACCAGGAATCTAGATTCGTCAGACCAGGTCACTTTCTTTCAATCATCCACGGTCCAATCTCGATGATCTTGGGCTCATTTCATGAGTTGTAGGCGATGACGTGCAGTGAGCATGGCCGCCCGACTGGGTCTTCGGCTACGCCGGCCCATGCGCAGAAGACTCCGATGAACTGCGTGCTGTGACACATTGCCCTGATCACCACTGTTGTAGCTGCGTGTGATTTGTCACACTGTGACCCTGCGGTCGCTGTGAATAATGCGCGACAGTTTCCGCTCCCATCTGGCATCAGTGAGCTGTGGACGACAGACGGCTGGACGACGGTTCGTCGTTTGGCCATCTGTGCACCACTTTTGATACGTATATACTCACTACAGCAGCACTTTAACAATCCACAAACTGGGCCGTTTCCGAGATCGTAGTTCCGAGGCGCCGTGCCATCCCAATTTGTCCTTTATCGAACTCCGATAAATCGGCAGCTTTTCCCATTCTGACTTCGAACACTCTACTAACCAAAACCCAGTCCTGGGGTTGTATATATACTGCTCTGTGAACTTCACCTGTGCCACGGTTCGGTCTCCAGGCAAGCTCGTTTCTCTAGGCTGGAGGTAGTTATAGTGGAATGGCTCATTGGTCTAAGTCAATTAAGTTAATTGGTAAGTAAAGGAGTTTTACCAGCTAAAAATACCTGAGGTGAGGTATGTGGCAAAACGGATGCCTGTGATCTGAAGGATGTCTATCACTATCTAGAATGCCTGCGGCAAGGAATGTAATGATTGGCCTTCCCAGGACGCAAGGGCAGATAATTCGAATTAAATGACGTTACAGATACGATGCAATTTAAGTATGGCTGTTTGACCGTTTCTATTTCAAAAACACCCATTGAAGTACATGTATTACAAATACTTTGCCCATCTGTCTGTTCATCTGCCTGTTACCACGACATCTCCATATTTATAAGTGGTATTCAGGCATTTATAAGTCGTATTCTTTTTGCAATGGACAGCTCTAACCATGACAATGAAGATACACAGACTTCCTTCCAGGTAATGTATATCTTATATATATATATATATGGATGCGGACGACGAACCGCCGTCCCGCCGTCTGTCGTCCGCAGCTCATTGATGCCACATGGGAGCGGAGACTGTCGCGCACTGTTCACAGCGACCGCAGGGCCACAGTGTGACAAATCACCCGCAGCTACAACAGTGGTGATCAGGGCAATACGCAACAGCACACAGTTCATCACAGTCTTCTGCGCATGGGACTGCGTAGCCGCAGACCCAGTCTGGCGGCCCATGCTGACTGCACGTTATCGCCAACAACGCATGAAATGGACCCAAGATCATCGAGATTGGGCCGTGGATGATTGGAAGAAAGTGGCCTGTTCTGACGAATCCCGATTCCTGGTGCATCACGTAGACGGCCGAGCGCGGATACGCCGATTACCAACGGCACCTGAATGCACTGTCGGGCGGAAACAGGCCAGTGGCGGCGGTGTTATGCTATGGGCGATGTTTTCTTGGGACACTTTGAGCCCCATTATCCCAACAGCACAATCCCTGACAGCTGCCAGGTATCTGAACATCGTTGCGAACCAAGTTCACCCATTCACGGCAGCTGTGTTCCCTGCTGGCGATGGCCATTACCAACAGGGTAATGCGCCATACAACACTGCGAGAATCGTCAAGGTGTGGTTCGAGGAACATGCTGGTGACTTTCTGTTAATGCCCTGGCCTCCAAATTCACCTGACATGAACCCAATCGAACATTTGTGGTTCGACTTGGAAAAGCAGGTTCGCACTAACCCCGAAATGTACGGGAACTGGGGAACCTACTGTTGACATTATGGTACCAGATACCCTAGGATACCTCATCGAATCGATGCCTTGCCGAGTGGCCCCTGGTTTGCTGGCTGAAGGAGGACCTATATCTTATTAAGTAGGTAGTCATAATGTAATGGCTCATCGGTGAATTTTCGTAACTGACTGTCAATGTTACTCCTTTTCTGATGCCCGCTGGACAAGTGGTACTATACTGTGAAGAACATTGTTGAATAAATAGTGAATATAAAGTCATTCAAGCCAAAGACAAATTTCTGGTAAAAACTATATGACCTAGACTTAGGAACTTGGCAGATATAATAATTTCATTTAATAAGTATTTAAGACGCAGTGCTATGTAAAGACTTAGAGAGGATGAAGTTATACAAGTATGGAATCCTGTTGTACATGTATATTTCAAACGAAAAAGCTTTAAACTTACTTTACTTCTTCGTGGCAAAGAAAGTGTTTTGTTTCCTAGGGCAAATTTATAAACAAGTAAATGGCGCTCCGATGGGATCTTCGCTTTCAGCCGTCCTCGCAGAAGAAATACTTCGCCCCATTGAGCAACATACTGTATATTCACCAACATCACCCCAAGGCCTACCACCTGGCTACGATATGCCGACGACGTATTTTTCATATGGCCACACGGAAAGGAGGCTCTCCAGTTTTTCCTCGATAAAATAAATTGTATGCACCCTACGATCAATTTCACCATGGAGCTTGAACACAATGGTACTTTACCTTATCTGTACGTCTCAGTGAGCAAATCGCATAACGACCGCCTTCACCGCCTTCGGAAGTCTATTATAAACCCACCTCCGTTCCCAACCTGATGCTCCGCAGTTCATTCTGCCCTGATTATTACAAGACGGCCTTCTTCCGTTCTCGAATTAGAAGAGCCTTCGCTGTCTCATCCGATGTCCGTTCTAGACAATCCAAACTAAAAGAAACGTCGTCGGATTGGCCACTCATGCAGGATATACGTCGAACCAGATGCATAACTTTATCGAGAAAGCCAGAACCAGTCGTGCTAATATTTCTATGCCGCAACTTCGCTACCTGGGCTCTATTCCCTTTATACCAAATGTTTCCTATCAATTCAAAAATGCGCTCAGGAGGATAAACTTTGGCGTCGGCATAAGGTCTCCGGCATCTTTGTATTCGATGCTTAAGAAAAATATTGACAAGCCCCTCTTCTCAATGAGGCAGGTGTTTATGCCATCCCACTACAATATCCAGACGGCTCCAGGCGATACTACATCGGAATGATCAAACGTTCATTTGGAATTAGAATCAGCGAACATAAAAAGGATACAAGAGACGGAAAAATAACCACTGCCATATCAAGAGAAGTCAAGTTCAAGTCCGCCGATCCTATATGGAGTGATGTAAAGAAATTAGCTTCATACTCCACACCCAAATCTACGGCCATTGGCGAAACCTTGGAAATCTTAACCAGTTGTGAGCCTTGCAATGATAGCGTCTCTATGGAGTTGCCACGTATTTGGAATCAATTCTTCAAATAATGCTGCGTTTTTTACCGTGGTACCGCGTGCCCAACCAACGTGGCCTCGTTTCTTCGAATTATCACGTTTGCGCCTGTTTATTTATTGTCTAGTCAAGTCATCGCGTTCAAATTGTTGAAACGTTCTATTGTCCAGTTTGCAGTTAGCTGTCTACCTTCCTTGAGAAAGCCTTCTGGTTGATGTGCGAAAGCTTAGAAACTTTATTTTATTATTATTATTTTTTTTTTTTGATTGGAGGTTTAACGATCACCGTGAGCAACTCAATGGGCTATAAGCAGTCGCCCGTCCCTAATTTAGGGTCACTGGCTCCAGGGAAGGGAGAGAGCTAGAGCCGTAAGACAAACACAACATCCATGCCTCACCGGGATTCGAACCCGGACCCCTTACGGACGAATGATCAGAGGCCATCGCTTAGACCACTGCGCCACCGGGGCGGCAAACTTTATTTTGTATTCTACGCCAAGAAATTTCGGATTTTTAGTATAGTTATACTATTTTGAGAAAGTGTTTTGCCTAATGGGTGCCCTTTGGATAAAGTCATTAGCAGTCAAATCTATGTCCAAGTCAAAAGTTAGTTCTTTATGAACATGATAGCCATGTCGTTTAATCTCTTTTGGGTAACTGTAGATCTTAAATATGTCTTCCAGCGACGGATAGCAGAGAACGATCTCTCTGCTGTGCACGATATTACAGATATGGTTAGCATTATTTTAAGAAGTTTAACGAATTCGGACAGCAGTACTCGAAGGGGAGCGTGTTCTCTGCTGCGCAGGAATTGTACAGCTTCCGCGGTATTTTTTACAGCAAAGTTTTCGTCTCTTGCAACGTCCAAAAACATATTACGGTGCAGCAAAAGTTTTTGCTCATCGAAAACTGTACCGTAAAATAGTGCAATATCTTTGGAGCTTGTCCTCTTCGCCAATTACAAACTGTTCCAATTTTGAAAGGCGATTCATTACTTTTTCTTTAAATCTACTATTTAAGGAATTAGTGACTCTATCTATTGTTTCATAAAATATCTGCCGGTATTTCCCTTTAGGTGATTTAAATTCATGAGGCTCATTTCCACTGTCAAAGCGTCGTGGAATTTTTCTGCGCCGTTGATGGGGAAGATTAGGTTTGTCTAAGTTCAGTTTCGAAACTTTCTCTTCAACTTCTTTCCACAGTCAAAGCTGTCGCTTGTTCCCTGCATCTGGAGAGAAGTGGCTAAGGTTTATATATTTCAATTTGCTTCCTGAAAGTTAAGTGATTATTATTATTTTTTTTTTTTTTGCATCGTTGTATTAAGTACTTTAACGCGGTCAAAAATAAAAACCAGCATCTTTATCAAAAATAGAAACTCGAAATTATGCAATTTACGCAGGAACCAACTAACTTTTGCCCCTGCGTCACTGGCTTCTGTAGAGATTTCTTCCATAAATGCCAAAATAGTGTCGTAGTTACACTCTAGTTTTGTGAGGGATATAATTCTAACGCACAACCTTGTTGGGCAGAAAGGGCGCAAAGAAACATCGTCTTCTGCATCTTGAAGTGACTTGAATATGTTAGTCGTTTTGGAGAGCCCTTAACAATAAAATCACATGCCAAAAATAAAAAAAAATATCGTATTATGCTTATATTTACCATTGTGTCTTGCACAACCAAGTTTAATGCATGCGCAAAACAATGAACAAAAGTTGCTCTAGGCTCGACGTTAATTGTATTCTTGATTGCAGTCCTGACAAATGGCCGCTCACAATGGAAGCTCCGTCGTAGCACTGTCTGCGACAATTCCTGATGTCCATCCCGAATCGACAAAGAACATCTTTTACAATACAAAATAGACTTTCAGCATCTGTGAACGGAATTTCATAGAAACCCATGAAAATTTCCTGTATTTCAAGATTATCATCCACAATTCTGAAACATATAGATGCTTGCTCCACTGAAGAAATATCAGCCGTCTCATCCATGATAACTGCGCAAAAAAAGGCACTTTTAATTGTTGACACAAGTTTTACTTGTACGTTCTTTGATATTAAAGAGAGGATTTCATTTATCATTTCATGCGATATCCATTTGTAATTAGAGCGTTGAAGCCACGTTTTTAGCTCAGGAACATCATTTGCGCGAAGGGCAAGTAGTTGTCGGATGTTGGAGCTCTCATCATCATGTCCCCGTAATACCAAACCTTGCTGGGGCCAGAAACAAAACCAAAGAAACTATTTTCAAAAGTGCTTGTCTTGCATCTTTCATATCTTTCAGTTTAGCTTCAGAAAGACTCGCGCATATATTTATGCCTACGTTCACCGATGAGCATGATGAGACCGCAGCTCGATGCAATGCGCTCCTTTCGTGAGTTTTGAATCTTTCAAGGGCTTAATGCCAGGAGCAAAATCCGTTGCACACAAAAGCTTCGAATGCACCACGATCGTTGACTGTCAACACAGAAAGTGGAACTTTCAAATCAGCTGCAGTTTTGCACGCAGAACAATACACTTTGCCGGTTTCATATTTGATCCAAGGATAAGATTTCTTCCATTTTTCTTGGAACGACTTTACACATTTTTTGTCTGAAGTTTTATGGGAAATAACACTCTTTCCACTTGAAGTGACGGCAGACGCACAAGAGGAACTAGTAAGTTTGTTATCTCTGTCTTTGGAATCATGTGCGGGTGCTTTTAATCGGATAAGGAATTTTTCCATTGTAACCGTAGTCCGTAGATCGGTAATCAAAGTAATGCTTAAAAAAAGAAACAGCTCTCAAAAAAATAAAGAACCGAATAGAATAGACGAGTGACGCACACAGAAAACTACATATCAATCGCATCAGCAGTGTTTTTACTTAGCATGCCTTGGCAAAGAAACAGAGCAGAGCTAGAGCCTAGAGGGTTCTTTCTGCTGGCTTCTAAACGTTCACTACTTTGTTACTTTCAAAACCCGTCAATACCTGGCCCTCTGTTTTCATTAAAATATCCTCATCGGCTCCCTTCCCCCTACCCCTATAGCCCCTACAACACAGGACCTGGGAAGATCCTAGGACACTTTAGACCCAACTCACTGCTTCCCTTTCTGAAAAAATATTTTTCCTCACATCCACTCAAACATAAGCATCAAAGTTACGATCTCCCTCTGATTCCATTCCCATTAACGAAAATATCAGCCACTTTAACTAATTAGCAAAAACAAATTGCAGCAAGGAAACCCAACATTGAATTGAAACTGTTGTTTCCGACTCAAGATCGAAAACTACCGCCAACAGCTATTTCTTCTTCCCAAATAAAGGGAAATGGCTGCTCAGCCTTGTGCCTCCCCGCCCGGTGGGGAATATATGAGCGGCATCATTCCGCGTCACCACCAATCTGTTGCAGTCTCGCTGTGTGTCTTCTGCTCTCGGACGGTCATTCATTACTCCCGCTCTGACATTTATGGCTATATGAACCTACAGAAGCTCACTGCGTGCATGGTGAGCTGCTGACAACTTACTGATGTGCAAGGAACGTGATTGTGAAAAAAATCTAATCAAATCGGTAGCTTTAAACAATTAGGAAGGTAGGGTACAAACCACATCCCACACCCCCGATTTCTCGCTTGCTTGGCTGCCTTATTTCTTAAGTGTTTATTCGGTATCGGTAGTTAAAACACGATTTTTCGAAGATATTGATTTTTTTATAGAAACCAAATATTTGCGCTATATCCCGGTTATCTTATTTAATTTTATGTAAAGTGGAACTAAATATTTAAGCATGAATCCAGTACATATAACAAAAATTCGGAAGGGTGCGTAGCCCTCCCCCACCCCACACACACACAAATGATTTCAATGGGTGCTCAAGCTCCTGAGCACCCCCGTAGTTGGCGCCAGTGGTAAAAATGCAGTCAGAAATATTTCAGCAAGCTTGTGAAATTTATGATGAAAACTTCGGAAGATTTAAAACAGAATTTGAAATGTGGCAGTGTAAATGGAATTCGCTGTCTGAAGATGGCAAGCCAGAAACAGTGGTAAAGACCCTCACAGATCGTGACGATATGTTTTTCCCAGTTATAACAAGACTTTTGAAGATTCTTGCTACCTTGCCCTGTTCTACTGCAACCCCAGAAAGATGCTTTTCAACGTTAAAACGCCTTAAAAGCTGGCTTGGGAATTCAATGGTTGCTGAACGTTTAACAGGGTTTAGCACTGATGAGTGTTCATTGTAGTGTGTCTTTAAAATGCTGAGGATGTTGTGACTAAATTTTCTTTGAAACACAGGAAAAAGAATTTTGTTATTTAAAGCAGAATTTGGCATGTTGCAGTGTAAACGGAATTTTCTGAAATCAGAGTATATACTACACTGACTTCACAGTCAAGCATGTCCTAGTCTCATGTATTAAAAAAAAAAAAAAAAAAAATCCGAAAATTCCGGGTCCCAGTTATTGTAAACAATTACCTATATTTGGTTGAAAAGTTTCACACACACACACACACACACACACACAAACACACAATAATAATAAAAAATAAATGAAATGCGAAAACTTATGCAGAATTACCGATTTCATCATACTAATCAATGACAATCAGCTTCTAAATATCGAATTGTAAAAATTCTGTTAATATTAACTAACTATCCATATATGAATTCACACATTATTTGATTTCCCAGATGCGCTTTTTTTTTGCTGGGAGGCGCTATTGAATTTCGCAATGCATTCAGAATTGTAAGCGCGCTCCTACTCGTAAAAGTCTGTTTTGAAGAATCCTTACTGTATCTGATTGATATGCCATGGCCCACAATTTTCTACACTTTTCCCTCTTAAGTGACGCAAATTTTGAATTTTAGTTTGACTATACCTAAATTTCCACAGTTCGGATTTACTGGTTTCTTCTAACCGCGATGGATATTGTCTTTGTGTCTTCTCAATATCCACATGCACTGTTTTCCCACAAGGAGTCACAATATTATTATTTTTAGCACGTCTTTTGCAAACAAGTTAGTAAAATAGAACCTATTTTACTATTTTTAGGATCCCATTTCGATTATATTCAACAGAACCGGTTCAGTATACCACCGGAACAGCATGATAAAGTTTTGTCGCAATCGAAGCATTTTTACGTAAAATATGACGCATAAAAGCTATGCAATGGATCCCGCTCCTATGTCCTGCCTGACCTTTGACCCCATTTCGCCCATTTTCAATAGGGTTCGTCCCCAGGTGGTCCCCAAACACATACTAATATTTCATCGAAATCAAACCATTTTTACGCGAGTTATCGTGCGGACGGACGGACAAAGCTGAAGCATATACGCTTCTTCAACCTACGGTTGGAAAGCGTAAAAAAAGATCGTGATTCTGTTATCGCTTTGTCCGTCCGTCCGTCTGTGGACACAATATCTCTGCAACCAGTGGCTGCGGAACCGCACGGGCCGCCAGGACCCGGTCAATAATTTCAATTTCCGCTAAGATTTTTATTTTTATTATTTTTTTTATTTGGCATATGTGCGATTTTTGTAATGTGCCTTTGAAAGTTCTTCTAGGCAAGTGGTTGGGTGGTTCTAATTCCCAACAAAGTTCCTTAGGCATGGATTTTCTTCTGTTTGTTCCGGGAAGCGGGAAGGCAGAGGGTGCACCACGATTCGAAATTTCGAGCCCGGTCAACAAACTTCACTTTCGGCAGCCCCTGTCTGCAACTATTAGTCCGATTTGTAAAAAATTCTTTTTGCGTTGGGAAGCTTGAAATATGCGAATGATGATCCTTCATTTCCTTTTTTTTTTTTTTTTTTTTATACGATGTACAATTTCGTCGCTAGAGGGCGTAAATGCAGATGATATAGAATTCAAAATATATTTTATTCCATATATTTGCTTCTAAACATCCGATTGAAAAAATTATTTTGCCTTTCGATTCCATTTATGTCGAAGACTATTTTAGGTATAGTCACTTTTCCAAGTTACACATAGATTTTCCGCTAGGGTGTGTAAAAGTAAATTGCGTTTTCCCCCGTATCTCTACTTCTAAAATTCAGATTTCAAAAATGTTTTCTTCAGAGGATACAGCTCCTGATGGGAAATATTTTGCATATAATTTCTAATTTTTGATAAACAATGCTTTAGTCACCAGGGGCGTAAGAATCAATTTTTGTTTTTGATGTATTTTCAGCAAAATCTGAGCTTCTAAAATCTCGATTGAAAAAATTCCACTCGTGTTCCAATGCCATTCACGTCGATGAACCTTTTCGAAATATTTTCTTCTTAAAACAATGCATGGTTCTCCACCAGGGGGTGTAGATGTATATCTTATTTTTGTTGATATCTTTGCTTCTAATGGCCCGATTTATAAATTCCTTCTTTATTGGATAGAGTTTTCGGTGCGACATGTTTTTCATATAATTTCAAAATTTTCAAGCAATTCATTGACATGTCGCTTGGGGGCGTTATGGTAACTTGCGTTTCCGCCAATATCTCTGCTTCTAAAACTCCAATTTGAAAAATTCTTCTTTGTTAGACAGCGTTTCCGGTGCGAAATGTTTTTCATGTAATTGAAAAATTTTCAAGTGAATCATAGGTTTTACGCTAGGGGGCGTTAAGGTAAATTGCATTGTCCCGATATTTCTGCTTCTAAAACTCCGATTTCAAAAATTCTTCCTGTATCGCATACAGCTCCTGGTGGAAAATGTTTTTCATAAAATTTAATATTTGGTAAAAAATGGTTTGGCCGCCAGGGGGCATAAGTGTTAATTTCTGCTTTTGATGTATTTGCAGCAAAATCTGAGCTTCTGAAAACTCGATTGAAAAAGTTCTTCCCTGGACTGATACCACTCACATCGAAAAACATTTCGAGAATACTTTCTTCATAAAGTAATGCATGCCGCCCCGGTGGCGCAGTGGTCTAAGGCGTTGGCCTCTGATCATTCGTCCGTAAGGGGTCCGGGTTCGGATCCCGGTCAGGCATGGATGTTGTGTTTGTCTTACGGCACTGGTTCTCTCCCTTCCCTGGAACCAGTGACTCTAAATTAGGGACGGGCGACTGCTTATAGCCCATTGAGTTGCTCACGGTGGTCGTTAAACCTCCAATAAAAAAAAAAAAAAAGTAATGCATGGTTTCTCTCCCAGGGGGCGTAAAGACTAGCTGATGACCATTAACCTGTACCGTCCAATTGCGGACTCCACAGGGTTAAGCGAACTCTCTCGAAATTGATAGTGACGGCGTTGCGAGTAATCCTGCCGGGATCCGACAAACCCCCATCCGGACAGAATCGGTCCGTAGACCTGTAGCTTGCTGCTACCCCCGTGGGCCGGCACTTCTCGCCTCTCCGTCATGACCCGGGTGTGCGTGCCATTTGGGCAGGGGCTAGAAAAATTTCTCTGCCCCTGACTGGGAGAATCAATTGCTGGCGCGAACTGTTTGGGGCGTCCGCCCTTTATTCAAACAGAGATACATGCACACTATTTACACTGAGGAACCCATCTTCGCGTGGGAAATGAATCCTTTGCTCAATGGGCCCTCTCACACTGAAAAATATTTAAAGAAAATATTTACATTGATATTTACATTGCCACAGGACTAGGGTCAGTCCTGTGGTGATGACTCTGGGCTCGAGTCATCGGTTTCTCTTCTCGTTCTTCATCCCTCTTCTTTCTTCTTTCTTCTTCGGTCACCCCTCGATTAGGTAGATCGCCTGTTCCTCTTTGAGGTGCTTGACCATCTCGATGAGCCCCTGTCGCGCTCTTGGGTACGCGAGCAGGATCGAGAGGTCCCTCGTCTTTGCCAATTCTGGCACTAAGGTTGCTCTCTTCCCTGCCAGAGAAGCACATTCTAGAATCATGTGTGCGACATCTGCAGTCTGGGCACCACACATGCACACTCGCTCCCTAACCGCAAATCTGCGGAAGTTCTCCGGCGACACTCCGTGCCCGGTTAGTACCTGGTTGAGGGAACCATTACTCTCAATGCGCCTTATCAAAATTCGGGGGAATATTAGGCGTGTTCTTCTGCCCGTATCCCGCTCATCCCATCCCTGTTACCACTCCACTAATGTGGCTTTCTTCAGTTGCGTCCGCACGCTTTGCAGCGGCGTTCGCATCTGAAAATCTACGTCCTTTTTACCAGCAGCTTCTTTTGCTAGCTGGTCTGCACGTTCGTTTCCGACTGTGCCGATATGGCTTCGGATCCAGTGGAAGGTAACCCTCATACTTCCCGCTGACTTTAACAGCGCTTTTACCTCTCTAACAAGGGGAGTCTTGCTCCCGAACTGACCAAGCACTTTCAGGGCAGCTTGGCTGTCAGAGTATATGCTATAAGCCCCTTCACTGTACATAGTAAGCACCCAACGCAGTACTTCTCTGATCGTCAATAACTCTGCCTGAAAGACGGAGGAGTTGGGCGATAGTTTCACTCGTTCCGCGTGCATCTCGTTGCCATCCGAGATCACGCAGAAGCCTGCGCCGACACTACCGCCTATTTTTGAACCGTCCGTGTACAGTTCCTTCCCCTGACCTGTGGGGAGAGCTTTGTCCCAACTCAGACAAAACTCGTTGGCTGGGTGGCAAGTCCAGTCCATTCTCAGAAGTTCCACCTCGGACGACCGGTACTGGTGTCCTAGGAAGGAAACATCGTCCCCGTAGCGGACGATCTGCATTACTGCTTCCTTCGCTACGACCAGGTCTGCCGGTTTGCACCCTGCCAGCACTTGGAGCGCTGCTGTGGAGGTCGTGCGGAAGTACCTCGTCATGCCCAATAGCGCCCTGCTCTGAATTTGGTTAAAACCATTTTTCATTCTAACGGTATCTGACCACCAGGCGGGACACGCATATTTTAATATGTGCTCCACCCCTCGCTTATAGAGCACCTTTTTAGCTGGCACAGTCAGCCGCATTCCGTTGATCTTATTTAGAATGCTGGTGCATCTGTCTTTCAAGAAGCGAAGATGCGGTAGCCCCGACAATCTGGTGTCAAGGCGATGACTCCTAAGTACCGCATCTCTCTCACCGCTTTAATAGTATGCCCATTGAAGCGACACTTTGGTGGGGTGACCAGTTCCCCCTTTCTTTGCTACTAGCATTAGTGTCGTATTTTCGAGAGCGAAGCAGAGCTTACACTCCTTGCTCCAACTATCTAGCTGTGAGAGAGCGGTGTGTACCTTCCGCTCAATCACGTGCCTACCAGATGCTGACACTATTAGCATGAGGTCATCTGCGTAGGCCTGCAGCTGCACCCCGTCTTCCAGTGGAAGCGCAAGTGCAGTATCTGCAACCGCATTCCACCACAAGGGGCCCGAGCATGAGCCCTGTGGGCACCCTTTGGTGTACTCCCATCTGTAGGTCTTATCTCCGACCTCAAACTCTACTCTTCTATGCGAGAGAAAATCGCTTATTAGTAGGAACAGATTCCTGGAGATGCCAAGTCTTTTAAGACGGTCTAACACCAGTGGCCACCAGACGTTGTTGAAAGCGCCCAGCACATCCAACGAGACGAGACAGGTGTGCTTTCCCTGTGCTCGATTTTGCTTTGCCTGCTTAGTAAGGCTGACCAGCGCTTGGCCGGTACACCTCTCCAGCGTGAAACCGAATTGGCGGCTGGAGAGCTTACCTAGGCCGACTAGGTAATGGGTTGCTCGGATCACAAGGACCTTTTCCAGCACCTTACTCCATGCTGTTAACAGGCAAATCGGCCTGTAGGCTGCGGGGTCTGCTCGGCTCTTGTTTTCTTTGCTGAAGAGGACGAGCAGCGCAGTCTTCCACAAAGATGGGAAGCAACCTCGTTCCAGGCATTTATTCAATACGGCAGCGAAGTACCCAGGGTTGGCTAGAAACACCTCTCTAATGACCGAGAGGTCCAACCCATCTATGCCTGGTGCCTTGCCTTTGTTCAGGCTGTTGATTGCCGCACCTATCTCCGCCTCCGTGAAGGGCGGGTCGTCAACCGTGTCTGGTGGTTCTCTGCAGCGTTCTCTGATCGATATTTGATCGGGGAGTCCCCCGTCTCCTCATCGGTCAGGAAGTGGTGGTTTAAGAGCACTTCCACTGTGTCTTGCAGAGTGGCGGTGTTGGTGCCACTCTCTGTTCTGACGGATGCCAATAACAGTGGGCCGGTGATCGAGCCCTTCGCCACCTTGTACGGTACTCCAAAGGGATTACCGACAGGGTGGTCTCACACAACTGTCTCCAGTGCTCTCTCTTCGATGCTACCATTGCTTTGCGATACATAACGTTGGAGAGATTATATTCCCTTTTCAGGCGTTCCCTCCTGTCTGGGTCAAATCTCTCGCGTTGCATTCTTCGTCTGTTGCGTCTGGCCTTCATTCGCAGAAGGCTCAGATTTTCCGACCACCAGGGAAGCAGGGGTCTTGCCCTACCCCCTCTTTCCTGCAACCTTCACAAGTCTCTACTATCTCTTTGGTAAGATTACCGAGATATTCATTTAGGTCTTCTACCTCATCGAGATCTGCTACACTTCTGTCTCTTAGCAGATCTGATAGTCGGACCATTTGAGGTTTCGGGCGTCGAACCTAGACCTGGGTTTTCTTCTACCTCATCGAGATCTGCTGCACTTCTGTCTCTTAGCAGATCTGATAGTCCGACCATTTGAAGTTCCGGGCGTCGAACCTAGAACTGGGTTTTTTCCCAATTTTCTCAAACCCTATCGTGAAGGTTATAGCAAGGTGATCGCTGCAACTCACATCGTCCAGTACCTGCCAGTTCTGGAGGAGGTTGAGGACCGATGTCCTCGTGAGGGTGAGGTCGACCCACGACATCCCAGTGGCAGCTTGGAACGTGGGAATACTGTCTGGGTCGTTCCTGATCGTCAGATCTGAAGAAATGACGAAGTCAAGGAATTCACTGTCTCGCCCATCTTCATCTTGGTCTCCCCAGAGGGGACTTTTCGCGTTAAAATCGCCTGCAATGATAGTCTCGTGCTGCGGGTGGGAATCCAGCAGCCGAGAGATAGTATTTAGCACGTCTGAGAGAACACCTGACGGTGAACAGTATGCGTTAACAAGCAAGATTTTTCTGTTACTGCTCTCAATGCCCAATGCCACCACATTGGATGTGCATTCAAGCTCCAGAGCTCCCAGATCTGGATCAAGAACGACTGTGGCTACCATTGGTTTTTCGCATTGAGAGTAGTACCTCCGTGAGGAGTTGGGAAACCCCGCTACCCTACCATGGGAGTGGTATGGTTCCTGCAACAGCAGGATTTCCGCAGCGACTTCACTGGCAGTTTTAAGAATCTGCCCTGTTGCGGCTCTCGCATGGTGAGCGTTGAGCTGGAGTACTCTAAGGCCGGTGCTTGTCCTTAGCCGATCAACCATAGTTGGTTCGGCTTCTCTGCTGCTCCAGCTCCCTGATCAGAGAGAGACAAGTCTTGCTGAAGCTAGAATGGGCTGTTTCCAGCTTCAGTTTAAACCGCATGTTCGCGGATGTTCAGTTGTTGCACTTCGGAGAAGCAGTGCAGTCTTTGTGCCGGTGACCTGTCTCACCGCACTGTCCACACTTGTCCTCTGCTTCCTTGCAACCACTCCTGAAGTGGCCGAAGCCGTTGTATAACGAAGTGAATTTCTCCGTCATTTTTATCCGCGCCAGGATTCGAACTCGGGTCCACTCATTCCGGAATAAGTTGCTCTACCAATTGAGCTACGCGGACATTTTATTCTGATTCCTATCTGCCTTTATGTCGTGTGCGTCCTTCTGGCAGGTACGTCACATCTCCTGGTACGTTACAGTTGCACCGGAAGCATCGGACTTCTCTCACAAACTCTTTCAAGCGCAGGATCGACCAACCCAAGTTGAGTCGTCCTCGCTTGATCAGTAATCTGTAGGCCAGAGGTTCGGCTTCCACCACCCAGTGGGCCTTACCCCCTTTGGCCTTAATGGCGAATTTCGCCGAAAAATTCCCTTCGAGTTCCGGGTTTTGCTCTTTAACTCCGGTCTCGAAGTCTTCTCGCGAGACCTCCCCGTCGACGCCATGAACAATCAGACGCGGGAGTCGCTTTGGGGGGGGGGGGGGTTAGAGTGGGTTCAATCCTTGGTCAGGGGATTGCTCCACAGCTCGTCTTCTGGCTTGGTGATGTCCTCGCTCTTCGAGCACTCAACCGCCACCCCTCCGTTCCGTACTTTACGTACGCCTTTGACTCCTATCTGCAGTTTTGCTGGCTGCACTGCGGATAGGAGTGTCTTTAACGTCATCAGACGTCTTGCCCTCGTCGGTGGGATAGATAAGGAGCGCGTGTCTCCTATCTGGCACCACCCTCTTTAAATCCCTTGCCTTGGGTGCCGGCACAGAACGTTGCGCCTTCGTGGCACCCTTTTTGGCTACGGTGGCGTAGGACATAGGTCCTACTGAGGGGGGGGGCTGTGTCGCTCCTCCCTCTCCTCAAGCTTGCCCTCTAGCTTTGAGGTCAGCATCCCTTGCTTGTGCAGGCGTGTTGAATTTTATTCAACGCCGCCGCGATTTTGCTCGCCGCAGCCTTGCTTACCGTCTTGGGTAGTGAGCCCAAGACCACTCCAATCTCTGCCACACAGCCATCCACCAGGGTAAGAAACTCCCTAGTGGCCCCTACTAGGGAAGTCTCAACCCCCGATTGGTTTTCGGATTGGGCTCCGAGGTCACCACCGGTGAGGCCTTTGGTGACCGTGAGGTACCGGGTTTAGGAGAGGATTTCTCCATCGCCTGGACCTCCGAGGGTTTCACCCTGGTGGATAAAGCTGTGTTTTGCTTTGTTTTCAAAGCAGTTTTGGGGAGGCCCCCTTCACCATCACTCCCTTTTGGGAGGTTTGCATCTCTGTGAGAGAGATGCAAAAAAATTTTTCTGAGTCCTGAGTGGGCACCCTGGGGTTCTCCCACTCAAGTAAACGCTCAGAAAACCCGGGCGCGAGAGCTTTGGCCCAGTGACGGATCAAAGAGTCCGATCACTGGCCGAACCGGCACGACGTCGACGTACTCGCTATTCGTCACAAACGAGTTTGCGGTCAGTTGGAACTTCGCCCTGACAAGGGCGTTTTTATTCTAAGTCCCGAACCAAAGTGACTGCACCGAAACACTTTTAGTTCGAAAAAAATAAAAAAAGATTTTTGCGAGAAAGGATGGAATCTTTTCTCGCGGGGTGAGCGGTGCTCACTTTTCGCAAACGCAACTGAACTAAAAATCACAATCAAACTCGCAAAACTCGCTCCCCGGCTTGATGACGAATCGGCCGGTCCCCAGGGGGCCTAGATGTATATCTTATTTTTGTCAACATCTCTGCATCTAATGGCCCGATTTGAAAAGTTCTTTCTCTGTTGGAGAACGTTTCCTCTGCAAAATGTTTCTCATATATTTCAAATTTTTCTTAACTCACAAGTCTGCAACCAGAGGGCGTAAGTTCACTTTTCCGTTTACAGCAATATATGCGGAAATGAAAGCCCGATTGAAATACTTCTTTCTTTGGTCAAATAATACTGTTTTCCCTGCCGGTTCCATTGACTTTGAATAGCTTTGATAAATTTAATTCGCCTCAGAACGGATTCAAAAGACGTGCTCATTACACCCGAAAATTCGGTGTCATCTTTCTTGTTTTATCTGGAACCATCTACGCTTCTAAGAGCGCTGATGTATAATTCTTTGGGTAGGTGACGAAAAAATTGACTTTCGTTACAAAGCTACTGATTACAGAGTTCAAAATAAACAAAATTCTTTGAACTTTTTTAGAGCAATATTTTTGAGACTTTCGTCAAAATATCTACTCGTCACGTCCGAGAATACGATGCTATCCTTCTTGTTCTACAATTCACGCTGAGCATTTTAATGCTGGGGAGCAAAGACTTTTGGACAGCTTTCTCCCACCTGGAAGATTCAAAATAAATGGTGGTCAGCTAAGCATAGTGATTTTTAGTATCAAGAATCTGTTTGAGCACGTAATGACTGAAGGGGCGTCGCTAGTCAAAGAACTTTGGGGGGTGGAGGTGGGCTATACAGGATTTAATTGTTTTCACTGCTTGTACTCCCCCTTATCACCCTCTTCCGTGATGAAAAAACATAAAACTTCAGAATTTTAAATTTGATAGTTGTAACTTTTGATTTAATTGCATTATAAAATTTAAAATAATTAAATTTATTAATTAATTAAATTTCACTTTCAGCCAATTTCACCCAGAGATCTTCAGTTTTAGTATGGTAATTTTAGTGCAGCATTAGTATAATTAATATAATTTAGTATCATTTATAATTACTGCTAATTGGAAAAAATGCTGATCTTTTCTCCATCGTCGGTGGATTTTTGCTAATATGTAGATGGTTTCCAGTTGCTGTGCAGTAGTGGATTCGTATTTCTTCTGTTCAGGAGATTTTTTTATTTGTGGCCTTTGTTAGGACGAACAACAGATTTCGTGTGCAGAGAGTATGGAAGTCAAACTTTCATATTTATAATAACCCCCAATTTAGACAAGAGACAGAGTGATAAGTGAATCCTATATGTTCTGCTCCCCGGGTGGTCTGATTTATTGGGGTGGCTGACTTTGGAGACAGAACATCCTAAGTTAAGGGCAATTATGAGTAACAAAGGGAGAGACTCACATCAGAGAAAGGAAACTACCTCTGTAACAACAAATTCAGCATACAAGGCCCACTGAGCGTTCAGTCAGGGACGTCGCTAGACTGAAGTCAGGGTGGGGGAGTATTATTTTTGCTGAGGCAGGCTTGATAACTTAATATAGGAAACATTGAAAGGAAGAATTTTTAATGCTTTTTACTACCGGCTACAAAGGAATTCCACGCCCCCCCCCTCCCCTCCACACACACATACATACTCACACACCTAGATCTAAAAAGTTATGTCACTGATGATAAACCAACAAGATAACATGACAATGACTAGTGGCTTAGTGGTGTAACATCTAAGAGTTGTTAGAATGTCTCCTTTCAACTTTTTTCTTGCTATGAATGCATTGTCTTAATTGCTTTTCAAAATTTTAAAATTTTGCGTTATTTTCTCATGAAAATAGTACTGTACTTGAACTTTTTAAGGAAAAATGTTCCATTTATTTATCTAAATCAAATTTTAACATCGTGACACGCAGACACGACACCTCTTTACTGCTTAACTCTCTTCCTTCAAGTCAGCAACTTTGCTTTGCACTCATCACCTCCAAAGCATTCGTGAGCCAAGTTCCGCTCCCTCACTGCCCGGTACACTCTTTTAGCTTTAGCTCCACTTTCTGTGTTGATATCCTCTATTTAGTAAAGCAAACAGCTGAGCATTTAACAATGACCCATTTCAGTGAATTACTATTCACTCTTGGCCATACTAACATGAAAAAATGCTTAAACTAAGGATTTCGGAGAGAAGAACAATTACATATTTTCCTGGTCCTGCCGTTGCTATTTTGAAAACTTTCTACTGAGAAATAAACAACGCACTACGAAGGGAAAAATATGTAGGGCTATCCGACGAAAAACACCAGACTCATTATTATTTGGCAAAGTCCAGATTATATTTCAAAGTTAAAAAAAAATTAGAAATGGTACATCTTTTAAACTTGGTGGGCGGTAGGGTGGGCAAGAATAATTTCAGGGTAGGCTCTTGCACATCCTCGCATTACACACCCGACAATCCTCGGGGCGTGTCGGTAGCATGTATAATGGTCAAAAGTAAATTAGTCATTGACTGTTTTGTCTTCTTTATTTATTTTTTGATAATTGATCATTGGTTTAAAAATATGCAGATAATAATAATATCCCGAACTTAGGAAAAAGCTTAAAAAAATTGTATTTTAACTAAAACAAAAAATTCAGTTTGATATTACTGTAAGATTACTGGAAAGGGGCTTCAGGTGCGATTGGTGGGGCTTCAGCCCCTTCCCCCAAATGGTCTAGAGAAGCCTCTGAATAACGGCAAAACGGGAGGGGAGGTAACTTTCATGGAGGTATACTCAAAATTTGCCTACGCCAATGGGCTTCCAGTTAAAACCAGTTCTACCTGTAACTTCTGTTTTGGAAGGGAAAAAAAACGAAAAAAACACAAGGTGATTAGAGTGTTTTGAAACTTTCTTCATTTTTGTTTTGCAATGTGGGTTAAGGGTAAATGAAACCTTCTGTCACGTATTTTCAGTTATAAAAATGTGAGGTATAAACTATAAATGTGCAGAATTAATCTGAGTGGCTTGCATCAGGGCTGCATTAGTTGCTGAACAGTGAAAACTTTGCTCTGATTGTCCATTGGTAAGAAAGTTGCTTGATCGCAACAGTAGATGGCAGCACATTGACAAACTTAGATTTACGATTCTAGTTACATAAGTGTACTAATGACCAAGCGTATGTGAAATTGGATTGTCCCTAATACATTTTGGGGTATGTCTGGATGTCTCAAAGCTCGGTTTATCATTTCCCCTCTGTCATTAAATTACACTGAACTACCACTACATCCAGGGACGTATTTAAACGGGGGTACCCAAGGAGCGTTGCCCCCTTCCTGAAGGTGTTTAATTTTTTATGTTTGGTTAAAATGCGCCTTACATTAGAAACAAATGTTTTAATTTAATAAAAATATATCAACTTATATCAGAAAAAAAATTATTTAATTTTTCTTCCATTTTTGATTAACTTTTATTTTGCTCTGTAGATTTCAAAAACTTCCTTTTTTTTGTCGACCCCCCCCCCCTCGTCTCACACACACACCCGGGGGAAAATTCTATATATGCCCTTGACTACATCAGTTCCAGAGTGAGCGGAGTACTAGACAGGGCCTGGATCCCTTGTTTAACAGGCTTCCGTTTTTAGCTGGTTTTTCTAAAGAGTACTTGCTTATAGTCAGGGCCGTAGCTACTGGGAGGGTAGGGAGAGAGAGTTGCCCTCCCAGAATGGCTGTACCAGGGCAGTGGCGTAGCTAGAAATTTCTTAATTGTCCATGGGTTTGGTTCATTGGTGAAGGCCTCGTACACACGTATAAATCGCTTTAAATTCGTGCTCAGTCTCCCCTCAAAGGAACTGCTGTTCAAACAGTTCCTTTGAGGGGAGACTGAGCACGTTCTGGGTTTGAACAGTTCCTCAAAGGAACTGTTCAAACCCCCCCCCCCCCCCTGGCTACGCCACTCTACCAGGGGCGTAATTTTATGCTCTGAGGTGCGTAAAATACGGAAATATACATGTGAATAAATTTATTGAAAGTTAAAACACAAAAAGAAAGGTATAGATTTCAGTTAGCCTCAAACAGTATTCCGCGCAGCTAAGCCTGAGGTGTGGATCCCTCATATGCGTGAACAGAATTGTACCAAGATCGGAGAGGCATATAAAACAATACGCGGATATGCCTAATCTTCGTTACCTTTCCCAATATATCATAGGGATGAAGTGCTAATGAGTCATTTGCAGAGCTCATTTAAAAGGGGCTAGGGGGATGCAGCCCCGGGCCTCGCATTTTCAAGGGGCCCCAGAATTATGCAGGATGCTCGAAGAATTGACAGAGTTCTACAGTTTTTTTTTGTTGTTGTTGTTTTTTGTAGACAGCACACCAAAAACTATATGAAACTGCCCTGTGAAAAAAAAATTCTACTTCTTTCCGCTTTTTTAGGAGGAGCCCGCAAAAAGTATAGTCGCCCGCAGTCCATCCTCAAATCTTTCCAAAGCATTACAGATGTTGTTTCGTACACATCTGTAATTGGGAAAATTTTCATAAATAAAGAATTCGTTTGAATCATGATATTTGGATCATATTTTTTGCCCACTACTTCGATATAATTTCAACAAGCTGAACCCGGGGGGGGGGGTTAAAGCAGAACTGGACTGGTATTCATTTATCACCATGCAGTTTTACATTTTCTTGCTAACACTGATTCGTCCGTGAATCATGGGATACACATTTCGATACGGAGGGGATATTTTTATGGCTTCCCCACATGAGCGCCCATACGGGGGGGGGCAACAGGGGGAATTTGCAATCTCCTGGATTTTGGACCACATAGCATGCCCTTTCTGTACTTGAAAAGTACTACAGAGATTTTCGGATAACACTGATTATAATTGCTGATTTTTCTGTAGAACTTCTGGATGCACGTGTATACGGTAAAAATAGAGAAAACGTTGGGAATTTACAGTAGAAAGTAATAACGAAATCCCCCAATTGCATGTCGGAGAACAACGTCCATACATACTGTATGGAAAATATTAAAGAGGATATGAAAATTTTATCATCCCTACAGAAGCTGTTCGCTGCTGGGCAAAGATCTCGCGAAAATTTTCTCAGAAATTTGCCTTGAGGGCAATGTTCCCTCTAAGCTGACAGCGCAGCAACTGAACTTCCGAGCAGTAAGCATTTTCGATTAAAATTACCAAATCCCTAATTAATTTTCATAAATCTAAAATCAATTACCCGCAAAAATAATAATAACTAAATAAATCCATGCTGTCAACAGTCCAAACAACACTTTTCTTAAATGCCGTTCGCCTCCTTTTAAGTTCGTCTCACTGTCCTCTTCATTCTTCTTGCAAAGTAGCCTCGTGCGAGCAGATAGTGAACGCGAGAATGCGGATTAGGGATTTTCCCTTAAACTTTCGAACTTATCGAAGTTAGTTGACATGTGTGGCACTTTTCAGGCTTCCAGTGCCGATGCTGTGAGAGGATTTAGCCAAATGAACAGCATCAAAACTAAATCACGCAACAGACTGGGAAGTAAGCCATCTGGATATGCTGATGAGAATATAATTCTATCTCGCAAGTGGACAATATATCGATCTTGAGACAGTCTACAAGTTTTGGAAAAATCACGAAAGCCGAAGACATCAGCCGACAACTTCCTCATAAATGGTAAACAATATTTTCCGAGTACTCTCAAAGATGGTCGAGTCCTAGATTCCCACGGTCGAGTCTTGGGTTCAGGGTGGAAGGGGAGATTGGAAGGCGATTTATTCCTTGAAAGGACTGTCAGATCAGAACGATTTTGCACTTGTTCTATTTGAACTAATTTTTTTGCATTTAGTTGTTGTTGTGGTTTTATCCCAGAAGTAAATTTGAGCTTCTCACTTTTTATAAAATAAAAATTTTAATTAATGAAATGTTTTAATAATTTTTTAAATTTAAAATCAATTGCGGAAAGAACGGTGATAAAAATGAGGGTAGAAAAAATAAGGGTTCCAATCCAAGTTCCAACTTCTACTGCATTAGTAAGAGAAGCTGAGAAAATATATATATATTTTTTTTTTTTTTGCCCAAGTGGTTTTGATACATACCGAGTTCATTGGGTTAGACGCGCATTGCCCGTGGCGGCTTAGAGGAAATATTGCTTGAGGGTATTTTTTCATTTTTTGATTAACATTTGAGTGAAATCTGAGTTTTCGTGGCGCGTGTGACATAAGTACCTAAATGTACCACAAAGAAATTTCCGTATTTTCCAAACATGCCGCCTAATTTCATTTACCCATGTTCCGAAAACTTTCCCAGAAATTCTCAACGCATAAATTCAATTTCCAATTAGATTTATATGTTGAGAGTGTCATATAAAAAGGGTTATATAGCAAGAAGGCACAGTGGAAATTTACATATGGTTTTCGTAAATGTTATTCATATCAAAATTTATTTTACCTCTCCTAGAAATAGAGCTATGGGCGCACATGCTTTCTCATCACATTTTGCGAATATTTCCTTCTGGGTATTTTTATTCATCCACCCATAGTGAATTCTTAGATGTGTCACTACTGCTGGGGCCCCAAAATACTGTCCAGCCCCGGGACCCCTGTCTCCTTAAATGTGCTCTGGTCATTTGTGCTCTGCTGCAGAAAGCCCCGCTGCGTTCTTAACCTTCAACGGAATTTTTCCAAGCCCTATCCCGAAAGCCCTTTCCGATTATAACCTTCAATATCTGATACTTCTTTGTTTTTTGCTGGTTCTGTTTTAATTCTGAAGTTGAGTTGACGGAGTAGAGTTGTTTCTTATTCTGTTGTTAGTTATTCTGCAGCTGAGTTGTAACTGTTACGTTTTACTTGATATATGCAATAATTGGCACTTGAATATTTACCTAGCTATCACATTTTTAACAAAATTATGTCAAAAAAACGGAAGTGCAACTTTTGAACGATAATAACACTTTTGTCTAACAGAGGTATGAGAAAGTAAAACTGCGTGGAGCGGAGAACTTTCGAACTCGAAGAGGATATAACGACCAAGTTTGTACGCGCCGGACATCAAATCTGGGTCCCCCTCACTCCGGAGTAAGTCGCTCTCTCAACTGAGCTACGCGGACAGAATGTCTCGCTGCAATCTGCCTTTATCCCATGTGCGTCCTGCGGTGCAGGCACGTCACAGGACGTAATTTCAAGCCTCGCCCCTCGAGATAAGAAAAGCTTGCTCCGGTCCTTTTTTATAATATCAACTGGTCGTCCTTCTGTTTGTTCTTCTATGGATATCATATATCTGCAACAATTAGTCCGATTTGAATTTTTTTCTTTTTTTTTTTTTGCATTGGGAAACCCGAAATTTGAGAACGATGATCCTTGCTTTCCGGTCCTGTTCTGATCTATACAGCTTTACCGCTAAAAAGCGTAAATTCAGATGGTATGGAATTCAAAATACACTTTGTTCCGTAGCATTGCTTCTAAATATCCGATTTAAAAAAAAAATGTCTTCCCTTCGATACCATTTATTACGAAGATAGCTTTGAGGAGGTTTCTTTTTCAAGTAATGCGCAGTTTTTCCACTAGGTTATGTAAAATCATTTGCGATTTTTCAGGTACCTCTGCTTCTAAATGTCCTATTCGAAAAGTCTTTTTTACGTCTGGTAGTATTTTTCTGAGAGTATTGCTCTTTCTGCATATGATTTCTAATTTTGTTGAAGAAATGTTTTGTCGCTAGGGTGCGTAAGTGCCCATTTATGTTCCCAATGTATTTGCCGCAATATCTTCGCTTCTGAAACCTCGATAGGAAAAGTTCTTTTGCGATCACATAGCTTTCACCACGGAAATCTTTTTGCGTATATTTTCTGCTTAAAGCAATGTACAATTTTTCCGCTAGGTACTTCGATGTAAATCTTATTTTTCTCTATATCTCTCCTTCTAACAGTCTGACTTGAAAATTTATTTTTTGACACGCAGCATATCTAATGCAGAATGTTTTTCATATAGTTTAAAATGTTTCTTAAACCACAAGTTTACCGCTAGAGGGCATAAGTCATATTTTCGTTTACAGCATATTTGCAGATCTACGCGTCTAAACACCCAATTGAAAAAAAGGTGTTTTCGGTCAAATGCTACTAAATTCAAAAACATTTCGCCGCCCCGGTGGCGCAGTAGTCTAAGCGATGGCTTCTGATCATTCGTCCGAAAGGTGTCCGGGTTCGAATCTAGTGAGGCATGGATGTCTTGTTTGTCTTACGGCACTGGCTCTCTCCCTTCCCTGGAACCAGTGGCCCTAAAATAGGGGAGGGCGACTGCTTATAACCCATTAAGTTGCTGATGGTGGTCGTTAAACCTCCAATCAAAAAACAAAACAAAACAAAAAAATATTTTATGCAAATTTCTTGCCCAAAATAATGCAGAATTTCCCCATTAGAGAGCGCAAGCATTTAATTCGTTTTTCTGGATATCTTTGCTTCTAAAGGTCCGATTTAAAAAAATCTTTCAAAACCGGATACTATTCCCTTTGTGAAACATTTTGCATGCACTCTTGGGTTGTTTCTAGCTTGCATTTCTGGCGCTAGGGGGTGTTAGTGTGCATTTCTTTACCTGTATCTCCGCTTCTAAAAATCCTATTGAAGAATTCCTTATTTTAGTTATATCATTCGCTAGAGTAAAATTTGGGCACATCATTCTCTGTAAATAATGCACAGATTTTCCACTAGGAGTATAAATGTCAAAAACTTTTTTCTCGCTATCTCTGCTCCGAGAAGTCGTATTGCAATTTTTTTTTTCCTTTGTATAGCTTTTAGAATGAAGAATATTTTTTGCATACTTTCTACTTTTCCATTATTCAAAATCGTGCAGCCAGGGGACGTTTGTGTATATTTATTTCTAAGTGAAAGATTTTACTCGATTCTAAAAATCCTTTAGAAAAATTATTTTTTGGTAATCTACTCTTCATTATGAAGAGTATTTTACATTCATTT
Organism: Macrothele yani; assembly: GCA_039090855.1. NCBI lineage: Eukaryota > Metazoa > Arthropoda > Arachnida > Araneae > Macrothelidae > Macrothele > Macrothele yani. The sequence continues at coordinate 153,547,352 of CM076996.1, forward strand.
ACTTCTTTAAGTAACTCACAACTTCACCGCTAGGGTGCATAAAGTTATATAACTTTATACTCTGCACTGAAGTGCCATTGAATTAGAGATAGCAGAAGTTAAAAAAAATGCTTGGCTGCTACTCCCGGATTATCGTGCATGCCCTGTGACGTAATAAAGAGATGAATCACGTGTCAAGACGACAAATCTGCAACGGTCCGTGTAGCTTAGTTGAGAGAGCAGCTTACTCCGGAGTGAAAGGGATCTCCGTCACGGACAAATTTGTGTTCCGTGTTGCATTCAGCGAGTTTTTTCCGGGGTGGCAATTATAGATTTTGAGGGAGCTGAAAATTGTTGGCTGATTATATACATACAATCACAGTTTTGTTATTTATATATACATCAATCAGTGGCGGCTCGTGGCAACTGAAACAGGTGGGGCCAGTAGCCGAAGTCAAACAATGAAATAAAAAAACTGTTATTATTAGGCCAAATATTCACCCCCACCCCTTAGATTCCTTTACTCTGTCTGCCTCTGTTTACCCCCTTGACTCACAATAATGCCCAAATAAGGTACGGATGTGTCAACTATTGTATTGCACACGAAAAAAATGTCCTCAGAATAGAATGCATAGCTACTAACAGAAAAATGTTAAAACTCCTTAAATAAAATTTTTACCTTAAAACATATGAGCATTAATTTATGTTAGTTGTACTTTGTGTTTCTTCAGATTTCTCAATTGAGGAATAATCACAGGATTCACAGGATAAAAAAATGTAGTGAAAAAATAATAACTCCAAATTTATGCAGGGAGGGAACGTTTCATGAATTTCGTCCCATATGGAATGAGTACCATACTACCATTTGTATTATTTGAAAGGTTTAACCTTTTTTTTAAAGAACTTGTGAAACCTAAAAACATATATGTACTCATGTGCAAATTATACTTACATGTTTTCTCATTTCTTTATTTATTTTTAACATAGAAAATCATCTTAGTTAAAACTGAAATTAGTTCTGCAAAGCGTTTGTAAACTTCATACTCTTGGAAACTAAAATTCTTGGGCTGATAAGCACAGAGTTTTTTTAAGTGAAGCTTTTCGACTCAAATTCTTGGGCTGATGAGCACTGTTTTTTTTTTTTTAAGTGAAGCTCAAACTAAACATTCTTGGGATGATAAGCACTGGGTTTTTTTAAGTGAAGCTTTTCTTCCAGATTTAAAGCAAAGAACGGAGATATTAACAAGCAAAAAAGTCACGACACGAAGGAACAACACATCACCGAGAGAGACACATCAACAGTAAAAACAACTAACTGAACTTTGCTACGACATTTAAAACACTCCCGCCACCTTTGAGCTTGGTCGGGGTAAGGTTCACTGTCAACCCGCGGTGTTAAGGAAATGGATACACCCCCGGCCAATCAAATTAGCGCGGGGCCAGGTAGATCTGGCCCCAAGCTTTTTGCACACGTGGTTAAGACAGTGTTGTATGTAGGTCTTCATACTGAATGAGACGGGGAGGAAATCGTCTCCTCTTCGCTTGCGTAGTGATGTTACTGGGGCCTGATGGAGCTGGCCCCAATAACCTCACACTCTGAACGTGATTTCTTGCCTCATAGTTTTTCGTTTTTGAAGGAAACTTTTCCCTTAGATAATGGTTTTTGAAGGGAAAGGTTTATCACCATGTAGTTAAGAAGTTAAGAGAAAGAATAAGAATCAGGGAAAAAAATATATATATATATATTTCTAGAAATAAAAATTTTTAGGTGGGGCCCGGCCCCTCTGGCCCCTAATGACGAACCGCCCCTGACATCAATACATGTAAAAATTTTAAATAGAGTATAAAAATTTTCCTATGCTCACAAATGCAAATTCCAAGAAATATGCACATACAAGTGATTAAAAATGTTGTACATTTGCTTTAATTCGGTAATGCACCACGGATTTCACCAGGGGGTGGTGTAAATAATTCAGGCCGTTAGTAAGATAACGCTGTGCTGGCGAAAATCCCTCACCCCAAAACATTAAGAGTAGTAAAAATGTCCTCGCCTTAATATAAGCGTGTTTCTAAGTATTAAGGAATCATTATAGTGTTACCTGAAAATGTATGATGTAAACCACTCCCCTGCCATTTGGTTTCATCCTCTTTAGATTATTAAGATTAGCACATAGTAATAGTAAAAAACAACTTAACTAATCGTTTGGATGCCAGTTTGAGATTCTTCGACTTTTTTTTTTTTTTTTTTTTTTTTTTTGTCACCACTTCGATTTTTTTTAACAATCCACCGCCAGGAAAAGAAAAGGACATTTTATGGGAACAGTTTCAAATTGTTAAAAAATAGGCTATTGTTAAAAATTAGGCTGCAAATATTTTGTTATATTGGAAGCACTAACGTCACGTTAGCTACTCCGAGGCTTAACAGTACACATGGAAAGTCGGCATCAGGAAGACAGAAACAAAGCTGAATGCCAGCTTCCAAAATATGATGATGTATTGCAGTGCAAACATCAGAATAGATTCTGTGGAATTAGGTTTTCATTGAGAAAGTAGTCTAAGTTACCACGGCTTAAAAAATTGCCCCTTCACAGAGGACTGTTTAATGTTTTATTGAAGGTGATAGAAATTTCAGATTGAAGTCCATGTGGATGGTTTTTATTATTATTATTATTAGTAGTAGTATTAGTATTATATTTCCCTCATTTTCATAATTTTTTAAAATAATTTCTCCAAATATTCAGCTATAAATGAAAACAATTAGAGTACATACAAGCGGATTGTTCGAAAAAATCCTGAGAATCGAGATGTCCAAAAGATCGTCCAAAATCCTACGGGGGGCATTCGTGGATTTTCGGGGGTGCTAAGAATTCCCCGAGAAGATGCCTGAATACATCACTGTGTTTTCACATCGGCGCCCGAACGCAAAAATGGATCTCCTGGCCTTTGGGTTCTTCGAAAAAATGTGTCGTGTTTGTTCCACACATTGTCTGGAATTAATGAAAAATTCCTACTTCGGTCCAAAAAAAAAAAAAAAGTTTAAGAGGGAGATGATGTGACATACTACAGAGGTGAAACACGTGTCAAAACGACAAATATGCAGCGGTACATTCCGTCCGTGAGTTTGGAGAGCTACTTACTCCGGAGTGAGGGGGCGCGATTTCGATAGCGTCACGGACAAATTAGTGTGTTTGATTTTTTTATTTTTTTATTGGAGGTTTGACGACCACCTTGAGCAACTCTATGGACTATAGGCAGTCGCCCGTCCCTAATTTAGGGTCACTAGTTCCAGGGAGCCGCCCCGGTGGCGCAGTGGTCTAAGGCGTTGGCCTCTGATCATTCGTCCGTAAGGGGTCCGGGTTCGAATCCCGGTGAGGCATGGATGTTGTGTTTGTCTTACGGCACTGGCTCTCTCCCTTCCCTGGAACCAGTGACCCTAAATTAGGGACGGGCGACTGCTTATAGCCCATTGAGTTGCTCACGGCGGTCGTTAAACCTTCAATCAAAAAAAAAAGTTCCAGGGAAGGGAGAGAGCCAGTGCCGTAAGACTAACACAACATCCACGCCTCACCGGGATTCGAACCCGGACCTCTTTCGTACAAATGATCATAGGCCATTGCGCCGCCGGGGCGGCAATTTGTGTTTTCACAGCCCGACAGAAACTGTGGTTAACAGCCATCGCCCACAGCTTCCCCAGTAGCGATCGATGATTACAGGCATGATGGGTAAGAGGCGTGATTTGGATGCTTTTGACAGCAGGTAGATTGTATGTGCTCGCAGGATGGGCTACTTAATCTCAGAAGTTGTCGAACATTCTGGCGAAAGAACAAGGTCACGAATGAAATGCGTAGGTGTACTCAGGGCTGTTAGAATACTAGGGCTAGGTAATTCTTTTGAAGAAACTTTGCCGCCACGGATCCCCTCAGTGGTGATAGATGACCTGTTTCTGACGTCACTGTGTTGGAACTCCGGTTGGAACGTTGGAACCATGAAGCTGCTGTGAAGGGTCTCTCTACTTTCGCTACATTCTTTCCTTTGCTTTTTTGTGGATAATTACTCAGCTCTTAAAACTTGCTTTTTGGGAAATCGTTCAGTTAATTTACGTTGAAATACTGATAATAATAACGAGTTGTGCTGTGGCTACTTGTAAGAACCATTACAAAAAAACTAAAGGTCGGTATATTGTGTACCATGCATTTCCTTTGAAAAATCCAGATTTAGTGAAGGAATGGCAGAACAAGTGCTATAGGTCAGACTCTATGAATGTAGAATTTGCAGTGATCATTTTCATTCTTCCGATTACGAAGATGATTTAAAAAATCGCGTACTTCTACTCCCGGAGAAAACAAATTCTGAAACAAAACGCGGTGCCTGTTCTGAATCTGCCGAACTGTCAACAAAACGGAGACTGTGTCACTCCACGAAGTAACAGAAAGCACAAACGAGATATTTTAAAAAGTGCTTTCGATCGGATGGATATTTTAAGTCTAAAAAAGATTTGTGTGCAAGAAACGCAGAATATCTGTTATGAAGTTGATTAAACATCAGGGAATATCAGTTGTTCTTCCTGCATTAAAATAACTGAGAAAAATAGATTGCTACTTGAAAATGTTGCATCCCTTAAAAAATAAATTGAAATTTTAAAAATCGAGAGAACCAAAGCGTTAAAAATGAAAGCTAATGGAAGACGACAGCGACTATTGTAGGGGGAAAAATGACTACGCAACGACTATTGTAGGAAAACAGAGTTCTGAAAACAAAGCTGAAAATTACTGATTTAAAGAATAGAAAACTTAAAAATGGAAGTGCGTATTAAAAGTGTACTAACCATTTAATATACAGTATAAGTGCATATATAGCAGTAATTCAGAATGCAAAAGCATCTGATGTTCAACCAAAAATATATATTAATTAATTCATCGATTTTTAACAATGGTATACAGAGGAATAAGGACATTGTGTTACCTTTCTGGTTCTTTTAAAATTTCGCGCATTAAAAGTTCGTAATTTGAATGTAGTACATTAGTAGATTTACGTGAAAAAAAACAACAAAAAAAAAACTGATTTTCAAAGATGTCGAAGACTCGCTACAAAAACACCGCAAATAAAGTTTAAGGCAAAACGAAAAGAAAAGCATACGAAAACATTTGCGATTTTATTATTGCTGTTCGAAATTTAAGAAATTAAACAGAGAAGGAAACGTGGAAAAAAAAATCCTTTTTTCCCTTCAGGTGATCTATTTGCGCAATCTCGCAGATCAAATATATTTTAATGCACACACCTGGTGGATGGTGCAAGATGTTAACAAGAAAACTTATGACCTGAAAATTTAAACGTATTGTGTGTGTATAACGAAAATTTTCATTTGTCTTTAACAGATACCCCAGTATTTTCTCTTACTTTTTATTTAAGTGTGTTAAATACCTAGAATGAATCATTTGTTATATTTCTTTACAAGAGCCACTGAAATGCTCGTTGGCTTTCATTCCCTCACTGCAGCCATCCAACTGTCAGCTCTGTTCCAACATACTGACGTCACACGCTGGCGTTCGTAGGGATCCGCGTGTCCGAAGCCTATGACCCAGCCCTTGTATTCTAACAGCCCTGGGTGTACTAGCCTTGGCAGCTCGTGATGTACGTCGTTTGGGCCACGTTGTTCAAACTGATCGGTGCAAGACAAAATCACAAACCACTACTGATTTGAACAGTGGATCAAGTCGCCATGTCAGTGTAAGGACAGTGCAACATACTCTTAAACGCAGTGGCATCGGGTCATTATAGTCATCCGGGGCTAAGCCCCGCATGAAAATGAAAGAAAGATGTTCTTTCTTTTAATTGGAGAAATTCTGAAAGAATATCCGTATTAGTAACCAGTTCCCAGATTTTCTAAATGCAAATGTGAGCCACAATGATAATTAAGTAACTGGGTAATACAGTCTTCCATATCCATTTGCTGAAGCGCAATGAATAACGCGTGGTAGTATAGGCGACACGTCAGCTTGTCACCTTGGCTTCCTTGACAAAGCTTAGGAGAACAGTAATGAATGGGAAGAGGCGCACGTGAATTACGCATGCGTGAAATTGCCTTTCGGGGTTGGTCGCCTTTTTAGTTTAACAGCAGCAATTTTGCTTCCGCGTCGACGGATAGTGAGCGGCTGATTTTCGTTCGAGGAGTTAAGCAAGCTGTAAGGTTCCCCCGTGTAAGTAAAACAAGCAAAATGAACAAAGGGGCTTTTTATTGGAACACCCTTTTGGTTTATTAAGGCATGAAGAAAAATCACCGTTCAAGCAGTGGCGTACTGATAGCCCCCGCAACCCCGGGTGGGGGGACTCACAATTAAAACGGCCTCTAGCGGCACCAAAAAAATTTTATAAAATTTTTTTGCGGTAACTTCATATGAAAGGTTAAAAAAATAGCCAGAAATTAAGGCTTTTTGGATTAAGTATTGAAATGAAAAGCAATTTTTGTTTCTTTTTTTTTTTCGATAAATAAGTAAAAAATTAAAAATCATTTACTTTGCTTTAGTTTATTAGTTTATAAAAACTGGATGACGACATAGCAGCTATTCCAGAGGACTTGAGGCCCCTTTTCTCAGCCATAACAGTAGTTCCTATGCGTATATTAACAAGAGAATGTGATAGAAATGTCAGTTCAATGAGTAGAATTTTTATATTAATAAGGGTAAGCTGCTATGTATTACAATTGTTCGCACATAAATACGCATCATTCAGAACATAATAAACTAAAAGGTGTTCTCCGCGAGAACGGAGAAACAGATACCTGTATCATTTTTTTTTATTTTTTTATTTTTTATGACAGTTAAGAGAAACAACTTTTACTATGTGCAAAAGATTGCGGCATTATGTTAAGTGTGTTTTCTATATTCAGGAATAATAATTTAAGTAGTTTTAAGTTTGTTGTGCTACCGTACTAAATTGTTACTTACTTAGTTGCTTACTTATGTTCTGGCATTTCGTATAAATAGGAAACGGCCGTTATACTGTATTATCACACGGCAGTTGTGTGTTTTATGTGAGTGTGATCGTGAGGCATCATTTCAAAAAGGCTGGTTCTCTAAAAGAATGAATTTTGCATGATGTAATGAACTTTGGCGTAAGTGTTTAGTTGTACTTTGTATCGGGATTAAACTAGGGCAATCATTTTAATTGCAATGTGCACATTTGTGTTTCACGCAATAAAGTATAACAATTTTGGTTTAACGAAAAATACCCGTAGGTCCCAAAGAACTTACTACTTTATTAAAACGTCTGTAAAGCCTAGTTAAAAACATGGAATTTTAAAATTTTTAGTAATAGAAAGGTAACAGATTTTCGGAAAAGGGCCTCGAAAATATTTCTTGCTGGGGGGGGGTCCGGTACGCTACTGCGTTCAAGACTTGGGCCGCCACCGACCAAATATTTGTTTGGAGCAAAAGCATAAGAATCAGTTTAGAAATTTTAATGTGGAGTTACAGCAAAACATCCTGGTTAACTGGATGCGAAAGCAAACTTACTTTGTTTCGTTTCTACTGTTTACTACTGTTTTATTTCTACTATTCATTTTATATTATACAGCATTGCATATACATATACTGTATAAACAAAATTTCTACTTCATTTTTTTTTATTGTAGGTTTAACGACCACCGTGAGCAACTCAATGGGCTATAAGCAGTCGCCCGTCCCTAATTTAGGGTCACTGGTTCCAGGGAAGGGAAAGAGCCAGTGCCATAAGACAAACACAACATCCATGCCTGACCGGGATTCGAACCCGGACCCCTTACGGACGAATGCTCAGAGGCCAGCGCCTTAGACCACTGCGCCACCGGGGCGGCCTACTTCATTCTGTGTAGTTAAGTATGATTTCTGCAGGGGGCGTTTGAAACCTCACAATCCTCTGAAATTATATTTCACAGTGCGGAAGGTTAAGATGAATTTTAAAAATACTTAGCGCCGGATAAATTTTAGGTCACCCTACGTCACTGCTTAAACGTCTAGGGTTCGGAAGCCGCGGGTCCACAAACGTTCCACTGTTAATGGCACGACTCCGGGCTCAACTCCTTGCCGGGGCAAAAGCACACCAATACCGAACCACAGACGACTGTAAGCAGATAGCTTGGAGTGATGAAACCAGAGTTTAACTGCGTCGAGCCAATGGGAGAGTGCGGATCTGGTATCAACCTCATGAAGCCATAGACCCTTCATGTCAAGTTGGAACAGCGCCGGCTGGTGGAGGATCAGCGATGTTCTGGGCTGTCTTCAGCTAGAATGCTTCGGGACCTTTAACACGTGTACAGTCGACTTTTAGTACCCCCAAATATGCGGACATCCTAAACGACCATTTGCACACATTCGTGTCCAGCATTTATTCCACTGGTAATGGCGTATCCCGGCAAGTGTGTGACGTACTACAGAGGTGAAAACACGTGTCAAGACGACAAATCTGCAGCGATACATTTTGTCCGCGCAGCACAGTTGGGAGAGCGACTTACTCCGGAGTGAGAGGACACGAATTCGATGGCCGTCGCGGACAAATTTGTGTTTACACAATGGCACCCGATTGTGATAAATAGATCCACTGGCCGTTGGGTTCTTCCAAAAATTGTGATGTTTGTTCCACACAGTGTTTGGAATTAATGAAAAATTCCTACTTCGCTTCAAAGAAAAAAAAATTAAGAGGGAGATGATGTGACCTACTACAGAAGTGAAAACATGTGTCAAGACAACAAATCTGCAGCGAGACGTTCTGTCCGCGGATAGATTAGTTGGGAGCAGGGGCTGATTGACCCACCGGGACACCGGGACATTTCCCGGTGGGCCCCTTCCGTATAATTTGTCTCTTTCATTTTTATTTTCTTAAAAGTGTTTTCAACTGAACCTCAACACTTTTTTTATAACCGAAATACACATAATGTAATTATAACAAGCTGGGTAAAAAAACCTTCTATTTTGAATTAGGGAAAAAATGTCCCTCACCAGGCAACTGCTGGAATCCCAACTATACTGCTGGCCACCCAAAATGCAACACCAAGAAGGAAGCATCCGATTGGACTGAAGTTCGCAGCATGCGTCGCCCGCGAGAGGACATGATAACGATTAGCATTGCAGGGCACATGCAAATCATGTGCGCCCGGCACGCCATCGAGAAGTACTATAAGAAGGGTGCACAGAAGACGGGGTGTAAGTAGTGGAAGTGTGTTGTGCTGCCGGACCTGTGCGTGGGAAGCTTCCTGATGCTTCGTCGCATAATACGGCAGTCATTCCAGCTCGTTTCGGAGTTCGGCAGAGGACGAATAGTGGTTTATCGCGACAGCGGTTTATCGTACCGAGACATCGGCGTCCGTGTGGGACGACATCCAGCCACAGTGAGGCGAGTATAGATTCGGTTGGTGCAGAATGGACAGACGGACCGACGTGAGCGATTGCCGCAGCCGCGGCACACCACCGAACGAGAGGACATGCATGTTGTGCGGCGGGCATTGACAGCTCGCATCCGCCACATCACGAACGTTAGCGCAGGAATTAGGGTGTGTTGCGCAACAACTTGTGTCAGCACGTACCGTTCGACGTCGTCTGCAGGAGCGGGGACTTGTCGCACGGCGTCCATTGACGTTACACCGCCGGCGAGTGCGACGGCAGTGGGCCCTTGAACGCCACACCTGGACTACGGAATGGACTACGGAACGCTCCAACGAATCCCGCTTCTGCCTGCAACACCACGATGGTCGGATCCACGTGTGGCGGCACCGCGGCGAGAGACTGTATGACGCCTCCATTATGCATCGCCACACCGGTCCGTCGCCTGGCGTTATGGTTTGGGGCGCAATTGGATATGACAACCGCACCCTTCTGGTACGCATCGCCGGTACACTCAACAGCCACCGCTACATCTCCGATGTTTTGGAGCCTGTAGTCCTCCCCTACCTGCAGGAGCTGCCAGCAGCCGCGTTTCAACAGGACAATGCGTGCCCGCACGTAGCACGCATCGTGCAACAATTCTTCACGGCCCACCAGGTGTCAGTGCTGCCGTGGCCCGCCTGTTCTCCCGATATGTCGCCCATCGAACACGTCTGGTCGCTGATCGGCAACCGAGTGGCCTGGCAAGCTCCATCCGCGGCTACGCCTGGTGAACTGTGGCAACGTGTGGAAGCAGCCTGGACCAACATACCTCAAGCCCACATCCAAAGCTTTTTTCGTTCGATGTCGCGGCGTGTAGCGGCCGTTATTGCCAGCCATGGGGGCCACACGAACTATTGATGTCTGCGTGTTCCGCAAGTCGCACGGGCCTGTAAGCTCAATCGTTTTATCTTTGTATCTGTTGTTATGTGTCCAGTAAATCTGGTTTTGCTATATCGTGTCCTTCTTAGTGTTGCATTTTGGGTGGCCAGCAGTGTATAATAGATGGGCCATGTGTGTTTGCGAACTTCTGGGTTCACTTAGTAGCTGAGGAACGAGAATGTATGTACCGTATGTTGCGGGAGAGCAGGGGTGGGGTGTGAACAAGATGTTCTATATATTCCCCAAAGAAGGGCCGGGGATTAGTTGATTTTACTCCTGTTTGTTGTAAGAGGCATTAGTGCTGCGCTCATAACAACTGAGTTCGGGCTCAATTTTATGAGCCCGAACCCATCCGAGCCCGAAGTATGTCATCCCTAGCCCGCTCCAGGCCGAATTTTATATCGCAAAATAGAGCCCGGGCCCGAACGAGCCCGAAAACTATGATTTATCTGTTTAGGTATTAAAAAAAATCTCCTCTTGCAAACTTCCACTCCTTTCTCCCCGTGCAGTTAACCGATGTCTTTCTCAACTGCGGAGTGCGGAAGGGATGTCTATATCTACATATTTCTACAGTTTTTTTGACCATTCATTTCATCCTGAAATGTTTCGAGGGGCCCGGCATCAGGAAAAATCGGGAGGCACAACAATCTACGTATGTTAACAGTATTGGGGTGGGAGCTGAACAGGGCTAAACATTTTTCATTACTTTAGTTAAAGTAGTGAAAATACTCACCCATGTTTGATAAAGTTGCAGAACAATGCTAGATAATGGTCATTATGGGATGTACTATCCACTGTATGACAACATAAAATTCAGAGTGAAAGATAATAATATCAAGAACTTATTTTGAAATAACTGTAAGATTATTTGCGGGGGTGTTCATATACGATCCCTTTTACCCGAAATGTTCAACCTACGCACTTACGCTCCTTGTGATGACTGACATATGCTGCAGATGAAGGCATTTACGGAGATATCATTTCAACATGAAGTTGCAAAATGTTCTGTTTACGTTATTTAGTAAGGTGTCTTTACAATACATAAACGCAGCAAAAAAGTACGTTTTGTTATTGAAAAACATACGAATATATGATCACTAAATGAAGAATCTGTTCGCCATGATTTTTAAAAATCTTTAAATTTCTGACTGTGATTGTCCACAATAGAAAAATTACAAAAATTGCAGTACAAATAGAAAAGTTTACAGTGTAAAAGTCCTGTATTTTTTTTTCATTTATTTAAATTTAAAAATCATGTCTTATGCGAAATAATTTTTGGTACAACTGCGCGTAATTTTTGTAGTAGCAGTTCTCTCTCTCTCTCTCTCTCTCAAATATTTGCTGGAATTTCAGCCCACTTCGTTGAATATTTAAGAACTGGAAGCTCAAAGGTATGAAAATCAAGTTGATTTTACGATCTGTCAAACATGAAAGGGCTATATAAGCAATTTGTTTTTAAATTATTGTTCTTGCTTCAGCGCTTTTAAGAGAAAATTTTAAAGAAATATAAATATTGAGTGTGCCTAACAGAAAAACTGGAGTACAATTTTTCTGCAGTAAAATCTTGCTTGGTATGGGCCGAGGAAAATTTTTCCGCAACCCCCACTTCAATTTAAGGATGAGGGGTGTACTTTTTACCCCCCCCCCCCAGTACTATGCTTGCCACTGTTTCCAGAGCAACTCACTTTTTGTTTTGTTTATTAAACAAAAAAAGTGATTTTCAATTGTGATACAATAGTACCGCAGAACTAGAAATGAACGGGCCCATTTGCAAAAATTTTCCCGCACCCTTTTGCGACCGGCAATCCGCCCCTGGGCCGCCCCGGTGGCGCAGTGGTCTAAGGCGTTGGCCTCTGATCATTCGTCCGTAAGGGGTCCGGGTTCGAATCCCGGTGAGGCATGGAAGTTGTGTTTGTCTTACGGCACTGGCTCTCTCCCTTCCCTGGAACCAGTGACCCTAAATTAGGGACGGGCGACTGCTTATAGCCCATTGAGTTGCTCACGGTGGTCGTTAAACCTCCAATCAAAAAAAAAAAAAAAAAAAAAAATCCGCCCCTGGTTGGGAGAGCGACTTACTCCGGAGTGAGGGGCCACGGTTTCGATGCCCGTCGCGGACAAACTTGTGTTTTAACACAAGATAATTGCCCATCCCACAGCTCACACCTAGTTACTTCATAGTTACAAGAGCATTTTAGTTAATTTGAAAGGCTTCAGTGGCCACCTAGAAGCTAGGATTTAAATTCCAACGAAAATCTTTGGGATATCGTAGAGCAGGTTGTTCGATCACGTGTCTCATCGGCTACGAACCTGAGTGAACTATGGACAGCTTTGGAGGAGGCACAGCTAATGTTACGTACAGAACATTTCCGTAAGCTCGTGTAGTCCATGCCTCGTCGTGTGGCCGCCGTCACTAGGACAAGAGGTCGCCTAACACGTTACTGGGCAGGTATCACTTATTCAATGGCACTTTAGTGTATATCATCATCATCATCATCATTGTCAACCATTATCAATCCACTGCTGGACGAAGGTCTCCCCAAGTTTCCTCCACAACGGTCTGTCTTGTGCCAGTCTCCTCCATGTCACTCCCGCATACTTTTTAGTGTATATATCTTCTTCTAATTTGTAACGTACCAGGAGATGTGACATACCTGCCCGAAGGACGCACACGACATAAAGGCAGATAGGAATCAGAACAAAGCGTTTGCGTAGCTCAGATGGTAGAGCGACTTGTTCCGGAATAAGCGGCCTCGGGTTCGAATCCCGGCGTAGACCAAAAATGACGGAGAAATTTACTTCGTTATAATGGCGCCCGAACTATCCAGGATGACCCGACCGTTCAAAATCTCGCAATGGTGTGATGTTATTTCCACACCGCGAGATAGGAAAAATCAGAGAATCCCTTCTCCAGCACTTCGGAAAAAAAAAAAAATAAGGGGGAGATGATGTTTTTTTTTTTTTTTGATTGGAGGTTTAACGACCGCCGTGAGCAACTCAATGGGCTATAAGCAGTCGCGCGTCCCTAATTTAGGGTCACTGGTTCCAGGGAAGGGAGAGAGCCAGTGCCGTAAGACAAACACAACATCCATGCCTGACCGGGATTCGAACCCGGACCCAGGGAGATGATGTAACGTACCAGGAGATGTGACATACCTGCCCGAAGGACGCACACGACATAAAGGCAGATAGGAATCAGAATAAAACGTTCGCGTAGCTCAATTGGTAGAGCAACTTATTCCGGAATGAGGGGACCCGGGTTCGAATCCTGGCGCGGATAAAAATGACGGAGAAATTTACTTCGTTATAAATTGTTCAGTTTGAAAACCCCGTTTTGCATGTCATATCTTCTGCTGAGAGAAATATTTTCTGCACATTTTATTAATTTTCGGGCAACGCATTTCAGCTGCTAGTGAGAGTAAGTACCTATTTCTATTTGAGGATGTATGTTTTATCGATTGTAGATAGGCGGTTAATTTTTTTTTCTTTTTGTAACCGGTTCCATTCATTATAAATAATCCCGCTCACACTGCGCATTATAAATTATGCGAGTTCTTCCCAAGGTGGTATAAGCGGACCTTTTTTTCGTAGCTTAGTTTTCAGGTTTTCTAAAAATCTACTTTGAAATATTTGTTTGGTATCGGAAAGGATTAAAATAAGTGCTCATTACACCGAATATTTCGTATCAACTTTCTTCTTTAAAATTGTTTCTAGGAATGACCTAGTTGTTATTTAACTATATTTCATTATTATTATTATTATTATAAATAAGTTAAAGATCATTCGACCTCTTCTTGAGACCTTTCTCCTCCTTCCGGACGGGTACGACATACCAAGCCTGGGAAGTAGTATTTCTTTCTCTCAGTTGTACAGAAACTTCCTTACTATCCCACACGTGTTCAGGATAGCTGCCTTCTGTAGTTCCATGTTGGTGTTACGTTAAAGGTCTAGTGTCTGTGTAAAGCTGTGAATGGTTTTACGTACAACTCCTGTGGCTGATATTACTATGGGGACGGTGGTGACGTTCTCCATATGCCACATTTCCTTGACTTCGTATCGTAGGTCGTTATACACTGAAGAGCAATTGAATTAGAGACAGCTGGCGTTATGCAAATGTGGCGCTGTAGGCGGCCCTGTAAACGGAAACGGCATGACGTATGCAGCGATCCGACGATATAAGGAGTGATGCGACGGGAATCAGTAAGAGTCGGACGCAGTATGGGCAAGACGAAGGATCTAAGCGCGTTTGATCGTGGGCAAATTGTCGGGGCCCGACGAATGGGTCACTCCATCTTGGAAGTCGTGCAGGCACTGAGATTTTCACGAGCCACTGTATCACGGGCGCACCGTGAGTGCATCGAATCCGGTAAAACCATCCCTGCAAGGGCCAACTGCTGTGGACAACAGCGTGTGGATGAGCAGGGTCATCGTCGGCTAGCTCGCATTGTAACAGCGGATAGACGGGCCACAATGCAAGAAATCACTCGGCAATTTAACGCTGGTGCACAAAAACGTGTAAGCAGCCACACCATCCAGAACCATTTCCTCGCTATGGAGTACAGAAGCCATCGTCCCACGAGGGTACCGCTGCTGATCGCACACCACAGGGTGCAAAGATTAGCATGGGCGCGGGAACATCGCCACTGGACCCTAGACATGTGGAAAAATGTTGACTGGACTGATGAGTCGAGATTCACGTTGGTACATGCGGATGGCAGGACACCAGTACGGCGCAAACCACATGAAGCGATGGATCTTTCTTGCCAGCAGGGTACTCTTCAAGCTGGTGGGTGTGGCATTCTCGTCTGTGGACTGTTTACGTGGACTGAAATGGGACCCCTGGTACGTGTGACATCGTCCCTCACAGCTCAACGTTACCGGGATATCCTGAACGACCATTTGCTCCCGTTTGTGCGTCTTCAACATCTCCCGAATTGTATCCGAATGATTGGATGAACAATCCACCGACGTGACCTCGCTTCCTTGGCCAGCTAGGTCACCTGAACTCAATCCCATCGAGCACATCTGGGATGTCATCGAGAGAGATGTTCGAGGCTCTGACCCCCTTCATCAAATCTTCGTGAACTGTGGGAGCTTGTTCAGGGGTCGTGGATCCGTATGGCTTCCCAACGCTTCCGGTGTCTTGTCGAGTTCATGCCGAGACGAATCGCCGCCGTCATCAGGCGAAAGGTGGTGCTACACATTACTAGACAGGTATCTCTAATTCAATTGCTCTTCAGTGTACTTTGACAGCTTCTCTCCGTGCGTCTTCTGCATGTTGCACGTGCTGAGAACGGCTATGTCAATGAGGTATGTTGACTTCTTCTTGTCGACCAGGACGATGTCGGGTGGATTGTGGGGAATGGTCTTATCTATTATGATCGATCTGCTCCAGTTTATCTTGTGGGTGTTGTTCTCTAGAAGCGTTGTTGGCTCATACTTGTAGTACGGGACAGGTTCAGTTGTTGTGAGGTGGTGCTTCCTTGCCAATTTCTGATGGAAGATTTTGGCGATTTGATTGTGCCTGTTCGTGTACTCTGTGTGAGGACTCTGCATCCTGTTATGATATGCTGGATGGTCTCTGGCGCTTGATGGCATTGCAGACGTGTGTCGCTTTCCACTGACGTGTCCTTCAGGATATGCTTCCGGTAATTTCTGGTGTTTACAACTTGATCTTTTATAGCCATCAGGAACCCTTCGGTCTCGGGAAGAGTGGTCTGTTTGTTAGTCATGCATTAGGGGCAGTCTTATCTACATGGTCGGAATGCAGATAGTTGTAGTGCCTTCTGTGTAGACCTTTCTTGCCCCAAGCTTCTTCTTTTGGCTCCCTCGTTCCAATTTCGATGTTTTGAGTAGACAGGTCTAGGGCTGTGTACTTCTTATCACTCTGGTTTATCGTTTATTGAAGGGGTCCCTTGCTCTGATGGAAGTGTTTTCCGAGGCTGCTGATTTCTTTGTCTCGGTGTTCCAGGAGATCAATTATTCCGCGTCCTCCTTCTGCCCGTCCAATGATCAGCCTTTCTATTGCTGACTTCGGGTGGTGCTGCATGGTGATGTTTAGTGAGGGTTGTCCTGGTATTGCGCATTATTTCCTCAAGCTCTGTTGTGGTCCGCTTGATGATTCCAAAGGAATACGTGAGGACTAGAACTGCGTATGTGTTGACAGCCTGAGTGATGTTGCGAGCGTTGAGCTTGATCTTCATTAGTCTCCTCAGCCTTTGGGTGTATTTGGCGGCTAGATTGTTTTTGATTTCTTTGTGTTCTAGGCGTTGTGCTTGAAGCATACCAAGGTACTTATAGACTTCTCCTTCCTCCATAGCTGCGATCTGTTCTCCGGTCTTCAATTGGTAGCTACGTGCATCATGCTTTCCTTGATTCATACCTTGTGTCTTGCATTTCTGTAGGCCGAATTCCATCCCGATGTCATTGCTGCAGCCCTCGGTGATCCGGATTAGTTGCTGGAGTTGGTTCTGCGACGATTCGTACAGCTTGATGTCATCCGTATACATGAGGTGAGTAAGTTTGTACTTTTTGGTTTTGTTGCACTTGATGGTAAACCCGTACGTGCTTTCGTTGAGCATGGTTGACAGCGGGTCGAGTGCTAGACAGAACCATAGTGTGCTAAGTGAATCTCCTTGGAAGATGCCTGTCCTTATGTGGATGGGCTTGGTCGTTATGTTCTCGACTGTGATTGTTGTCTTCCATCCTATCACGGCCGCTTTAAGGAAGTTGATGATTACAGGACTTACTCTGTAGATCTCAAGGACTTCTGTCAGCCGGTTGTTGGGTTCGGAACCGTAGGCTTTACGGTAATCGATGTATTTTG
Organism: Macrothele yani; assembly: GCA_039090855.1. Taxonomy (NCBI): domain Eukaryota; kingdom Metazoa; phylum Arthropoda; class Arachnida; order Araneae; family Macrothelidae; genus Macrothele; species Macrothele yani. The sequence continues at coordinate 153,564,428 of CM076996.1, forward strand.
TGTACATGTTGCGGCGCAGCTTGAAAGCTTGCTCCATTACAACAGCGTCGATGGTAAGTTGTTCTTTGCACTCTCTACAGTCCAGTTGGTATCCCTTTTGCTGTTCTGCCATAAGTGCTTGTCCTTCTATGTGTCACATTATCTGATTGGAGATGCACGCTGTTAGGATCTTATACAGCGTAGGTAGACAACCCAGCAAAAACACAAGTGCTGGGAAACTGCTGGCCACCAGCTGGCAGTGATGGGTCACTGCTGGCTGAAATCTGCTGCTCACGGCCCGGTAGTGGTCCGTTGGTGGCAGCGCTATCAGTTGGCGAGCCATTGATGGCCCTTCATCATCGCCGTGAATTGTGGGCATCCAAGCAAGTGCCACTAGTGGCCCGTTGCTGGTAACCAATGCAACCTCAACAGCAGGTGGAAGCAACAGGACTGCGCATGCGCAGAAGCAACACTTGCTGTGCCTCTCATGGTACCAGTTAGTTGAAGACGACGCTATCGCCATCGTGTTAATTTAGTGGATGTTAAGAAAAAAAAATCCATATGTAGAGAGGCGAATTAATTTCCTAATGAAATTCTACGTCGACGAAAATATCAGATTAAGCCGTGAAATACTAGATTACAGCCATGAAATACACCCACTCCATTCTCATGAATAACAATTCATGGAATGGAGTGGATGAATAAAAAGAAAAAAATTTGAAACCGCTTGAAACAAATATCCTGGAAAACCGTTAAAACAACGTTTGTTGGAAAAAAAAAAAAAAAGGAATTATACACGTACAAAATTTATTAATTATTTGAAAGAGAAAAAAGCAAAGCTGTGTGGTGTACTCATCCATGGGTTGAATACACAAGACTGGGAGGAATTCGCTTCTAAAAATAACGAGAAGTAAAATAAAATATCTTTTACTCTTTAAAACAAATGTAGCTTCGGACAACGGAAAGGAAAAGGAAAGACACAACGTTAAAAATGTAACAGAATGTGACATGAACCCGGGTAAATATATATTTATTCAACAATCTCTTTTCAAGACGACAAGGACAGTACAAAACTTTGGAAAGCGACTCTAAGTATGTACACTCTTTGAAAATGAGTGAAGTTCCCTTAAGGTAAAAAAACTTTCGTTACGTTGAAAAAATAAATTTATGAATTATATAAAATTGACTTTTATGAAAAATACCTCGCAATATTGTAAAGTGAAAGAGGGAAGCATTCGATTACACATTATGTACAAAACAGACAGCTTCAAGCACACCTCGAGAGTGGCAAGTTAGTCCGGTCGGTAGAGAGCTCAGCTGCCACTCCAACGGCCCTGGCTCAAATCCACTCCGATGTAAGCGGGCGTTTTTCCGGTCTTTTGAGAAAATTTCCACAGCGCAGTGCGATAATTCATAAGTTTCGTAAAGGGGTAGAATAAAAAAATTGTAGCTTTGGGAAACTGCGGTTATCCTTGATTTTTTTTTATTATTATTATGGCTACTACTGGGAAATTGGCGGACAAGATACGGCAAGCCACCAGTTACGTCACTGGTACATTAGGCTAGCCATCATTTCTGGCACATGCTTGCAGGGCCACTGAAAGGCTCCTTGTGGCAGCTACTGCCTGTGATGGAGAACTGATGGCCCTGTTGTGTCATATGACAACTGATGGGGTGCCAACTGTTGGCCAGCTGTTGGCCTGAACTGCTGGTCCTTCTGCTGGCCGTCCGGACATTTTATTGACGGTTCGGCAGCGGCAACATAGTGCTGGGCCATTGCTGGCAGTGCTGGCTGCCAGCAATGTCCCAATGCTGGCCCAGCAAGACAGTTTTTGCTGGGAAGCTATTGGTCGATAGTTGGCTGGATTTCTTGTGTCTACGTCTTTAGCCTTTAGTATCGTTACTCACTGGGTGAAGAAATCCGGGATTAGCGCTTGATTTTGGATCATGTTGGTCAGTTGATCTGCCAGATATTTGTATGTACAGGTGAACCTCTTGTACCAGTAGTTGTGGATGTTATCAACGCCTGGTGCTTTCCAGCTGTGTGTCTTAGCTATGGCTTGCTAAAGGTCCTCTGCTGTGATCTTCCAGTCAGCCATTTCCTGATATTAGCTCGCTGTAGCCATGCGGCTTTACTGTTGTGGTTCGTATCTCTTGCTCAGAGGTTATTCCAAAATTTTTCTACCGCTTCACATTCTTTGCCCTTGATGTCTTTCTTGGTAATGTTACTATAGAAGCAGGGGCGGATTTCCGACTAGACGCACCAGGCGCGCGCCTAGGGCCCCAGAGCTTGAGGGGCCACGAAGACCTATAAATGAATTGCCAGTTTTCTTTTGGTTTTCCGGACCGAAACAAATCAATCCTTAAAGCAAGCACTTTGTTTGTATTGTCAATTGATATTTTACTTTCTCATATTAGTAACATGCATTTTTCTTGCTTTGTTGACACTGCAAATTTTCGAGTTCTTACCGATGTACTTGTTTTGAATGTAACATTTAAAATAATTTTTCCTTCCGCTTAGTAATAGGTGAAGGAATGGTTCACGCTTCCCGCACTTTTCATTGTTTAAAGCGAATACGTTCTGAACTGGCCTGTTTTATATAAATTACTTTCATGCTACTTCCAGCCAAAGGAAAACAACTGTGTTGGAACCTCTCCCCTCCCCCTAAATTGCAATGAGGAGGGCTTGTAGATACTGCCCTGATGATCGGGAGAGTTTGCTGTTAATTGTTTTTTCCATTTGGGGAAGGGTAATCAATTTCTTTTTCAGCCCTAATCCTCCTAAACCAGCCTAAACCAAAAGAATTAATATTTAGGCTGAAAAATAAAGAAATTCGAGAATATCACACTATCTTTTTATTTAACAGTGTTAAAAGAAATTTGTATTGTACAACACTTCCTTATTACTTTCTCCTCCCCCGGTTTAACACAGATAATTATCAAGTATTCTCATTTTTTTCTATTCCTTAAATCGACATGAAGCAAACTTTTGAAAAAGCAATAAAAAAGTTTCAATGATACTCCTACTCAAAAAGCTATGGTTCCTACTTTTCCATTTTCAAACCGGATCTCCTGCATTTAATTCTTATGTTTCTGTTTCTGATAACTGCAATGCAGGTATAAAAAACTATCACGCATGTTTTTGACAGAATAGAAAAAAATGCAGACCTTCTCAATTTTCCGATGGAAATAATAAGAAAAATGCTTTCAAGAAACACATTCTCACTTTTCTGCACTGACTGATGTCTAAGTTTCTTGGTCCATGTTATTAGTCTCATACATAAGGAAATAATTTTGGATGAGTTACGTAAAAGCTGTAATTGTACGGTACACCTTCTCTGCCTACTCTTTGCAAGTAGTGGCATATGCCATTCCCTCGTAGTTCATTTTTCATTAAACAAGATGATTTTCCAAATCTATGCCATGGACGGCTTAATCTCTTCGATTTAGGGAATTGGTTGCCACAGGAAAACTTCTCATGAAAAGTCATCCACCCTTTTCAAGTGAAGTACTGTGCACAAATTGCATTTTTCCCGAATCTTTTAATGTGGAGGACTTTCTTGGGCCATGCATTTATCTATGCCCTGCGCGACTTAATCTCTTCGATTTAGGGAATTGTTTGCCACAGGAAAACTTCTCAAGAAAAGTCATCCACCTTTTTCAAGTGAAGTACTGTGCCCAAATTGCTTTTTTTCCGAATTTTCTAATGTGGAAGACTTTTCCGGTTGCCAGTGTCTTCAAATATTTTATTTTTGCTTGATACCATGCTCGTTCCCTAACAATTTGCTCATAATGTAAAAACAAGATGATTTTCCAAAGCTGAAGCAATGGATAGAGCACGTTTTGTAATTGAAACGCAATCCAATTTTATAACGATTCATACGCCATGTACGGATAAATTTAGAGGAACTCCATTTTCAGTGCCAGTGTTAAATTTGCCAAGTAACTTGCAACTGAAAAGGTGCTAAGGTAATCAGTTTTGCGTAACGTATCAAACTCAAAAAATAACTTTTGCTGTAACTGAAATGGTTTCTTCGTAGCGTAAAGCTAAAATTTACAAATTTTCATTTTGAGAACTCCTAGCGAAAAATTTGTGAACTAATAGTGAAATTTAAAATGGGCAAAATTTAATGAAAGCTTATGTCTTATCATTGGCAAAAGTAATTTTTCAAAAACCTGTGAAAACCAAATTCTTTGGATTTCGCATCTCTAGCAGGAAATTAACGAACTAATTTGAAAAAAAAAAAATATTTGTGAAGGAACAGTTAAGCCTAATATCTGAGGCACAAAAATAATTTTCCCTCTAAGTTGAATAGTTTCTGCACAATAGAACTTGAATTTTTTTTTTTTTAATTTTCGACTTTGACAGCCCTCAGCGGTAAATTCATGAAGCATATGGGATATTTAAAGTGCCAAACTAAATAAGCTTTGATTTCCTATTAGCCACAAAAGTATTTTTGAAATATCTCTAAAATCAAAAAGTTCGATATGCTCGGACAGACAAAGTGATTACACCAGCAGTCTTTGTTACAAAACGTTCTAATAATAGGAAGATAGAATGACATTTTAAAAAACGTAAAAAAATTTTCTTGACTTTACTTTTTTTTTTTTTTTTTTTTTTGTTAATCTGACGGATGAAAATTTCTGAGGTGATAAGAAAGGTAGGGGGGCCCCATGAATCTTTTAGCGCCTAAAACCCCCAAAGATCTAAAGTCGCTTCTGGATAGAAGCTTTTCTCATCGTTTTTGAATGTCTTATTGTTCATATGTCGCTGTGTGTTCTCTTTGTATTGTCTTAGTCTCTTACTGATAGCTAGTAGATTTTGTTTTAGCGTGTCAAAGTATTCTTCCATTTGCTGGTTTTCTTCGAACCTGGTGTGGACTTTGGCGCTTTTCAGGATGAGCTTTACCTATCCTACCAGCTTCTTGGACCTATTTCCCTCTATGTACTGTGTGAGTTGGCCGATTTTCTTCCGGAGTTCATTAACTAGGCCCTGCAGTCTTCTTTGTCATACTAGTAGGATGGGTTTCTCGGCTCTTTGTGTTTTTCCAGTTTAGTCTTGCGGTGGCAACTGCGGCAGAGTACATAACGGTGTGGATGAATTCTAACGTGGTGCCATTTTCATCTAGGTAGGCTGGTATAGCACAGACTTATTGAGATGTTCTATTATTTGCCATAGATCTCTGTTAGGTCTTTGCCTCGGTATTCTATGTCTCATGGTAGGGTTCATTCCTTCGAACTCTTGGACGGCTGTCCTGAATTCGTTGGCAACCGCTAATGGCGTCCGCTGACTCTATTCGGTCCGGTCTTCTGTCTCATGTTTGCCATCAGACATTGCATTCCCTTCTGCGGCATGCTGCGTGCTGCTCGCTACCCTGTGGTTTATCACCTAGTTCTTTCTTGATTGCTTTCAGAATGGCAGATGGTATCACATTCTTCGCGACAATGGTCCGTCTCTGATCCGCTAGTCGCTGACTTGAATGTCTGGGTATTGTTGTTGTTGTTGTGAAAATAAAGTTTTACATGAGGTGTAGTTGCACCCCCTTAGCGGTCACAATCTACAATACTTCCATTAAAGAAGCAATTTCAATTAAAAAAAAAAAACATTTATTACTCTTACCTGAAATTGCTGCCTCACGTCAAGATAACAATTTTGCTTTACACAATCAAATTTGCTATGCAGGATGAACTATGAAACAGTACCTTCATATGACGCAAAAGAGAAATATCAGGAAATATGACTATGTGCGTGTACTGTATATCGTGCCTTGTGAATCACGTGACACCTCCACCGCTAAACATTGGTGAAAGATTTTGTTTCCATGGAGGCCTTGCCGTTTTCGGGGCCGTGAGTCCCCGGGTGTCACAGTCAGGCCTTGTAGTACTAGGAAGCATTGTTTTAAAAAATCAAGAATATTTAATTAAACCGAATAAAATCGGTGAGTGTTTTACTGGAAATTATGCAGAAGGAAGTGCTTATCACCTTTGATAGGTTTATAGTCGGTACTGCTGAGGTGAGAGGAGGAAGGAATTGTTTTGCCGTAGCTACTGTCAAACGAACATTTCTATTTGAACGAATATTCCATATGTGAACATTTCTATTTGAGGAGCACAGAAAATTTCAGGCACCATTTGGTTCCGGTACACCTGCCGCTTAAAGGGTTAAAACTAAAGGAATTAAAAAAAATTGTAGATGCCGTTAGCGCAATAGGCTTGAAAATTTCGTTTAAAGACGCGTTCATTACACCAGAAAAATCGGCGTTATTAGAATTTTCGAACCACGAAAGAAAATTCTGAGCTGTAATGAATCCTTTTTACCTGACGTTTTAATGCATTAGAGAATCTCAAGGAGAAACGTAGTCTCATTTTCAATGCCAAATTCTTTCAGAAACAGTTCAGTAGTTTCGTGCTTCGAAGCCGCTTATCTGAGCAATTTATAATTTTTGCTATCGAATTCCTCACGAGCTTGACTGTCTGGTTTGGGTAGGATTACGAGAAGTGTGTGTGCGGGGGATGGGGTCCATTATACTTTGCTCGCAGGTGTGCAGCCTCTAAATTCAGCTTTAATGAGGGCGTTTGTTGAAGAATAACGCTTCTCTCCGTGTTGGCAGCAAGAGTAGTTTTTGAACTTCAAGCTCAGTCACGTTGACCTAAGAGATTTATTAAATAACCAGATATGCTAATTTGTAGAGTTTTGGTTTATTTTCTGTATTTTGATGTTTAGGAAAGTTCCTCTGATTCAGCAATATACTGCAATTACTACATAGGTTCACATCAGGCGACTGTTCTAAGCAAATAAAAAATGTCACCCCCAACATAAAAAAAAGTTCAGTATTATTCTGGTATACATGCAGTGTATGTCTTATTTATTCAGTTACAAAGTTTAGTCTGTACTGTATACCCTCTAACCCAGTATTTCATAGGTTGTGCAGTTATGTACTGTGACGTCCTACAGAGGTAAAGCACGTGTTAAGACGACAAATCTGCAGCGATAAATTCCGTCCGTGTGGCTTAGTTGGGAGAGCAACTTACTTCGGTGTGAGGGGGCGGGATTTCGATATCGTCACGGATAAATTTGGGTTTTCACAGTACACATAAAAGAGGCACTCAGAAAATAGCATTTGGCTCCACGTACGTCAGCCATTTCATAAGAGTGGAAGAAAAGAAAATGTAAAACATGCAGTATATGTTTTTAATCAGAGAGGTAAAAACTGGGGGGGGGGGTAGTATTTTCAAAAACAAAAACAAAAGTAAGGAGGATTCCTTATAAATTCCAAGCTTCACTTAACAACTGTAAGATTGTGACGTACTAGAGGTGAAGCACATGTCAGGACGGCAAAGTTGCAGTGATAAATTCCCTCGGTGTAGCCTAATTAGTAGAGCATTCGGCTCCGGAGCAGAAGAATGCGGATCTCGTCACCAGCAAATTTGTGTGTTTACATTGGCGTCCGATTGCGGAAATGGGTCTACTGGCCGTTGGGTCTTCAAAAAATTAATGATGTCCGTTCCACACGCTGTCTGGAATTAATGAGACTTCTATCTTCGCTTCGAAAAATATGTGATGCTTCTTCCACACATCGTCTGGAATTAGTGAGAATTTCCAGGACCGGTCTGAGTGTAAGTACGAATATAGGCATGTGCTACATTTTGCGCCCCCCTTTTGATCTTTTTTTTTTTTTTTAGTAAGAAGCACCCAAACACAGTAAGAAATAGCTCTAATCTCAACTTAGTATGCTCAGTAGATATGTCACTAACTCCCTATTATATGCTACGCTACAAATAAATAGTTCAATATAATAATAATAATAATAATTAGACTGCCTCCAATGCATGGCTAACAAACGGATCAATCTTCCCCGAGACCGAAGGGTTCCTGATGGCTGTACAAGATCAAGTTGTAAACACCAGAAACTACCGGAAGCATATCTGAAGGACAAGTCAGTGGAAAGCGACGCATGTCGTCAATGCCATCAAGCGCCAGAGACCGTCCAACATATCACACCAGGGTGCAGAGTCCTCACACAAACAGAGTACACGAACAGGCACAATCAAGTCACCAAGATTGTCCATCAGAAATTGGCAAGAAAGCACCAGCTCACAACAACTGAGCCTGTCCCCTACTACAAGTATTAGTCAACAACGCTTCTAGAGAACAACACCCACAAGATGTACTGGGACAGATCGATCAGAATAGATAAGACCATATCCCACAATCGGCCCGACATCGTCCTGGTCGACAAGGAGATGTCAACATACCTCATTGACATAGCCGTGCCCAACACGTGCAACATCCAGAAGACGCACGGAGAGAAGCTGTCAAAGTGTAACGACCTACGATACGAAGTCAAGGAAATGTGGCATATGGAAAACGTCACCACCGTTCCCATAGTAATATCAGCCACAGGAATTGTACCTAAGACCATTCACAGCTCTATACAGACACAGACTAGACCTTCAACCTAACACCTACATGGAACTACAGGAGGCAGCTATCCTGAACACTTGTAGGATAGTAAGGAAGTTCCTGGACAACTGAGAGAAAGAAATACCACTTCCCAGACTTGGTACGTCGTACTTGTCCCGGAAGGAAGAGAAGAGAAACTTCAGAAAGAGGTGGAATCTTTAATAATAATAATAATTTTACTCACAAAATGTAGGAATCATAGATAAGTTGTCTGCGTTATTTACATGAAACGTTCGTCTGGGTAGGAGAAGGAGTAAATAAAGAATAGCAAACAATTGGCTTTGAATATGGGAATTGCAGTAAACAAACCCAGAGTCCCTTCCAGGAAGTGGTTCAAATTCCCCCAGTACTTTGTTAACCTTTTACTGGGGGCTTGGGACAAATTTGCCACAGGTGGGAAAGGAAAAGATGCAGCGGAGGGAGGAAATCTAAGATTTCCACTTGTCACTAAAGCCTTATTGTTATAGTATGTATACTGCATACAGTATAAGTCAAATACGTTTTCTTGCACACTTGCTCATCGTGAGGCGTAAATACTGGGAAATGTTACACCTTATAAGATTTCAAAAAGCTAAAAACGTTGTTTGCAAAAAAACATTTTAATGAAAACTGCTAGATGAATAGATTCCATTGTGACGTATACTCTAATTTAACTTTCCTTTATTAGTTTCTTTCTCTATGTTAATTTGAGTTCGTTCTCCTTACCATTTTTCAAACTTAACATGATATCTTCTCTCTCGAAAGAGTATGGTTGGTAACGCCATTGAGGTCAGAACGTATGACGTGTCGATGTGTCAGATGAGAAATGACAATATATATGTATAATGTTTGAGCTGTAGAAGTATGTGGTTGACCACTAGGCCGCAGATGGACTAGTGGTCAACGTTTGTGACTGTCACGGAGGAACTTCAATTTTGATCTCGGGCGAATACGAACGCTTGAACCACTAAATATCCGCCGTGCGTCGGATGGGCGCGTTAAGCCATCGGACCTCGGGTAATGGCTCCCCGGTAGTAAATAACGGCGTCTTCCTCCCCCTTTCTACCTCGCTTCCGTGTCACTAGCACAAATCTCTTAGCTTTCTATTTCTGAGGGTTGTTTAAGACCTGGGGTCAGACACTTTCTTCCTAAAATCCTCTACATATGATCTGAGTATGTGGAGATGATGGTAGTATGATAATATAATAGTAGTTGTGGAAGTTGAAGTACTTGAAGTAGTGATTTCTTGACGTCTGCGTATTTAATATTTAGAGTTGGGGGGTTTGTTTCTCGTTAAACGTTCTCTAACAAGTAATTAGATTTTTTCACTAATGTTGTTGAAGACTGAGTCGTGCTAAAGAAGTTTTTGCTGAATAGAGACTAATAGTAAGCAACCTTTTGTGAAGTTATTTGAGTGACTCCTGATTCGCTTAAAAGTGAAGTTATTAAGAACTGATTTGTGTAGTGTTCTGACAGCTATACTTAAACGAACATTACACCATGTAAATGAACACTATGATGCAGGCAGCTGTATTTCTATATGGAATTTCTCACGAGAGATAAGGGTGTGGCCGAAATTCCCAGAAAATAAAAAGAAAGTTGTTTTTTTAATTTTGTACCCTTGGTTCCCAAATTTTTTTCAAAGATTTCGTGTTGCAACCGATTTGTTTTAAATAGCACCATGATCTTTAAAATCATTCCTGTATGGCTGCTAGAAGATTAGCGGATCTTATGCTATAGGAATGTAAAATGAGCTGCCTCGGTACAGCAGAGAGATATAACGTTCTGGCCTCTAATCATGGGTTCGAGATGGACGAGGGGTCGAATCCGGGCTGGCGTGGATGGTGTGCTTGTCCTACGGCACTTGCTCCCATCAGTCTCTAAAAACAGGAGCCCTAAATTAGAGACACAGCCGACTGCTCACAGTTCTCGTTAAACTCATAAATAAGAAGAAAGATGACACCGAATTGTCGGGTGTAATAAGCACGTCTTTCGAATTCGTTCTGACGTAAATAAAATTCATCAAAGCTGTTCAAAGTCAATGGAACCGGTATTGAAAACAATAGCATCTGACGGAAGAAAAAGTTTTTCAATCGGGTTTTTAATCCCTCAGATATTGCTGTACACGGAATCATGAGCTTACGAACTCTTAAAAACAGAGATATGGCAAAAATAAGATGTGACTTTACGTCCCCTGGTGGGAACACCATGCATTATTTAAGGAAGAAAGTATTCTCAAAAGGTTTATCCATATGAGCGATATCGGTCCAAGAAAAAAAAAATTTAGTCGAGTTTTCAGGAGCCCAGATTTTGCTACATATACATCAGAAGCAGAAATTAAAACTTATGACCCCTGGTAGCCAAACCATTCTTTACCAAACATTAGAAATTATGTGAAAAATATTTTCCATCAGGTCTTGTATGCGATTCAGGAAGAATTTTTCAAATCGGAGTTTTAGGAGCAGAAATAACGCAGAAAACGCAATTTACCTTTGTGCCCCCAAGCGGAAAATCTATGATTTACATGAACATTTGGAATTTATATGGAAAATATTTCGCATCGGAAACACTATCCAACAAAGAAGGAATTTTTCAAATCGGACTCTTAGAAGTAGAGATATTGACAAAAATAAGATATACATCTACGCCCCCTGGCGTAGAAACCATGAACTATTTTGAGAAGAAAATGTTTCTAAAAGGCTTGTCGACATGTGTAGTATCTGTCTACAAACGGCGTTTTTTTTCAATCGAGAATTTAGAAGCCCATATTTGGCTGCAAATACATCAGAAGCGGAAATTAAGATTTACGCCCCCTGGTGGCCAAACCATTTTTTACAAAAAGTAGAAATTATGTGCAAACGATTTCTCATCAGGAGCTGTATCCGGTGCCGAAAGAATTCTTCAAATCGGAGATTTAGAAGCAGAGATATAGGGGGAAACGCAATTTACCGCTACGCCCCCTAGCGGAAAGTCTATGAATTACTTGAAAATTTGGAAATTATATGAAAAACATGTCACACAGAAAACACCATTCAACAAAAAAGGAATTTTTCAAATCGGACTCCTAGAAGTAGAGATATTGACAAAAATGAGATATACATCTACGCCCGCTGGCGGAGAAACTGTGGAATATTTTAAGAAGAAAATATTCCGAAAAGGTTTATCGATGTGAGTGGCATCAGTCCACGAAAGAATTTTTTCAATCGATATTTTAGAAGCTCAGATTTTATGGGAAATACATCAGAAGCAAAAATTATCACTTACGCCCCTGGTGGCCAAAGTTTTCTTTACCAAAAATTAGAAATTATATACAAAAGATTTTCCATCAGAAGATGTATCCGCTGAAGAAAAATATTTTCAAATCGGAGTTTTAGAAGAAGAGTTATCGGGAAAAATGTAATTTACTTTTACGCTCCCTAGCGGAAAATCTATGCATAATTTGAAAAAGAAACTATATCTAAAATACTCTTCGAGATAAATGGAATCTAAAGATAAAATATTTTTTTCAATCGGGTATTTAGAAGCAAATATGTGGAATAAAACGTATTTTTGAATTAGACCTCATCTGCATTTACGCCCTCTAGCGGCGAAATTGTACATAGTAAAAAAAAACGAAATAAAGAATCATCATTCGCATATTTTAAGCTTCCCAATGCAAAAAGAATTTTTCAAATCGGACTAATAGTTGCAGAGATATAGACGGACGGACGGACGGACAAACCGATAACATAAGCACGATCTTTTTTTACAAAAGACGTCCTAAAAAAAGTGAGCACAAATTGTACGAAAAACGTAATTTTCTCCCGACTTTCGGAGAGTGTGGCTCAACCCCCACCGACCATATTTCCGCGGATTTTTACATGTATACTCCTTTCCACATGCATAAAAGCTATGCAAAATTTGAAGGAAATTCAAGACCCTGAGGTAACACTCATTTGTTGATTTGACACAAAATGCGCATTTTCATTTTCTGCTACACTGCCACACGAAAGTTCACACCTCCTTTACATTAGTCAACGTAATCAAACATAATGTACGTTTCCACCGTTATCACAAGTGGCCTAACACCGAACTTTTCATAACATATCAAGTGACATATATCAAAAACCAGAATAATTAAGATTAAACTAGGAAGTCTTATCTAGGGCCATCAAGTGCCTCACGCAAGTTTGCGTTCACACTAAATTGGATAGATAAATATTACAAAGGAATGACGACGATTCACCTGGTGTATTCAAGAGTTCCTTGAGAAACAAACCCTCGAGATTGAACTTTCGCTCATATTATCTCTTCTCGCTTGACTCCTGTCACGCACGTGTTCTTCTACGGAAATGACGTCTTCACTAAAAGAAACGTGGAGGGCAAAAGCTTGTTTTCTTCAGAAACTGCCACAATATTACCTATAGCTGCAGCTTTTGATCTATATGTCATTGACACAAAGATAAATTTCATTAGATCAACGGCTAAACCCAGTGGTTTGTATAGTCTGATAAGAAATTGTTTCGAACTAATGAGCAGGCGCGGACTGGGCCGCCGGGGTATCGGGAGAATTCCCAGTGGGCCACAATATTCTGGGCCGATAGGCCTTATGCTAATTCAGGTAAAAAAGCTGAATATATACACTGCTGGACAATTGCTAAGGACGGATCATAAACGGCTATATAGCGCATAAAAAAGTAAGTGTGGTTGGATGCCAAGTGAAATAAAATAATGTCAGAATGCCAGGACATTACAAGAAAGACAATTTATTGTGCTCTGAAATCCAGAAGGCTTTGGAACGTGTTCAAGGGACAAACAGGCCATTTTGTGCAGAATACGTAAACGTGAAAAAAAGGCCATTACCGTCCGCAGGCGTTCCGGCGTAAGATGTCAATACGGGATATGGCCACCATGGAGGGCGATGCAAGATTCCACACGTCGTGTCATGCTTTGTACAACATTATCAAGCAGCTGTTGGGGTAATTTATCCCATTCCTCTGTCAGTGCACGGATGAGGGTGTCCTTGTTTATTGGAGGGCATTGGCGACCAGCAAGACTCCTCCCAAAAGCATCCCACACGTTTTCAATGGGATTCAGATCTGGAAAACGTGCTGGCCATACGAGGCGTTGAATATCCTTGCTCTCAAGACACTCCTGGACAGCGACTGTTCGATGACATATTGCGTTGTCGTCCATGAAAATGAATCTATCACCGACAGCACCACGGAACATGCGAACATGAGGTAGCAGAACATCAATAATGTATCGTTGGTCAGTCATAGTCCCAGTTGGAAGCACATAGAGGGACGTACGGCCATTGATCATGATGCCAGCCCATACCATGACACTACATGTCGGATATCGGTCCCTTTCCTGTATGTTTGCTGGACAATATGCAGTACCACTATCACGCCAGACCAGTTGTCGTCGACAATCCGACGATAGACTGTATCTACTCGCATCTGAGAAGAGGACAGCAGACCAGTCGTTATCAGTCCAATTGCGATGTTGATGGCATCATTTGCAAACGGGCGGTACGGTGACGTCTGGACAATGGGATGCACACAACAGGACGGCGGGCGTATAGTCCTCCTTCATGCAAACGTCTGGCGACAGTTTTTCGGAAGATCCGCTTGCCAGTAGCAGCCATAAACTGATTTGCTACCTCACTAGCTGTGCTGCGCCGGTGTCTTTTTGTTGATAGCACTATGTACCGATCTTCTGCATATATCGTACTGCGAACACGACCTCCCCCGTGACGTTTGCTACACTCTCCATTTGTTTGAAATGATTTCCAAAGCCTTGAAACAACACTGTATCTGACGTCGAACTCCCTGGCAATATCTGTTATTTTTCGCCCTTCTTCAATCTTGTCAATAATACGGCAACGCGTAAAATCGTCTAGGTGATGTCGGGAAGACATACTGAAAATTGCAAGTTCGTCAATTGATTCTTTCCCTTTCAACTTTGCGTTTGAACAACGACGGTCAATACGCGTCAAATCCTTTATATCTCTTATCAGCGCTATGACGGCACGAACAAGTTCGGCAATCCAAAATTTGCATACCCACAACACGTCTTACTGTATCCCGCACTTATGCTAATTTCCACATTTTCCTGCCTTCCATTTTATGGTTGCTATCGTTGCTATTGTCATCCGTCCTTAGCAATTGTCCGGCAGTGTACTTGTACTTCAGCAATATTCTTTCAGAAGAAAACCAAAATCTACTGAAACTGCAAAGTTTGTTTACCACTTAATTGACGGCTTCGAAAAAAAAAAAACTGTACGTAGCAAATGTTCTGTTGAGCCAAACACTATTTTGATACATCCCTTCTCTTTCTCTTTCTCGAATTCCGAATTTAAGCCCTGTCCCTTTGGGCTCATATCCCATACTTCCGTCTTCTTTGCCAATTGAAGTTGAATATATTTTGGGGCTTACAGTTGCACGAATTCTTGAACTGCAGTTTTGGAAAGTCTGTTTCAGCTACATGCAGTAAAAAGACTTTTGCCATTTGAAAGTAATAAAACGTAAATTGATCTTCGCATTCTTTAATTTCTCTCACGTTATAAATTTGCACTGAAATTCTTGCAATTCTGGATATACAATTTTCTCAAGAGATTGCTTCGCTCTTTGTTTATTAGTAATAGGCAAGTCTTGAAAAACAAACTAATTTTTGGTACATTCGGATTACCGTTCTCACTAAAAACGAAGAAACTATTAGAAAATCTGAATTCAGCTAAAGCAGCAAAATTCCTGAGAATGGAATAAAGTTTTCGACAGTCTGTCTCAGAGAATGTACCTTGTCTGTTGCTTCTTAGCAAACGGAATAAAAAATTTTTTCTCACGCTAAATTTAACCAGTCCATAAAAATGGGTAAAATGTTGTTAATTGGGTAAAATGTTGTTAATTGGGTAAAATGTTAATTGTTATTGCCTTAATACAAAAAATTACAATGATTCGTAGACTTGTGTTGAAAAGATGTTTGAACAGTAAATGGTGATGCTGATATACAATTTTTTTTTTTTTTAGGAATGGAGTAATTTGACAATTCTTCCGAAAAGTGGGCCGCTCAAAATCAGCTTTCAGGGCCCTTTATGTTTCGCCAGTCCGCCGCTGGTAATGAGTGTTACCAACTGAAGTAGAGATTTAAATTGCCTAGAAAATACACGGAATGGACAGAAATCATGGGACATCTATACCTTGTAACGGATAGGAGCACCTTTCACTGGGGTAAGTGCAGTCACGCGGAGAGGAATTACGTACACTAGGTCACGAAAGAGTTCTATAGATATCTCACCCTTGTAGGATGCACCGCTGTCCATTGCATTTCAGGTTGAAGGATCCAAAGCTCGAACTCACCTTTGTACAGCATCTCAAAAATTTCCCACAGGGTTCATGTTCGGTGAATGGGGAAGCCATTCCATGGTGTGAATTTCTGAGGAATACTCTTACAACCATGTTTTAGTCACCACGACTTTGAGGGAAGCGCATTATCCTGCAGGATGGAATAAAGTTTTCGACAGTCTGTCTCAGAGAAAGTACCTTGTCTGTTGCTTCTTAGCAACGGAATTAATTTTTTTTACGCTAATTGCCCTGCGGGCTCATGATGACCACGAATGGATATATACATATTCTGCAAGGATGAATACGTAGCATGAACCGTTCAGAGATGCATCTGGACGTACTAGAGACCACAAAGTATGCCAGCTGAACGCGCCCCAGACCATAACCGAGCCTCCACCAGAGTGAACAATTCCTTGTTGACATGCCGAGTCCAGTGTTTTATGCAGTTTCCGCCAGATGTGCACTCTCTCGTCTGCGCAAAATTACTGGAAATGAGCCTCATTGCATTAGCAGTCCGGTCTCCAATCATCCAAGGTCCAGTGTGGATGTTCTTTCATCTTAATAAATACACAGTTGACGTGGATTAGGAACATCAAATAGAAGTCATCGCTCTTTCCACGTTTATATCCACGATGAGAATTTTTCCGTGACTCACTTATAAACGAGGAAAGAGCGATGACTTCTACATGATGTTCTTTCGCCTTGTTGAGTCGTGCAGTCTGGCGATTTGGCGTTAGTAATGGGACTCTGGTGAATCCGGGGGCTCCCATAACCTATTGCGTCTACTGATCACCTTATGGTCTTATTGGAGACATTTCTGGCACTTCCCTCGTTGAATCAGCAACGAGGGAAGTGCCAGAAATGTGTGATTCACGCCGCTGTCGCTCTCCGGTTGGCATATTCTCATAACTGCGGAATATCGTCGAGAAACGTGGACTTAAAAATGACATAACAGAAAACGAAATTGATGTACAATGCTTTTTCAAGGACTGAAGATTTAGAGATTGATGGAGCAATTTCAGAAGTAATCGATGCCTACATTTACCTTGGACAACAGGTATCAAGTAAGGGCCATATGGAAGAAGAAATTAATAGGCGTATAAAATTTGGTTGGACAGCATTTGGAAGAAAAAGTACAATTTTCAAAAGCAATTTCCCATTATGTTTCAAAAGAAAAATGTTTAATCAATGCATCCTTCCAGTTCTTACTTGCGGATCAGAGACATGGACCTGAACTGAAAAGGATATCCAGAGGATGCAAACCACTGAAAGAGGCATGGAGAGGTGCACGCTTGGCAAAACCAGGAAGATAGAAAATAGAACTCACGGATTAGGAAAATGACGGGAGTTGTTAACATCATGATCAAGGTAAAATCCCTGCAATGGCAATGGAATGGACATTTTTCCAGAAGAACTGACCGCCATTAAATAGCTGAAATACTATACTGCATTCCAAGAGACAAGAAAAGACCCAGACGAATACTTAAAGAGAAATGGATGGATGAAATCCGTAAGCATGTCGGAGTGACATTGAGAAGACTGACACAAGGCAGAAAGTTGTGGAAGAAAGTTGGGGGGGAGGGACCTTCATCCAGCAGTGGATTGATAATGGTGATGAATGATGATGGCTCCCAGGGAGGGGACAGAAGCAGCGCCATCGAACTAAGACTCCGCCCATGCTTCATCTTGCGACTCGAACCGGCGCTCAACATGGACGATTTGTCAGATGCCTGCGCCTCCGATCACTCCGATTTCAGGCGCGACTAGAGTATACAGAACGTCTGAAGTGCTGCTCGTACGTATTTTAAAGGCTACCGATCATTCGTACCAAAATGTTCCGGGTTCGAATCCCGGTGAGGCATGGATGTTGTGTTTGTCTTACGGCACTGGCTCTCTCCCTTCCCTGGAACCAGTGACCCTAAAATTAGGGTCGGGCGACTATTTATAGCCCAATGAGTTGCTCACTATGGTTGTTAAACCTCAAATCGAAAAAAAAATATTTAAAAGGTTGCATGAAAATATTGCTGCATTGAAGTGAATGCTGTAACTTTTTTTTTGAAGTAACGAAGTAATTCTGAGCATTTGTTCGAGATGGGCAAATCCGTGTGGATGTTGTGTTTGTCTTACAGCACTGGCTCTCTCCCTTTCCTGGAACCAGTGACCCTAAATTAGGGACGGACGACTGCTTATAGCCCATCAAGTTGTTCACAGTGGTCGTTAAATCTCCAAAAGAAAAAAAGAAAGAAAGAAAAGAAAAGAAAAAGTAATGAAGTAAACATTGTAACCGCACGTAGTCAGTTCATTTTTCCATTAAATTGCAGGATGGCGCTCCCACAGTTCGGGCCGACCTTTGCTTTTTTGGAATAACTGGTGCAACGGCTTTATGTCAAATACCCTTATAAATACATATGTCAAAGAGTGCTGAAACATATGACAAATTTATACGAACTCTCTTTGTCAAGTAAGAAATCTGCCTACATTAGGGTGATTGGCATCTGGCTTTTTAATGCTGCTGCGAATATTTGAATCCTAGTAAGGAACTACAGTAGTTTTTAATGGCTGTCTAAATTAGGAATAAGTCACTTCTCCTAGACTTAGAAGTAGATGCTTCCATAAAATCCCTTTGAGAATAAGAAATGGTGCAAATATTTCATATAAAATGTCAGTAAACAGAGATATTCCTCCACACAGGAAGATAATTACTATTAATTACTTTAATCTTAATAAGAAATTAGCGCAGTTTTTCGTTTTATTCAAGCAACTAAAGAACATAAATGTCTGAACCGCGAAGTAAAAGTAGTAATTGAAAACTTCTATGCAAATAATATATATGAATTTTTCTACGAAACATTTCCGAATGTTGTCTCCTTTTATTTGAAAAATAAAAATGGTAATTTCACGTGGTAATATTAGATACATTTGAGCAATGAACTGTGGTAGTAAAACAAACGCGGAGAGTCAGGGAGAGTGATAGTTGTTTCGACAAAATCCGACAGAAATGGAATAGTCAAGGCAATTATTCAGTTATCGGTTAGATGACCAGAGAACGGAGAGGCCATATAATGACTGGCATGCCATAAAGTCAGAGGCACAGCGAAAGTAATAATTTGACCCGAATTTGTCATTTCAAACTCAAGGAGATTAGAATAAGATATCTGGAGATGCCCTGGTCAATGGAGCAGTAACACTTTACGTGAAGCCTATAACCACGAGCAGCGACCATTTAAGTGTGGGACAGCTGGTAGTTTTCTTTTCTACTGCAATGTTTTTTCTGTTGGGCGAATCCAATGGCGCTCTCACGGGGGTGGCCCAGGGGCCCATCCATATAAGAAATCACTTTGTCCTTCGTTTTTTGTTACTGGATACTTATCTTTAAATATATTTATATTTGCATATATATTTGTAAATATATATTTTGCGAATGATTGAAAACGCACTTTAACACGGCAGAGATGCTTTTTTTGCTTTCAATATTTTAGGAAAGTTTTCTTTTGTTTTGTTGTTGTTGTTTATTTTTCGTATTTTCAATACTTTGAGCCACCCCATGAAGAAATCCTGGGTGCACCACTGGCCAAATCGCATTCTTTCACCATAAATGTCTAATTTTGCAACGTAACTTTTTGCCGACATGTGAGAACATGCTAGATTTAAAAAATTCTTAATTATTTTGAAGCACTTTCTCATTGTTTTTAAATGCAACATCCGAAACGTTAACAAAACAAAACGTTATTTTTTTTATTGGAGGTTTAACAACTACCGTGAACAACTTGATGGAGTATAAGTACCCAGCAAAAACAGTCCTGCTGGGCCAGCACTGGGCCATTGCTGGCAGCCAAGCAGTGGCCCAGCACTATGTTGCCGCTGCCGAACCTTCAATTAAATGTCCGGGCGGCCAACAGAAGGGCCAGCAGTTCAGGCCAACTGCTGGCCAACAGTTGGCAATCCATCAGTTGTCATATTCCACAATAGGGCCATCAGCTGTCCATCACAGGCAATAGCTGTAACAAGTGGCCCTTCAGTGGCCCTGCAAGCACGTGCCAGAAATGATGGCTAGCCTAATGTGGTCCGCTAGTTTGCCGGTAGTGGCAACCAGCAACCACGTGACGTAACTGGTGGCTTGCCGAATCTTGTCCGCCAATTTCCCAGTAGTAGCCATAATAATAATAATAAAAAAAGAAAAAATCAAGGATGACCGCAGTTTCCCAAAGCTACCATTTTTTTTTTCTACCTTTACGAAACTTGTGAGTTATCGCACTGCGCTGTGGAAATTTTCTCAAAAGACCAGCAAAACGCCCGCTTGCATCTTTTTTCCAACAAACGTTGTTTTAATGGTTTTCCTCTCTACCGACCGAATTAATTTGCCACGCTAGAGCACATGCTTGAACTGTCTATTTCGTACATAATGTGTAACCGAATGCTTCCCTCTTTCATTTTACAATATTGCGAGGTATTTTTCATAAAAGTCAGTTTCATATAATTCATAAATTTATTTTTTCAACGTAACGAAAGTTTTTTTTTTTTTTTTACCTTAAGGGAACTTCACTCATTTTCAAGGAGTGTACATACTTAGAGTCGCTTTCCAAAGTTTTGTACTGTCCTTGTCGTCTTGAAAAGAGATTGTGGAATAAATATATATTTACCCGGGTTCATGTCATCTTCTGTTACATTTTTAACGTTGTGTCTTTCCTTTCCGTTGTCCGAAGCTGCATTTGTTTTAAAGAGGAAAGATATTTTATTTTACTTCTCGTTATTTTTAGAAGCGAATTCCTCCCAGTCTTGTGTATTCAACCCATGGATGAGTACACCACATAGCGTTGCTTTTTTTTTCTTTCAAATAATTAATAAATTTTATACGCGTATAATTCTTTTTTTTTTCCAACAAACGTTGTTTTAATGGTTTTCCAGGATATTTGTTTCAAGCGGTTTCAAATATTTTCTTGTTATTCATCCACTCCATTCCATGAATTGTTATTCATGGAAATGGAGTGGGCGTATTTCATGGCTGTATTCTAGTATTTTCCGGCTTAATCTGATATCTTCGTCGACGTAGAATTTCATTAGGGAATTAATTCGCCTCTCTACATATGGATTTTTTCTTAACATCCACTAAATTAACACGATGGCGATAGCGTCGTCTTCAACTAACTGGTACCATGAGAGACACAGCAAGTGTTGCTTCTGCGCATGCGCAGTCCCGTTGCTTCCACCTGCTGTTGGGGTTGCATTGGTTGCCAGCAACGGGCCACTAGTGGCACTTGCTTGGATACCCACAATTCACGGCGATGCTGCAGGGCCATCAATGGCTCGCCAACTGATAGCGCTGCCACCAACGGACCACTACCGGGCCGTGAGCGGCAGATTTCAGCCAACAGTGACCCATCACTGCCAGCTGCTGGCCAGCAGTTTCCCAGCACTTGTGTTTTTGCTGGGTAGTCGCCCGTCCCTAATTTAGGGCCACTGGTCCCAGGGAAAGGAGAGAGCCAGTGCCGTAAGACAAACCCAACATCCATGCCTCACCGGGATTCGAACACGGACCCTTGCGGAAGAAAGATCAGAGGCCATCGCTTAGACCACTGCGCCACCGGGGCGGCACAACTCGTTTCGGTTTGGTATTAACACGATTTCTACAATCCAAAACCACGCATTTTAAAACCACGGCTGAAGTACTATAAAGCCACCCCGGTGGCGCAGTGATCTAAGCGCTCATGTATGTCTCAGATGGATCCGGGTTCGAATCCCGGTTAGGCATGAATGTTGTGCTTGTCTTACGGCACTGGCATTCTCCCTTGCCTGACGTCAAGGGCCCTAAATTAGGGACTGGCGATTGCTTATAGCCCATTGAGTTGCTCACGATGGTCGTTAAACCCCTAACACACACACACAAAAAAAAACGATAAAAAAGTGCTATAAAAATATCACACAGTTAAAACTGCATCGAACTCCATAGAGTATCATGTAAACAACATTAAGCTTCCCACACTTTGTGGCTTCACGGTTTAGAGAGCTAAGGCATCTCCAGAAGTCTTATTCTAACCTCCTTATTCAAACTATTTTTTTATTGGAGGTTTAACGACTACTGTGAGCGACTAAGTGGGCTATGAGCAGTCGCTCGTCCCTAATTTAAGGCCAATGGTTCCAGGGAAGGGAGAAAGCCAGCGCCGTAAGACAAACATACCATCCATGCCTCACCGGGATTCAAACACGGACTTATCTCGGATGAATGATCAGAAGCCATCGCTTAGACCACTGCGCCACCGGGGCGGGGCAGCTATTCAAACTATATCACCCTTCTGAAGAGAGTGAAGATGACCACTGAAGCCTGCTGTTATTCTCACGGTGGTTAACAGTGAGAAGATCATGGAACACAGGCGCTAACTGAATGACATACTATAAAATTAGTGATTAATTTTGGGTCTACAGATTGCATAAGACATCCGGAGCAAGCAAGGAGTATTAGAAAGTTTTCAATGCAAGAGGATGGATGGAGGCTCAGAGCTCGGACCATGCCCTGCCTACGCACGTCACATAGCAAATCCCGTTCGCAGGCGATTACATTATTGACATTGCTATGAAGACTAAAATAACCTCACAACGATACGTTTGGTATTCGAAAAATGTAGCACTCAAATATTCGGAATTTTAATTTAAGTTCTAGAAATAATGATCTTTTGAAATTGAAAAATTTATATGACAAATAAAGCCAAAAGTTGAAGGTGACGGTCCCTACTTAAGAAAAAGTTGAGTTGGTCATGTCCCTCCTTTTCCATTCGATTCTGCGCCACTGTAACTGATGGTTTTTAATAATGAAACGCATCATCATCATCATCATCATTGTCAACCATTATCAATCCACTGCTGGACGAAGGTCTCCCCAAGTTTCCTCCACAACGGTCTGTCTTGTGCCAGTCTCCTCCATGTCACCCCTGCATACTTTCGAATTTCATCCACCCATCTCCCATGTGGTCTTCTTCTGGGTCTTTCTTGTCCCTTGGAATCCAATCTAAAATTTCGGCTGTCCATCGATGGTCTGTCCTTCTGACAGTATGTCCAGCCCATTGCCATTTCAGGGATTTAACTCTGATCATGATGTCTTCCACTCTTGTCATTTTTTTCGGATCCACGAGTTCCTCTTCTTATCTCTCCTGGTTACCCCAAGCATGCACCTCTCCATGCTTCTTTGAGCTGTCTGGAGCCTTTGTATGTCTCTTTTAGTTAAGGTCCACGTCTCTGCACCATACGTAAGCACTGGAAGGATGCATTGATCAAACACTTTTCTTTTAAGACATAATGGCATATTGCTCTTGAAAATTATGCTGTTTCTTCCAAAAGCTCTCCAGGCAAGTTTTGTACGCCGATTAATTTCTTCATCAATGTGACCCTCACTTGATATCTGCTGTCCAAGATAAACGAACGTGTCTGTTATCTCCAGCTTTTTTCCATCAATCGATAAATCTTCATTTCTTGTAAAAGCATTGAACATCACTTTTGTCTTCTGAAAGTTCATTTTTAATCCCACTTCTTTACTCTTGTCCGCAAGTTCCTGGATCATACTCTGCAGCTCTGATGGGGTAGTTGCAAAAATGACTACGTCATCAGCAAAACGAAGGTGGGTTAGATAATCTCCATTAATCTTTATCCCCTTGTTTTCCCAGCTCAGCGACTGAAAAACACCCTCCAATGTGGCATTGAAGAGCTTCGGAGATATGGTGTCACCTTGTCTCACTCCCTTTCCAATTTTTACGTGTGTTGTATTTTCAAACAGCCTAATCTTTGCACTTGCATTTTCATAGATGTTATTAATAATATTAATGTATGCATCTTCAATACCGCAGGTTTTCAGAGCCATTGTAACTGCTGATGGTTTCACCTGAATCAAAGGCTTTTTCATAATCGATAAAAGCCATGCACAATGGAAGTTCATATTCCCTCGCTCTTTCAATTAGTTCTCTCAGCACGTGGATATGATCTATTGTGCTGTAGCCACTCCTGAATCCAGCTTGTTCTCTCGGTTGAGCCATGTCCAGTGTTACCTTCAAGCGGTGTGAAAGAACTTTAGTGAAGATTTTATAAACTACTGATAGGAGGCTGATAGGTCTGTAGTTTCCGAGATCCTCAATGTCACCTTTCTTATGTAGCAGGATCATTGTAGCGGTGTTCCAATCCTCAGAATCTTTCCTTCATTAAGGCATCGAGTGAAAATTTGGGCGAGTACTGTTTCGATTTCTCCACTTGCTTCTTGTATGATGTCTACAGTAATTCCATCTTCTCCTGGAGCTTTTCCTCTCTTCATGTTCTTGATTGCATGTGCAACTTCTGCTGGAAGGACTGGAGGAACTCTGGTACTGGTATCTTTCATGATGTCTGGAGTGCATATATCATCCCTTTCATATAATTTGGAGTAGAAATCTTTCACTCTTGTCAAAATTTCTCCTCTATTTCTTGTTACAGAACCATCTTCTTTTCTCAGTGCCATAATCTGTTTTCTTCCCTTACTGAGATGTCCCTTTGCTATCTTTAGGCTTTGGTTGTTTTCAATTGCTTTCCTCACTAGTTCACAGTTGAATTTCCTTACGTCTTCAGTGATACTTTTTCTTACTGTCTTGCATAGCTCTATATATTCCACTTTGGAAGTCACATCTTTAGTTGTCCTCATCTCTCTTTTTTTTTGCATCAACATTTTGGTTTTTCCTGATAATTTGTTCACATGCAACTTGTTCTTAGACCCAGCTAATTTTGTTGCTGTTTCCATAAGAGCTTTGGTTACTTTTCTGTTAACTTCAGAGATGTCCACTTCTTCCGATGTTAGGCCTTCTAAAGCAGAGAACCTGTTCTTCAGTTCTAACTTGAAGGTATTATGGTGTTTTTTAAGGTTGGTTATGTCAATAGATTTTGTTTGTCTTATGAGCTTGCCATATAGAGTATTAAATCCGTTCAATTTTGTAGTGCAGTTAGCACAAAGATTCGCCAAGCTTTCGCACTCCACTGAGAGGCTTTTTCAAGGCAATGGTAGACATAAAAATGCAGGGAACTGGAACACGTAAAGAATGAAGATGATTTTTGAAAATAACGTGCGTGACATCACGATATTACGCGAATTTTTATCACGCAATTATACGGTGCGCCGTGATATGTTTTCATCTTTTAATAACGCATGCCAAACCATTGGTAGTTCAGTAGAGACTATATGATTGCATGCCAGTTTGCTGGATAGGATTTCGACTGTTTCCCTGATGGCTGTCTCTTTAAAATTCGTGTAAGGGGCAATTCTTCTAATATTATTCCATACAGGAGCGGCCAAGCAATGCATGACTTCTTTGGCAATTGCTGTGTTCTGCATGTCCTGGTTCACACTTTGTTCGTGTTCTTTACATCTAGTGTCCAAGGATCGCTTTTTCATTCCGATATATATCTTTTCCGTGTTGTCAGGATATACCAACGGTATAGCACACACATCCGCCTTTTCTTTATCACACTGTTTCTCCTTGCAACTTGGTATTATATGTGATAACGGGGTAGGGGACTTCATTGCTATTGATATGTTGTATTTGCGTAATAAATTCTTTAACCAATATGTAAATCCTGGGATATATGTGATGGATCCTGCGTATGTCATCGTCTTACTAGCCGATTTTGTTATTGCTGACATTATACGATTTCTTACAGTCCTATGTATTCTGCCTATGTCATCCTTCTTATATCCAGCCTTTGAGGGCGGCGTAAAGCATGTGCAAAGTGTGCCACCGCACAGGGCGGTATGAGGGGGCGGCGAAATTACTTTTTTCTTCTTTTTTGTATAGCACCGGAGAAGCGTAAAAAGGTAAAAAGGAGAAAGCAACCTATCCTATTTGTAAAGGACTTCTTTCATCCAATATTAAAAATATGCTGAAGGAAAGGAGTTGGGTTGTTTATCCTTTTAGTGTTGCTTACATGAAAAGAAGCGATAGGATCCTGTGGTCTTGTCCAAAGCAGACGCATGTGCGTTCGCGCCCTTGCGAGCGTTATGAAAGAGGAAGGGGAGCAAGCAGTTAACTTATGAAGGAGATGATGAACCTACAGAAAATCTAACGATGCGTTATAAAGTTGAATTTTACTTTCACCTTTTAGACATTATAATTGCATCTTTGGAAGAAAGATTCATACAATTGAAATCTCACTGGGATATCTTTGCTTCTCTTTATAATGCAACCAAGCTCCAAGACATGGCCATTGATCTGCTCAGTGAAAAATGTTCTAACCTTTCCAATGTTTTATAAGACAAAGATTAGGAAAGCATGAATTCTGATGAATTAAAAGATGAACTGAAAATACTCTCGACTTTATAGTGGAGCCTGGTATTGGTCCGATAGAAACTTTAAAATTCATTAATCCACACAATTTTGCCCCAAATGTGAGTGTGACGCCCCATATCCTACTGATTCTACCTGTAACTGTAGCTATAGTGAGGAGAGAACTTTCTCTAAACTTAAGCTTATCAAGACATACTTGCGGTCAACTATGTCACAGAGCCGTTTGAGTGGACTGGCAATGATTTCAAATGAACATCAATTGGCTAAAAAATTAAACTACACAGAAGCTATCAAAGAATGTGCAAGATCTAAAGCCAGAAAAATTCCTTGTATTTGA
Organism: Macrothele yani; assembly: GCA_039090855.1. Classification (NCBI taxonomy): domain Eukaryota; kingdom Metazoa; phylum Arthropoda; class Arachnida; order Araneae; family Macrothelidae; genus Macrothele; species Macrothele yani. Next base: position 153,590,798 of record CM076996.1, read on the forward strand.
ACTATCTTTACATTATTTTCTTCTTTTCCTGTTTAAACAAAATTATCAATTATTTTGGCGTAATTTTTTGATTACGAAATTCTGTGATGCAATGAAAATATAGTTCTTTTTATTCATTATATCACAGAATTTTATTGGTACGTTTAATTTGTAATGTATTAAAAGTTCAATAAATTCGTTTATTAACCAGTGGGCTCATAAATTTCTATTTTATTCCAACTTTTGTCAAGTACTAAGCTTCCTGTCGAGTACTAGGTTTCTCATTTAGACTACTTAGTATTCGACAGCAAGCAGGCTTTTGCAGCTAAAGTAATAAATATGGAAATAAAAAGGTTTAATTGGCTTCCTTATTAATCCAAGAGTACCTTTACACCGATGAGCCGTTACATTATGACCACCCCGAGCTTAGAGAAACGAGCTTACCTGGAGACCGAACCGTGGCGCAGGTGAAGTTCACAGAGCAGTATATATACAACCCCAGGACTGGGTTTTGGTTAGATGAGTGTTCGAAGTCAGAATGGGAAAAGCTGCCGATTTATCGGAGTTCGATAAAGGACAAATTGGGACGGCACGGCGCCTCGGAACTACGATCTCGGAAACGGCGTGGCTTGTAGGTTGTTCACGTGCCGCTGTAGTGAGTACGTATCAAAGGTGGTACACAGAGGGCCAAGCGACGAACCATGGTGCAGCCGTGTGTCGTCTGCATCTCATTGCCGCCAGAGAGGAGCGAAGGCTGTCGCGCATTGTTCACAGTGACCGGAGTTAAACAGTGCGACAAATCATCCGCGGTTACGACAGTGGTGATCAGGGCAATGTGTCACAGCACACACATCATCGCAGTCTTCTGTGCATGAGCCTACGTATCCTGCCGGGTCCCCATGCTCACTGCACGTCATCGCTAACAACGCTTGAAATGGGCCCAAGATCATCGAGATTGGACCGTGGATGATTGTATGAAAGAGGCCTGGTCTGACGAATCAAGATTCCTGGTACATCACATCGACGGCCGAGCGTGGACACGCCGATCACCATCGGAAGCTATGGCATCTGGATGCACTGTTGGGGAAAACAGGCCAGTGACGGTGTTATGCTGTGAGCGATGTTTTCTTGGTATACTTTAAGCCCCATTATCCCAATAGCACAATTCCTGACAGCTGTCAGGTATCTGAACATCGTTGCGGACCAAGTTTATCCATTCATGGCAACTGTGTTCCCTGCTGGTGATGGACATTACCAACAGGATAATGCGCCATGCCACACTGCCAGAATCGTCAAGGATTGGTTCGACGAACATGCTGGTGACTTTCTGTTAATGCCCTAGCCTCCAAATTAACCTGACATGAACCCAATCGAACATTTATGGTTCGACTTGGAAAAGAGGGTTCTCACTAAATCACCCCTCCCCGTTCCCGAAATGTACGGGGACTAGAGGACCTGCTGTTGACATTATGGTAGCACATACACCAAGATGCCTATCACCACCTCATGGAATCGATGCATCGCCGAGTGGCCACTGTTTTGCGGCATAAAGAGGGACCAACAGTTTATTAGGTAGGTGGTCATAATGTAATGGCTCTCGATGTATATACAATATCGTTTAGGGTTGTGACAATGTTTTTCTTTAATATTTGAATTTTGTGTGCTTGGTGTAATATTTATAAAATTCTGGGGAAACGTAAACTTTATGTATGAAGGAAAAATATTTAACACATTTTGTATTGAAATGTGAAGTAGAGAGGGAAGGAAAAAGTGTGAAACCCATGGTTGATTATGAGCTAAGAAATATTTGCTATATGGAAGAATAGGAACAACGAATTCGTGACAATTTTGCTGCAATTAGAGAAGGGGAGGGACGGCAAAAGGAAAGTCGCACAGTGCGGAATGTTGGCTAACGCCGGCCCTGCAGCCTTTGACCTTTGCTATAAATATTATCAATTTCTTTATTATTTAGGTGGTCGGGTTTGCATACGTTATACGCTCTATAGAACCATGCTCTAAATGCAGAAAGTTAGCATTCTTTTGGATAGTGTGAATCAGCAGGAACAAGGTTCGGTACTGCGGTCGGTTTATAATAAACGTTAAAATCGAAGCTGGATGTCCTATTTCTTCTGAGCGTGACGCCAAGATAATTCAACGTTCCATCTTTTTCAAGCTTCATGTTGAACTTTATCGTATTGTGTAGGTTGTTTATTTTGCTCATGAAATCAGAGGCGACTTTAGATCTTTTGGGGCCCTAGGCGCTGAAAGATTCAGGGCCCCTTCCCCATGATGTCCTCAGAAATTTTCATCCCACCTTATCTTTTCAGAATTTTTTTTTTTTTTTGGGAGATTAACAGGAAAAAACAATAAAGTCAAGAAAAAGGTTTTTACGCTCTTTAAAATGCCATTCTATCTTTCTATTATTAGAACGGTTTGTAAGAAACAGTGCTGGTGTAATCACTTTGTCTGCCCATGCACATCGAACTTTTTGTTTTTAGAGATATTTCAAAAATTGTTTTTGCGGCTAATAGGAAATCAAAGGATATTAAGTTTGGCACTTTAAATATCCCATATACTTCATGAATTTGCCGCTAAGGGGTTTCAAAGTCGAAAATTCAAAATATTAAAGTTCTATTTCGTGAAGAAATTATTCAACTTAGATAAAAAAATTATTTTTGTGCCTCTCAGATTAGGCTTAACTGTTCCTTCTCAAATATTTAAATTTTCCAATTAGTTCATTAATTTCCTGTTAGAGGCGTTAAGTCCAAAGAATTTGGTTTTAACAAATTTTTCGAAAATTATTTTTACGAATGATAAGACATAAACATTAATTAAATTTTGGCCATTTTAAATTTCACTACTAGTTCATAAATGTTCCGCTACGAGTTCTCGAAGTGGAAATTTAGTTACTTTTAGCTTTACGCTACAAAGAGACCATTTCAGTTACAGCAAAAGTTCTTGAGTTTGATGCGTTAGGCAAAACTGAGTACTTCAGCACATTTTCGGTTGCAAATTACTTGGCAAACTTAACGCTAAGGGCGCTGAAAATGGAATTTCTCTAAATTTATCAGTACATTGCGTATAAATTGTTATAAAATTAGAATACGTTTCAATTGGAAAACGGCCGCCCCGGTGGCGCAGTGGTCTAAGCGATGGCCTCTGATCATTCGTCCAAAAGGGGTCCGGGTTCGAATCCCGCTGAGGCATGGATGTTGTGTTTGTCTTACGGCACTGGCTCTCTCCCTTCCCTGGAACCAGTGACCCAAAATTAGGGACGGGCGACTGCTTATAGCCCATTGAGTTGCTCACGGTGGTCGTTAAACCTCCAATAAAAAAAAATGCAAAACGAGCTCTTTCCATTCCTTAAGCTGTATAAAATCATCTTGTTTTTACGTTATGAGTTAAATCAGTAGGAAATGAGAATGGTATCAAGAAGGAATGAATTACTTGAATGGTATCAAGAAAAAATTAATTACTTGAATGGTATCAAGAAAAATTAATTACTTGAATGGTATCAAGAAAATTAATTACTTGAATGGTATCAAGAAAAAATGAAATCCTCGACATTAGAAAATTCGGGTGAAATGCAATTTGTGCACAATATTTCACTTTAAAAGGGTGGATGACTTTCCGTGGAGGAGTATTTTTATGGCGAACAATTCCCTAAATCGAAGAAATTAAGCCGTTCATGTCATGGACCGTAATATTCTCGAATTTCTTTATTTTTAAGCCTAAATATTAACTCTTTTGGTTTAGATTGGTTCTTCGGCGATTTTTTTCCGGCCAGAAAATTCAGTCGACCTCAATGGACAATTGGCTTGAGGAAACTCCACGTATCTCGAATGAGGACATGGAGCTCCTCACAGGGGATTTCACGGGTACGGAAGTTTGGTCGGCGATCCAGGCCCTTAAACCCAGTAAGTCTCCTGGGTGCGATGGGCTTCCTGCGGAATTCTACAGGAAGTTTGTTAACAATTTAGCTCTCTGGCTTTGCAGTGTATTTAATGAGATTGTTAAGGCTGGTCTAATGCCGGAAACCATGCGGATGAGCATGGTTATCCTTTTGTACAAGACCCCCGGCACCCGTTCTAGATCGTTAGCTGGTTAGAAACCGGTGTCTCTCTCGACTGTTGACTAAAAGATCCTGGCCATAATCATCAATAGTAGGCTCTGTTTGGTTGCTAAACACCTAATCGGTGTCAATCAGACGTATGGTATCAAGGGGCGTCGAATGTTTTGGAACGTGTGTTGGTGATATTATCACTTACCTGGGCGAGAAGGGTATAAATATGGACCTTTTTTCGGCCGATCAGAGTAAAGCCTTTGATAGGGTTTCTCACAAGTCCATCGGGAAGTTGCTGGAGGCCCATGGCTTCAGGGATTTCTTTTGAAGTAAGGTAGGGACCCTCTACAGAGTTCTCTCCGAGAGGGTCATCATAGCTGGGCATCACTTTCCCCTCTTTGAGGTTCAAATGAGTGTTTGGTGTTAGAAACCCTGCTTAGGAAAGTCATTTGTGCTAACAGAGTTAGGGGTTTCCCGTTCCGGGGACTGTTGCTTCTTTGAAGAGTCTCGCTTACGCCGTTGATGTCCCCTTCTTCGTAGATGGGGAAGGTAGCTTGAGGGATTTGCAGGAAGCTTTTGCTGGGTACTGCAGAGCGACAGGTGCCCATCTCAACGAGAATACGTCGAACATTATGTTTTGGGGTAGATGGGATCGGCTGGCCGTCGCGGGTTTGGCCATAACCGAGGGACCTGTCCGGATATTGGGTATCCAATTTTCCAAGGACGGGGTCCACAGAAATACCTGGGGGAATATTCTTGCGAATATGAAGAAAGAGCAAGAGCGTTGGAAAGTTGGCGAATATCCTCCTGGTCTCTAAGTGCGCCTTTTCCGGAGAATTAGAGTTTCCATCCCTAGGTGTTATTAGGCTTCTGGAATGGCAATCTTTGGCTTCGTTTGGGCCGGCAAAAAGACCGAGGAGGTGGCTCGGGCTGTCCTTTGCTGTCCTAAGGAGGAAGGGGGCTTCGATGTTAAGAACTTTCCTACTTGGTTCAGTGCACTTCAGTTTTCAAGTGTGAGGGAGGCTCTTGCCGCCGACCACCCGTTTAAAAACTTAGTTTCCTACTTCATGGGTTTTGATGCGAAGAAGTATCTGCCGGGCCACAACTTTGTAGGTCCCCGTAGAGAGTCTGTTCCCAAGAAGTATCTCTTGGGTGGTCGCCTGCGGGACTTCGTAGAGGGGAAGCCGCAACGGGAAGGGGACGAGGCAGTCGTATGTTGATCTTCTCGCTAGGCTTAGGGAACACGTCATCAAGGATTTTAACGTTGCTAGGAACTTCTTTATGAGAAAGGCTTGGATGAGCATTCACTCGACAGGGGTGGACTGCAAGAAGAAGGACTTTAAGTGGCGGTTGGCCCACAATGTCCTTCCGACCAGGAATCGACAGTTTCGGTGAGGAGGCATTTCCTCCGATAGGTGTCTTTAGTGTGCGGGCATTGAGGACAGGTCCCATCTCTTTTGGACGTGCCACATGGCGCATCAGGTCTGGCAAGGAATCTGGCCTTGGGCTTGGCACAAGAGATTTGACGCCCTCCAGTTTCGTCCGGCTAACGTGTTTTATCTGCACCCTGCTCGGGCGGCGGGCAATGATGTATGGAGGATGATTATCTCCGAGGTATGTTATAAAATGTGGAGGGAGAAAAACAGGGTTCTGCATTCCCAGACTGCTAACTCTGGCTTCTCTGCAAGAACGGTCATCTTTTTTTTTTTTTTGATTGGAGGTTTAACGACCACCGTGAGCAACTCAATGGGCTATAAGCAGTCGCCCGTCCCTAATTTAGGGTCACTGGTTCCAGGGAAGGGAGAGAGCCAGTGCTGTAAGACAAACACAACACCCATGCCTGACCGGGATTCGAACCCGGACCCCTTACGGACGAATGATCAGAGGCCAGCGCCTTAGACCACTGCGCCACCGGGGCGGCCGGTCATCCTTCAAGTCAAGTGTTAGCTCCGGGACAGTGCAAGAGTGGACTCCCGCACTTTGACCGATCGGGCCTTTAGGTATCGGTGGGAGCCTTGGCCTCGGTTTATTACCGAGACCAAGGACAACTACACCTTTCACTGGGGTGACTTACTCTCTTAGTTTCGGGCGTTGAAGCCCGAGTGATCTCTCTGGGGGTGTTGGGATTTTTCTAGTGTTATGTTTTTGTGACTTGTGTTTGTTGTTTCGTCGGAGGGTGAGGAGGTTAGCCTCCAACCTCCTCATCAGTAGTTTATTTTGTTTTGTCTCCGGTCGAGGTTGGCGGTGCAGGCCGCTGACCGAGACGGCAGGAGTCTGTGTGAGTTGGGGTGGTGTGAGTTTCTGGGTTCTGTCTATCCTTTGCGCGCGTGTGTGTGTGAATGGAGGGTGACTGTAGGGAGGCTGTTGTGTATTTGATGCTTGTGGTGTGTCGGTTGTGTGTGGATGTGGGCCGGGGAGACGCCAGCCATGGGTCGTGTGAGTGCCTTGGCGCACCCGTTGACCCGGCGTCCTCTCTGACAGTCTCCCGTCAGAGCCACTGTCGCTTGGTCACCTCTGAATTAGACTTTGTCCAACTATATGCACGTACCGCGTGTACCTTCAGGTCACACCCTCCGTTTCAGGTGACCTGAATGACTCGGGGTTTTGATTGGTGTTTCCTGTTGTGCCGTGGTGAGTGTTTTTGGGAGTGTGTGTAAACATCAGTGAATCAAGTCCAGATGTACACTTGCGGCTTGGTGAACTGTGTGAAGATATTGCGTGGCGACAAAAGTTCGTTTATGGGGGAGGGGGCGTCGTGCGAGAGCACGCTATGCCGTCCCCTCTCCGAGCCCTCATAATTTGGGGGTCTTATACGAAGACAATGTCATGGACCAAGAAAGTTGGACAGTAAGAATTTCAGCAGTCAGTGCAGGAAAGTGAGAATGTATTTCTTGAAAGCATTTTTCTTATTATTTTCGTCGGAAAATAGAAAAGGTCTACATTTTTTTTATTCTGTCAAAGAGATGCATGAGATTGTTTTATACCTGCACTGCAGCTATCAGAAACAGAGGCACAAGAAATAAATCCAGAAGATCCGGGTTGAAAATGAAAAAGTAGGAACCACAGCTTTTCGAGTAAGAGTATCATTGAAACTTTCTTATTGCTTTTTCAAAAGTTAGTTTCATGTTGATTTGAGGAATAGAAAAGGTAAGAATACTTAATATTATCAGTACAAACCAGTAGATACAATAGACATTTATTTTAACACTATTAAATAAGAAAGAGATAGTGTAATGTTCTCGAATTTCTTTATTTTTCCAGCCTAAATATTAATTCTTTTGGTTTAGATTGGTTTAGGGAGATTCGGGCTGAGAAAGAACTTGATTACCCTATCCCAAAGGAAAAAAACAATTACCAGCAAACACCCCGATCATCAGGACAGTATCTACAAGCACTCCTCATCACAATTCAGTGGGAAAGGGGGAAAGCTTCCAACACAGATGTTTTCCTTCGGTTGGAAGTAGCATGAAAATAATTTATATAACAGCAGGAGAGTTAAGTATTCGCCTTAAACCGTGAAAATTATGGAAAGGGTGAATTCTTCCTTTATCTCCACTGAAAGGAAGGTTTAATTATTTTAACTGTTCCTTTCAAAACAAGTACATCGATAAGAACTCGAAAATTTGGAGTATCAACAAAGCAAGAAAAAGTATATGCTACTAACATCAGAAAGCCGCCCCGGTGGCGCAGTGGTCTAAGGCGTTGGCCTCTGATCATTCGTCCGTAATGGGTCCGGGTTCGAATCCCGGTCAGGCATGGATGTTGTGTTTGTCTTACGGCACTGGCTCTCTCCCTTCCCTGGAACCAGTGACCCTAAATTAGGGACGGGCGACTGCTTATAGCCCATTGAGTTGCTCACGGTGGTCATTAAACCTCCAATCAAAAAAAAAACCATCAGAAAGTGAAATATCAATTGACAGTACAAAGTGTCGCTTTAAAGATTGATTTGCTTTAAAGATTGATGTGTCGCTTTAAAGATTGATTTGCTTTAAAGATTGATGTGTCGCTTTAAAGATTGATTTGCTTTAAAGATTGATGTGTCGCTTTAAAGATTGATTTGCTTTAAAGATTGATTTGTATCCATTTCTACGTTTTCGGGGCCCCTCAAGCTCTGGGGGCCCTAGGCGCGCGCCTAGTGTGCCTAGTCGGAAATCCGCCCCTGCATGAAATCATTTAATTCGTCTATTCCAAGTTCCCATATGAAGAATATTTTGTCAGCTTAGCGGATCCACACTCGGGGTTTCGTGATACAATTTAAAAGGATGAGATCTCCTAGCGGTCTAAGTACTGCTTCCGCAAGGACTGAAGATACAGGTGATTCAGGTTAACCCATCGGTGCTCCTTCAGTTTGTTTGTAGATGTTTCCATCCAACTTGAAATAGTTGTGGTTAGTAACCAGATTTAAGGTGCAGATAATTTTCTTTGTTTGGGTCGGTGTGAATTCACGGGAAGTGACGATTATTTCTTCAAGGTATGCAACAGCCTCTGGTATAGGTATAGAGGGATATAAAGACACTGTGTCGAAGCTTCTCATTATATCATTATCAAATATATTTAAATATCTTGCGCGCTCCGCAAATTCTTTTGTTGACTTGATTACGTAATCTGAGTTTTTTAAACGTTCAGAGAAGAATTTAGCTGTGGATTTTTCTTCATGTAATATGTTCGTGATGTTACCCACATAATTTTCAAAATTCATCTTCGTTCCTTACGTGTTCCAATTCCCTGCATTTTTATATCTACAATTGCCTTGAAAATGTCTCCCGTTGGGGTGCGAAAGCTTAATTGGCGAATCTTTGGGCTAACTACACCACAAAATTAAACGGATTTAATACGCTATATGCGTTTCATTATTACTCATGTCTGGCGTATTGAAAATAAAGTTACTAGTGGTTTTTAAATATCTATTTTCGAAATTTTCTTCATCCTATAACATTTCTCAATTACAATTCTCTTATTTATTGATAAAGTGTGTGGTTTTTTTTTATTTTTTACTAAAAATAATTTTTTTTGACTGCTTATTATAAGATATGTGAGTTCAATGGAAACTACGACTGGCTCTCTCCTTTCCTGGAACCAGTGACCCTAAATTAGGGACGGGCGACTGCTTATAGCCCATTGAGTTGCTCACGGTGGTCGTTAAACCTCCAATAAAAAAAACAAAAAAACTACGAAACGTGGGTAAGAGAAGAAAGAACGACATTTACGTTTTTTTTTTTTTTTGTTTTTTTTAATTAATGTGAGAACACATTTACGTTTTTTTTTTTTTTTACTTTTTACTAAAAATAAGTTTTTTTGACCTCTTGTAAGATATGTGGATTCAATGGAAACTACGAAACGTGGGTAGGAGAATAAGAGAACGACATTGACGACATGACTACGTAATACCAATGCACGTGTGCTCTCTGCGTGCCCTATTCTGTTGCAGCTAGTTTAAAGAATTATCCCAGAGGTGGCGCTAGTTGAGATCTAGATATGGAAGTTTGTGAATCGGCTGCTGTCATCGAGAGATTTGCGCGGTTGTGGAGTGACAGGCATTGTTGATATTGTGGTTGTAATGATTTAACTGTTTGATTACCCTTTTGCGGATAAATGGGTACTGTGAACAAAAGGCAACGGTCGCGCCGAAGGCTTGCTGCCTTCAGCTTTTTATCAAATATTTCCCTCGATGGGACCCATAGAGACACAAAGCTGGGTATTTACAACCTCAGCTTGCAAAGCGATCACGCCAAGTCTGACAGTATCCTGCCACGAGAAAACATAAACAGAAACACGCCGACTTCAGGTCGGAAGGCATGCAGCAATAAAGAGCGTTTCATTAGGACTGAAGATATTCGCCGGCGAGTGGCTGTCAGTGAAGAAGGACTTCATGTTACTGAAGCAGGAGCATCTGGGCCAAGCCCAAGGGAAAGGTAATTAGTTAATTTTTTCCATGTTGCTTTTGCGTTTGTCTTTGGCTGCAAGCCATGCACGAGAATCCTATGTAGCGCGATGCAAAAGCTGAAATTCCGAAGTTAAATCAAAACTAATTTGACCATATTTCAAATATACATAACGGGTATCTCCAGTAGATTGCAGCACTAGAATTGCTTTGAATCGAGGCATTTTGTTTTCGGAACTTTTTTCAATTCATATTAAGAAATATAACATGACCAATGCTTGAAATTCAGCTGTGATGTTATGCGTAGGAGGATGAAGATTCAATGTCCAGCGATGTTTGAAAAGGAAAGAAAAAAATGCAAGGCAGATAAGTTATGGTGCTCAAAATATACTATGTGGCAGAGGATAGAATGAAAACTTGCACTCCATAGGTGTAGAATCAAATAGGAAGTGTGTATGTTGTGCTTCTCTGGTTTTCTAATATCTTTGAAGCAATAAATTCAGGATGAGTGACACCTTCAGTAGCTCAAAGGAAATGAATGCATCTAAATACAGTTTTCTTATAGTCCCTCAGCTGTAAGTGTTCACTATACAATTAAGCTATTATAAATTTGAGGCTTCTATATGTAATAGCAATGAATATGTTGTTAAAGTGGTTAAAATGCTACTTGCTCTTAATATGAGTGAGCTATGTAATTTTTATTAATTATGCATCAGACAGGCAGATATGAAAATTACACATGGATCATTCCAGGTGAATAAAACCAATGAAGTTACTAGACCCTCAGCAATTTCTGTAATTTTTGGTAAACCGGTTGGGTGTAGCATGAAAATAAATTGTTCCAAAAATGAAATTTCTGCGACAAAAGCTTTTGTAGATATGGGGATCACACAGAAATTAGCAAAGAAACAAATTTGCCCTTGTTAATTTTGGTGTGATGTGAAAGCTTTTGAAGCCTTCCTGGTGGCTGAGTGGTCAGATGTGTAAGCTTCCATCTACAGGCATAGAATTTTATGAGGATGGGGGATATGTCCCTCTTAACTTGTGCATTTAGTTTGTTGCTCAACATACTATGCTTCTCCCAAATTTTTCACTTTCAAAAGCTGATTGTTTCTAAAATGTAAATTAAAACTCAGAATAATTGTGTACTACACTTTTCCAATACTAAATGTATCATTGTGAGGTTTTTTACTTTCATATCAATGTGTGTAATGAAATTAGTGGATGATGTGGGCAGGCAGGCAGGCAGGACATGTTCTAAGCCTTCAGCATTGTTACTTTCCTAGTCCTTGTTGCTCCAGATGTCATATGCAATCCACAGACCCAGGGTGACCCTTTTAGTTTATGGCATGTCATCGATGATATATGTGTGTATGTTATTCAGTTATCTTTTCTGGTCAACGATCTATATATGTATACACAGACACAGATTACTTGAAATATTTCATTTAATCATAACAACCGTGCTACATGGAAGCAGTGAGAATGCAGCGCATTTGTGCCAACAATTACATTTGTACATTGTTCCCCTTAACTTTTGAGATAAGTCTACATCCATGCTTCTAGCTTGTAATCTGTCACCCAGCATATTGGTTCAGTTCACAGGTGAGGCATTGACAATGTGCTGTTTCATGGTGTTAGCTCCCTCCTTTCTTTTTAACAAGTAGCCACAAATTAGGAATGAATGACTGCGTACAGTTGCTTGTTGTGATCGTTAACCCTCACCCCACAAAAAATGGCATTTCATTTAATACATGAGTGGGTTTGTCTCCCGCAGTTATTTCAAGGTCGAAGCTCAGTATTTGACTTGAAAAAAAAACCTTTTTCTCTCTGTTAAATCCTGCTCATGAAACTGGGATTTTTTTCGTATACAGGAGCACAGTGTAAAGTAACTTTTAAATAAGGAAAAGTAATTACTAGAAAAAAGAAATTTCAAAGTATTGTCCCCAGGATATGTTTCAATGAAGCTTACCATAATACCTGTGAAAACTGAAAAGAATAAGCATCTGGAAACTCATTTTCAATTTTTTTTTAAATGGCAGTCCATTGCTTATGGCAAAAACTGCACTAGTGCTAAATGCTAGGAACTCACTTCATTAAAACTTTTATTGTACTAAGACAATATAAAATGAACGTATAAGATTTGTATGTACATTCAATCAAGAAACCATTTATGTATGTAACTTTTGTGAAACATATCTTTGCCATTGTAATAAGTGCAGGATCTTGTTATTGTGACTGTATGCTTTCTGCTACTTGGTTTCTTTCAAAATTGCATTTGTTCACTGTTTTTTTTTTTTTTTTTGCTGTCTAATGTATGGCCCTGGTGGTACTTGCATTTTGCTCTAATGTACTGGGTTGTAATGCATTTAGAAGTACTAAATTCCATATACGATAAGACTTTCATTGAGTAACAGCATAGTACAGATCTTGTACAATATTTCCTTGCCATCTGGTCTGACTTGTACTCCATGTTTCATAGCATTATAAAAGCATATAGTAGTGTTAGGAAGCTCTTTGGAATAATTTTTGACTTATAGACTAGGCAGGAACATTGCTGGACTAAGAACTTGAGGGAGGAGGGGGCTAGACAGGGTTTAATTGTTTTCACTACCTCATGCCCAGTGTAATGAAAAAAAAAACAACTCCTGCAGACTTTTAAAGTCAATAGTTGTCACTTTTTGTTTAATTGCTTTTTAAATTTATTATAATTCAGTTAATTTAATTTACTTTCAGCTAATGTAACCCTGGAATCTTCAGTTTTAGTATAATAATTTTATGGGCTGACTGCAGTGAGTTTAGAAAAAAATTTAATGCATTGGAATAAAGCATAAAATTGTTCATTTTTCCCAGTTTTCAAAATTTAATTAAAAATTAGTACATAAAACCTCCATAATGAAATCTGGGGTGCCATAATTTAGATCAAACACACCTTTATTTACACCAAACACTCAATACAAAAATTCAAAAGACACATAAACATTAAAATATTTACAAAAGTATATACACACATTGTCAAGCAGTGAAATAATATGCCAGATGGCACAAAGATGAAATCTCACTAAAAATTCATGAGTGAAGAAGCAATGGCCAAAAAAAAAAAAAAAAAAAATCTATGTTATTAGAAGATGAAGTTGGTGAAAGAATAACTCTCTCTTGGCGCTCTGTGAACCACTCCTGCAGGACTTCCAAATCTGTAAAATTTTTAAATTTTTTAATTAACATACTTTTAGGAATACAGGCTTCAAAAATTGCAAAAACAAAAAATCCCCTTTTACAATTTCTGAAAATTTAAAAACTTTATTTCTCCATCAAAATTTCAGGGTTTTGAAACTCTTCTGCTATCACACTTTATATAATAAATATGGGGAAATAACCTACTTTTCAGTTATGGGCAGCCAAAGTACCCAAAAAACAGGGAGAAGATAATATCCAATTTAATTTGTGGTACTTCATAGCATAGATCAGTAAACTTATGTAAATAGCTAGAAAGAGCATTTCTTACTGAGAAGAATTAATTTGTGGTACTTCATAGCATAGATCAGTAAACTTATGTAAATAGCTAGAAAGAGCATTTCTTACTGAGAAGAATGGCATTTGTTGCATCTGGATTCAATGAATAGTTTGAGAACATCCAAAACCTACTGTTTTTACCAAAAAATGGCAATTTGTGTTTATTTAGAGGCCTCTATCTCTCATAAGAAAATAGACAAAAAAAAGTTAAAAACTTGTTTTGTATTCCTGAAGTATGAGGGGGTGAAACATATGTATTTATTTCAGATTTTTGAAAAATGGCAATGCAACAGGCATTGGGTAAACTATGATGGAATGACACCAAAGAGCAAAGCTGAAAACTAAGGAAAAACTTTTGAATTTAAAACGAAAGTTGCAAAATAACCTGAAGATCAAAACGCGCAACGCAGCAGTTATGAAAATTCAGAATTCACATTCTATGAAGAAGAGACCTAAGCAAAAATATATATATATTTTTGACTCATACCAAGTACAACATAGAAAAGGTTATGTATCTACCGGTGTGAGTAAAAAGAGAAAAGATAAAAAATAAAATAAAACAACTGAATGTAGAAAGTGTCGAGAATACTGAGCCTTGGCTTTATCAAGGACCAGCAAAAACTCTGCATTTTCTCACTTCCACAAAGACCTAGTTGGAAATGGGTTTCTGCAAAGCCATAGATGCAAGTAATAAGCCCACCAAAAATTGTTTTAAAAAATATATATATGTCATGACCTCTGCAGAGTTGTATGACCTAGCTTTAGTTAACAATTTAGCTTGCATCCATAACTTTCATGGCCCGACCCATGCTCTTCATCTGTTACTATTAAACAGAAAGAAGAAGATTAAAGAAAACTCAAGTTGTGAGAGTGACATAATAATTAGAAATAATGTTCAGCTATAACGAAATGCCAAGTTCGCCTGACAGAGAATTTAAACCTGAATAGCAATGCAAAAGTATTCCAAAATCTTACATTGCAATTAAAAAAGGAAATATTAATTATTTAAAACTCAGATTCTTGAAAGAAAACTTGATTCTAAAACCCCTACTCCACAACTTCTGACAACACAAAAATGAGAATAAATTAAAGACAATAATTAACTAAAGAAATGCTTTGTGAAAGTTATATAACATAAACAATTAGTTGCGATATGTACAAAGTATTTCAGCAGTGCTTTAAGTGCATAATTAAGTAGTTATTAAGAACTTAACTACTTTGAAAACACAGCACAATGTAAAAGAACTATGATTGGCCAGCTGCTTGGCCTAAGTTTCCTAAAAACGCGCAAAGTTACCAAGAAAAGAAAGAGTTAAAACCCGCAAAAAAGTTAACAGACTTGCCAGTGCCTAAATGCTAAAAAGCAAAAAACAACAGAGAAAAAAAGTACAAGAAGTACAAACATTGAACTTATAAAACCTAAAACCCAAAGACAATGAAGAGAGCTTACCTCTTATGCAATTAAACTTTCTCCACACAAGAGGAAACATGGCCGACCTTTTCCCCAAACTTCCAAACTCCTCTGCCACTCCCTAGTCGCTGGGGGGCAGTGTGGGTGGGGCTGATGGCCTCCTCACACTGAAAAAAACCAACTCGCGGAGATTTTAACCAGAGAAAAAAATATATATATATACTTAAGACTGTGGACCTGTAAGATCAGAAAGAGCAGAATTAACTCTCCAGAATACATGAGAAATATTATAAAATACACAAGTGGTGTATTTAATAATCTTTGCATGTATTAAATCACCTTAGTGAGCTTCTATAGATTATTCAGAATCTTATTAATTTTAATGTTAGTTTTACTATTTTTAGTATAGCTATTCTAGTGAGTGAATAACTAGTTTTCTTTTATATTTGTTTTTATTTTCTTTTATAAACAGATTTTTAAGCTTTTTTTTTTTTGTGTGATTTTGTCTATATTATTTAATTTTTTATTTTTAATAGGACCATATCCATAGCACTAAGGTTCCTTTTAGTAGTTAATAGGCATCCTCTAGCCAACTTCCAACAGGCTTTCATTGGTCAGAATCATATTATTAACTGTGTAGAAAATTAAAGCAGATCTGCCAACCTCACTCTATTATTCAGAATAATTTTTCTTAAAGTTCTTTTGATGAAAGAAGAGGGAATTTCGTTCTCTAGAAAACTGTTTAATAGTATATTAATGTGGTAATTGAAGTCCAAATTGTTGCTGCAAATTCTTGAAATTCTAAGCACCTGTGAAATTAGTACATTCTCAATTACTTTGGTTGATATGTTATTATTCCAGTGTAGATATTTAATTACTTTGAAAGGAAAATTAACCCTTTTATCAAAGAGGCTAATAGATGGGTTACCTCTGTTAAGCTTAATGCTCAAGTCTAGGAACTCAAGTTCCTGATTACTGTGGTTGATTTTACATAAGTTAAGAGAGCTAGGATAGATATTATCAAAATCACTCTCTATAACTTCTGAATTATTGATACACAGCAGATCATCAATATATCTAAATGTGTAAAGGTAGTTATCTGAGCAGGTGGAGTGATTTTTAATGAATTTATATTCCTTAAAGAACAGGAATAGATTAGCAATACTAGTGGAGGTTGACGTTCCCATGGGGATACCGTTCACTTGCTTTTAGAGA
Organism: Macrothele yani; assembly: GCA_039090855.1. Lineage (NCBI taxonomy): Eukaryota > Metazoa > Arthropoda > Arachnida > Araneae > Macrothelidae > Macrothele > Macrothele yani. The sequence continues at coordinate 153,606,860 of CM076996.1, forward strand.
GTATTATTATATAAGATATGGTTATTTTTTATGCAGCAATTGAGATAAGAGTTCCAGGCTCCTACATTAACAAATTGGTTAAGTTTAAATTCTGCATACAGCTCTTTAAAGGTAGTAATTATATCTGATAGAGGCAGATTAGTATATAGGTTCTCAAAATCATAACTATTAATATCTAAGGGACTTACTTTGAGTATAGTGGAAATTACTTCTGCATTATTATTAATTATCCAAAAATCTCTGTACATCAAATTAGTACAGTTTCTAATGTGTTTCAAAACCTTCTTCAAGATATCTTCAAAAGCAAGATCTATTTTCTTTTTATGACTCCTTACTCCACTAGCTATGAACCTGAACTTCACAGGATCTTTATGAAACTTAACCGTTGCAAAAAGAAATGGAAATTCAGGCTCATATCTTCTAGTTTGTGGAATTTTAAGTTTCTTGAAGAATGCCTTAAACCGATTTTCTAACTGCTTGGTAGAATAACTTACGGGCTCGTAGGTTACTCTATTATTGAGTTCCATAGTTAACAATTCAAAATAGAACTTCTTACAGATAATTGCAAAATTATTGCTAGCTTTATCCGTAGTAGTAAAAATAAATAGGTCTTGTAGTTTGGAGAGTGACCTTTTAGCATCTCCAGAGAAAAAGAGATTTCTATCGAAACAAAAGTCCAGACCTGCCAACTCACAAGTGTATATATATATATCATCATCATCATCATTGTCAACCATTATCAATCCACTGCTGGACGAAGGTCTCCCCAAGTTTCCTCCACAACGGTCTGACTTGTGCCAGTCTCCTCCATGTCACCCCTGCATACTTTCGAATTTCATCCACCCATCTCCCATGTGGTCTTCTTCTGGGTCTTTTCCTGTCCCTTGGAATCCAATCTAAAATTTCGGCTGTCCATCGATGATCTGTCCTTCTGGCAGTATGTCCAGCCCATTGCCATTTCAGGGATTTAACTCTGATCATGATGTCTTCCACTCTTGTCATTTTTCGGATCCACGAGTTCCTCTTCTTATCTCTCCTGGTTACACCAAGCATGCACCTCTCCATGCTGCTTTGAGTTGTCTGCAGCCTTTGTATGTCTCTTTTAGTTAAGGTCCACGTCTCTGCACCATACGTAAGCACTGGAAGGATGCATTGATCAAACACTTTTCTTTTAAGACATAATGGCATATTGCTCTTGAAAATTATGCTGTTTCTTCCAAAAGCTCTCCAGGCAAGTTTTGTACGCCGATTAATTTCTTCATCAATGTGACCCTCACTTGATATCTGCTGTCCAAGATAAACGTACGTGTCTGTTATCTCCAGCTTTTCTCCATCAATCGATAAATCTTCATTTCTTGTAAAAGCATTGAACATCACTTTTGTCTTCTGAAAGTTCATTTTTAATCCCACTTCTTTACTCTTGTCAGCAAGTTCCTGGATCATACTCTGCAGCTCTGATGGGGTAGTTGCAAAAATGACTACGTCATCAGCAAAACGAAGGTGGGTTAGATAATCTCCATTAATCTTTATCCCCTTGTTTTCCCAGCTCAGGGACTGAAAAACACCCTCCAATGTGGCATTAAAGAGCTTCGGAGATATGGTGTCACCTTGTCTCACTCCCTTTCCAATTTTTACGTGTGTTGTATTTTCAAACAGCCGAATCTTTGCACTTGCATTTTCATAGATGTTATTAATAATATTAATGTATGCATCTTCAATACCGCAGGTTTTCAGAGCCATTGTAACTGCTGATGGTTTCACCGAATCAAAGGCTTTTTCATAATCGATAAAAGCCATGCACAATGGAAGTTCATATTCCTCGCTCTTTCAATTAGTTCTCTCAGCACGTGGATATGATCTATTGTGCTGTAGCCACTCCTGAATCCAGCTTGTTCTCTCGGTTGAGCCATGTCCAGTGTTACCTTCAAGCGGTGTGAAAGAACTTTAGTGAAGATTTTATAAACTACTGATAGGAGGCTGATAGGTCTGTAGTTTCCGAGATCCTCAATGTCACCTTTCTTATGTAGCAGGATCATTGTAGCGGTGTTCCAATCCTCAGGAATCTTTCCTTCATTAAGGCATCGAGTGAAAATTTGGGCGAGTACTGTTTCGATTTCTCCACTTGCTTCTTGTATGATGTCTACAGTAATTCCATCTTCTCCTGGAGCTTTTCCTCGCTTCATGTTCTTGATTGCATGTGCAACTTCTGCTGGAAGGACTGGAGGAACTCTGGTACTGGTATCTTTCATGATGTCTGGAGTGCATATATCATCTTTTTCATATAATTTGGAGTAGAAATCTTTCACTCTTGTCAAAATTTCGCCTCTATTTCTTGTTACAGAACCATCTTCTTTTCTCAGTGCCATAATCTGTTTTCTTCCCATACTGAGATGTCCCTTTGCTATCTTTAGGCTTTGGTTGTTTTCAATTGCTTTCCTCACTAGTTCACAGTTGAATTTCCTTACGTCTTCAGTGATACTTTTTCTTACTGTCTTGCATAGCTCTATATATTCCACTTTGGAAGTCACATCTTCTTTAGTTGTCCTCATCTCTCTTCTTTTTGCATCAACATTTTGGTTTTTCCTGATAATTTGTTCACATGCAACTTGTTCTTAGACCCAGCTAATTTTGTTGCTGTTTCCATAAGAGCTTTGGTTACTTTTCTGTTAACTTCAGAGATGTCCACTTCTTCCGATGTTAGGCCTTCTAAAGCAGAGAACCTGTTCTTCAGTTCTAACTTGAAGGTATTATGGTGTTTTTTAAGGTTGGTTATGTCAATAGATTTTGTTTGTCTTATGAGCTTGCCACGTTCAAGTTTAGTGTTGAGGTGCATCTTACATCTCACCAATCTATGGTCACTACCTGTGTTGAACTTGTTTAGCACACTGCAGTCTTCTATGACGAATTTTTTGTTACACATAATAAAATCAATTTCACTTGTCGTCCCATTTGGATGTCTCCATGTCCATTTCCTGTGTGGCTTTTTCTTGAAGAAGGAGTTCAAGATGAAAAACCCTTCTGCCTCTGCAATCTCAACGAGAGTATTTCCACGCTGGTTTCTGTTGCCATGACCGAATTTACCTACTGAAGTTTCATTCTGTTGCCGTTGCCCTATTTTTGCATTGAAATCTCCCATAATTATTTTCAAGTGCTGCTTACCTTTATTATTTAGATGACAAATTTCCTCATAAAATTCTTCAATTTCTTCTTCAGGATGACTTGTGGTGGGTGCATAAGTTTGAATAATCTGAGCCTGGTATCTTTTCGAGAGTTGGATAACAAGTCGTGCAGCTCTGTCAGAGGAACTTTCAACTTCTACAACTTTATCCTTCAGTTTCTTGTTTATTATAAATCCAACACCAAGAAACTGAAGGATAAAGTTGTAGAAGTATATATATATATATATATATATATATATATTATACACCAGGTGCAAACAGCCCCAGTCAATTTTTGGTACAGAATCAACAATATTAAGCAGAATCCTTATGAAGCGATGAGGGATAAGCTATGCAGAAGTATATATATATCATCATCATCATCATTGTCAACCATTATCAATCCACTGCTGGACGAAGGTCTCCCCAAGTTTCCTCCACAACGGTCTGTCTTGTGCCAGTCTCCTCCATGTCACTCCCGCATACTTTCGAATTTCATCCACCCATCTTCCATGTGGTCTTCTTCTGGGTCTTTTCCTGTCCCTTGGAATCCAATCTAAAATTTCGGCTGTCCATCGATGGTCTGTCCTTCTGGCAGTATGTCCAGCCCATTGCCATTTCAGGGATTTAACTCTGATCATGATGTCTTCCACTGTTGTCATTTTTCGGATCCACGTGTTCCTCTTCTTATCTCTCCTGGTTACACCAAGCATGCACCTCCATGCTGCTTTGAGTTGTCTGCGGCCTTTGTATGTCTCTTTTAGCTAAGGTCCACGTCTCTGCACCATATGTAAGCACTGGAAGGATGCATTGATCAAACACTTTTCTTTTAAGACATAATGGCATATTGCTCTTGAAAATTATGCTGTTTCTTCCAAAAGCTCTCCAGGCAAGTTTTGTACGCCGATTAATTTCTTCATCAATGTGACCCCCACTTGATATCTGCTGTCCCAGATAAACGTACGTGTCTGCTATCTCTAGCTTTTCTCCATCAATCGATAAATCTTCATTTCTTGTAAAAGCATTACACATCACTTTTGTCTTCTGAAAGTTCATTTTTAATCCCGGTTGACGCTCTAATTCGTGCATGAATACTAGTATTAAAAGAAATCCGTCTTGTTGCACGATGATATTTATTCAGCTAAAAAATGAAATCTATATACAGTTTTAAAAACACATGAGCACTTTCGGTGTCACATTGACACCTTCAGCAGATGTAATTTCACCATGTGGCTACATGCTGGTCTTAAGTACGTAGAGTAGATGCATCATGGGAAAGGTAATATTAATGTCACATGATATACCAGATAACAAGACAATAAAAAAAAGGCATAGTTAGCCAATGATCACTTAACAGAAGCAATTGCTATTGTGCTGTCCTTCCCAACGAGATTGCTCCAAGGTTCAGGTAAAACATAAGGATAATAGTCATTACAGCAATTTGTATTATAAGCCGAAATTTGTATTATAAGCCGAAAATTCCTATGCTTGACACTATCTCTGGTGAACTAAACAATCATTATGTGGGTTCTACCAAAAGAAATTTGGATTTGAGATTAAATGAACACAGATAGGATCTAAAAATGAATCACCAAAGCACCTCTTTTGCAAGAACCATAAGTGCTGGAAATTCCATCCCAGACTGGGACAACACTAAAATCATAAACACACCTAACTCTGTTTATTCCTTGTTATTTACAAAAAGCCTCTATATTTCGGCTTATAATACAAATTGCTGTAATGACTATTATCCTTATGTTTTACCTGAACCTTGGAGCAATCTTGTTGGGAAGGACAGCACAATAGCAATTGCTTCTGTTAAGTGATCATTGGCTAACTATCCCTTTTTTTGATTGTCTTGTTATCTGGTATATCATGTGACATTGATATTACCTTTCCCATGATGCATCTACTCTACGTACTTAAGACCAGCATGTAGCCACATGGTGAAATTACATCTGATGAAGGTGTCAATGTGACACCGAAAGTGCTCATGTGTTTTTAAACTGTATATAGATTTCATTTTTTAGCTGAATAAATATCATCGTGCAACAAGACGGATTTCTTTTAAAACCATTTTTAATCCCACTTCTTTACTCTTGTCAGCAAGTTCCTGGATCATACTCTGTAGCTCTGATGGGGTAGTTGCAAAAATGACTATGTCATCAGCAAAACGAAGGTGGGTTAGATAATCTCCATTAATCTTTATCCCTTTGTTTTCCCAGTTCAGTGATTGAAAGACATTTTCCAATGTGGCATTAAAGAGCTTCGGAGATATGGTGTCACCTTGTCTCACTCCTTTTCCAATTTTTATGTGTGTTGTATTTTCAAACAGCCGAATCTTTGCACTTGCATTTTCATAGATGTTATTAATAATATTAATGTATGCATCTTCAATACCGCAGGATTTCAGAGCCATTGCAACTGCTGATGGTTTCACCGAATCAAAGGCTTTTTCATAATCGATAAAAGCCATGCACAATGGAAGTTCATATTCCCTCGCTCTTTCAATTAGTTCTATAAGTACGTGGATATGATCTATTGTGCTGTAGCCACTCCTGAATCCAGCTTGTTCTCTCGGTTGAGCCATGTCCAGTGTCACCTTCAAGCGGTGTGAAAGAACTTTAGTGAAGATTTTATAAACCACTGATAGGAGGCTGATAGGTCTGTAGTTCCTGAGATCCTCAATGTCACCTTTTTTATGTAGCAAGATCATTGTAGCGTTGTTCCAATCCTCAGGAATTATCCAGGTGATGTTACGCATCACCTGACCTTACATCCCATATATATGTATATATTTTTTATGGGATGTAAGGTCAGGTGATGCGTAACATCACAGCCTCTCCTTGACAAATGTCAACCCCGCCTTCTCGTGGTACATCCTGTTCCCACTAAAGGGGCTCTGACGACCTCCAATAGCGGTATAACTATACCTGACCTTACATCCCATATATATGTATATATTTTTTATGGGATGTAAGGTCAGGTGATGCGTAACATCACAGCCTCTCCTTGACAAATGTCAACCCCGCCTTCTCGTGGTGCATCCTGTTCCCACTAAAGGGGCTCTGACGACCGCCAATAGCGGTATAACTATACCATCGGGATTAGAGGAAATGCTATCCCACACTCACCAACCCGCTTGGCCAGCGTGGTGAGTTATGGCCAAACCCCTCCAAAATGACTCCACAACTTAAATCTTGGCCCTCAGTCTCCGGCAGCTGGAATGTACCTGGCCAAGGCAGCGGCCAGTGCGACATGAAGGCAGAGGGTGCTAAGAATCCCCGGAGGACCGGACTAGGCTGCCATCTGATGCTGACCTTGGCTACGTATAACGGACGCTCCCTATCTTCTGATTCAAGGCTTCTTGAATTGGAAGAGGAACTACAAAGGATCAAGTGGGACATCGTCGGGCTAAGTGAGGTAAGGAGAAAAGGAGAAGATCTCATTGAACTGAAAAGTGGACATCTCTTCTACTATCGTGGGACAGATACTGGCAGAACTAGTGGTGTTGGATTTATAATAAACAAGAAACTGAAGGATAAAGTTGTAGAAGTTGAAAGTTCCTCTGACAGAGCTGCACGACTCGTTATCCAACTCTCGAGAAGATACCAGGCTCAGATTATTCAAACTTATGCACCCACCACAAGTCATCCTGAAGAAGAAATTGAAGAATTTTATGAGGAAATTCGTGATCTAAATAATAAAGGTAAGCAGCACTTGAAAATAATTATGGGAGATTTCAATGCAAAAATAGGGCAAAGGCAACAGAATGAAACTTCAGTAGGTAAATTCAGTCACGGCAACAGAAACCAGCGTGGAAATACTCTTGTAGAGTTTGCAGAGGCAGAAGGGTTTTTCATCTTGAACTCCTTTTTCAAGAAAAAGCCACACAGGAAATGGACATGGAGACATCCAAATGGGACGACAAGTGAAATTGATTTTATTATGTGTAACAAAAAATTTGTCATAGAAGACTGCAGTGTGCTAAACAAGTTCAACACAGGCAGTGACCATAGATTGGTGAGATGTAAGATGCACCTCAACACTAAACTCGAACGTAGCAAGCTCATAAGACAAACAAAATGTATTGACATAACCAACCTTAAAAAACACCATAATACCTTCAAATTGGAACTGAAGAACAGATTCTCTGCTTTAGAAGGCCTAACATCGGAAGAAGTGGATATTTCTGAAGTTAACAGAAAAGTAACCAAAGCTCTTATGGAAACAGCAACAAAATTAGCTGGGTCTGAGAACAAATTGCATGTGAACAAATTATCAGGAAAAACCAAAATGTTGATGCAAAAAAAGAAGAGTGATGGGGACAACTAAAGAAGATGTGACTTCCAAAGTGGAATATATAGAGCTATGCAAGACAGTACAAAAAAGTATCACTGAAGACGTAAGGAAATTCAACGGTGAACTAGTGAGGAAAGCAATTGAAAACAACCAAAGCCTAAAGATAGCAAAGGGACATCTCAGTAAGAGAAGAAAACAGATTATGGCACTGAGAAAAGAAGATGGTTCTGTAACAAGAAATAGAGGCAAAATTTTGACCAGAGTGAAAGATTTTTACTCCAAATTATATAAAAGGGATGATACGTGTACTCCTCACATCATGAAAGGTACCAGAGTTCTTCCAGTCCTCCCAGCAGAAGTTGCACATGCAATCAAGAACATGAAGCGGGGAAAAGCTCCAGGAGAAGATGGAATCACTGTAGACATCATACAAGAAGCAAGTGGAGAAATCGAAACAGTACTCGCCCAAATTTTCACTCGATGCCTTAATGAAGGGAAAATTCCTGAGGATTGGAACAATGCTACAATGATCTTGCTGCATAAAAAAGGTGACATTGAGGATCTCAGGAACTACAGACCTATCAGCCTCCTATCAGTGGTTTATAAAATCTTCACTAAAGTTCTTTCACACAGCTTGAAGGTGACACTGGACATGGCTCAACCGAGAGAACAAGCTGGATTCAGGAGTGGCTACAGCACAATAGATCATATCCACGTACTTATAGAACTAATTGAAAGAGCAAGGGAATATGAACTTCCATTGTGCATGGCTTTTATCGATTATGAAAAAGCCTTTGATTCGGTGAAACCATCAGCAGTTGCAATGGCTCTGAAATCCTGCGGTATTGAAGATGCATACATTAATATTATTAATAACATCTATGAAAATGCAAGTGCAAAGATTCGGCTGTTTGAAAATACAACACACATAAAAATGGGAAAAGGAGTGAGACAAGGTGACACCATATCTCCGAAGCTCTTTAATGCCACATTGGAAAATGTCTTTCAATCACTGAACTGGGAAAACAAAGGGATAAAGATTAATGGAGATTATCTAACCCACCTTCGTTTTGCTGATGACATAGTCATTTTTGCAACTACCCCATCAGAGCTACAGAGTATGATCCAGGAACTTGCTGACAAGAGTAAAGAAGTGGGATTAAAAATGAACTTTCAGAAGACAAAAGTGATGTACAATGCTTTTACAAGAAATGAAGATTTATCGATTGATGGAGAAAAGCTGGAGATAACAGACACGTACGTTTATCTTGGACAGCAGATATCAAGTGAGGGTCACATTGGTGAAGAAATTAATCGGCGTACAAAACTTGCCTGGAGAGCTTTTGGAAGAAACAGCATAATTTTCAAGAGCAATATGCCATTATGTCTTAAAAGAAAAGTGTTTGATCAATGCATCCTTCCAGTGCTTACGTATGGTGCAGAGACGTGGACCTTAGCTAAAAGAGACATACAAAAGCTGCAGACAACTCAAAGCAGCATGGAGAGGTGCATGCTTGGTGTAACCAGGAGAGATAAGAAGAGGAACACGGGGATCCGAAAAATGACAAGAGTGGAAGACATCATGATCAGAGTTAAATCCCTGAAATGGCAATGGGCTGGACATACTGCCAGAAGAACAGACCATCGATGGACAGCCGAAATTTTAGATTGGATTCCAAGGGACAGGAAAAGACCCAGAAGAAGACCACATGGAAGATATGGGTGGATGAAATTCGAAAGTATGCGGGAGTGACATGGAGGAGACTGGCACAAGACAGACCGTTGTGGAGGAAACTTGGGGAGACCTTCGTCCAGCAGTGGATTGATAATGGTTGACAATGATGGTGATGATGATATTTTTTATACAACAATTTTTTTAAACAAAATTGTGCAAAAACTCTGCTGACTTCTAAAAACAGAATAGTTCTCTATGTTCCATCAGATAAATTGCAAACAATGATAAATGTGTCTATACTGATGTTGGGGGAGGGGGCTTCCTTTGAGAGTGATTTGTATTGCTAGCAATACCTTGTTCCACTTTGTTCTTAACTTTTCAGCAAACTTCATGGAGGTAAAAACATTTCAGTTGTTTTTCAGAAAATGATTGTTATTTCTTTTTTATTGAGAACAGTTTTTAAAAGTCACTTGACATTTTTGGAAGGACTGTCATCTGCAAGTGGCTCTCAGTGACGGCTCGTGGTAAGCCAAGATGGGGGGGGGGCTGCATCTCAATTTTGTAGATATCACGATATCACTTCGAAAGCTAAGTTACTGAGCCTGTCCGTTTAATAATAATAATATATATACATACACTGAAGAGCAATTGAATTAGAGACAGCTGGCGGTATGCAAATGTGACGCTGTGGGCGGCCCTGTAAACTGAAACAACATGACGTATGCAGTGATCTGACAATATAAAGAGTGATGCGACGGGAATCAATAAGAGTCGGACGCAGTATGGGTAAGACAAAGGATCTAAGCGCATTTGATTGTGAGCAAATCGTCGGGGCTCGACAAATGGGGCACTCCATCTTGGAAGTCGTGCAGGCACTGGGAGTTTCACGAGCCACTGTGTCACGGGTGCACCGTGAGTACATCGAATCCGGTAAAACCATCCCTGCAAGGGCCAACTGCCGTGGACAACAGCGTGTGAATGAGTGGGGTCATCGTCGGCTAGCTCTCATTGTAACAGCGGATAGACGGGCCACTGTGCAAGAAATCACTCTTCAATTTAACGCTGGTGCACAAAAATGTGTAAGCAGCCACACCATCCAGAACCATCTCCTCGCTATGGGGTACAGAAGCCATCGTCCCACAAGGGTACCACTGCTGACTGCACATCACAGGGTGCAAAGATTAGCATGGGTGTGGGAACATCGCCACTGGACCCTAGACATGTGAAAAAATGTTGCCTGGACTGATGAGTCGAGATTCACATTGGTGCATGCGGATAACAGGATATGAGTATGGCACAAACCACATGAAGCGATGGATCCTTCTTACCAGCAGGGTACTCTTCAAGCTGTTGGGGGTGGCATTCTCGTCTGGGGACTGTTTAGGTGGACTGAAATGGGATCCCTGTTACGTGTGACATCGTCCCTCACAGGTCAACGTTACCGGGATATCCTGGACGGCCATTTGCTCCCGTTTGTGCGTCTTCAACATCTCACTGGGGACCTCATCCTGCAACAAGACAATGCACCGTGCCATCACTGCCGAATTGTATCCGAATGGTTGGATGAACACTCCAACGACGTGACCTCGCTTCCTTGGCCAGCTAGGTCACCTGACCTCAATCCCATCGAGCACATCTGGGATGCCATTGAGAGAGATGTTCGAGGCTCTGACCCCCTTCCTTCAAATCTTCGTGAACTGTGAGAGCTTGTTCAGGGGTCTTGGATCCGTACGGCTTCCCAACGCTTCCGGTGTCTTGTCGAGTCCATGCCGAGATGAATCGCCGCCGTCATCAGGGTGAAAGGTGGTGCTACACGCTAGTACACAGGTATCTCTAATTCAGTTGCTCTTCAGTGTATATATAGCAAAAAACCAACAAGAAGTTAAAACAAAAAAAACTTTGAAATTCTAAAGCGCCCAAGGCTACATAAAAGAAAGATCAAACCACAATATTACAAACAGCAAAACTCTAAGAAATTTTTTTAATAAAAGAATAAAATAAAAAGCTAGTAGAAAACAAAAGAAACAACTCACGAGAATGAGCAAACGAAAGGCTCTAATTACCCCAATCATCCGAGGCAATTGAGCTCCAAACGAGAGCAAGCAAATGAACAGACGAATGCAGGGAAGCACAATGACTGATTCTCCAACGGCTTCGTCAAGGGCAAGCATTAAGAAAATCACTCATTTATCTACTGAGACCATGGAAGTGTGGGTTTCTGCTATTTTAGTTTGCTATAAGGACCAATTAAGTTTAGTGTTAAAATTTACCAAATTTTAATTTTGTCAGATTTAATAGGGACTGCCAAACCAATAACCCGCAAACTAAAACACATTGCCCAACCTTACACAGACGATCGAGAGAATCTTAGCAATTAACTCTAAAGAAGTATGACAAACACTCAAAAAATTAATGATCCCAAAGAGAAGAAATACTGAAAAAGTGTAAGAACCAACCCAATGAAGAGGTGAAAAAAATAGTAATAATTTTTTTTTTACATGCAAAATTGAATAAAAAAAATACTAAATTTAAACAAAGATCAAAGAGTCCTCCAGTGTTTTGTTTTATTTTTTTATTAAAAAAAATTTCTTAGAGTTTTGCTTTTTGTAGTATATATATATATATAAGTATGCGGGAGTAACATGGAGGAGACTGGCACAAGACAGACCGTTGTGAAAGAGGCTTGGAGAGACCGTCGTCCAGCAGTGGATTGATAATGGTTGACAATGATGATGATATATACACACACACACATATATATATTGATGGAAAGTGCTTTTTTTTACAAGAAATGAATATTTAGATTTTATAGTTAGCAATTGATAGGGAAAATGTAGAGGTACCAATACCTAAATTAGGCAACAGATATTAAACGATGGCCACATTGCCACATTTATGAAGAAAATAATCGACCTTTAAAACTTGGTCGGATGCATTATTTCTTAAAAAGAAACTGATTAATCAGTGCATCCTTCCAGTTCTTACGCATGGAGCACAGACATGTGCCTCAACTAAAATAGACATACAGAAGTTGCAGACAACTGAAAGAAGCATGTAGAAATGCATGTTTGATGTTACCAGAAAAAATACAAATAGGAACTCGTGGATCGGAAAACTGACAAGAGTGGAAGACGTTATGGTCAGAATTCCTGAAATTGCAATGGGATCGACTTATTGCTAGAAGAAAGAGCAACCGATGGAGAGTTGAAATATTGAACTGCATAGCAAGGGGGGAAAACAATACCCAGAAGATGACAAGAAGAAGATGGGTGCATGAAATTCAAAAGCATGAAAGAAACTGGCTCAAGCAGACTGTTGTGGAAGAAGAAACTTGGGAGACTCTTATCCAGCAGTGGATTGATAGTGGTTGCAAATTACATATACATGCATATATACAGGGTGCATAGGAAAGTCCCTTTAGCCTGGAATAACTTGCAAACAGAAAGAGGTACAGTTATGCAAGTGAGATAACGTTATATAGTAAGGCGACTATGCCCAATTGAATGCAACCGATAGCAGCACCCCTAGTGGCTAAATGCGGAAGTTAGCCATTGCAAATCGAAAACGAAAAGAGATAGAGCAAAATTTCCAACTACAAAGTTGTAGAGCATCAATTAATTAGTACAAAACAACATTTGTTTCATACGGATAAGATAAATTGTCACCTGAATACCCTAAAATGTCCGAAATCGATGCACGACTTTTTGTGTGAACGTTTGAAGGAAACAGGCATAGCTATGAGCAAATACACACAATTTATTGCATAAATGCGTGCTTATGTCAATACAGTTTGATGACGTCAGACAAAACAAAAACAAAAAAGGCAAACTGGCGCACAGTGATAAAAAATTAATGTCGAGTATGTTTGAAGAGTTCGCCATTGCACACGATACACATTTGTATTCGTGAAAGTAACTCTGCATGCACATTCCTCAGCATAGAAGGTGTCACACTATTGCAAGCATCTGCAACACGATGACGTAGATCCAGCAGACATGTAGGCGCTGTTGCATACACCTGTTTTTACATAACCCCAGAAATACAAGCTCGCCATTCTCACACAGCGTACGCAGACCTAAACTTCTGATCAGGATACATCCATTTACTGGTATTTATATCGTAAGTATGGTACAATGTCACAATCTGCATTTGCATACGGCTACATTTGTGAAATGTGAATATGCAGATTCGAATCGTCGCGCATAGACTTCGGACATTGTGTGGTATTCAGGCGACCATTTATCTTATCCGTGTGAAACAAATGTCATTTTGTACTAATTAATTGATGCTCTATGACTTTGTAATTGGAAATTTTGCTCTAATTGCTTTTCATTTTCGATTTGCAATGGCTAACTTCCGCATTTCACCACTAAGGGTGCTGCTATTGGTTGCATTCGATCGGGCGTACCCTACTATACCATTATCTCACAATTGCATAACTGTATCTCTCTCTGTTCACAAGTTATTCCAGGCTAAAGGGACTTTCCTATGCACCCTGTATATACACTGCTGGACAATTGCTAAGGACGAATCATAAACGGCTATACAGCGCATAAAAAAGTAAGTATGGTTGGATGCCAAGTGAAATAAAATAATGTCAGAATGCCAGGACATTACAAGAAAGACAATTTATTATGCTCTGAAATTCAGAAGGCTTTGGAACGTGTTCAAGGGACAAACAGGCCATTTTGTGCAGAATACGTAAACGTGAATTAAATGCAATTACCGTCCGCAGGCGTTCCGGCGTATGATGTCAATACGGGATATGGCCACCATGGAGGGCGATGCATGATTCCACACGTCGTGTCATGCTTTGCACAAGATTATCAAGCAGCTGTTGGGGCAATTTATCCCATTCCTCTGTCAGTGCACGGATGAGGGTGTCCTTGTTTATTGGAGGGCATTGGCGACCAGCAAGACTCCTCCCCAAAGCATCCCACACATTTTCAATGGGATTCAGATCTGGAGAACATGCTGGCCATACGAGACGTTGAATATCCTCGCTCTCAAGACACTCCTGGACAGCGACTGTTCGATAACATGTTAAGTTGTCGTCCATGAAAATGAATCTATCACCGACAGCACCACGGAACATGCGAACATGAGGTAGCAGAACATCATTAATGTATCGTTGGCCAGTCATAGTCCCAGTTGGAAGCACATAGAGAGACGTACGGCCATTGAGCATGATGCCAGCCCATATCATGACACTACATGTCGGATATCGGTCCCTTTCCTGTATGTTTGCTGGACAATATGCAGTACCACTATCACGCCAGATCAGTTGTCGTCGACAATCAGACGATAGACTGTATCTACTCTCATCTGAGAAGAGGACATCAGACCAGTCGTTATCAGTCCAATTGCGATGTTGATGGCACCATTGCAAACGGGCGGTACGGTGACGTCTGGACAATGGGATGCACACAACAGGACGGCGGGCGTATAGTCCTCCTTCATGCAAACGTCTGGCGACAAGTTTTCGGGAGATCAGCTTGCCAGTAGCAGCCATAAACTGATTTGCTACCTAACTAGCTGTGCTGCGCCGGTGTCTTTTTGTTGATAGCACTATGTACCGATCTTCTGCAGGTGTCGTACTGCGAACACGACCTCCCTCGTGACGTTTGCTACACTCTCCATTTGTTTGAAATGATTTCCAAAGCCTTGAAACAACACTGTGGCTGACGTCGAACTCCCTGGCAACATCTGTTATTTTTCGCCCTTCTTCAATCTTGCCAATAATACGGCCACGCGTAAAATCATCTAGGTGATGTCGGGAAGACAAACTGAAAATTGCAAGTTTGTCAATTGATTCTTTCCCTTTCAACTTTGCGTTTGAACAACAACGGTAAATAGGCGTCAAATCCTTTATATCTCTTATCAGCGCTATAACGTCACGAACAAGTTCGGCAATCCAAAATTTGCATACGCACAACACGTCTTACTGTATCCCGCACTTATGCTAATTTCCACATTTTCCTGCCTTCCATTTTATGGTTGCTATCGTTGCTATTGTCATCCGTCCTTAGCAATTGTCCGGCAGTGTATATAAGGACAAAAAATTTAATGCGTGTGCCATTGGCAACGGAGACACACTCAAGGTCGTGTACGCATTCTCAAGTGTCTCATTGTGACCCCTAGAAATATTTTTTCTTCTGATACACTCCCTTTGAAACTTTGATTTGATACCAGCCACTGCAACTTGGATTGCAATGAAAAACATTTTGTGGAATTTTGAAGGGTCTGTCAAAATTTTGCGATGAGTTGTTATTGCGATACTCGCACACCGGCATTCTCTTTAATAAAAACGGATCACAAACATATTCGGGCCAGTTTTAATTTTGAAGCCATGATAACAATTTAGTGTAGAAAAATTTGTTTTCCGAAATTTACCAACTTCGTAAATTTTCTAAACAACGATATCTGATTAAATGTTCTTTTCAAAGCAATTAAGTATAATGCACTTCCTCAATTGAAATGCGCAGCTTATTTTTGGGGGGAGGGGGATGCAGCAGAAAAATAAAATGTACCCAGTGGAGTGACTTCAGTAATTTTTGGTGAATAAAAATTTACATGAGTTTAAAAGCGCAAATTTCGTTGTGCTTGGTAAGTGAAAAAATCAATTTTGTGCAAGTATTTTGTTGCAGAAATTAGTATCTCTCTCTCTCTCTCTCTCTTTTTTTTTTTTTTTCAATTTATCCAATACTGAACTCTATTCTTAATCGCAATTTGTTCACATGCTCATTTTGACCAGAAGAGAAAATATAAGTAAAACTTTTTGCAAAAGTCCCAGCAGCGGAGTAATTTGTTATTAGCAAACACAAATAATCTCCAGTTCGATGGGAGTAACATTGTTGTTAGAATTATTACGTTGAATAAAAGCAGGAACAAATCAAAAATTCCAAAAAAAGAAAAAAAACAGGTTGAGTAATACATTCAAACACTTGAATAATTATTAATTTAACTTATTAATTTAATACTTTATTTCAACATTCATCATTATTTGTAATTTATTCCTTCTTTTTATTTCTTATTCGGAAGCAGAAGAACCGTATTAATCAACAAAGCACACAGGCCCGGTGATGCATTCCCACCCAACGAGAGACTGCATTCGCGAGCAACCCCTGCTAGCGAGAGCTGCCATCAATGCAGTCCCCAGGGAAGTTTTATTCAAAGGAAACTAACTGATGTGGGAATAGGCAGAGTTTCTCACATGAGTTGGTTTCAATAGCCGTCAGAGCTGCAAGCAGTGCAGTCCCCCAACGTTATTTCCGCTCCAAGTGGTGTTATGCAGGAAAAACTTCCAGTTGAGTTCACAAAACTTCAGTTGTGGCGTTACGCAGGAAAAACTTACAGCGGTGTTCACAAAACTTCTCTCTCTTGGTACGGTATGAAAAAAAAAAAACTGCTTTTGGTAGGGGGTGGGAAGCGCTGCTGCCCCAGAGTCCCATGGCAGGAGCCGCCCCTGATGCTCATCTTTTCCCAAATCAGAGAACTTATTCAGTGATCAAGCTATTCAGCTGAAAGTCAAAATTGTATTCCAAACTCACCCCGATTTATCAGCAGTGCATTGCATAAACATGCACTGAGCATATGTTGGAACCAGCTGTACCATAAAGTAGCAGGCATTTTCCAAGTTTATAATAGTTAATGCAGTTTTTTATTATTATCATTATTTTTTATTTGGGAGTTTAACAACTACCGTGAGCAACTTGATGGGCTATAAGCAGTTGCCCGTCCTTATTTTTAAGGCCATTGGTTCCAGAAGCATATATATATTTTATACAACAATGTTCCAGAAGCATATGTATATTTTATATAACAATATTCCAGGAGCATATATATATTTTATATTATATATGCATATATATATTTTATATTCCAGGGAAGGGAGAGAACCACTGCTGTAAGACAAACACAGCATCCATGCTTACCGGGATTCGAACCTGGACCCTTCATGGGCGAATGGTCATAAGCCAGTGCTTACACCATTGCATCACTAGGGCAGCACTAATGCAGTTATAAACTTAGAAGAATATACAGTAAGTATTTACAAGCTGGACACATTTCTTGTCTGCAATTTTTTTTTTTTTTTGGACGATGGATGTTAGTTTCATTCCATTTCAGACAAAAAAAATTCATTTTTTTATTCATGTGACTTATAAATAAACCAATGTCTGACACCCCCCTCAGAAAAAAAGGTAATCTTTTGCCAGTAACATTCAAATTTACTCAAGAGCATGCTGCAGATTGAATGAAAAGTGGACACTATTTTAAAAATGTTCAAAAGTTTTACTGGATAATGATTAATAATAATACACTTTTATCTATTCTCTTATTGTCTTAAAAGAAAATTAGAATATAAACGCTATTTTTGTTGTTGTTTTTGTCGAGAATGCCCTGAGATTTACAAAACTCTACGCCTATGTTTTGACTTTTAAGAAATCTGCATCGTAATTGTTGGTGGAAGAGGTTGTGTATTTGGTTACCAAGAATGTATTAAGAACAGAAAAACTTAATGCAGTACAAAGATGAAGGCCTGCAAACAGTTGGAAATATTTTTTATTTAACTTACAAGTATTTTGTCAGAAAATCTGATGCAATGGAGGTGGTATTTATTTGCTCTCGCTAATGATCGCATACTCAGCTTCGCGCACGTCTGAGGGTGCTGCAGGTCGAACTGCAGTAATGCTGAAAAAACTTGTATGGTAATTTTTGCTCTTCATTCACTTGAAAGTAACACCAAAGCACTTATAAAATAACACCTTTTTCAGAATAGGAAGGTTACTTTTTTTCTATTTCTTTGGACTGCTAATTTAATCCCATGAAGCACAACTTTTCTGTAGGAAATTGTGGTTCGGGATCAACATTGCAGGTGGAGTTTAAACAGCGATTTATTTTTTCTGAACTTCACAATCTGTGGATTATATGAAAAAAAAAAAGATCTCCCCCTACCCCCTCTGAATTGCAAGGTTCATCTGGATCAGTGCTGAGATCAGGCTAAATACATTGGGCCAAGCCCTAATTCTATACCACAAAACAGCTCAAGCCCAAATGAGCCTGAAAACTGACCTGTTTAGGTATTAATAAATAAATAAATAAAAAAAAATCTGCTCTTCTAGACTTGCATTCTCTTCTCCTACTGCAATTAACCAATGTCTTTCTCAACTGGAGAGTGGAATAGGAACATGTGATTTCATAGTATACTATAGCCACACAATCTTTGACCACTCGATTCCTCCTGAAATGCTTTAAGCATCCAGCAAAATCAGCTGCGGTGTAATCTAATTACATTGCTCAATAAAATTAGCCAGGAGCCGGCCGCATGCAGGAAGGAGGTGAAATTTTAATGACATGGTATTTAGTATATCTACTATTCTTGAAAAAGGTTTTCCTTCTCAGTGGAAAGCCACTAATGCATGGTCTATGGCATTTCTTCTCAAAGCCCAAAGTAAATAGTCCTCTCTACTCCTACCCAGTTGTGGAAATATTCTCTTTACCACACACAACTGGGAAGTCTAATAAAAATCTAGTATACAAAATCACAGTTAAAAAAGAAGAAAACTCAAAGGCAGTTTGCCCAAACCATAGTAAGTGATTTTGAGCCTAGCTTGGGCTCAGCCCATTTCAACACTTCATGAATTATATGAAGGAAAATACAGTTTTTTTTTGTTTTTTTTCCTTTGGCCAATACAATTATATCATCATTTATCCGATTAAGAAACCAATAATTAAAAAAAAAGTTGAAATGTTCTTATAGGCAGATATTTCACTAAATATCCCATTTATTTTTTTATTTATCATTCCCTACGTGGACCTTGTTTAACTGCAGTTTTATTGAAAAGCCTTGAATTCTTTCCCCCAGATGTGTATGAACCCTGATTGTATGCCAAAAGTCATGTTATAGTGGGTAGTGGCAATTTTGGAAAAGTCAGAGCTTTTTCTGCATGTCCAAACTTGAATGGTTAGCACTTTTTATGTTAATATCTTACAATAAACTTACAAGATTATACAGTTCAGAGCTGTCAAGTGTCCCGGTTTACCCAGATTCCATCCGATTTCGAAAATATTTTCCGGAAATCCAATTTTTCTACAAAAAATCCGGTTTTGGGATTTTCTTATTTTTTTTTTCTTTTCTTTATTATGCATGGTGTTTTTCCCCCTATTAATGATATGCGATCATTTCCCTTCAGCGTCGGGCCGCGGGTGGCCTAGTGGGCAACGTTCGTGACTGCCACGGAAAGGGCCTCAGGTTCGATCTCAGGCAGGCACGAACGCTCGCTCCACTAAATATCCGCCGTGCGTCGGATGGGCATGTTAAGCCGTCGGACCCCAGGTATCCCCCCCCTCATCCCGGTAATAAATAAAGGCGTCTTCCTCCCCTTTCTACTTCGCTTCCGTGTCACTTTCCTATCGGGCGCTCTAGCCCAAATCTCCTAGTTTCCTATTTCTAAGGGTTGTTTAAGACCTGGGGTCAGACACTCCCTTCCTAAAATCCTCTACATATGATCATGATCCCTCCAGCGTCAACGCTGGCTGTGGGAGTCTGTAACGGATGAGACAAATGTGTTGTTGTTAACCACGGCACTTCAAGTGCCAAGATGGTCGCAAGCAGTCAGTGACTTGGAAAGTTGAAGTACTGGTTTATGACGTCACATCAACAGCGCTTGTGCGGTGCCGCGTGCAGGGATGGGAATTCTGCGCCAAAACAAAAAATCTTGCGCTATCTTGCTACAAAAGCAGATTTTGCGCCAGTACCACTATTTCCCGTCGGGACTTCGACATATTAAATTTTCAAATTCTTCGTGAGGCCGGTACGGACTACGGAAAATATCGAGTATGCTATGAAAATCGAAAATTTCAGGGAAATAGCGTTATTAAACATCTGTGTAAAGTTTGTTTTCAAGATATTTCGGTTTATAAACACCGGGGGAAAAAAAAAAGAAAGAAAAGGCGAATATCGAAGATGTTCGTAACCACACTGAAAATGACTGCTGTAGCAGCGATGAGAATGTCGCGTCGTTTTCCGTTTCCGCATAATTTTCCCGACTCCCCCCCCTCTCTGCCTGTTTATTTTTTAATGTTTTTTGTGTGTGTGTGATCATGTTCCTCGTTTTTAATGTCTTCGGTAATAGCGAAAAGGAGCGACTTCGTATTTTTTAAGAATTTTTTTTCTAACGAAATGCACGTTTTCCTATTTCTAATAGATACATTAATTTCGTTCAATAAAAGGGAAAGTGGTAAAAACGATCGCTTTCAAAAGTAGTATCATACTACTTTAGAAAGCGATTGTTTTCACCATTTTCCCTTTTATTAAACGAAATTAAATTTCTAGATCGGTATTTAATGTGACCGTGGTGGTGCCCCGTAAAATTGTTTCACGGCAAAGTGAGCAACGCAGTATTGAGTTTTCATAAAATTCGTGTTTTTCGATTTCTTAGTCACTTCTTATTCATACATGAGATTCTTCCGGGGATTCGCGGAATTCCGCTTTTTCTGTCATCGTTTGGGTCACTCGAGATCGATGAAAAACTGAAGAGAAACTTTAGGGGGAAAAACTGAAGAGAACCTTAAACCTATAATATCATTTTATTATTTATAAATTGTCATAAAAAGTATAAAAATCATGAAATTTTATTAAAAAAAGCTACATAATATTGGAATAAGAGGTATTTCTCAGTCACTTTAAAAATTACCTATCTGACAGACAACAACTAATACTAGTTGATCAGTTTTGTTCTCCTTTAGAATTTCTGGCGTACTACAGGGCTCTATTTTGAGTCTGATCTTGCTTAACATTTATATTAATGACATATTCTTGATATTATCTAATGCATACATTATTCTTTATGCTGATGATACTATTCTTTTCACTGGTTCAGACATCTCTGATATTATTAACCGATGTAATCTTGAGTTATTAAAATACTTTAATTGGTTGACTTCAAATGAGCCTGTGGTAAATATAAAAAACAAAACAAAACAAGGCAATAATATTTACAAATCGTCAGATAAATCTTACACCTCTTAATTCTATACTGTTAGATGATAAGACAATAGAAATATTAACTGATTTCACATATCTAGGGATAAAATTACAGTCTAACTTAAAATGGAATAACCATATTAACTCTTTAATGAATAAAGTATCATCAAGTATTGGGATAGTTAGTCATGTTCTTACTACTTATCAGTTTCAACACTAAAACTTCTATATTATTCTCTGGTACATTCACTTTTAAATTACTGCATTCTATCTTGGGGACAAACAGTTTAACTCTAATATTAGGACTTCAGACATTACAAAATAAATATATTAGACTCTTAGAATTAAAACATAACTCTGACATGAATCAATTTTCACTAATAAACTCGCCCATATATATATATATGCACGTTGACCCAAATAAATATAATGTATTAACATTAAAACAATTATATACACTGCTGGCCACCCAAAATGCAACACCAAGAAGGACACGAGATAGCAAAGCCAGATTTACTGGGCACATAACAACAGATACAAAGATGAAACGATTCAGATTTACAGGCCCGTGCGACTTGCGGAACACGCAGACATCAATAGTTCGTGTTGCCCCCATGGCTGGCAATAACAGCCGCTACACGCCGGGGCATCGAACGAAAGAGGCTTTGGATGTGGGCTTGGGGTATGTCGGTCCAGGCTGCTTCCACACGTTGCCACAGTTCATCAGGCGTAGCCACGGGCGGTGCTTGCCGGGCCACTCGGTTGCCGATCAGTGACCAGACGTGTTCGATGGGCGACATATTGGGAGAACAGGCAGGCCACGGCAGCAGTGACACCTGGTGGGTTGTGAAGAATTGTTGCACGATGAGTGCCATGTGCGGGCACGTATTGTCCTGTTGAAACGTGGTCGCTGGCAGGTCCTGCAGGTAAGGTAGGACTACAGGCTCCAAAACGTCGGAAATGTAGCGGTGGCTATTGAGTGTACCTGCGATGCGTACCAGAGGGGTGTGGGTGTCATATCCAATTGCGCCCCAAACCATAAAGCCAGGCGACGGACCGATGTGGCGACGCATAATGCAGGCGTCATACAATCTCTAGCCGCGGATCCGACCATCGTGGTGTTGCAGGCAGAAGCAGGATTTGTCGGAGAAGACAATGTCGTGCCATTCCGTAGTCCAGGTGCGGCGTTCAATGGCCCACTGCCGCGCACTCGCCGGTGGTGTAACGTCAATGGTAATCGGAGCAATGGGCGCCTTGCGACAAGTCCCCGCTCCTGCAGACAATGTCGAACGGTACGTGTTGACACAGGTTGTTATTGTGCAACACACCCTAAGTCCTGCGCTAACGTTTGTGATGTGGCGGTACGACCGTCAATGCCCGCCGCACAACATGCTGGTCCTCTCGTTCGGTGGTGTGCCACGGCTGCGGCAATCGCTCACGTCAGTCCGTTTGTCAGTCCGTCCGTCCTGCACCCACCGAATCCATACTCGCCTCACTGTGGCTGGATGTCGTCCCACACGGGCGCCGATCTCTCGGTACGATAAACCGCTGTCGCGATAAGCCACTGTTTGTCCTCTGTCGAACTCCGAAACGTGCTGGAATGACTGCCTTTGCCGCCCCGGTGACGCAGTTGTCTAAGCAATGGCCTCTGACCATTCGTCCGAACGGGGTCCGGGTTCGAATCCCGGTGAGGCATGGATGTTGTGTTTGTCTTATGGCACTGGCTCTCTCCCTTCCCTGGAACCAGTGACCCTAAATTAGGGACGGGCGACTGCTTATAGCCCATTGAGTTGCTCACGGTGGTCGTTAAACCTCCTTCCCCCTGCCCCCAAATGACTGCCGTATTCTGCGACGAGGCATCAGGAAGCTTCCCATGCACATGTCCGGCAGCACAACACACTTCCACTACCTACACCCCGCCTTCTGTGCACCCTTCTCATAGTGCTTCTTGGTGGCGTGCCGGGCGCACATGATTTGCATATGCCCTGCAATGCTAATCGTTTGCATGTCCTCTCGCGGGCGACGCATACTGCGAATTTCAGGCCAATCGGATGCTTCCTTCTTGGTGTTGCATTTTGGGTGGCCAGCAGTGTAATTATAATTTGGAAAAAGCCATGTACAGGAGAATAAAAAGTTATATTGATCATACATTAATTGAATTAATTACCTACCCATGACTATGATACTAGAGGTGGATCTCAACTGAGACCAATATTTCCCAGGACTCAGTATGTTAAACAGTCTAAGTTATACTGGGCCTCAATTTTGGAATTCTCTACCTCATGATGATACAGTAATAAATAATTTCAATCCATTTAAAAGAAATTAAAACTTAACATTCTGGGACTACCAAGAATATAAAATAAAGGGAATAAGGACAAATGAAATGGAAAATGTAATAAAAAAAGGTAGGGGAGAAGGGACTAAAAAAAGGTTAAAGGGATAAAATAGAAAAGTGGGAACCAGGGTTTGAAAGAAACCCAGTTCACTTGGTTATTATCGGGTTTTATTAGGCTTTTTCGAGTACTGTTGTAAAAACGAAGAAGCGACAATCAGTGAGTAAATTCTGTCTTAAAAGCACAAAAGGGCCTTTAAAAGGAATCTCTTGATAAAACAGGGGCTATTTTTAGCACGTCTTTTGTAAAAAAAGATCGTGCTTCTGTTACCGGTTTGTCCGTCCGTCCGTCTGTACCCACGATATCTCTGCAACTATAAGTCCGATTTGAAAAATTCTTTTTGCATTGGGAAGCTTGAAATATGCGAATGATGATCCTTTATTTCGTTTTTTTTTTACGATGTACAATTTCGCCGCTAGGGGGCGTAAATGCAGATGATGTCGAATTCAAAAATACGTTTTATCCCACATATTTGCTTCTAAACATCCGATTGAAAAAATTGTTTTATCTTTCGATTCCATTTATGTCGAAGAGTATTTTAGATATAGTTACTTTTTCAAATTACGCATAAATTTTCCGCTAGGGCGTAAAAGTAAATTACATTTTCCCCGACAACTCTTCTTCTAAAACTCCGATTTGAAAAAAATTTCTTCAGCGGATACATCTCCTGATGGAAAATCTTTTGCATATAATTTCAAATTTTTGGTAAAGAATACTTTAGCCACCAGTGGGCATAAGTGTTAATTTTTGGTTCTGACGTATTTGCCATAAAATCTGAGCTTCTAAAATATCGATTGAAAAAATTCTTTTGTGGACTGTGATGCCACTCACATCGGTAAACATTTTCGGAATATTTTCTTCTTAAAATATTCCACAGTTTCTCCGCCAGGGGCGTAGATGTATATCCTATTTTTGTCAATATCTCTACTTCTAGGAGTCCGATTTGAAAAATTCCTTCTTTGTTGGATAGTGTTTCCGATGCGAAATGTTTTTCTTATAAATTCCAAATTTTCAAGTAAATCATAGACTTTCCACTGGGGGCACAAAGGTAAATTGCGTTTTCTGCTTCTAAAACTCCGATTTGAAAAATTATTCCTGTATCACATACAAGACCTGATAGAAAATATTTTTCACATAATTCTAATGTTTGGTAAATAATGTTTTGGTCACCAGAGGGAATAAGTGTTAATTTCTGCTTCTGATGTATTTGTAGGAAAATCTGGGCTCCTGAAAACTCGACCAAATTTTTTTTTCTTGGACCGGTAGTGCTCATATGGAAAAACCTTTGAGAATACTTTCTTCCTTAAATAATGCATGGTTTTCACACCAGAGGACGTAAAGTCACATCTTATTTTTGTCTATCTCTGTTTCTAAGAGTCCGATTTGAAAAATTATTTGTATGTTGGAGAACGTTTCCGGTGCGAAATGTTTCTCATATAAATTCATGTTTTTCTTAACGCACAAGTCTGCAACCAAAGGGCGTAAGCTCACAATTCCTTTTACAGCAGTATCTGAGGGATTAAAAACCCGATTGAAAAACTTTTCTTCCGTCAGATACTATTGTTTTCCATACCGGTTCCATTGACTTTGAATAGCTTTGATAAATTTAATTTGCGTCAGAACGGATTCAAAAGACGTGCTCATTACACCCGAAAATTCGGTGTCATCTTTCTTGTTAGTTTTTCGTTTTGATTTTAGCACGTTTTTTGTAAAAAGCGTGCTTATGTTATTGGTTTGTCCGTCTGTACCCACGATATCTCTGGAACTATTAGTCCGATATTAAAAATTGTTTTTTCATTGGGAAGCTTGAAATGTGAGAATCGTGATCTTTCATTTCGTTTTTTTTTTTACGATGTACCATTTCGCCGCTAGAGGGCATAAATACAGATGATATAGAATTCAAAAATATGTTTTATTCCACATATTTGCTTCTAAACATCTGATTGAAAAAACTATTTTATCTTTCGATTCCATTTATGGAATAACTTTTTTACGGGTCTTATAGAGGTTATTTTTCATGAAAGTTGGTTGTCAAATTTTCGAACTAAAGCCTAGTTCGTCATCAGGACTACGTCACTGGAGTAGTTGCTGCCACTCAGTTGGAAGAGTCCAACCGCAATTATCGTTAATTGTGGTACTTCTTCTTGCTATTTCGATCCCTTCTTCTAGTTTCTTCTTTACGTTTGATTGGTGGGCGATTATTTTCACTGAGTTCCAATTTATGGAGTGTCCACTTGCTTGTATATGTCTGTCTAGCCCTGTTTTGTTACTAATGTTCCTAATAGCTGCTTGGTGTTCTTTCATTCGGACCTTAATACTTCTCCCTGTTTCTCCTATATAGCTGAATCCGCAGTTACAGTCAATGCAATAAATTACTCCTTCTTGCAATTGGATGTCCAATTCTTTCTGCTTTAAAGCTGGCAGGAATTTCTTTATTTTGTTATTAAGATCTGGAGCTAGCCTGATATTATATTTTGCTCCGATCCTTTTCAGTTTCTCGAAAAGACCCGTAAAAAAGTTATTCCACAATCACTATGAATAGAGGTGCCATAAATTCATTTACAACTAGGATTATTCCATTTATGTCGAAGAGTACTTTAGATATAGTTACTTTTACAAATTACGCATATATTTTCCGCTAAGGGGCATAAAAGTAAATTACATTTTCCCCGACAACTCTTCTTCTAAAACTCCGATTTGAAATTTTTTTTCTTAAGTGGATACACCTCCTGATGGAAAATCTTTTACATACAATTTCTAATTTTTGGTAATAAATACTTTGGCCAGGGGGCAAGTGTTAATTTTTGCTTCTGATGTATTTCCCATAAAATCTGAGCTTCTAAAATATCGATTGAAATAATTCTTTCGTAGACTGATGCCACTCACATCAATAAACCTTTTCGGAATATTTTCTTTTTAAAATATTCCACAGTTTCTCTGCCAGGGGGCGTAGATGTATTTCTCATTTTTGTCAATATCTCTACTTCTAGGAGTCCGATTTGAAAAATTCCTTCTTTGTTGGATAGTGTTTTCAGTGTGACATGTTTTTCATGTAATTTCAAAAAATTTTAAGTAATTCATAGACATTCCGCTAGGGGCGTAGAGGTAAATTGGGTTCCCCCCTATATCTCTGCTTCTAAATCTCCGATTTGAAAAATTGTTTCTGCACCAGATACAGCTCCTGTGGGAAATCCTTTGCACATAATTTCTAATTTTTGTAAGAAATCGTTTGGCCACCAGGTCGCGTAAGTCTAAATTTCTACTTCTGATGTATTTGCAGCAAAGTATGAGCTTCTAAAATCTCGATTGAAAAATGTAGTTTGTTGACCGATACTACTGATGTCAACAAACCTTTTAGGAACATTTTCTTCTTGAAATAATGCGTGGTTTCTACGCCAGGGGCATGGCGTAGATGTATATTTTATTTTTGTCAATATCTCTACTTCTAAGAGTCCAATTTGAAAAATTCCTTCCTTTTTGGATAGTGTTTCCAATGCGAAATGCTTTTCCTATGAATTCAAAATTTTCAAGTAAATCATAGACTTTCCGCTAGGGGTCACAAAGGTAAATTGCGTTTTTTGCGTTATTTCTACTCCTGAAACTCTGATTTGAAAAATTCTTCCTGTATCGCATACAAGACCTGATGGAAAATATTTTTCACATAATTTCTAATGTTTGGTAAAGAATGTTTTGGCCACCAGGTGGCATAAGGGTTAATATCTGCTTCTGATGTATTTGTAGCAAAATCTGGGTTCCTGAAAACTCGACTAAATTTTTTTTTCTTGGACCGATACCACTGATATGGATAAACCTTTTGGGAATACTTTCTTCCTAAAATAATGAAAGGTTTTCCCACCAAGGGACGTAAAGTCACATCTTACTTTTGTCGATATCTCTGTTTCTAAGAATCCGATTTGAAAAATTATTTCTGTGTTGGAGAGCGTTTCCGGTGCGAAATGTCTTTCATATAAATTCATGTTTTTCTTAACGCACAAGTCTGCAACCAGAGGGCTTTAGCCCATGATTCCATTTACAGCAATATCTGAGGGATTAAAAACGTGATTGAGAAACTTCTTTCTTCCGTCAGATACTATTGTTTTCCATACCGGTTCCATTGACTTTGAATAGCTTTGATAAATTTAATTTGCGTCAGAACGGATTCAAAAGACGTGCTTATTCACCCGAAAATTCGGTGTCATCTTACTTGGTTTTTATGCTGCTAACATACCATTCACTTCAGCAGAATTGGATCAGTTTAAAATTATGATTGAAACACTAAGACCTGGACATCAACCACCCTCAGCAAAAGCCATTGGTGGAAAACTGTTTAATACTGCAGCAGAAGAAACTGAATCTCAGCTTTCAGAAAAATAAAACTAGGCAGTTTGACTCTCACCGTAGATGTTTGGTGCAGTGTGAAGAATGAGCCAGTCCAAGCTATTAGTGTCCATACCAAAACAGAAAGTTTTTTGCTGTATGCTGATGATACTGGATCAGAAAAGAAAACAGCAAAACACCGTGCCTCTAATTTAGAGGTTGCCATAAAGGAGTGGGAAGAAAAATTTGGAAAACCTGTTTTTGCTGTTATAACTGAGAGCAAAAACAAAATGATAAAAATGTGGAACATTTTAAATGAAAGATATCCAACTCTCATAACATATAGATGCTTAGCACATCTGTTGAATTTGTTAGAAAAGGATGTTTCCCCAAAGACTGTTTTTAAAGCAGATTGCGACAATGCAAAAATATTTTCGTAACATAGGCTTACACCAACCACATGGATGGTTCAAAGAAAAGCCTGACTTAATGCCACAACTACCTAACGAAACAAGGTGCAACTTTCATCCTGATTGTGTTAAAGCATTTGTGGCCAATTATCACAAATAAAGAGAAATATCTTAAGAGCATATTGAGGAATTTGATCAATCTATTTAAAAAATCTTGGATAAAATGGGCATTTACCATGAAGCTATGAATCTGGAAAAGCAGTTATCTGTTGTTGCTAGCATACTGGACACACTTCAGAGAAAGACGCAACGTCTGTTTCAGTTGCTGTTGAAATATAGCCGGATGTACTACAAGAAGAAATCCTGCAGCCCTACTATCTAGATTTTAAAAAAGGTTTGAACAAAAATTCTTGCACAACATTTTCTAGCAAACCTCATGAATACAAAATACAGAGGTCAGAAACTTAACCAAAAACAGGAGAGTATTGCAGAAGAGTGGATATCCAAATTTCCCCCTGATTACACAGTCGAATAATATGACCACCCTGAAATAACTGCGTACTCACCCAGGTGTGTCACAGAGTGCACGTGACAAGGTCAACCACATGGAGATATAAGTGGCTGACCAGGACAGATGAGCCCATAGTGCGTAACGTGAGCAGAATAGGCAGATGTAATGATTTCATGGATGTTAAAAAAAGAATGATCATTGATTACCGTGCCAAGGGTGGAAGCATCTCAAACAGAAGACTTTGGGGGCTGTTCGTGAGGTGCTGTAGTAAAGGTGTACCAAGATTGGACTGCCAGCACACCGAGTACCTCCCGATATCATAACTGTTGAGCCCCAAAGGCCATCAACCCCAGAGGAGAATGTCGCCTCCGTCAACTTGTAAAGGGCAATCTACACGCAACAGCACAGCAATTGACCATGCAAATTAATGCTGGGGTACCAAGTACGTGTCCCAGATAACAGCAGAACGAACCCTGTTATGCATGGGTCTCCAGAGCCAACGTTGCGTCAAGGCACCCATGGTAACCCAGGGCCATCGGCAATTATGTCTGCAGTTCGCATGGGACTACCGTCATTGGACAGTGAAAACAGATTGCCTTCACTGACTAATTGAGGTTTCTGCTTCACAGAAGTAATTGGTGGTGGTGGACATGGCATCAGACACACGAGAACCAACACCCGGACACGCTTGTTGGTCAAGTACAGGCCAGCGGTGGCAGTATGCATGTCTGGGGGATGTTTTTCTTGTATGCCATGGGACCGCTGGTACCACTGGATGGGTCCCTGAACGCCAATGGCTACCGGTCCGTTCTTGCAGACCACATGCATCCCTTCACATTGGACGTTTACCCTGGTGGTGATGGTATTTAAAGGACAATGCACCCTGTCATGTAGCTAATAAGGCGATGCATGACTGGTTCCAGGAACACGACAGCAATGTCTCCGTTTTCCCTTGACCGGCAAAATCGCCCAAGCTTAATCCCCTAGAGCACTTATGGGACTATTTAGATCAACAAGTTCAGCATGCCGATCCACAACCACGTCATCTCCAGGACCTCCATGCTCTGCTGCAGTCCGAATGGGCACACGTGCTTCTGGCAACCTTCCAGGGCTTCAGTAAGTCCATACCATGACATTGCGCCGCTGTCATCCCATTATTAGGTAGGTGGTTATATTATTCTGGTACGACCGTGTATTTGCCTGGTATAATGGCTTTCAAAATTAATGATACAGACTGTTGCCTAACATCAATGATGAAAGAAAGTGTCATCAGCCAGTTTTCTTCCACAAAAGGATGGCAAGTCATGGCAAAAAAGTCTGAAAAGGGTTCAAATTCAAAATTGCCTGTAGGATTCTCTAAATTTATATGCCTACATTCAGCACCAGCTTCATCTGCCTCCATTGAGAGAATTTTCTCTATGCTTCAACTAGTTTGGAATATAGAGAAAATATATACCACCATCTTCTGGCCACAGTGGCCAGAAGATGGTGGTTATACACCGCTGAAAGCGCTCGCCGTAACAACGAACCCCTTGTGAGACGTCTCCTGACCCGATGAGTATAACTCTTTCTACTAAAATCTTTTAATTAATAGTAAATTTCAAACGTTTGATTGTGCGAATGAATGAATGTGGAACTGAAAATAATAACCTAACTGTTTTATTTCTGCAAACTTTTTTATAACTAACCAAAGGTCCGTAACGAAGGGACCTCTTGGGCCAGGAGCACGTGCCTCACAGAGCAAATAACGTGCGAAATACTTCAACAATATCAGGTAAAATACCTTAGATATTATGTATATATTAATCAAAAGCATGTTTATAACATAAGACAACCCATAAGGTTGCCTCATGAATTGCGATTTTCATAATTTCTTTTACCTGATAAGATTTTGGATGGAACTGTGAAAAGTCAAAATATCTTTTTAAGCATTTTAAAATTTGTCTCTCAAGTGCTGGATCATTTCTAATCCTGTGTGACAATTAAATTTACTGCCACCTTGATGAACAGCACTTTCAGTAAGCTGAGTGATTATTCCTTCTTGAGAAATTCAGATGTAAGCACTTAACCATAAAATAAGTATTTAAGCTTTTGCAACAATTACATTAAAAAATATAAATACAAAATTACATTTACTGTCACCTTGATAAACAGCACTTTCAGTAAGCTGAGCGATTATTCCTTCTTGAGAAATTCAGATGTAAGCATTTAACCATAAAATAAGTATTTAAGCTTTTGCAACAATTACATTTAAAAATATATAAAAAAAAAAACTAAGTAAAAAAGCTTAAACTGATAACTTCAGTCTTCCTTCTTTATCCTAGGAAAGAATGGGCAATAGCAAGTGGTTGCCATATCTGTAATGTTGTATTCTTTATTTTTTTCATTTATTTACAACCTACACCTGAAAAGTTCTTGCCTAATGCAATAAAGGATATAAAAAAGTACCATACTCACAATTAATACCAGTTACTTTCAAAATACCGCTCTTCTGAATCAACGCACAGTTTCCAACATTTCTGAAAATCCTGAAAGCAGTTCTGGTGAAGCACTTTCAGGGATGTCCGCAAGTTTTTTTTTTTTTGTCACTGCTGCTTGGATAGATGTAATGTCTGCATGATACTGTCCATTTTACCCCGGGGAACAGGAAGAAGTCGCAGGGCAATAGATCAGGGGAATACGGCACATGTTGCAACACATTGATTTGATGGTGAGCGAAGAACTGTTGGACTGACAATGCTACTCTGGTCCTGCGTTATCATGGAGCAAGAACCAGTTTCCGGATTCCCACAACTGGGGACGATGGCGATGAATACTGCTGCATAAATGTCATAAGACTTGCTTGTAGAATTCTTGATTTACCGTTTGACCCACTGGTACGAGTTCCTTCTCTACTATACCTTTTGAATAAAAAAAGACAATCAGCATCATCTTTGTCTTTGATGATTGCATGTGGGCTTCCTTGGGCGATGGTGAGTGGGTACCTCTCCATTCAGCGTTTTGTCACTTGGTTTGTGGATCATACTGCAGGCACTATGTTTCTTCTCCTGCAATAATTCTGGAGCAAAAATCAGGATCCTCAGCTGCAGTGCCTAGCAGATCAGAACTGATCGATGAACTAGCCAGCTTTTGGTCATCATTCAAAGTACAGGGTACCAATCTGGCATTAAGTTTTCATTTTCCGAGGTCCTCGCACAGAATCTCTTGACAGACAGACTTACTGATTGATGCCCAGCTACTCAGCCGAAAGTCCAACTGCAATTTGCCAATCTTTATTTAACTGATTCTGCACCTCTTCAATCTTTTTTCACTGTCTGGACACTGGAGACACACCCAGATCTCAGATCATCATCAAAGGATTCCCGCCCATCACGAAACCGTGCATACCTTTCGAAAACTCTATGCGCTTCTTTTAACATTCTACCAGTTTCAGTAGCTGATTTACCAAGTTTCCAACCAAAACAGATGTTTACTCTCTGCTCTTCCATGGCTAAAATGAAATAGAATTAGAATGCTTGCTGTGACTCCCTTAATGCTCGTCTGCTGCCTGTTGGTATTGGTATAAACCAGTTTCCAGCTGTTTACTGATTGGCCAAGGACTGCTGTCTTTTGGCATGCACGTGATATTTTTATCCCACTACTGTTGCATCAGTTATGCGGTCAGTTCTGGAACTTATTGGATGTAGGTTGTAATTTAAGACTGATTTCTATATTAACAGAATACAAAAAGGAGAATCAGCATTACAGTTTTTGGAGTTGAGAAAAATGTTTAAACTTTCCAATAAAGTGAAAACCAATTGGCAAGTGAGGCAATTTTTTGAAGTCAGTCCATTGAGATTTGGCAGAAGTGTCCTATGAAATTAAGGTGGCCAGTAAAGAGTTCGATTTGTGTGTGTGGACATCAATTTTGTGCTCCACTAAACAACTGTTGATGCTGCAGTAAGTACTTCCAACATGGCTTGTTTTACCAGATGATATTGTGATCAAGATGGAATAAAGTCCTGGAAGATTGATAGAGAGTTTATTTTATCTTTATTGCCTAATATTAATTTATTAGAAGGGTTGGAACTAAAAGCTAAATGATATCCAGAATTTCTGAAAATCTGTTTGAGCTTGTAGGCATACATGAGTGGTAAGGGACATCTACAGAAAATCGTATATCTACAGAAATGCAGATTTTCAGAATGGTTTTGTTGGAGGTCTCTGATTTTTGATTTTCATTCATAACAAGTGATTAAATGTTTGGTTTTAGTAGGAGGAGTGACAGCTCCCAAGATTTCCCCTGCAAAGTGGCAGTTCCCAAGATTTTCTGATATTCCTGTTCAAGAGAGATTGAATTATTGCAGATGATGTTAACTCTATGAATAAAAGATTGAAAGGCAGCAAATTTGTAATTTTCAAAGGTGAATGAGTGAAAGGTTTAATATTGGTGGTTGTAGAAGAGTTATGAAAAACAGGTTTCTATTCCTTTTGAAAGAGATAGCCAAAAACTGTATACCCTTGTTCTCTTTTATTGTTCATTGTAAATTTTATAGTAGGGAATTTATTAGTGATGGAATTATTTAAATGCAGCAACTATACTCTTTGGAATGTTGCCAAATTGTGAAAATTTCAAATATACTCTTTGGAATGACATCAGATTGTAAAAATATCAACATATCTTAACCAAGCAGTTGGTTGGGTAGGGTTCTTTGAAAGAATGGCATGTTCAATATGTTGCAAATATATTTCAGCAAGAAGAGGTGATAAAGGTGAACCCATTGGAATGTCACTTTTTTTGCTTGTAATGTCTCAATTTAAACAAAATGATTTTGTTCTTGAAATGT
The DNA here is from genome assembly GCA_039090855.1 of Macrothele yani. NCBI lineage: Eukaryota > Metazoa > Arthropoda > Arachnida > Araneae > Macrothelidae > Macrothele > Macrothele yani. The sequence continues at coordinate 153,640,441 of CM076996.1, forward strand.
ATGAAACAGCCATACAGATATTTTATTAAGCTGCAAGGGAGTTCATAATTTTTAATTGTCAATCACTGGAGAAAATAAAAAAAATTGAACTACCAGGCGGGTCATTCCACGTCTCTTCATCCAGGCCGTGTAACCCACCATCTCAGATTTTGATGAAATTTGGCATGGAGGCATACTTCACCAAGATATAGAAAATGACCTAATTTTAACTTCCTACACCTCATAGTTTCTGAGGTACAATGCTCTAAAGTTGCACTGAACATCCATCTTGCACGTACAAGATATAGAAAATGACCTAATTTTAACTTCCTACACCTCATAGTTTCTGAGATACAATGCTCTAAAGTTGCACTGAACATCAATCTCACACGTAGAGCGACAGAGTACCACTTTTCACAAAATGCTGCATAACTGTAGTGCTATTTAGTTTAGAAGAAAGAAATTTTGTATCCTTATGCAAAAGAGCTTCCAGAATAAGAAACCATTTCAAATTTCATTGAAAACACTGAATAAATAAATGAAATATAGTGGTAAAGTGAAAATTTAAGAAAAAAACTTGCTATTCTATATTAGGCTCTACAGCAAATAGCAGAGGTATGAGGGAGCTCCTTTTTAATGTATATTGGTCTTTGATATATAGTGTCACATAACAAGAAAAAAAAATAGTGGCTTTCAGCTTGCTTTTGGAGATATGTGCAAATATCTGAAATGCGTGTGAGGTTCCATTTCGTCAATTCAACCACTTTTTTTATTAATTATAACTCATCTCTGACATTCAAGAAATTTCACAAGGAGATATAACTAACAAGGACACACAAATATAAAAAATTATGTTTTCTTACACCATATAGTTTCAGAAATACCATATTAACCAATTTGACAAAATGGCTAGTTCAGCTGTACCCCACAACAAGTTAGGTGAGCATATGCAACAAACTGCTTAGTCATACTCACTTATGGTACTTAGATCTATTTTTCATAATTAGTTTTGACTTGAAAAAAAGAAACACAAGCAATTAGTTTTGCACTGTTCACAAATATTTACATTGATGTTTTTAATATGCCATGATCAACTCTTGAGGATGGAGTCCTTATAATTCAGCCACTTAGTTTGACAGGTTTTATCACCAGTGGGTGTCTGTAGACACCCACTGGTGATATTCGATTTCATCAATGGGATCACAATCTAAATTTATGCAACTATAACTGATTCAGATTTGTACTTTTTGGACACTGAACAACACCAAAGCATGCACTTTGAATCCTTACTGCTGCAGACAAGACTATTGATAAAGTCCTGATGTGACTCTTCAAAGTGTGCTGCACTAATCAAAAGTTAGACATTTTGATGTATAGTGCACACACATATAGAATGGGTTCCAAAGGAGCCTGCAAAAATGCACCATTTTGGATGAAGAGCACAAAATTTAGAAAATCCTACTTTTTCATTAGTATGTCTTTGCTTAAATTGTTGATATAATTCTTTCAAATTGCACAGAATAAGTCTTTTCTGAGCATGGACTTTTCTAGCACCACTTACTTTGTCCTTCATTCCTGGCATTTGCCTAGAATAGTTATCTTCATAAAATTCTATAATCTGTTTTATGGCATCTTGTGAAAGTTTCTTACCATGGCTGGGTTTGGGAACTGATATAATGCCTTTATCTTTTGCTAATTTTCTTGCCTGATGTACTGTGTATTCTGAAACTTCAAGCTGTTGTGCTACTTTTTTCTGGACCATGATGGGGGAGCCATTGTTAATATCTGATTTTTTTTTTTTTTTACGACTAACAGTAGGTATCTTTTCTTTCATTAAAGCAACAAGTTCATCCAAATCATGAGCTTTTAGTTTTAATTCATCTATGGAGTATTCATAATCACTGTCCCTAGTAGAAGACTGAGCTGTAAAGCCATACTCCAAAACACAAGATATTTTACTCTGCATAGCTAACTTTGCTTAAAGAAGTTTTCTTTTTCCATATGCTGGTTTACTATGGGATGGCAAGGAATGTAATTTTAATGGTGACAATTCTAAATCAGATAAACTTTCATTTACTTCTTTAGCAGCACATTCTTTAATAATAAAAACATCAGGGACAATTTCACTATCATCAGTCTCACTTAAAACTTCATCTTCTAAGGTTGTCCTAATTTAGATGCTTTCCTGTGACACTGAGGACATAATTTTTGACCTGGGCATACACTGATGTTTTTAGATTGCAGCTGTTGGGCTACTTGTATATTGACTTGATGCAGGGACCTCTTCAACAGGTTTTTTCACATCATGGTCACCAAAAGGGTTGCAATAAGTTACTTGGTAGGTTTCATATTTCTTCAGTAATAACATTTGTGATGTAAACATACTGAGATTATATCTTTATGTGGAATATTAGGTTTTAAAGAAATAAGTTCCTTGTCAGCAACAGAAAATTCTTTACTACTGAGAAACCCTTTTGTCTTCACATAACTTGATTTATTGCATTCTGTATTAGTAAGTGATCCAACACTACACTGGTCCATTATCTTTTTCCATGATTGAGGTTGACAAACTTGTCCCAAAGTCAGATTAACACAGAGCAGCCAATACACAAAAAAGAAAATTTTTGAAGCAATATATTTCACAACAAAATGTAAGAGACTTCCGGATAGCCTGCCCACAGTGAAATCAGCATGTGCATCTGAACCATTGTTTTTTTAATTGGGAATGAAGGACTGAAACCTTATTTCTCTTTAGCTGGAGGGCATCCCTAGGAGAGTGAGGTGAGAAAAGAGAAATCTTTTCATTTGACCCTCATCTCAGCACTTGGGGAGTTTTACGATGTCATAAAACTTACCCCATTTGAACTGGTGGCCAGTTGAGCACAGGATCTGGGATGAAGTCAGAACAAATTCTCATGACCTTAGGAATCATGCTGTATCCTTTGCCCTATGCCACATTTTCTTTTAAAAAGTGCTCTCTGACAAGTTGCAATTATTTCCTAGTGCCCATCCATTGCAAGCTTACTTTAGTCTATTATCCAGTCATGCACATATAAAAACTGTTTATATCTTTTGTGGGAATGTTTATTTTTTTTTGGGGGGGGGGGGGGTAAATTTCCAAAATTCTGCTTTAGGGAGATTTGTCAGAGAAATTTTTTTTCAGGAATTTTTTCAGTCTGCAATAAGAGAATAACAGATATTTTGAAATGACTGAAAAACTTTAAAACCTCACCACATTTGTTGCAGGGTGCAGCTGAACTAGCCATATCATCAAACTTTTTTATTTGGTATCTCTGAAACTATATGGTGTAAGAAAACATATTTTTTTATATTTTTGGTCTGTTAGTTTTATCTCCTTGTGAAATTTCTTGAATGTCAGAGATGAATTACAATTAACAAAAAAAAAAAAAGTTGTTGAATTGACGAAGTGAGACCCCGCACGCATTTCAGATATTTGCACATATCTCCAAAAGCAAGCTGAAAGCCACTATTTTTTTTTCTTGTTATGTGACAGTATATATCAAAGACCAATATACATTAAAAAGGAGCTCCGTCATACCTCTGCTATTTGTTGTAGAGCCTAATATAGAATAGCAAGTTTTTTTTCTTAAATTTTCACTTTACCACTATATTTCATTTATTTATTCAGTGTTTTCAATGAAATTTGAAATGGTTTCTTATTCTGGAAGCTCTTTTGCATAAGGATACAAACTTTCTTTCTTCTAAACTAAATAGCACTACAGTTATGCAGCATTTTGTAAAAGTGGTACTTCGTCACTCTACGTGTGCGATTGGTGTTCAGTGAAACTTTGCAGCACTGTATCTCAGAAACTATGAGGTGTAGGAAGTTAAAATCTGGTCATTTTCTATATCTTGGTGAAGTATACCTGCATGCCAAATTTCATCAAAATCTGAGATGGTGGGTTACATTTCCTAAAAAAATTGGATGAATTGATGTGGAAATGACCCAGGCAACTTGATTAAAGATATGTGTGGCTGCTTTTTCACACTCTTCAATAACAAAACTGTTTTGCTTATAATGAGACATATTACAAGCAAAAACATGGTGTTCTAGTGGGTTTATCATTATCACCTCTTGTTGAAATATATCTGCAACACACTGAAGATACCATTATTTTGAAGAACCCTACATACTTAACTAAAATATGTTGATATTTTTATGCTTTTGCCTCATTCCAAAGAGTAGTTGCTGCATTTAACTAACTCCATTGCCAATAAATTTCCATGAAATTTACTGTGAACAGCATAGTTTTGGGATATGTCTCCAAAGGAGCAATAACCATACCATCTCAAGATCTGTTTCCAATCAACCTACTGTAACCACCAATATTATTCATTTTCATCCATTTACCTTTGAAAAATTTTCATCCATTCAACTCTGGTGCCATCAAATCATTTATGAATAAATCTAACATTATCTGTAATGTAATATAATCTCTGTTAAAGAGGGATATTAGAAAATATTGGTGACTGATACTTTGCATGAGTACCTTCATTATGAATCAAATAAAAAAATCAGAAGCCTCCAACAAAACTTTACTGAAAATCTGCATTTCTGTGGATCTGTCCCTGACCATCTGTCTTATGCTTACAAGCTCAAATAAATTTAAAAAAAAAATGGATATCATTTAGCCTTCAGTTCAAACCCTTCTATCAATAAATTAATATTGGATTATATAGATGAAATAATCCTCAGTCTTCCCAGAGTTTAACCTCATCCTGATCTTCAGCTGACCTGATTTGAAAACCAAAAAGACTTAGCTGTGAACTGAGCTTCCAGTGAAGTTTGAAGTCAAAATCGATGTCTTTATTTTTCAATGCTGCAACAAAACATGAGATGTGGTCAAACCTGTGTGATCCAGATATTGAGAATCAGTCTGCTGCCTCATACACTCATCTAGGCCTAAAAAGTTCCAAATTCAATAATCAACACAGGTATGGTCACAATGGTGTGACTGAGGTTATCTCTAGTATTTTCTGGAACATGGTACAACAGTGAACAGTGTGAACCCATCAGGAAGAGGATGCTGAAAAAATGCCTGCAATGAATCTATTTTTACCATGACATTGCCGCCCTCATGTCTTGCCGTAAATCAGAGAACTGCAAAGGTTATCTGCTGTATGATGACATATCCTTCCACTCTCATCCCTTACAGCTTGATTTGATTATGTGGACCCCATTATAATAGCCTTGAAGACAGATCAGACACTTGTTGCAGTTTTTTCAAACATGAATCCAGTCATGGGTATGCAAATGCATCACATGTGCCAGATGTTACTTGGTTTTGTGAACTGCATCAATGGCTGTATATTTATATATATACACGGTCGTATCAGAATAATATGACCATGTACCTAATAATGGGAATAACCATCTCTGGCCTGGATGACAGCGGCGAGACGATGTGGCATGGTCATAATGAAGCCCTGAAAGGTTGCCTGAGGCACACATGCTCATTCGGACTGCAGCAGAGCACGGAGGTCCCGGAGACGACGTGGTTGTGGGTTGGCATGTCGAACCTGTTGAACCAAATAGTCCCACAAGTGCTCTAAGGGATTGAGGTTGGGTGATTTCACCGGCCAAGGGAGAAAGAAGACATTGCTGTTGTGTTCCTAGAACCAGTCACGCACCTCCTTAGCAACATTGCATGGCACATTGTCCTGTTGGTAGACACCATTACCACCAGGGTAAACTTCCAACATGAAGGGATGCATGTGGTCTGTGAGGATGGACGGGTAACCATTGGCATTCAGGGACCCAACCAGTGGTACCAGCGGTCCAAGGTCATACCAGGAAAACATCCCCCAGACAGTATGCACACTGCCACTGCTGGCCCGCCAACAAGTGTGTCTAGGTGTTGGTTCTCATGTGTCTGATGCCATATCCGCCACTCCCCATTACTTCTGTGGAGTAGTAACCTTGATTCGTCGGAGAAGGCAACCCTTTTCCACTCTTCCACTGTCCCATGATGGTAGTCTCATTTGAACTGCAGGTGTTGATGCCAATGGACCTGGGTTAACATGGTCACCTTAACACAGTGACGGTGACTGGAGACCCATGCGTAACAGGGTTCACTCTACTGTTATTTGGGACATGTACCTGGATGCCCCAGTGTTAATTTGCATGGTCAATTGCTACACTCTTGTGCATCTGTTGCCATTTACCAATCAACAGGCTATGTTCTCCTCTGGGGTCGATGGCCTTTGGGACTCCACAGTTAAGATGTCGGGAGGTGCTCGGTGTGCCATGGGTACATTCTTGGCACACACTTACTACAGCACCTTGTGAACAGCCCCCGAAGTGTGCTTTTTCTGAGATGCTTCCACCCTTGGCACGGTAGCTGATGATCTTTCCTTTTGAATGTCCATCGAATCACTACCTCAGCCCATTGTGCTCACCTTACGCACTATGGCTCATCTGTCCTGGCCAGCCGCTTATATCTCTGTGTGGTTGACCTTGTCACATGCACTCTGTGACACGCCTGGGCGGGTACACTGTGGTTCTGTAGGTTGTCATATTATTCTGATACGACTGTGCATGTGCCCCTGGAATCTTATACACTCGTGGACAATGAAATTTGCACACTTAGAAGGAGACACGTTATAACCACGAAACTTTGCAAATAGCTAGAGTGCGTGCTGGTATGCAAATGATCCACGTCTGGTGTGAGTGCGCATGACCGCGCATCCTGTGATGGCTCTGCAAACACGAACCGGCAGCCTTATAAACCGGTGTGTAGTCTATACCCCATGAAAGCAAAAAGCACCAGCCGACGCAAGCAAGAAAACACAGTGACAAGAATGCTTGGTAGACACCAGAGATGTCGATTTATGCAACTTACCTACTTTGAGAGAGGCCAGATCATCGGGCTGAAAACTGCAGGGTGGTTGGTGCGCCATAAAGCCCACCATGTGGATTGTTCTGACCATACTGTGTCGAGAGCAGTGGACGCATGATGGCACTGTCATGTGGTTAGCTGCTCCTGACGGACCATTGGTAGAGAGGATTGATGGATCGTGTGCCAGGCATGGACAAATCTTACAGGGACCCGGTCCACTATACAGGAAGATGTAGTTGCTCCTGTGTGCCCATGAACCATTTTCTGACGCTTTGCTGAAGCAAATCTGCAAACCCAGTGCCTCTTACGTGTGCTGCCATTGACACCGGAACATTGCCGGCTCCGTGGACAGTGGGTTCAGGCCAGAGCGATGTGGAATGCCTCAGACTGGCGACGTGTGGTGTTTAGCGATGAGTGTAGTTTTGTTTTCAGGACAGATGATCGTCGCGTCAGGGTGTGGAGGTTCCTGGGTCAACGGCACAATCCCAACCTCGCTATCGAGCACTGCACCTCCCCCACTGTAGGCATTATGGTCTGTGGAGCCATTGCCTACGATAGCTGATCAACTCTAGTAGTAGTAAGTGGATCATTGATGGGCCAGCAGTCTGTGGATGAGATCCTACAACCCCATGTGCTCCCATTCCTGTCCAGGATTCCAGGTGCACTATATTAGCAGAATAATGCCTGCTGGCACATGGCTTGGGTTGCCCACGACTGCCTACATCATGTCCAGACACTTCCATGGCTCTGCCCGTTCCCCGGACATGTCCCCTATCGAGCATGTGTGGGACCAGTTGAAATGCCGGCTGCCGCCGTGCAGCACTATCCGGCATTTGGAGCACACCATCCAACACGTGTGGGGCAGTCTGCTGCAGGACATCAGGTGTCTGTTCGCCTTCATGCCAGACCGCATTGCAGCATGTATCGGCGCACAAGGCGGTGCGACACGCCATTTGAAGATGGCCGGACTGCGTGCCACAGATCCCTCTAATTGTCCTGCAGCTTAGTTTTTGCCATCATGTGTATCATTCATCTGTATCATTACGTCCATAAAATTTCAGTTCAATCTGATGCTTCCTTCTTGGTGCGCAAATTTCATTGTCCGCGAGTGTATTTGTACACAGATGCTAATATTTTTTGGCACACACTGCATATTTATTTTTTAAATATTATAACTAGCCCATGAGCATTGGAAATTAAGAGCTGCCTGTCCTTAACATGTGTTGTTCTTGTTCACTCTGTTTCATGGAACTAGAAGCCATAACATCTATATCTCATCCACGACTGAAACTTATTTAGAGTTCCTTTTTTCCTGGCTTATTGAGTCAGGATAAAATGACAATATCAGATCAAGTAATGGATTTTGCTGAACATGTTTGCTTGAAATTTATAAACCACTGCCTTCTTCTGTTGGGCCACAAAGAATCGCCTTAGCATAAAATTAACACTACTATGTGCCACATTTTACAGTGATTTCAAACAGGACCAAAAGATTGCTAAATCCCAAAATGAAAAATGCTGTCTGAGCTCAAAAACTCCAGCAGACATTTCATGAAACTTGTGCAACTTAAAAAAAAAAAGCAAAATAATAAAAGTGAAAAGCCTACCTGCAGACATTCTATAGCTCATCCTTTAACATTTCTTTTTGGATGTGCCTGAAAAGTTAAAGGATGAGCTACGGCATATCTGCAGGTAGGCTTATCGCTTGTATCATTACGATTGCTAAGTCTGTGGACAAAATTGTATCATGCAAAGTGGTAGTGATTCTATGAACAGTTCTGCTAGGAAACTGACAGCATTCTACATAAATGCTAGGAAAAAACAAAAAGCCACCTACTGGGCTGATGAGTAACGATGAATTCAAGCCCACAACTAAAACATCACACCTTTTACTGGAGTGAGCACATACACTATAGCTCCATTGATTAGTACTAAGGGTTTGTGCACCTCCAGTTTGGATAAATCCAGTGTTTCTTTCATGACTTTTTGCCGGGGGTGGGTGGGGGCAAATAGAACCTTAGAATGGGCAAGTTTTCCATTTAATATATATATATATATATATATATATATATATAATTTTAACTACTGTATTTATATATATAGAAGTAATTACTATATATCTAGCACAGGAGTGCATTTAGAGCCCCCCCCCCCCCGAAAATGCTTCATTTATTTGTTTTTGGTTAAAATGCGACTTGCATTAGGAAAAAATGCTTTAATTTAATAAATAATATCAACTTACATTAGAAAAAAAATGCTTTAATTTTTTTTTCAATTTTTCATTAACTTTAATTTCGTTCCAGAAAGTGTATTTCAAAAACTTCATTTTTTCGCTCCCCCGCTCCGAAGAAAAATTCTATATACATACCTGATACAGTAATTACTTCTTCAAACATTTCAGGAATAACAAACTATTTTCAGCTAAAGAAGGGAAGGGGGAGGTTCTGCAGGCTTGACATTTTTATCTGTTAAAATGCATTCAAAGCACTCTTGTTCCTGAATCACGATTCCCAGACAATTAGATATATGATTAGTCTACTTATTATATTTTGAAAAATACCATGTGTCGTAATACACTTTTTAATAAAATAAACTATAACTAGTACCATTTGAACAAATATTTAAAACAATAAAATTGAAGAAATATTTGTATCACAAAAAGAGATGAAACTTACTTTTTCATCATAGCCTGAATTTATTAAAATTTGGCTCGGTAACCTAAAATGTCTCGGGGGGGGGGATGGTCATTTCTGGGAGGGCTTTGCCCCCTGGATGTATGTCTAAAAGAAACACTGTATAAATCATTGATAGTACAGTAGAGCTCAGTTGTAATGAGGAGCTTGGCACAGGCGGAAACCTTCATTAAATCCAGACGCTTGCTAAATCCAGTTTTGGTTGAAAATTACCACCATGTAAAATAATAATATTCATACATGTTAATATTCATAAATGTTTATATTATACAGTATATATAAATATTTTTTTGATTGAAGGTTTAAGGACCTCTGTGAGCAACTCAATGGGCTATAAGCAGTCACCCATCCCTAATTTAGGGTTACTGGTTCCACTGAAGGGAGAGAGCCAGTGCTGTAAGACAAACACAACACCCATGCCTCACCAGAATTCGAACTCTGACCCTTCTCGGATGAATGGATATACTTGAAAGATTTAATTAATAAACTACAACAGTACTATTGCTAATTAATGAAACCTTTCGAGTATAGCATACATGAGTTCTTCAGCGGAATTCCGTTTCTTTTTTTTTTTTTTTTGGGTCATTCTCGAGATAGATGCAGAACTGAAGAGAAATGGGTAGGGGTGGGGGTGTCGTTTTCCGTCTGGGGATGGTATTTCGTCTTTCAAAACTTTTGAAAACTGAAGTTAAACGGAGTGATGATTTTTCCTGTAGTCTGAAATTTTTTTCTCACGATGTTGCCTGTTCCCAATATTATTATTAAATGTCATTTTATCGCATAAATGTTTGTATTTCAGCATGAAACTGTGGGCAACGATTTCCAAAAATGGAAGTTAAGATGGCGCAAAGATTTCCCTGTAGTCTTCACGCAAAAATTCTTCCGTGGATTCGAAGAATTCTGCCATTTCCATTATCATTTTGGGCATTCTCGAGATCAGTGCACAACTGAACAGAAATTTTGGGGAGTAATGGTGGGGGAGAGGGTTCGTCTTTCGTTTGACGACACGTTTCCGTGTTACGAAACTTTCGAGAAAGGAAGTTAGATGCAGCGAAGATTTCTCCCGTAATCTTTTTTTTTTTTTTTCTCACGATGTTCCTTCTGCCCAGTATTGTTCTTAAATATCCTTTCATTCCACAAATACTGCATTTCAACCTGAAAATGGAGAAAGAAGTTTCCGAAAACGGAAGTCAGTCGGAGCAAAGATTTCTCCCGAAATCGATTTTCTCACTATCCTGTGTTGTTGTTAAAGTGTTATCTCCCCCCCCATAAACGTCACTTAAGCTTGATAAGGGTGGGGAAAATTTCCAAAAATGGAAGTGACGGAGTTTGAAAATTTGTTAGAATTAATGCATGGAAGGGAATTATATCAACAGAAAGAAAAACTAAGCAAAGATTGCTGTGCAGCTGCAGAGTCAACAAAAGACAAATATGGCCATGGAACTTACTGAGAATAAAGCAACACAAGAGATAAATTAAGCTGATGTTCTAGCAAGTACAAAATAAATAAATAAATAAATATATATATATAAAGCCTTTGATTCGGCGAAACCATCAGCAGTTACAATGGCTCTGAAATCCTGCGGTATTGAAGATGCATACATTAATATTATTAATAACATCTATGAAAATGCAAGTGCAAAGATTCGGCTGTTTGAAAATACAACACACATAAAAATTGGAAAAGGAGTGAGACAAGGTGACACCATATCTTCGAAGCTCTTTAATGTCACATTGGAAAATGTCTTTCAATCACTGAACTGGGAAAACAAAGGCATAAAGATTAATGGAGATTATCTAACCCACCTTTGTTTTGCTGATGACATAGTAATTTTTGCAACTACCCCATTAGAGCTACAGAGTATGATGCAGGAACTTGCTGACAAGAGTAAAGAAGTGGGATTAAAAATGAACTTTCAGAAGACAAAAGTGATGTTCAATGCTTTTACAAGAAATGAAGATTTATCGATTGATGGAGAAAAGCTGGAGATAACTGATGCATACGTTTATCTTGGACAGCAGATATCAAGTGAGGGTCACATTGGTGAAGAAATTAATCGGCATACAAAATTTGCCTGGAGAGCTTTTGGAAGAAACAGCATAATTTTCAAGAGCAATATGCCATTATGTCTTAAAAGAAAAGTGTTTGATCAATGCATCCTTCCAGTGTTTACGTATGGTGCAGAGACGTGGACCTTAACTAAAAGAGACATGCAAAGGCTGCATACAACTCAAAGAAGCATGGAGAGGTGCATGCTTGGAGTAACCAGGAGAGATAAGAAGAGGAACTCGTGGATCTGAAAAATGACAAGAGTGGAAGACATCATGATCAGAGTTAAATCCCTGAAATGGCAATGGGCTGGACATACTGCGAGAAGAACAGACCATCGATGGACAGCCGGAATTTTAGATTGGATTCCAAGGGACAGGAAAAGACACAGAAGAAGACCACATGGAAGATGGGTGGATGAAATTCGAAAGTATGCGGGAGTGAAATGGAGGAGACTGGCACAAGACAGACCAGTGGATTGATAATGGTTGACAATAATGATGATGATGATGATATATATATATATATATATGTTTGGCCATAACTCACCACGCTGGCCAAGCGGGTTGGTGAGTGTGGGATAGCATTTCCTCTGATCCCGATGGTATAGTTATACCGCTATTTGCGGTCGTCAGAGCCCCTTTAGTGGGAACAGGATGCACCACGAGAAGGCGGGGTTGACATTTGTCAAGGAGAGGCATGAAGGCAGAGGGTGCTAAGAATCCCGGAGGACCGGACTAGGCTGCCATTTGATGCTGACCTTGGCTACCTACAACGGACGCTCCCTATCTTCTGATTCAAGGCTTCTTGAATTGGAAGAGGAACTACAAAGGATCAAGTGGGACATCGTCGGGCTGAGTGAGGTAAGGAGAAAAGGAGAAGATCTCATTGAACTGAAAAGTGGACATCTCTTCTATTATCGTGGGACAGATACTGGCAGAACTAGTGGTGTTGGATTTATAATAAACAAGAAACTGAAGGATAAAGTGGTAGAAGTTGAAAGTTCCTCTGACAGAGCTGCACGACTCGTTATCCAACTATCGAGAAGATACCAGGTTCAGATTATTCAAACTTATGCACCCACCACAAGTCATCCTGAAGAAGAAATTGAAGAATTTTATGAGGAAATTCGTCATCTAAATAATAAAGGTAAGCAGCACTTGAAGATAATTATGGGAGATTTCAATGCAAAAATAGGGCACCGGCAACAGAATGAAACTTCAGTAGGTAAATTCGGTCACGGCAACAGAAACCAGCGTGGAAATACTCTCGTTGAGTTTGCAGAGGCAGAAGGATTTTTCATCTTGAATTCCTTTTTCAAGAAAAAGCCACACAGGAAATGGACATGGAGACATCCAATTGGGACGCCAAGTGAAATTGATTTTATTATGTGTAACAAAAAATTCGTCATCGAAGACTGCAGTGTGCTAAACAAGTTCAACACAGGTAGTGACCATAGATTGGTGAGATGTAAGATGCACCTCAACACTAAACTGGAACGTGGCAAGCTCATAAGACAAACAAAATGTATTGACATAACCAACCTTAAAAAACACCATAATACTTTCAAGTTGGAACTGAAGAACAGATTCTCTGCTTTGGAAGGCCTAACATCGGAAGAAGTGGATATTTCTGAAGTTAACAGAAAAGTAACCAAAGCTCTTATGGAAACAGCAACAAAATTAGCTGGGTCTAAGAACAAGTTGCATGTAAACAAATTATCAGGAAAAACCAAAATGTTGATGCAAAAAAGAAGAGAGATGAGGACAACTAAAGAAGATGTGACTTCCAAAGTGGAATATATAGAGCTATGCAAGACAGTAAGAAAAAGTATCACTGAAGACGTAAGAAAATTCAACTGTGAACTAGTAAGGAAAGCAATTGAAAACAACCAAAGCCTAAAGATAGCAAAGGGACATCTCAGTAAGGGAAGAAAACAGATTATGGCTCTGAGAAAAGATGATGGTTCTATAACAAGAAATAGAGGCGAAATTTTGACAAGAGTGAAAGATTTCTACTCCAAACTATATGAAAGGGATGATACATGTACTCAGACATCATGAAAGGTACCAGAGTTCTTCCAGTCCTCCCAGCAGAAGTTGCTCATGCAATCAAGAACATGAAGCGGGGGAAAGCTCCAGGAGAAGATGGAATTACTATAGACATCATACAAGAAGCAAGTGGAGAAATTGAAACAGTACTCGCCCAAATTTTCACTCGATGCCTTAATGAAGGGAAGATTCCTGAGGATTGGAACAATGCTACAATGATCCTGCTACATAAAAAAGGTGACATTGAGGATCTCAGGAACTACAGACCTATCAGCCTCCTATCAGTGGTTTATAAAATCTTCACTAAAGTTCTTTCACACCGCTTGAAGGTAACACTGGACATGGCTCAACCGAGAGAACAAGCTGGATTCAGGAGTGGCTACAGCACAATAGATCATATCCACGTACTGAGAGAACTAATTGAAAGAGCGAGGGAATATGAACTTCCATTGTGCATGGCTTTTATCGATTATGAAAAAGCCTTTGATTCGGTGAAACCATCAGCAGTTACCACGGCTCTGAAATCCTGCGGTATTGAAGATGCATACATTAATATTATTAATAACATCTATGAAAATGCAAGTGCAAAGATTCGGCTGTTTGAAAATACAACACACATAAAAATTGGAAAGGGAGTGAGACAAGGTGACACCATATCTCCGAAGCTCTTTAATGCCACATTGGAAAATGTCTTTCAATCACTGAACTGGGAAAACAATGGGATAAAGATTAATGGAGATTATCTAACCCACCTTCGTTTTGCTGATGACGTAGTCATTTTTGCAACTACCCCATCAGAGCTGCAGAGTATGATCCAGGAACTTGCTGACAAGAGTAAAGAAGTGGGATTAAAAATGAACTTTCAGAAGACAAAAGTGATGTTCAATGCTTTTACAAGAAATGAAGATTTATCGATTGATGGGGAAAAACTGGAGATAACAGATACGTATGTTTATCTTGGACAGCAGATATCAAGTGAGGGTCACATTGATGAAGAAATTAATCGGCGTACAAAACTTGCCTGGAGAGCTTTTGGAAGAAACAGCATAATTTTCAAGAGCAATATGCCGTTATGTCTTAAAAGAAAAGTGTTTGATCAATGCATCCTTCCAGTGCTTACGTATGGTGCAGAGACGTGGACCTTAACTAAAAGAGACATACAAAGGCTGCAGACAACTCAAAGAAGCATGGAGAGGTGCATGCTTGGTATAAACAGGAGAGATAAAAAGAGGAACTCGTGGATCCGAAAAATGACGAGAGTGGAAGACATCATGATCAGAGTTAAATCCCTGAAATGGCAATGGGCTGGACATACTGCCAGAAGGACAGACCATAGATGGACAGCCGAAATTTTAGATTGGATTCCAAGGGACAGGAAAAGACCCAGAAAAAGACCACATGGGAGATGGGTGGATGAAATTCGTAAATATGCGGGAGTGACATGGAGGAGACTGGCACAAGACAGACCGTTGTGGAGGAAACTTGGGGAGACCTTCGTCCAGCAGTGGATTGATAATGGTTGACAATGATGATGATGATGATATATATATGTGGGATGTAAGGTCAGGTGATGCGTAACATCACAGCCTCTCCTTGACAAATGTCAACCCCGCCTTCTTGTGGTGCATCCTTTTCCCACTAAAGGGGCTCTGACGACCGCCAATAGTGGTATGACTATACCATCGGGATTAGAGGAAATGCTATCCCACCCTCACCAACCCGCTTGGCCAGCGTGGTGAGTTATGTCCAAACTCCTCCAAAATGACTCCACAACTTAAATCTTGGCCCTCAGTCTCCGGCAGCTGGAATGTACCTGGCCAAGGCAGCTGCCATTGCGACATGAAGGCAGAGGGTGCTAAGAATCCCCAGAAGACCGGACTAGGCTGCCATCTGGTGCTGACCTTGGCTACATATAATGGACGCTCCCTATCTTCTGATTCAAATCTTCTTGAATTGGAAGAGGAACTACAAAGGATCAAGTGTGACATCGTCGGGCTAAGTGAGGTAAGAAGAAAAGGAGGAGATCTCACTGAACTGAAAAGTGGACATCTCTTCTACTATCGTGGGACAGATACTGGCAGAACTAGTGGTGTTGGATTTATAATAAACAAGAAACTGAAAGATAAAGTTGTAGATGTTGAAAGTTCCTCTGACAGAGCTGCACGACTCGTTATCCAACTCTCGAGAAGATACAAGGCTTAGATTATTCAAACTTATGCGCCCACCACAAGTCATCCTGAAGAAGAAATTGAAGAATTTTATGAGGAAATTCGTCATCTAAATAATAAAGGTAAGCAGCACTTGAAGATAATTTTGGGAGATTTCAATGCAAAAATAGGGCACCTGCAACAGAATGAAACTTCAGTAGTTAAATTCGGTCACGGCAACAGAAACCAGCGTGGAAATACTCTCGTTGAGTTTGCACAGGCAGAAGGGTTTTTCATCTTGAACTCCATTTTCAAGAAAAAGCCAAACAGAAAATGGACATGGAGACATCCAAGTGGGACGACAAGTGAAATTGATTTTATTATGTGTAACAAAAAATTCGTCATAGAAGACTGCAGTGTGCTAAACAAGTTCAACACAGGTAGTGATCATAGATTGGTGAGCTGTAAGATGCACCTCAACACTAAACTCAACCGTGGCAAGCTCAAAAGACAAACAAAATGTATTGACATTACCAACTTTAAAAAACACCATAATACCTTCAAGTTGGAACTGAAGAACAGATTCTGTGCTTTAAAAGGCCTAACATCGGAAGAAATGGGTATTTCTGAAGTTAACAGAAAAGTAACCAAAGCTCTTATGGAAACAGCAACAAAATTAGCTGGGTCTAAGAACAAGTTGCATGTGAACAAATTATCAGGAAAAACCAAAATGTTGATGCAAAAAAGAAGAGAGATGAGGACAACTAAAGAAGATGTGACTTCCAAAGTGGAATATATACAGCTATGCAAGACAGTACAAAAAAGTATAACTGAAGACGTAAGGAAATTCAACGGTGAACTAGTGAGGAAAGCAATTGAAAACAACCAAAGCCTAAAGATAGCAAAGGGACATCTCAGTAAGGGAAAAAAACAGATTATGGCACTGAGAAAAGAAGATGGTTCTGTAACAAGAAATAGAGGCAAAATTTTGACCAGAGTGAAAGATTTTTACTCCAAATTATATAAAGGGGATGATACGTGTACTCCACACATCATGAAAGGTACCAGAGTTCTTCCAGTGCTTCCAGCAGAAGTTGCACATGCAATCAAGAACATGAAGCGGGGAAAAGCTCCAGGAGAAGATGGAATTACTGTAGACATCATACAAGAAGCAAGTGGAGAAATCGAAACAGTACTCTCCAAAATTTTCACTCAATGCCTTAATGAAGGGAAGATTCCTGAGGATTGGAACAACACTACAATGATCCTGCTACATAAAAAAGGTGACATTGAGGATCTCAGGAACTACAGACCTATCAGCCTCCTATCAGTGGTTTATAAAATCTTCACTAAAGTTTTTTCACACCGCTTGAAGGTAACACTGGACATGGCTCAACCACGAGGACAAGCTGGATTCAGGAGTGGCTACAGCACAATAGATCATTTCCACATACTGAGAGGACTAATTGAAAGAGCGAGCGAATATGAACTTCCATTGTGCATGGCTTTTGTCGATTATGAAAAAGCCTTTGATTCGGTGAAACCATCAGCAGTTACAATGGCTCTGAAATCCTGCGGTGTTGAAGATGCATACACTAATATTATTAATAACATCTATGAAAATGCAAGTGCAAAGATTCGGCTGTTTGAAAATACAACACACATAAAAATTGGAAAGGGAGTGAGACAAGGTGACACCATATCTCCGAAGCTCTTTAATGTCACATTGGAAAATGTCTTTCAATCACTGAACTGGGAAAACAAAGGGATAAGGATAAATGGAGATTATCTAACCCACCTTCGTTTTGCTGATGACATAGTCATTTTTGCAACTACCCCATCAGAGCTGCAGAGTATGATCCAGGAACTTGTTGCAAAGAGTAAAGAAGTGGGATTAAAAATGAACTTTCAGAAGACAAAAGTGATGTTCAATGCTTTTACAAGAAATTAAGATTTATCGATTGATGGCGAAAAGCTGGAGATAACAGACACATATGTTTATCTTGTACGACAGATATCAAGTGAGGGTCATATTGATGAAGAAATTAATCAATTCAGCATTGTGGCTGTGGAAATTAAATCACCTTCTGAAGCAGTCAGTCCATTTTGTACTTTTTCAATGCACTACACATGTTTGTATTCTAAGCCATCCCTAATTAGGAGTCAATGCTTAATTGATTAATTTCTTCATCAATGTAAGCCTAACACTGTAAGGAACGAAACTACGGTATATATATATACGAGGTACATCGTGAAGAACCGAAATGCATTAGCATCACAGAACACGTTATCAGAAAAGTTCAAATTATTAGTTCAGTGTCAACACCAAATTCTCCTGTGGTATGTTCAGAAGTAAGGATCTCCATGGTTGAGGAACACTGAATGGTACTTCATTGTTACAACAAATATCCCGATATTTTAATATGTACAAACTCTCTGTATATATTCATTGTTACAACAAATATCCCGATATTAAAATATCGGGATATTTGTTGTAACAATGAAGTACCATTCAGTGTTCCTCAACCATGGAGATCCTTACTTCTGAACATACCACAGGAGAATTTGGCGTTGACACTGAGTTAATAATTTTAACTTTTCTGATGACAAAGTGTTTTGTGATGCTAATGCATTTCGGCTCTTCACGATGTATATACACTGAAGAGCAATTGAATTAGAGATACCTGTTTAGTAACGTGTAGCACCACCTTTCGGCCTGATGACGGCGACGATTCGTCTCGGCATGGACTCGACAAGACACCGGAAGCGTTGGGAAGCCGTACGGATCCACGACCCCTGAACAAGCCCCCACAGTTCACGAAGATTTGATGGAGGGGGGTCAGAGCCTCGAACATCTCTCTCGATGTTATCCCAGATGTGCTCGATGGGATTGAGGTCAGGTGACCTAGCTGGCCAAGGAAGCGAGGTCACGTCGTTGGAGTGTTCATCCAACCATTCGGATACAATTCGGCAGTGATGGCACGGTGCATTGTCTTGTTGCAGGATGAGGTCCTCAGTGGGATGTTGAAGACGCACAAACGGGAGCAAATGGCCGTCCAGGATATCCCGGTAACGTTGACCTGTGAGGGACGATGTCACACGTAACAGGGGTCCCATTTCAGTCCACGTAAACAGTCCCCAGACGAGAATGCCACCCCCACCAGCTTGAAGAGTACCCTGCTAGCAAGAAAAATCCATCGCTTCATGTGGTTTGCGCCGTATTCGTATCCTGCCATCCGCATGTACCAACGTGAATCTCGACTCATCAGTCCAGGCAACATTTTTCCACATGTCTAGGGTCCAGTGGCGATGTTCTCGCGCCCATGCTAATCTTTGCACCCTGTGATGTGCGGTCAGCAGCGGTACCCTCGTGGGACGATGGCTTCTGTACCCCATAGCGAGAAGATGGTTCTGGATGGTGTGGCTGCTTACACGTTTTTGTGCACCAGCGTTAAATTGCCGAGTGATTTCTTGCCCAGTGGCCCGTCTATCCGCTGTTACAATGCGAGCTAGCAGACGATGACCCCGCTCATCCACACGCTGTTGTCCACTGCAGTTGGCCCTTGCAGGGATGGTTTTACCGGATTCGATGTACTCACGGTGCACCCGTGACACAGTGGCTCGTGAAAATCCCAGTGCCTGCACGACTTCCGAGATGGAGTGACCCATTCGTCGGGCCCCGACAATTTGCCCACGATCAAATGCGCTTAGATCCTTCGTCTTACCCATACTGCGTCCGACTCTTACTGATTCCCGTCGCATGACTCCTTATATTGTCGGATCGCTGCATACTTCATGTCGTTTCCGTTTACAGGGCCGCCCACAGCGCCACATTTGCATAACGCCAGCTGTCTCTAATTCAATTGCTCTTCAGTGTATATATATACACCGTAGTTTCGTTCTTTACAGTGTTAGGCCTGAGGATGGGGTCACGGTGACCCCGAAAGATCTCGCCTTTAGATTCTTTTTACCAGTGTTTTTAGCTGTAAATAAACTTCATCTTTTAAATATGGTTTGGCTAATTGTATATTGATTGAATCGTGCTTAAACAGCTTTTTATCCTGCCTACTTCTTTAAATTGTTAAACGCACAGAACAACACGCAAACGTTCTTGTATAGCGTCTGTGTTCTCGTAATGGCGCCACTTGCCTTCCCACATGTAAGGCAAGTCAGCGCGCATGCGCAATATCACGACCGTAGAGCTGCAACATAAATATTCGCAAACGGTACTTATTTCCCAAATATGCCTCGTATATTCCTTCCAACCCTTTTTTCACGAGAACTACATAAATGCTTTGATGACCCAAACTTTTTTTTTTGTGATTGAAGGTTTAACGACCACCGTGAGCAACTCGATTGGCTATAAGCAGTCGCCTGTCCCTAATTTAGGGCCACTGGTTCCAGGGAAGAGAGAGAGCCAGTGCTGTAAGAAAAATACAACATCCATGCCTCACCGGGATTAGGACCCGGACCCCTCACGAACGAATGTGATCACATGCCAGCGCTTAGACCACTGCGCCACTGGGCCGGCCACGAACTTATTTAGCATATGTCAAAGCCGCGGTGGCTCAGTGGTCTAAGCTCTGGGTTCTGACAATTCGTCCGAGATGTGTCCGAGTTGGATCTCGTTGTGTTTGTCTTATGGCACTGGCTTTCTCCCTTCCCTGGAACCAGTGACGATAAATTAGGGAGGGGCTGCTGCTTACAGTCCATCGAGTTGGTCGCGGTGGTCGTCGAATCCTCAAACTAAAGAACAAACAAACAAAATCCGAAGCGTTTCTTTACTTAATGCGCTTTCATGTGAAAACTCAGATTTAGGTGCGTCACAGGAGTTGAAAGTATGTGCTGGTTGATAATCTGGCTTTCTCGTATTACAATGCTGAAAAAAAATTGCAAAAGGAAAAAAAGTTGTTTTGGAAAGAGGAAGGAAGATAAAAATTTATCTTGTTTTAAGAATGTCAAGCGGGAGGTGAGAACACCGATACCTTATCTTGCTGTGCAAGAAGGCTGCCAGATATGATTCAGGTTTTGTTTCCAATACTTATTGTGGGAATAACTGGATGCTTAAGGTCAAAGACCGGTTACTATTGGTAGAATTGTTCGAACGTTTCGCTTCGAAATCAGGGGCACGAGTGCCATAGTAATGTAGAGGGGCTTAGCGGCGCTAAGGCACTTTCCGTGGGTACATGGTAAGAAATCTGGGCAAAGGAACTTTTTTAAATGATCATGTATGCAAAAATAGAGAAAACTGTACCGGTGGTACAGTGGTCTGAGGCGCAGGCTTCTGTCCATTCTTCCGAGCTAAGACTGAGTCCCAACCCCGGATGAATCATGGGTGGTGTGCATGGCCATTGATACTGGATCTGTCTCTTCCCTGGAATAAGTGACCCGAAATTAAGGACCGGGGACTGCTTATAGCCATACGAGTTATCCATGGCAGTGGCGCCCATATGAGTACTTTAGGGGGAGGGGGGTAAGGAAAAATCCCTACCTCCAAGGCTGTCAAACATTTTAATAAATGTACAAGATACTAAAATACAACAAAAATGAAGTTTGATAATTGCAATCATTCATTAATGTCTTATTATTTTTAAAAATGCTTTAAAAAAAGGTTTCGTCTATTTTAGTGTTTTAAATTTATCAAAAATTTGGCTATACCAACGGCTAGGGGTTGGGGGCTCGAGCCTCCTCTTATGGGCGCCCTTGACCCATGGTAGTTGTTAAGCCCAGTAACAAATAATAAAATAATATGTAGACTGATCTACATAGTTGGATAACGCAATAGGGTGTCTCACGAATCATAAGATTCTATCATAAAGAGAATGTGAACTCCTTTGTCTAGACGGGTGTCAAAATAAATTTGTAGGAGACGGCTACTCCGTGGGGTTAAGATTGCAGTGCTCAGAGATAAAACGGTAGTGATGGACATTTGTATTGAACAACTCGCCATTGGTATCGGCTCCAATAAAAGTAATCCTCTGAGTCACTCTCTCTTTAAACACGGGCAGCGCAAGTTTTCCACATGTACCACATAATCTTAATAAAAACGGCGCATTTGTCATATTGAATTTGTTACTCTGTTAGTTCGTAGATATTCCCAATGCATATTTTAAAATCGTATAGAACAACATAGAACCGTATTTAAATGAAAATTTTATAATCTTAGCATAGGTCTCTCAGGTTACATTCTTCCTGTTATTTAAAATTGCTCAGATAACACAATTTTAAGCAGTTTTAATATAAAATGAAATTGCTAATTAGTAATGAAAATTAAAAATAATAATAAAAACAAAGAATCAGATTTTGAAAATTTTGAGGGTATTTTTTCCTAGTCTATTCACCGCTAAATGCAATTTTTCATTTGGACGTACATCACTGATTTGTGATAGTATTCTTGGTTTCTGGTTGAATGTCAGACTCTCAAGACTCGGTAACATTACAAAATGGATGAACTACTCTGAGCCTCCAATGCTGAAGTGAGTAAAAAGAAATTGTTGCAATGGTAGGCGTCCTTGAACATTCATTGAAGCAACGAATGCGTATTCCAGTATCATCGATGACTCTTGGGGGGACTCTTCCTTGGCCGAGTTCTCAGAGGAGCTGATTTCTGGCTAGTACGGCTTCGAGTCTTCGATGAGGCATGGGTAGTGCGTTTGTCTTAACGGCGCTGGCTGTTACCCTTCCCTGGAATCAGTAGCTCTAAATTAAGGACGGGCAACTTCTGATATCCCTTAGTGTTGCTCATGGTGGTCGTTAAACCTCGAATAATAATGACGCCCCCGGGATACCACACTGCTTTTCTGAGAGTGCAGTTCAGTTGACGTTGAAGATGTTATTTTGGAAAGTGCATAGCTGTTAAATGTGCGAGGCTGCATCTACCAGAATTTAGTTGAACTGTTACTGAGATTCAAGTTTCTACGGTTAACCCCCCCCCCTCCCCCGAGAATTCTGCATAGTTTGGACTGAATTTAAGCCTAAAGTAGACTGGTTTAAATGTCTGAATTGGTGGTTCTAGTTGCAAAATTTGGTATTCCAACGGCAAAGGTGTGAAATTCCGTAGCCTATGCTTCTGCAAACATATAATACAACAAATAGTAAATAGTTAATGTTAAAATGCTAAGTACTCTCAACAACTGAGGCCTGAAACTTAAATTTAGTTAACGCTACCGTTTTCCGTTTTAATGCACCGGCATATTAGGCTAGAGAGGGTATTTTATAGCTTTTTTGAGTAGGCTGTAAATTGGGTTTGAGCAGTTGTGAATGACTTGTACCTTTTTAAACATGCTTTTGAAAGTAATATCAGGTCTCGTTAAATGTATTTTTAATATTAAATCTAGAAAAATTTGGTGTTTTCTTTAAAAAAGTTTATATATTCGTCTTTGAAAAGTTGCATATGGTATTACACTGAAGAGCAATTGAATTAGAGATACCTGTCTAGTAACGTGTAGCACCACCTTTCGCCCTGATGACGGCGGCGATTCATCTCGGCATGGACTCGACCAGACACCGGAAGCGTTGGGAAGCCATACGAATCCACGATCCCTGAACAAGCTCCCACAGTTCACGAAGATTTGATGGAGGGAGGAAGGGGGTCAGAGGCTCAACATCTCTCTCGATGGGATTGAGGTCAGGTGACCTAGCTGGCCAAGGAAGCGAGGTCACGTCGTTGGAGTGTTCATCCAACCATTCGGATACAATTCGGCAGTGATGGCACGGTGCATTGTCTTGTTGCAGGATGAGGTTCCCAGTGGGCTGTTGAAGACGCACAAACGAGAGCAAATGGTCGTCCAGGATATCCCGGTTACGTTGACCTGTGAGGGACGATGTCGCACGTACCAGGGGTCCCATTTCAGTCCACGTAAACAGTCCCCAGACGAGAATGCCACCCCCACCAGCTTGAAGAGTACCCTGCTGGCGAGAAGGATCCATCGCTTCATGTGGTTTGCGCCGTACTCGTATCCTGCCATCCGCATGTACCAACGTGAATCTCGACTCATCAGTCCAGGCAACATTTTTCCACATGTCTAGGGTCCAGTGGCGATGTTCCCGCGCCCATGCTAATAATCTTTGCACCCTGTGATGTGCGGTCAGCAGCGGTACCCTCGTGGAACGATGGCTTCTGTACTCCACAGCGAGGAGATGGTTCTGGATGGTGTGGCTGCTTACACGTTTTTGTGCAACAGCGTTAAATTGCCGAGTGATTTCTTGCACTGTGGCCCATCTATCTGCTTTTTGCAATGCGAGCTAGCCGACGATGACCCCGCTCATCCACGCGCTGTTGTCCACGGCAGTTGGTCCTTGCAGGGATGGTTTTACCGGATTCGATCGATGTACTCACGGTGCACCCGTGACACAGTGGCTCATGAAAATCCCAGTGCCTGCACGACTTTCGAGATGGAGTGACCCATTCGTCGGGCCCCGACAATTTGCCCACGATCAAATGCGCTTAGATCCTTCGTCTTACCCATACTGCGTCCGACTCTTACTGATTCCCGTCGCATGACTTCTTAAATTGTCGGATCGCTGCATACGTCATGTCGTTTCCGTTTACAGGGCCGCCCACAGCGTCACATTTGCATAACGCCAGCTGTCTCTAATTCAATTGTTCTTCAGTGTAGACTGCTTTGGAACATCTTTCGCACTAAACTTCCGTCATCTTTACTAAACTGTAAAATTGGTGAATTTGTTCCACTACTTTCAAATGTAGGACTGTTTGACATCATTAACCGAGAAATTTCAGAACAGCGAAGAAACTGGTTTCTATTTCCTGTTCTTTCTTTTTCTTTTTTTTTAAATTTAATGACCAACATAAGCAACAAGGTATAGGGCTATAAGCAGTCTTCCATCCCTAGTTTAGGACTACTGATTCCAGGTAAGGAACTGAGCCAGCGCCATCAGACAAACATACCGCCTATGCCTCACGCTGTCCCATCTTGGACGAATGGTCAGAAGCCAAGTCCTCAGTCCGCGCAGTTCTCGGAGCGATTGTTCTTGATTTGAGGAAAGGATATACTATACTCCGATGAGCCATTACATTATAACCTCCTACCTAATAAGCTGTAGGACCCCCTTTAGCCCGCATAACAGCGGCCACTCGGCGAGGCATCGATTCGATCAGGTGGCGATGGGGTGTCTATTACCATAATATCAACAGCAGGTCCTCCAGTTCTCGTACATTTCGGGGTGGTGGTGATTTAGCGCGAACCCCTTTTCCAAGTCGAACCACAGATGTTCGATTGGATTCATGTCAGGTGAATTTGGAGGCCAGGGCATTAACAGAAAATAACCAGCATGTTCCTCGAACCACTCCTTGACGATTCTGGCAATGGGGCATGACGCATTATCCTGTTGGTAATGGCCATCACCAGCAGGGAACACAGTTGCCATGAATGGGTGTACTTTGTCCGCAACGATGTTCAGATACCTGACAGCTGTCAGTGATTGTGCTATTGGGACAATGGGGCCTAAAGTGTCCCAAGAAAACATCGCCCACAGCATAAAACTGCCACCGCCGGCCTGTTTCCGCCCAACAGTGCATCCAGGTGCCATAGCCTCCGTTGGTAGTCGGCGTATCCGCGCTCGGCCGTCTACGTGATGCACCAGGAATCTTCATTCGTCAGACCAGGCCCCTTTCTTCCAATCATCCACGGACCAATCTCGATTGTCTTGGGCCCATTCCATGCGTTGTTAGCGATGATGTGCAGTGAGCATCGGGACACGGCTGGGTCTTCGGCTACGCAGGCCCATGCGCAGAAGGCTGCGATGAACTGTGTTGTGACACATTGCTCTGATCATCACTGTTGTAGTTGCGGGTGATTTGTCGCACTGTGGCCCTGCGGTTGCTGTGAACAATGGCCGACATTATCCGCTCCCCTCTGGCATCAGTGAGCTGCGGACGACACACGGCTAGACGACGGTTCATCATTTGGCCATATGTTCACCACTTTTGATACGTACTCACTACAGCGGCACGTGAACAACCCACAAGTTGCACCGTTTCCGAGGCGACGTGCCATCACAATTTGTCGTTTATCAAACTCCGATAAATCGGCAGCTTTTCCCATTCTGACTCCGAACACTCTACTAACCGAAAGCCTGTCATCGGGTTGTATGTATACTGCTCTAAGAACTTCACCTGCGCTATCGTTTGTTCTCCAGGCGTGCTCATTTCTCTAGGCTGGGGGTGTTCATAATGGAATGGCTTATCGGTGTATTTTTGTTTGGAGGTTTGATGACAACCGTGAGCAACTCGTAGGGCTATGAACAGTCGCCGTCCCAAATTTAGAGCCAGTAGTTCCAGGGAAGGGGGAGAGCCAGTGCCGTAAGAGATAAACTTCCATGCCTCATGGGGATTCAAACCTGGACTCCTCCGAAGAATGGTCAGATAGACCACTGAACCACCTTGGCAGCAAAACGATATTTTATAAGTATTAGTGAGACCACTGTTTCACCTACGTTGTGACGAATGTCTCCCCTGAACTGTTTTACTTACCACTTCAAATTATTAAATGCATAACATGGAAATTGCACCACCACTGAATATGAAGGGGTTAATTTTACGCAAATCTTCATCTGCGTAATTAGCATCCTATTTGGATGAGTTTTGCAAAGAATAGCTTTGCTCATGTAGCACAACTTTAGCTGTTCGACCGGAAGACATTTTGCAGGTGTTCTTGTCATTCTGGAGAACACGACGTATCTAGTCTATCGGTAATCCTCAAACATGCTCACGACATACCACGTGTATTGTTAATTCTTCAACAAATTTGATTAAGATAAGCACCAAACTGCGGCTGAGCGGAGTACTGTTCATGTGAACTGACTCCTCACGATGTGAGTGCAGTACAACGCAGATGTTGTATGGGCTACCCCGGTAACCGAGTGGTCAGAAACGCGGGCGTACAGCTAGTTTGGGTTGTGCTTGGGTTCGAGTCCTGGATGAAGCATGGATGGTGTGTTTGTCCAATGGTGCTGATTCTAACCCTTACCTTGGAAACAGTAACCCTGAATTTGGGACGGGAGTCTCTATATCGCCTTGCACGCTCGTGGGGCTTGTTAAACCCCAAGATTAGAAGGAAGTCTGGTTAGGAATACAGCAAGGTATACTGTGGACAGATACTAGGTTACGTTAGGAGAAAACATTGTCGATTCGGGTAAGGGACGTTGTGTAATCGTTTCGTTGTATTAGTCATACTAGAAATGACCTTCTAACCCAGTGTGCATATATTTGTTGAAGTAATTAATCCACCGCCGGTTGACAATTATGGTCGATGTAGTGGTGTCCGAGTTGACCCGGTTCGAGTCCCGGATGAAGCCTGGGTATTGGCTAGGACGGACCATTCTTGAATGATTCGTTAACAACGAATGACTTCATCGTGAAAGGTTCGCTTTTACCGCTGTGAATGAACACACGCACATTCACTCAACAACCCACCAGTAGTGCGACACACACTAAAAAAAAAAAAATGTCTGAAATTCACGATCCATTTTCCGTTCGTGAATTAACGAAGCATATTTGTGATACAACATTTTCCGTGAAATGACGGGAATAAGACTGAATTCCACACATTTTTGGTACATCAGGAAAATTCTGAAATTTCGAAATTTTGGTTATTGTGGCACCGGATATTCCTTCCCCTCTCCCCCATTTTGTACACCAGCTAGTGTATATTGTGTCGCCGTAAGAAACTATTACTTAAAATATTGTACAGGTGATAGTACGATGTCTATGTATCAGTCTGTGGAGTGCTTAAGACAAAAGCTATTATACACTATCTACCAACAAGTAATTGGACACCTGTGATAGCAAAGGAAAACGAAGTTTATTTACCTTCAATAGTTGGTGGAGCCTCAACGAGCGGCGATTACAGCCGCGACCCTCCGGGGCATACTCTCAACCAGGCGTTGTACGACGGCTAGCGGTATTTTCTTCCACTCGGCTTGGAGAAGACAGGTCAGTTCTTTCACCGATTTCGGACGGTGGGGCACCCCTTAAGTCGACGCTCCAACTCGTCCCAGAGGTGCTCGATAGGGTTAAGGTCCGGGCTCTGCGCAGGCCAGTCAATTCGATTAACCCCATTGTCACCATGCCAAGCCATGGTAGACCTCGCAACATGACAGGTGGCATTGTCATCCTGAAAGTAACATGGGGTCCACCCCGTAAAACTGCCACAACGTAGGAAGCGCATGGTCATCCAAAATGGTGCAGTAGGTCTCGGCGTTGAGTCTACCAGGAATTGCGACCAAGGGTCCCGAGCCATACCATTACAAACACCCCCATAGCATAATTCCACCGCCGCCGAACTTCACAGTTGGCACAATACATTCCTGCCGAAGGCGTTCTCCAGGCAGACGCCAAACCCAGACCCTGCCATCCGAACGGTAGAGGGTGAACCTTGATTCGTCGCTCCAGAGAATCTGTTTCCACTGTTCAACGGTCCACTGTCGACGTTCTTTGCACCACGTTAGCTGAGCAGCGCTATTGGACTAAAAGGCTTGTAGGCGGCAGCACGTCCATGATAACCGAGCACATGGGCTTCCTTACGAATGGTATTGTTACAGTGGACACCCCCCCCCCCCATCCTGAAACCTGAAGAAAACTCTAAAATTTGTCCGCCATGTCGCGTATTGTATGAGGCAGCTGGGAATCACAGTTCGGCAGGCTCACATGTTCTTTTACAGTTCACAGCTTTTTTTTTTATTTATTTCTCATTTACGTTGTTTTTTCTTTCGGCTGTTCTCTAAATTAATTAGCGAAATTGCGGGATAATTAGGAAGTCGCTCCAATGCTTTTGAAGGCAAGAAACGTAATATTTTGCCATTTTGAATTGCTAGACCTCACACATAACCCTGAAGCGAAACATAAAAATTCCTATCTCAAGGGTCTTCGAGGGGGTGAAAAACGAACTAGGGAAATGTGCTTTCGAATGCGAATGGAAGCAGCATTGTTCGAAGTGGTTTTTCACTTTTCTTTTTTCTTCTTTCCGCTTGTAGCTTAACGCTGTGGTCCGTATGTTTACTTCAGTGGGTGGGCCAAGAGACCCTCAGCAGACACATAACTATGTCAGCAAGAAAGATACTCTGACGTCTGCGAGAGACAATGGGCAATTAAGAGTATAGAATCGCCGAAAAGAATAGGGGGTGAATTCGAGCGTCGTTTTCTGTCAGCAGTTGCTGATATACGCTTAAAGAAAAAGCACGTCTGATTTCGCTCGGCCGAGAAAACTAATCTCAGGGCTGGCGGTCACAACTCGTTAAAAAAATAGAAACAAAACCTGCGAGGGGCATATTTGAACTGCATACTCAGGCAGGGTAGATGTTATGCTAACGGAAAGGAACTGACTGAATTGGGAATGAACGATCAAAAAGGACGGAAGGTAGCGACGGACGGAATGTACTATAGCAGCAGCGGAAGTGAGGGGGTCCCACTCTCCAGGCAGTTGACGGTCAGAATTATTTCTTCACGACAACAGAAATCATTTCCTAGGAACACAGAAAATCAGTCTTGGAACCCGCAACAGCAGATGTGAGAGGAGCTATTTTGTTTAACGGCCACCTTCAAATCGTCACGAGAGTAGATCAGTGTGCACTCTAATCATTGCAACAAAGTGCGACGTGATATCACCATTTTAATTGTGTG
Organism: Macrothele yani; assembly: GCA_039090855.1. Classification (NCBI taxonomy): domain Eukaryota; kingdom Metazoa; phylum Arthropoda; class Arachnida; order Araneae; family Macrothelidae; genus Macrothele; species Macrothele yani. The sequence continues at coordinate 153,669,860 of CM076996.1, forward strand.
CTTCATTTACATCAAGCGTCAAAGTGAAGTGTTGATTCATCGGTGCTGCCACATGGTGCAAGTGTGTGTGTGTGTGTGTGTGTGTGTGTGTGTGTTTTTGTCGTGTTATATTATGTGATGCACACTGGATTTGCACAGCAAAGTCACGAAATTGTAAGTAGATGAATATTTCCTTTTTTTTTTTTTTTCTTCGCACATCTGCGAACTTGTGCCATCCCGACACTCAAAGCTGCATGGACATAGATGCAGTAATGCTGAGTGACTGAACCTCAGAGGAAGTACCTGCACATACAAACTTCAATTTCTTACAGGGCCCATTTCCTGATTATTTTTTTTTTACAAGAATAAGGGTGAGGGTGTGGCCACAAACTCCGCTGGGCGGGACAGTTTCTTTTAACTTTGGTTCAGGGCCAATGCGAGCGGGGAAGGGATGTGCATGCTTATTAGATTTAGTTAATTAACTTTGGCAGTATTTCGCACCTATAATCGTATACCGCAAATTAACGTGCTTGTGTATTTTGTGTCGCGAGTATTTTTAATGTGATCGTTTGCATATACTTTTTTTTTCATTTTCTAAGCAATTGTATATGAATATCACCTGCTGCTCTATTTTGTGTGTTAACGATAGTATCTCTTGATCAGATAGTCCGGTGGGGACTCAGTCGACTTGCGTTGTCCGACAGTAAAGTGTGATACTGTGTGCTGCCCACATAAGAGGGGCAATTGTCTATACGCCCAGAGAGCGCCGTATCTGTTAAAATCTCACAGAACGTAATTAAATGTTGTGTTGTACATTTGTGAATCATGTGTTATTTGCGAAAGTGAGTGTTGTTGTGGCTGGTTGGGGATTGAATGTACCGGAGTAAGATCCGGACCACTACACTCAGTCACGAATTGGTGATTGCGGGTGAACCTCATCACAACTCTCTGATCCCAAAGTATCGTTTTTTTAGTTTATTTTATTTTTTATTGTTGTATTATTTTTGTTCACACGGTGGATTCACCCAAGCCTCATGCTTCGGGTCATTCTTCCAAGTTTCATTTTTTTATGTTCTGGTGTGAATCTTCGAGTGCAGCGGTGCACCTGAGATTCACACCTGGTGCCGCGGCCAACTACATTGTACGACAGGTTTCAAGCACCGTTACCGGCCGACTCGGCAGGAACACTGCTAGCGCCGTGTAACAGTATTCATCGAAAGAACACTCCCGGATGCCTGTTGAAACTCCTCGCGGATGTGGCCCATCGATTTGGTGCGATTCTTCCGAATTTCTCTGGCCAGCACCCGTCGGTCTCTAACTCCCAGTTTTGTGGGTCTGCCGGGTCGGAGCACATTCCGACAGTCACCTCTCATCTTCCACTTTACAATCACGTAGGCCACTGTCGATTTTGGGTACTTCAACTTGCTGGATATGTCACGTATGGATCAGCCATTTCTGTGATACCCGACGATTACACCTTTCTCGAAATCAGAGAGCTCCGAACTGCGTGGCATCTTGCATGCGACTTGTTGTGTTGTTGTTTCCCACACGATATTTAACGGCGGCGGCCGTGACGTGTATCAGGACCGCAGATATCGTCGATTGCAGGGGTGTCAATTACTTGTTGGTAGATAGTGTAGCTATCAAGAGTAAATTTTGTATTTAGGGGTTTTGTGAAATAATACTATAAAACAGTGCATTTCACCTTTTCTTAAAGATAATTGAAAGTCGTTGTCAGTTTAATAACATATCAAGTTCCAAAGCATTCTGTTGCTTCGAAAATATTACGATAAAGGAAAAAAATACATAGTTTGTAATTAGTCCACCTATTGAAAAAATAAAATTATTACAAGCCTATCAGAAAAATAGCAAGCTCCAACAGAAAATAAAATGGCTAATTCACCCGCATTAATGATAAAAAATATATTGCTCACAATTAGAATTCTACCTTGAACGTGAATGTGATTCGCGAATCTTTCTAGCTCAGCCGTAACACACACACACAGCTTCTGTTGAGCCAACTCAGACGACTTCGGATCGAATCATGTCTGGGACAAAGGAAAAACAATCGCTGATGAAAGGGCCGAATAATTCAGAATCTTCGATTTCTCGAAGTGTTTGTATAAATACGGAAAAATCCTAAACGGAACGGAATTGCTGACTACGGAAAATCTGTGAAAATACGGAAAGTAAAAGAAACGGGAGCTTTTAAAAACGGAAATTTCGTTAAAATATGGATACCTACTGGCAACTTTGCTGCATGTTGTTTTCGGGAATTTTCCGTGATTTCACACCACTTATTTTTTACAGTGCACATAGAAGTCGCGGCACGTCAAACCCCCCACCCCACGAGTTCGGAAAGGAATTCTCAATACGAAATGTAATATCAAGAATTAATAAGTTTCTACCGTTATGTGAGTGAGCCAGCTAGGAGTTATGGTGAAACTTAAGAATGTTACGAAACGTGAATGCCGTTCATTTCAATGGCGTGATCGCGGTGAGCTCTCGTGAACGGTAAATGGGTCAACTAAGATCCTGCTACTAGGTAGCAGCCTTCGTGCGCAATGTAAAATTGATCCATCATAAAAACATTAGATGTCGCCAGTGGCGTAACTAGGCATTTCTGCGCCCGGGGCAAACCACAAATATTGCGCCTCTCCATCTGCCTTTCACTCTCACACACACATTAATTTAATTAAATTGTACATATTTAATTTTAGTTTAAGTTATGCATATTTTTAAAGTCATTGCTGTCCGGTTTTGCTCCTTACATTTAACCCTGTTTATCATCAAGAAAAACAAGACAAAAAAACGTTTGTTTGCTGTTCAGACTGGGAGCTAACCGAGAACTTATTGCTTCCAAATACTTGGGTAGAATTCCTGTTCACAGGTGACAAGGGCTGTGAAACTTTGTTCGGCTATAAATTATTTGGAGTCTGTTTTCGTTTCCATTTCTCAGATATGACTTTACTGTTGTACGGATAACAGATTTTGAAAATAAGGCTCTTAAGTGTTGCAGTAAATCAACTTTTTCCGGCGATACTTTACACTCCCTACTGCACAGAAATCTGTATTCTCACCTCTGTCTTCGTGCGAGAAGTCAACACCCACAAAAATGTAATGATCAGAGGAAAAAAAACGTTTAAGGTGTAACATAATATACGTATATTCAAATAAAGTTGCAATAACTTCAGCTAGCCTGTTTAACTATACAAACGTAAGGTGAAAAACAATGCACAAACTGTATATAATTACTGTATGTCGTAAAAAGTACTATTTTGAAATGACTGTGAAAAACTATAAAAAAAACAGACTAGTGCCAGTTTCTGGTACAGTTTTCCAGCGCGATATTTTGTCATTTGTCAAGTTGTAGAATTTTCGTATATATTCAAGGACAACCTCCTACTAGAGGTGAGCGTTATTTCACTACCTGTAATTTGATCACGGTTATCGAAAAATCACAGGTAGCGCCTGCTACTGAAAATCGTGATTAACAGTGATCGTCCAATAAACGTTCCTCACTGCCATTGCTACCCATCATGCTCTTCATGATTTTTCACAGCTCCGTGTTAACCGTTACCGAGTGAATTCTGCTCCTGTAGAGTAGCTGTTAGTTGTTACTCGTTATCTCCTGTTGCGATTTGCTCTTCGTGATTTTTTCACAGCGTTGTTTGTGAGCTCACCGTTATGTCGTTCTCTCAGTGAGTGAGGTTCAATTTTTTTGAATTCGGGGAAAATAGTGAATTGTGAACGTTACTTAGTAAATTTTTAGTTGCTTCATTCATTTCAAGGCTGGAAAAAAATGCTGCCTCGTTTCTTTCAAAGTTGTAACATACCATGTTAGGTGTAAAAGAACAGTGTATTTTTGATAATCTGAATTCAAAATTTAACTAACCGCAAAAAACGTATAAAAGATTACGCATAATTCAACTGAAAAAGCCGTAAAAACTACAGCAAAATATCAGGGTTAGCGCAGGATTACGTATAAAAGTTTAAAACACATAACTCAGGATCCGCTGCATGTGACCGCGATACACACACGTTCCCACCGTTCTTCTACTATTAGTTACTTTACTGGTACACAGAAGTGAAGGAACAGGTCCTAAACTGTGATTCCAATCACGGTTAAAAATCACTTTTGAGTAGCAGTCACAGTTAGCGCCGTGATCACCAAGTAGCAGTTAAGCTCATCTCTACCTCTTACGAACCTTTGTTAGGATAATCCCTGGGACCCTCCCAACGGGGCCCGGACAAAATATGGCGCCGGGAAACTGGGTGTCTTCCCAATTGCGGACGTCCCAGTTGCGGACAGATCCCAGTTCTGTGATGACCTTCGGTTCCGTCCGCAACTTCTCTAGCCCTGGAACGGGGATCAGTCTGCAATTGGCACTGTTTTTTCCCCCCTGTCCACAATTGGGACCACACCGGGAAACTGTACCAGAAACTGGTGCTAAAGTTTCATTTCCAATTTTCATCAGTTCACACAATTAGTAACAAACGTTACGCAAACTTCTGTTCTTCATGTTATTAAGGACTTTAATTGTTGAGAGGAGCTCAATTATACAGTCATACTAAAATATTATTTTACAAATTAAAACCGAATAATAGATATTTCTAGAGTTCTGCATGTTCAAAGTTCCTACTTTGTTGGTATGTTGTCTTGGAAGACTATATTGCTTTTATCCTTTCAACCAGCGATATTACGGCTCGACCTTGAGAGCACCTGCACTAGGTTTTAGGCTTTTTCAGGTTTTGCACTTAAGGCTGAGCCGTAATATCTCTGGGTGAAAGGATAAAAGCAATATAGTGTTTCAGGACAACACACCAACAAGGTAGGAACTTTGAACATGCAAAACTCTGGAAATATCTATTTTTCAGTTTTAATTTGTAAAATAATATTTTAGTATGACTGTATAATTGAGCTCCTCTCAACAATTAAAGTCCTTAATAACGTGAAGAACAGAAGTTTGCGTAACGTTTGTTATTAATAGTGTGAACATTGTACCCACGTTTAAACCTTGCATTTCATCAAGAGATGAATTACTGGCAAATGCATTTATGCAATTTTCTTCAGATTGTACTTAGTGATTTTTGCTCCTTCCCCTGAGCTGCGCCTGGGGCAGCCGCCCCGTCCTAGTTACACTTCTGGATGTCGCTCTTCAGCCACCGCTCTCTCCCGACTGGTGGAAAGGGTGTACCCATACCCCATCATGGAAAGATGCACACATTTTTTTAACTTTCAGCGAGGAGATTTAACATTTAAAATGTTAAATCTCCTCGCTGAAAGCCTTTTTATTTACCAATATGGTGACAAGTGTTGCAATGATGACCTACCAGTTTCTATACCTCTGCCTTGGCGACGACTCATTGAAGATCCAGGGAGAAGAATGCTAACACCCCCATCCCTTGCTTGCTCGGGGCTAGAGTGATACATTATTTCTTTTTCAGTTCCATATTTTATTTTATTTTTCATTTGCAGTGCATACTCCCGAGCAATAAAAGTGGAAAACCTCAAATGAAATTATACCATACACCCACAAAAAAAAAAAAAAAAAAAATAATAATAATAATGTACACGTCCTCCGTGATTTTTGAGGTACAGGTGCATAATAGAGTGAAAAGTAAGGGGGTAAAAATAAATTTAATGTTATACTGCCAGAAGGACAGACCATCGATGGACAGCCGAAATTTTAGATTGGATTCCAACGGACAGGAAAAGACCCAGAAGAAGACCACATGGAAGATGGGTGAATGAAATTCGAAAGTAATGCGGGAGTGACATGGAGGAGACTGGCACAAGACAGACCGTTGTGGAAGAAACTTGGGGAGACCTTCGTCCAGCAGTTTATTGATAATGGTTGACAATGATGATGATGATGGCTTAGTTTATCTAAAATGAAAATACAAATATTTCAAGATCTTTAAGATTTATTCTTCGCTTCCAGTTTGTCATAAATTTTCTCTTAATAATAATAATAAAGATGATGATCATAATACACCAGACATAAGTCATAGAAAATCGGAGATGCCAGAGTCGATGAAAAAGAACTGAAAAAAATGACTAAATACTGATAGAGACTCTACCGTAGAAGTTACCCGATTATGGGCTAAATACACAACGGTAGTCCCCATTGTCATCGGGGCACTAGGAACAATGTCAAATAATTTTATAAATCATTTCGAAAAATTGCAGCTTTCTGATATACCACCTACAGAACTGCAGAAGGCAGCTTTACTTAGGACATCATATATTTTACGCCGATGCTTGACCCCTAGGTCTCCATGCAGTGGAAACTCGTATCAGCTCAACAACACCAGTCAATGAAAATTTTGTTGTTTATGTTTGATTGTCATAGGCTGTGTTTCGTATATTTCAAATAAAGAAGGTAAATAATAATAATAATAATATGCTGTTGTTTTGTTCTCTGCTTTGAATCTAGCGCCCCATCTGACCCACAGCTCGCGTGTTCCTGTCTTAGGTTGAGGAACGTTTTTTCAGCGGCGTAGACATACGCCCACGCGGAAACTCGCCTGGAAATTGTTTGCTTTTAATTGGGTTTTTAATACTCTTAATGCTTATGTTACGACGTGATAAAGCTTATATTCCTCAGCGTGATAACGCTTTTTTTTTCTTCTAATTCTCGTCACCCTACCACCGCATCATTCGTTTAGCTGGAAACACTGTTATCCAACGTTACAAACTAAAGAAAGCGCTTTTCAGGAACAGGTGCTATCAGTTGCAGCTTTTGTGAAATACGACTTTAGTTTTCATAAACAGTTCTCTTGCTTAGCGAAATGGAACGCTAAATAATAAGTATCAGCAGAAGCCCGAACAAAATGCCATTAAGGTAGAAAACTTAAGTTCTACTCAAGGAGGTTAGAATCAGAAATGTGGATATGCCCTTGTTAATGGAGCAGTACCACTTTGCGTGAAGCCTATAACCGCGAGCGACGGCCGTCAAAGTGTGGGAAAGCTCATGGTTTTCAAGGCTTTGCAATGCATTTTGTGTTGGCCGAATCGCCTTCTTTGGTCGCAAATGTTTCCAATTTTGCGTCGTAACTTGCTGCCGATGTGTAAGAAAATTCTGAATTTATAAAATTCTTAATTATTTTGAAGCTTTTTCCCATTTTTATATTAAATTGAAATACACGAACGTTAGTGCGAATTCTAAACAAAACATAATCGTAAAATTGAAGACTTCACTCGTGTAGGAAGTATATTTCATTCCGGTTTGATATTAACATGGTTTCTGCAACCCAAAACCACGCAATTACAAACTACACACAGTTGAAATTACATAGGTATCATGTAAACCACGTCAAAAATTCCCACACCTTGCGGCTTCACGGTTAAGACACTCAGGGCATCTCCAGAAGTATTATTCTAACCTCCTTGGTCCTACTGTTATGAGGCAGCGATAAACAACCAAGTGAGAGAGTGGGTGAATGAAATAAACTGTGCTGCAGAAGAGTGTAATGGGCAGTAGCAATTACTGCTTATTTGACCGAAAGTAACGAAAGTGCGCTTAATGGATGTGACAGAAACTTCATGAGAGTACATTGATTGTAGTATTCTAGGATTTCACTTTTTTGTTTAATTATCGCCGAGAAATGAATCGAGATTTAGAAAGGAAGAAAGTTTAGTGCTGAAACTTAAAAAAAATAGGGTAGCATAAGAAACTTTTTTTTTTTTTATAAGAAAAATAATTCCATTAGCTAACTAAGAAAGTAAGCCGCTCTCGAAGTCACCTCAAATTCACGACGTTACAATTTTCTGTTAATTGGTTTGATTTGGTTTAACTTTCCTAACTTTCCTATGTACTCCGAAAAAAAGGTTACTTCTGGTGTAGTGGTACTTGAAATTAAAAACGAAAAAACTACCTTAGTTTTAAAATAAATAACTGAAATATTGTAACTTCATGAATTTGAAAACGTTTTTTTTTTTTACGTGCAACTTTGTGGAGGCGTGGCCAGAGACTGATTTCCGTATAGGCCGGCTAGGCCCTGGCCTAGAGCGGCGAAATTTAGGGGCGGCGAATTTTAGTGGTTGTAAAAATTAATAATTTGTTTAAAGCCCATTAAAATAATGAAAGAAAATTTTTAAATTAAAATAAAAGTGGAAACTAACATTTATTCCGAAAACTGCTGTATACAAGATTTTGTTTCCGAATTCCCGTAATCCCCATCCTCTTTGACTTGAGAAACAATAGACAAACATATGTTGTTGTTTTTTTGAAAACTCGGCGATTTTCAAAGTTCCGATACTGTCAAAATTTCAAATAAAGCACTTGTGCAGGGATTCTAAAATTCGCTTTTATTTCAAATTCAAGATTTATTTATTACTTCACGGCATTAAAAGAAACATGACACAACGAATTTTATGTATTAAAATTGCAAACAGAATCACCTTTTCAAGAGACAAAGCGTCAATTAGAGTTTTCAGCCAACCGGTGTCCTTAGCTAAGGAGCGAAAGCTATGGCGCTTTAAGCATGCGTCTTATTTTCCTGCGTGAAAGGTTTTGCGCTGCCATGTATCAAAACATTAAAAATTGTTTAAAAAAAAAAAGGGGGGGGATTGAAAGAAGACAAAAACTTCTACCAAAGCAACTGATTAATGACAAATATTTAATCAATTTAGGAATTGATGTCAGAAGTCAAAAGTAAGGAGTTTTTGTCAACGATGGACGAAATTTTGTTATTAATTGTTATGAGAAAAATTCTTGTTTATGGTTTCACTATATTTAAGCTTCAAATTATTATTTTTATTTGTACTTTGCTTTGGATAGGCTACATTCCTCCCAGACCTCCCTTGGATCTGATCCGAATGTGTTACATGAAATTGTAGCCATCAAATTCTTTATTTTAAAGGGGAGTAGGAGCGGCAAATTTGTCTAGGCCTCGGGGCGGCAAAGCCATAAATCAGTCTCTGGGCGTGGCACTAGTGGTACGTGCCATCTCTTTTAAGCTAAATTTTCGCAATGTTTCCTTTTTAAATTAAATTTCGTGCGTGTGTGTGACAGGAACGTTGCCAAGGGAGTGCGAGGGTGGGCTTGAGTCCACCCTGAAATTTGTCTTGCCCACCCTGCCGTCCACCCAGTTCAGAGTGGGCTATTTTTCAGTATGTTTAACTTTAAAATATAATCTGGACTTTGCAAAGTAAGTAGTCTTGTGTTTCATTTAATGTAGTCCTACGTATTTTCCCATAGGAAGTGTGTTGTTTACTTCGTAGAAAGTTTATCAAAATAGCATCCGTATAGGGCCATGAAAATTCAGTTGTCATCAGCTCTTCCAATTCCTTAGTTAACCCCTTTTTCATGTTGTATGGCGGGGGGAGGGGGGCGCTAATGAGAAGAGTGGATAGGAATTAACTGAGGGGGTCTCTACTAATTGCTCTGCTGGTTGCTTTCTTTACAAAATAGGGGATTTCACCACGGAAAGTGGGATCTAAAGATGCAGTAGCTGCCCGGGGACGGTGAAAGTGCAGGAAGCTGCTGACTACTGCTTTGTAGGAGAGGAGTGCAAGGCAAAGTCGCTGGCTTGAAGGAAGAGAGTGTTAATGATGGGGAGGGGGAGGTATTGTGTTTGCGTGGCACGACTTAAAATTTGATTTAGATAAACAGACTACGTTTTCCTTTAAATTGTTCAAGTACAGTACTATTTTCATAAGCAAAAACGCAAAATTTGGAAAAGCAATTTAAGACAATGCATTCAGAGCAAGCAGAAAGTTGAAGGCGACATTTTACCAACACTTGTGTCTCACACCAGCGGCGTAACTAGTCAGACCCGTGTATGTGTGTGTCTAGGGGGAGGATTGCACGAATTACTTTGTAACCGGTAGTGAAGGCATAAAAAAAAATTAGTTCTTTCAGTGTTTCGTAGAAAAAAAAAAAAAATGCTATCAAGCTTGCCCCCATCAAAAATAATGGTCGCCCATCCTGATTTCGAAGTCTAGCGACGTTCCTGGTGTGCGATAAATACAAATGAACAAAAACGAACGTCACAATAATTTAGGTCTTCAACCCAATTTTTGTGAGGCCCGGAAAGGCTGCTCAGTTTGCGCCAGATTTAATCAGGCCATGCGGCTGCTGTTAAGAAACTTAGGCACGTGTGAGAGCTCGCCGCTTGTTACTTTTAAGCAGTTTCCTTCTTATGGTTTTAACTCTAAGTTTGATAAAGTAGCGTATTTTCCCGAGGGCCTTCAGCTGTTTTTCTTTTCTTTTTTTTTTTTTTTTTTTTATATGACTTTCTGAACCAGGCACCACCACATAGTAGTCATCGGACTCATGGGCACTGACGCTCGTGTCTTCATCTCAGCACAATTATACGTATAGCTCGCTATAATTAACTTCGCTCTTGCAATAGACGGATTTCTGCTTAAATTCTGTAGCATTTGATTTATGCTGAAGATAAACGCTGTCAATGGAAAAAGTATATAAACAAAATGCTTCAGTAGTACACACGTACCCTCACTGTGGAATATACGGTATGCTAAAATTAAATACTGCGGACTAGGGTTGTAGAAATCACAGTAAATCTGTGTCAGCAAAATTTTCTGCTTAAGTTGCTTTTTTCCGCTTAACACATGAGTGCAGCCTTTTGCCAAGATTCTCCTATCCACTTTCATATCGGCTTCTGACTGTGCATCACATAAGTCTCATAATGATACAGCTTTTTATTCTTTTTTCTCCTTACTTTCCCTTTACGTATTATACTGAGTGGCCACTTTATTACGTAGACCTTTATGGAAAATATAACACTCACATAGCTGGTAGTGGTATTAAAATTATGTCTGACAGTTACGTGTAAGATCTTACGGATTGTTAAACCAGACAACGCTCAAAAGTTTTGATATTTCAACAATATAGGAACTGAAATATACTTTATCAGTTCTTCTGTTACATCATAATCTAATCTTGAATATATTAAAGCGGGATGAAAGCCATTATCCGTACGAATTCAAAACCGCTGTAAGCGTAGGTTAGTTAGCATTTTTAGCACGTCTTAAACGATGTATGTAAGAATTCGTGTTATTAGTACGGAAATATCTGTCTACCTGCTGCATATTTCTGCACTTGCTATCCGGATTTGAAAAATTTCTTTCACTGTTAGGTAGCTCGAACTATGAGAACGATGATACCTATCTTTTATTCTTTTTCTGATGTTCAATCTTGCTATTCGAGGGCAGCACCTTTTCATATCTCGGGAGGGGAATTGAAATTACACCTCTTTGAATTCGAAAGTTCCCCACTTCCACTCAAAGTAGTACGCGGTTTTTACTTTCTTATACCTCCGTTACAGGAAAGTATTATGATCGTTCAAAATTTTTACTTCCGGCTTTTAACTTAACTTTATTGAAAATGTGAAAACTAGATAAATATCCAAGAGTCAAGTAAAATGTAAAAGTGTTATGTGAACAGTGACAACATAGCACTACGCAGAAATTCAGAATAAAAAACCAACCAGTGAGAACGAATATCATATACGTAGTGAACTTAACAGTGGGAAGACGCTTTCAGAATAGGGATTTGAGAAAATTCCGTTGAATATTAAACTCTCCTCTCACAGGTGCTTTCTGCCACGAAATACAGATGATTAATTAGCTCTTCATCCCTTCGGCGTGTTCGGAAAGGTCACGGAGGTTAGGCACATAGGCGTAGTGTGACCAAAATTGTTGGGGAGGGGGCACAAATAAGTGTAAACTGATGTGGGGGGCATTCTCGGAAATAGTTTCTCTGATCCTTTCAATTGCCATAACTTAGGTTTTTATATGCCTCACATATCCAAAATTACGAGGTGTATCACGCTTGGTTATTTCACCCTAATGAGGATGAAAATAAAACATGCCTTTCAAAGCACTTCGTGCAGTAATCTGATGATGATGATAACCATCATCATGCATGCTATTGTATATGGAATGACTGCTGCAAAGCAGTCATACAAATGCTCACTATTGCGTAGCGTTGTTCCCTGGGCTGCATATCATTTAAAAGGCAAACGACAAGTTGTATGTCTTTCTCTCTGCTGTTTTGGACAATTCCTTTCTTCCGTATGAGAGGTCCACATCTCACATGAACGGAGCATAGTTACGGATTTTCAAGAGGGAAGGCTGCAGTTCTAGGACTTCAGAGGGCTTATAACGTGTTGACCCCAAAGGTCCTAGGACTTGGAGGGGAGCTTAGACCTGCCAAGTCCCCCACGCGTAGATACCGTATGCTGCTAACTGAAGTCTTTTTAAGAAAAAAAGCATTTACTTTTTCAGTGAATTTTTTCACACGTTGCGCATTTCTACTTTTACGTCTCTAGTATGAACATCATGGGAGGGCACCCTCTCCTGCTATGATGAACTTTGCTCGGGAGAAGCGCGTGGGGGGTGTAAGCTTAAAATGCAGATGAATATACACCGATGAGTCATTACATTATGACCACCTACCTAATAAGCTGTAGGAGCTCCCTTTAGCCCGCAAAACAGCGGCCACTCGGCGAGGCATCGATTCGATCAGGTGGCGATAGTATCTGGTACTATAATGTCAACAGCAGGTCCTCCAGTTCCCGTACATTTCGGGGTGGTGGTGATTTAGCTCGAACCCGCTTTTCCAAGTCGAACCACAAATGTTCGATTGGGTTTATGTCAAGTTAATTTGGAGGCCAGGGCATTAACAGAAAGTCACCAGCATGTTCCTCGAACCACTCCTTGACGATTCTGGCAGTGTGGCATGACGCATTATCCTGTTGATAATGGCCATCGCCAGCAAGGAACACAGTTGCATGAAAGGGTGAACTTGGTCCGCAACGATGTTCAGATACCTGACAGCTGTCAGTGATTGTGCTATTGGGATAATGGGGCCTAAAGTGTCCCAAGAAAACATCGCCCACCGCCTAACACCGCCGCCACCGGCCTGTTTCCGCCAAACATTGCATCCAGGTGCCATAACCGCCGTTGGTAATTGGCGTATCCGCGCTCGGCCGTCTACGTGATGCACCAAGAATCTTGATTCGTCAGACCAGGCCACTTTCTTCCAATCATGCACGGTCCAATCTCGATGACCTTGGGCCCATTTCATGCGTTGTTGGCGATGACTCGCAGTGAGCATGGGGATAGGTCTTCGGCTACTCCGATCCATACGTAGAAGGCTGAGATGAACTATGTGCTGTGACACATTGCCGCCCTGATCACCACTGTTGTAACTGAGGGTGATCTGTCACACTGTGGCCCTGGCGGTCGCAGTGAACAATGCGCGACAGTCTCCGCTCCCCTCTGGCACCAGTGAGCTGCGGACGACACATGGCTAGACGACGGTTCGTCATTTGGCAATCTATGCACCACTTCTGTAACGGACTCACTACAGCGGCACGTAAACAACTCACAAGTCGCGCCGTTTCTGAGATCGTAGTTCCGAGGCTCCGTGCCATCACAATTTGTCGTTTATCAAACTCCGATAAACCTGCAGCTTTTCCCATTCTGACTCCGAACACTCTACTATCCGTAAGCCGGTCCTCGGGTTGTGTATATACTGCTGTGTGAACTTCACCTGCGCCACCGTTCGGTCTCCAGGCACGCTCATTTCTCTTGGCTGGGAATCGTCATAATGTAATGGTTCATCGTTGTGCACCTCGCTATCTTTAATTCCACATCATTGCTTCTAAAAATTTCCATTAATTTTTTTTTCGCTTGGTACCTTTCACTATAATGAGCATTTTCCATACATTTTTTTTTTTTTTACTTCAAATAATAGGCAGTTTTCCTAGTAGAGGTCACACATAAATGTATATTCTGTTTCTTTCGCAACATGTGCTTCTGAAATTCCGCTTTGAAAAATTATCTTTGCTTCTAATATTCTCCTTTTAGGAGCATTCAGAGTATGTCTTCTACGTTTCTGCAAGGCAAAGTTCTGCAGCTAGAATGATTTGTATTTTCCCCCTCTGGTTTTAACGACCACCGTGAGCGTCTGAGTGTATGATAAGCAGTGTCTCCACTGGTTTCAGGAAAGGGGATGTGCCAGCGCCATGGGACAAACACATCACCTGTATCTCATCTGGGGCTCGAACTCAGGCCAAACTCAGACGATTAGCCAAAAGCCAGGGTCTCTGAGCATTCAGCCACTGGAGCGTCTTTTTTTATATTTGCAACCGTGCTTAAAAACCAAATTAGTTATAAAAATTATTTTGGTTCGCGAAGAAAAGGCGCACGAACATTCGTCCAATGTTATAACTACAGTCCTAGCTAGTCGACGTGATATAATGTATTAGGTTGGTGCGAATGAAATGTCCGGCAAAAGACCAGCACACGTGAACGGCGAGAACGGAAAAGTACGACAACTTACCTAGGCAAAATAATCTCCCTCGGCATTGACACATAGTTGCCATCTCTCCGGCAAGGCCATGATCCCGGAACGAAAAAGTTTTGTGGCTGGAACCCGAAGAAGTCATCAACTGCACGTTGAACCTCGTTGTCTGACGTGAACAGTTTCTTGGACAGGAAGTGATCTAGGTGACGAAACTGATGATAATCTGTCTGAGACAAGCCGGGAAATAGTCAGAATGAGGCAATGAATACTTCATAGCCCAAGGCACTTAATGTCAGCATCGTTTGTTGTGCGACATGAGGGCGGGTGTTGTCTGGAGCAGAACACCACGAAGTCTGTTGACCAAAGCCGGTTGTTTCTGCAGAAATTTCCGGTGCATCTGGTGTAATTCAGCACAATAACGTTCTGCAGTGATGGTTTGTCCTCTTGCCAAGAAACACCGATGAATTATCCCGGCTGTGTACCACCAGACAAGGAGCATCATCTTTTTGGTGTGTATGGGCGGCTTAGGATGCCGTCCAGCTGGCTGTGCCTTGCTTAAGCATTGTGCAGATCGTTTCCGATTATCATAAAGGACCCACTTCTCGTCTCAGGTGATGATTCGATGCAGTAGAGGTTCCTGTTTATTCCTGGCAAGCAGCAACGTGCAGACTTCCAAACGCCGAGTCTTGTTGGCAGTTGTCAACTCATGCGGCAGCCACATGTCCAGCTTTTGACCTTACCCAGCGCAGCCAGACGCCGAACAACTGTCGTGTGGTGGACACCTACCTCCAGCCGCTATCTCACGACACGTTTTTCGGGGATCCGCTTCAACCACACGTAACAGAAAATCGTCAGAAACAGCAACAGGTCGGTGACCACGTGCTTCGTTTTGCAGGTCCGTATCTCCGCTTCGAAACTTCACAAACCATCGCCGAATGGTTCGTTCGTTGGTTGTATTCCCCCCAAACGACACCTACCTCTGCCGCTATCTCACAACACGTTCTACGGGGATCCGTTTCAACCTCACGTAACAGAACATCGTGAGAAACAGCAACAGGTCGGTGACCACGTGCTTCGTTTTGCAGGTCCGTATCTCCGCTTCGAAACTTCACAAACCATCGCCGAATGGTTCGTTCGTTGGTTGTATTCCCCCAAACGACACCTACCTCTGCCGCTATCTCACAACACGTTCTACGGGGATCCGTTTCAACCTCACGTAACAGAACATCGTGAGAAACAGCAACAGGTCGGTGACCACGTGCTTCGTTTTGCAGGTCCGTATCTTCGCTTCGAAACTTCACAAACCATCGCCGAATGGTTCGTTCGTTGGTTGTATTCCCCCCAAACGACACCTACCTCTGCCGCTATCTCACAACACGTTCTACGGGGATCCGTTTCAACCTCACGTAACAGAACATCGTGAGAAACAGCAACAGGTCGGTGACCACGTGCTTCGTTTTGCAGGTCCGTATCTCCGCTTCGAAACTTCACAAACCATCGCCGAATGGTTCGTTCGTTGGTTGTATTCCCCCCAAAACGACACCTACCTCTGCCGCTATCTCACAACACGTTCTACGGGGATCCGTTTCAACCTCACGTAACAGAACATCGTGAGAAACAGCAACAGGTCGGTGACCACGTGCTTCGTTTTGCAGGTCCGTATCTCCGCTTCGAAACTTCACAAACCATCGCCGAATGGTTCGTTCGTTGGTTGTATTCCCCCAAACGACACCTACCTCTGCCGCTATCTCACAACACGTTCTACGGGGATCCGTTTCAACCTCACGTAACAGAACATCGTGAGAAACAGCAACAGGTCGGTGACCACGTGCTTCGTTTTGCAGGTCCGTATCTCCGCTTCGAAACTTCACAAACCATCGCCGAATGGTTCGTTCGTTGGTTGTATTCCCCCCAACCGACACCTACCTCTGCCGCTATCTCACAACACGTTCTACGGGGATCCGTTTCAACCTCACGTAACAGAACATTGTGAGAAACAGCAACAGGTCGGTGACCACGTGCTTCGTTTTGCAGGTCCGTATCTCCGCTTCGAAACTTCACAAACCATCGCCGAATGGTTCGTTCGTTGGTTGTATTCCCCCCAAACGACACCTACCTCTGCCGCTATCTCACAACACGTTCTACGGGGATCCGTTTCAACCTCACGTAACAGAACATCGTGAGAAACAGCAACAGGTCGGTGACCACGTGCTTCGTTTTGCAGGTCCGTATCTTCGCTTCGAAACTTCACAAACCATCGCCGAATGGTTCGTTCGTTGGTTGTATTCCCCCCAAACGACACCTACCTCTGCCGCTATCTCACAACACGTTCTACGGGGATCCGTTTCAACCTCACGTAACAGAACATCGTGAGAAACAGCAACAGGTCGGTGACCACGTGCTTCGTTTTGCAGGTCCGTATCTCCGCTTCGAAACTTCACAAACCATCGCCGAATGGTTCGTTCGTTGGTTGTATTCCCCCCAAACGCTTTGTTAACGCTTCAAGCTGGCAATTCCTGCAGAATGGCCCAGTTTAAATTCATACGGGAAGATGACTCTCAAATCCGGCGTCTGCATGTTTCCTTTACAAGCCAAGCCACGTTACGTCCAAACAAACCACACCTGAACCTTGTTTCTCAGATCAGATCAGATCAGATGTAGAGGATTTTAGGAAGGGAGTGTCTGACCCCAGGTCTTAAACAACCCTTAGAAATAGGAAGCTAGAAGATTTGGGCTAGAGTGCCCGATAGGAAAGTGACACGGAAGCGAGGTAGAAAGGGCCAAAGGAGTAGGAAGACGGCCTTACTCATTACCGGGAGGCCAGTACCCGGTGTCCGACGGCTTAACGTGCCCATCCGACGCACGGCGAATAATTAGTGGTTCGAGCGTTCGTACCTGCTAAGGATTGAACCTGAGGTTTCTTTGTGGCAGTCACGACCTGTGTTCTTCACACACGAGCTAGCTATTTATAGTAACTCTATGACGTAATGCCAGCAACACCTGTGGGTGGTTCCATTGCGTTGTGGTGGGGGCCTGTCTCCACTGTTCGTTCGCGCCGGACATTTCATTCGCACCAACCCAATGATTGAGGACCTTAGCCAAGGTTGACAGTTGCCACCTGGTTGTTTTAAAGCAGTACACCCTTCTGAACTTTCGGGATGAAGAAAACCGTATGAAATCATGGGTTGACGAAATATCTGAAAAAGCTGGACATGTGAACATCTCCGGCGCTGAAGCATTTTCGGGTTTACTGCATTACAGGTCTGCACGGGCCTTCATTTGGAGAGCCAGGCCCAGCCCGTTTAATTTTTTTAATTAAAGCCCGGCCCGGTCCGGCCCGTATATTTCTCCTGTTTCCAAGGTCCAGGCTGGCCAGTAAAATTTCAACAATTACCAAAACACGAATTTGACACCTGGTGCACTCGGTCATTTGACTCTTGAAGAGTTTTCGTTTTCTTAATTGCTACACGTATTCTATTACAATAAACGTTAATTCAGAATATTTCTGAGAGACTGTATAAGTCACGTGCCGTTCGAGGAGTGGGGGGGGGTTGTATACCCAAAAATATTGCATGAAAAGGACAATTTCCATTCCTTTCAAATTTTCTGGGTTTTCAAATTATCATTCGCCGGACCCTTAAATATCTTTGGGGATAAGGAGGGGGGGGGGGTAATGCGAAAAGTACAAAATATCTAGAATTATGAGTCCGATCGTTCTACTGGGAGATTTTATGGCTTTATAAATTGCGCTTATCTCTACTGGCATATCATATCGCTGGAACCCAATATGTCGGGGGGGGGGGCATTTGTCCCGCCTAAAATGCGATGTTCCAGATTTTGTGCTATCTTAACTCAACAAGTTTTTGCATTTAGTACACTGCACAACGTTTTCCGGCCGACTAGTTTCAGAACGGGAAAGTAATTTAAAATGTTTCCAAATATCGCTTTTCCCCTTTACATTGTCTACAGACACATATTCTCCGGAAGCGATTTTTTTCGCGAAAATCTTGCGCTTTCTTAAACTCCATAATAAGTATGGTAGAATATTTATCAGCAACACTGAACTGAGCATATGCTAAGGGAAAACAACGACAGACTGCCCAGCTAATCAGTGTCATAGAAGTTTTGGAAACGGCTGCCTGATAGTACAAATGGGGAAAATATGGCACAGATTTATACACAAAGGTAAGTTTCTCCCAGCCCATTTCTCCCGTGCCATTTAAGACAACTTAAAAGCTTTTCACACATCTAGAGAACAAAGTGCCACCGACCAGAACAATAAAAAGATCGTCTGCGAGCGGGTGGCTCGGTTTATAAATGCTGCAGAGTTAATAGCCTGCCCTGAAGCATGAGAGGAGGGACCACATTCATATTGAAAAACAGCTGACCCACTCCAGTTGTTTTGTCGAAGGGGAGGATGTCGTAAAACTTCTATTTTTTTTCATCAGCGGAAATTATTCAATCTTATCCTGCTGCTGATGTATTTTGCGAGTTTTCCAAACGAGAAAGCACCGTACAGCGATTGTTTTGTTCATAAAAAAAAAAAATAACCCTGCTCGGCCCGTGTCTGTTTTACATTAAATATTGAAGGCCCGGTCCGGCCCTTTTTCCCAACTTAGAAATGAGCAAAGGCCCGATCCAGCCCGCGGGCCAAGCCGGCCCGGGCCCGTGCGGACCTCTATACTGCATTTTTTTTTTTTTTGATTGGAGGTTTAACGACCACCGTGAGCAACTCAATGGGCTATAAGCAGTCGCCCGTCCCTAATTTAGGGTCACTGGTTCCAGGAAAGGGAGAGAGCCAGTGCCGTAAGACAAACACAACATCCATGCCTCACCGGGATTCGAACCCGGACCCCATTCGGACGAATGTTCAGAGGCCATCGCTTAGACCACTGCGCCACCGGGGCGGCCCTCTATACTGCATGCGAGAGACATTAGCAATGCAGCTCTTTCGTTATTCTCCCCTCTTATTTGGAGCCAGTACCCTAACTTATGGATGGATGACGAATCTAAAACTGGAGCATCTGTAATCTGAAGGGGAGACGCTGAAAATTTATGCAAAATATTGATAATTTTTTTTTTATATTGTTTTTCCTCACCATCGGAATTCTTCATCTGTTTCTTTTTTCATTTACTTTCCGTATTTAAAATCGAGAGAGTACCCTGGTACTCTTTGTAGATAATTTATGCTATGCATCTTTCGCATGCCAAGATCTTCGTGGGTGCGAAATAAAACGAGTGATTGGAGAGTATACATTTATTTACCTGCAACACATTGCATTTATTCGCCTCACTCACGACAACACCGAGCCACACTCCGGTACATACACAGAAGTAGAATTAAATCATAACAACAAATAATAAGGTCTGCTAACTCCTGACATTGAGCGGTAGTTAGTTAGGTAGGTGGATTAATGAATTTTATTGCCGTGAAACCAATGAAAGAAGATATGTCAGTCATAAAAGTAAACATTTACTAAAGTAAGGCGACGGCAATAATACATGGTAATTCATAATTAGTGTCGTGGTTTCAGTGGCATATATCCGGAAAACGGGAAACAACAAACTAAAACCGCAAACAGAATATGACAGATGACAACTAAAGGTTTTATTACCTGTAGAATCGATACATCAGATTGCTAAACCACTTCAACATTCGCGCCGTTCGTGGCACGTAAAATATCCAAGCCATAATCAATTTTCCGCCAAGTGTTCACCAGCATTTGTGGCGTTACTGTTGCTATCGCAGCACCAATTTTGGTCTTCAGGTCATCGAGAGAGGTCACAGGGGTCTGGTAAGTGTTTTTCACGTATTCCCACAGGAAGAAATCTAGTGGGCCGCCCCGGTGGCGCAGTGGTCTAAGCGATGGCCTCTGATCATTCGTCCGAAAGGGGCGCGGGTTCGAATCCCGGTGAGGCATGGATGTTGTGTTTGTCTTACGGCACTGGCTCTCACCCTTCCCTGGAACCAGTGGCCCTAAATTAGGGACGGGCGACTGCTTATAGCCCATTGAGTTGCTCACGGTGGTCGTTAAACCTCCAATCAAAAGAAAAAAAAAAAAAAAAAAGAAATCTAGTGAAAAAAGAAATCTAAAAAAAAAAAAAGAAAAAAGAAATCTAAAAAAAAAAAAAAGAAAAAAGAAATCTAGTGGCGTAATATCGGGTGAGCATGGAAGCCACGGAATGCGTCCACCACCCCCATGCCCAGCGCCCAGGAAAATGCAGGTCAAGAAATTCTCGGACAATAACAGCCCAGTGTGGCGGTGCGTCATCGGGCTGAAACACCACATTGAGCTGCCGATCTTCCAACTGAGGCAACAGATACAGCTGTAGCATATCGAGATTGGTCAGCGCTGTCACTGTTTTCTCCACAAAGAAAAAGAGCCCCAACACTTCCGAACATGACAAAGCGCAGTAGACGTTCACCTTTTGATTACCTCGTTCGACTTCTCGAATGGAGTGAAGGTTTTTGGAGCCCCATATTCTGCAGTTATGCCGATGTACCTTCCCTGAGACGAAAAACGTTGCTTCATCACAAAATATCCAAGTCCGTCGGTAATGTTCATCAGCTTCGATGTTGGATAAAATGTTTGGGCAAATTGAACAGCTGAGTGGGAAAAGAATGACATTCCAAAAATATGGAAAATCAAACTCAAGCAACATTGTTGGGAAATATGGGAAATCCAGTCAAGCAGTATTGTTGCTTGACTGGAATATTCTCGTTTTTACACTCAGAAGATCGCTTACACAAGCAACTACAACATGGCTATCTCCGTTTGATTTCGCGTATTTTTGGTATGTTATCCTTTTTCCACTCAGCTGTTCAATTGGAAACGGCGGTGTTTATCGTCCCGCTGTAAAGCCTGTACAATCTGCAGTTTGTATGCACGGAGTTGTAGGCGGTTATGCAGAACCCTCCAAACAGTCGTTTGTGGCATACCTAATTGCGACGCAGCTTGTCTCGTTGACTTCTGAGGGCTTTGAGTAAAGGCTTCCTGGACGCGATCAACATCGTCCTGTGAACTGCTCGGTCTTCCCGCTCCTTTTTGATGCTGCACACTACCAGTCTTTTGAAACTGCTTTACCAACGTCGGATAGCATTATCAGAAGGTGGAGCTCTGCCATACTGCGTTCTGTAACGGCGTTGCGTTGTGATAACTGGCTTTGTTTCGAAGAACCATGAGTACACACATTTCTTTTTCCATATTTTTTCTTGAACAGTCGCCATTTTGAAGTATGACGTCAATTCAGCGGGTACCGTGTTGCCTCATAAAACCTTCCGCGGTGAACTTGCTTATGCTGTAGGCAGTTTTATTTGGTCGGTTACGGTTTGACCATGCCAGACTACGGAAACCCCGACAATAATTATGAATTACGCTTTTTAAGTATTTCGACTGTTTAGTTTTTCAAAAACAATATTTATTATTATTATATTCAGACGAACGTAAGAAACAACACGGAGACCGATAAAATGTGATGTGGCTACGAAAGTCCATCTGCGCATGCGCCAGCTAAAATCTGACCTCAAGTTAGAAAGAAAAGCAGAGTCGTAAGTGAGGGGGATTGGTAGCTTTTAATCTAGGACATCTGCAGGTTACACCCCATTACATGATTTCAAGGCTCTCATAAATCGCAGGTAACCCGGTCAAGAGGAAGACAAATTTCGCTACAACGCATAGTTTTAATACCTTCAAAAATGCATTTTATCACATTTGGTTGTGACTACTTCCGTTACCCATTTTCGTTACGTCGAATTTTTTTACTTTGGATTTACTTTACTACTGTCGGGAAACATGCATAACTTCAAAATAGGGAAAATTAAAAAGTGATTTCGCGCTGTGCATTATAAGCTTTTCGTAAAAAGAATCTCTTATAAAACCGTTCAAACGCAGTAGTAGCCTTTATCTAAACAAATGTGTTTTTTTTTATTTTTAAAGCTGACATTAGGAACGCGGTTCGTCAGAATTCAGGGTGTGTTTGCTTATTTTCGTAGATGATTACGCGTTTAGGTTCCTTGTTATGCCGCAGCACGAAATTCGTGAAAAGGCAGAATTATTGAATTGTCTTTCATCAGGACTTCCTTCCGGCCAAGGTTTTGAACTCCGCATAATTTCCGTCAAACATTCCGCTGCAGTTGCTGCTAAAGTGAACTGCCAGTATTGTAATTTCCGTGAAAATCTGCATATGTTGATGAAATACGGTTACAGAAGAGATAATCTAAAAATATACTCAAATTTGTAAACAAAAACAAACAACAACAAAAATGCGTAAAGCTGATGCAGCTAGGAAACCACTTGTGTAGTCATTGCAACAACATGTGGTAAATCACGCCCATTAAGTACAAATCATTTTCTTTTCAACGTGACGATGTTTGAAGTCGTATATTTAACTATACTCAGTCATGCCTGCTGTTTGAAAACGAAGCTGCGGAACTAAGAAATAGTACTCTTTGCATTATGAATATTTCTTGACAATGTATAGCTAGCAGAGTTAAAATCCTTACCACACATACACACACTCAGAGATTTTACAGTCGACTTACCGATAATTTATTTTTCATGCTATCGAGTGGCTGTCTTAAACTAGCCCATAGTCCGTCCTAGGACGGTTGTTTTTAAGCTTTAAAAAATGAATATTAATATATAGGGGATGTTTACCATCTGAAGACGGGGTGAAATTTTTAATTGAAGCAGATTGAAAACAAATCAAATAGACGCCGGCTTTTTGTAAGAAAATATAGTAAAAACTCAAATGACTTTTTCTCCGGCGCACTTGTTTTAGACTGTCCTATTCGACAGTTAGTTTGAAACTTCATACCGAAGCTTTTTCTTCAAAATAATGCGACAATCTGGCATTACAAATCGGAACTATCAAAATTATCGACTATGTGCTGTTGGGGCGACATCTGTTTTTAGATGCAGTTTTGCTCACTTTGACTTCTCAAGATTTCAGTTTTTATTGTAGGTTAGAGCGTTCAGGTAGACCGATATTTTGCAAAATGTATAATATAATCAACACTAAAAACGCAAAGTTAGTTATAATTAAAAAAGTATACATTAATTAAAGCGTACAAATTAATATTCTAATTGTGCTAAATTAAATTAATATACAAAAAACTTGCCGTGATAATAAGAATTTAATTCGAACTTTGTAGATTCAATAAATAGAACTCGAGTCATTGATAATTCAATGTTTTTAAATAAGCACGCGATCACCTTGACATCTCAATGTGATCGCGTGCAAACTCAACTTGTTGTGATATTAAGAATTCAATTCGAATTTTGTAGATCGGAAAAATAGAGCTCGCGTTGTATGCAAAAATTATATAGATAAATTTTGCAAAACATGCACGTGTTGTTTTTGGAACCCGGTAAATGTTTTACCGATTGCATTTTTACAATCGGTAAAACATTTAGAAACAGAAAACACTTACTTTTCCCCACTAGCGGTTAAAATATCTGTTACGAAAATTAACAAATTGCGCTCAAAAAATTTCTCTTAGCTGAAGGAACATATCAGAGACAAGCTATTTTCATAGCAAACAGTTAGAACAGATATACAGGAAAACATGACCTAACTTTACGTCCCCTAACGGAAGAATTTTGAATAATCAAAAAGTAGAAAATATGTGAAAGTTGTTCTTCACAATTAAAGCCAGCATATTGAGGAAAAAGAAATTTTTCAAATTCGTCTCTTGGAAGCAGAGGTAGTGAAAAAGCTTTTTGACATTTCTACTCCCTAGAGGTCATATCATATCATATCATATGTAGAGGATTTTAGGAAGGGAGTGTCTGACTCCAGGTCTTAAACAGCCTTTAGAAATAGGAAGCTAGGAGATTTGGGCTAAAGTTCCCGATAGGAAAGTGACACGGAAGCAAAGTAGAAAGACTCCCTAGAGGGTAAACTGCGCACTATTGTAAAAAGATTTTTGGTCTTTATTGTAGCGAACGGCATACAGTAAAAAAAAAAAAATTATGAAGAATTTTCAAAGCATCAAACAAAAATCAAAAATACACACCAACACCACCTAGCGCTAGAACTGTAAACTACAAAACCCAACGAATAGAAGCAAAATATTCCACAATGTAAATAATATAAGGCGTTCAAATAATTTTTTAAATCGGTCTTTTAAAAGCGGAGATATTAACAAAAACCGAGAAGACATTTGTGCCCCTACGGGAAAATTGTGCCCTTTTTTTTATTTATTGAATGTTTAACGACTACCGTGAGCAACTCGATGGGCTATAAGCAGTCGCCCGTCCCTAATTTAGGGCCACTGGTTCCAGGGAAGGGAAAGAGCCAGTGCCGTAAGACACAAAATCCATGCCTCACCGGGATTCCAACCCGGACCCTTCTTGAACGAATGATCATAAGCCAGCGCTTAGACCACTGCACCACCGGGGGCGGCACGCTATTTTTGGCAGTAAATGTACACTAATGGCTTTGGCAGTTAGTATAGTATCTGACCGAAAAATATTTTTTTAGTCAGGTGTTTAGACGCGCAGATGTTACTGCTGATACGCTGCGAACTGAAATTTGAACTGATGCCCTCTTAGTGGCACACTAGTGCGTTAAGAATTTTTTTAAATTATATGCAAAACATTTCGCACCCGAAACGCTCTCCGAAAAAGAAAAAGTTTTTCGAATCGGACAGTTAGAAGCAGAGATATCGACAAAAACGATATATATATAAACACTATCTACCAACAAGTAATTGGACACCCCTGCAATCGACGATATCTGCGGTCCTGATACACGTCACGGCCGCCGCTGTTAAATATCGTGTGGGAAACAACAACGCAACCAGTCGCATGAAAGATGCCACGCAGTTCGGAGCTCTCTGATTTCGATAAAGGTGTAATCGTCGTGTATCACAGAAATGGCCGATCCATACGTGACATATCCAGCGAGTTGAAGTACCCAAAATCGACAGTGGCCTACGTGATTCGCAAGTGGAAGATGAGAGGTGACTGTCGGAATGTGCCCCGACCCCAAGGTAAGTAGAATATAGAAGGTAGGTCCGAGAGCAGGTTTTCGAAGCTCGTAGTTCTAAACCCTCAGGAGGGGTGAGTTTTGTGACGTCAAAGGTGCAAACGGAGTTAGCAATGGATCTGTAACCGGGGCTTCCATATTTATCAGAAGCGAGATTCTGTAGCCATTTTTGTGATAGTGAATTGAATCATTTCCTTTCAATTCCCGCCATTTGGACGAAAGGCAAATAGAGTATTTCCTTTCCCACGCGACGCAGCAGATGGTAATTAGGGAATCTTGCGTTTTTCGGAGAAGAGACATCTTAGGGTGTAGCCGGAGGGAACGCGGTGGCAGGGGTCGACGAAGCAAGATAGTTTTAGCGGGAGTGCAGTATGCTTGGGGACGAAAGGGAGAGAGGAGGATATAGTTTTGAGTGGCCGGAAAGAGAGAAGGATTTTCGGCGGTGTAGAATACTGAGGGAGAACGGAAAGAATGAAAGCACGAAAAGGACAGAAGCTTGGTGACATTCCCCGTATGATCTGAATAAACGTTTTCCTCACTGCAAAATTTAGCCTCAGTCGATTCACTTTTCTACGGTTTGTATTGTTTTTATCTGCTCCAGTTGGATGAATTACGGATTAAACCACCGATACCGAACTTACTGCTGAACAAAATCAAAGGAACCCTCCACGCAGGGTGCTGTGATAGAATTCAGCTCCAAGCCCTGTAACATTTCGGTATCGGTGGTTTAATCCGTAATTCATCCAACTGGAGCAGATAAAAACAATACAAAGCGTAGAAAAGTAAATCGACTGAGGCTAAATTTTGCAATGAGGAAATTGTTTATTCAGATCATACGGGGAATGTCACCAAGCTTCTGTCCTTTTCGTGCTTTCATTCTTTCCGTTCTCCCTCAGTATTCTACACCGCCGAAAATCCTTCTCTTTCCGGCCACTCAAAACTATATCCTCCTCTCTCCCTTTCGTCCCCAAGCATACTGCACTCCCGCTAAAACTATCTTGCTTCGTCGACCCCTGCCACCGCGTTCCCTCCGGCTACACCCTAAGATGTCTCTTCTCCGAAAAACGCAAGATTCCCTAATTACCATCTGCTGCGTCTCGTGGGAAAGGAAATACTCTATTTGCCTTTCGTCCAAATGGCGGGAATTGAAAGGAAATGATTCCAATTCACGATCACAAAAATGGCTACAGAATCTCGCTTCTGATAAATATGGAAGCCCCGGTTACAGATCAAAGTTGAGACTGACATCCTGCCTTAGGTGCGTGTGCTTTCTAGAACGTATGCCAAGTTTCAGCGACTTTTGTCCAGTATTTTGCAAATGATACACAGTTTTGCAGTGAGTTAATAGTCAGTTTATATATATTTTTTATTAATATACTTGGTCAAAGCAGCTTTCTTTTTATGCGTTGTGCATTAATGGATATGCCTGGATGCCCTGTTGCGTGTTGTGTCAACAGCAAAAGATCGAAAAATTCCAACTTAAATTTTCATCGGATTCCAAAGGGCAGTTTGAGAAAAGCCCGGATGAACTCATGTCGACGAAAAGATGCATTTAACGCTGACAACGCCAAAATATGCTGTGCTCATTTTGATGAGGATTTTGAAAGAGATTAAAAAAATGAATTAATATGCTACAATCCTCGCCTCTCCTGAAAACAGGTGTGATTCCTCACGTTAATCTATTTGGTTGTTCTGCTTCAAGCACAAAGCAAGAAAGCCCATTAAGTGCTGAAAAAAAAAATCTCAGCAGTTTTTGTCAGAAGTAATGCAGAATTTTATATCGAAGAATGCCAGATTAAGTTCAGATTTGCAAGTTCAGTCTGCTGACGACTAGCTGAAAGTGATTCTTTTCATTTAGCTTGAAAGTCGAAATAGAAGAACAAGGAAAGAAAATTGCACCATTAAAAATATGTAGAAAAGCTCAATAAAATAAATCCTGAGTTACGATCGAAATAAATTCTGAGTTACGATCAAAATAAATTCTGAGTTACGTATTGGAAAACCAAAGCTAAAATCAATTATTTGAAAGCTAGAAATGTACAATCTAAAAATGCATTGCTGAAAAAAAAATCTGTTATTGCTGAGGAAAACGGTGAAAAAAAGCAAAAGAAACTTTGTGCAGAATTTTTTCAAAAAGCATATCAGCAGAGGTGGTCATACGTATCTTGCAAGTTCTTGTATGGAAATTATTCGAAAATTTGAAAGTGTTTTCCTGAAAGTCCACGGAGAACAACTTGCGAAACATCATATATTTAAGCATTTATCTTTGGACCTCAAAAAGGTGTTTCCAGAGATGAATGAAAAACTCGTACATCTTCACCCAAAATTGGGCGTTTTTTATTAGGATTAAATTCCTTAATAATTGTATGACTGAGTTACGATCGAAACTTCAGTATTAATATGAAAATAAAAAATAAACAGTGGGTAAAAAGTTCTCAAAAGTAAAACAAACTCGTCATGAGAGGTACTTCAAACTCAAAAAGGTATATTCTTTGCATTTCTGTTACCTAAAATGCAGCAATTTTTTTTTCTGAAAATGAAGAAATATACGCACAGTTGTTAAATGTTACATATCATATCATACAGCATCTTAACATAAACATCGGAATATCTTTTTTATCCGGAATGTAGAGATCTTGTTTCTCGCTCTTTGCAGCCATCTGTATGATAACACACCACATTTGATCTTTTATTTATTGTAACTAGAATAACGCGTTCACGGAATGAAGTATTTTTTTTAATATTCAACACCCAGCGCCCAGCTAAAAGTTTGAAAATAACTATAAATTCCATGTACACAGCTGAAAATCAAACACAAAATTTATCAACTTTCATAGCTCTTAATCTTTAGTTTAAAAAAATGGCGAAGGTATTTGTATGGCTTATAGTGAACGGCAGTATTTCTTTTTAAAGTACTAGCTACTTAGATAATTAATTTTACTGCGATTTTAATTTTTTGACATTTTTTTCAATATATTTATATATTTTTTGGAACTCGAAATACATTTTGTTGCCTTGTATTTGAATATACTTTCCATTAATGCAGTGTAAAATATTCTGAAATATTTTATATAAGCGTTTTCCATAAAGTCTTCAAGTTTTACACCCAAAGTCTTCTCTCAAAAGCTTGTAAAACGCTAAACAGAATACTTCGGTCCTTAGCTGCTTTGCACCTTTGACGTCATAGGGGTGTGGTACCGAGTAGCCAATACCGCTCGACCGGCTTATGGACCTACCTTCTATATTCTACTTACCTTGCCCCGACCCGGCAGACCCCCAAAACTGGGAGTTACAGACCGACGGGTGCTGGCCAGAGAAATTCAGAAGAACCGAACCAAATCGATGGGCCACATCCGCGAGGAGTTTCAACAGGCATCCGGGAGTGTTCTTTCGATGAATACCATCCGTAAGGAAGCCCATCTGCTCGGTTATCATGGGCGTGCTGCCACCAACAAGCCTTTGATTACCAAGTCCAATAGCGCTGCTCGGCTAACGTGGTGCAAAGAACGTCGACAGTGGACCGTTGAACAGTGGAAACAGGTTCTCTGGAGCGACGAATCAAGGTTCATCTTCTACCGTTCGGATGGCCGGGTCTGGGTTTGGCGTCTGCCTAGAGAACGCCTCCTGTCGGAATGTATTGTGCCAACTGTGAAGTTCGGCGGCGGTGGAATTATGCTATGTGGGTGTTTGTCCTGGTATGGCACGGGACCCTTGGTCGGAATTCCTGGTAGACTCAACGCCGAGACCTACTGCACCATTTTGGATGGCCATGCGCTTCCTACGTTGTGGCAGTTTTACGGGGAGGACCCCATGTTACTTTCAGGATGACAATGCCACCTGTCATGTTGCGAGGCCCACCATGGCTTCGTATGGTGACAATGGGGTTAATCGAATGGACTGGCCTGCGCAGAGCCCGGACCTTAACCCTATCGAGCACCTCTGGGACGAGTTGGAACGTCGACATAAGGGGTGCCCCCACCGTCCGAAATCGGTGAAGGAACTGACCTGTCTTCTTCAAGCCGAGTGGAAGAAAATACCGCTAGCCGCCGTACAACGCCTAGTTGAGAGTATGCCCCGGAGGGTCGCGGCTGTAATCGCCGCTCGTGGAGGCTCCACCAACTATTGAAGTGAATAAAACTTCGTTTTCCTTTGCTATTATAGGTGTCCAATTACTTGTTGGTAGATAGTGTATATTGATTCGGTGAAACCATCAGCAGTTACAATGGCTCTGAAATCCTGTGGTATTCAAGATGCATACATTAATATTATTAATAACATCTATGAAAATGCAAGTGCAAAGATTCGGCTGTTTGAAAATACAACACACATAAAAATTGGAAAGGGAGTGAGACAAGGTGACACCATATCTCCAAAGCTCTTTAATGCCAAATTGGAAAATGTCTTTCAATCACTGAACTGGGAAAACAAAGGGATAAAGATTAATGTAGATTACTTAACTCACCTTCGTTTTGCTGATGACGTAGTCATTTTTGCAACTACCCCTTCAGAGCTGCAGAGTATGATCCAAAAACTTGCTAACAAGAGTAAAGAAGTGGGATTAAAAATGAACTTTCAGAAGACAAAAGTGATGTTCAATGCTTTTACAAGGAATGAAGATTGATCGATTGATGGAGAAAAGCTGGAGAAAACAGACACCTACGTTTATCTTGGACAGCAGATATCAAGTGAGGGTCACATTGATGAAGAAATTAATCGGCGTACAAAACTTGCCTGGAGAGCTTTTGGAAGAAACAGTATAATTTTCAAGAGCAATATGCCATTATCATGTCTTAAAAGAAAAGTGTTTGATCAATGCATCCTTCCAGTGCTTACGTATGGTGCAGAGACGTGGACCTTAACTAAAAGAGACATACAAAGGCTGCAGACAACTCAAAGAGGCATGGAGAGGTGCATACTTGGTGTAACCAGGAGAGATAAGAAGATGAACTCGTGTATCCAAAAAATGACAAGAGTGGAAGACATCGTGATCAGAGTTAAATCCCTGAAATGGTAATCTGCTGGACATGCTGCCAGAAGGATAGACCATCGATGGACAACCGAAATTTTAGATTGGATTCCAAGGGACAGGAAAAGAACCAGAAGAAGACCACATGGGTGATGGGTGGATGAAGTTCGAAAGTATGCGGGAGTAACATGGAGACTGGCACAAGACAGACCGTTGTGGAAGAAACTTGGGGAGACCTTCGTCCAGCAGTGGATTGATAATAGTTGACAATGAAGATGATGATGATGATATATATATACACTGTGTGGCCACTTTATTATGACCACCTGATAGTTTTAAGCAAATGAGCTATGACTGCACGCTGTTGCAGCCAGAGGGCGAGGCTAGTATAAAACGGGAAAGCTTAGTGCTTGCGACAGTAGGAGAAGTGATTTTTGGATGACGAGATGGCTAAAAAATGTGATTTGACGGACTTTCAACGTGGGTTAATTGTAGGAGCTCGGAGCCATGGAGCGAGTATCACCGAAACTGCCGCATTCGTGAAATGTTCCAGAGCAGCTGTTGTTAAAGTGTTTAAAGACTGGACTGTCAGCCAAAAAACTGGGTCTCTACGTGCAACGTGTGGTCGTCATCGACTAGTGACTACTCGGGAGGAACGGAGAGTGTCCAGACTGGTAACAGACAACAGAAGGGCAACAGTGCAGCAAATTACAGACCATCTTAATCAAGGATCCCCTCAAATGATCTCTGCACGCACTGTTCGCCGTACATTGCATCGGATGGGATATGGCAGCCGAAGGCCTGTTCGAACACCTTTGCCGTCTGCAGTTAACAAGAGAAAATGTCTCTAGTTCGCACAGGAGCACAAGGATTGGACAGTCGATAATTGGAAACAAATTATGTAGTCCGCTGAATCACGTTTTCAGTTTCACCATGCCGATGGCAGAGTGAGAATTTGGCGGAAACAGCACTTAAGCATGGACCCGAAATGCATTGCTACAACCCTTCAAGCTGGTGGAGACAACGTTATGGTTTGGGGAATGTTTTCCTGGCATGCTTTGGGCCCTTTAATTCGTGTTGATCAACGTCTGACTGGCACATCATATCTAAACATCGTTGCGGACCAAGTGCATCCTGTCATGTGAATGGTTTATCCCAATGGCGATGGCTGCTTTCAACAAGATAATGCGTCCTGCCATAGTGCACGTATTGTACAGAATTGGTTTCAGGAACATGCCGGTGAGTTTACTTTGCTTAGGAGGCTCCCACTATCTCCAGATCACGACCCCATTGAGAATTTGTGGGATGAAGTTGAACGAGCCATTTGGATCCACAACCTGCAATCTCACACTCCTGGAAAGTGCTATTCATCAAGCATGGTCTCAGATTCCACAAACCACCTATCAACATCTATTGGAGTCCATGCCACGAAGAATCGACGCACAGTATTAAAGGCAAAAGGTGGCCCAACGAAGGTACTGAATGGGTGGTCATAATAAAGTGGCCACTCAGTGTGTGTGTGTGTGTGTGTGTGTGTGTGTGTGTGTGTGTGTGTGTATAATCCTGTTGGTTTTTGAGTATTTCTTAGTTGTTTTAGTACCAGATGAAGATTTTTTTGCATCTGTCTCTTATATATATATATATATATATATATATATACGCGCCGTGGCGGAAAAATTATGTACTATTTTGAGCACGTGGTATTCTCAAAAAGCTTGTAATAATGAATGGTATCTGATCGCGAAAGAATTTTTTAATCGAGCTTTTAGAAGCGCAGATATATCCGAAACAAAAAATATGCGCTAACACCCCTAGTGGCCAAACCATTCTTTATAAAAATTAGAAATTATATGCAGAACATTTTCCACCAACAGCTCTATGCGACGCAAAAAGAATTTTTCAAATCGGACTTTTAGAATATAGGATATGGGAAATCGCAATTTAACTGTGCGCTTCTAACGAAAAAACTATGCATTACTTGGAAAAGAAACTGTGCCCAAAATAGTCTTCATCATAAATCATACCGAATGGAAGAAAAATGTTTTCAACTGGAGGTTCAGAAGTAAATATATTGAATAAAATGTGTTTTGAAGTTGATAGCATTTTCCAGCAATAATAGCGACACAATGATTTCGTCCTTATAACAACATTGCTCCCCCCTTTCCCCAGCAAAGACAAGTTTAATGAAAGGGGCCGCAAGTCAGTGGCACATGACATAATCCGTCCCTGAATATTATCCAACACAGGTTCTTACACTGTAAAAAATAAGTGATGTGAATTCACGAAAAATTTCTGAAAATAACGTGCAGCAAATTTGCCGGTAGTTATCCGTGTTTTTCAGAAATTTCCGTTTTTAAAGTGCCCGTTTATTTTAACTTCCATATTTTCACAGATTTTCCGTAGTCAGAAATTCCGCTTCTTTCAGAAAAATCCATTTCAGGTTTTTCCGTATTTGAACTGAAATTCCGCAAAACCGACGACCCTGCATTTATTTTCCAGCCCTTTCCCCAGGTAATCCTTTCGCTCCAGTCAGTATCGAACGCGCGCCGTTTGGGGTGGTTGAACAAGTATCGCACACCTTGAACCACTGGGCCACAGGCACTCGGTAGTTCGAGTCACGTACATAGTAAAACAAATTGCGCTACAATGAATTTTTTTTCTGTCATTCATACGAGTGATTTAATCATTTTATTTTCTGTTAGAACTTATTATTTTGCTGAATAGGTTTGTATATATATCATCATCATTGTCAACCATTATCAATCCACTGCTGGACGAAGGTCTCTCCAAGTTTCCTCCACAACGGTCTGTCTTGTGCCAGTCTCCTCCATGTCACTTCCGCATACTTTCGAATTTCATCCACCCATCTCCCATGTGGTCTTTTTCTGGGTCTTTTCCTGTCCCTTGGAATCCAATCTAAAATTTCGGCTGTCCATCGATGATCTGTCCTTCTGGCAGTATGTCCAGCCCATTGCCATTTCAGGGACTTAACTCTGATCATGATGTCTTCCACTCTTGTCATTTTTCGGATCCACGTGTTCCTCTTCGTATCTCTCCTGGTTACACCAAGCATGCACCTCTCCATGCTGCTTTGAGTTGTCTGCAGCCTTTGTATGTCTCTTTTAGTTAAGGTCCACGTCTCTGCACCATACGTAAGCACTGGAAGGATGCATTGATCAAACACTTTTCTTTTAAGACATAATGGCATATTACTCTTGAAAATTATGCTGTTTCTTCCAAAAGCTCTCCAGGCAAGTTTTGTACGCCGATTAATTTCTTCATCAATGTGACCCTCACTTGATATCTGCTGTCCAAGATAAACGTACGTGTCTGTTATCTCCAGCTTTTCTCCATCAATCGATAAATCTTCATTTCTTGTAAAAGCATTGAACATCACTTTTGTCTTCTGAAAGTTCATTTTTAATCCCACTTCTTTACTCTTGTCAGCAAGTTCCTGGATCATACTCTGCAGCTCTGATGGAGTAGTTGCAAAAATGACTACGTCATCAGCAAAACGAAGGTGGGTTAGATTATCTCCATTAATCTTTATCCCTTTGTTTTTCCAGTTCAGTGATTGAAAGACATTTTCCAATTTGGCATTAAAGAGCTTCGGAGATATGGTGTCACCTTGTCTCACTCCCTTTCCAATTTTTATGTGTGTTGTATTTTCAAACAGCCGAATCTTTGCACTTGCATTTGCAGATGTTATTAATAATATTAATGTATGCATCTTCAATACCGCAGGATTTCAGAGCCATTGTAACTGCTGATGGTTTCACCGAATCAAAGGCTTTTTCATAATCGATAAAAGCCATGCACAATGGAAGTTCATATTCCCTCGCTCTTTCAATTAGTTCTCTCAGTACGTGGATATGATCTATTGTGCTGTAGCCACTCCTGAATCCAGCTTGTTCTCTCGGTTGAGCAATGTCCAGTGTTACCTTAAAGCGGTGTGAAAGAACTTTAGTGAAGATTTTATAAACCACTGATAGGAAGCTGATAGGTCTGTAGTTCCCGAGATCCTCAATGTCACCTTTTTTATGTAGCAGGATCATTGTAGCGGAGTTCCAATCCTCAGGAATCTTCCCTTCATTAAGGCATCGAGTGAAAATTTTGGCGAGTACTGTTTCGATTTCTCCACTTGCTGCTTGTGAGATGTCTACAGTAATTCCATCTTCTCCTGGAGCTTTCCCCCGCTTCATGTTCTTGATTGCATGTGCAACTTTTGCTGGAAGGACTGGAGGAACTGTGGTACTGGTACCTTTCATGATGTCTGAAGTGCATGTATCATCCATTTCATATAATTTGGAGTAGAAATCTTTCACACTTCTCAAAATTTCGCCTCTATTTCTTGTTACAGAACCATCTTCTTTGCTCAGTGCCATAATCTGTTTTCTTCCCTTACTGAGATGTCCCTTTGCTATCTTTAGGCTTTGGTTGTTTTCAATTGCTTTCCTCACTAGTTCACAGTTGAATTTTCCTTAGGTCTTCAGTGATACTTTTTCGTACTGTCTTGCATCGCTCTATATATTCCACTTTGGAAGTCACGTCTTCTTTAGTTGTCCTCATCTCTCTTCTTTTTTGCATCAACCTTTTGGTTTTTCCTGATAATTTGTTCACATGCAACTTGTTCTTAGACCCAGCTAATTTGTTGCTGTTTCCATAAGAGCTTTGGTTACTTTTCTGTTAACTTCAGAAATATCCACT
Organism: Macrothele yani; assembly: GCA_039090855.1. Taxonomy (NCBI): domain Eukaryota; kingdom Metazoa; phylum Arthropoda; class Arachnida; order Araneae; family Macrothelidae; genus Macrothele; species Macrothele yani. The sequence goes on from CM076996.1 coordinate 153,704,789, forward strand.
TCTTCTGATGTTAGGCCTTCTAAAGCAGAGAATCTGTTCTTCAGTTCCAACTTGAAGGTATTATGGTGTTTTTTAAGGTTGTTTATGTCAATAGATTTTGTTTGTCTTATGAGCTTGCCACGTTCAAGTTTAGTGTTGAGGTGCATCTTACATCTCACCAATCTATGGTTACTACCTGTGTTGAACTTGTTTAGCACACTGCAGTCTTGTATGACGAATTTTTTGTTACACATAATAAAATCAATTTCACTTGTCCCATTTGGATGTCTCCATGTCCATTTCCTGTGTGGCGTTTTCTTGAAGAAGGAGTTCAAGATGAAAAACCCTTCTGCCTCTGCAAACTCAACGAGAGTATTTCCACGCTGGTTTCTGTTGCCGTGACCGAATTTACCTACTGTAGTTTCATTCTGTTGCCGTTGCCCTATTTTTGCATTGAAATCTCCCATAATTATCTTCAAGTGCTGCTTACCTTTATTATTTAGATGACGAATTTTCTCATAAAATTCTTCAATTTCTTCTTCAGGATATATATATATATATATATATATATATATATATATATATATATATATATATATATATATATATTCTATTAAGAAGAGACTGAAGCAAAAAAAAAAAATTTTTTTTTTTTTTGACTCACACCAAGTACAACATAGAAAAGGTTATGTATTGACCGGTGTGAGTAAAAAGAGAAAAAAATAGAACAACTGAATTTAGAAAGTGGTGAGAATACTGGGCCTTGGCTTTACCAAGGACCAGCAAAAATTCTGCATTTTCTCACTTCCACAAAAACCTATTTGGAAATGGGTTTCTGCAAAGTCATAGATGCAAGTAATAAGCCCACCAAAAAATTTTTTAAAAAATATATTTATATGTCATGACCTCCGCAGAGTTGTATGACCAAGCTTTAGTTAACAATTTAGCTTGCATCCATAACTTTCCTGGCCCGACCCATGCTCTTCATCTGTTACTATTAAACAGAAAGAGGATGATTATAGAAAACTCAAGTTGTAAGAGTGACATAATGAATCAGAAATAAAGTTCAGCAATAACAAATCGCCAAGTTCGCCTGAAAGAGAATTTAAACTTGAATAGTAATACAAAAGTATTACAACTAACTTTTTTGCGGATTTTAACTCTTTCTTTTCTTGGTAACTTTGCGCGTTTTTTAGGGAACTAAGGCCAAGCAGCCGGCCGTTTCATTGTTCTTGTAGTCTGCGCTGTGTTTTCAATGTAGTTAAGGTCTTAATAACTACTTAATTATGCACTTAAAGCACTTCTGAAATGCTTTGTACATATTGCAACTAATTGTTTATGTCACATAACCTTCACAAAGCATTTCTTTAGTTTATTATTGTCTTTATTTTATTCTCGTTTTTGGGTTGTCAGAAGTTGTGGAGTAGGGGGTTTTTATAACCCAGTTTTCTTTCAAGAATCTGTGCTTTAGAAAAAAAAAATAATATTTCCTTTTTTATTGCAATGTTAAGAATTTGTAATACTTTTGTATTACTATTCAGGTTTAAATTCTCTCTCAGGCGAACTTGGCAATTTGTTATTGCTGAACATTATTTCTGATTCATTATGTCACTCTTACAACTTGAGTTTTCTATAATCATCTTCTTTCTGTTTATTAGTAACAGATGAAGAGCATGGGTCGGGCCAGGAAAGTTATGGATGCAAGCTAAATTGTTAACTAAAGCTTGGTTTATACAACTCTGCGGAGGTCATGACATATATATATATTTTTTTAAATTTTTTTGGTGGGCTTATTACTTGCATCTATGACTTTGCAGAAACCCATTTACAAATAGGTCTTTGTGGAAGTGAGAAAATGCAGAGTTTTTGCTGGTCCTTGATAAAGCCAAGGCTCAGTATTCTTGACACTTTCTACATTCAGTTGTTCTATTTTTTTCTCTTTTTACTCACACCGGTCAATACATAACCTTTTCTATGTTGTACTTGGTATGAGTAAAAAAAAAAATGATTTTTTGCTTCAGTCTCTTCTTAATAGAATGTGAATTCTGAATTTTCATAACTGCTGCGTTGCGCGTTTTGATCTTCTGGTTATTTTGCAACTTTCGTTTTAAATTCTAAAGTTTTTCTTATGTTTTCGGCTTTGCTCTTTAGTATATATATATTCTGTAGGGAGGACTTTTCACAAATTAAGCATTTTTTTATCGTGATTTTTCGAAGTAACAAAATGCGTTGCAACTTAATTTTTCTTTTAAACTGACAATGATTTTCAGTTATCTTTTAAAAAGGTGAAAGTACACTTTTGAAATATTATTTCTCAATAAAACCTTTCTAAATATAAAATTGACTATTGATAGCTATAATACACTAACAGTAGGGGCCGCGGGTGGCCTAGTGGACAACGTTCGTGACTGCCATGGAGAAGTCCTGAGGTTCGATCCCAGAGGTACGAACGCTCGATTCACTAATATCCGCCGTGCGTCGGATGGGCACGTTAAGCCGTCGGACCCCGGGTATCCCCCCCGGTAATAAATAAGGGCGTCTTCCTCCCCTTTCTGCTTCACTTCCGTGTGACTTTCCTATCGGACACTCTAGCCCAAATCTCCTAGCTTCCTATTTCTAAAGGTTGTTGAAGACCTGGGGCCAGACACTCCCTTCCTAAAATCCTCTACATATGATCTGATCTTATCTGAATAGCTTTTAAAGTTGTCCAAAAACTGCTACATAGACATCGTATAATCATCTGTACAATAAGTTAAGTACTCGTTTCTAACAGTAACATAATATATGTAATAAATAGCTGGTGCACAAAATAGGGAAGAGGAGAAGTATCCTGTGCTACAATAAACAAAATTCATGCGATATGCTATCCACAATATCCGATCTCGCTACGGAACTTCAAAATTCGACAGACGATTGAAATTTAAAAGTTAATCAAACCTCACGTATTCTCACCAATCGCTCCTATAATTACCGGTAATTTCTCGTCATACGGATACGGAAAAAGTGAGAACAGAGTTTTTCCATAAATATACGAAAGGAATTGCGGAAAGTTTCTGAAAATTCCGAATTTTCTGTTAACACATATCTAAAACGTAATTTACCGTCAGTATGAGAAAGAAGCTGCGGAAAGGTTTCTGAAAATTCAGAATTTTCCCGTGGTACGAAAAATCCGTGAAATTCAGGTTTCTTTCTGTCATTTTACGGAAAAGGTTGTATCAGAAATATGCTTCATTAATTCAGTGTACCGCTGATGAAACTGGGCTGCTTTGAAAACGACTGCCTTCTCGCCCATAGATTTAGAGCCTCAAATGTTAGGCTTGCTCTCATTTTAGGTTGATATGTTAATAGCTATGAGATTCTTAGTCATTGTTTCTTTATGGAAGTGAACATCTACGAGCAATTCGGATCACTGTAAAACCCTACTTTTAATTTTGTGTCGCTCTCAGTTGGCTTTGAGAGTGACGTGCGTGGTCTTAACAGAGATGGCTGATATTGCAAACTGAATCTTTCGGATGGGTTTCGGGAATGACGTTTACACCGATGAGCCATTGCATTATGACCCCCTACCTAATTAGCTGTATGACCCTCTTTAGCCCGCAAAACAGCGGCCACTCGGCGAGGCATCGATTCAATGAGGTGGCGATAGGTATCCTGGAGTATCTGGTACCATAATGTCAACAAGCAGGTCTTGTCTTGTGTCTGGCGCTCTTTGGCCAAACATGGCCCTTGCGCCATAAAAATCAACCAACCAACCAACCAACAGCAGGTCCACTAGTTCCCGTACATTTCGGGGTGGTGGTGATTTAGCGCGAACCCGCTTTTTCAAGTCGGACCGCAAATGTTCCATTGGGTTCATGTCAGGTGGATTTGGCGGCCAGGGCATTAACACAAAGTCACCAACATGTTCCTTGAACCATTCCTGGACGATTCTGGCAGTGGGGCATGGCACATTATCCTAGTGGTAATGGCCATCACCAGCTGGGATCACAGTTGCCGTGAATGGGTGAAGTTGGTCCGTAACGATGTTCAGATACCTGACAGCTGTCAGCGACTGTGCTGTTGGGATAATGGGGTCTAAAGTGTCCCAAGTAAACATCGTCCACAGCATAATACTGCCACATCCGGCCTGTTTCTGCCCAAGAGTGAATCCAGGTACCATAGCCGCAGTTGGCGTATCCGCGTCGACCGTCTACGTGATGCACCAGGAATCTTGATTCGTCAGACGAGGCCACTTTCTTCCAGTCACTCATTGTCCACTCTCGATTATCTTGGGCCCATTTCATGCGTTGTTGGCGATGACTTGCAGTGAGCATGGGGACCCGGCTGGGTCTTCGGCTACTCAGGCCCATGCGCAAAAGGCTGCGGTGAAGTGTGTGCTGCGACACATTGCTCCGATCACTACTGTTGTAGCTGCGGGTGATTTGTCGCACTGTGGCCCTGCGGTTGTTGTGAACAATGGGCGACAAACTCCGCACCCTTCTGGCATCAATGAGCTACGGACGACACATGGCTGGACGACGGTCCGTCGTTTGGCCATTTGTGCTCCACTTTTGATACGTACACACTACAGCGGCACGTGAACAAGCCGCTTCGTTTCCAAGATCGTAGTTCCGAGGCATCGTGCCATCACAATTTGTCTTTTATCAAACTCCGATAAATCTGCATTTTTTCCCATTCTGACTCTGAACACTTTACTAACCGAAAGCCAGTCCTCGGATTCTATATATACTGCTCTATGAACTTCACCTGCGACACCGTTCGGTATCCAGGCGTGATCATTTCTTTAGGCTGGGGGTGGTCATAATGTAATGGCTCATGGGTGTATATATGCCATAAGAGATCCAATGCAAAATGTAGTGCTTTGGGAATACGTAGGAATACACACACACACTGCTGTTCTTGAAATTATGAAAACGTGGACATTATACATACATACATTGCTAAAAAAGTAAAAGAAACGAAAAAAAGAATCACTTGACATCTGCAGAAAGATAAAAGGAACACCCAAAGATCATCCGGAAAATGGAACAGAAAGAAAGTTAAACTTCATAACGACCGATCATTGATTGTCGCAGTGGAAGAATAAATATTTCGTGATCCTGAAGAAAGCACTGAAAACAGTTTTGTATCTTTATTTTGTGTCTCGTCAACTACATAGTTATAAAGAACTAGCCATGAGAATTTGATAAAGATTCGCTGAGGAACTTTTTTTTTTTTTATGAGATTTAGTTGCTGATAAGATTAACGAAGTAGAATTAAATCTGAAATTTCGAAACACAAAATTGATGTACAATGCTTTTGCTGGAGATTTAGCGATTGATGCAGCAATTCTAGAAGTAACAGATGCCTACATTTACCTTGAACAACAGATACCAAGAAAGGACCACATCGAAGAAAAAACTAATAGGAGTATAAAACTATTGATTGAAGAGCATTTGGAAGAAAGTGTACAGTTTTGAAAAGCAATTTCCGTTTGTGTCTTAAAAGAAAACTGTTTAATCAATGCATCCTTCCAATTCTTACTATAGATCTGAGACATGGACCTTAACCGAAAAGGACATCCAGAGGCTGCTCACAACTCAAAGAAGCATAGAGGGATGCATGATTAGTCAAGTGTAACCAGGAAATATCGGAAGAGGAACTCTTGAATCAGGAAAATGGCAAGATTTGATGACATCAGGGTGAAAGTAAAGACCCTCAAGCGACAATAGTCTGAACATACTGTTAGAAAAACTGACCACCGTTGGACAGCTGAAGTACAGAGTGATCGTAAAGTTCCCGAACCCTGAATTAAAAAAATTATTCAACCAGTTGATGTGGCAACTCTAGTCAACAACTCATCAAGATCAAATACTGCGCTTGTCGAATGCCTGAAGGAAATTGGCAGAGTGCCAGAAATGAATAACCGGTTCCATGTGTGTACTACGCAGTTTGCCCACTTTAGCGTCATCATTTGCACAGAGGTATCAAGGTACTTAGCAGAGGTATGGGTTTCACGAGGGAGCAGAGAATTTGTTTACTTGAAGCTTATTTGCAAATCAGTCTTGCAAACAGTGTATAAAAGAGTTCAGGAAAAAATTCCGCAGCATACTCTGGTAAGTAAATCAATGATACACAGTTTACTCGTACGATTTCGGAAAACTGGAAGTGTTGATGGTATGCCTAGAAATGGCCGGCCAAGTGTGTTAACGCCGGAAGTGATAAACGATGTTGAAAAATGTTTGCAATATGCACCTACAAAATTGCTTCGTCGCTTAGCTCAGCAAATGAAACTATCTTACGGCTCAGTACAGAAAGCGACTAAAAGATTGCAGCTTCTTCATGCATACAAACTGAAAGTTGTCCGAAAACTGAAGGCACCTGATACGCATAAGAGCTTGCTCTATTGCCGTTGGTTTCGTAAATTGACTGGATACAACAAGGGCTTATTAAACAATGTTTTCTTTTCGGAATAACGTTGTTTTTTTGTTTTTTTCCCCTGTGGAGATATTTGAAGGACCGTGTTTATGCAAACAACTCGCATGACCTGCAGTCCTTGAAAACAAACATTATTCAGGCTATAGCTGAAATCGCGCCATCTATGCTGAAACGCGTTACGAAAAACATGTGCCGCCGCGTGGATATTTGCTTCCAGCAACACGGAGGTCATTTCCAGCACCTTCTTTAGGTCAACATTAGTTGTTCAAAAGTCGATGGAAGATGTATCACAGTGTAAGTAAACTTTATGTATCTGTATAACGCGAATAAAAATTGTTCAAATTAGGGTTCGGGAACTTTTCGATCACCCTGTATTAGACTGATTCCAAGGGACAGGAAAACACTAAGAAGAAGTCCATGTGGGAGATGGGTGGATGAAATTCGAAAGTATGTAGGAGTGACATGGAAGAGAATTGCTGCAGACTTGGCAGTAATGGAAGAGACTTGGGAGACCATCCAGCAGTGGATTGAGAATGGTTGCTGATGGTGATTCTCAATTGTTATGGATATTAATTGAGCATTTAAAAGTTGTTGAAACATTTAGTTTCGATCACAGGGGCGAATTGTCGTCAAAGACATATTTGCGCAAGTGAGATTATGGTGACAACTTGTTGCATTTGCGTCGTACAGGGAACTGATATTACTGTCATCTTGTTTGCTACTTGTTTCGTTTCTTATCATTAACAAACAGACTCACGCGTCTTCCTTTTTGCATTATCAGCTCTTCAACTTCTTGGGTTCGTTTTCATTTATCTTAGTTCCCAATAGATTGTAGATTGTGAATGGTCTTTCGGTGGAATCTTGCTGTTTATATCTGAGCCTGATAACCTACTTTCCCTGGAACAAAGAAAATATCAGTCGTGTTCTGCGTGAAAGGAGGGCTTTTTGAATTCTAGCTGACCTGAATTCGTACTTAGTAGCATCAAGTGCTTTAAGTAAGGAAATTTTTAGAAAAATTCAAAAAAATCATAGCATAAATTCAAAATTTCAGGAAAATTTTGCTTTTTGTGTTCCTATGTACTTTGCACCATCTAAGGTTGAATTGTGGTTGAAGTGCTTCGCCATTAATGCTAACCATGAAATTGCGCAACACGAAAACGCAATACCACGAAAGGGAAGTAAATCCACGAGAAGCATAATAAGCATTGTCCTGTCTACGATATGCAGTTACGTAGGACCGCACAGCGCAAATATGGGATACCGCAATTTTCGGGCTAATAAGAGCCACTGTCCTTATGGTAATAATAGTGCGGTTTGCCCACCTGCGGCTCTTATGTCGATTCAACGCTTACCCCAAATTGTTTTTGTAAACAACTGCTCAGTAAACAGCAATTGTAATTTTTTGTGTGATATCACTCTCACAATAAATATAGCCATGCATTTCCCCGTCGTTTCAAACCATATAGGTTTATCTTTGCAAAGTTATTGAGAACAAGATTCATTACTGCTAGTTGTTTCCAGTGTCTTTTGCACTTCCTTACAAGATTGCACTGAGCAAAAAATCTAAAACACAGCAAAATTTCTGATCCTCAGGGATTCTCTCTTTCGTCCCCTTCGTAACTGCGATGTTAAAGCCAAGGACAGCGACGTGCTATTCATGATGGCTTTGAGCGACATTTCTCTCATACGTGGTCAGCAGTAACTTAAAAGCCAGATAATGAATAACAGGAATTTGTAGTAGTTATCCCCCGTTTCTGTCATGTCATATCCTGGAACACTTCTGAAAATTTTATGGTGTTCTACAAAACAGGGTTAAAACTTAGCAAACATAACTTTCATGGTTTTCAAACAGGTAATGAAAACGTTTGCAATTAAAAACAGATTTGATTTTTATTTCTTCTTTTTTTGGCACGTTTCTGCTTCATTCGTCCATTTATTTACACTTTTTCCATTCCTTCTATTAATATATTCTATAAGAAATGACTGTTATAATTCTTACTTGAATTTCGTTCAGGTAGTTTTTTGACAGCACAAATCAGGTTTTTCAACTAAAAATAACGCCTGTAGTTCATGCAACAAAAACTGTATTTACCCAGTAATTCATAATTAATATCGCCCTCTAAGAAAAACTATTAAACGCAAATAAATAAATAAGATAACAAAGGAAAGAACATTCGGTATTTTTAATGCCATCATCCATTTCGTGTCTATGTTTTCTCCTATTATCGAAAATAACTTAAAAGATTAAACAGTTAAATTTCTAATAAGTTTTTTTTTTCTGTTTTTTTTTTTTTTTTTCCCAGGAATTATTTATTTTAAATTGTAAATTGTCGGAGAAAACTCTTCTCCTTCATCAGAAAGTCCCTTGCTGTCACTCTTTCTCTGTCACTATCGCGGTTACGGTTATTTTTCACCAAATCGTGCAAGATGTTTGGGAGAGACAAACCTTTGAAGTCATTGATGGTGGAATTCTGATTCTCCTCAATTTCTATTCCTTCTTTTAATTTTTTTTTTTAATATTACGAAATAATTCGTGCATAAGTCAATTAAGTAAAACAAATGCCGTCTGTACACGATAGGCAATCCTTTAATGTTACTTTCCTAAACTGGTCACAACATGCACTGGAATTCCCTTAAATTCATCAGTTTTCAAAGCAACTTTCAAAAAAGAAAATTAAGTAAAACAAAAGCCGTCTGTACAGTACAGGCAATTCTTTAATGTTAAAATAACTATATACAATTTAAAATATTAAAAGTATAAAGGGTTTAAGATCTTTCGACACTACATCGGTTTCAAGATGACACCGATGTGGTGTTGAAAAATCTTAAGCCTGTATATTACTTAACAATAATACTGGGCAGAGGCAACATCGCGAGAAAAAAGGAATTACGTTTGCGGAAAAATGTGAACTCCGTTGACCTTCCGTTTTCGAAATTTTCGTAAAGATGGAATTCCGTCCTCCGACGAACTACCCCCCCCCCCCCCCCAATTGTGTTCACTGATCTTGCGAATGACCAAAATAATAACGAAAAAGGCGGAGTTCCTCGATTTCGCGGAAGAATCTGATGTCTGAGATTACGGGGAAAATTTTGCGGCGTCTAACCTCCGTTTTCACACATTGTTGCCTAGTTTCAAGCTGCAATACTTTTATGCAATAAAATCTTAAGGCAACATCGGGAGAAAAAAAATTACGATTACTGTAACTCCATTCAACTACCGTTTTCGAAAGTTTTGAGACCCGAAATACCGTCTACAAACGGAACTCCCAATCTTGCAAATTGTCTTCAGTTTTACGCTGATCCTGAGAAAGATCTAAATGATGACAAAAAAACAAAACAAAAAAAAACGCGGAATTCCGCGAGTCCGCTTAAGAATCTCGTGCATATCATAAAACAATAAAATAAAAAAAAAATGAAAATTCGTAGAATCCGTAGTTTTGACAGCGAGGTCCGTACACTAAAAAATTTCATGGTCAAATTACGGTAGATACACCGGCAGCTGAGTGGCCAGTCAATAAACCGTAATTTTACAGTACCACACTGTAATGTTCATTAACGGTCTAATGACCGGGAAATAAAAAATGGTCAAACTACCAGAAAATGTGGCCCAACACGGTAGATCATTCGTAAATTTAATACGATAGATAAACCGTATTTTTAAAAAAACATGGCAAAGCCTGTTAAATAAATACGGTGCTAAGACTATTTTTTTACAAAAATGTTAAACCACAGTTTTTTAGATTTGGTTTAATGACTGTTTTTTAATCATTGTTTAATAATTATTTTTTTTTGTCTAATTAGGGCTTCACGTGCCCAATTTGCCTGCTAACCTGCATATAGAAACAGTTCACTCTTTCAACTACTCAAAGCTGTTCAGTTACATTTTTTCCCTCTTATTTTTGCAAAATTGCATGTGTTAATGTTTTCCCTTATCTGTAATGTGCATTTGTTATTTGAGTTTTTTGTGTTCATAATTTGTACAAACTTTATAAAATACAGTGTAATTATATACACCAATCAGCCAAAACATTAAAATCACCTACCTAATATAATGTATATCCTCCTCCCACCTGATGAGACAGACTCAACGAGATGTTGATAGGTCTCTCTTGGTATCATGACTGCAACAGAAGATCCCAGTTCCCGTAAATTGTGGTTCAGGTGATGCTGCTCGTACTCCTTCCTTCCACTGAAACCATAACTGTTCAATAGGATTGGGGGCCATGGCAAGTATAGCGAATTCTTCGTTGATTCATTTCTGACAAATTTGGGGGCCGTGGCATTAAAAGGAATTCCTCGTTATGTTCTTGGAACCATTCCAGGACTTTCTATACAATGTGGCACGGAGCAGTCTTGTTGAAAGGCACCATCTCCGCCAGGGAATACAGTTGCCATAAGGTAGTTTTAATGTTGTGGCTGATCGATGTACATTTATATGAAGATTTCGAATGCGGTCATCACTAGGAGGCAACTCAGTCTAACAAAATGGTCAAAATACTCATTTATAAGCAAGTTCAGTGGTATTTGTAAGAAGTATATTATCCCACACTGTCAATTCATTTTCACCTGATAAACAATTATGCATTATTGACTATGTAGCAGTGGCGTAACCACATTTAAAAATCTGGGGGAGTACGATCACACATACACACATTATATATATATATATATACACGAGGATCCCCGACTCTGAAAATCTGGGGGTGGGGGTCCTGATCCCCAGTGGTTACGCCTATGCTATGTAGTTTTACTGACATTGGCAGTGCTGCAACACTTAAATTACCCAAAAAACAGGGGAAAAAAAGACCCATAATTACAAATTCTACGCATCTTTTGGGACCCCACATTTAATTTGTATTTTTTTAACATGCCATTTGGCAAAAGTCAAATTCATGAGGATTAGGGAAAGAACGAAAACAGCCAGAAAGGCACCATCCCTCAAGATCAGTGTTAGAATTAGAGCTAGATCTTCTACTGGCCCAGCGGACCACTAGAATTTGCAAACCACCTACTGGTCTGTAAAAAATAAAAATTAAGACATTTGCAATATATGTAGAAAATAACGTATCATTTCAATGGAATTATCCAATATTTGTTTTTAAACCTATCATTAGTTTGCAGCCTAAAAAGAAAACCATACAGCTAGGTAAAAGAAAAAATAATTTTTGAACTTGTGAGGGAAAAAAAAACAAAACTTACTGGCCTTCTGGGCCAGTAAAGTCAATAAGTTCAGTGGTCCAATGGAAGTTTTACTGGCCAATGGCCAGCGGACCACTGGGTAATTCGAACATTGCTCAAGATTATGTAAGTATATAAGGTTAAATGTAAATATACAAATGTCCTGATTAATTTATTAAATCTTTCAGCTCACTTAATCAATATTGGAATAGCTAAAATTTAAAATATGAAAAACAAACAAATTTACATTTAATGAGAACACTGAACGATTATACTTTACTAAAAGTTGTACGTCTAGTTCAATGATTGTTCGTTAAAAGTCAGAACTGTTCAAGAGTAGTCACCACATCAGTTCCTGTGTTTTGAAAAATAAAAGTTGCTCTGGTGTTCTGAGCTGACTTAAAATGAATCTTTGGGTAGTTGTTCCATTATGATAAAATTTAGTAATGTAGTTGAAAATGAGGAAATTTAGTTGTCAGCACTTGATTTTTTTTTTAAATTGTTTTCAAAGAGCATAAATTAAAGTGTCAAACAATGTACATTACATTTATCTTTCATTTGTTTATGTAAGTATAAATATTCATTCTCGCTTGATTCTTTTGATTTTTCAAAGGACCCAGAATATCTCACAAAGTAGCTACTTTTTAAAAATCTATGGGTCTCCAGGACCCAGCTTGATAACAATGTAATGGCAGCTCTAAAGATCACTGGGGTGAATGACAACTTGAAGGAAATGAAATTGTTAAATCCTATAGTAATAGATATTAGCTTACCCTTTTATGTTAGCTTCTGTTGAACATTTTCTTGCACGTCAGGATTCTGGGTTTCCTGTGTAGAGGTTCCAGCTGGGTGTGGTCCCCCCCTCTCATTTCACCATTGTTGTTCTTCACACGTGTGAAACAAGCAAATTAAGCGACACAAAGCATTCTTGTGATAGCCCAAAGTTTACCATAACTTGAAAAATATTTTACACTGAACTTGAATTCTTTTACTAACACTTAAATCCAAACTTAGGCAACTCAGGAAACCAATTAAACATACATGCACTTCACAAACCTATGGACATACCACCAAATTCACACACATCCAAACCAGGTACTAAAAGACAAACAATTGTAACTAAACTCTAAAAACCTGTTTACTACTCAAACCTGCTATTGTTATTTATGCCATTCTATCTCATTCGTACATCTCGCCTCAACTCAATGCTCACGACACATGCTGGCTAATCCCTTTACCACACCTCTGCTTTTCCCCAACAGATTGCCTCAAGCGCTTTCTGCCATCTCCATCCTCTGGAAGCATTAGCAATGTTGGTCCATCTGCTGCCACAGAGTGAGTGAGCATTAAGTCCTGTGCAAAATATTAAAACCACTCACATCACTGAAAATCAAGAACAAATTATAATGCTTTAGCTTCCTTGGAGTTTTCCAAAGGACAACTAAAACAGTTAATTTCTGCATGACAACACAATGTGAACCACATTTTAAATATTTTTTGTCCCTACAAAATACACAACTTCTGGTGTGAGAATCGCAGTTTATTTTGGGTAAGTTGCAAAACCAAAGTGCAGGTTGTTTGCAAGTATAACAAACGGATGTCAGAACTACAGAGATAATGGTGTATAGCAGTTGGTTTGAAGACAATGGTGAATCATTAGTATTTTTTAAAATAAATCATACATATGCTGAGAACTAGAAAAAATTTACCAACACATATTTTTCCATGTGCTCAGACAAAAAAAAAAAAAAAAAAAAAAAACATATCTGCTTCTTAAGATTTAGGACTACCATTACCAAAATAACTGATACATAAATATGTATCAACTTAAATATGAAGGAAAAAGTACTAAATCAACTGGATTTCATTCTTTATTTTTTCAAAAAAAAAATAATTGATTGGGTGAAGTACATTTTTTCAACTATTATATAGATCAACTTATTTCATAGCCAATGTTATTTATAAATATACACATAGTGACAATGTTTTTTTTTTTTCTTCTTTAATTATGTGTCACGTATAGCCTTATATCCTTCAAGCGACTGTTGTGCTCTTTCACTGTTACATAGCTTCGTAATTTTTGGGTTCACTTCAGCATAGTTTCTTCCCTTTCTTTCTTAGATTGACACAAAGGATTTATTCCCACAAAGTACCTGTGATTAAAGTGTTAAAGTGAGACATTACCACAATGAAATACTTCATAAAAATTCTGGCTTCTAAAAAATGAAACATATATATATATATATATATATATATATATATATATTCTATAAAAAAGATACCTAAGCAAAAAAATACATATATAATTTTGACTCACACCTAGTACAACATAGAAAAGGTTATGTATCTACCTGTGTGAGTAAAAGGAGAAAAGATAAAAAAATAAAATAAAACAACTGAATGTAGAAAGGTGTCGAGAATACTGAGCCTTGGCTTTATCAAGGACCAGCAAAAACTCTGCATTTTCTCACTTCCACAAAGACCTAGTTGGAAATGGGTTTCTGCAAGGCCATAGATGCAAGTAATATTCCCACCTAAAATAGTTTAAAAAATATATATATAAGTCATGTCCTCCGTAGAGTAGCATGACCTAGCACTAGTTAACAATTTCGCTTGCATCCATTAACCTTCATGGCCCGACCCATGCTCTTCATCTGTTACTATTAAACAGAGAGAAGAAGATTAAAGAGAACTCAAGCTGTGAGAGTGACATAATAATTAGAAATGATTTTCAGCTATAACGAAATTCCAAGTTCGTTTGAGAGAGAATTTAAACCTGAAAAACAATGCAAAAGAAATCCAAATTTTACATTGCAATTAAAAAGGAAATGTTAATTTATAACGAACAGATTTTTTGAAAGAAAACTTGAGTCTAAAACCCCCTACTCTACAACTTATGACAGCACGAAAACGAGAATAAGTTAAAGATAATAATTAACTAAAGAAAACTTTGTGAAAGTTATATACCTTAAACAGTTAGTTGCAATATGTACAAAGTATTTCAGCAGTGCTTTAAGTGCATAATTAATTAGTTATTCTGGAAAGCTTTAAAACTGGCACTAATTTTGTTAAAAATACTTACAAAATTCTCAAGTCCTTCAAGCACTCTGTCCTTAAATGTTTTTTCAAATTCTGGAATGAAACTGCTGACCATGTTGATAAGCATGTTTTTGCTTTGGTTCTGGACATTCTTAAACATATTCTTAAAGATAAAATTTCTCTTAAAGAATTTTCCAGTAATTTTGTTACCATCAGGTTCCTAAATAAAGCCTACGATAATCTCAATGTAAGGAAGCTGTTCTACAATAATGCAATTTTTTTTCCCATCCACAGGCACCAGTCTATTGTAAGTTTTAAATATGTTAAGACCTTAGGGTCAATAGTTAAAAACTACAAACTTAACTCTTCGAGCTACATTCCTGTAATTACTACTTGTTCTTGTGATGAACATAAAGAAACAGTTCACTATGATAAGAATTACAACCATATTATCACCGGAAACTTGAGTTTTGTTGAAAATGAAAAGCTTAGGAATTTATTAGAGTATGGCTCTAAATTCAGACCTTCCTTCACAATTTCCAAAGAAAAGGATTCTTGAGAGCTTCACTCAAGATGTAAATAAGTACATCGTAAAAACCAGTTTAACGTACAATCAGCCTATTGAGGCCTTCACAGAATAGAAATATAATATAATCAATAGCTTCACCGGTGAGTTGGCAGGTCTGGACTTTTGTTTCGACAGAAATCTCTTTTTCTCTGGAGAAGCTAAAAGGTCACTCTCCAAACTACAAGACCAATTTATTTTTACCACTACGGATAAAGCTAGCAATAATTTTGCAATTATCTGTAAGAAGTTCTATTTTGAATTGTTAACTATGGAACTCAATAATAGAGTAACATACGAGCCCGTAAGTTATTCTACCAAGCAGTTAGAAAATCGGTTTAAGGCATTCTTCAAGAAACTTAAAATTCCACAAACTAGAAGATATGAGCCTGAATTTCCATTTCTTTTTGCAACGGTTAAGTTTCATAAGGATCCTGTGAAGTTCAGGTTCATAGCTAGTGGAGTAAGGAGTCATAAAGGGGTCATAAAAAGAAAATAGATCTTGCTTTTGAAGATGTCTTAAAGAAGGTTTTGAAACACATTAGAAACTGTTCTAACTTGATGTACAGAGATTTTTGGATAATTAATAATAATGCAGAAGTAATTTCTACTATACTCAAAGTTTGTCCCCTAGATATTAATAGTTATGATTTTGAAAACCTATATACTAATCTGCCTCTATCAGATATAATCACTACCTTTAAAGAGCTGTATGCAGAATTTAAACTTAACCAATTTGTTGATGTAGGAACTTGGAACTCTTATCTCAATTGCTGCATAAAAAATAACCATATCTTATATAATAATACTCTCTATAAGCAAGTGAACGGTATTCCAATGGGAACATCAACGTCCACGAATATCGCTAATCTATTCCTGTTCTTTAAGGAATATAAATTCATTAAAAATCACCCCACCTGCTCAGATAACTACCTTTACACTTTTAGATATATTGATGATCTGCTGTGTATCAATAATTCAGAAGTTATAGAGAGTGATTTTGATAATATCTATCCTAGCTCTCTTAACTTATGTAAAACCAACCACAGTAATCAGGAACTTGAGTTCCTAGACTTAAGCATTAAGCTCAACAGAGGTAACCCATCTATTAGCCTCTTTGATAAAAGAGTTAATTTTCCTTTCAAAGTAATTAAATATCTACACTGGAATAATAACATTTCAACCAAAGTAATTGAGAATGTACTAATTTCTCAGGTCCTAAGAATTTCAAGAATTTGCAGCAACAATTTGGACTTCAATTACCACATTAATATACTATTAGAAAGTTTTCTAGAGAACGAAATTCCTTCTTCTTTCATCAAAAGAACTTTAAGAAAAATTATTCTGAATAATAGAGTAAGGTTGGCAGATCTGCTTTAATTTTCTACACAGTTAATAATATGATTCTGACCAATCAAAGCCGTAAGGAAGTTGGCTAGAGGATGCCTATTAACTACCTAAAGGAACCTTAGTGCTATGGATATGACGGTCCTATTAAAACAAAAAATTAAATAATATAAACAAAATCACAAAAAAAAGCTTAAAAATCTGTTTATAAAAGAAAATAAAAACAAATAAAGAAAACTAGTTATTCATCACTAGGATAGCTATACTAAAAATAGTAAAACCAACATTAAAATTAATAAGATTCTGATTAATCTATAGAAGCTCACTAAGGTGATTTAATACATGCAAAGATTATTAAATAAACTGCTCGTGTATTTTATAATATTTCTCATGTATTCTGGAGAGTTAATTCTGCTCTTTCTGATCATTCAGATCCACAGTCTTAAGTTTATATATTTTTTTCTCTGGTTAAAATCTCCGCGCGTTGGTTTCTTGCTGTATGAGGAGGCCATCAGCCCCACCCTCACTGCCCCCAGCGTCTAGGGAGTGGCGGAAGAGGTCAGCCATGTTCTTCTCTTGTGAGGAGAAAAGTTTTTTGTAACACAAGAGGTAAGCTCTCTTCCTTGTTTTTGGGTTCTAGGTTTTATAAGTTCAATGTTTGTACTTCATGTACCTTTTCTCTGTCGTTTTTTAGCTTTTCAGCTTTTAAGCATTGGTTTGTCTGTTAACATTTTTGCGGGTTTTAACTCTTACTTTTCTTTGTAACTTTGAGCGTCTTTTGGGGTACCTAGGAACAGAAGATGGCTAAGCTTGTTCCTTTTCTATGCGCTGTCTATGCGCTGTTTTTTCAAAGTAGTTAAGTTCTTAATAACTAATTAATTATGCACTTAAAGCACTGCTGAAATACTTTGTACATATTGCAACTAACTGTTTAAGGTATATAACTTTCACAAAGTTTTCTTTAGTTAATTATTATCTTTAACTTATTCTCGTTTTCGTGCTGTCATAAGTTGTAGAGTAGGGGGTTTTAGACTCAAGTTTTCTTTCAAAAATCTGTTCGTTATAAATTAACATTTCCTTTTTTAATTGCAATGTAAAATTTGGATTTCTTTTGCATTGTTTTTCAGGTTTAAATTCTCTCTCAAACGAACTTGGAATTTCGTTATAGCTGAAAATCATTTCTAATTATTATGTCACTCTCACAGCTTGAGTTCTCTTTAATCTTCTTCTCTCTGTTTAATAGTAACAGATGAAGAGCATGGGTCGGGCCATGAAGGTTAATGGATGCAAGCGAAATTGTTAACTAGTGCTAAGTCATGCTACTCTATGGAGGACATGACTTATATATATATTTTTTAAACTATTTTAGGTGGGAATGTTACTTGCATCTATGGCCTTGCAGAAACCCATTTCCAACTAGGTCTTTGTGGAAGTGAGAAAATGCAGAGTTTTTGCTGGTCCTTGATAAAGCCAAGGCTCAGTATTCTCGACACCTTCTACATTCAGTTGTTTTATTTTATTTTTTTATCTTTTCTCCTTTTACTCACACAGGTAGATACATAACCTTTTCTATGTTGTACTAGGTGTGAGTCAAAATTATATATGTATTTTTTTGCTTAGGTATCTTTTTTATAGAATGTGAATTCTGAATTTTCAAAACTGCTGCGTTGCGCGTTTTGATTTTCAGGTTATTTTGCACCCTTCGTTTTAAATTCTAAAATTTTTCCTTAGTCTTCAGTTTTGCTCTTAAGTATATATATATATATGGGATGTAAGGTCAGGTGATGCGTAACATCACAGCCTCTCCTTGACAAATGTCAACCCCGCCTTCTCGTGGTGCATCCTGTTCCCACTAAAGGGGCTCTGACGACCGCCCGTAGCGGTATAACTATACCATCGGGATTAGAGGAAATTCTATCCCACACTCACCAACCCGCTTGGCCAGCGTGGTGAGTTATGGCCAAACCCCTCCAAAATGATTCCACAACTTAAATCTTGGCCCTCAGTCTCCGGCAGCTGGAATGTACCTGGCCAAGGCAGCGGCCAGTGCGACATGAAGGCAGAGGGTGCTAAGAATCCCCGGAGGACCGGACTAGGCTGCCATCTGATGCTGACCTTGGCTACTTACAATGGACGCTCCCTATCTTCTGATTCAAGGCTTCTTGAATTGGAAGAGGAACTACAAAGGATCAAGTGGGACATCGTGGGGCTAAGTGAGGTAAAGAGAAAAGGAGAAGATCTCATCGAACTGAAAAGTGGACATCTCTTCTACTATCGTGGGACAGATACTGGCAGAACTAGTGGTGTTGGATTTATAATAAACAAGAAACTGAAGGATAAAGTTGTAGAAGTTGAAAGTTCCTCTGACAGAGCTGCACGACTTGTTATCCAACTCTCGAAAAGATACCAGGCTCAGATTATTCAAACTTATGCACCCACCACAAGTCATCCTGAAGAAGAAATTGAAGAATTTTATGAGGAAATATGTCATCTAAATAATAAAGGTAAGCAGCACTTGAAAATAATTATGGGAGATTTCAATGCAAAAATAGGGCAACGGCAACAGAATGAAACTTCAGTAGGTAAATTCGGTCATGGCAACAGAAACCAGCGTGGAAATACTCTCGTTGAGTTTGCAGAGGCAGAAGGGTTTTTCATCTTGAACTCCTTCTTCAAGAAAAAGCCACACAGGAAATGGACATGGAGACATCCAAATGGGACGACAAGTGAAATTGATTTTATTATGTGTAACAAAAAAATCGTCATAGAAGACTGCAGTGTGCTAAACAAGTTCAACACAGGTAGTGACCATAGATTGGTGAGATGTAAGATGCACCTCAACACTAAACTTGAACGTGGCAAGCTCATAAGACAAACAAAATCTATTGACATAACCAACCTTAAAAAACACCATAATACCTTCAAGTTAGAACTGAAGAACAGGTTCTCTGCTTTAGAAGGCCTAACATCGGAAGAAGTGGACATCTCTGAAGTTAACAGAAAAGTAACCAAAGCTCTTATGGAAACAGCAACAAAATTAGCTGGGTCTAAGAACAAGTTGCATGTGAACAAATTATCAGGAAAAACCAAAATGTTGATGCAAAAAGAAGAGAGATGAGGACAACTAAAGAAGATGTGACTTCCAAAGTGGAATATATAGAGCTATGCAAGACAGTAAGAAAAAGTATCACTGAAGACGTAAGGAAATTCAACTGTGAACTAGTGAGGAAAGCAATTGAAAACAACCAAAGCCTAAAGATAGCAAAGGGACATCTCAGTAAGGGAAGAAAACAGATTATGGCACTGAGAAAAGAAGATGGTTCTGTAACAAGAAATAGAGGTGAAATTTTGACAAGAGTGAAAGATTTCTACTCCAAATTATATGAAAGGGATGATATATGCACTCCAGACATCATGAAAATAAAGTGGAATATATAGAGCTATGCAAGGCAGCACGAAAAAGTATCACTGAAGACTTAAGGAAATTCAACTGTGAGCTAGTGAGGAAAGCAATTGAAAACAACCAAAGCCTAAAGATAGCAAAGGGACATCTCAGTAAGGGAAGAAAACAGATTATGGCTCTGAGAAAAGAAGATGGTTCTATAACAAGAAATAGAGGCGAAATTTTGACAAGAGTGAAAGATTTCTACTCCAAACTATATGAAAGGGATGATACATGTACTCCAGACATCATGAAAGGTACCAGAGTTCCTCCAGTCCTCCCAGCAGAAGTTGCACATGCAATCAAGAACATGAAGCGAGGAAAAGCTCCAGGAGAAGATGGAATTACTGTAGACATCATACAAGAAGCAAGTGGAGAAATCGAAACAGTACTCTCCCAAATTTTCACTCGATGCCTTAATGAAGGAAAGATTCCTGAGGATTGGAACACCGATACAATGATCCTGCTACATAAGAAAGGTGACATTGAGGATCTCAGGAACTACAGACCTATCAGCCTCCTATCAGTAGTTTATAAAATCTTCACTAAAGTTCTTTCACACCGCTTGAAGGTAACACTGGACATGGCTCAACCGAGAGAACAAGCTGGATTCAGGAGTGGCTACAGCACAATAGATCATATCCACGTGCTGAGAGAACTAATTGAAAGAGCGAGGGAATATGAACTTCCATTGTGCATGGCTTTTATCGATTATGAAAAAGTCTTTGATTCGGTGAAACCATCAGCAGTTACAATGGCTCTGAAAACCTGCGGTATTGAAGATGCATACATTGATATTATTAATAACATCTATGAAAATGCAAGTGCAAAGATTAGGCTGTTTGAAAATACAACACACGTAAAAATTGGAAAGGGAGTGAGACAAGGTGACACCATATCTCCGAAGCTCTTTAATGCCACATTGGAGGGTGTTTTTCAGTCACTGAGCTGGGAAAACAAGGGGATAAAGATTAATGGAGATTATCTAACCCACCTTCGTTTTGCTGATGACGTAGTCATTTTTGCAACTAGCCCATCAGAGCTGCAGAGTATGATCCAGGAACTTGCTGACAAGAGTAAAGAAGTGGGATTAAAAATGAACTTTCAGAAGACAAAAGTGATGTTCAATGCTTTTACAAGAAATGAAGATTTATCGATTGATGGAGAAAAGCTGGAGATAACAGACACGTACGTTTATCTTGGACAGCAGATATCAAGTGAGGGTCACATTGATGAAGAAATTAATCGGCGTACAAAACTTGCCTGGAGAGCTTTTGGAAGAAACAGCATAATTTTCAAGAGCAATATGCCATTATGTCTTAAAAGAAAAGTGTTTGATCAATGCATCCTTCCAGTGCTTACGTATGGTGCAGAGACGTGGACCTTAACTAAAAGAGACATACAAAGGCTGCAGACAACTCAAAGAAGCATGGAGAGGTGCATGCTTGGTGTAACCAGGAGAGATAAGAAGAGGAACTCGTGGATCCGAAAAATGACAAGAGTGGAAGACATCATGATCAGAGTTAAATCCCTGAAATGGCAATGGGCTGGACATACTGCCAAAAGGACAGATCATCGATGGACAGCCGAAATTTTAGATTGGATTCCAAGGGACAGGAAAAGACCCAGAAGAAGACCACATGGGAGATGGGTGGATGAAATTCGAAAGTATGCAGGGATGACATGGAGGAGACTGGCACAAGACAGACCGTTGTGGAGGAAACTTGGGGAGACCTTCGTCCAGCAGTGGATTGATAATGGTTGACAATGATGATGATGATGATATATATATATATATATGGGATGTAAGGTCAGGTGATGCGTAACATCACAGCCTCTTCTTGACAAATGTCAACCCCGCCTTCTCGTGGTACATCCTGTTCCCACTAAAGGGGCTCTGACGACCGCCAATAGCGGTATAACTATACCATCGGGATTAGAGGAAATGCTATCCCACACTCACCAACCCGCTTGGCCAGCGTGGTGAGTTATGGCCAAACCCCTCCAAAATGACTCCACAACTTAAATCTTGGCCCTCAGTCTCCGACAGCTGGAATGTACCTGGCCAAGGCAGCGGCCAGTGCGACATGAAGGCAGAGGGTGCTAAGAATCCCGGAGGACCGGACTAGGCTGCCATCTGATGCTGACCTTGGCTACATATAACGGACGCTCCCTATCTTCTGATTCAAGGCTTCTTGAATTGGAAGAGGAACTACAAAGGATCAAGTGGGACATCGTCGGGCTAAGTGAGGTAAGGAGAAAAGGAGAAGATCTCATTGAACTGAAAAGTGGACATCTCTTCTACTATCGTGGGACAGATACTGGCAGAACTAGTGGTGTTGGATTCATAATAAACAAGAAACTGAAAGATAAAGTTGTAGAAGTTGAAAGTTCCTATGACAGAGCTGCACGACTCGTTATCCAACTCTCGAGAAGATACCAGGCTCAGATTATTCAAACTTATGCACCCACCACAAGTCATGCTGAAGAAGAAATTGAAGAATTTTATGAGGAAATTCGTGATCTAAATAATAAAGGTAAGCAGCACTTGAAAATAATTATGGGAGATTTCAATGCAAAAATAGGGCAACGGCAACAGAATGAAACTTCAGTAGGTAAATTCGGTCATGGCAACAGAAACCAGCGTGGAAATACTCTCGTAGAGTTTGCAGAGGCAGAAGGGTTTTTCATCTTGAACTCCTTTTTCAAGAAAAAGCCACACAGGAAATGGACATGGAGACATCCAAATGGGACGACAAGTGAAATTGATTTTATTATGTGTAACAAAAAATTCGTCATAGAAGACTACAGTGTGCTAAACAAGTTCAACACAGGCAGTGACCATAGATTGGTGAGATGTAAGATGCACCTCAACACTAAACTCGAACGTAGCAAGCTCATAAGACAAACAAAATGTATTTACATAACGAACCTTAAAAAACACCATAATACCTTCAAATTGGAACTGAAGAACAGGTTCTCTGCTTTAGAAGGCCTAACATCGGAAGAAGTGGATATTTCTGAAGTTAACAGAAAAGTAACCAAAGCTCTTATGGAAACGGCAACAAAATTAGCTGGGTCTAAGAACAAATTGCATGTGAACAAATTATCAGGAAAAACCAAAATGTTGATGCAAAAAAGAAGAGTGAGGACAACTAAAGAAGATGTGACTTCCAAAGTGGAATATATAGAGCTATGCAAGATAGTACGAAAAAGTATCACTGAAGACGTAAGGAAATTCAACTGTGAACTAGCAAGAAAAGCAATTGAAAACAACGAAAGCCTAAAGATAGCAAAGGGACATCTCAGTAAGGGGAAAAAAAAACAGATTATGGCACTGAGAAAAGAAGATGGTTCTGTAACAAGAAATAGAGGCGAAATTTTGACAAGAGTGAAAGATTTCTACTCCAAATTATATGAAAGGGATGATACATGTACTCCAGACATCATGAAAGGTACCAGTACCCGAGTTCTTCCAGTCCTTCCAGCAGAAGTTGCACATGCAATCAAGAACATGAAGCGGGGAAAAGCTCCAGGAGAAGATGGAATTACTGTAGACATCATACAAGAAGCAAGTGGAGAAATCGAAACAGTACTCGCCCAAATTTTCACTCGATGCCTTAATGAAGGGAAAATTCCTGAGGATTGGAACAACGCTACAATGATCTTGCTACATAAAAAAGGTGACATTGAGGATCTCAGGAACTACAGACCTATCAGCCTCCTATCAGTGGTTTATAAAATCTTCACTAAAGTTCTTTCACACCGCTTGAAGGTGACACTGGACATGGCTCAACCAAGAGAACAAGCTGGATTCAGGAGTGGCTACAGCACAATAGATCATATCCACGTACTGAGAGAACTAATTGAAAGAGCGAGGGAATATGAACTTCCATTGTGCATGGCTTTTATCGATTATGAAAAAGCCTTTGATTCGGTGAAACCATCAGCAGTTGCAATGGCTCTGAAATCCTGCGTTATTGAAGATGCATACATTAATATAATTAATAACATCTATGAAAATGCAAGTGCAAAGATTTGGCTGTTTGAAAATACAACACACATAAAAATTGGAAAAGGAGTGAGACAAGGTGACACCATATCTCCGAAGCTCTTTAATGCCACATTGGAAAATGTCTTTCAATCACTGAACTGGGAAAACAAAGGGATAAAGATTAATGGAGATTATCTAACCCAACTTTGTTTTGCTGATGACATAGTCATTTTTGCAACTACCCCATCAGAGCTACAGAGTATGATCCAGGAACTTGCTGACAAGAGTAAAGAAGTGGGATTAAAAATGAACTTTCAGAAGACAAAAGTGATGTACAATGCTTTTACAAGAAATGAAGATTTATCGATTGATGGAGAAAAGCTGGAGATAACAGACACGTACGTTTATCTTGGACAGCAGATATCAAGTGAGGGTCACATTGATGAAGAAATTAATCTGCGTACAAAACTTGCCTGGAGAGCTTTTGGAAGAAACAGCATAATTTTCAAGAGCAATATGCCATTATGTCTTAAAAGAAAAGTGTTTGATCAATGCATCCTTCCAGTGCTTACGTATGGTGCAGAGACGTGGACCTTAGCTAAAAGAGACATACAAAGGCTGCAGACAACTCAAAGCAGCATGGAGAGGTGCATGCTTGGTGTAACCAGGAGAGATAAGAAGAGGAACACGTGGATCCGAAAAATGACAAGAGTGGAAGACATCATGATCAGAGTTAAATCCCTGAAATGGCAATGGGCTGGACATACTGCCAGAAGGACAGACCATCGATGGACAGCCGAAATTTTAGATTGGATTTCAAGGGACAGGAAAAGACCCAGAAGAAGACCACATGGAAGATGGGTGGATGAAATTCGAAAGTATGCGGGAGTGACATGGAGGAGACTGGCACAAGACAGACCGTTGTGGAGGAAACTTGGGGAGACCTTCGTCCAGCAGTGGATTGATAATGGTTGACAATGATGATGATGATATATATATACTAAAGAGCAAAGCCGAAAACATAAGAAAAACTTTAGAATTTAAAACGAAAGATGCAAAACAACCTGAAGATCAAAACGTGCAACGCAGCAGGTACACACACACACACACACACAAACACACACACACACACACACAATAATAATAATAATATGTATCTTCATGAACACTGTACGGAAGACTCAGGTGTGGTGAAGTTCATTAAGACTGAGAAACTGATATCACAGTGCTGCAAAATAATCTGCAGGGTAGTCACAGGGCAAGGCAACCATGATATAAGAAACTAGGTAATAACCCTTGGGAAACAGGCGAGATTTTCTCAGGCCACTGTCTTTCCACCCTAACGTGCGAACTGTAAAAATAGTCAGCAGGTAAAAAATAGGGAAACCTAACAAATTTTAGCACCAACCCCTTTATGGAAATTTATTGCTGTCTGTCATGGCATTCTTGTTTTGCAGCTTAGAAAGAAGCCCAATTAAAGATGACAAATAATTGAAATTTACCAGGAAATATTGATCTGTCATGGTAACAAGTATGAGTCACCACACTGCAAGTGGTGACTAGATGTGGCCTGTTCATTTTTGTAATGCAGTCACACATGACAAGTAGAATTTTTTTTTTCTGAATTGTGTACAGTTATTGACAGATTAGGAAGAAAATACCATAACAAAGGTTGAGACTTGAGAGCATAGCAAAATTTGCACTAGGCTAATTTATGCCAAAATAAACACTTCCAATAACTTATGAAGAGAACAAGTTTGTAGGCAAAAAGAAATTATCTGATCACCAGTGGAGTAACGCAAAATATCTGCACCTCCCCCTCCTGCGCACAAAGTTTTCCTAACAGCCCCCCCCCCCACAACATGGTAATAATTAATGCAAAAATTGAGGGTAAATATTTAACTTTGCTGTAGTAAAAATATTGATTTTTTTTTTTTTTATTGGAGGTTTAACGACCACAATGAGCAACTCATTGGTTCTAGGGAAGGGAGAGAGAGCCAGTGCCATAAGACAAACACAACATCCATGCCTCACTGGGATTCGAACAATGACCCCATTTGGACGAATGATCAGAGGCCATCGCTTAGACTACTGCTCCACTGGGGCGGCATAAATATCGATTCCATGATCACTTTAGTATTGCTTTTAATTATGTGATCACTTATTCCGGTAAGTATCCTTGATAAACTTAGTACTCAGGGAAAAAAGTGCAAAATCTTTAAATGACAAATGCTCACGATATCAAATCAAATAAAAACAAATACTGATCTTCGAGTGTATGGTTTCGAACTTCCTTAAAAGCTGTTTAATTCTTTAATACAATAACTTTTGAGAAAGAGGGAAAACAAGTGTTTGCATTTTTTAGTTTTAAATACTTCAGCGATATTGTTTCTTTTTAGTGTCATATCTTTTACATTCAAGAAGCAAGCATACTTCACAAAATGAAAAAACTTACATTACTAAAATCTGGATTCCCTTCTAACGTTCTTCTTAGCGAATATTTCAATCAGTTTCTTTACGTCTAGTTTACTGGCTCGGTCATTCTAAATGCTTTTATCATCACAAGTCGATCAAGCCTACTTTAAGTGTGCGATGACCGAAAGTAGTTTTTGATTACCTTCAACTTAGAGAACGACCTTTCTGCTGTTACCCACAGCCACTGGGATTGTCAAAAAAAAAAAAAAAAATTTTTTTCAACGCTGTCACAAGGTCCAGAACACTGGGTAATATTGTACTGTTTTTGAAATATATGAGCTCCACAAGGTCTTTTACAGAGCCACCAGAAATATTTTTTAACTTGTTGCTCATAGCATTTCTAAATAAAAGTACTTGTGACAAAAAATCACTAGATAAATAATCTCTGTACTGCAACCTTCAAGACTCAGCTGACTGGAATAATTCACTTTCATTTGCATTTAACAAATCAGATGACTGCAAGAAAGGAAATTTATTTGCTACCGAACTTAGTCCTTCAAAATGGAATTTTATTTGAGAAATAGTGATGTCTATAGTTGCAAAAAAGACATTAATTAATTTTGAATTTCTTTTCGGGGTTGTGTAACCTACTTTCTTGATTTATTTAATCAAAGAACTTTTTGAGTGATGCGACCATGCTTCGCTAAATTTATCTTCAACACTCCATGTGTTGGCAAGAATAAATGAAGGGCTTTTAATATCTTTGAATTCTCCTCTTAAATCAGAGTTTTTCACTCGTTGATTGTAGCATGTCAGCTGCTTTTAATAATTCAGCGTCCTTTGACTGCAGAAGTTTTGACACATTGCTAACTATTTCCAATATTTTGTGTTCCATGAGAACAACAATCACAACAAAATCAAAAGGTCTCCAAACATAGCTGTGATTTGTGTTCCATGAGAACAATCATTTTGTGTTCCATGAGAACAAACACAACAAAATTAAAAGGTCTCCATTATATTAGCCCTCTCTTCGCAGCTATGAAATTTTAATATGATTTAAATCAAAACTTCTAAAATGTCATTATACCTGAAACTAATGGCACGTAGGGCATCGTATCAAGCACAACTTTTTCCCAGTTAGGTTACACTACGATTTTCCTAATAATTCCCATCTTTTTTCTAATTCTTTTTAACAACAGAATAGTGTCCACCCACATTGCAGGCTCCATCATAAGCTTGTCCTTTACAATTTTCAAGGAACAGTTCGTTTTTGTTCATCATCTTTCATTTTACCTCTGTCAGTCCTACTGCACTTTGGTCTTTGACATTTCAAAACCTAAAAATCTTTCGTTAATTTTAATTTCCACTGGAGTTCCATTTTCGTTGTATATGACAGTGACGTATCTAAATATTTGGCTCATTTGTTAATCTTTTCTTACGTCTTGCGTTGTATCTAGAATGGTAGAGTAGAACTGTGCCTCTTTAATTTCCATTATAATTTCCTTCTTAATTTCGGTAGCCAACAGCTTAACCATATCGTTTTGTATTGTTGAACTGAAATATTTCATTTTCTTTTTTATCAACTGATTAAGAATCAGGTCATATTTGCTGAGAAGCTGAAGAATGCTTCTTTAGTTGGTGGCTTTATATGCAGTGGTTGTAAAACTTGCCGTAACACTGGTAAAGTCTGTTTGACAATAACAGATACAGTCGTGATTCCTATAATAATAAAAGCGATATGAACAGTTGCAGGGTAAATGTGCCATGGCGAGAATCGCAGCTACATGCAAGCAGCGGGTGCCTGAGCGAGCATCTATGTGCCAGGAGCGAGGTTGCAGCATAAACGTACACTACGTTGTCCTACTTTTTCGTTCTCACCGTCCAAGTGTGCTGGTCCTTTTGCCAGACATTTCATTCGCACCAATCCAATACAAACATTCCTCATCGCAATGCAGGGAGGGGCGGGGGGGGGGGGGCTTGGCTGGAAGTTGCATGAAAGCAATTTATAGCACATCAGGCCAGTTAAGAATTTGCCTTAAAATATGAAAAGCATGGGAAGTGCAAATACTTTTGGTCACCTACCACTAAAACCAAAGCTAAATTATTTTAACCATTCTTTTCAAAATAAGTACATCAATAAGAACTCGAAAATTCAGGGTAGCAGCAACAGCAAGAAAAAATACATGTTACTAATATCAGAAAGCAAAACATCAATTAACAATACAAAGTGGTGGCTTTAAGGATTGATTTGTTTGTCCGTGAAAACCACATTGAAACTGGAAATCCAATTATACGCTTTTGGGGCTCCTCAAGCTCTGGAGACCCAGGCGCACGCCTAGTTGGAAACCCGTCCCTGTACATTAATATGAGAAAGTACTGTATTATAATAATAAAAAATTTGACTCTGAGATGTCAAAGGAAATACAAGTTGTGATGAACTTTGCACAAAAAATTCTAGTCATGACTACTTCCTATTTTTAAATAAGTCTGATAGATGTATCACCTATTTTTCTCTTTAAAAAAAAAAAAAATAAGATTTTCATTTCTAGGAACTTTTGTCTTCTGCCTCATTTATTTAGCACTGATGGAGGGTGGGTGCATAATGCTTCACTGATGATGTGACTTCACTGCTGATATTCAATCAGAATGGCAACATGGTTGAGGCCTGAATGGTACATTCAGGTTAAAATGTTCACTGATTCACCCTTTCATGATGCATGTTCTATGGGAATTATTTCAATTCATTTATTGTGACAAACTGACAACATGGGACAGTTGAGATATACCAAATATGGCATCAGCCATCTTGATTTGATATTGAAGTCCAAGGTAAAATAACGTTTTGAAATTACCTGATGCTTATGTATACATATTTCGTGTTTTTATTAACACGCTGCAAAAGTAATTGAATTTTGTCTTTTTTTTTTAATGCTGGAAAAAGAAAGGGGGGAGCCAGGTGCAGCACAATTCAATGTTATGTTAGGGCCTTATTGCTCCCGATTCCAATTTTCACTAGTCTGCTGCTTCATAAATTCCTCCATCCATTTCATTCCTTGCATTTCACTTGCCAAAACCAGTTAACCACTCACCATCTCTGAAAGGCAAAGGGTCATGGTGGCCTAATGTTAGTGTGCTCAACTTGAGACTTGGCACAAATGCTGGTTTAAGTCCAGCTGACCACTAAAGATCAGTCGTGGCTCAGAAGTCATCCTAAACAGATGGACCTCCTTCTTATAAACATTGCCAGATTTGGATGAAATTCCCCCCCCCCACTACTCATGATCTTTTTTAATATACACTGGCGGAAAGTGAAAAAAGAACACCAAGAAGGAATTAGCGGACGATCATGAAATTTACATATGCTAATGGGGTCGAGTTTACGTAGGTGTGATGTTAATTTCGGGACCAACCGGTGAGCGCTTACGCCACAGCATGGCATAATATGCAAATTATCGTCGGTGGTATTTAAGGAGTACGGCAAAGTGAATGTAATCAGTCGTCGGCGTACGGACACGTGCAAAGACCCTGAAGAAGCTGCAATGCGTGGACATGGAAGACGTGTACGATTTCAGCAGTTATCGGACTTTGAGCGAGGTCATCTAGTCGGACTCAGCGAGGCCGGGTGGTCGTATCGTAGTATTGCGGAGCGAATTGGATGGGAAGTATCGGTGATGGTACGATGGTGGCGTAGATGGTCCGAGGAACATTCCCACACGAGAAGACGTGGAACCGGGAGTCACAGACGGACTGATGAGTGGACCGATCGACGCATAAGAAGAGCGGCGTTGTCAAGCAGAACATCCACTGCGACGCAAATTCGAGCTGCTGTTGCACCTGAGGTGACTGTGCGAATAATCCGCAACCGTCTACTGGATGCCGGACTACGTGCACGTATGCCTCTGACTCCAGCCCACCGTCAGGAACGGCTGCAGTAGTACCGCCAACGTCTGCACTGAAGAACGCAATGGCGATCTGTCGTGTTCAGCGATGAAAGCAGATTCTGCTTGGGAGCCTCCGATGGCCTATGCGTGTTCGCAGACGCACAGGGGAGCGTCTCCACCCTTCTTGCATCCGCCAGCGACACACAGGGCCTACACCTGGTCTCCTGGTGTGGGGAGCGATCAGCTATCACTCCCGTACACAACTAGTTTTTGTACCGGGTACGTTAAACAGCACCTCCTACATCAACATCATTCAGCCCGTTGTTGTGTCATTTGTAAGGTCGGTCTATCGTGGTGTTTTCCAGGAAAATAACACATGCCCACACACGCCACGTGCAACGCAACATGTATTTCAGGGTGTGAGACAACTTCCATGGCATGCATGTTCACCGGATTAGTGCCCCATTGAGCACGTGTGGGATTTTATGGGACGCCTTATCCGGTCTCCACGGCCAGCCACGACCATCCTCGATTTACGCGTCCAGGTTAAGGATGCTTGGAACTCAATGCCCCAAACTTACATCCAACATCTGTACGACAGACTCCATGCAGGAATTGCACAGTCTGACGCAGTTCTTGGCGGTTCAACCTCGCACTAACCATGTTACATGGAAATGTTATTTTTCAGTTTACCAGCAAATACAGCTGTATTTTGCTATAATGTTTTGATCACGTTATCCTCTGTATTCCGTTATTATACTGTATAAATTTCGTTGGTATCAGACGTCTCCTTCTTGTTCTTTTTTCACTTTCCACCAGTGTGTATTGATATTTTGTTAGCAATTTTTAGATGATTCAAAAATCAAATTTTGGTATTTTATTTTGATAAAATCTTTAAAAAGTGCCTTTATTTTTATTATTGTTTATTATTTATGAAATTTTAAAACGTACGTAATCATGACAGAGGTGGCATCTATGTTCAAACCTGAACTTGTATCTTTGACTCTCTCCCACCCCACTCCACTCACAGTATTGGAATTTTGTTAGCAATGGAAAGAAAACTAACCACAGGTGTTCGGCTGAGGTGACAAGCTACAGCATTTCTCAAATAAAGATCAAGAAATATCAAACTGCATACCACAGGACTTATATCTATTGTTTGGTTATAAATATAGTACTGCAAAATAATAATGTTTAATTTTTACCAAATTGTGCTGTCGTATAAAAATTCACCTCTGGCTGTAGCCCCCCCATCCAAATACGGCACTGGTTATAAACACGTGTAACCCCCATTGCTTGAGGCTTAAATCTGGCATATTTAGCTCTTTGTCTAGCATAAGTAGTGCCTGGCAGGGATTACAAAAGACCCAATTATCAATCATTAAAGCAAGATGTTTGTTCTTGGCAGCAAGAGAATGATGACAAATTACAGTGACAACAGAATTCCCGAAACTTACACGATTGACACTGGAACAGGGGGAAAATATGCAGTATCGCTTCAAGCTTTGCGATGCAAAAATAGCAGTTAGTGATGAAAGGTTATATGTAATTTTTTATGTATTTTTACAATTCCATCTTCTCATAGATCAAACTCATATTTGAATTACAAAACCTTATTTAAAGTTTAATATGGAAATTTCCATTAATATCTCTATTTTTAAAAAAAGTAGGGTATGGCAAAACGCTATTGTCTGTAATGATAAACTGCAGCCTATGCATATTTCTGGGCCTATCTCCAACGCTCTTTTTTTGTCATATCTTATTCAGTGCATCATTTTCTACACGCTGGTGATGTTTTCATACCGATCGCTGCCATTTTTTATTTATATTTTACAATTCCATCTTCTGGGTTTGAACAGTGTATCTTGTATCAAGTTTAGCATTGTGGTACTCATTTAAGTTCAGTTTTTCACAGGGATGGTTCACAGTGCAGCCCCTAGTATCTAAAAAAAAAAAAATTAGGCCTAAAAAGACGTTTATAAAAATGTTCAACCTGTGATGTTTTCCTCCTGATTGCAAGGGACCTTCCTTTTCTTTACTGGGATTTTTTCACGTAGCATACACATGTTATTGACCCTGTTAAAAAGTTGTGAAAGGGAATCATACCCAGATCACACAATCATTACGTGGATTTTCTCCATTAATGAGTCATTGTATACGATTTTGCTTACGCATTAAAAATAAAATTAGATTCATAACTTAATCGTGTTTGCTTTCAGCTAGAAAAAGCTTCCTCATGTAGCCCCACTTCGCAGTGATGATGTGGTCTAAGTCAGATAGCAGTCTATGATTTTCCATATCTACTAAAATATTTTTAGATTTTTCTTTGCATTACTGATTGTAGTATTATTGACAGATATTGAAAGGTGAGCTAGTAATTTTTTATAATAAATTAATGATTTAAATAAAAGTAAGTTTGAAAAGTGCTCCATGTAATTACTCAATTGCTCTGCAACGCTAAATCTGAGGAGAAAAATTGCTCCCCCCCCCAAAAAAAATCAGTTATTTCTCTCCCTGCACGGAAAGGTTGAGTATTTTTATATGTATACACTGAGTGGCCACTTTATTATGACCACCTGACAGTTTTAAGCAAATAAGCTATGGCTGCATGCTGTTGTAGCCAGAGAGTGAGGCTAGTATAAAATGGGAAAGCTTAGTGCTTGCGACAGTAGTAGAAGTGATTTTTAGGTGACGAGATGGGTAAAAAATGAGATTTGACAGACTTTCAACGTGGAATGATTGTAGGAGCTCGGAGCCATGGAGCGAGTATTACCGAAACCGCCGCATTCGTGAAATGTTCCAGAGCAACTGTTGTTAAAGTGTTTGAAGACTGGACTGTCAGCCAAAAAACTGGGTCTCTACGTGCAACGTGTGGTCATTATCGACTAGTGACTGCTCGGACGAAACGGAGTATCCAGACTGGTAACAGACAACAGAAGGGCAACAGTGCAGCAAATTACAGACCATTTAATGAAGGATCCCCTGAAATGATCTCTGCAAGCACTGTTCGCCGTGCACTGTATCGGATGAGATATGGCAGCCGAAGGCCTGTTCGAACACCTTTGCTGTCTACAGTTAACAAGAGAAAACATTTCCAGTTCGCACAAGGATTGGACAGTCTATAATTGGAAACAAATTATGTGGTCCGATGAATCACGTTTTCAGTTGCACCATGGCGATGGCCGGGTGAGAATTTGGCTGAAAAAGCACGAAAGCATGGACCCCAAATGCATTGCTACAACCCTTCAAGCTGGTGGAGGCAATGTTATGGTTTGGGAAATGTTTTCCTGACATGCTTTAGGCCCTTTAATTCGTGTTGATCAACGTCTGACTGGCACATCATATCTAAACATCGTTGTGGACCATGTGTATCCTGTCATGTGGATGGTTTATCCCAATGGCGATGGCTATTTTCAACAAGATAATGCGTCTTGCCATAGTGCTCGTGTTGTCCAGAATTGGCTAAAGGAACATGCCGGTGAGTTTACTTTGCTTAGGTGGCCCCCACAATCTCCAGATCTCAACCTCATTGAGAATTTGTGGGATGAAGTTGAACAAGCCATCAGACAGCTGGATCCACAACCCTGCAATCTCACACTCCTGGAAAGTGCTATTCATCAAGCATGGTCTCAGATACCACAAACCACCTATCAACATCTGGTGGAGTCCATGCCACGAAGAATTGACACAGTATTAAAGGCAAAAAGGTGGCCCAATGAAGTACTGAGGGGGTGGTCATAATAAAGTGGCCACTCAGTGTATATATTAAGCAAACAGGGTTAAGGGGAGTCACAATTATGTTTAGCATTGGTGCTAATGCGGAGTTTGACTAAGGAATTTCTTAAATTTAAGCTTGGAACACAATGGTAACTCCGCCTGAAAAAGGGAATTTGCCAGGCAATTATTTGATAGCTATTGGCTGGAGAACAATGAAGACTCTAACCCTGAGTAACAATTGCTATGTTTTTACCGAAATAAAATTAAAATTTGACCACTTATAAAATTCAGTGTTCGAAGTTGGGCGAGATGGCATCCCCAGCAGTTAATATTATTTACCATCCCAGCATGTAATAAAATTTAAGCCCGTCACAGACTATAAAAAATATTAGGATGAAAGCACAAATTTTAACACAAAAACCAGCAAATGAAATTTTTAATGGATTACAGACTGGACTGTCAGCCAAAAAACTGGGTCTCTACGTGCAACGTGTGGTCATTATCGACTAGTGACTGCTCGGACGAAACGGAGTATCCAGACTGGTAACAGACAACAGAAGGGCAACAGTGCAGCAAATTACAGACCATTTAATGAAGGATCCCCTGAAATGATCTCTGCAAGCACTGTTCGCCGTGCACTGTATCGGATGAGATATGGCAGCCGAAGGCCTGTTCGAACACCTTTGCTGTCTACAGTTAACAAGAGAAAACATTTCCAGTTCGCACAAGGATTGGACAGTCTATAATTGGAAACAAATTATGTGGTCCGATGAATCACGTTTTCAGTTGCACCATGGCGATGGCCGGGTGAGAATTTGGCTGAAAAAGCACGAAAGCATGGACCCCAAATGCATTGCTACAACCCTTCAAGCTGGTGGAGGCAATGTTATGGTTTGGGAAATGTTTTCCTGACATGCTTTAGGCCCTTTAATTCGTGTTGATCAACGTCTGACTGGCACATCATATCTAAACATCGTTGTGGACCATGTGTATCCTGTCATGTGGATGGTTTATCCCAATGGCGATGGCTATTTTCAACAAGATAATGCGTCTTGCCATAGTGCTCGTGTTGTCCAGAATTGGCTAAAGGAACATGCCGGTGAGTTTACTTTGCTTAGGTGGCCCCCACAATCTCCAGATCTCAACCCCATTGAGAATTTGTGGGATGAAGTTGAACAAGCCATCAGACAGCTGGATCCACAACCCTGCAATCTCACACTCCTGGAAAGTGCTATTCATCAAGCATGGTCTCAGATACCACAAACCACCTATCAACATCTGGTGGAGTCCATGCCACGAAGAATTGACACAGTATTAAAGGCAAAAGGTGGCCCAATGAAGTACTGAGGGGGTGGTCATAATAAAGTGGCCACTCAGTGTATATATTAAGCAAACAGGGTTAAGGGGAGTCACAATTATGTTTAGCATTGGTGCTAATGCGGAGTTTGACTAAGGAATTTCTTAAATTTAAGCTTGGAACACAATGGTAACTCTGCCTGAAAAAGGGAATTTGCCAGGCAATTATTTGATAGCTATTGGCTGGAGAACAATGAAGACTCTAACCCTGAGTAACAATTGCTATGTTTTTACCGAAATAAAATTAAAATTTGACCACTTATAAAATTCAGTGTTCGAAGTTGGGCGAGATGGCATCCCCAGCAGTTAATATTATTTACCATCCCAGCATGTAATAAAATTTAAGCCCGTCACAGACTATAAAAAAGATTAGGATGAAAGCACAAATTTTAACACAAAAACCAGCAAATGAAATTTTTAATGGATTACATTGATAAATGATAGCAGCTGGGGCAGAAAAGATCAGAGACAGATTAAAGGGGAGGGTGCTAAAGGGCCACGGTCAGTTCAAGGGCCCCACTTCGTAGTTTGACAGGGGCTGAATTTTTCGGAAGTTTTTGGTCCCCAACAAAATGAGTGTGCCAACACCTATTTTATTGAGGGCTGAAAACTTCATGCGGATAAAAAAAGTTCCAAAAAGCGTAAATCGAAGAAATAATTTCAGTTATTCATATTAAATTTACAGCTTCCATTGTCTGGAGGCCCCAAATCTTTTTTTTTTTTCCTACCTACAGCCATTGCTATGTTTTTTTCTCTCAAGTTCCCCTCATAAATGGGCCATATTTTCCAGCAATTTGAACCAAACTATGAATAATAAATTATTTCACTTAAAAAGCTTGAGTAAGACTAGATGGTATGGTCATTATTAATGAGTAAGAGCAGTGTTCACGGACTATGACAATATTTTTAGTGCCCCAGATAGTGTATCTGAGAATTTAATAAAAAAAAAACTAAAACCTCGGCAGAATATTTATGTAGTAATAAATTCCGAAACCACATTAGTAATACTGGACATGAAATTGAATATACGTACGTATTGATAGTAACTTAAATATTTGAGTTTTTCAAACATGAGAGAAAATGCAATTTGCGTACATATGTATATACGTAATTCAGTGCATGTTTCTGATTAACAAATGTTTTAAAACTTAAAGTACTCACAGCTAATTCATCAATTTATCTGTTAGCATCCTTCCTTCAAAATAAAAAAAAAAAAAAAAACAACTAACAACAGTGTTTGATTTTTTTCTTTCACCATTTACAGCCCCTTTTTCAATATGAATTTTCAAATTCATCAAAAGTGTTAGTCCCTAACAATCACTTTTGTTAATAAAAAAATTTGAAGTTTTTCAGTAAATTTTTCCGCTGCTGTGAAGTTCTTAATGTCGCACACCTTTTCTGCAGCTCCGTCCACTGTCTCTTCTTGAAGAACTTTGCTGTCTCTTCGACCATGTCGTTCTTGTTGGGTGTGTGTGAAGAAATGAAATCTTGCATCTATCGTCTGTTCAAAACACAGTTCATCATCAACTGTAATAAAATCATTTCATTTCCCTCACAGTTTAAACAAGTCACGAGTTCAGAAATCGAGCGCAGATCATCTGCATTGAAAGTACATACTCTTTGTCTACCGAGACAAACCCTGCTTTTTGGAAACGATTAACGGACTGCGGTTAGTCTTTGATTGCGGAGGTTACTCAAGTGACGGCATGGAGAGCCTTAACGTGAAATAGATGGTAAACAATAGCTAGTAATGATTTCAATACAGTGTGCTTGGCATCGCTATAAAATTTCGCATACCTTTTTCCCCTTCAGTGAACGCATTTTTAGCTTTTTCGACTGAAATCGCTGTCCGCTATTCAGAGGTAAAAACACAGAACCTCCTATACTTTGGGGACTACAAAACTGTCCGTTAAATGGAGGTGTCTGCTATTCGGGAGTGTCCGTTAAGAAGGTTTTACTGTACCAATAACCAACTGTCAAGTAGTGCATTCTTTTTCAAAAATGGCATTGGTAAAAAATAACTTGCGATCGACAGTGCTTCAACAAAGACTTAATGGTCTGGCTATCATGTCATTAGTACATGATATTGCCAAGCAGTTATCGTTCGACAATGTTGTGCACTCCTTCGCAAACCTCAAAGCAAGGAAAAAGACATTTTAAAGATGAACTTAAGTACTCACAGCTAATTCATCAATTTATCTGAACTATGTGTAAACTTTTGTTTTTGTGCATTCATTTCTAATTTTTGTTGTCTATACTTGATTCAATGTTTGTGTTCTTTTAGTATAAAATTTTTGTAAAATATGTTTACATTTGAAAAGATTTTGGGGCACTTTTGGGGTATACTAGCAATGTTTATATTCTACACAGAGTACAGTTGAAGAGATTTTCTTAGCTCACTTAGCAGTTCTAATGTAATTACTGCCTTGCGTGACACGTTTGTAAACTTTCTACACAACTGGGTTTACACAGAAAGAAACCTTTTGGGTACTCATTTTATAAATAAAGTAAACATATTGCTACTGCTATTAAGAGCATTGGTAGTTTACCTGACATGTGTCGAGTAATGTGTTGGGTGATATTTCTGTCATTTTTTTGTAATTTTACAAAAACACTGGCAGTTAAGCAAGTATTACTACACAAAGACCGGTGTGCCGAAACATTTCACCTAATTTTTAAGAAATTGAATAGCTCCGATAAATTTCAGTCTTTCCACAGATGGAGCCATACACACAGAAATGTCTCGAGTTATGAGTGAGTGATATTTGTCATTTTTTTTTTGTAATTTTACAGAAAACACTGGCAGTTATTACTACACAAATACCTGTGTATTGAATTGATATATTTCACCTAATTTTTAAGAAATTGAATGGTTCTGATAAATTTCTATCTTACCAGAGATGAGGAACACACACTGCTCACACGAGATTTCTTCAATGTGTTGGTTTGCAGAAAAAAATGTTTCAACATCTTCAAACAGACATTTTAAAGACAAACTCCTGAACTAGGTGTAAACTTCTGTTTTTGTGCATTCATTTCTAATTTTTGTTATCTATACTTGATTCAATGTGTGCATTTCTTTAGGAACAAATATTAAAAATAATACATCTCTTTATGTCTGCAAACACATAAGAAGTATTTTACAAGGCCTTAACATGTAGGAAGCATGGTGTTAGAATTTTTAGCACCTACGATTGTGTGCTAAATAAAATTTCCTGACCCCAACGTGGTCTGGGTGAAATTGACTATTATGCAATTTGTACCTCGTTCGCCAAAACTAGTTGTCACCCTAGTCACAGGAAAAGCGAGGAAAACTAGTTATCTACTGCATTCGTTTACTTAACTTGTGCGGCCTAACAAATAATTTGAACGAAATACATGAAATAAAAATCAGACTTGTTTCAATTCTTATGCCTGCCAGATGTTACCAAAACCACTTAATACTAACATTCTCATCATAATGCACTGTAACTTACACAAAACAAAAAAATACTTACCGAAAATAAATGCTGCGGTGCGTAACTATAAATCGGCAATATAGTCACACGCCACAAGTTACCTTTACTTTACGTAAAGACTTCCACGCTTCCATCCAAGGAGGTTCCATCGCTTCATGCTAATATGGCGGCCAGTGAGATGTTGCCATTTGACAGCACGTAAAAAAAAACAAGTATTATACCGTAATGGTTAAAACAGTTTAAACACCGTGAACATGTGGTTTATCTACCGAAAATTTAAGGTTCATCGCCCGTTGGCATGCTTACGATCCGTAAACCATTTTAATACGGTTGAAACACCGACAATTCACGGCAATTTTTTACAGTGTAGTCAGCCAACTAAATTCGTAGAAACTATGGACATTCCGTAGTAGTTCGCAGGTATGGAAATATTATTACAGTACAACCTCGAAAATCCGGAGATCCGGACTATGCCGATTCCGAATTTTAGAATTTTCCTATGGAATATGCAGAGGCTTTCAGCGAACATTCACTAAAAATAATAAAAAGAAAATGCCTAACTTCTAAAGTTTTCATCGGATTTTGACGAAATTTCACATGGGAGTTTATTTTGACGTGTCTTAGTTGCTGTTAAATTTGCATTCAGTTATTTAAAAAATGGAGAATTTTTTTAAAATAAAAATTTCACCCAGTTGGACTTTTCTGACGCAGACGTCGAGCTGTCCACCACCGGCTTTCATCCCCACCGCAACCTCGTTCCCCTACGATGAACCATCAGCCTTGGCGCATTCTTTGTGATCAAAAACCGACGCCTTCGAAAAGGTGATGGCCGACTTCCGTACAACTCAAATTTTGTGCCATTTCGTGCGATTTCCGTACATTTGGAGTAAAATTTTTCAAAAACGTGCGAGTTCCGTACAAGTTAAAAAAAAATTTCCGTACAATACAAGTTAAATAAAATAAATGTTTTCCCCGTACAGGTCGCCAGAATTGGCGATTTAATCAAACATTTTTAGTCGCCACGACGATGAAGTTTATCGCCAGTGGCGACCTGGCGACCGTGAGTCTGGATCTTTACGTGCGGCCAGTTAACTCTGCAGTTACCCTTCACTGTCTTTAACTTTTTCTTTCCTACAGTGTACCCTAACACTGATCTCCTAGTTTGTTATTTCTAAGGGCTGTTTAAGACCAGATATCAGATACTGCTTTCCTAAAATACCCTGCATCATAACTTATTTATTTAATTATTATAAGCACACCAGACAAAAAATTAGTCACTCCTGGCAGAACTTACCAAATAATGGGTGACGGCGCCTCTTGCCTTGGTAACAGCATCAATCCAGTGTGGTAGAGACTCCACGAGGTTGTGGATGTATTGAACATTGATTTGCAGCCACTCTTGCGTCAATTGGTCCCGAAGTTCCACCAGAGTATGTGGGTGTCTATTCCGGCTTTTCACCTTCTGTTCCAAATGATCCCACAGATTTTCAATAGGATTTAAATCTGGGGATTGGGCCAGCCAGTCGAGGTGAGACAGTGTTGCTGCTTGTTCGTCGTGCCACTCAGACACAGTTTTAGCCCTCTCTTGGAAGACAAGTGTGGCAATGTGATGCTGCTCCTGGAGATATAGGGCAAAGAACAACACTTCGTCATTCAGAATGCAGAGATGCGCATGCTGGTTCAAATTCATCGTCACTGCAACGAGAGGGCCCATTTCGTGGTACGAAAAACATTCCCAAAACATCACAGAACCCGCTCCAGCTTGAACAACACTTTTTACACAATCAGGATTAAATGCTTTATTTGGCCTGTGATGCACTCCTCGCCTCCCATCATTGGACTACAAATAAAAACGAGACTCGCCATACCAAATTACTCGTTTCCAATACTCCACAGTAAAGTTTTGGTGCCTCTGAGCCCATTGATAACGTGCGACTTTGTGACTTGCTGTTGAAAGAGGCCTCTTCTGTGGTACTCTGCTTCAGATGTCCATTGCATGCAGTTTTCATCGCAATGTCCTTTCGGAAATTGGTTGGAGTGGACTTGTTTTGACTGTTTGGAGCAATTGTTGTCTGGTTTGAAACGGATTTGCAGTTACTAGGCGTGAAACATGGCGGCGGTCCTGTCGGTGAGAATCGTTTTCCGGCCGCAGTTACGTAGTCCATTTTCCGTTGACTGCAAACAACAGCACTGTTTGTAGACCTGCTGGACAGTACTTTTCGACACACCAACAAATTGAGCGACTTCATTGACTTTGTATCCGTGGGCATGACCAAACACAATGGCTCCTTTTTGCCACTCAGTAAGGTCTGTCTTACGACCCATATTGCATACTAAATTCAACACACACGTTGCTCTTCACCATTGCACGAGACAGAAATGTTCCTGTAGATCACACGTCAGTGCTATTTATCTCTCAACAATGCTGTCATGGCGCCCTCTGTGCAACGGGTAACACTAGCTGATGACTTTACCTGCACCGTCAAAGTGCTGACTTCGCAGGGAAATGCGATACTCTCTCGAATAGTTTGGGATTGATAGGATCCCTGACGGCGTTCCGACAGCTAGCCTGTCAGTCACCGGAAACCACAGTCTTCCACTCGGACAGATTCGGTCTAGAGACCTGTGGGGATCTGCCTCCCCCACGGGACCGGTACCTTACACCCTTCTGTCACAACCCGTGTGTGCGACGTGCTATGGGCAGTTGGGGCAAGCAACTTTTCAAGAAAACCCCATCTCGTGGCCGGGAGATCGCCCGCCAACGCGAGTTTTTTTGGGGGGACAAATGTCCTTTATTACGTATCTTGAGTAAAATACAAACATGCACATTTCACTATGAGGGTCTCATGCACCCCTCTCACAATATTCAAACACTGAGAAATATTAAATTACGTCACAAAACAACATTTTCCACAGCGCTAGGGCCAGTGCTGTGGTGATGACCCCGGGCCAGGGTCATCTCAAACACCTTGGTCAATAGACCGAGAAACTCAATGTCGAGAGCTGCGTACCTCCAAGGGTACTACCATCCGTCAACAATAGTTGACTCGACTCTTCCTTTGCTCAAGTTCCCTAATAAGACTAGGGCATGTCTTACTGAAGCTGGAGTGTGAGACGTCCAACTTCAGGCGGAACTTGGCATTCGCAGCTGCGCAGTTACTGCATTTCGGTGCGGCTGCACACTGGTGGTGCTGGTGCACAACTTCACCACAATTGCCGCACCTTGCTTCTGTCTCGGGGCAGTTGCCTCGGAAATGACCAAAGCCATTACACCGAAAGCACCTAACCTCCCTCAAAAATTCCTTTAGGCGGAGCACTGACCAACCCAAGTTCAGTGTCTTCCACCTCACCAAGTGCTTGAAGGCCTTGGGATCCACG
Source organism: Macrothele yani (assembly GCA_039090855.1). NCBI lineage: Eukaryota > Metazoa > Arthropoda > Arachnida > Araneae > Macrothelidae > Macrothele > Macrothele yani. The sequence continues at coordinate 153,746,955 of CM076996.1, forward strand.
TCTGCCACCCAGTGGACCCTACCTCCCTTGCCCTTGATGGGAAAACAGGCTTTGAACCCGTTCTCGAGCTCTGGGTTCTGCCCACAAACCGCCTGCTCGAACTCTTTCCCTGAGAGATCCCCGTCGACACCATACACTATCAACCGGGGGTTTCTCTTTCGTGGGACCTTGGGGAGTGTGCAATCCTTGGTCAGCGGATTGCTTCTCAACTCCTGGGCGAGGCGGTCGAGCTCCCTGGCATGGGAACACTCCACCGCGACCCCTCCTTTCCTTATACTCCGAAAGCTCTTGACCCCTATCTGCAGTTTTGTTGGGTTTACTGCAGTTTTCAGGGTCCTCTTCGTGTCCTCTGAGGACGCACTCTCGACTGTCGGGTAGACTAAAAGCATGTGTCTCCTGTCTCCACCTTCTTTTAATCTCAATCGGGGCGGGCGAAGGCCCTTTCGCCTTGCTAGCCCCCTTCCTAGCCACTTCGGCGTAGGAAGCCGCTTTCACGTCGGCTTCGCAGCCCGACTCATCCCGCACGGACAGCCTGCCTTTGACATAGGCTACCCGTGCTGCTTGCTCGTAGCAAGCGTTTCTAACACTGCTCAGGGCAGCTTTCACCTTCTCTCTCCCTGAGGAAGTGACCCGCGAGTCCAAGAGAACGGACTCAACTTCCCGGGTGAGGTCGAGGATGTGATTCACAAACGCCTCGGGTGTAAGCACCGTGGGTGTCCTGGGATGCGTACCTCCCACCATAGGTACCTCTGGGCACCCCGCGGTCGACCCCTCAGGAGCCCGAGAGGGTTCGGGCTGGGGTGGTGTTTTACCTTTCCTTGCCATGGGCGGAACTGGCAAGGGGGTGCTTACACCGCTAGCTGACTGAGACTGCTCAGTCGAGGCTCCCTTCGTGGGTGTAGCGGCTTTAGAGCCCTTCGCTGGGGGAAGCGTCTTTGACGGTTTCCCCCTAGCATTGGGCTCTACCTTCCGGCTGTTCTCGGAAGAGGGGCTAACCCCTTTAGCACTGCCGACAGGGCTTGGTAGTGCTTCTGCCGCTACCTTCTGCGTCCGGGTTGTCCCGGACGATTTGGGGACTGACCCCTTAGGTTTCATTCTACCCTTCTGGGTAGTTGACATCTCTGTGAGAGAGATGAAAAACACAAAATTTTCTTCTAAGTTCTGAGTGGGCACCCAGAGGTTCTCCCTCTCTAGTCAAACCTTAGAAGCCGGGCTCTTGGGCTTTGGGTGGGCGAGGAATCAAATGGCCCCTTCGTCCGCAGGACCAGAACGGCGTTGACGTACCCAAAACTGATACCAGAGATCTCAATGCGGGCTGAACGGAACTTCGCCCTCACAAGGGCGTTTTCACTAAGTCCCGTCACTGCACTATTTTCTGGGGAACAAAAGGAGCCCCGATTCTTAAAAGAAAAAATTCGCGAGATCGGAATGGAAACCCGTCTCGCGGTTGAAATCGTCAGTTCTGCTTTGCAGTGCAGTATTGCTCAGCCAAGTCACACACTAGGAACTCTCACCCAGTCGGTATCAGAGCGACCGGTCTGTGCAACCGGTAACTTTCTACTGTCATTTCTGTTAGGGGGAACTAATTTTTTTTCCGGTGTGCTTATTGAGTCTTATTCAGCATTCGGAGAAAGCTGCAACCGTTTACTTTGTGCATAAGCTACTGTATATACACTTATAGCCTGTTCATTATTACCTGGCAGCTGGAAAGAATGGACTTGACCAGTTTTAGAGGAGATTCGCATTGCAAGAGAGAGAAAAAGATTAAGAAATCAGTAATAGAAGTCGAAAGGGCCTTTTCTGGATGTTCTCCCTCCCCATACCACTTCACTTCCTCCCATAACGACTTACGAGAAGCTCTTGAGAACCACAGGGAGTCAACACTACAAGTAACTCCATTCACTCCCCTTTTCACGCCATACTATCATTGTTTCTTTATGGGCTTGCTCCAAGAGTTGGAAATGTTTGACTTGGAAGACGACACGGTGTTTCTCTTACAATGCGAACGTCACCTAAAACTGGTTAAGTCCATTCTTTCCAATTGCAGGTAATAATGAACAGACTATACTTTTGTACAAACACAACTGACTAGCATCCTCCGAACAACGGCCACCTCCCAACAACGGTCATTTTTACCCGGTCGGAGCAGCGACTGTTATTCTAAAGTTTCACTGTATATAAATATTTTTCATTAAAAACTGAAAATGACTGCTGCGGTATATTTTCATTTTCACCGTGGTTTAAATGTGAGAAAATCATCAAACGGAGAGGAGAATTGAATTACTTGCCTTTCAATAAATAAAAGAGTCACTCTGTGTCTGTACAGAGAAGACTAGATCTTTTGGGGCCCTAGGCGCTAAAAGATTCAGCCCCCCCCCTCTCATCGCTTCAGAAATTTTCATCCGTCAGATTAAAAAAAAAATTAAGTCAAGAAAAAAGTGTTTACCCTTTTTTAAATGCCATTCCATTTGTAAGAAACAGTGCTAATGTAATCACGTTGTCTGTCCGTGCACATCAAACTTTTTTGTTTTAGAGACATTTCAAAAATTACTTTTTGTGGCTAATAGGAAATCAAAGGATATTAAGTTTGCCACTTTAAATGTTCCATACACTTCATGAATTCACCGCTGAGAGCTGTCTGTCAAAGTTGAAAATTCAAAAAATGAAGTTCTGCTGCTGTGAAGAAACTATTCAACTAAAAGGAAGGCTAAATGATTTTAACTGTTCCTTTCAAAACAAGTGCATCAATAAGGACTCGAAAATTTGGAGCATCAACAACAACAATGAAAAATACAGAATATGTTGCTAATATGAGGAAGCAAAATATCAATTGTTAATACAAATAAAGAAGTCGTTTTAAGGATTGATTTGTTTCGGTCCGTGAAAGCCAAAACAAAACTGACATTCCAATTATATGATTTCGAACCTAACGTTCTGGGGCACCTAGGCGTGCGCCTAGTACTCCTTGTTGTAAATCCGCCCCTGTGGCTGCAGCTTACGTAAGGTATTTGGAGAAAGCAAGGACAATTAGGAAGGGTACAATACCAGAGAGCAGCAGCCCGGAGCTCGGCCCGCCCAAGTGATCCACTGATTACATTACACACATTGGTATGAAGACAAAAAAAATAACCCCACAACAATGCATTCGGTATTTGAAAAATGTAGCATTCAATTATTCTGAATTTTAATTTAAATTCTAGAAATATGAGCTTATTTTTTATTTTTATTTTTTTATTGGAGGTTTAACGACCACCGTGCGCAACTCAATGGGCTATAAGCAGTCGCCCGTCCCTAATTTAGGGCCACTGGTTCCAGGGAAGGGCCATAAGACAAACACAACATCCATGCCTCACCGGGATTCGAACCCGGAATCCCCATTCGGACGAATGATCAGATGCCATCGCTTAGACCACTGCGCTACCGGGGCGGCTTATTGATATTGAATAATTTAGGGAAGCATAGTATGTTACATGCCAAACTGTACCCAAAAGTTGAGGGAGACAATCCCTACATAAGAAAAAGTTGAGAGGGATGCGTCCCCATACGATTCTACGCCCCTGGTTAATTTTCCACGTGGCTATTGGAATTTACAGGTATCTGCATACGTAATTACGAAGGTTGCATGCATGTAGAAACTTCCTATGGCGGAACTGTTTAAATATCAATAAAAATTGCAAAAATACATTCATAATTTCGTAATTTTATGTGAGCCGAGAAAAGGTTTTATGCAACATTTGCACAAACGTCAGAATGAAAATCTCCAGTAAGCCGGTCAATGATGCAAGAAAAACCTGAAGTGGAATAAACACAAGCTCCTTTTGAAAGAATTGGCAGTCGTGCATTACAAATATAAAATAAACGATTTTATTGAGACCCACAGATTTTAAAACAATTAAGCTCATTTCCTCGGGAACCTGGCAATCTTGCGCCATATAAATAACGATGATTTCACAGCTGTTATTCGTATCTTGGATTTAATAATTTACAGTGGCAGATCCAGAAATTTTTGACACATAGAGCCTGGGTTTTGACAAGTTCATTTGTTGCAGACGCGGACACAGAGAGCGTGTCATTTTTATGCATGTTTTTTATTTTTATTTTGTGCCAAAATTACTGTTCTAAGCAAAAGAAATCCCCCCCCCATCTACAGCAAATTAAAAATTCTGGTATACGGTGTATATTAAATCGGTTACAAAGTTCGGCCTGTACTGTGCCTTCTAACTATCTCAAAGGTGGCACAAATAGATACACATGCAACAATTACAAAATGTTGAAAATAGTTGTACAAATGTTTCATAAGTAATCCTGGGCCGCTGCTCTTCTGTTTAATAACATTTTTGATTAATAGAATATGAACAGAAAAAAACAACATATCCATAAAGAACAATGTGACTTAAACCCAGGACAAGGAAATTCCAAGCAACTGAACTTAGATATTTCAGAACCTTTCGATTTGCGCTAGTGGAAGCTATTCTGGCCCCCATCTTAGCGTCTCACGACTTTTTCTCACATCCAGGGTCGGATGTAGGTCACAGATTCCAGTGATGAAAGTACGTCTATACAATTGGGAAACGAATTTCCGAAGAAATAATTCTTCATACATACATGGTAGGCATTGTAATGCTATTATTGGCATATTTTCACTGTATTCCATGTAACCACTTCCTTCAGAAAACTTGAAAATTTCCATTGTCTTGGAGCAGGAATCGAACCCGCACCTCCCGATTTCCGGTCGAGTATGCTAGTCATTACACTACTCAGGAAAAGGAAATTCCTGAGAACCTTCAGATTTGCGCTATAGTCGAAGATATTATTGCCCCATTGTAGCGTTTCATGAAAATTTTCAAGTTTTCTGAAGGAAGTAGTTACATGGAATACAGTGAAATTATGCCAATAATAGCATTACAATGCCTGCCAGGTATTTATGAAGAATTATTTCTTCGGGGTAATTCGTTTCCCAATTGTATAAGACGTACATTCATCACTGGAATTTGGGACCTACATCCGACCCTGGATGTGAGAAAAGATCAGATCATATGTAGAGGAGTTTAGGAAGGGAGTGTCTGACCCCAGGTCTTAAACAACCCTTAGAAATAGGAAGCTAGGAGATTTGTGCTAGAGTGCCCGATAAGAAAGGGACATGGAAGCGAAGTAGAAAGGGGGAGGAAGATACTCTTATTTATTATTGGGTCGCCAGTACCCGGGGTCCGACGGCTTAACGTGCCCATCAGACGCACGGCGGATATTTAGTGGTTCGAGCGTTCGTACCTGTCTCTGATCGAACCTGAGGTTTCTTGGTGGCCGTCACGAACGCTGACCTCTCTAGGCCATCCACGGCCCGTAATGACTTTGTTCTGATCATGATCATATGTAGAGGATTTTAGGAAGGGAGTGTCTGACTCCAGGTCTTAAACAACCCTTAGAAATAGGAAGCTAGGAGATTTGGGCTAGAGTGCCCGATAGGAAAGTCACACGGAAGCGAAGTAGAAATGGGGAGGAAGACGCCCTTATTTATTACCGGGGGCCAGTACCCGGGGTCCGACGGCTTAACGTGCCCATCCGATGCACGGCGGATATTTAGTGGATCAAGCGTTCGTACCTGCCTGAGATCGAACCTGAGGTCCTTTCCGCGGCAGTCACGGACGTTGCCCACTAGGCCACCCGCGGCCCAATGACTTCGTTCTGCACGTTCTAGTCCTTAAATACGCGCTGCGTACATTTGCATGTTGTTGTCCCGAGGCTGAGGAAAAAGACAGGCTTCGGTGCGGAAGGGAATCGATGGGATCACGTGACCAACTTAGTGCTGTTGCCTCTGCTTCAGCTGCCAAGAGCAAACGGTGAGCGAGTAGAGAGCTATTTTTTCCAACACGCAGTGAATATCTAATCACTGCTTATTAATTTCAAACTATTAGAGAATAAAACGTTTAAAAGGAACATCATTAAAATGTGAGTTCTACTGAACTTAATCGTTCAACATTACTGAATTAATTTTTTTTTGCGTTTTCCGTGTAGTGTGGATTTTCGCGTTTAGCCGTTCCTTTAGCAAAGTCGTATCAAGAGACATATTCGAAAGTTTTGTTGCTCGTTTTAATGAAATTAACTATATTTTCTTTGTTGTCCGTGTAGTTCATTTTTCTTCTTTTTGCCTTCATGATTTTCTAGCAACACTGAAAAGCAAATTCGTTTGATAAATAGCGTACAGAATATTAATAGCAAACGAAAAATGTTACGCGAAATCATATTGAGGTCGAAGAAAAAGTGTTCCCTCATATACATATCTCTGGCTAAAACGTTCCTTACTAAATTAGAAAATGATATATTTTTTTCTTGCTCCGGAAAAAAATTTTTTGGATATTATTGCATGCATTTTGTTTAATGGGGTTCTTTCTAGGACAAAGCTTCTGTACACTAAAAGTACATAATTTGGAAATAATTCCTTAAAAAAAATGCTTAGGATCCCTTTTAATACAAATCATCTGTCCGTGCATTAGAGTTTATTTTACTTATTTCTACTTGACGGAAGAAAAAAATTTTTTTTTTTAATCCTTATCTGTATATATTTCAACACTTTAAAATTATGTGACAACACATTCTGGCACAAGCTATTTTCTTGGTAACTGAAAAAAAAGTCGAATGAAGGACACTGTCACAAAAAAATGTTCTCATTGTTTTGTGAAAAATTAATGCAAGAACTTTTTTTTATAAAATTATTCATTTTTGTCACTATTAAATTTTCCTTTCATTTGTAAATTTACAATTACTATAATTGAACACTGTTAGGTAAGCCAAATATCGAAAAAACTATTTCCATACTAGAATTTAATTCAAACTATAGCAGTAAACATAATTCTTGCTCACCATTCACAGAAATTTAATTGCATTATGAGCCAATAAGCAATCTGAAATTGCAGATTTAGTGCTACTGACTAACTCTTTCATACCAGAAAATTTGAAAAATCCATCACCGTGGAGCAGGAAGCGATCCTGCATTTCCCGATTTCCATTTGAGCGTGCTACCGTTACACCGTCCGGGATGAGGAAGTCCCAAACATCCGAGTGATTTAATCTGAATAATCTCAGATTTTTGCCAGTCAAAGCAAGCCCTGCTTCATCGTAGCTCAGCTATTTAGAATTAGGTCGATGCTTAGCAAATTCCCAGTTATTCAGGTAAACATTGTGGAAGAAATATTTCTTCTCATGATACGTGCGAAATATATCTGTAAGCAATCTGAAATCGCATATTTACTGTTACATAACTGAAATCAAACGATCGTTCATGGAATGGAAGCATGTCACCTCTCCAACAAGGAAGACGTGAAAAGTCTAACTGTCTCTGTCTGCCGGAGAGGTCATGGCGACTGTTTTCTTTGACTGCGAATGTGTTGTTTACACAGAATTTCTGTCAAAAGAGACAACCATCGATAGTGTCTCATATTGCCAAACACTACGAAATTTGCGAAATTCAATTAAGGACAGATGCCGGGGTAAGTTGAGCGAAGGTGTCACTCTGCTGCACGACAACGCTACACAGCATGGAAAACAAAGGGAATTGCTGCAGTCATTCAAGTTGGAGGTGTGGCAACATCCACCTTACAGCCCCAACTTATCCCCATGCGGCTACCATTTGTTCAGTAAAATGAAACAGGACCTTAGTGGACAACGAATCCCAACCGACGAGGCTGTGAAAAGTGCGGTCCTTAACTAGTTGCACCAAACTGGACCTTTTCTGTACAAGTATGGAACAGGTATGCACGTTCCGATAAATGTTTAGTCCTTAGGCAACTATGTCAAAAAATGAATTAATGTTGTACCTTTAAACCAACATACATCCCCTGAGTATATCTCTGCTTGTTTTTTTTTTTTATTAAACAGTGGAACTAACTTTTTGATCCACCCTCATATTATTTAAGCACTTTGCTGCAATTCAGAAATTAAATTTTTAGTTTGTGTTTTAAAAATTAGCAAAAATACTACATTTGGAAAAAGTTTCAACTTACCTATTGACTATCAATTTGTCTTGTATCTTCAAGGGGAACGAAGTAAAAAATACTATTAAAAATAAACAAATGGGTCAAGTTTTTTACATAAATGTACCTCAAATGTCTGTTTCAAATAGTTTGAAAGAAGGAAGTCATCACAAGCTGCAACAGTATTCAGCTTCAGATTGTTTACCCCAGCTTTCCTTATGTGATAGCATCTGCAACAAAGTTATAGATACACACAACAAAATAAAGAATTCTTGCTAACCAATGGCAGAAATTAAGACATCTGTTTCAAATAGTTTGAATCATCACAAGCTACATCAAAATTATCTCAGCTGTAGATCCTCCAGTATGTGTTACCATCTGAATATTTTATGTATGAGTTGTTTCCATTATTTTCTTTACCTAAAATCTACTTTTGTAATGTTCATGCCTAACTGCGATCTACTTTTTTATAAAACATATTTGATATCACTCTTTGGATTAGACAACATTTTAACAGTATAAGAAATTATTTCCCACACATTTCTAAAGGAATTAAGCAGAATTGGTTGTAGTTTTTCATAACACTAGGGAATTTATACATTTTACTAACATTCTTTACTAGAAGCCAAATTTGCTCATTATGGTAAAATTAAATTTTTACTTTCAATATACCTACTATAAATGTCAAGCTAAGCACTAGTACACACACCAGTGCTGAGACGGGCTGAGCCCGAACCGAACCGGACGCGGGCTGCGTAATACTTACTGGAGTTCGGGTTGGAGAGAGGGGGAGAATTTTCTTTCTTTTTCTTTTAATGTGATTTTATATGATTTAGCACACAAGGTTTTTTTTACACTTTCTAGTTGTTAAAGAGAATTCTTCAGCAACTGGGTCTAGATAGGGAGTAGGAATTCTGCAGGGCTATCCATTCCGGGCTTGGATAACAAAATACCATAGGCCATGAATTACAGGATGTCTGCCAAGGATAAGTTTCTTTAAGAAGTGTAAATAGTAGATAGCAAGCTGACAGAAGTTTGCTCCCTACCTCAAAATCCCTGCTAATTCTATTGAGCAACATACAGCGTAGTTTGTTGTGCCTACAGATTTTTCCTGATTCCCCCCCCCCCCAAAAAAAAAAAAACATTTCAGGAAGAAATGAATGGTTAAAGAAACTATAGACATCTCTTCCCCACTCCGCAGTTAAGAAAGACATCGGTTAATTGCACGGGTAGAAAAGAGTGGAAGTCTGGAAGAGACTTTTTTTAATGCCTATACAGGTTAATCATAGTTTTCGGTCTCGTTCGGGCTAATATTATCTTTTCAGAAATATTATCTTAATTTACTACAGAAGAAAAATACATTTCAATGCTTTAACCAACCTGGCTATACACTTTACATGCATACAAAATATTTGATAAGTTTGAACTCTTTTTCCTATCTCAGGACTTACTCTGTGCACACTATGCACTAAGGAGAGGCATGCAAAACTAAGCACTAAGCGTTCAGACTTTCAACTTCTTAATTTTTCTTTCACGTGATTTCAAATAATTTCGGTTATCATGTTTGGCTTTTACTAAGTTGTTCAAGAGTATTTTGCAGCTGAGGAGAGTTATGTTTTCCTATTTAGTTTTCAAGCTACTCATACACAAACATTCTACAGAAAATGAACAAGGAAATCTAAAATCAGAACTTTGTCTGTTTAAATGCATGTAGCAGATTTTGTATAAGACAAAGTTTGTCTTATACAAAATCTGCAGCACATAATACTTTGGTATGGCAAAAGTTGTAACAGTCGCCTTTTGACTTCTATAATTTGACTTGCAGCCACTAACATGCACTGCAACACCGCAGCATGGCAAATGTTGGCAATTCCTGTAAAAATAATTATACCTTTTAATACAAGTGAAGAACTAGATATGACATTTTTAATCGAAAGTAGTTCCCTGTTTTGTACAGCTAGAATAAAGTTGATCATGCAGTTTTTCAACATAATCTGTCCACACTGTTCAGACAGCTTTAGAAAATTCAGACAAATGCTATATCACAGTTGCATTAAGTTAGGAAATTAAAAAATGGCTTCTTTAATTCAGAGGCACATTACAATGCAACAGTTCAAGCATTAATTTCGTAAAGAAAGGGCTAACGATTGTTGAAGAAATGTACAAATTACGAAGGCTGATTTCAGGTAACATTCAAGCTCTATGTGAATCCGCATTGGCAAAATATATTAATTATTCTATTTGTCTATTTGAAATAAGAATTCAACACCACAGAATAACTCACTTCTTTATACTGTACTATTCATGAGACATGAACAGATTTCAACACGTGTGAAACTAAGATCTACTCATCAAACCTATAATTATCACTAAAACTAAATAAAACGTTTACTAAGAATTAATCTTAATCTTAGAAATATAAAAATACCTACCTCACAAAACTAGATACGTATATCCAAATGACAATAAACGGAACACTCACTCAGTCAATACAAATAACTGTGAAGTCCAAGGATGCAATCGCTGTTCAACCGATTGACTTGGCCACAGCCCTAAGTTGTGCACGTGACTATTTCGCACCGTAGCCTGTCTTTTTCGTCAGCCTCGTGTCGTCCGCCGTGACGTCATTATTTCATCCAATGACATTCCAACTTGGATCACAGTTTCTGCTGCCCTTAACAATTAACATATTATAATATGACGTTCCCAGTGGCATTCCTTCTAGGCGTTCTTTTTTTCACTTTCCGGCAGTTTATTACATACATATTGTGTACCAGAAAAACATCAAACTTTTTTTTTTAACTTTGTTAGGGTGATATTTTTTCTTTGCTTAGAACAGATGTTTTGGCACAAAATAAAAATTTGTATAAATATGAGAGGGTGCTCAGGCCCCATACCCCTCCCCACTCGGTTTCTGCACCTGTTAATTTAGTATGATTATTTTGATGGAGAAAGCGCTTTTAGGCCGTAGAAAGCTGCTGATATTTGTATAAACACCAAGCAACTTTTCGGTAGTCTTTCTTTTGTTGAGAGAGAGAGAGAGAGAGAGAGAGAGAGAGAATAACAACCCACTATACACCCTTCCCTAAGGCAAAGAATATGGTAAGCTTTTGAGCTTTTGGACCCGTTCTTCGCTGTTTCGCTGTGAATGAAGTCTGTGTTGAAACAAGTCAGTAAGAAAAATGCAAAAACAAATAGCGTTTTGGGTTATTTCTTTTTCACGTATCATTTGCATTCTTTCGACCGCAATCATAGAAGCTTTATAGGTGAATAATTGTTTTAAATCGCAGTTTTTCAGGACTTCGGTGATAAGGAAAAAGAAATGGGGAACAACAGTTAGCAGAAAGTGTTTTCTGTCATCAGAATAGGTATCGGTCTGGCTTTCTTAATTTTTTAACAGCAGTGACCATGACTGAGGTTTTGTATAGCTTTTCTCTGCGGCAACTTTAAAAATAATCAGGACACTACGAATTTACTACTGACTGCTATTAAAACGAAGTTTTGATCATAACTTAAATCAAGATTTTTGCGGGGTTTTTTTGGTTGGTGTTTTAATTCAGCCCATGTTTTAAGGTTTTGTGAGGGGCAGGCGATTATATAAGATTCTAAGAATGCAAAATTTTCGAAGCAGTTATTCATGCCCAAAAGAAAAGGGTTAGTTTATTTCTCAGTGGCATCCTGTTGACAGTACAAATACAGGTTCTCTTACACATGAATTCTCAACCGAGATAGTATTTTCGAACCCGCGTTTTGATTGGTTGAATAACGCGTAAATGCAAGTTTTGGCATTTTTAATTTTTTCATATTTTAGTTCGCAAGCGCATCCATATTTTGGAGTAATTTTGGTTTTTCTGTCTCAGCACGTTTTTTCATTAGACAGAGATTTAATGCGCAATGTGTAAAACTATGTAAACACCATTCTTTTGTGCAAACAGTATGTGTACTTTCATAACTTATATCTAAGAGGCGATCAAAATTTGAAACAATATACTGCTTCCCTGGTAGCAGGTTGGTCAGAGTCGTCCTAGCAGATCCCGAGTTCAAGTCTCAATGAGACATGGGTGGTGTGTTTGGCAGTCCCTTCCTGTGAACTAGTGGCCCTAAATTAGGGACGGCTGACTGCATATAATAGCCATAAGCTTTGCTTATAGTGGTCATTAAACCCGGAATTAAAAAAACCAAAACAAACGTATGCGACTGTTTTCCTTAGTAGAAAAAAGATTTTGTTTTCGTTTTGTTTCATGAAACAAAAATGCCTAGTATGTTGATTCTCCTATATCTCAGTTTTCAGTGGCAACTATTATCTGGATTAGGCATCCTACTCGATATGGCACATATTGCTTGCGAAGTACTTGTGTGGTGAATGTACTGGCTTTTATCAAGGCTATGAACTAGATTATGTATCAGGAATTATTTGTAGGCTTTGGATCCTCGGCATCTGGATTAATCTGTTAAAAGAATAAACTCTTTCGCATGATAAAATATTTTTAATATTCCTTTATATCGTTTGATGGACGCATTTAATGCTTTTTCATCTGCTTTGAAAGTGGAACCAAGCAAATCTGATTTCTGAGAATAAACTTAAGCGTGATAATTTCTTCTGATTAGAAAATACATATTTAGCAGCTCTAGGCAAGCGTATTTAATGATACGTTTTCCCTGAGTAATTCGCTTTACTTGACTGTGTTCTGTTTTTCTCAGAAAAGCGGTTCATATTTATGTGACCTGTTGGGAGTGTTTTCGTTCGTTTTTCGCTAAGCGTTATCAGCTTAAAGGATCAACACATGCAGGAGCAGGAATATGGTTCTTGGTTTAAGAGCCTTATGCACAGGGAGGGGGAATGGGGAATTCTCGTATTTTGTTCTTAGAACTGTAGTTCTTAGTGTGTGTGTGTTTCTCTAAAACAAATCGTTGTATTAAATAATTAATTTCTGTGTGCTACAAAATGTGTACTACTACTACTCTTCAAAATTGTTGTACGGTTGGGGAAGATCCAAAGAAGTTACTAGTAACTGTGGACACATCAAATTGCTATTTTGTGCCTTGCAATGCTGGGAGATAGATTGGGTGGCTGTCTTTTCAAAATTGTGGTAAGGCTGGGGAAGATTCAAAGAAGCTACTAGTAACTGTGGACGGTAGCGCAGTGGTCGAAGCGATGGCTTCTGACCATTCGTCCGGAAGAGGTCCGGGTTCGAATCCCGGTGGGGCCTGGATGTTGTGTTTGTCTTGCGGCACTGGCTCTCTCCCTTCCCTGGAACCAGTGGCCCCAAATTAGGAATGAGCGACTGCTTATAGCCCATTTAGTTGCTCACGGTGGTCGTTAAATCTCCAATCAAAAAAAAAAAAAAAACTGTGGACACATGAGATTACCATTTTGTGCCTTGCAATGTTGGGAGATAGATTGGGTGGCTGCAGGGATGAGCCAAGCGGGAGTTCAACAGGTGCGAAGCACCTGGGGCCAGCTTCCGGGGACGGCAGAACTCCTCAATCCAATTTTATGGTTGATAAATTAATATCAGTGAGTGACGTGGGAGAAGTTAAGAAAACGTTTTACTGTAAGCAATCATATTGCCTGGCACATTTACTATTTTAGTAAAAAAATTCGGTATATTAATTCAGTACAAAACGACCTAAAATCAGAGAATAATTTTTATTGTTTTTGTCCAGTAACGGATACCGCGGGCAAAGGACTAACAATTATTTTTCCAATTTTTTTTAAATCTTGAAAATTTCAGCATTCATGATATGCGCGGCCAGCAGCGGTATGACAATGGGACCAATGTGAAGGAAAAACGCATTTGACTTTAAAAAACAATTTTTCGACCCAAAACCATTATGCATTTTATGTACTTTGAGCTGCTCATATTTTTAATCTTGTCGTAAATAATGACAAAAAAATTTCTGTAGAAATTGTGAACATTTTAAGCATTGTTCAAGAAATATATGCTCTCTTTTCTGAATTACCTTACCGTTGGCAAATTTTAAAGAAAGAGCTTCCAGCGTTGACCATAAAACGGTGCTGTGAAACAAAGTGAGAAAATAGGACCGATGCAATAAGAACGACGAGGCGGTCGCTGTATATATCATTTGTTGAAATTCAGCGGAGTTGATTTTTTACGTTAGCCAGTTATGGAAGAAAAATTTTTAAATGTGAAGCACCTTTGGAATTTATTGAATTGTTTTATTAAAAGGAGTTGTTCTAGCCAGTTATTCACGATGACATATAAATGAAGTTGATTAAAGTGAAACACCGTCATATAATATCCTGCAGCTCTTCAAATCTTGGAGTACATTTCTTTAGATACGATGAAGAGTTCCAGAAAGGCACAATGGGAGCTGTGATCTGTAGGACATAATGCAAATTTATTGCTAAAGGCTCCAGTTAGTACAAAGTGCGCTGAAATTGCCAAACTGTGGCCAAAAGTGATAAGCCGTTCCTTGAGGCCGAGTAGTAATAGGAGCGGGGCTTATCAATAATCGTTTGAGGTGGGCCCGAGTGATACACGGGTGCAGGGCCTGATTTATGCATAGGCCTCAAAGGCCTGGGCCTACAGCCCCAGATTTTAGGGGGCCCCAAAATCGCAATGCAAAAAAAAAAAAAAAAAAAAAATATGCTTTTTTATTAATTGTTATGAATGGGAAAAAAATTGGGCGAGAAAAATCCTCTCCCCCTGAAATGAAGATTAACACTTTAATTTCAAATGTTAGTAATGGATAAGGCAAGAAAATCGCAGTGCTTTTCATCTGAAACTGCAGCTGAAATATAAATGTGCTACATTCCTTATGTACTATACAGCTCTTAAGAGAGGTTTTGCATTGCTAAGATGCTTTGAGTATTTCATATTGTAAAGTATCAGATTTTAAAATTGCTTGGGTCTAAATTAAGTGAATTAATTAGCTGAATAATGTGCTTTTGTTTGTGTGATAATTATTTATCCAGTTATGCATGTTTGCTGAAATCTAAGTATCATTCCTCTGTTAATAGAATTATTCTACTATAATATTGAACACATCACAGGTGATTAATCAGCTACATGGAAGTTCACCTTGCCCCCAAAATCAGTCTGTACCAAGTTTAAGTAACGTTCATCGGTTAAAAATAAAATTAAAAGGGGATGAATAACTTAACATCTGCGGATATTTGGATTATTACATAATTAAATGCAAAAATAGCAATACTAAACTACAGTCGGAGGCTTCGGAACCACAGGAGCAGAGGGGGAAGTTGCCCCCGTATGCAATGAGTGTGTGTGTGGGGGTCACATTTGCCCCCTCAGTTTTCTTCCTTTTCAAATTATACATGTTTGTGATTGGAAATCTCAAACATTTTTTTTTAAGTTCATTTTGATAAAAATTAAGTATTGCTCTTCATTTTTTTACCATGAACTACACTGAAATGCCAGAAAAACTGGTACAGACGAGCTTATGCAAAATACATAGCAACGTCGCCTATGCGCGTACACGGTTGTGTCCGCCAGTGCGTATATAAAGCGATAGACATCCTTGCCAGCTGTCAGAGCTGTTTTCGACATGAGAATGACAAGTAATAACGATTTAAGTGATTTTCAACGCGGTATCATAGTTGGCGCTTGTGAGGTGGGCCATAGTATTTCAGAGTAGAAAAGAAGTTCGGATTTTCACGGACGAACATTGCAATTGTGTACCGTGACTACAAGAATTCCGGCAAAACCTCCAACCTACGATACCAGTATGGCTGTAAAAAGACATTGGGTGAGCGTGACCATCGTCGGCTGTCAAGAACCATTTCACGTGATAGGCGTGCAACACTCTCCCAGGTATCATCGGATTCCAATGCTGAAGCCTCAACAAGCATCAGCGTCTGGACTGTGCAACGTACCCTGCACGATCATGGGCTTTCGGAGCCAACGCCCAACTCGAGTCCCCTTGATGGGTGCACAACACAGAGCTATGCGCCTCGCTTGGGCACGGAAACACCGCCACTGGACACTTGATGACTGGAAACAAGTAGCCTGGTCTGACGAGTCGCATTTCCAACTGTATCGGGCAGATGGAAGGATTCGTGTGCGGCGCAAACCTCATGAAGCCATGGATCCCGCCTGTCAACAGGGAACTGTACCGGCTGGTGGGGGTCCGTAATGGTATGGGGTGTGCTTAGCTGGACTTCACTGGGACCCCTGGTACGTCTACTATCGTCTGTGACCGGCCAACGCTATGTGCGCATCCTTTCTGGCGAGGTACACCCGTTCATGTCCTGCATTCATGCTGATGGGTTGTGCTTGTTCCAACAGGACAATGCACCTCCACACAAGTGTTGGGACGCCACATTATGGTTAGAGGAGCATTCATCTAAGTTTGGGGTGTTGCCATTTCCATCCAAGTCCCCAGATCTGAACGTGATAGAACACATTTGTGATGCCATGCAGCAGGCTATCGAACACAGGAATCCGAGACCTCCGAATACACCGGAATTGTGGAACGCTCTGCAGGAAGTATGGTGTGCGTTGCCTACAGCATATTTCCAGAAGCTAGTGGAGTCCATGCCCCGTCGTATTTCTGCAGTCCTGCGTTCCCGTGGGAGGTCCACCAAGTATTAGACTGGTGTACCAGTTTTTCTGGCACTTCAGTGTATCTAGAAATCTGAATTTGTTTTTTAATGCCACTCCTGAGAGGCCAAGTGATGCTAGAACCATTAAACAGTCCAGAGGGCTGGTTCCCGTTTGAACACCACCAATGTTTTGTGTCTCATTCATTAGGTGTAAAAAATTAGTCTTCCTTTAAAAAAATGAGTAAAAATAAATGGAAGTAGGGTGCGAAATGAGATATAAGTTCCTTCAATGTTTAATTATAGTGTCTAGGGCTTTAATTATAGTGTCTAGTATATTGGTAACGAATTCCTGTGGAATTATATTGGTAACGAATTCCTGTGGAATTCGTTACCAATCCCGAAGTTTCAAAATCTATAGTTTAACGCCGTTTATGTGTACAGTTAGTTTACATTCGGAAACTATATGGATATGAAATTTTTTTGTTTTTTTTTTAAATAGATGAGTGTTTAATCGGGAAAAAAAATCAGAAAATTTTCGTAACAAAGTCAGCACGTCTTCTTTTACAGTGTACGATAAATTTTATGCTATGATAAAATATTTTTTTCTGCGATATCTTGCCACTGACTACAGTAGCGTGCCGTAAACGTTATGTGTAGGCATGCAAAAATCAAAAGAGAAAAAAAACGTGATTTATAGGGGAATTCCATCCTGTGACTTTTTTTTTATTCTTCTGTTACCTTGGCTTGGACACCAAAATCTTCAGTAGAAATTCTTCAATTGTTATGAATTTTTTTAGATAATATGTCTTGCCTTTGCGTATATTGCCTGAATAGGTTTTCATTTGTCCAGTTTAATAACACAGGGTATTAGTTCCCTCAAACATTTATCCAAAGTACGTTCGTGAGAGGCATTGAACAATTTGTGGATTGTTTTAGTGCTTAATCCAGGGGGAAGAGTAAAACACACTTAATTCACCTTTTAACCTAACGAAATTAAAACGAGTGTATAATAAACATTTATTTGTGAGAAACTTTGCTTTTTTTTTCTATCTCAATACAAGTTTTGTAGTCATAATTTATATATGAGCTTTCCATTGGTTGATGCAACTGTGTTCGAACAAGCTTATAATGAAGGCTCCAACCCAAGTGGGAATAAATAGTGGGGAGAAAGGAAACAGACTCCGGTTCTTTGATTGGTTAACTGCCAAAGCCCTGAATGCAACAGAAATTTCGCATTCAGTGGATTTCTTCGTTCCGTTCATACTTACGTGGCAAAGATACACTCACTCCAATGGCACAATTTCACATAAGTACGGGCATACGAAGTTAGGTCCGCATTTTCACTTTCATTTTTGGCTAAAATGCACACAGATATGTGAATTTAGTTTTAAATAAAACTCTTCTAAAACCAGGTACTTAGTTTAAATTTTCCCATAAAAAACTGCAGCACAAAGTTTTTCTTTGTATAGTTCTATCATCATCATCATCATCGTCAACCATTATCAATCCACTGCTGGACGAAGGTCTCCCCAAGTTTCCTCCACAACGGTCTGTCTTGTGCCAGTCTCCTCCATGTCACCCCTGCATACTTTCGAATTTCATCCACCCATCTCCCATGTGGTCTTCTTCTGGGTCTTTTCCTGTCCCTTGGAATCCAATCTAAAATTTCGGCTGTCCATCGATGATCTGTCCTTCTGGCAGTATGTCCAGCCCATTGCCATTTCAGGGATTTAACTCTGATCATGATGTCTTCCACTCTTGTCATTTTTCGGATCCACGAGTTCCTCTTCTTATCTCTCCTGGTTACACCAAGTATGCACCTCTCCATGCTGCTTTGAGTTGTCTGCAGCCTTTGTATGTCTCTTTTAGTTAAGGTCCACGTCTCTGCACCATACGTAAGCACTGGAAAGATGCATTGATCAAACACTTTTCTTTTAAGACATAATGGCATATTGCTCTTGAAAATTATGCTGTTTCTTCCAAAAGCTCTCCAGGCAAGTTTTGTACGCCGATTAATTTCTTCATCAATGTGACCCTCACTTGATATCTGCTGTCCAAGATAAACGTACGTGTCTGTTATCTCCAGCTTTTCTCCATCAATCGATAAATCTTCATTTCTTGTAAAAGCATTAAACATCACTTTTGTCTTCTGAAAGTTCATTTTTAATCCCACTTCTTTATTCTTGTCAGCAAGTTCCTGGATCATACTCTGCAGCTCTGATGGGGTAGTTGCAAAAATGACTACGTCATCAGCAAAACGTAGGTGGGTTAGATAATCTCCATTAATCTTTATCCCCTTGTTTTCCCAGCTCAGCGACTGAAAAACACCCTCCAATGTGGCATTAAAGAGCTTCGGAGATATGGTGTCACCTTGTCTCACTCCTTTTCCAATTTTTATGTGTGTTGTATAGTTCTATAGTAACAAATAAATATCCACTAATGGGTCTAAATACTATTACGTACCTCTTGATCCATAGTTGATACGAAGCACATTATTTGTGTGTCATTCACTTTGTTTGTGGATTCATTGACGATTCTCAACACATGTCCTGATTATTCCAACTATAATTCCATTGGGATATGAAACACCTGGTTTTAATCTTTCTGTTATATACATAACACCTAGTCTTAATCTTCGTTATGTACATAATACCTGGTATGTACATAACACCTGGTTTTAATTTCCCAATGGAATTATAGTTGGAATAATCGCGACATGTGTTGAGAATTGTCAATGAATCCACAAACAAAAGTGAATGACACACCAATAATGTTCTTCGTATCGACTTTGGATCAAGAGGTACGTAATAGTATTTATTTAGGCCCGTTAGTGGATATTTATTCGTTACTATGGAACTTTTTGTGTGAATAATCAACGGGCACCCAAAAACAAAAACATTTTTGGGTTCCAGTAAGATATTTGCTCGTATAATTCTTTTTTCTTTTCTTTTCTTCAGAGTGTAAATTTTTGTACGTAATTAGGGCATGCAATGCATGTGTTGCATACAACGACTGCACGCCACTGCTGAACTATTAAATAGTGTTTTACTTACACTTCTATATTTTTAAGTGCAAATTTCCTTGCTAATATTAAGGTTTAATAAAAGTAGATATTTCCTATTTTTCCCTGCACAATGTCCCATTTATTAAATCAACTTTTAAATTAATTGATCATGTATAGTGCTGACAAATGTACTTACACTTTCAAGAATGTGGACAGGTGGGGGGGGGGCTTCGTCTTGTGCTGTGCCTAGGGCCCAATTCTGTGTAAATAGGACCCTGCGCTGGTGGTATTTGTTGTATGACGGTTGCTATCTCCCTTCCATGTAACCTGTATACCTAAACTCCCTGCAAGGCTAACCAGAATGTGGAGTAAATGGTACCGAGTGTGTACTTCTGCTACATAATTTAGTTCCAATCGAAAAGCTCGTATTCGAGGTTTAACTGAGACTTAAAAAGTACATAGTTGTTCTAAATGTTGTAGGTACTTACATTTAAAAAAATGAAAATATCAATTTTGGTCAGATTTCTAAAAAGTATAGATATTCGTGTTTTGGCGACGTCATTGTCATTTCTGTGTGTCGGTCATGTGAATTGCAGAAGCCAAGCCTATTCTTGCATGCACTTCCATTGCGTAGTGTATCTCTTTCCATTGATAAAAATTCTTCTGCAATAAAACATGTATCTGTGACCAGTTAGTATGCCATAGTGATATACAGGGTCTTCCAAAATCATCTTCACAACTTTGACGCTCAATAAAGCGTAAACAAAATACGTAAGATAGCGACGTTCTGTTTTTGTACATGTAACAGCAACACATAAAGCTTTATTGGTATGCAAAAGGTTTTTGTTTATTTTCAGGTACAACCCTGAACTTGTGATGGCTACTCCACAGGAAAAGGCCCAGTGTGTGGCATGGTTCATAGAGATGAAGTCAGATAACATGTCTAAAGGAATTTACGTACCAAATACTGACTTAATCCACCAATTCAGACCTTCAATACGCGAGTGGCACAAGGAGTTTATGGAGACTGGTAGCGTGCTTCATAAAAAAATGGGTGCTGGCTGGCCAAGCATAAGTGAAGATTATACAGAACGTGTTCGACAGAATTTTGTATGAAGTCCAAAGAAGTCCATTTGTACGGCCACCAGGCAGTTTTCAGCTACAACGATACACAGGGTGTTGCACAAGCGCTTGCAGCTGACAGCTTACAAAGTGCATTTGACACAAGCACTGCATCCCAGGGAAAAACCGAAACATTTCGATTTTGCTGTTGATATGCTACACGAGATTGATAATGAGGAAGACTTCCTGACACTTGTTTTGTTCAGCAATGAGGCTACGTATCATGTCTGTGGTGTTCTCAACAGGCATAACTGCAGAATTTGGGGGGTCTGTAAGCTCACATGCTGTCCATAGGATTGAACGTGGCAATCCTAAGGTTAACGTCTGGGGCGGTCTCCTGCACAACTGCATCATCGGCCCATTCTTTTTTGGCTGAAAACACGGTCATATCCAATATTTATTTGGACATGCTGAGTGAGTTTGTTATCCCTCAATTGGAGGGCCTGCAACTGGCTATCATCTTCCAGCAGGACGGTGTACCCCCGCATTGGGCATTTCGTGTTTGTCAGTTTCTTGGTGAAACCTTTCTGGAGCAATGGACTGGACGGTATGGTCCAATCCCTTGGGCTCCACGTTTGCCGGACCTTACCCCCCACACACACACTTTTTTCTGTGGGCCTATGTGAAGGATACTGTGTACTGTGGAAAGGTTCCGGATGTAGATGAGCTGAAGCACAGGATTACAGCTGCCATCACAACAATTCCTGAGGACATGCTCGGGAGAACATGGCAGGAGGTTGAATACTGTCTCGACAATATTCGTGCAACCAATGGTGCACATGTGAAGCTCTACTAGCATCCCAACAAAATTTGGAATGTGCTGTTCAATATGCAATAAACCGACTTTTGTTCTCTTATTCTGTTTCTGTTTTATTGAGGGTGAAAGTTGTAAAGATAATTTTGGAACACCCATACTTCATATGTTTAGTAAATAAATCACAATCAAGGTGATACCTAATTTTTTTAAACCTTTAAAACTTTGCCTTATGTTGGATTTTACTACTGTTGACTAGCTGCTGAGTGAAACTGTGACTTACATTTTATTTTACTACAAGATTTTTATATGCCAGTAAAATATACACTGAAGAGCAATTGAATTAGAGATACCTGTCTAGTAACGTGTCGCACCACCTTTCGTCCTGATGACAGCGGCGATTCGTCTCGGCATGGACTCGACAAGACACCGGAAGCGTTGGGAAGCCATACGGATCCACGACCCCTGAGCAAGCTCCCACAGTTCACAAAGATTTGATGGGGGGGGGGTCAGAGCCTCAAACATCTCTCTCGATGGCATCCCAGATGTGCTCGATGGGATTGAGGTCAAGTGACCTAGCTGGCCAAAGTAAGCGAGGTCACGTCGGTGGAGTGTTCATCCAACCATTCCGATACAATTCGGGAGCGATGGCATGGTGCATTGTCTTGTTGCAGGATGAGGTCCCCAGTGGGATGTTGAAGACGCACAAACGGGAACAAATGGTCGTCCAGGATATCCCGGTAACGTTGACCTGTGAGGGACGATGTCACACGTAACAGGGGTCCCATTTCAGTCCACGTAAACAGTCCCCAGACGAGAATGCCACCTCCACCAGCTTGAAGAGTACCCTGCTGACAAGAAGGATTCATCGCTTCATGTGGTTTGCGCCGTACTCGTATCCTGCCATCCGCATGTACCAACGTGACACTCGACTCATCAGTCCAGGCAACATTTTTCCACATGTCTAGGGTCCAGTGGCGATGTTCCCGCGCCCATGCTAATCTTTGCACCCTGTTATGTGCAGTCAGCAGCGGTACCCTCGTGGGATGATGGCTTCTGTACCCCCATAGCGAGGAGATGGTTTGGGATGGTGAGGCTGCTTACATGTTTTTGTGCACCAGCATTAAATTGCCGAGTGATTTCTTGCAGTATGGCCCGTCTATCCGCTGTTACAATGTGAGCTAGCTGACGATGACCCCGTTCATCCACACGCTGTTGTCCACGGCAGTTGGCCCTTGCAGGGATGGTTTTACCGGATTCGATGTACTCACAGTGCACCCGTGACACAGTGGCTCGTGAAAATCCCAGTGTCTGCACGACTTCCGGGATGGAGTGGCCCATTCGTCGGGCCCGGACAATTTGCCCACGATCAAATGCGCTTAGATCCTTCGTCTTACCCATACTGCGTCTGACTCTTTCTGATTCCCGTTGCACCACTCCTTATATTGTCGGATCGCTGCATACGTCACGTCATTTCCGTTTACAGGGCCACCCACAGCGCCACATTTGCATAATGCCAGCTGTCTCGAATTCAATTGCTCTTCAGTGTAGATATGATTTAAAAGCATGTTACATTTTTCATGTTTTCACCTCATCAAAGAAATTTTTTAACTGTGAGATTGTTCGCAAACAATCCTGCTTAGTTTTTGTTGTAACTTAATAGCTTTAAATGTTTATGTAAAAATTATGTACATTGGTTTTGTGATAAAGTTCAAGACAAATGTAAGAACAGCTTGTAAAAGCTGCATTTAAAAGGGCTATTTTATTCTGAATAACTGCTAAAAACAAATTTTTTGAAACTAGATTTTCTGTTAATACTGTTTTGTGTAAATCTACAACTTTTCTTCTAACACAGTATAATGAGTTTTTTGTGTGTGCCTTTTGACAGGGTTCATAGTTTTGTAGCAGAAACAAAGCTGCGTTTACCGTCTCTTAGCCAAAAGAAAATTAAATCCCTTAGTCATTCAGTACAAGAACAGCGTGTAATACCAAACTGTAGCAGTACAGAGAGCATAGGTATGTATTGTGATTAACTCATTTAATTTTGCATTTGGTATGTATTTATTTACATCATTCAAATTTTGTTTGCTGTGCTGCCTCTGATTTGTGTAGCACATGTTTGATAAATTTTTGCTGTGAATTCATAATGCACCATTAGCATCAGATCCAAAAACTGTGGTGAACATAGTGTTCAAAAAGTACTGTGATTGGTGTAATAAAAAAAATTGCAAAATAAAGGTAAGCACTATTTAATTGAAATGCCATTTTTCTGAATTTGCTTACATTTTAAAATCTTTTGAAAACGTTCCCTATACAATAGTATAATTCTTGTTCTTATTAAGAACTTTCTGCACGTCTTGCTTTCTGGAAAAGTTCTCCGAAGTATTTGCAATAGATACAATCTTTGTTAGAGCTAATTGCATATGTTTTAAGGTTAATCAAGATTTCTGTATCACCCATTGTAAGGGTTAATACTTTCAAGGTTGAATTTCTCAATTCTATCTAGGGCTAACAATCCAAAGGTATCAATAAATCTGAAATTACAGAATTGTAGATCCTCAACTGCCCATAGATGCTCCTCTCAGGCCTCTTCAGAGCCAGGAAGTTAATTGAAAAGATATTAAAAAAAATTACTTAAATTGTTTCGGTCTAAATCCACATGATGCTGTTCAATGTAATCATGTTTGAAAGTAATACACTTGTCCCAACTTTCCACCCACTTTGTATATAGATACATCATCCAAAACATTTTTTGAGAGTTGCTTCAAGGTTGCCTTTCCACTCTGCCTTAATACACTTTTCATCACTTTGAATACAAATGCTTTTTATTTCTTTAACTCTGGAAATAGCCAAAAGTCACTGGAGCTAAATCAGTAAGGAGGATGGGGAAGAGCACTGGTCCCTTCATCTGGCAGAAATTGAGAGACAATATGGGAGACACGAGGATGGGCATTATCACGATGAAGCAAATTGACAGATTTCACTTTTATAGGATGTTTTCTCCCAAAATGTTCCAGCATTGTTTTCAGAATGTCTACATAATATTGGCCATTAACTGTATCACAGTTAGGTATGGTATGTTGCTACACAATTCTAAGGTAATCAGAGAATACACCAATGAGCCATTACATTATGACACTTTACCTAATAAGCTGTAGGACCCTCTTTAGCCCGCAAAACAGCGACCACTCAGCGAGGCATCAATTCGATGAGGTGGCGATAGGTATCCTGGGCTATCTGGTACCATAATGTCAACAGCAGGTCCTCCAGTTCCCATACATTTTGAAGGTGGTAGTGGTTTAGCGCAAACCCACTTTTCCAAGTCGAACCATAAATGTTCGATTGGCTTCATGTCATGTGAATTTGTAGGCCAGGGCATTAACAGAAAGTCACCAGCATATTCCTCGTACCACTTCTTAACGATTCTGGCAGTGTGGCATGGTGCATTATCTTGTTGGTTGTGACCATCACCAGCAGGGAACACAGTTGCCATGAATGGGTGAACTTGGTCCATAACAATGTTCAGGTAATAAGATAAAAACTTCACCGTCTACGTACGATATTTAATAAAATACGAAAGATATTTACAGTTAAAATACCCCACTAACACTTTTGGGGTAACGTTTTCCCCATCATCAGGTGGAACAGAGAGGTAATACATTACTCGTTTAGTTTTTTATGGAAGCGCAGCAATGCGTTATGGGTAAAGGTCTTAAGTGTCACCTGGGTCGTGGCTGTTGCCATCACATCAGAGCAACGGATACAATTTCTAAACATTAAATATACATGGTAATACAGAAATATTGATACGTAAATTAAGGTTATTGTCAAATTTAAATATTGTTGGTTTTATTTAATTTTATTCATTACTATATTTTAAAGTTCAAGTTGGTAATATATTCTTTCCAGATTTTTGAAATGTCCGTAGGTATGTAGTCATTACAGCATCTATCCCCCAAGGTTTCAATATGCTTACTTTCAACAAAGCGCAGCGAGTGTATGTACGCTGGAGTGCTCAATAATTTAATGTTTGCCCAGTCTGGTTGTAGTATTCTATTTACGACATTCTTTGATAATGCCGTATTGTTACTGCTGTTTCGGATATCATACTTATGTTCCTGGACACGGATACTCAAGCTTCTTCGTGTCAAGCCTACATATTTGCTGACATGTTCTCCGGTTGTGGGTCCAATAATGGAATATTGTATACACCCCATTTGCTCATGATATCAGTTGTTGCTCAATCTTTTTTAACTGATGATAGGAGGCTCTTTGATCTGGTCCCAAACTGTATTTCATATTTTGAGCAGATACGAGATAATGCGCTAGTGATATGGAGGTGTTGATCTAATGCTCCCACGAACCATTTGTTAGGCCTTGGATCCTGCTTCAAACTAATGGTTCATTCATTTAGTATTCTGATGTATAATCTGTTAACCATTGTTCTTTGGTATCCATGTTTATCCGCCAGTTGGAAAATGAACTGAATCTCAGACCTCAAATGGCTATCGTTTGACGAATGCGTGAAGGCTCTTCTAATAAGAAAGTTGATAACGGATAATTTTGGGGGGATTGGGTGTGAGGAATTAAATGGGATGAGACTTACAATTAGTTGGTTTTCGGTAAACACGGAAAGACAGAGAATTAGTATTTGAATCACGAAAGATACAAAAGTACAAGAATGGCAGTGAAAGATTAGATTCTAGTTCTATCGCGAGCCCGATATCGAACACTTTACTAACCAAAAGCCAGTCCTCAGGTTGTATATATACTGCTCTGTGAACTTCACCTGTGCCACCGTTCGGTTTCGAGGCATGCTCATTTGTCTAGGCTGGGGGTGGTCATAATGTAATGGCTCATCGGTGTATAATCATAATGCTCACCACTGCACTTTTTGCCATTTTTACCTTTTTTGTTGTAGTAGAATGACCAAGATGTTTTTTGGTGCAAGGATCAATTGTTGTTTGGTACAAGGATCAAAGTGGTAAACTCTTGTTTCATCTAGTGTTGTGATCACCATGTTTTGAAAAATTACCTTTTGATTCCTCACAAATTGTTACGCTGTATTGTTTCTGGTGTGACATTAGCAGTTTAGGGGTTCACTGGGCACAGAAGTTTCCTGTCCATATCTTTGGAGTGTATTGCTTGAGTACATCCAGTAGATACTGAAAGGTGTTCAGCAAATTCATGAGCAGTCATATTATGATTTTCTCAAATGATTGCTACCACAGTGTTGATCATCTCTTGGCTACAAGAAGTTGAAGGCTGTCTTTATTATTTGAATGCAACATTCCATCCTTCTGTGAAACACGTATCCACCGAAAAACTGCAGCACTTCACATGCAGTCATTTCGGAAAACTTCAACAGCATTTTTTTTTTAAATGACAAGAAAACTTGATGGCATATTGTTACTCTAGGTAACCCTTCATTTTGACGTCTGTAAGGTAGGGGAAATAGGAAGTTACATTGAGCTCTGCCTTGTGGCATAAGCAGGTAAGCTGAAAATCATAATCCTGTTCCGTCTAACGCAGACTCCACAGGGATTCGCGGAACTCTCTAGTCATGTTTACCAGGGTAAACATTGCAGTAATACTCCCGATCAAGGAGCCACAGGTTTGAACCCGTATAGGCTCAGGGCCTGTAATTTCTTTCACAGACAAATACAGGGTGTTCAATAAATGACCGAACACTTAGTTTGTAGAAAAAGTTTTATAGACAAAAGATATAATTTAAGCAGTGTTTATTTGAAGTGGGGCCCAAAAGGTAATTAAGTGATAACATTTTCAAAGTGTTTGCCTCCCGTTACCACAAGATGGCGCATTTGGTCTTCAAAGTTCTCTATGACTCTGCCTAGAGTATCTCGAGTTGCAGTGGGAAAAGCCTCAGTGATAGCGTCTTTGAGCTCAGGCACAGTGTTCGCACATGATTTGTAGACCAAATCTTTGATGTATCCCCAAAGAAAGAAGTTGCAAGGATTTGCGTCGGGAGAATAAGGAGGTCAGTCGATAGCTCCAGGGTAATGATTGGGGTAGTTGAGGGCGAGCACTTTGTGTCTGAAGTGGCTGCTTATGGTCCTAAAATCATCCAGAGTGTGATGCGGAGGTGCACCATCTTGCATGAACCAGAAACCATTGACCATTCCCAGATGGGGAATTTCCGGGAGAAACTTGTTTTCCAGCATAGCTTTGTAGGAATCACTTTTCACAATGGAGTTGAAAAAAACAGGACCAACCAGCTTGTTCTTGCAGAGAGCTGCCCAAACTGAAACTTTAGCTGGATGAAGAGGGTGTGTTTCAATGAAAACTGGCTTCTCTGATCCCCATATCTGGTAATTCTGTTTAACATATCCGGTTAACCAGAAATGGGCTTCATCGCTGAACCAAACACAATCCAAATTCAATTGTTTGTTGTCGATGATATCAACAGTTGCGTTAGCAAACATATCCCTCTTTTCGATGGAAGCCTCATTGAGGTGTTGAAGTGTTTGAATTTTGTACGGGAATTACTGGAGGTCCAATGTGACCTGAAGTTGACTGGCCAATTTTCTTGTTGACGTGGCAGGATCATCAGTCAGAGTCCTTTGTGTGTGTTCCAAATAATCTGGTGTCCTGGCTGATCTTGGTGCACCCACATTTCCTAACCAGGTCCTGAACTGTTGACTTTGATAGCTTTCGAACATTCTTGTATGCTGTTGACCACTTTTTCAGTGTTTTAGAAGGACTTTTGTTTGTTTCATACCAAATTTTCACAATAAAAACGTGTTGTTCAGTTGAAAACACCATTTTTAACTTGCACTAAAACACAGTCGAACCAAACACTGAATCAATTACCTATAAGCACTTGGTCGACAAAAAACTGATAGTGCTGCCCTCTCATGCATATTTCAAAATTTACTCCCAAACTAAGTGTTTGGTCATTTATTGAACACCAGGTAGAATGAAACACACAAAAACACAGTAATACTCAGTTATTGGTTACACTTCTACAGAAACACATTCATATTTTTGCCTTTAAACAGTACACCTGAACACAGTCCTGGGACATCCCAAATCAGTCATTCTTTTGGGTGACATCTCTCTTGCACTTCGTTTGCTTCGCATTCCAGTCACAGAGTTCACTTTGGGCAGTTACCCATGATACCTCACTTGATAGCTCAAGGTTGGACCTTTATGAACATTGCACAAAATCTGTGGTATGTTTCTTTTACACTCTGTAATTTGATCAGTCTCGTTACTTTTTGAACAGCCCTTGTACTTTACCTTTGTTAGCCATTTTTCCACCATCAAGGTATCATTAACATAACATTATACAATAGTGGCCAATTAACTAGGACTAGTAGACTATTCTATGCAAGTGGCTGATACATCATGATATGTCCCATGTTGTCATCATGCTACTGCAGCTACAAAATCAAGTAAATGAGAACTTTCACTAGTGGTTCAAAATACATTATGTAGGTCTAATGGGAAAGCAACATGATCTAACGATTGACTTAGGTTATATTTCTGGGTGTGCCGCCATGTTTGACTCAGTCTATCTCAGCAACCATGAGCAAAACATGACTGTGCATGGTATCATTTTAAAGCTTTCGACGAGATCTATTCAAATATACAAAGAATATTTCACAGTGGTTTGAACTGAACATTTTAAAAATTGTTTTTTTATGAACTGGTGAACACTTTTTACAATATTGCGGCTTATCAGGACAACATTGAGTGCAGAATGACTGTGCATGGTATCGTTTTAAAGCTCTTGATGAGATCTATTCAAATATATAAAGAACATATCACAGTGGTTTAAACTAAAATTAAAATAAAAATTTTTCATGTGAACGGGTTATTATTTTCGACAGTGCCACAGAATTCAGAGAATGAACGCAAGCAAAAGTGGAGAAAATTAAAACGAGAGGCAAGAGCAAATGATGAGGAGCGTAAGAAGCCCAAGAAGACTGCAGCCCAACGAACTAGAGAATATCAAGAATGCCTGAAAGCAGCCGCCCCCAAACAAAAATCCAATGCACTAATTGAACCCGTACCTGGCCCATTTCGAACTCTGCTTTGTGTTTGCAATGTATCCAGCATTATTTGTAAAAATTATGTAAGCTACTTTTCATATCATAGACTGGTGTTGGCAATAACAAATTAAATAAACACTTTGAAACCATACTCGACTAGCTCATTTCAACTATCTGATCTGCATGTTGTAGTCCTACATTCCAAACTGATAGCTCAATCAGAACTGAGCCTACCTGTATTTTTTTTATAAGAAGTAAGATTGATATTTTTCATTACTGCATAACTAGGGCTTCTAAAGATTTTTTTTTTTCAGGCAAATCACTGAATGTCACTCATTTTTTTGCAAAATTGCTTGATTTGGCATGGAACAGGTAGGTGTTTCACAACCTTGTCTGACTCCTGCATCAATGAATAGCCAGTTTGATAAAATGCCATTTATCTGTACATATGCTCTGCTGCCATACCTAGGTAAATTGCCAATAATATTATAAATTTTTGTGACTTGCAACTGAAACACTCTGTTTACGCTGTAATGAGTTTTCTTCAAATTTGCAAATGCAGGAAAAACTTTCTTACCAACAGTCAAATAGTCATATAATTATTTAAGTAGCAATCAGAATATAGCTTTAAATTTTGCTAATTTACTGTTCACCATGTGGCATCATATCAGAAAACTTGAAAATTTCATCACCTTGAGGTGGGAATCGAACCCACATCTCCTGATTTCTGTTTGATCATGCTAGCCATTATACCACCCATGACAGTGAAGTTCCAAGTAACTGGAGCTAAGCAATTACCACTTAGGAATCTGAACAACTTCAGATTTTCACTAGTTGAAGCAGATCCTGTGTCATTGTAGCATACTAAATCAGCAGTACCTCAGATACATGGAAATCAAGGAAGAAATATCTGTCATACATAAATACATGAGGTATTCTTATAAGTATTCAAGCAGCAGTAAAAATAAGACTGAATTGCTGTAGTTTATTGTTCACTATGTGACATCATATCAGAAAACTTAAACATTTTGTCACCGTGTTTCTCCTGTTGAAAGGAGATTGTGTGAATTTATGTGCCTTTTTATGTTATTTATGAGAAGAAAATTACACAGAATATAATCATTTCTAGAGATATATTACTTTGCTATATCATACAGCACTTGCCTAGCAAGTTAGTACACATGCTGCATAAATGCAATGTAAGGTCAGGCTTGGGTCTTGTGGCCTCAAAAGGCAACTTTAATGAAAGTAAAAAACTTCTACCTTGTTGTCAAAGAATGTAACATGCAGTTTGTTAACTATTAATTGTTTAAAAATACCATTGACAAGTTCATTGTTCATAAAAATGACAAAAACTTTTCCATTTTTTGTATAAATGATTATCATTGATATTTTTTCACTTATCAAGAAACTCTTGATAGTCTGTAATGGTCATGGAACCCATTGCATAAAAACACTACATAAATTTGCTGCTAATAATTTTCCAGAAAATTTATCCATCAATCACAAGTTCAGAGGAATCTTACAGGTTAAAATTCTTTTGTTAATAATTTGTTGTCAAATCTCTATTATCAGTATTATTTTGTAAATATTCCTTTCAGTCCATTTGCATTGAAATCAACTCATTTTTTAGTCAGGAAAAGTAAAATACTTAAATGGAAAGGTGTGGTTATAAAAATAAAATAATGAACAATATAATGTAACATGACTTTATTATAAATGCATATTTATCCAGATGTGCAAGGTATTAAATGGTATTTACATTACACAGGCCTTAGTTGTGATATCACTTAATACAAATATTTTGCTTTGACACTATACATTTTTAAATTCTACAGTACACACAGCTGCTTTCCACAATACAATTAATGCTTTCAGTAGAAACTATATGCATATAAACACAAAACAATTTATCCCTCACAATGATGCATGTAATAAAAACAAATTCTTAATGCAATTACTGTGGACTTAATAAAACAGTCAGTATGGTGATATATTGTAAACAATTGCTGCTACTTCATTTCTAACAAATTCTACATAAAAGAAAAATTATAAAAGAATGAAAAGTACAACATACCATAAAAACTACCAAGTAACACTGTTGTAGTAACTTTAAACACGGGGACATTGAGAATAGCTTTCATGCACTTACATTATCAAATGTTGCTTTGTAAAGCAAATATGTATAAACGCTACAGTTATACTTTCATGTGTGATTTTCACGTAAATCTTTGAATACTTTTATGAACCCATAGTTATTTAACTATGCATATAAAAGATCTTTTTATCTGCACTATGCAAAGAGAAAAAAAAATATTTTTAGCATGTGTTTTGTAAAAAAGAGGTATCACTCTGTCTGTCCATCTATGGACAACATATTTCTGCAACTGTTAGTTTGACATGAAAAATTCTTTTTGAATTAAGAAGTTTGAAATGTGAGAACAACGGTCCTTCCATTCTGATTTTCTTCAGATTCATAACTTTGCCACCAGAGGAGAACAAATGCTATTGAGTTCAAAATACATTTTATTCCACACAATTGTTTCTAAGTATCCAAATGAAAAAAAAATCTGTCTTCCCTTTGATATCATTTATAACTAAGACTATTTTGGGTACATTTTCTATTTCAAGTAGTGCCAAGCTTTTCTGCTAAGGGTGTAAATTGTGATTTTCCTGATATCTCTGCTTCTAAAAGACCAATTTGAAAAATTCTACTTGCATCAGATAGAGCTCCTACCATGAAATTGTTATGCATATAATTTCTAATTTTTAAGAAGTTGTGTAAGTGTACATTTTTGCCACTAAGGTCGTAAATGTACATTTATATTTCCAGTGTATTTGCAGCAATATCTGCATGTCTGAAAAATTTGATTGAAAAAATTATTTTGTGATACCTCTCGCCACAAAAAACTTTCAGAGAATACCGTCTCATCTGCTTAAATTGATGTGTAGTTTTTCTGCCAGGGGCATAGCAATATATCTTACTTTTCTTAGTCTCTGCTTCTAATGGTCCGATATGAAAAATTCTTTCATTTTCAGAGATAGTTTCTGATGCAAAATGTTTTCCATAAAATTTCAAATTTTTCGTGATGCACAAATTTGCCACTAGAGCACATAAGTTCACGTTTCCATTTACCGCATATTTACCGCAATATCTGCACGTCTAAAACCCTAATAGAAAAAAAAATCCTTTTTCAGTCAGATAATACTAACTATGAAACATTTTTGTGTGCATTTTCTGCCCAAAATAATGTAAAACTTCCTCGCTGGGAGCACAAATATTTAATCTGTTTTTTTCTGGATATCTATGTTTCTAAAAGCCCTATTTAAAAATTTCATTTTACACTGGATATCATTCACCATGTAAAATGGTTTTTTTCAGTTCACAGTTCTGGTGCTAGGTGGTGTTAGTGTATATTTATGTTTGCAGCTATATCTCCACTTCCAAAAAATATGTTGAAAAATTTCTTTTTGTACTGTATGCCATTCACTACAGAAAAGATGAACATTTGAAAAATGCAATTTTCCTATTAGGTGGCATAAATGTCACAACATTTTTCTTGCTATCTGTACTTCCTAGTGATGTATTTCAAACATTTTTTTTTTCCTTAGCATAGCTTTTGCAATGAAGAGTACTTTTAGCATATTTTCTACATTTTATTATTCAAAATTCTGCCAACAGGTGGCTGCCGGTGTATATTTCTATTTGAAAGAGTTAATTTGATTCTAAGAATCACTTAAAAAAATCTGTTTTTGGTATGATACTCTTCATTATAAAGGGTATTTTGCACTCATTTTCTTCTTTAAGTAACGCAAAGGTTTTCTGCTAGGGGGCATAAAGTTATATCATGTTTTCATATAAATCTCTTCATCAAACTGTTTGGTTTAAAAAGCTCTTTGTCTCTGATATCTTTCATCAGCTATAAAAACTTTTGGTGCACAATTTGTTGATTTTTTATAACGTACTTTTCATCAGCTAGTGTATGTAAGTAGCTGTTTCTATTTCTGAATATTTTATTGATTGCAGAAATCCGGTACCGGTTCCATTTGCTATAAATATCCTATTTTCATTTTCAGTATGTATTTTAAATTATGCCCAGTTCCCTAAATGGTGTGTGTTTTCTTATTTGCTGAAATTTTAGATTTTCTAAAAAAAAAAAAATATTCTTTGAATTATATTTTTCGTGTCAGAAAGGATTCAGATGACGTTCTCATTACAACCGAAAATTCAGTGTCATCTTTCGTGTTATTTATCAGCTTCAGAGATTTTACAGTGACAAATACAGCGGAAGAGGTTTACACGTACTCAAAATGAAATGTGGCAAAATTACTTTTGGCCACAAAATTTTATAGAAAATTGAAGTAGTAAAAACTGTACTTCAAAATCTAAGGTATACTCAGAATGTATAAGCTTAGGCCTTAGAGTTTTACTTTTCACAGTTTTTGATATATGCTGCTAATCAGAGAGGCATAACTACCGTAGGCATTTCTGCTCCTGGGGCAAACTATAAATATCCCCCCTCCTTCCCCCCAACCGAAGTCGTTAAGTCAAAAAAAAATTAGCGCTCTGTGCTTGAAATATAACTATTCTTGTTGGATAGTAGGGACAGTAACGCTGGTCTCTTGTGTTGATTATGCACAGATTTACGTTATTTAGAATTCAGACACATGGAATTAAAATTTTTCAAATTAACTAACACTGGCCACCAGGAGTAGCCTCTGACGTTTCGCTTCATACTGAAATTTATGCTATCATCGTTTTTTCAATCACATTCTGTTGTAGTTAATTAATAGCTAATAATCATTGACAGTTGTGCAGTAGTAGATCTTAAGAATAGGATAGTTTTTTCGGCGAACCAGAGGAAGAACTTCGCAAAGTTACCGCTTGGCCGCAGCCATTGGTTTCCAGCACCAGGATAACATATAGGAAGACCAACTGATAAGAACTCGTCATTCGTTGCGATTCTCTGCCAAAACCGGTCGTCACGTGGATTTTGCAGCAATTCTTGACACAGAGTGACACGCTCCTCAGCTTGCTTTGAGCTCAACTCGTCGGCAATCATTCGCGGACGTCTGAAGTGAAAACTGAGATGGTGTAGGTGACGAATGATGGTGGTTTGTGATGCATCGACCTCCTCTGCTAATCGTCGGATGCTGGTTCCTGGGTGCTGTTCAACAGCTAGACGCAGGGCTTCGGTGTTGGTGGTGTTTGGTCTCCCACACCTCGATTCATCAACGAGCTCTGTGTCTCCGGACCGGAAGCGTTGGTATCATTTTCTTGCTGTTACAGGGTGCACTGCCCCCTCACCTTCTACACTACAGTTTTCCTTCGCTGCAGCTGTCGCGTTCAACCTTTGTTTCCAATAATGACGTTGGAGCACGCGAACAACATGTTTCTCCTCCGACATTCTCGTATCGTATGAGCGGCACACACGTCAAGCGATTAGGGGCAGAAGGATGCCTAATGCTTTTGGACTTTGAAAAAATTGAAGCATGCACAACTTGAAGTGGCGTGCGTAACTAGTCGATTGGCATCTCAGCAGTCCGCTCTCCCTCTAGAGACCAAAATAAGTGCGATCGTTGGTTGGCTTGTTTTGGGTTTTTTGTTTTGTTTTTATAACATTTATTCTGGAATTAGAAGGTAGTATACTGGAGAATTCCCTGAAGAACAGTAATTCGTATTGTTGCGTCCAGCAGTGTCGTTCCCAAGGTTGCAGCTGTGGTTTTCACAAGTTTGTGCTTTAAAATTTCGGGTGAAGGAGAAGTGGCCACCGGAGAACTGGCCACAAAAAATTTAAGGGGTCATATAAAGTTTCCATAATTTCGTCTTTTCTTGCGATAATTAATGTAATTCTTTATAAAAGAATGTTTATGATCTACAACTCAACAAAAAATTTCACTCGACACATTATCTGACGGCATGTGCCTGCTCAGGCAACCTATCGGGGAGGGGGGGACTGGGTAAAATATAAAATATAAAGCATTTCTGGCCCGATAGTGAGATTTTCAGCCTTTACAAGCTACAACTCAGCAAATTACCTGAGGGCATGTGCCTACTCAGGAAACCTGTCCGGGAAAGGGGGGGGGGGTATTACCAAAAGTGTAAAATATAAAGAATTTCTAGTCCGATCGATCGGGAAATTTTGATCGTTCACAAACATCTCAACAAGAAATTCATTATATGTACAATTTTGGAATTACCCCCCCCTCCCCCGGTGACTGAGATAGGTTTTCTGCGTTAGCACATCATGTCCGCAGAGAGCTTGTGTTGAGATGTAGTTTCTAAACGCTCAAAATCTCCTGATCTGACCAGAAATTCTTTACAGTTTTGCTAAACCCCTCCCACCCCCATTTTACAGTTTTGGGAAATTTTGATCGTTCACAAACATCTCAACAAGAAATTCATTATATGTACAATTTTGGAATTAACCCCCCCCCCCCCCGGCGACCGAGATAGGTTTTCTGCGTTAGCACATCATGTCCGCAGAGAGCTTGTGTTGAGATGTAGTTTCTAAATGCTCAAAATCTCCCGATCTGACCAGAAATTCTTTACATTTTACAGTTTTGGTACCCCCCCCCCCCATTTTATAGTTTTGGGAAATTTTGATCGTTCACAAACATCTCAACAAGAAATTCATTATATGTACAATTTTGGAATTACCCCCCCCCGCCGACCGAGATAGGTTTTCTGCGTTAGCACATCATGTCCGCAGAGAGCTTGTGTTGAGATGTAGTTTCTAAACGCTCAAAATCTCCCGATCTGACCAGAAATTCTTTACAATTTACAGTTTTGGTACACCCACCCCTCCAGACAGGTTTCTTGAGGCAGCACATGCCCGCAGATAATTTTTTTACTTGTAGGTTGTAAATGCTTAAAATCTCCCGATCGGACGAGAAATTCTTTATATTTTACACTTTTGGTATCCCCCCCCCTACAGTTTTCCTGAGTAGTCTTATAACCTCGGATAATTTGTCGAGTTGTAGCTTGTAAATGCTGAAAATCTCCCGATCGGGCCAGAAATTCTTTTCAGTAATTACCCCCCCCAGGTTTCCTGAGTAGGCACATGCCTTCAGATAATTTGTCGAGTTGTAGCTTGTAAATGCTGAAAATCTCCTGATCGGACCAGAAATTCTTTATATTTTACACTTTGGTATTACCCCCCTCTCCCCTGACAGGTTTCCTGAGGCAGCACATGCTCTCAGATAATTTGTTGACGTGTAGGTTGTAAATGCTGAAAATCTCACTATCGGACCAGAAATGCTTCATATTTAATATTTTAGGTATTAACCCCCCCCCCCGACAAATTTCCTGGGTTTGCACATATCCGCAGAGAATTTGTTTAGCTGTCATTTATAAACCTTGAGAAATATCGTAAATAAATAAGAAAATATGAAATTACGGAAATTTTATGTGTGTTGTATGACCAATCTCGGAAGACGTAGTCACTGAGCAGTCCAGAATGCAATTTTTATACGGCCCCTTAAAATTTTGGTGACCAGTTCTCCTCTTTGTCTTTGGCCCGAAAATCATGAAAATGTCTAAATTTCTTACTGAAAATGAAATATTAAAAAAAAATATTTTATGAACAATAGTTGTTCAAGTAGTGGGGAATATAGCCACACGAAATTTGTTTATGCAGAACAATTTTATGGCACTGAAATTCCAATGTGTCTAGTTCTCCGGTGGCCACTTCTCCGTACCCGAAAATTTCGTATTTCAACATGCTGTGGGAAACAACTAATTGGCCTTATGCACATAAATTTAAACTCGATGAAGGAGCTAGACTTTTAATGCTCTGTCGACAGGCACCAATTCAACCGAATGTACAAATTTGAATTTATTATTGTTAACAGAGTATTGGAAACGCTTCCTGGGAAACATTAAGTGAACTGAAATATCAGCCTTTAATAAAGAACATTTAAAAGTCTTATCACAAATAAAGCAGTATTTTTCATATTTTTAAGTTCCCAAATTATAAAGCACAGCCCAAACTAAACGTTCATTCACAAAAACAACACTGACATGGAGGTAAACAAATATTATCGAGTACTTATCCAACTAAACTTGAGCATGAACAAGACGGTCAAAGGGGGCACCAAATTTTTTTCAAAGTCCAAAAGCATTAGGCATCCTTCTGTCCCTAGACGCTTGCCACGTGTTGGGCCCGGAGCATGCCTACCTGTCTAAGCAGCGGAGCAGGTCACCCAATCAGGCGTGGGACACATTCCACTTTACTGCTCATGCCCCACCTGTTCAGCGGAGCTTCTCCATCTGTACCGCGAAATGCTATGAATTTATGACTCTTCCTAATAGCTACTTATTCCTACTCGCGGCTGAAAAGTGTGCTGCGGAAATACACAAATTGTGCATGAAAATACGCTCATAACAGAAAATAACTGAGGCAAAAGATTTTAATTCAAGAATTAGAATAGATATAAAGGAAAACGCGATCTAAGTTTATATAACCTGGCAGGGCAGAAAAGCTGTTCCTTACTTAAAAAAGAAAATGGGTGTAAAATAGTCTTCATAATGAAGAGTATCCTACCAAGACTGGATTTTCTAAGGGAAGTTTAGAATTGAATAAATTCTTATAAATAGAAATATGCGCTGACGCCCCCTGGTGGGACAACTTTGAATAATGGAAAAGTAGAAAATATGCAAAAAGTATTCTTCATAGCAAAAACTATGCTAACGAAAAAAAAAAAAATATTCAAGTTCAATTTCTGGAAGCAAAAGATAATGTGAAAAGAATTTGACGTTTACGCCCCTTGCGGGAAATCTGTGCATTATTTAAAAAGAGGATAATGCTTCCAGTCTTTGCTTTGCTGAACGGCATGTAGTAAAGAAAAAAAAAAAATTTCAATAGGATTAGAAGCTGAGATACAGTTGCAAACAGAAATGCACACCAACACTTCCAAGCGCCAGAACTGTAAACTATAAAAACTCACGAGTACATGCAAACTGTTCTATACAAGGTTAATGATATGGTATTAAAAACATGTTTTAGAAGCAGAGATATCAGGAAAAGCGCAATTTACTTTTACGGCTCTTGCGGAAAACAGGGTGCGCACGCGTGCTTGAAAACCTGGAAAGTCCTGGAAAATCATGATTACGTTTTCAAGGCCTGGAATATCCTGGAAAAACGGTGTTTTTTTAATGCTGTCTTGAAAAGCCTTGAAATTTGAAATTAGTACTTAAAAAATGCCCTTTTAGGAAATCGTGTTACTGTTACCCCTTCATTTTTTAAAGTTCCTTTTCTCTGTTCTCAAAGAAACCACCGGCAGCGGTTTCCGACGTGCACCAAATCCTAATTTGGCTGGGGGAAAAAAAGAAGAAAAAAAGGCACTACTTCCAGTGCAATAAAATTGGATGATTACTAGTAGGTCGAATGGGAGCTTGATGTCCGTCCGACAACTGAGAACGGAAGGGGAAAGAAGAGGCATTTAGCATTTGCAGGGGGTCGCGTATGTACCAAGTCAGCTGGCATCCACCAGTGAGGAGTATGCCTGAACAACACATTCATCTTCTTCTTGTTTATGTGCATGCCACCCTCCCTCCCCTCAAGAGACTTCCGCTACTTATGATAAAAAATAAGAAAACTATCTTTGCGAATTTTTCACGAAAGTAGCTGAAATTTTTACATTCACTGTAATTGGATTACAGAAGCTCACTTCCAAAATTCCAATTGAATCGGTTTAAAACTTTAAAAGTTAGCATTGGTAATTTTTATTATGTGTGCCTCTTTCTCTTTGGACAGAGTGAGCCTCCAGCAGAAAGGGTGTTACCGTAGCAACGGTTGATTGACAGCTGGGAGCGCTGATCTGAAGCCTTTGATTGGGAAGAAAGCAAACACCTGTTTATCACTTCCACAGCTCAAAAGGACTAGGAGAATATTTTCAGAAATCCATTTTTCCGAATTTTGAAAATAACACAGTAAAATTTTTACAGTAGTTAAGATACATCACAATAAAGTTCTAGTGCAAATTTCGCCAAATTCCGTTAGCAACTTTAGCAGATGCAAAAAAAAAAAAAAAAAAAATCCGTTGCATAATCGGATTGAAAAAAAGAAACAGTAATTATAAATTACGGGAAAAGCAAGTGAATTATTTTTTTTAGATGCCATGGTTTATTTAAACAGAGTGATCCTTAAATTTTTTTCTGTGATCATATGGACTCTATTTGAATTACAAACATACGTTTTTATTCAGACGTCTGAGTTACTGTTTTAATAAAAAAAATCATCTATAATTAAAAAGTTTTCAATGGATTTAAGCAATATTCAGCAGATAAACAAACGTATTTTAGTAAATTGCAACATCATGACGTAAATTTGGTAATTTAATTTTGTCGAAAATTGGGGAGCATTTTTTTTTTTTACAATTTCTATTATAGTTAAAGTGAAGGAGGAAGGGTGCAACTTGACAGTTCAGTGAGCTGCAGGTGGTGATTTATGGCGATGTGCCAAATGAAAAGAAGCCATTCCATCAGGTCATTCCAAAGGTTGTGTGTGTGGACGCGTCCTCCTGCTGTTTGATCTTAATCAGAATGTTTTTGTGCAAGGGGGGGGTGAGAGAAATATCCGTTTCAGCTTTACAGCTTTCACGGCTCTTTTTTTTTTTTTTTTCTTGGTAATAAATAAAAATCATAGTTGCTGCATTCACCATTGATCCATGTTTGCATTTCTTGAATATAAACAGCAGACAATCAGAAACAGTGTTGGGCGGGTCTTGATGTTCTTCATTTTGCATATGCTGAATTCAGTTTTGTGGGAATAAGGAATGACTTATACTGTGAATATATACAAAACTACATATTTTTGAGCTGAAAAAATATGTCTACTTGTACACAGTAGCTAACGTGTGAACTCAGATGAAGACAATCAGACATACGGACGTCTGATTCCATAAAAAAAAAATCAACATAGTTTTTTTATTTACACTACAGGTAAAAAAGCAAAAACATGTTTTTAAACGTTATAAAGGAAAACAGATTTTTGAAACGCATGACTTGATGATCGTAATTTCTGAAAGTTTCTTTTTTCCACATCCTTTTTTTTCAATTACAATACTGTAACAGGATCATCATCATTGTCAACCATTATCAATCCACTGCTGGACGAAGGTCTCCCCAAGTTTCCTCCACAACGGTCTGTCTTGTGCCAGTCTCCTCCATGTCACTCCCGCATACTTTCGAATTTCATCCACCCATCTTCCATGTGGTCTTCTTCTGGGTCTTTTTCCTGTCCCTTGGAATCCAATCTAAAATTTCGGCTGTCCATCGATGGTCTATTCTTCTGGCAGTATGTCCAGCCCATTGCCATTTCAGGGATTTAACTCTGATCATGATGTCTTCCACTCTTGTCATTTTTCGGATCCACGTGTTCCTCTTCTTATCTCTCCTGGTTACACCAAGCATGCACCTCTCCATGCTGCTTTGGGTTGTCTGCAGCCTTTGTATGTCTCTTTTAGCTAAGGTCCACGTCTCTGCACCATACGTAAGCACTGGAAGGATGCATTGATCAAACACTTTTCTTTTAAGACATAATGGCATATTGCTCTTCAAAATTATGCTGTTTCTTCCAAAAGCTCTCCAGGCAAGTTTTGTATGCCGATTAATTTCTTCACCAATGTGACCCTCACTTGATATCTGCTGTCCAAGATAAACGTACGTGTCTGTTATCTCCAGCTTTTCTCCATCAATCGATAAATCTTCATTTCTTGTAAAAGCATTGTACATCACTTTTGTCATCTGAAAGTTCATTTTTAATCCCACTTCTTTACTCTTGTCAGCAAGTTCCTGGATCATACTCTGTAGCTCTGATGGGGTAGTTGCAAAAATGACTATGTCATCAGCAAAACGAAGGTGGGTTAGATAATCTCCATTAATCTTTATCCCTTTGTTTTCCCAGTTCAGTGATTGAAAGACATTTTCCAATTTGGCATTAAAGAGCTTCGGAGATATGGTGTCACCTTGTCTCACTCCTTTTCCAATTTTTATGTGTGTTGTATTTTCAAACAGCCGAATCTTTGCACTTGCATTTTCATAGATGTTATTAATAATATTAATGTATGCATCTTCAATACCGCAGGATTTCAGAGCCATTGCAACTGCTGATGGTTTCACCGAATCAAAGGCTTTTTCATAATCGATAAAAGCCATGCACAATGGAAGTTCATATTCCCTCGCTCTTTCAATTAGTTCTCTCAGTACGTGGATATGATCTATTGTGCTGTAGCCACTCCTGAATCCAGCTTGTTCTCTCGGTTGAGCCATAGTGTCACCTTCAAGCGGTGTGAAAGAACTTTAGTGAAGATTTTATAAACCACTGATAGGAGGCTGACAGGTCTGTAGTTCCTGAGATCCTCAATGTCACCTTTTTTATGTAGCAAGATCATTGTAGCGTTGTTCCAATCCTCAGGAATTTTCCCTTCATTAAGGCATCGAGTGAAAATTTGGGCGAGTACTGTTTCGATTTCTCCACTTGCTTCTTGTATGATGTCTACAGTAATTCCATCTTCTCCTGGAGCTTTTCCCCGCTTCATGTTCTTGATTGCATGTGCAACTTCTGCTGGAAGGACTGGAAGAACTCTGGTACTGGTACCTTTCATGATGTCTGGAGTACATGTATCATCCCTTTCATATAATTTGGAGTAGAAATCTTGTGAGTTATATCACTTAGTGATATGGCAGA
The DNA here is from genome assembly GCA_039090855.1 of Macrothele yani. NCBI lineage: Eukaryota > Metazoa > Arthropoda > Arachnida > Araneae > Macrothelidae > Macrothele > Macrothele yani. Next base: position 153,789,036 of record CM076996.1, read on the forward strand.
TTTTCGGTTGCTGATATCCGCGTTCGTAAGCGGTAGTTGCATTGCGATTGTTGATGATGACAAGATAAATACTGGAGTGATGTAAAATGTTGCATAAACTAAAAAAAAAAAAAAGTCCCCCCCTCGAACTTTTATGCGGTCATCATAGCTGATCAACCATTTCATTCCATGAACATCAGCACATTTCAATCATTTGAACATTGGGGGTATCTGAAGGAATTCAGCCGTGTTTAAGCGCCCTAGCGCAACGAAAACATGCTAATTTTGGACAGTTCTATTCCCTTCCTCTCTACCATCCCTAATAATTGAGAGTGCATACTGTAGTTTCAAATATTCTATTTATGAGCTAGTTTTCGCGCCGTTCGTTATGCTTTTATTTTCGAAATTCCTAACACTTTTGCACTATGGTTGCAGAAACGTTTATGCTTTGGGTTTGTCTGTAGGATAATTCGCATGAAAGCGGTTGAATTTCGGCGAAATTTTAGTATGCTGTTGGGTACAACCTGGAAACCTACCCTCTTGAAAAAGGTCGAAATTAAATTTAAAGGCCAAGACATAAGAGCAGTATTTGTTCTCCAAGCTTAGGAATGTTAACTCACTTAAAATCTGTTTGATTGCGACAAAGTTTTGGTATGTTATCAGGGAGGAGAAACCTACCCTTGTTGAAAATGATCCAACTTGAATTCAAAGGTCAGGGCATAAGAACAGAATTTATTCTTTATGGTCTTGTGCTTGATAAACTTGATCAATTTGCATAAAGCACATTCATCCATTTGCATATTTCATCATTTTTATTACTTAAAACTGAAATTACTTTAAAAAAATAATTTGAACATGATACTGTAAAGCATAATAATCATCCTGGAATTTTTTTGTATATGGCCTAAAAAGTCCTTGAATTTTTTTGTATATGTCCTGGAAAAGGCCTGGAAAGTCCTTGAATTTTTTTCCCCCAAAAGTGTACGAACCCTGGGAAAAACTGTGCATTGCTTAAATAGAAACTCTACCCAAAAAGTTTTCGTTGCAAATGGCATCGAAGGTAAGAAATAATTTTTCACTCTGATGTTCAGAAGCAGCGATGTGGAATAAAATGTAAGCTTTGAATTCGATAGCATCTGCATTTATGCTCTCTAGCAGTGAAGTGATGCTTTGGAAATTAACAGAAAAACAAGAAGCATTGTTCTCGCATTTCAGGCTCCCCAACGCAAAAAGTTTGTCAAATCAGGTCAATAACTGGGTAGATCTGGTGTCCAGAGAAAGAGGAGGGACGGACATACAGACAGACAAAGTTCTTGACTCCGAGGGGTACACGTTGAGTCGGGAACTAATCGGAGCCCATCCAATCATAATTGGCTGATTGAGATATTTTTATTTCCATGTTTTTTGGAAGTTAATAATAAAGACTTCCCATGTTCGTTACACACACAACTCTTCTTTGTGCTTCACTACGTCTACTAAAACATAATTTGCTGCAATCATGTGTTGTCAGAACTCACCTTTTAGTATACCATTTTATGATAAGTATTTGCAGAAAAACCTCAATATATGAATGAAACCCTTTTTCAGTGAAGGTTCAGGGATGGACTTTCAAAGCAAACACAGCGAAATTCATCGCCCCGCCCACTGTACTGATGGTTCCCGTCAACCGTATGAACACAACCACTGTTTTAGGAAAAGTGACTGTCTGCCAGGAACGACAGAGTTCGTTTCTTCTGTCTGCTACAACGTGCCACTGTTGCTGGTCTACAGAAATTTCAACTAGATAATTGTATGCTGCCCCTTGAAGATCCCATAGTTTCATTCTCAAGGACTCAACTTTGAAAGGCTGCCCTAGCTGGATCACAATGGAACCTCTTCCTATTTTATGACTTGTGAATCCAAAGCTTGCACCATAACACGTCGAACTCCCATTCATTAAGAAATACGCTAATCTTCCTTCCAAAACTCTTACACCAAAGCTTTTAGTAGCTACGTTGCATAATGGAGCAACCAGGCCTTCTTGGACCTTAAGTGGCTTCTCTGTGTAGAAGCATTCAACCGAAGCAACGTTAAACAACTTATCTTCGGATGAACTGTGAGTTCCAACGATGCGGATGTATTTGGCAATTTTGGTTTCGAAGTAAAGACTATGATCAACTACCGTGGTCCATTTCTTACCATCCACTGAAAAGGTGACGTATTACGAAAAGTTCCTCATATCATCCTCAAGTAGTACAAACTTCATGTGGTTAATGAAGTGAGGATTTTCCAAGTTTATTAGAATACCAGATTTGTCTTTATGAATGGAGTGCGTTCGGTAGCACTCTATGGTTTCCTCAGGAAACCAGGAATACCTTTCTCTTCGAAGAATTTCAGCGTTGTGAACAGTGGACATAATATTTTCGGATATTAAACAAGCCCTATATTTCACATCATCGCTTCGCTCTTGTGAGTTTTCATTTAATGCTTTCAATATCAAAGAATGAGGACGATCGTTACCAACGGTCTTTTGTGCGGCATTGCTCAATTCTGCACGTCTCATTAGAGGCCATCGAACAGCAGACCAAATATCTTCTGTGTTATATGAAACATTCTGTAAACTCCATTTGAGTACAGCTTCGAAAATTTCGTCTTCAGGTAAATGGAAGGTATCCCGGCAAATTATATTTTTCAGAACATGTGTTGAAAGTGATTGAATTGAATCCTATCGAATAATTAATGCCGCAATTTTATCCATGAAAATTAAGCACATCTCGATGACACTAGGCATGTTAAAGTAAACAGCTTGCTTGTAAAAATTCAAAATGTTTTCATGCAAACATGCTTTCAAATAATTTAATATGTAATTTTCTAGCTGTCCAAGTAAACATTGTTGAGCTACACGGAGCGTATCTATGAGTTGCTCTTCGTTTGAGGTGCCTCAGATTTGCTTCCCCCTCGTTTAAGTACTGAAGAGCTATTCGAAATGACGAGAAGGAAATACTGTGAAGTTCAACTTCCTTTGCTGTAGCTTCGCGGAAATCACCGTATAATAGGCACGCGAAATAGTCACTCTGATAAGCTAATGTTCTTCTTTCAGCACGTATACGAATTCCTTCCACTATGAAAGTTACTTCATCTGTGTTACTTGAGTTGTGAGAACTTAGGGAAATGTTACAGTTCTGATTACTGTCACCCAGATCTTGTGGTGTCGAAATCATTTTTTTTTTATACGCAAATATTAATCTTCACTATGAGGAAAAGACAGCAGGCAAATTCGTTCAAACTAATACTTAACAAACGAACGAAATCTAGATTCACTTGCGAAATATTGAGTCAAGTCATTATTGGACAGTGGAAAATGCATTCAAGCTTTCGCGAACTTACATAGAATGAGCGAAACTACATCTGCAGTCGAACAGTTGACAAGTGCTTTAACGCAACGCTGCTCCGATGATCTCTTGTTGTACCGGCTCCCAGAAACGGAAGTCACCTGACACGTGTTTGCTGACGTTGGGCTGTACTTCCAATGATTTCTTGTTCATTCCTGCTCACAGCAACGGAAGTTATGTGACACTTGCTGCAGGCCCGTGAAGATGCAGTAAGGATCTCCATTATGTCACCACAGATGTCCTTTCTTATGGCTTTTTCCCACGCATTCCTCGAACTGTTGTTGTAAATCACGAAACTGCACTGCGTCTAGTTGTTTCAACGAATTTGTCGTTCGGTGTAGCTTATGGAGGTTCTCGCTATTATCTTGCTTTTTTTTTTTTTTCTCTCTCTGGAAGATTTCTAGTAACTGAATAAACACTTAAAGAATGCCAGGTCGGTATTGCGTTCTAGGTTGGCGATTCAGTTCTAAGGGGGCAACAGAATGTGCATCCGTGTTCTTCTGATAGATTTGTGTTTTCTTATTCAGAATAATGTAAAACAAATAACGGTACAACACCCTCTTGCAGCATATTGGAAGAAATTGATGTTAGTATGATTTCCAGGAATAACTAAGCTGTTTTGATTTATACACAGACATGGCATAAGTACCGGGTGATCCGAAAATAACAGAAAATTTGAAAAATCAATAATTTGCAAAGTATTTACAGTAATCACATGCAGTTTTCACAGAACTGCACAGAAAGACTTGTGATTTTTTATGCATAATGCAGAAATTTAATACCAGAATAGTTACATTTCCGACCACCAGATGGCGCCACAGGTGATTGCGTAGTTGGGGCTGTGGTGTAGTACAGTTCACACCAAAGACATGATTACAAATGTTCCATGTGGTGCCCATCCTTCATGAGCACAGACGAGGGAAGACACTGTACACAGTATTAAACAACATGTCAGGTGGTATTGCAGAATCATGATGCCGGATTGAGTCCTTCAACGTGGCCAATGAAGTTGGCCCATCTCTGAACACCTTTGACTTTCAAGTAGTTCCAGAACCAAAAATCGCATGATGCAAGATCTAGAGACCTGGGAGGCCACTCATGCGGAAAGGAGTGACTTAGGACATGGTTCTCTCTAAACGTTGACCATAGCAGTTGCTTCACAGGAGCAGCAATGTGCGGCGGTGCTCCATCTTGCATGAATGTGACAGTATGGAGTGCTTGCCTCTCTTGCAAGTGTGGGATAATGCTGTTTCTTAACGGCACTGCATATCAATCACCTGTGACAGTAACGGTTTGAAATCCAGAGCTGTGGACTTCCTTAAATAAAAACGGGCCAATAACAAAAGAAGCTGCGAGACCGCACCACACGGTAACTTTTGCCCGATGAGGGTTTTTTTCCACAACTGCATGTGGGTTCTCTGTAGCCCAAATGCGGCAGTTTTGTGTGTTTACACTTCCCTGAAGTGTGAATTGAACTTCATCAGTCCACAGGACCGTTAACAGCCAGTTCGCATCTTCTTCAATGTGCTGAAACACCCAATTCGCAAAATCTCGCCGCTTCGTGAAATCGGCGGGTTGCAGTTCGTGCACATGTTGAATTTTGTAGGGATATCTCTTAAGGATGATCCGTAGTGATCTCCACACAGTTCCATACGAACGCTAGTTCGTCGTGAAACTTCGCGGGCATTGCATTTCCCATGTGTTGAAGCTGTCGATAGGGTGTCGACTTCGTGTTCGGCCTCAGACACGATTGCACCAAATGTTCGGGGTCTTCCGCTTCTTGGACTTCCTGCCAAAGAGCTCATGTCCTCAAACTTTTTCATCATCTGCTTCAGTGCTGAACAAGACATTGGTCATGAATGGAATACGGGATTACATCATACAATACAAATTTTGAAAATGACAATCCGTTTTTGGTGTAAATATGACAAGGATGGTAAGTCAGATAATATCCGAAAACTTGAAAATTTCGTCGTCCTGGAGCGGGAATCGAACCCGCGTCTGCCAGATAGCTCCCGGGTATGCTAATCTGGGCGCTATCTGGCAGACGCGGGTTCGATTCCCGCTCCAGGAAGACGAAATTTTCAAGTTTTCGGATATTATCTGACTTACCATCCTTGTCATATTTACACCAAAAAACGGATTGTCATCTTCAAAATTTGTAAGACATTGGTCCCTTCCCACGTCTCATACGCCGCATTGAACGAAAGAGCGCAATGCTGCACTTGTACTTTGCGAGTTCTGATAAAACAGTTTAACTAACAATGCTTTATCACATAAAGACAACATGCTTATGCATAGCAGTAGCAAATTACCTGGCACCCATTGTTCCCTTTAACATGCAGCTCGCCGTGTTCACCAACAGCAAGAACTTGACTCGCAGCCTAATCAATTGCACAACACTGATAACTCAGTATACCCTCAGGTGTAATTGCAGAACCCACACTGATAAGTCAGTCTGAAATCCTGTTTAAATACTGCCGTTAAGTCGCTCTCTGACCCCTACAGCGCCATCTGGTGGTCAGAAATGTAACTATTCTGGTATTAAATTTCTGCATTATGCACACAAAAATCCCACATCATTCTGTGAAAAACCGCATCTGATTACTGTAAATACTTTGCAAATTATTGCTTTTTCCTATTTTCTGTTACTTTCGGATCACTCGGTATATAGAGACTTGCCGTAATGTTATTTTTGCTGTATAGTGAAGTCTATATTGCATTGCATGCTCGAATTCCCTTTAATATACAGTATTTTGCAGGACAATGTCAGTGAGTAAGTGACACCAAACGAACATGCCTCGACCCAAGGAAGCCAAGGAACTAAGCGACTTTCAGAGAGGACGAGTTACGAGGCAATCAGATCTCGGAGCCAGTTAGCTTCAGATTGCTGCATATTCCTTTTTGTACAGTTAATCGAGTGCTAGTGAAAATCAAGAAGACAGGCAAGGAAGCACCAGCATCACGCACAGTTCTCCCTGGCCCATCACAGAGGTGTCTTTGAGCTGTCAAGCATTTTGTAAAAACCAATCCTCGTAGCAGGGCCGCTGTGATTACAGAACAGCTCCAAGTGAGTTCCAGGACTGCTCAGCTGTAACTTCGCTGACATGGCTATTGTGGAAAAGCGGCTCGACGTAAACCTCTTTTGTAAGAAGCAAAAATTCGTCGCAGATTGGCATGGGCAACAGACATGATTAAGAGACCCTTAGCATTTTGGCACACTGTCATAATCTTGGATGATTCCCGATTTGCACAATTTTGAGACAGTGGCGAGGCCTGGGTGTGGCGATTGCCCAGTCAGAAATTCAGCATGAAGCATGCACAGCCAACTATGAAACATGGCAGTTTTTCAGTCGCGATATGGAGAGCCATATGGATGACTGGTTGTTCAGTCCTCATAGAGAACGTGAAGGCAACATCAATGCACAAAAATACATAACCGTCCTAGAGAGGGGCCTGCTACTAATATTCTCCAGTGATCAGATGTCAAAGACTACCACCTCCTTGTTCATAGAGGATGGCACTCCATGTCATACGGCACAACGTACCCAAACATGGCACTTACAAAACACCATCCAAAAACTGTCGTAGCCAAGCCAGAGCCCTGATAAGAATCCAATAGAACACCTGCGAGTCATATTGGATTGAAAATTACGACGGATGCCACAGAAATCAACCAACATGGCACACCTGCTGGCCTTGTTACACGAATCCTGATCTCATTTCCACAATACCTAACAGGGTGAGAGCCCTGTGTACTGCAAAGGGTATGGCTACACCGAGAAAAACGTTTTGTTAATTCAACAAAAAATTTTGTCGTATACAGTCAACAAATTTTTTTGTTGAATTTGCAAAATTATTTTGTTGAAAATTATTGCTGATTTAACAAAATTTATTGTTATCACGACAAAACGTTTTGTTCATTTAACAAAATGATTTGTCGATTTTTGGGAATTTGTTTGATCCAACAAAACATATAGTTATCATGACAAAATATTTTGTTGCTGCAACAAAACATATTGTCATGATAACAATGTTTTGTTGGATCAAATAAATTCCCAAAAATCGACAAATCATTTTGTTAAATGAACAAAACGTTTTGTCGTGATAACAATAAATTTTGTTAATTCAACAAAAATTTTTGTTGACTGTATGTCGACAAAAAATTTTTTGTTGAATTAACAAAACGTTTTTCTCAGTATACCAGATATTAAATCCATCTACAACTACAGCTTCCATTCCATGCGGACACAAAATTAATATTATTAACAAATAAGGTATCTATTTACCTGTGTCATGTCTGTGTACAGCAGATTACCTTATCCACAAACTTGATATTAGTTGCTCTGCATGCAGATCTTTTTTTTTTTTTTTCTTTCTCTCAACCAGTGATGCAAGTATCGAAATTTCTGGTGATGAAGCAAAGCAGCATTAAAAAAGTTATATAAATCTTCAACAGTATTTTGACTACTAAACGCTTAGAGCATAATATAAATCCGTTTATTCACAGTTGTATAATACAGCATCTTTAAGCCGCCAAGCTTTCGCTCTTCACTGGGAGGATTTTTTAAGTCACTGATCAGACATAAAGTGCAGAGCATTAAAAAGCGTAAGAAAAACAGATGACACACTGTAAAAAAAAAATTATGAAATTCACGAGCCACTTTCCGTCATTTCTTTCGTGAATCAACAAAGCATATTTCCGATACAACCTTTTCCGTAAAATGACAGAAAGAAACCTGAATTTCATGGATTTTCCATACCACGGGAAAATTCTGAATTTTCAGAAACCTTTCCGCAGTTTCTTCCTTATATTGACGGTAAATTACCGTCTTAGAGATGTTTTGACGGAAAATTCTGAATTTTCCGAAACCTTTCCACAGTTTCTTCCTTATATTGACAGTAAATTACCGTTTTAGAGATGTGTTAACGGAGAATTCTGAATTTTCAGAAACTTTAACGCAATTCTTTTCGTATGTTAACGGAGAAATTCCGTTCTAACTTTTTCCGTATCCGCATGACGAGAAATTACCAATAATAGGAGCAATTCGTTAAAATATTTGAGGTTTGATTAACTTTTAAATTTCAATCATCTGTCGAATTTTGAAGTTCCGTAGCGAGATCGGATATTGTGGATAGCATATCACATGAATTTTGTTTATTGTGGCACAGGATATTTCTCCTCCTCTCCCCTATTTTGTGTACCAGCTATTTAATATATGTTACATATCAAACCAGCGTGAAAATACTCTCGTTGAGTTTGCAGAGGCAGAAGGATTTTTCATCTTGAACTCCTTCTTCAAGAAAAAGCCACACAGGAAATGGACATGGAGACATCCAACTGGGATGACAAGTGAAATTGATTTTATTATGTGTAACAAAAAATTCGTCATAGAAGACTGCAGTGTGCTAAACAAGTTCAACACAGGTAGTGACCATAGATTGGTGAGATGTAAGATGCACCTCAACACTAAACTTGAACGTGGCAAGCTCATAAGACAAACAAAACCTATTGACATAACCAACCTTAAAAAACACCATAATACCTTCAAGTTGGAACTGAAGAACAGGTTCTCTGCTTTGGAAGGCCTAACATCGGAAGAAGTGGACATCTCTGAAGTTAACAGAAAAGTAACCAAAGCTCTTATGGAAACAGCAACAAAATTAGCTGTGTCTAAGAACAAGTTGCATGTAAACAAATTATCAGGAAAAACGAAAATGTTGATGCAAAAAAGAAGAGAGATGAGGACAACTAAAGAAGATGTGACTTCCAAAGTGGAATATATAGAGCTATGCAAGACAGTAAGGAAAAGTATCACTGAAGACGTAAGAAAATTCAACTGTGAACTAGTAAGGAAAGCAATTGAAAACAACCAAAGCCTAAAGATAGCAAAGGGACATCTCAGTAAGGGAAGAAAACAGATTATGGCACTGAGAAAAGAAGATTGTTCTGTAACAAGAAATAGAGGCGAAATTTTGACAAGAGTGAAAGATTTCTACTCCAAATTATATGAAAGGGATGATACATGCACTCCAGACATCATGAAAGATACCAGTACCAGAGTTCCTCCAGTCCTTCCAGCAGAAGTTGCACATGCAATCAAGAACATGAAGCGGGGAAAAGCTCCAGGAGAAGATGGAATTACTGTAGACATCATACAAGAAGCAAGTGGAGAAATCGAAACAGTACTCGCCCAAATTTTCACTCGATGCCTTAATGAAGGAAAGATTCCTGAGGATTGGAACACCGCTACAATGATCCTGCTACATAAGAAAGGTGACACTGAGGATCTCGGAAACTACAGACCTATCAGCCTCCTATCAGTAGTTTATAAAATCTTCACTAAAGTTCTTTCACACCGCTTGAAGGTAACACTGGACATGGCTCAACCGAGAGAACAAGCTGGATTCAGGAGTGGCTACAGCACAATAGATCATATCCACGTACTGAGAGAACTAATTGAAAGAGCGAGGGAATATGAACTTCCATTGTGCATGGCTTTTATCGATTATGAAAAAGCCTTTGATTCGGTGAAACCATCAGCAGTTACAATGGCTCTGAAAACCTGCGGTATTGAAGATGCATACATTAATATTATTAATAACATCTATGAAAATGCAAGTGCAAAGATTCGGCTGTTTGAAAATACAACACACATAAAAATTGGAAAGGGAGTGAGACAAGGTGACACCATATCTCCGAAGCTCTTTAATGCCACATTGGAGAGTGTTTTTCAGTCGCTGAGCTGGGAAAACAAAGGGATAAAGATTAATGGAGATTATCTAACCCACCTTCGTTTTGCTGATGACGTAGTCATTTTTGCAACTACCCCATCAGAGCTGCAGAGTATGATCCAGGAACTTGCTGACAAGAGTAAAGAAGTGGGATTAAAAATGAACTTTCAGAAGACAAAAGTGATGTTCAATGCTTTTACAAGAAATGAAGATTTATCGATTGATGGAGAAAAGCTGGAGATAACAGACACGTACGTTTATCTTGGACAGCAGATATCAAGTGAGGGTCACATTGATGAAGAAATTAATCGGCGTACAAAACTTGCCTGGAGAGCATTTGGAAGAAACAGCATAATTTTCAAGAGCAATATGCCATTATGTCTTAAAAGAAAAGTGTTTGATCAATGCATCCTTCCAGTGCTTACGTATGGTGCAGAGACGTGGACCTTAACTAAAAGAGACATACAAAGGCTGCAGACAACTCAAAGCAGCATGGAGAGGTGCATGCTTGGTGTAACCAGGAGAGATAAGAAGAGGAACTCGTGGATCCGAAAAATGACAAGAGTGGAAGACATCATGATCAGAGTTAAATCCCTGAAATGGCAATGGGCTGGACATACTGCCAGAAGGACAGATCATCGATGGACAGCTGAAATTTTAGATTGGATTCCAAGGGGCAGGAAAAGACCCAGAAGAAGACCACATGGGAGATGGGTGGATGAAATTCGAAAGTATGCAGGGGTGACATGGAGGAGACTGGCACAAGACAGACCGTTGTGGAGGAAACTTGGGGAGACCTTCGTCCAGCAGTGGATTGATAATGGTTGACAATGATGATGATGATGACATATCACTAAGCTGTTCTCTGAGATTCAGAGGTTAGCTCCAAAAAGAAATACAAACTTCCAAATATTTTTACTTATTGTTGTCGTATCAAACTTCGCCATTTACAGCGATCTTGACATACAACTCGTGCTTCACTGATATCCATTACACGCCGTACACAAGATCTTTTATACTTCATACTCATAATCTTTTTCTCATGCAGACACTCCTGAATCTGATCCACCCATGTCTTCCTTGGCCTTCCTCTTCCTTTCCTTCCTGCCACTTGGGCTGAAAATATTTTCTTAGTAAGCATTTCATCACTCATTCTTTCAACATGGCCAAACCACCGAAGCATATTGGTCTCCACCTTGCTAACAACATTTTGCTTTACATCACACAACTGCTATACATCTTCATTCTCACACAATCAGATCGCGTCTTGCCACAAACCCCACATAAGTAACGCATATCTCCAGCACACAAATGACTCCTATGCTTCTTCTGCAGTACCCAGGTTTCACTGCCATACATCAGAGTAGGAACAATTACTGTTTCATACACAGCCATGCGGGACTCTCTAGAGAACCCATCATTCCTGTGAAAACCTCCCAGAGCAGCTATGACTTTCAAAGAAGAATTCACTCGCCTACTGATTTCACCATCCAACTTGTTCTCTCTGTCAAACATGCTTCCTAAATACACAAACTCACTCACCTGGTCAATCACAGTGCCATTTATACTTACATTACATTCAGTGCTACCTGTTCCTCTCTCAAACACCATAACTTTGGTTTTTCCCTTATTTATACTCAGTTTGAATTTCATGCAAACTTCGTGCATCCGAGTCAACATACTCTGCAACTCACTTTTGCTCTCTGCCAACAGGACAGTGTCATCAGCAATCTGCACTTACGGATATCACCAAGACATAAACCACTATTATCTATTTTGGCCTCACGCATGCATGCGTCCTTAAATATATTAAACAGTCATGGTGACATTACACAACCTTGTCTAACTCCTGCACCAATGGAAAACCATTTTGATAAAACACCATTCACTCGTACACAAGCTCTACTACCAGCATACATGGCTTTTACACTATTAAGTAGATTCCCAGTAACACCATATTCATTCAGTACCTTCCACAAAAGTGTCCTATTGACTTGGTCGTAAGCTTTCTCTAAATCTATGAAGGCAGTAAAAACTTTCTTCCCAACAGCCAGATACTTTTCAATCATCATGCGTAATGCAAAAATCTGGTTAGTGCAGCCTTTACCAGGCATAAAACCACTCTGAATGTCCCACACTTTCTCTGATGTAAGACCCCATACTTTTTCAATAACAACCTTACCAAACGCTTTCCCTGGCACACTCAGTAGGCTAATACCACGATAGTTCTTGCATTCAGTCTGATCACCTTTTCCCTTATACAAGGGAACAATGATAGCATCCTTTCAATCCCGAGGGACCATTCCTAACTCCCAGCACAACTGGCAAATTTCAGTTAACCAGTCAATTATCGAGTCACCACCATACTTCAACATCTCTGCAGTTATGCCATCAACTCCTGGAGCCTTACCATTCTGAAGAGATTTTAGAGCTTTACACACTTCTTCTCTTGAGATCCCTCCTGTGCTTTCATCCCTCATTGTGACATCATCTGCATCTGTCTCAGAATCATTTTTGCTCTTCTGATCTAATAACTCACAGAAGTATTCGCCCCATCTGTCACTTAACTCATTGGGCTCCCATATCATTTCCCCAATCTCATTCTTCACACGACTTACAACTTTGTTTCCCCTATTTTTCCTGAGTCTCATGTACTTCCAGAAGGACTTACTATCTTTCCAAATAGCCAGTTCATGCCTTTCCACTTTCTCTTTCCTATCTTTTGCCTTACTGTGGCGAACCAGCTTAGCAGCTTCACGCTTCTTACAGCGATATTCATCCACAGATATTCTACCTTGCAACATCCCCAAATAGGCTTTCTTCTTTTTCTTTACTGCCTCATCAATCTCACTATTCCACCAAGCATCACCTCTATTGTTACCCACTATTGTGGTGCCACAGACCTCTTTAGCAGCAGTAACAACACAGTTCTTAAAACATTCCCACTTCTTTTCTACATCCCTCTCACAAGATTTCAGATCCTTCAGTCGTTCTCTGAGTAAGTCCGAATACTGCTGATGATCTTCAAGGAGCCTATCAACCTTTATTCTTTCTATCCTGGGTCTCTTCCTATTCCTTTTCCTCCAACCAACATTAAGTTTCACTCGTGACACTACCAAGTAATGATCAGAACCAACATCCGCACCTCTCATCACACGGGTGTCAACAACTAAGTGTTTCAAACGCTGATCGTAAACAACAAAATCTATCACACTCTTTTGACCAAGAGTACGATTTTCCCAAGTATATGTGTGGATATACTTGTGGTTGAAAAATGTATTAGATAAAAACAAATCATTCTCAATGCAGAGTTCAATTAATCTTTCACCATTATCATTCACACAAGGATCATTAAACTTACCCAGAACATTGTCAGAAATTGCATTCTGCACACCTACTCTAGCATTGGAATCCCCTGCTATTATAACTTTTTCTTTAGCACCAAACTGGCTCAAAACAACTTTTAGCTCATTCCAGAAATCTTCTTTCTTATCAGAAGGTTCCGAGTCACAAGGAGCATACACTACAACAATTACAATTCTCTGAAGTTTCACTTTCAAACGAATCCAGAGAATTCTCTCACTTATGCAACTATAATGAACCAAGTTGTTCTTCATCTTTTCACTTAAAATCACACCTACACCAGCCTGTCCTCTCATATTATCCAATACTCCAGACCACACACTCACAGTGCCATTCACTTCTTCTACCCCAATTTCCTTCTTTTTGGTTTCACTTACACACAGCACATCCAGTCTATACTTATTGATCTCCTCAATCACCTCACTCATCTTGCCATTTATATCTCTAGTATTCTATACACCAATCTTACATTCACTCAGCCGAGATCGCTTTCTCATACGCCGTTTAGAAAGTTAAGGTAGATTCCGTGGTGGACCGTCCTTCTCAAGTGTGGTAGGTCCACCATATCCCACACTTGAGTCACTCTTAATATTTCTTTTTGTCTTTTTAATCAGGTAAGTACATCAGTGGAGGGGATTAGCCCACAGCTGAGGGTTCCAGTTGGTCATTCAACCTAAGGATTCTGAAACAAAACCCAGTGAGTTGGGGTCTCAGCCTCTCCTTGACAAATGTCAACCCCGCCTTCTCGTGGTACATCCTGTTCCCACTAAAGGGGCTCTGACGACTGCCAATAGCGGTATAACTATACCATCGGTATTAGAGGAAATGCTATCCCACACTCACCATCCCGCTTGGCCAGCGTGGTGAGTTATGGCCAAACCCCTCCAAAATGACTCCACAACTTAAATCTTGGCCCTCAGTCTCCGGCAGCTGGAATGTACCTGGCCAAGGCAGCAGCCAGTGCGACATGAAGGCAGAGGGTGCTAAGAATCACCGGAGGACCGGATTAGGCTGCTATTTGATGCTGACCTTGGCTACGTATAATGGACGCTCCCTATCTTCTGATTCAAGGCTTCTTGAATTGGAAGAGGAACTACAAAGGATCAAGTGGGACATCGTCGGGCTAAGTGAGGTAAGGAGAAAAGGAGAAGATCTCATTGAACTGAAAAGTGGACATCTCGTCTACTATCGTGTGACTGATACTGGCAGAACTAGTGGTGTTGGATTTATAATAAACAAGAAACTGAAAGATAAAGTTGTAGAAGTTGAAAGTTCCTGTGACAGAGCTGCACGACTCGTTATCCAGCTCTCGAGAAGATACCAGGCTCAGATTATTCAAGGTTATGCACCCACCACAAGTCATCCTGAAGAAGAAATTGAAGAATTTTATGAGGAAATTCGTCATCTAAATAATAAAGGTAAGCAGCACTTGAAGATAATTATGGGAGATTTCAATGCAAAAATAGGGCAAGGGCAACAGAATGAAACTTCAGTAGGTAAATTCGGTCACGGCAACAGAAACCAGCGTGGAAATACCCTCGTTGAGTTTGCAGAGGCAGAAGGGTTTTTCATCTTGAACTCCTTCTTCAAGAAAAAGCCACACAGGAAATGGACATGGAGACATCCAAATGGGACGACAAGTGAAATTGATTTTATTATGTGTGACAAAAAATTTGTCGTAAAAGACTGCAGTGTGCTAAACAAGTTCAACACAGGTAGTGACCATAGATTGGTGAGATGTAAGATGCACCTCAACACTAAACTGAAATGTAGCAAGCTCATAAGACAAACAAAATGTATTGACATAACCAACCTTAAAAAAACACCATAATACCTTCAAGTCGGAACTGAAGAACAGATTTTCTGCTTTAGGAGGCCTAACATCAGAAGAAGTGGATATTTCTGAAGTTAACAGAAAAGTAACCAAAGCTCTTATGGAAACAGCAACAAAATTAGCTGGGTCTAAGAACAAGTTGCATGTGAACAAATTATCAGGAAAAACCAAAATGTTGATGCAAAAAAGAAGCGAGATGAGGACAACTAAAGAAGATGTGACTTCCAAAGTGGAATATATAGAGCTATGCAAGACAGTACGAAAAAATATCACTGAAGACGTAAGGGAATTCAACTGTGAACTAGTAAGGAAAGCAATTGAAAACAACCAAAGCCTAAAGATAGCAAAGGGACATCTCAGTAAGGGAAGAAAACAGATTATGGCACTGAGAAAAGATGGTTCTCTAACAAGAAATAGAGGCGAAATTTTGACAAGAGTGAAAGATTTCTACTCCACATTATATGAAAGGGATGATACATCTACTCCAAACATCATGAAAGGTACCAGTACCAGAGTTCTTCCAGTCCTCCCAGCAGAAGTTGCACATGCAATCAAGAACATGAAGCGGGGAAAAGCTCCAGGAGAAGATGGAATTACTGTAGACATCATACAAAAAGCAAGTGGAGAAATCGAAACAGTACTCTCCCAAATTTTCACTCGATGCCTTAATGAAGGGAAGATTCCTGAGGATTGGAACAACGCTACAATGATCTTGCTACATAAAAAATGTGACATTGAGAATATCAGGAACTACAGACCTGTCAGCCTCCTATCAGTGGTTTATAAAATCTTCACTAAAGTTCTTTCACACCGCTTAAAGGTGACACTGGACATGGCTCAACCGAGAAAACAAGCTGGATTCAGGAGTGGCTACAGCACAATAGATCATATCCATGTACTGAGAGAACTAATTGAAAGAGTGAGGGAATATGAACTTCCATTGTACATGGCTTTTGTCGATTATGAAAAAGCCTTTGATTCGGTGAAACCATCAGCAGTTACAATGGCCCTGAAATCCTGCGGTATTGAAGATGCATACATTTATATTATTAATAACATCTATGAAAATGCAAGTGCAGAGATTCGGCTGTTTGAAAATACAACACACATAAAAATTGGAAAATAAGTGAGACAAGGTGACACCATATCTCCGAAGCTCTTTAATGTCACATTGGAAAATGTCTTTCAATCACTGAACTGGGAAAAGAAAGGGATAAAGATTAATGGAGATTATCTAACCCACATTCGTTTTGCTGATCACATCATCAGTCATTTTTCAACTACCCCATCAGAGCTGCAGAGTATGATCCAGGAACTTGCTGACAAGAGTAAAGAAGTGGGATTAAAAATGAACTTTCAGAAGACAAAAGTGATGTTCAATGCTTTTACAAGAAATGAAGATTTATCGATTGATGGAGAAAAGCTGGAGATAACAGACACATATGTTTATCTTGGACAGCAGATATCAAGTGAGGGTCACATTGATGAAGAAATTAATCGGCGTACAAAACTTGCCTGGAGAGCTTTTGGAAGAAACAGCATAATTTTCAAGAGCAATATGCCATTATGTTTTAAAAGAAAAGTGTTTGATCAATGCATCCTTTCAGTGCTTACGTATGGTGCAGAGACATGGACCTTAACTAAAAGAGACATACAAAGGCTGCAGACAACTCAAAGAAGCATGGAGAAGTGCATGCTTGGTGTAACCAGGAGAGATAAGAAGAGGAACTCATGGATCCGAAAAATGACAAGAGTGGAAGACATCATGATCAGAGTTAAATCCCTGAAATGGCAATGGGCTGGAAATACTGCCAGAAGGACAGACCATCGATGGACAGCCGAAATTTTAGATTGGATTCCAAGGGACAGGAAAAGACCCAGAAGAAGACCACATGGAAGATGGGTGGATGAAATTAGAAAGTATGCGGGAGTGACATGGAGGAGACTGGCACAAGACAGACCATTGTGAAGGAAACTTGGGGAGACTTTCGTCCAGCAGTGGATTGATAATGGTTGACAATGATGATGATGATGAACACTGCATAAAGCAATTTCAGCCCCAACATTATTGCCAGACTCTCTAAATCCTGTTCTGCTGTTATGGGAAATAAATATAAATATACAGATTCTATTCAGTATATACCAGGTAATTACCAAGTGGATTAAAAAAAAGCTCAAAAAAGAAAATATCAAAATAGGCATCAGACAAGGTGCTTTAATTGCACAACAACTGAGGAGCAATAAAGACCCATCAAAATCTGAGAACAAAAGTCGAGTTTACTTAATGCCTCTTTACTCACCAGAAATGCACTAAGAAAAAATACAGAGGAATGACCAAAAGAGCTTTATCAACCCGCATCAAAGAGCATAACTGAAATTTTAAATATTCTAAAAAAAAAAAAAACTACTGATCTAGTTAAAACAGTTATTAATTAAAGGATTTACACCTGTTTGGGAGGAAGGAAAAGTCATTTCACATTACACAAGTTGGAAACGAACTTTTATCTGGAAATCTATTGAAATTTTAACCAATTTTTAAGCTGGCAACAAGGACCCATCCCTCAAAATTAACAAATATGGGATAATTTTCTCACATCGTTTTCACAAAATATTAATGAACAATTAAAGTGTTCCGAAAAGTCAACGATTCCAGCCGAAAGATGGCATTACAGGACCACAACCCTGTGATAAAGGATTTAAAAGCTGATCAGGAATGGAGCAACATACACAATCTGATGGGTGACGAGAGCACTAACTGCTGAAACCATGGTCCCGTAATAGTTTCTTCCCTGATATTTTAATAAGTATCATCTTTGATTTAAAATCTTCCTAAGTATAATGAAATGCCATTAGCAATTTTTGCTCTGGTTTATTATACAGTATTACAATTATTCAGTTATACCATGAGAAAATTAAGTGTAAAATTGGAATTTTAAACATGTAATTTTTACTTTTGGCTTTGCAGTTTAAACCAGGAGATGCTTATTTGCAAAATTCAAATCCTGATAACTTTAACTACAGGTTTACAATTTACATACTCTCTACTGCACATGTGATTATTTTCTCAGATGGGAAAACTGATTTTACCAGCAGAACTGTCTTTTAAATTGCACAAATTCTAATTTATTGTATCCACAAACTTAAATTATATGGGAAAATAATGCAAACTTCATCAGTGTACTTCAAGTTGAATAGTTGTGTGCAAAAGTTTATTTGTGCATATGCAAGTGACAAGGTTCTTAAAAAAAGTGTGTGTGTGTGGGGGGGGGGGGGGGAGTGCTTAAAAGTCCTTAAAAATTTTGTGTGTGTGTGTGGAAGAGAAAGAGTGGAAACTTTTTCACTAATGATTCTCAAATACTGTAACAGTTAAAGTCTAGGATGCAAAGTTAACCATTATACATTTAGATACGGTTATGAAAAACCAGTAACTCACATATGGCCCAGTATTACATTGTAATATTTTGTAGTGAGAGTTATATTTACTTCTATAACTTGTGTTTTGTACATAGTTCAAATGCTAGAAGAGGCATTCTATGAGTTCTAAATGTACTGTATCTGTTCCTTGTGTTCTGGCAGCATTATACCATAGTTTTTTTGTTTTATCTAGTCCTTGGTAACTTAAAAGCACTTCTTTTTTCAAGCTATGTTAGTCCTTGGTAATATATCTTGATTCTGTCTTGTAAAGTAGATACCTCTTTGGCTTGCTTCCTGAATCTTTTTATGGTCTCTGAGCATGTTACATGGCTTTAGAGGCACTGAAGTACCAGGATATCAAAGTATGGTGCAGAACCTGTTTTGTCCATTCTTACACTCGTGGAGAATGGTTGATAAATTCCTTTGTGTGTGTGTGTGTGTGTGTGTGTGTGTGTGTGTGTGTGTGTGTGTGTGTGTGTGTGTTAAAAATTCAAAAGTTGCCTGTAAATTCACATTTATGGCTTTATTTGCTAATATTAGGTGATATAATGAATGACCTTTTTCAATTCCAACAACTGATATCCAGAGGGGGTGGGGCTTTGTCATTTTTATGCTATCAAAGCATAATTCAGTACTGCCAAGGATTGTATCATACAGTCTTAGAATTTATTGAATGCCCTCTGTACTTTGATTCTATTTCTTATAGTAATATGACGTTTAAATTGCATCACTGCCTGTTCCTACTTTTATGTATTGATTATTTAATTATATTTCTTACGTAGGACTTTGTAGTCGCCAAACATCATCAAGCCTCTCAGATTCTTCTTTTACTGGTGGTTTAGAAATAAAATTTCTTAGAACTCCAAAGGACATTTCGAATGAAAGGTAAAAGGAAATTTTATTAACAGGTGAAACACTAGATTTAAAAATATTTTGGGGGGAAATTTAGTTTTAAAAATGTTCACAAATGTGTGAAAAAGTTGCTGGCACTTTATGATGTTTTAATAATACTCCAAAAATTTCACTCTTGAGTGACTGTTGTATATGTATGAGTATGTAAGGTCAGGTGATGCGCAACATCACAGCCTCTCCTTAACAAATGTCAACCCTGCCTTCTCGTGGTGCATCCTGTTCCCACTAAAGGGGCTCTGATGACCGCAAATAGCGGTATAACTATACCATCAGGAATAGAGGAAATGCTATCCCACACTAACCAACCCGCTTGGCCAGCCTGGTGAGTTATGGCCAACCCCTCCAAAATGACTCCACAACTTAAATCTTAGCCCTCAGTCTCCGGCAGCTGGAATGTACCTGGCCAAGGCAGCAGCCAGTGCGACATGAAGGCAGAGGGTGCTAAGAATCACCGGAGGACCGGATTAGGCTGCTATTTGATGCTGACCTTGGCTACTTACAATGAACGCTCCCTATCTTCTGATTCAAGACTTCTTGAATTGGAAGAGGAACTACAAAGGATCAAGTGGGTCATCGTCGGGCTAAGTGAAGTAAGGAGAATATCTCATTGAACTGAAAAGTGGATATCTCTTCTACTATCGTGGGACAGATACTGGCAGAACTAGTGATGTTGGATATATAATAAACAAGAAACTGAAGGATAAAGTTGTAGAAGTTGAAAGTTCCTCTGACAGAGCTGCACGACTCGTTATCCAACTCTCGAGAAGATACCAGGCTCAGATTACTCAAACTTATGCACCCACCACAATTCATCCTGAAGAAGAAATTGAGGAATTTTATGAAGGAATTCGTCATCTGAATAATAAAGGCAAGCGGCACTTGAAGATAATTATGGGAGATTTCAATACAAAAATAGGGCAACAGAATGAAACTTCAGTAGGTAAATTCGGTCACTGCAATAGAAACCAGCGTGGAAATACTCTCGTAGATGTAACTTGATTGACATTAAATGTCCGTCATTACTTGTCTCTTGATTTTAATTGCTGATACTATGCCCCATACGTATCTAACATCATTTGATAATCTCCCGATTGCAGAACTTGCACAACGTGTGAAACAGTAATGACGGACATTTAATGTCAGTCAAGGTACATTATGGCTACGTAAAAAGTATGTTCATCGCAAATTGGCGAAATTTGAACAACGATATATTTTACTCTCGTAGAGTTTGCAGAGGGTGAAGGGTTTTCATCATGAACTCCTTTTTCAAGAAAAAGCTGCAAAGAAAATGGACATGGAGGCATCCCAATGGATGGACAAGTAAAATTGATTTTATTATGTGTAACAAGAAATTTGTCATGAAAGACTGCAGTGTGCTGAACAAGTTCAACACAGGTAGTGACCATAGAATGGTAAGATGCACCTCAATGCTAAACTTGAGCGTGGGAAGCTCATAAAACAAAGAAAGTGTATTGATGTGACCAACCTTAAAAAGCATCATAATACCTTCAAATTGGAACTAAGGAACAGATTCTTTGCTCTAGGTCTAACATCAGAAGAAGTGGACATCTCTGAAGTTAACAGAAAAGTAACCAAAGCTCTTATGGAAACAGCAACAAGATTAGCTGGGTCACGCATGTGAACAAATTATCAAGTTGCATGTGAACAAATTATCAGGAAAAACCAAAATGTTGATGCAAAAAAGAAGAGAGATATGAGGACAATTAAAAAAGATGTGACTTCCAAAGTGGAATATATAGAGCATATTGATGCGAACTCGGCCGCTCTGCCAATTGTTGCGGTCTCATGGGTCATTGTCCCACCATTGACCACCAATTGATACGGTACCGGGCCGAGCCGGATTATGTATTCACCGCTCGCCACCAATTGATACCGCCGCTGGCACCAATTGATACAAACGTGCCGAGTGATATAATTTATTAACACTCATGGTCTCGATCCCACCTCAGTCTGCAATTTATCTGCTATTTGGATACAAGACCGTGGGTTCTTGTAATTCGGGAGCTGGCATGTTTTAGCAAGAACGTTAGCGGCTTGCTGAAACACAGGAATTTAATACAAGGAATTATCCACAACACCAGAGCCCTTAAAATGACTAGAGTAAGATTAACAATTAAACATCTTTATTTGTAGGAGGAAACTATCCCAGGGCATTTCCCACGGTGATACAAACACATGTTATGCTCCCAATTCGGAGCAAATGCCATCTACCTCGGGATTCAAGAATCAGACTTCCGCCTCAAAAGGGTGTATCAAAGTTCAAATTTAGAGTCAGGGTTCATTTAATGTTCTCAGTTCCTCCGCTCAGTGACAGGATAACAATAGAAAGAAAAAAAGTACTCACATATTGTTGACTGCTTGTTTTAGTAATCCAGGCTATAGAAATCACTATTCAAATTATTATGAGGATCTGTCGACACCGCACACACTGTTGCGCTATATTTTCATTTGATAGTCCTTTCACCTGTGTGATTTAAGCGCCGGAAGATTTTTACTTCCTTCGATGAGTACCAGCCTTAAACGCGATTTCACCTGTGTGTAACAGAGGGTCTTCACTAATTTGTTGGTTTTTCCACTCTTTCTTTCAATGTTGCAGAGAGAGCATTTCTCCTCTCTTCCTCGACCGCTCGTGGGAGGGGGGAAAGTAATGCCCACAGCCGACTCCTCTTTGCACAGCATTCAATCCATGCAGTTTCCGCCCTCCAAACTCGGCAGAGGGGACGCTATAGAACGGACAGGGGTATCTCTTTCAAACTCCGTCAAGAAAGTTCGTCGGCAGCAAGGAAGAAACGCTCACATACTGCTTCGGAAAGGTCAGCGACCTCCACACGTGAGATGGAGACGGCATTTTAGGAAGGCTGGTTCGCTAGTCGTGTTTCACTAATGCTTTTTAGTAGACCTTCTCAATTTGGTATATTTGGTGGTCTTACCCAGCCGCCTAATTATTGTTAAGCTCTCCTCTTTCCTCGTACTCTGGCAGTTTACCGCTATGCTAGAAGTACCGTGGCAATCTTAGGTAAGCGTCGGACGTCAGGTTTCGCACGTAGCAGGCTCGCTACGTTTGACCGCTGCGTAAAGCCATATCGCATATTCTCCTCGTAGCAATTCCTCGGTGTCTACCGAGATAACTACTTGTCTCTTTTTCGGCCACTTTTTGGCTATCCTCTGTCACATGACTTCATCTGATTCTTTTCAGTCGACACTTGAAATTTCTCTCGTGCCTTTCGTACAGAGCACCGTCACTTCCGCCGAATAGTTTCGTTTCTGACCCTCGCCCCTCATAATCGTAATTTTCAGCATTCCCTACAGATTTTTGTCACTAATGGCACACTTGAAGTCGTATTTATGAGAGTCTGTGTGCCTCTCAGTTGCCGTTTGGGTGGTCCCCTGTTGCTAAGCAGACCCCCAGAGGCGATCTCCTAATTCCTTTTGTGTCCACCCAGACAAAGAGAACTACACAACTTCCCCAATTAAAAAGGAGTTAATTTCCCAATTTAATTTGCAATAGGCCAAATATTTAATTTAATCGTCAACATAATTTAACCACGCCTATCAAGTCTGTTCCCCATTTTAATAGTAATTAATTTAGACCCAATTTTCGTATCAATATATATATGAAAGGGATGATACAAGACAGTACAAAAATGTATCACTAAAGACGTAAGGAAATTCAACTGTGAAACTAGTGAGGAAAGCAATTGAAAAAAAAACAAAGCCTAAAGATAGCAAAGGGACATCTCAGTAAGGGAAGAACACAGATTATAGCACTGAGAAAAGAAGATGGTTCTGTAACAAGAAATAGAGGCGAAATTTTGACAAGAGTGAAAGATTTCTACTCCAAATTATATGAAAGGGATGATACATGTACTCCAGACATCATGAAAGGTACCAGTACCAGAGATCTTCCTGTCCTCCCAGCAGAAGTTGCACATGCAATCAAGAACATGAAGCGGGGAAAAGCTCCAGGAGAAGATGGAATTACTTAGACATCATACAAGAAGCAAATGGAGAAATTGAAACAGTACTCGCCCAAGTTTTCATTCGATGCCTTAATGAAGGGAAGATTCCTAAGGATTGGAACAATGCTACAATGATCCTGCTACATAAAAAAGGTAACATTGATGATCTCAGGAACTACAGACCTATCAGTCTCCTATCAGTGGTTTATAAGATCTTCACTAAAGTTCTTTCACACCGCTTGAAGGTAACACTGGACATGGCTCAACCGAAAGAACAAGCTGGATTCAGGAGTGGCTACAGCACTATAGATCATATCCACGTACTGAGAGAACTAATTGAAAGAGCGAGGGAATATGAACTTCCATTGTGCATGGCTTTTATTGATTATGAAAAGGCCTTTGATTCAGTGAAACCATCAGCAGTTACAATGGCTTTGAAATTCTGCAGTGTTGAAGATGCATACATTAATATTATTAATAACATCTATGAAAATGCAAGTGCAAAGATTCGGCTGTTTGATTATACAGCACACATAAACATTGGAAAGGGAGTGAGACAAGGTGACACCATATCTCTGAAGCTCTTTAATGTCACATTGGAAAATGTCTTTCAATCACTGAACTGGGAAAACAAAAGGATAAAGATTAATGGAGATTATCTAACCCACCATCGTTTTGCTGATGACGTAGTCATTTTTGCAACTACCCCATCAGAGCTGCAGAGTAGGATCCAGGAACTTGCTGACAAGAGTAAAGAAGTGGGATTAAAAATGAACTTTCAGAAGACAAAAGTGATGTACAATGCTTTTACAAGAAATGAAGATTTATCGATTGATGGAGAAAAGCTGGAGATAACAGATGCATACGTTTATCTTGGACAGCAGATATCAAGTGAGGGTCACATTGATGAAGAAATTAATCGACGTATGAAACTTGCCTAGAGAGCTTTTGGAAGAAACAGCATAACTAGTCTTAAAAGAAAAGTGTTTGATCAATGCATCCTTCCAGTGCTTAGGTATGGTGCAGAGACGTGGACCTTAACTAAAATAGACATACAAAGGCTGCAGACAACTCAAAGCAGCATGGAGAGGTGCATGCTTGGTGTAACCAGGAAAGATAAGAAGAGGAACTCGTGGATCCGAAAAATGACAAGAGTGGAAGACATCATGATCAGAGTAAAATCCCTGAAATGGCAATGGGCTGGACATACTGCCAGAAGGACAGAACATTGATGGACAGTCGAAATTTCAGATTGGATTCCAAGGGACAGGAAAAGACCCAGAAGACGAACACATGGAAGATGGGTGGACGAAATTTGAAAGTATGCAGGAGTAACATGGAGGAGACTGGCGCAAGACAGACTGTTGTGGAAGAGGCTTGGAGAGACCTTTGTCCAGCAGTGGATTGATAATGGTTGACAATGATGACGATGATGTATGAGTGGTGTTATTTGCATTATTAAGATAAATATTGCTACATCACCACTGCCATATTGAGATATCCAGAATAATCATGCTTTTTTCATTCTGATTTAAAAACATGTTTTTAAGCAAGATGTAGTACTGTAAAAATATTTGGAAATTATGTTCACTTTACATTTGAATGATTCAGAAATTCATCTCGGACTAAATACATTTTCATTAATCCAGTTAATTTTTCTTAAATCTCTTCCACTGTAACCGAAAAATATTTAACATTAACCAATGAGTCCATCTAACTTACAGAAGTTTCTTTGTTTGTATGTGTCACATTTATTAGATTCTAATATTTCCACAGTTATATTTTATCTGAGATTATTCTCATTTGGAAGGTACACAACTTTTAGACATTTTTGTTTGGACTTTATTTCCTTATACGTGTGAATCATTTCAAGTTATGAGCTCTCTGAGCCACACTTCAGTTTCTTTTTGCTTACAATGCATCTGTATTCTGTCACAGCATGCATTTTGACCTCATCCCCTCCTAGTTGCTCTTTAAACTTTCTGTGACACCATTGTAAAACTGGAAATACTCCTTGTGTTGTATCAGCCATTAGTCTATCATTCTTCTATAGTTAGCGTCTTTTAAAAAAAAAAAATTGAAACAAGTTTCTTTTTGTTTTTTAATGCTAACCTAGCTGTAGTACTAGCCATGCTGCAGGAGTTTTTTCGATGCCTTTTTATCACCAAGCCAGTGCTTCTTAGTGTATAACTGATGATGAAGCGTACTTCAATTGACAAGCTTTATTCAAGTTAAATTCTCAGAATGTAATATAACTTGGTAAGTCTCAACTACCCATTTGGTTTACGTGGCTATATTATATGTTAATAGTTGTATAACTATTATCACTGTTACACACGTTATAAAAGTCTTCAAGTTGAATGCACATATGCCACGCAATTTCTGCTGTAACATATTTCAGGATGTGGGATATAAAATATTTCAACTATTATAATTTGTTCAAAATGACGGCACTTACGCACAATGGCACAATTGGGAAGATTATTGTTGGCTGTCCCTACTCACCGGCATCTATCTCAGACGTTCGGGAGTTGACAGTCTGCAGACCAAGTTCGTAGAACATAAAAACACTCGTAGGTTTATATGGAAACTTACAACCAGAGTCGAGATTCCAATAAAAAATGAAGATGAAGTTTAAAAGAATCAATGAAATAAAAGACTATATAAGGTGTGATTTAAATTATCGTTTATCGACGTCGTCTTCAAGTAAAATCAAGCAATAAAAGAACATTTGTAGTCATACCGAGACCAAGAGGTTAGCATAGAATTTGGACAGAAAGCAAAAAATTACTTGTAATGGGCACTCACTACTCAAACACTACCAGACTAGTTTCGATCCGTTTACTTCACGGTCGTCTTTAGTGGTACAACTATCGTCAGTCAATGTTAAACAAGGTTGATACAATGTGCCGACTTCCACGTATCTTCCTGACTTGTATGTTCCACGTTGATCTGTCAATGTAGAACATCCAAGTCAGGAAGATACGTGGAAGTCGGCATATTGTACCAACCTTGTTTAACATCGACCGACGATAGTTGTACCACTGAAGACGACCGTGAAGTAAACGGATCGAAACTAGTCTGGTAGTGTTTGAGTAGTGAGTGCCCATTACAAGTAATTCTCTGCTTTTTGTCCAAATTCTATGCTAACCTCTTGGTCTTGGTATGACTACGAATGCTCTTTTATTGCTTGATTTTATGTGAAGACAACGTAGATAAACAATAATGATTTTAATCACACTGTATATAGTCTATTTCATTGATTCTTTTAAACTTCATCTTCATTGTTTATTGGAATCTCGACTCTGGTTGTAAGTTTCCATATAAACTTATGAGTGTTTTTATGTTCTACGAACTTGGTCTGCACGACTGTCAACTCCTGAACGTCCAAGATAGATGCCGGTGAGTAGGGACAGCCAACAATAGCCTTCCCAATCGTGCCATCATGGGTAAGTGCTGTCATTTTGAACAAATTATAATAGTTGAAATATTTTATATCCTACATCCTGAAATATTATGTTATAGCAGAAGTTACGTGGCATATGTGCACTCAACTTGAAGACTTTATAACGTGTGTAACAGTGATAACAATAGTTATACAACTATTAACATATCTCAGAATGTAAGGTCAGGTGATGCGTAACATCACAGCCTCTCCTTGACAAATGTCAACCCCGCCTTCTCGTGGTACATCCTGTTCCCACTAAAGGGGCTCTGACGACCGCCAATAGCGGTATAACTATACCATCGGGATTAGAGGAAATGCTATCCCACACTCACCATCCCGCTTGGCCAGCGTGGTGAGTTATGGCCAAACCCCTCCAAAATGACTCCACAACTTAAATCTTGGCCCTCAGTCTCCGGCAGCTGAAATGTACCTGGCCAAGGCAGCAGCCAGTGCGACATGAAGGCAGAGGGTGCTAAGAATCCCCGGAGGACCGGACTAGGCTGCCATCTGATGCTGACCTTGGCTACGTATAATGGACGCTCCCTATCTTCTGATTCAAGGCTTCTTGAATTGGAAGAGGAACTACAAGGGATCAAGTGGGACATCATCGGGCTAAGTGAGGTAAGGAGAAAAGGAGAAGATCTCATTGAACTGAAAAGTGGACATCTCGTCTACTATCGTGGGACAGATACTGGCTGGACTAGTGGTGTTGGATTTATAATAAACAAGAAACTGAAGGATAAAGTTGTAGAAGTTGAAAGTTCCTCTAACAGAGCTGCACGACTCGTTATCCAACTCTCAAGAAGATACCAGGCTCAGATTGTTCAAACTTATGCACCCACCACAAGTCATCCTGAAGAAGAAATTGAAGAATTTTATGAGGAAATTCGTCATCTAAATAATAAAGGTAAGCAGCACTTGAAGATAATTATGGGAGATTTCAATGCAAAAATAGGGCAAGGGCAACAGAATGAAACTTCAGTAGGTAAATTCGGTCACGACAACAGAAACCAGCGTGGAAATACTCTCGCTGAGGTTGCAGAGGCAGAAGGGTTTCTCATCTTGAACTCCTTTTTCAAGAAAAGGCCACACAGGGAATGGACATGGAGACATCCAAATGGGACGACAAGTGAAATTGATTTTATTATGTGTAACAAAAAATTCACCATAGAAGACTGCAGTGTGCTAAACAAGTTCAACACAGGTAGTGACCATAGATTGGTGAGATGTAAGATGCATCTCAACACTAAACTCGAACGTGGCAAGCTCATAAGATAAACAAAATGTATTGACATAACCAACCTTAAAAAACACCATAATACCTTCAAGTTGGAACTGAAGAACAGATTCTCTGCTTTAGAAGGCCTAACATCGGAAGAAGTGGATATTTCTGAAGTTAACAGAAAAGTAACAAAAGCTCTTATGGAAACAGCAACAAAATTAGCTGGGTCTAAGAACAAGTTGCATGTGAACAAATTATCAGGAAAAGCCAAAATGTTGATGCAAAAAAGAAGAGAGATGAGGACAACTAAAGAAGATGTGACTTCCAAAGTGGAATATATAGAGCTATGCAAGACAGTACGAAAAAGTATCACTGAAGACGTAAAGAAGTTCAACTGTGAACTAGTTAGGAAAGCAATTGAAAACAACCAAAGCCTAAAGATAGCAAAAAGACATCTCAGTAAGGGAAGAAAACAGATTATGGCACTGAGAAAAGAAGATGGTTCTGTAACAAGAAATGGAGGCGAAATTTTAACAAGAGTGAAAGATTTCTACTCCAAATTATATGAAAGGGATGATACATGTACTCCAGACATCATGAAAGGTACCAGAGTTCTTCCAGTCCTCCCAGCAGAAGTTGCACATGCAATCAAGAACATGAAGCGGGGAAAAGCTCCAGGAGAAGATGGAATTACTGTAGACATCATACAAGAAGCAAGTGGAGAAATTGAAACAGTACTCGCCCAAATTTTCACTCTATGCCTTAATAAAAGGAAGATTGCTGAGGATTAGAACAACGCTGCAATGATCCTGCTACATAAAAATGGTGACATTGAGGATCTCAGGAGCCACAGACCTATCAGCCTCCTATCGGTGGTTTATAAAATCTTCATTAAAGTTCTTTCACACCGCTTGAAAGTAACACTGGACATTGCTCAACCGAGAGAACAAGCTGGATTCAGGAGTGGCTATAGCACAATAGATCATATCCACGTACTGAGAGAACTAATTGAAAGAGCGAGGGAATATGAACTTCCATTGTGCATGGCTTTTATCGATTATGAAAAAGCCTTTGATTCAGTAAAACCATCAGCAGTTACAATGGCTCTGAAATCCTGCGGTATTGAAGATGCATACATTAATATTATTAATAACATCTATGAAAATGCAAGTGCAAAGATTCGGCTGTTTGAAAAAACAACACACATAAAAATTGGAAAGGGAGTAAGACAAGGTAACACCATATCTCCCAAGCTCTTTAAAGCCACATTGGAAAATGCCTTTCAATCACTGAACTGGGAAAACAAAGGGATAAAGATTAATGGAGATTATCTAACCCACCTTCGTTTTGCTGATGACATAGTCATTTTTGCAAATACCCCATCAGAGCTGCAGAGTATGATCCAGGAGTTTTCTAACAAGAGTAAAGAAGTGGGATTAAAAATGAACTTTCAGAAGACAAAAGTGATGTTCAATGCTTTTACAAGAAATGAAGATTTATCGATTGATGGAGAAAAGCTGGAGATAACAGACATGTACGTTTATCTTGGACAGCAAATATCAAGTGAGGGTCACATTGATGAAGAAATTAATCGGCGTACAAAACTTGCCTGGAGAGCTTTTGGAAGAAACAGCATAATTTTCAAGAGCAATATGCCATTATGTCTTAAAAGAAAAGTGTTTGATCAATGCATCCTTCCAGTGCTTGCGTATGGTGCAGAGACGTGGACCTTAACTAAAAGAGACATACAAAGGCTGCAGACAACTGAAAGAGGCATGGAGAGGTGCATGCTTGGTGTAACCAGGAGAGATAAGAAGAGGAACTCGTGGATCCGAAAAATGGCAAGAGTGGAAGACATCATGATCAGAGTAAAATCCCTGAAATGGCAATGGGCTGGACATACTGCCAGAAGGACAGACCATCGATGGACAGCCAAAATTTTAGATTGGATTCCAAAGGACAGGAAAAGACCCAGAAGAAGATCAAGTGGGAGATGGTTGGATGAAATTCGAAAGTATGCAGGAGTAACATGGAGGAGACTGGCACAAGACAGACCGTTGGGGAGGAAACTTGGGGAGACCTTCGTCCAGCAGTGGATTGATAATGGTTGATGATGATGATGATGATATAGTGGAATAAGTGGTATGATTTGAAAATAAGTTTAGTTGGAAACTAGGACATGCTAATTTAATTTTGTTGGTGTTGCATCCTTTCGATATGCTGTGTTTTTCATCTGCACATGTGCCTGTTTGCTCGATTGTTTCCGTGGTTATCAAAATGCTGGGTGCAAGAAATGCTGGGACAACACTTGGATGTCTAACATCAGTAGAGATGTATTTATATTCCAGCAGAAGTCTTGTGAAGGTAGGTCAAGTTCTGTGTGTTACCTGATCTTCTGCTGTTTTTCTTTTTCTTGTGAACTATTCCAAAATGCATGTCTGTGCAAGTCGAGATGTCACCTGTGGCCATAGAGATATTTGAATTGTGGTAAGTATTAAAAGAGTTCAAAGAACTGTAAAAAAGTTAGTATACCATAATATGGTGATGGACAGTCATCACCATATAATGAACTAAGAACTTACTTTTGTCCAAAGCCTAAGCTTGCCACTCTAAGTTCATATATGTAATTATAATCAATCACCTTAGGACTCTCAAAGATAGAATCGAAACACATAATCATGTTTCGTTACTACTGAAAATATAATTTAACTTTTTTCTGTGAACATATGAATGTTTGAGAATAAAGAACTCAAGAAATATAAATCAAATGGAACAGCATCATTATTTCTGAAATCTGTTGATTATGAAGATTTGTGTGCCGTGGTGGTGTACCATTTTTAGCACGTCTTTTGTAAAAAAAGATCGTGCTTCTGTTATCGGTTTGTCCATCCGTCCCCACGATATCTCTGCAACTATTAGTCCAATTTGAAAAATTCTTTTTGCCTTGGGAAGCTTGAAATAGGCAAATGATGATTCTTCATTTCGTTTTTTTTTTTTTTTTACGATGTACAATTTTACCGGTAGAGGGCGTAAATGCAGATAATGTCGAATTCAACAATACGTTTTGTTCCACATATTTGCTTCTAAACATCCGATTGAAAATAAAATTTATCTTTCGATTCCATTTATGTCAAAGAGTATTTTAGATATAGTTACTTTTTCAAATTACGCATAGATTTTCCGCTAGGGGGCGTAAAAGTAAATTATATTTTCTCCGATAACTCTTCTAAAACTCTGATTTGAAATTTTTTTCTTCAGCGGATACATCTCCTGATGGAAAATCTTTTGCATATAATTTCAAATTTGTGGTAAAGAATACTTTGGCCACCAGGGGGCGTAAGTGTTAATTTTTGCATCTGATGTATTTGCCATAAAATCGAAGCTTCTAAAATATCGATTGAAAAAATTCTTTCATGGACAGATGCCACTCATATCGATAAACCTTTTTGGAATATTTTCTTCTTAAAATATTCTACAGTTTCTCCGCCAGGGCGTAGATGTAAATCTTATTTTTGTCAATATCTCTACTTCTAGGAGTCCGATTTGAAAAATTCCTTCTTTGTTGGATAGTGTTTCTAATGTGACATGTGGTTCATATAGTTTCAAAATTTTCAAGTAATTCATAGACTTTCCGCTAGGAGGCGTAAATGTAAATTGCGTTTCCCTCTATATATCTGCTTCTAAATCTCCGATTTGAAAAATTCTTTCTGCACCACATACAGCTCCTGATGGGAAATCATTTGCACATATTTTCTAATTTTTGTAAGAAATGGTTTGGCCACCACGTGACGTAGTTCGTAATTTCCACTTCTGTTGTATTTGCAGCAAAATATGAGCTTCTAAAATCTCGATTGAAAAAAGTCGTTTGTTGACCGATACTACTCATGTCGACAAACCTTTTAGGAAAGTTTTCTTGAAAAAATGCATGGTTTCTACGCCAAGGGGCGTAGATGCATATCTTATTTTTGTCAATATCTCTACTTCTAAGAGTACGATTTGAAAAATTCCTTCATTGTTGAATAGTGTTTCCGATGCGAAATGTTTTTCGTATAAATTCAAAATTTTCAAGTAAATCATAGACTTTCCGCTAGGGGGCACAAAGGTAAATTGCGTTTCTTGCGTTATTTCTGCTCCTAAAGCTCTGATTTGAAAAATTCTTCCTGTATCGCTTACAAGACCTGATGGAAAATATTTTTCACATAATTTCTAATGTTTGGTAAAGAATGATTTAGCCACCAGGGGTCATAAGTGTTAATTTCTGCTTCTGAAGTATTTGTTGCAAAATCTGGGCTCCTGAAAACTCGATTAATATTTTTTTCTTCGACCGATACCGCTTATATGGATAAACCTTTTGAGAATACTTTCTTTCTAAAATAATGCATGGTTCTCCCACCAGGGGACGTAAAGTCACATCTTATTTTTGTTGATATCTCTGTTTCTTAGAGTTCGTAAGCTCACGATTCCGTTTACAGCAATATCTGAGGGATCAAAAACCCGATTGAAAATCTTCTTTCTTTCATCAGATCTATTGTTTTCCATACCGATTCCATTGACTTCGAATAGCTTTGATAAATTTAATTTGCATCAGAACGGATTCAAAAGACGTGCTTATTACACCCGAAAATTCGGTGTCATCTTTCTTGTTTTCTTTGGAATGTACTATAGTTCTAATATTGTAAATATAGTATTCATTACTGGAACACAAAGTACATCAGCATATCAATTTTTTTAGCTCAAAAATATATATACAGCAGCCATTCCATAAAAACTGAGAGTAAAATCACACAAAATGAAGAAATATAGGTACAGCAAAATATATGTTATTCTTTTTCAAAGCATCTTCCCTCGAATGATATGCAACCATCCCATCGTTCAGTCCACTTTTCAAAGCATGTGGCGAATGCATTTTGTGGAGGCTGCTTTAGTGACCCCTGTACAGCTCCAATGTCAGCATTTGTTTGAATGTTGCGCCACAGAACTTCTCATTCATTGTTGGAAACAAGCAGAAATCGCACGGGGTGAGGTCAGGACTGTAGGCATGCTGTGGCATGATTTCAATGCAGCATTTTGTAAGAAACTGTTTAATACATGCAGCCGCACGTGGGTGGGCGTTATTACGGTGTAGCGTCCAATTACCCACCAGTTCTGGTCACTTAATCGATATGTGTCATTGCAGATGCCTCAAGACTGAAATGTAATACTCAGCATTGACAAAGAAAGGTGACTTGATCACGCTAGTTACGTTAACTAAAACTTTTACAAAAAGTTCGTAAGTTGGAAGCTTTCGACCTTATCTTAGGTCTTCATCACGCCAATGGAGGACTAAGATTGTTGCCAGATTCTACATTTGAATTTTTCCTATTTTTGTTGCCAAAACTTAGAATTGATCTCCAGATCAACGGAATGTAGAGAGGAGATTCGGAGTTGCAAGTCATTGAGTTGAAAATAATTTCTATGCTTTCACGGTAACTTAGAATTGATCTGGAGATCAATTCTAAGTTTTGGCAACAAAAATAGGAAAAATTCAAATGTAGAATCTGGCAACAATCTTAGTCCTCCATTGGCGTGATGAACCTAACCTGGGTCGAAAGCTTCCAGCTTCTGAACTTTTTGTAAAAGTTTTAGTTAACGTAACTAACATGATCAAGTCACCTTTCTTTGTTAATATTGTTACGTGTTTTGCCCATAATCGTCGTGCTTCAAAGCTACGCAACTTCCGGGCATCTTATTTTGGACTGGACGAAAGATTGGATTTCCTTCCGGAAACTTCGGACTCAAGTCACTAATTCTCTTTGCAGCCTTCGTTTTCTTGTTTCCTGCAAGACTTCTGGCATTCTTCCCCAAGCTTTTCAGATCTGCAAACCCATCTTCAAAGGACGGTGCCGTGCGTTACTACAGCAAACCAGCCATAACCTCCTATCTGCCGCTATCCGTGACCTGCGTTCCTCCATTGCTAAAACTGAACTTTCCTGCTACATTAGCTACCAATCACTGGCTGCTACCACTCATCCTGCTTTGCTTGATATTTTCATGGTTCGCATCAACCAAACCCTCTCAACAATTGAAGTAAATGAATATGCTCGCCATACAAAGAAATTCAATTTTCTACTCTCCAAGCAAAAAAGTCAAGCAACATCTCCGTCATCAACCTCTACTGACAAGCCAAAGTATGTAAATCTTTCTTCTGTCACTATTCCTCCTAGCTTGGATAAATTCTTATCATTAGGCCCAAAATTTTCACCTGCTCTTCCTATCAATCTTCCACAAACTGTTTCTGTAATAGAATCAGCCATCCACAGAACTGAGACTGTTCAGCAGCCTATCCTTCGTGCCAACGCTGCTGTTATCTTATCCAAGCAAAATTCTGTGCCAATCAAGTACTCTTCTTCTTGTTTAAAATAATTCAGGTCATTTATTCAAGAAAATGACCTAGCCGTATGCAAAGCAGATAAAGTTGGTTGCCCAGTCATCATTGGTAAAGAAACTCTAAACCAAAAAGTACTTTCTTTTCTTACATCTGCTAACTGCATCCCTTTACAGTCAGACACCACCAACTCACTCAAAAACTCAGTTGACAGATTAGCTAAGAAAGAAACTCTTCAATCCTTCCTTGGTGATATATCACCCCCTCCTTACTTTAGAACTCCCAGGCTCTTCCTGCAAGTGAAACTGCATAAAGCTGGTAACCCCATCAGACCTTTAGTGGAATATTCTTTTTCTCCAGCAGTAAACCTTGAAAAGAGATTGGTCCTCAAATGCAAATCCCTGGCAGCCAACCATCCTCATACAGTTGTCTCTACTTCAAACTTCATCCACAACCTTCCTAATTCCTTTCCTCCTTGTGATAATCTGTATACTCTTGATGTAGAATCTTTGTTTCCCTCTGTACCATATTTTGATTCCTACATGCTCCTCATGAAGAAATTGATTCTCCATTTTGAACCCCCCGGTCCTCTTATCAAAGATCTTTATGATTGTTTCCACACTATTCATCAACACAGTTGTTTTGTTTTCAACAAAATTGTGTATAGGCAACAATCTGGTCTCCCCATGGGCTCACCTCTTTCCCCTCTGCTTGCTGAAATCTACATGCAACATATTGAAGTTTCCATAATTCCTCTACACCCTTTTCAACCTTCCCTATGGTTAAGATATGTAGACGACATTTTCATTAGCTGGCCACATTCCGAGTCTGAGCTACAGATACTGATCAACTCCATTACAGAAAAATTTCCCTTCCATTAAGCTCACTATATCTAAGGAAGTAAATCACAAAATTGATTTCCTGGATGTATCTATCTGCACAAATCGCTGATCTCTCCATTACTCGTTCCGTCTATCGAAAACCTTCTGCAGCCACTAACATCATTCCCTACAAATCTTGCACCCTGCATCTCTACAAGCTTGCAGCATTGAAGTCCTACATCCACAGGGCTCATATCATTTGCAACAGCCAACTCTCTCTTCAAGAAGAACTCTCCAAAATATCTACAATAGCCCTCTCTCATGGTTTCCCTGCTGTTACAGTCAACTCCCTCATAAAGAAATATGAAAACCATTCGAAAATCGAATGCCTCCTTCCTCACAAGAAAGAAGACCTGAAATTCTGTGGTTCTGTTCCTTACCATCCTTCCTATGATTATAAGTTACAGATTCTTTTTAGAAGTTTTGGTTACCATCTTGCCATTAAATCTACCCCAAACATCTTGAAACTTCTACAAAGGGATAGGGACAAAGTTGAAAGCCTGAACCTCCCAGGAGTTTACTGCATTCCTATCTCTTCTTCTACTGGGGATAACTTATACATTGGAAGCACATACAGGAGCATTAGCCATAGAATTTTAGAACATAGAAAAGATGTTTCGAAAGGCAATCCCAACACTGCCTTGTCTATTTTGACAATGGAAGACACATCTGCAGTTCCCCACTGGAACGAAGCAAAACGAATTGCTTCGTTTGACAATCGTTTTGCCCTCCGTTACCGTGAAAGCATAGAAATTATTTTCAACTCAATGACTTGCAACTCCGAATCTCCTCTCTACATTCCGTTGATCTGGAGATCAATTCTAAGTTTTGGCAACAAAAATAGGAAAAATTCAAATGTAGAATCTGGCAACAATCTTAGTCCTCCATTGGCGTGATGAAGACCTAAGATAAGGTCGAAAGCTTCCAACTTACGAACTTTTTGTAAAAGTTTTAGTTAACGTAACTAGCGTGATCAAGTCACCTTTCTTTGTTAATATTGTTACGTGTTTTGCCCATAATCGTCATATCAGCATTGACAGTAATTTGTTGAGGAATGGCATGCTGGTAGACTATACTGTTAAGATCAAAGAAAATTATCATTACCTTCCCAGCTGATTTGGTTTGGCAGACTTATTTCAGAGGAGACGAGCCTGCGTGTTTCCAGACTCTGGTTGAGTTCTTCGTAAGGGGGTTGAAATCATAGACCCCATGTTTCATCGTCAGTTATTATTGTATTTAGAAAGTTTGGATCCTTTGCAATCATTTGTTTCTACTCATGACACACCTGAATTCTGGTTAACAGCTGTTCTCTTGTCAATTGATGAAGTACCCATCTGGAACACACACAATGCAGCAGTAATTTGTCACGATAGGATGTGGAATGCTGGCGTTTTTTAAATATTAGTTTGCGCCACTATGTCTTCACATGTCATTCGTAGATCTTCTTGCAGGATTGCTCAAACAGTGTTAACAATATGCTCCGTAACAACACTTTCAAGTCGACCAGACCTAGGAGTGAGTTCTGCTGACAAACGCCCCTTTTTTGAAATCATGGTGTCATCTAAAAATCGTTGACACATCTAAATATTTATCTTTGTAATATTTTTTTCATCAAATCAACTGTTTCTGGAGCCGTTTTACCCAAAGGATAGCAAAATTTTATCACATAATGCATTTCACTTCTTAACTCTGAATCACTCGCCTCCATAGCTGTATGGCAAAATTCAGACGTACCTTAAACAACTGCATAATAACATAACCAGAATCATCTGCCATTGCTAATAATTGTTGCCATAGATACTTCCTTAATTCAGTTAGTCGTCTGTGTGGTTATTTTTTCCCCTTCGCACTGTTGTTAACTAAAAAAAAAAAATTACTCTCAGTTTTTATGGAACAGCATTTGTACTTGCCATTTATGTTAAGCAAAAAGTCACTTTTAATACTTGTCATATATACTTTCCTAGAAAACAGATCATACTCAGTGTGTAATCAATTAGCTGTCTAAAAAGTCGTATATATAGTGTCAGGGTAATGTCCAATTTGTTTCTGTATGATTAATAAAAGATACTAAGAAGCCTGGTGGATAAAACTTAGCTAGAGTGCATGTTATTTATAAAACCTGTTTATTCTATCCCTATATTCTGCCATGAATAGATATCCTTTGGAATAGGTATACATATTTATGTACCACTTCCAGTTTCATTTGTAATCTTTCTTTCCTAGTGAAAATGCAAAACATGAATTGTCTTGGTGATAAATGATGACTAGAGATAATGATGGTTGACAGTTGCGTTTTATTGAAAGCTCCTGTTATCAAAGTATTCTCTTTTTCTTTGAAGAAATGTTCTTATTCCTGGAAAAAGAACATTTAAAAATGAATTGCAGGGATCGCATTCCTCCTAAAATTCCTAATATTTTGTGACCCTCCTTAAATTCCTAAAATTATACCTAAAATTTGCTATTCTTCCTAAAATTTTCGTAAGCTTATTTATTAAAAATACAACCGTTATTAACGCCAATAAATTTACCATTACGGTAAGGTAAAAAGACCTGTTATTGTAGAAACACAGCCTATATGCTGTGCTGCTGAAGGGAGGGAAAATGACGCCATCGAGATGCACTTGCTTCGGGGCGGGCGCTCCACTTTTGTGCCTTCAGACAGTTTTCGAGAGTAACAAGAGATCTAAGGGAAAAGGGGAGGGGTCATTTTCACCCCTGGTTTGCGCTTTGCAGACGAACTCCGTGGCACGCAGAAGATCGTACTTTATTTTTGGACATGCCTCGTGGAACCTCCTCTTTCTGCTGATGTTTTGTTATTGTAAACTGCAGGTGGGTGGAAGCAAAGAGGAAACATGTGGTCTCCTTCCGTAACCTCCGGTAAAGATGATGGGATGGTAGCTGAGTGTTATCGTGGCAGGCAGTAGAGCACGTGATCATTGACCTTCGATCGTGCGTCGGCGACAGCGTCCTTCGATGCGCAATATATCTCGGCTCCGACTCGCTTTGACTGAACTTGCGTGAGATGCGTACAATAGTTTCTGGCTTTGCGTTTTTTATGGTGTTCTCTGTGCTGTGTGCAGGTTCAGTTCTCTAGTGGTGACTTGCTTTTTTTTTTTTTTTCTATCTTCTGACATCCTCGCAGCCAAACTTCGGGAAGTTGTCTGGTTTTGCAATATTGGAACGTGTTTTTGTACTTCCCTTTCATTTTCTGGTTAGTAATACAAGTGTTTAAGATGCCTAAATCCAAAACTAAATTTCAAGATGCGTGGCTCGCCAAAGAATTGGACGGAGTGAAGTTGAAAGAATGGTGTTCTGCAACTGAAACAATATTTTCTGCTAAGTGTATATTGTGTTCAGAAATTTTCAATATTTCTAATAGTGGCTTTTCACAAGTAAAAGCGCATCATAAAGGGAAAAAACATTTGCAGAAATTTCAAAGTAAATTTCAAAATAAGTCCATCCTTGAAAGCCTTTGGAGGACGGGATCTTCAGCCCAAAACAAATATTAGTGAAGTACTGAGTCATGATTTACAGTTGGCTAAAGCCGAAGCATTATATGGGCCATGAAAGTTGCTAAGGACAATATGTCTTTTGTTTCATGCACTGAAACAGTTGAACTTTTCAAAGAAATGTTTCCTGATTCTGCTATTGCAGCCAAAATGCAACTTAAAGAAAAAAGTTGCTTATGTGATATCACATGGATTGTCAAAATATTTTGAAGAGGATTTGAAAAAAGACATTGCATCTAGTAGCCCAGGAAAGGTTACTATAGCATTTGATGAAACTACAAATGCACAAGTGAAACGGCAGTTGGATGTGTATCTCAGGTACTGGTCTTCAGAAATAAATTCAGTTTCTTGCCGATACCTAACAAGCATTTTTCTGGGTCATGCAACAGCAGATATTTTGCTAAAAGAAATTCTTGATGTGTTTATCATCCTTCAATATTTCGTTGAACAGAATTATTTGTGTATCCATGGACAGCCGAAATGTAAATAAGTGCTTTTTACGCAAATTCAATGAAGTTGTAAAACAAGAAACAGGCCGGAAATCTTTGGAACTAGGTTTTTGCAACCTGCATGTTGTTAGTAATGCATTTAAAAATTTTTTGACAAGCTTAAATATAGATTTTGACGAATTTGCTACTGATATGCATTACTTTTTAAAGAGTAGTGCTGCAAGACGAGAGGATTATAAATCTGTCGAGGATATAACATTGGTCACAGCCAAATTTCTTTTGCGTCATGTCAGTAACAGATGGTTAACCGTTGGTTCTGTAGCCCAGAGGCTCTTGGATCAATGGCTAAATATTACAGAATATTTTTTAAACTTCTTGCCATCTCAAAAAATATTTGAAAAACAACTACGCAATTCGGCAAGGTATAAAAGAATTCACTGTTTCCTGAAAAATGAGCTAACTCCTTGCTATTTAACATCAATTTCATTTTCACACCAAAATTTTGAAAAGTTTTCATTATGTTATCAGAATGAAGAACCAAAAATACACCAGTTATATTCTGATTTAAATACTTTAATGAGAAATGTTATGGCTCAGTTTATCCAAGATGATGTTATTGCAGGGAAATTTGGAGAAGACCTAAAGAATGTAGATTTTGAAAACAAAAATTCATGGAAAAAACTAGGGGAGTTAGAAGTTGGTATGAAGACAAAAAATCTCCTCAGGAATGTTCAGGAGACCAGGCAGAAATTATTTCTCTTAGATGTAAGATCATCACTAATTGCAACCACAAAATATTTAAAGTCAAATTTGCCATTCTGCAATCAAAAGCTAAGAGACATAGAAGTTTTAAAGGTAAAAGAACCAAAGAAAGAGTCAACTCAACTTTCAGTCACTGAAGGACTTTCGGAAATAACCAGAATTTCAAGTGTTTTGCATCTTTCTGAGGAACAAATTGATAGAGTAAGGGAAGAGTGGAAACTTTTAAATTGCGATAAGCCAACTCTAGATGAACTAGTGAAATTTTCAGAGGAAGAGCATTTTCCAGTGCGGATTGGTCATTACTGGCGTAATATATTTAGTATTAAAGACTCTAGCGGAAAAG
The DNA here is from genome assembly GCA_039090855.1 of Macrothele yani. Taxonomy (NCBI): domain Eukaryota; kingdom Metazoa; phylum Arthropoda; class Arachnida; order Araneae; family Macrothelidae; genus Macrothele; species Macrothele yani. Next base: position 153,829,602 of record CM076996.1, read on the forward strand.
AAAAATACTCAAATCTTGCTAAACTCATCAAGTCAATTTTAGTTTTACCTCATGGTAATGCTGATGCAGAAAGGGGATTTTCGGTTAACACTGCTCTGTTAAGGAAGGACAAGGCTAACTTAAAAGACTCAACTATAACATCATTAAGAATAGTTAAAGGGGCCATTAAACACTATGGATGTGTAAGTAAAGTTCCCATAACAAGAAATTTGTTAAATAGTGTTCGTGATTCACATAAATTTTATAAAGAGTATGTTGATAAGCTGAAGGAAGAAGAATCAAAAAAGTTAAAAGAAAGGAAGCAGAAAGAGAGGGAAAAATAAGGAAAAGCAGCTAGAGAAAAAAAGAAAAGCTGAGTTTGATGACAAAATAAAAGAAAATGATGCAGAAATAAATAGGCTTAAAAAAGATAAAGAAGCCTCCCTAGCAGTAATTCAAGAGGGAACAGAAAGAATGAGAAAAGCTGTTGAAAAACAAAATACTGTTGAAATAGCAGTTGCCTCTAACTTGATCATACAAGGTTCAGCTGAAATAAAGAAAACTGAAAGTAAATTAGTTGTGGTGGAAGCAGAAAAAGATAGGCTTATCAGGAAAAGGTTAAAACAATAATATGAAAAAAGTAATTCAGTGAACAATTGTACATAGTTCTTGGTTTTCAATTACCTTTTTAGGATATTATAATTTAATGTGAAACCTGAAAACTTTACTGTGAAAATCGTGAATTGCTTCTGGTTCAACAGCATATTAATGTTCAAAGTGAAACTTGAATGTGGTAAATATACTTGAATATGATAATAACATGTGAAAAGATAAGAACTGAACATTAAAAGTAAATCATACTTAAACTTTAGACATTAGACGTTATGCAAAAAATTTGGGTGTGAACTTCGACCATATATACTAATGGACTGCGCATTGGCAATAGCTGCATCAAAGCCGCCATGGCTCCAACATTGGGCACATCATCATCAGACTCCAAATTTCGTGTAAAAATGCTGTTATGATTACTAATTTACGCTGCAGAACTTCAGTGTATTATGTGAATGCGCCTCATATATAATGAAAACTCTTCAGGTAAGTTTACTTATGAGCTATATACATGCATGATCGGTTGTTTACATTTCGTGATTTATAATGTGATGAACATTTGTGAAGAATTTGGAACATGCATTCCATTTTTTTCTTAAGTTACTATATTTTTATATCAATAGCTGCAAGTTTCTGGTTAAGTAATTGAACTTTATTGACTTAGGTATTTAATTCGTTTCTTACCCATGAAAAATCATAGAACTCCCTTTACTATATCGCTCAGAGCAACCATAAGCACAGCAGGTGTAACCCATCTTTTTGACTGATGTCATGTGATTTTATGTTGGAGCCAGAAATTTTGATGTCATGCGCAGTTTATCAGTATATATGGTTGAAGGGTGTGAAGCAAACTCTTTACAATGTATACAAAGTTGTTTTACTAGATGTATACAAATATACATCTAGTTTTTATTGAAATACACTCCTAAAATTTTTCTAAAAATTCCTAAAATTCCTACCTAAAATTTTCCAGAAGTATGTTATGATCCCTGGAATTTTCATATTCAGATTAATTTTTAATTCCACTTTTTACTGCTTCCAGGAAGTTCTTTGATTGTGCAGACCTGTTTGTAATCTGGGTGTAGCCTGGAATTCTGGGTTTTTGTCACATTACAAACCCGTAAATCCGGGTTTTTAAGTTTTAGAAGCATTTGAGATGCTTCGGACATTTCATTTCTAAAAATGCTACAAAATGATAACTAAAAGTTCAAGTTCCATTTTCTTTGGGGATTACAGTGTTTGATTAAAAACACCACATGTCCGTGCGGATGGTGAATGTAGACAATTTGGGACACGTTGAGTGTTTCTTTTGTTATCAAACAAGCTCTAACAGCCTGCTGAAAGGAAGGCTCTTTTTTCATTATTTTGAAAGTTTGCATCTTCATCAAATAATTGTATTATATTAGATTCGGTTAATCCAATGAGCTACTTTTAGAAATTGCATGGAATCCACTGTAGGCTTTAAATAAAACTGATCCACAGAGACTGCTCAATTAACATATATTATGAAGTGCGAAATTTGATTTCAAAGATGCAATACTTGAAGGATTTTGCACAGTGAAAGAAAATTGGGTACAAAAAAAGATGCGAAGTTTAACTGCACAAGCACTAGGGCGTATTTGTTGTGTAGCTAGTTTATGTGATGTGGGCAATATACTGTATATATAAATATTTATGCATTATATGTATATTGGCACTGAGTTGAGAGTTTCATGGTTTCTTGTGTCACCTCATAATCACCTCAGATTGTGGTTTGCAATTCTGAATAGTTATTTCCAAAAATAACAGTGCCACCAGGAAAACCAATATGGGTTATATTAACTCTTTTGTCCTTTCAGTTTAATAGCTAGGAAACTTTTCCATGGCAGTACTCAGCACTTTGTCACTCCCCAGTCTAGCGATTGAAAAATATATGCAATGTAATGTACCTGGAATTTTGTAGTATCATCGTGAAATTTTACATGCTTACAAATGTTTGATGTTCATGTGACTTGGAAATATGTTACTAAAGAAACTTATTATTGAAGAAATAATATATATAAATATATTCTATTATTGTCAGGATGATTTGCATACTGAAATTCCATATAGGTATGCTTTTCAAAAAGTTCTTTAATTAACAACTTTGCCTTTTGTTCATTATTGTACTTACTACAAGTAATGTTTTTCATATTTTCAGGGTCATCCTCGTGTCATCTAAAAAGGCTCCTTTTGCTGTTTTTTCTGCTTTGCCATACAGCAGTGTTGCTGCCAATACTTCAGTGAGGTATGGTTTATTTTTATTTATTTTTTAATCTTAAGAGCTTGTACACGTATCATAAGCCTCATGGAATCAGTGAGTTATTTTGTATGTTCTATCTGTATATCATTACAAACACATGCTATAGGAATCAAGGTTACAAATTTCATCATGTCTTTTGTCAAAACATTGTTGGTGTATACATTAAAACCTCTGAATAGCAAACACCCTGGTACTTGATAATTTTTCCGCTATTGGGAAGCATCTGCTATTTGGAAGGTTGACTTCTGAGCTCAACTAGGCGTACAATACAAAAAACTTCATATTAAATATGTGTGTACAATATAGAATTAAAATATTTTTTTGATTAAATGTGTTATTTTTGTGCTTTTTTTTACAGGGAGGAACAATACAATATGTGTGGATACACACAGTACATGTACAGAATTTTCACTTTAAAATGCAGTATATACAATGTACGTATTTCAATGCATGTTTAAACATGTGCGCCGCCTTGTTGTTACAGTGGTCTAAGCGATGGCTTCTGACCATTCTTCTGAGATGGGTCAGGGTTCGAATCCTGGTGAGACATGGATGTTGTGTTTCTCTTACGGCGCTGGCTGTCTCTCTTCCCTGGAACCAGTGGCTTTAAACTAGGGATGGGTGACTGCTTATAGCCCACTGAGTTGCTGACGGTGGTCATTAAACCTCCAGTCGAAAACAAAACAAAGCATGTACATAACAATAAAATATGTTACACCATGGATTTTAAAACCCACATGCTTTACTGCTCATTATTTTAATTAATTCAGTCAACAGTTTTTTGCTGCAAGAAACCTGATAAGTTTGTTTTTTTTTTCAATTCATAGCATCTTTTTCAAAATGTATTATTAAATTCTTCAATAGTGCTAATTCCCCCATATACCTGTGTTCACAAAATACTTTTGTTGCCCTTCACTACACTTTATAGCATATTTTTAAAAATTGCATACCTCTTCTATAATGGCATCAGATGCTTCCTGAATCAAAACATTTTCTTCTGATCTTTTCAGAGCAACAAACTTTGCACATTGTTTGCTGCCTCTTCAATGTACAGGTCTTCAGCGACCATAATGAAGTCTTTTGCATTTCTTTTGCTGTTTAGGCGTGTAATTGGTTTGAAAATGGCATCCAAATCCTCTTCTTCTGGATTGACATTGAATACCCCATTTGATTTAAAAGAAGCTGTTTTGTTCACTTCTAAGAAAAGGTCAGCCATATTGAAACCACAAACTAGTAGACAAAAAATACCTAATTTCTGTCCAAAGAAGCTAAACAAAATATTTGCTGCAAAAATTAGCTAATTTTTCTCCCCTTGAAAGTTTGTTTTTGACTGTCTTATGACCAACCTCACTGTCTGCTGTTTGGAGGTAAATATATAGAATTGTGTATACTGTTATTTTGGGACTGGGAGCCATAAAACTGTCTGCTAAATGGAGGTGTTTGCTATTTGAGAGTGCCCATTCAGGAGGTTTGTTTTATCGTATTTGATCATTCAGAAAGTAAGTGAACTCTTTTAGGCCGCCCCGGTGGCGCAGTGGTCTAAGCGATGGCCTCTGATCATTCGTCCGTAAGGGGCCCGGGTTCGAATCCCGGTGAGGCATGGATGTTGTGTTTCTCTTACGGCACTGGCTCTCTCCCTTCCCTGGAACCAGTGACCCTAAATTAGGGACGGGCGACTGCTTATAGCCCATTGAGTTGCTCACGGTGGTCGTTAAACCTCCAATCAAAAAAAAAAAAAAAAAAAAAAAAAGAACTCTTTTAGCTCACCATAATTCCTGTAGTAGTAAAGCAATTATCATAACATTTAAGGGTAATTATTGGTAATAACTATGATGTTTTCCATTCCTTCATCTTTAGTCATGAGTGATGTCAATTGACACTAAATTGTATCTGCAATTCAGTGTCAATTGTTGCTGGTGTTTGTTTTCAGTAGGTGAGACCATAACTGATGATCCTTGCATTTTCAGTTGCATTGTTACGTACATCATGTAGCATGTTTTAGACATGTTTTCACATTTCCCAGAGTAACACAACTTCTATAAGTCAAAGAGGAGGAAAATCCTTCTTTCATTGGGTATGTGGTAGCACAACCTGCTTTTCTATGCATTTTCTGCTGTGCACAGTTGTATATTTGTATTTATCATGATATTTCAGTACCTAAAAGTTTGGTTTGAGAATTTTTACCTACCAGGTGTCCATAATTCAAGTTCATATTTTTAAGTACAACTATTCAATTATCGCTTGGAATGACATCAAATTTGACATGAGGATTCTGGAGGCAATGGAATTTGACAAAAATTAGTTTCATAGCTTGCCTCCAGCAGTATAACTGGTGCTTCGTTACAGTAGGGGAAAATACAAAAAAACTTACATAACAAAAAGCACATTTTGTGGTTACCCAATAACATGATTGATGCGCTGTCTTCTGTTTTTGCAACATGTTGAAATTGCGAAATAGCATGCTCAACCACTGATCGAAGGGTTTCACTGGAAATGTGGATACAACTCATAATGCTTGTTATGTGACCATGATAGGTAGTATTCTTTGGATGTAACCAAAGCCAAAAGTCGCACAGTTTGAGTTTCGGTGAGCATTCAAAATTACAAAAGAATGCAAGAAACTTACATTACAAAGGCACATAATATGCTGTCTTCTGTTTTCTGCAACATGCTGAAATGCAAAACATCTTGCTCAACCACAGGTCGAACCGTTTCACTGGAAAATGTTGTGGATACAGTGCATAATACTTGCTATACATCCATGATAGACATACATACATACATATCACTAAGCTGTTCTCTGAGATTCAGAGGTTAGCTCCAAAAAGAAATACAAACTACCAGATATTTTTACTTATTGCTGTCGTATCAAACTTCTCCATTTACAGCGATTTTGACATACAACTCGTACTTCACTAATATCCATTACACGCCGTACACAAGATCTTTTATACTTCATACTCATAATCTTTTTCTCATGCAGACACTCCTGAATCTGATCCACCAATGTCTTCCTTGGCCTTCCTCTGCCTTTCCTTTCTGCCACTTGGGCTGAAAAGATTTTCTTAGTAAGCATTTCATCACTCATTCTTTCAACATGGCCAAACCACCAAAGCATATTGGTCTCCACCTTGCTAACAACATTTTGCTTCAAATCACACAACTGAAATGCATCTTCATTTCTCACACAATCATATCGTGTCTTGCCACAAACCCCACGTAAGTAACGCATTTCTCCAGCACACAAATGATTCCTATGTTTCTTCTGCAGTACCCAGGTTTCACTACCATACATCAGAGTAGGAACAATTACACTTTCAAACACAGCCATGCAGGACTCTCTAGAGAACCCATCATTCCTGTGAAAACCTCCCAGAGCAGCTATGACTTTCAAAGAAGAATTCACTCACCTACTGATTTCACCATCCAACTTGTTCTCTCTGTCAAACATGCTTCCTAAATACACAAACTCACTCACCTGGTCAATCACAGTGCCATTTATACTTACATTACATTCAGTGCTACCTATTCCTCTCTCAAACACCATAACTTTGGTTTTTTCCTTATTTATACTCAGTTTGAATTTCATGCAAACTTCGTGCATCCGAGTCAACATACTCTGCAACTCACTTTTGCTCTCTGCCAACAGGACAGTGTCATCAGCATACAGCAATCTGCACACACGGATATCACCAAGACATAAACCACTATTATCTATTTTGGCATCACGCATGCATGCATCCATAAATATATTAAACAGCCAGGGTGACATTACACAACCTTGTCTAACTCCTGCACCAATGGAAAACCATTTTGATAAAACACCATTCACTCGTACACAAGCTCTACTACCAGCATACATGGCTTTTACACTATTAAGTAGATTCCCAGTAACACCATATTCATTCAATACCTTCCACAGAAGTGTCCTATTGACTCGGTCATAAGCTTTCTCTAAATCTATGAAGGCAGTAAAAACTTTCTTCCCATCAGCCAGATACTTTTCAATCATCGTGCGTAATGCAAAAATCTGGTTAGTGCAGCCTTTACCAGGCATAAAACCACTCTGAACACCCCACACTTTCAATGATGTAAGAACCCGTACTTTTTCAATAACAACCTTACCAAACACTTTCCCTGGCACACTCAGTAGGCTAATACCATGATAGTTCTTGCATTCAGTCTGATCACCTTTTCCCTTATACAAGGGAACAATGATAGCATCCTTCCAATCCCGAGGGACCATTCCTAACTCCCAGCACAACTGGCAAAATTCAGTATGATAGACAGTATTCTTAAATGTAACCAAGGCCAAAAGTAACTCAGATTCGGTGAGCATGCTGGCCAGGTTGTAGGAAACTGGAGACTGAATATTCTTTTGTTGGTAAAAATGTGTGTGCAGCAAGTTCTTGATTGGTGTTGCTATGTGAGAAAGTACACAATCCTGCATAAAAACTGTTGAATTGAGGCACTGATGCTGTTGAAGTGTTGGAATCACCTAGTTTGCCAAAACAGATTGATATTGCTGGCCATTGACAGAGAAACGAGACCCACAAGACCAAGTACTACTATACAAGAGAAGGGTCCAACAATGAATTCTGCTGTAAAACCTCAGCAAATGGGATGTTTTAAAGAATGGAGTGGAACCTCACATGTGGGGATTTTCTGTTGCCCAAATTCTACATTTGCACATATTAGCAGCACCATGCAGATGGAAAAGGGCATCATCTGTCTGCAAAATGTTTCATGCCCATCTTTTGTCCAGTTCAACCTGAGCAAGAAACTGCAGTACAAATGCTTCTCATGCACCCTGTCCAGGAAGAAGCAAGTACTGATCATGGGAAACCGTATAAGGATAACAGTGCAGTATTCCCCTTAGAACTTTGTGGACCGTGCTTTTGAAGGCTAACCTAAAGACAGCAATATGCTATACTCTACTGCTTCCACAACATTTGACATCTTGTCTTCCTGAACTCTGTGGCTTCATCTTCCTCAGTTTGCTGGTCAACTAGCGTATGTCTTCTACCAGGTTTGATGTCCAAAATATCTGTATCTTTAAACTCCCAGATAATTTTTCGTAAACCATTTGCAGTAACTGGCCCAGCCTTTTAACATTCTGAACTTTCACAGTAAAAAGCACAGCTGTTATTCTAATAAAACAACTTTACAAGAAGAAAATGATCTTTTGGTAACCATTCCATTTTTCTTTAAAATGTTGACTACTGACCTGCAGTGAAATGGCACGTTGTGCAGATTCCTGCTTTTATAGCAGCTACTTTTCAAGCGTTTGTAATTTGCATATTGGGATGGTGGTAATGTGTATAATGATTCTCACTGTTTTAAGTCAATTTTGAGTATTGCTCTTTAAGACTAAGACATTCATATTTGTGCTAGTAGGAATGGCTTGTTCCCAATTTTGGGTTTTTACTATAGCATATGCAATGTGTAATTATGTTCTTGTCATTGCTCTTTACAAAAAATTTTTTGACATTTTTCAACAGAAAAAAATTATGTAATTCTCAATTATTATATTTGCACTATGGGGTCACCACTGTCAACTTTATTTGCTGAAATTATAATGAGTGACATTGAGGAAAAAATAATAAGTAAACTTGAGGATCCACCACTGATATACTGCAGATATGTTGATGACATTTTTCTGTTGTCCAGGCTAAAAAATGATGAACTTTGAGGACTTGACAAAAAAGTATAGTGAAATTTATCCATCTATTGAACTGACAGTAGAACAAGAACATGGCAATACTTTGGCATTTTTGGATGTTTTGATTGTTAAAACAAAAGAGAATATGCAATTCAGAGTACATAGAAAATCTTCATATATCCCAGTACTTATACCATTTCAGTCATCACATCCATTAACACATAAAAGAAATAGTGTTAAAACACTAATTAAAAGAAGTTTAACACACTCATCAATGGAACAATATAAAAAAGAAGAAATTGAATATATTGAAAAAATTGCATATGATTTTGGTTACCCTAAACAGGTATTAAAAAATGGATTTATGAAGTAACTCAAGCTAACAATAAAGCTAAGATTGATTAAAAAACCTGTAAAATATGTAGGGGCAATACCATATGTAGAAAATGTTTCAGCAGAAATTAATAAAGTTTGTGGCAAGTATGACATACAGGTAGGAAATCAGGTACTTACTGTAAAAAATTTAGTGATTAAAAATGAAAAAATTAGCCAATTAGATACAGCAGGAATTTATGAAATCCCAATAAACCAGCAACTACCTGTGTCATATATAGGCAGCACCAAGAATAAATTAAAGTATAGATTGAACCAGCATATTAATAATTGGAATAAAAAAGAAGCTAAGACAGCATTGACCCAATACTGTATGGAAAATCAACAATGTCCAAGGTTTGAAGATATTAAAATTATTAAGAGCTGTAAAAACGAAAGGCAGTTAAGAATTGCAGAATCAGTGTTAATTGAAAAAAACAGATCAAGATTATGCAACATTAATGAGCCAAGTAACCTAAACGAACAATGGAAAGCCCTAATAAAAATTGAACAGCAGCGTAGAAAGAAAGAGGGAAAAAAGAGCAGCAGAGACAATAGATGGCGCCAGAGACATAATGATTCAGAGATAGCGACTGGGGCCTGTGCCTTGATGGCTCTGCTCACTTGAGCTGTGGTGGGCGGGTGAGACACACCTGCCTCCTGAAGATGACAGAGGCCTGTTGAAAGTACTAGAGGATTGGATGTGAAGGGCTGAATGAGTGTGACACTTGCAGTGGGAGTGGCAGGGGTTGTGAAACAGAAGGAGCAGTTTGATAATTACAGTTGACTAAGGTTTAACCACCTATGAATGTAAGGTTATGTACATAGTTTTTACTTGAATTGTATGAATGAGTAGTATGTGTGATTTTTTATGGAAATGACAAGCTTTATAGTAACATCTCATAAGGCTAAGGAAAAAAAAATATGTTGTTTCACACCCGGAAGTAAGAAGCGTAAGCAAGATGTCTGTAAACCTTGGAAGCCCAGTTACATCACGATGATTGACGTGTTGGAAGTGTGTTGTCATTGGAGGTTACCATGATCTTTAGGGTGAGTGCTTGGTACTTTCTAATGGTTTTTTCATTTATGTAATTCTGTTAACATTCAATGTGTATAACTTCATGTGATATACCATTCACTTAAAACAATTTTTAAAGATATCTTAATATCCAGAAATAGCTTACTTTAACCACTTAGCATCCAGGTACGTAATATTATGTTAACGAATGATAGTGCAAGAAAATCGAGATCCGTAATATTACGGGTCCACTGATGTGAGGTAGGGCGCCATGTTTTCGCACATAACACACAAATATCAACTTTTGAAATAATTGTCCTTTTATTTCGTTCCACACGATGTGTACTGGAACTTTCGTCTTTCGTTTTATAGCTACCAGAACGATGCTTTTAATGCAGTAAAACCTCGAAAATCCGGCACTTTTATGATTTCGTTTCCATGAGAACATCCGCTGTGTCACCGATAATCATTGAAATCTCCCAATGTCTCAAGAACACATTGCGAGATCATCCAATCTCAGTGTGCAAATCGCCGATAGCCGCCTATTTGTAACATCGGGAGGTTTCTCAAATTCCTCATCTCATTTGAGCCGCACTGAAGCGACGCGGACTGATAAGGTGACGAATTGGCGTGTACGTTTGAAATGCATGTCCAGCGTGTGATGATGATTTCTGCTTGGTGGTGGCAGTATGTGGATTCGATCGTATAATGACATCTACATCGGCCTTCATGATGCGTCAGGGTAATGGTCTTCAAGATGTATTGTCAGTCGAAAAACCGTGACATCGATATTTTCGCGATGTATCAATACATCACCCGGTCTTAGCGGTTGCTCTGGCGTTTTTCAAGTTTTTGCCTAACCATTTGCTAAATGCAATTTTTTTCGACAGAGTTGTAAAATAAATAGTACAAAAAGGTAATCGCCAAAACTTTTTTCCATCGCCAAAACAATTTTTCTTTTTCGCAAATTGCAAAGAATGCGATCAGCAGCGCGACCCCTGCATATTTATAAGGTGTAGACGCGCAAATGTTCATTAAAGTGGCCTCTTATATGTAAGCACGAGCTTTACATAACGCCTGTTACACAATTTTTGGATAGCTTCAGAAATCCGGAATTTTCATAAATCAGGCACTCGTGCGGTCCTGTCGATGCCGGATTTTCAAGGTTTTACTGTATTACATTTCACGTACATCCATTGTCTTTAATCGAGCTACTGTACCTTGCAAAAAACAATTGCAGTTTTTTTTTACCGTTTTTTTTTTCTTATTTGCCTTGGGATCTTAAGTGGTTAATCATGAGCATCAAAAATGTAGCTATGAAATCCCTGCTGCTGTAGTCCAAGAAGCAATTCTAGAGGGAAAAAGAAAAATGCCATGATCATCCTCAATGCCATTCATCACAGTAAGAATCCATACTCTCTAAATACTAGAGTGCCACCCGGTGGCGCAGTAGTCTAAGCGATGGCCTCTGATCATTCGTCCGAAAGGGGTCCGGTTTTGAATCCCGGTGAGGCATGGATGTTGTGTTTGTCTTACGGCACTGGCTCTCTCCCTTCCCTCGAACCAGTTACCCTAAATTAGGGCCGGGCGACTGCTTATAGCCCATTGAGTTGCTCACGGTGGTCATTAAACCTCCAATAAAAAAATAAAAATACTAGAGTCTGTCCCAAAAAACACTGTTCTTGATGGAAGTTTCAGGATAGTCTTATTTCCTTGTTTTTACAGGCACTCTTTTTGTGAGATACTTAAAAACACCAAGCACAAAAGCAAAACAAACAAAAAAACTGGGCAAACTGTAACTTCACACACATATCAAACAGAAGTCATCGCTCTTTCCATGTTTATAAGTGAGTCGCAGAAAAATTCTGATCGGCCACCAGCGGGAATCGAACCCCAGGTCTTCCAGTTATGTGTCTAACATGCTACCACTGCACCACAGCGGCCTCAAATTCTCCAGACTCACATACGACTAACTACCAAACCACATGGCAGGTCGCTTCTTGGAGCCCTGCACAATGGGATTCACCAAAGATTTGGTAAGCAGCAACTGAACAAATAACTAAGAGGTGAATGAATAATTAATACATACAATTGACGTGGATTAGTAAAATCAAACAGAAGTTGCAGTTGGTCACATGAGTCTGGAGAATTCAGGGTCACTGTGGTGCAGTGGTAGCATGTCCGGCGCATAACTGGAAGACCCTGGGTTCGATTCCTGGTGGGGGCCGGTGAGAATTTTTCCGTGACTCACTTATAAACGTGGAAAGAGTGATGACTTCTCTTTGATGTTCCTAATCCATGTCAATTGTATGTATTAATTATTCATTCACCTCTTAGTTATTTGTTCAATTGCTGCTTACCATCTTTGGTGAATCCCCAGCATTGTGTGGGGGTCCAAGAAGCAACCTGCCATGTGGTTTGGCAGTTAGTCGCATGTGAGTCTCGAGAATTCGAGGCCGCTGTGGTGCAGTGGTAGCATGTCTGGCTTGTAACTGGAAGACCCTGGGTTCGATTCCCGGTGGCGGCGGATGAGAATTTTTCTGTGACTCACTTATAAACGTAGAAAGAGCAATGACTTCTGTTTGATGTTCTTAATCCACGTCAATTGTATGTATTAATTTTCCACACATATTTCAAATGCAGTTTGTACTCATTTTTACAGGAAAGGATAAATATATTTTCTTTGTTTTTGAATTTAACAATCTTTCCTCACTTGCAAAAATTGTGTTGTTTATCTCTAAAAATACTCTTTCTTTAATTTAACAGTGAATTTTTTAATCAGCAAACTGTGGAGGTGTAATGGGCTTGCCGCTGTCCTCAGTCTTCCCAGAAATCTTACACTGAATGGACAAATTATTATGTGCACCCCAATAACAATATGCAAAGCAGAAGTATCAATACCACATGCAGTCATGTGGGGATGCCAAAACTGGCAATGCCTATAAGTAGAGCAGGTTTCTCTCTACACATTGGAAATAAGTCTTGCAAAAGTAATCATAGGTAAAGGCAGCAGTGTCAGTGAGTCTGATAGTGGCCAGGTAGGAGCTCCGTGGAAAGCCAGTTATTCAGTTGCCACAGCTGCTGAACCATTGGGATTTTCATATCAGATCATTGCACATGTATAGCAGGACTACAGGAAATATGGCAAAACTTCCAAAAAAAAAAAAACACACACACAATGGGAGAAATGTGGTTGTAAATGTGCAATTGACTCTCTAGGTGAGCACCAGCTCTCCCTCATTGTTACAAGGAAATTGCACTGCTACCACAAAGCAGATACCATCACAATCTAATGAAGGCACATCCATGAGCTCATACACAAAGTTTATCTGTTATACCATTGAAAAAAATGGGCTATAGTAGTCGATATCCTCATTGTGTTGCTGGCAGCGATCAGAAAGATTAGGCTGCAGTTTGCAAAGGCCTACTGCAATGGGAGTGTAGAGGATCAGAAACACGTCATCTGATCTGACAAGTCGTAGTTTCAATTCTATCGTGATAATGCACAAGTGCATATGTGGCATATACCCAGGGCTACTGGTACAAGGGCTGGTTCTTAGCAATGCGCACCTTGCTTCCTGATGAGGAAGACTGTGATGTAGCTGCTGTGCCAGCTAGCTCTCTTTGCGAGAGAGGAATCCCTTCTTTGATGGCTAAGTGTGTGAAGCAAGAGTGGGAAGAAATTAAGAAAATCCATGTTTACCCCAGTGAACCCAACGAATATCATTGAAACACATTAAAGCAGGAGGAATTATTGTTTTGAAATCTTTAAGCAGAATATTTCATATTTGAAGATCTAAACCCTAAATATTGTCAGCAAATACCCATATTTTTGACCCCTGAGCAAAAGGATTATCGAAGAATGATCTGTCCATGGAAATTTCAAGTTCTCCCCACAATGTATTGCATCCTCCAAAGTCAGAAACAACAGCTTTTAGTTCAACCCCAGTAGATTCCAAACCTTGAATTATTGAAAAAAGCAAGAATTTCATTTATCAGTCAAAGTCAAAGATATTGGCTGTTTCCATTGCGATACAATTCTTGGATTAAGACAAATTGGGCTTTCTTGAAAGGGCCGAGAATTTTGTCCATTCTGGTGTCGTAGCATAGCCTAGAGTCAATATGAATTTCATCAAAGCTTAAAACACAAAAGCTTTTCAAAGTGACTTAAACATTCAGTTTTTTTTTTTTTTGTTTTTTTTTCCCCATCAACAGAAGAAAATTGTGTTGGATGCCTGGATTTCAGGTAAATTTTGCACACCATCTTTTCAAAGTACTTGCACACGGTAATGGGATGCCAATTTTTTCCTCTCCAGAAGTCATATGATTCTGTAGAGAGAGCTCGGATTATGATGCATTTTGATACATCACCACATGTCCATTTTATCTGCTGCTTCCTTTCTGTAAGGGCACTTACGTGGGCATCCGTATATACACTGAAGTGCCAGAAAAACTGGTACAACAGTCAAATACTTGGTAGGTCCCCCACAGGAGCGCAGGACTGCAGAAATACAATGGGGCATGGACTCCACGAGCTTCTGGAAATATGCTGTAGGCAATGCACACCATACTTTCTGCAGAGCGTTCCACAATTCGGGTGTATTCCGAGGTCTCGGATTCCTGTGTTCGATTGCGCGTTGCATGGCATCACAAATGTGTTCCATCACGTTCAGATCTGGGGACTTGGGTGGGAATGGCAACACTCCAAACTCAGATGAATGCTCCTCTAACCATAATGTGGCGTTTTGACCCTTGTGTGGAGGTGCATTGTTCTGTTGAAGCAGGCCCAACCCATCAGCATGAATGCAGGACATGAATGAGTGTACCTCGTCAGAAAGGATGCGCACATAGGGTTGGCCGGTCACAGACGTTTCTAGACGTCCCAGTATAGACCAGCTAAATACACCCCATGCCATTACGGACGCCCTACCAGCCGGTACAGTTCCCTGTTGACAGGCGGGATCCATGGCTTCATGGGGTTTGCGCCACACACGAATCCTTCCATCTGCCCGATACAGGTGGAAACGTGACTCGTCAGACCAGGCTACTTGTTTCCAGTCATAAAGTGCCCAGTGCTGGTGTTGCCATGCCCAAGCAAGGCGCATAGCTCTGTGTCGTGCACCCATCAAGGGGACTCGAGTTGGGCGTCGGCTTCCAAAGCCCATATCGTGCAGGGTACGTTGCACAGTCCGGACGGTGATGCTTGTTGAGGCTTCAGCATTGGATTCCAATGATACCTGCGAGAGTGTCGCGTGAAACGATTCTTGACAGCTGACAATGGTCACGCTCACCCAATGTCTTTTTACAGCCACACTGGTATCGTAGGTTGGAGGTTTTGCCGGAATTCTTGTAGTCACGGTACACCCTTGCAATGGTCGTCCGTGAAAATCCGAACTTTGTTTCTACCTCCGAAATACTATGGCCCATCTCACGAGCACCAGCTTGACACCGCATTGAAAATCGCTTAAATCGTTATTACTTGTCATTCTCATGCCGAAAACAGCTCTAACAGCTGGCAAGGATGTCTATCGCTTTATGTACGCACTGGCGGATGCAACCAAGTACGCGCATGGGTGACATTGCTATGTATTTTGCATAAGCTCATCTGTACCAGTTTTTCTGGCACTTCAGTGTATATATCATGAATACCTTTATCTAATTCTTCTAATTTGCTGTTTTTTTCTATTAATTTATTTTAATTGCTTCCTGAGTTGGCTAATTTTGTTTTAACCAGACTTCTATATGATGTATATCTTTTTTCATTTGTGCAGAGACATTTTAGTAATCTTGCGTTTCTCATTCTTTAAAGCTTCTAATGAACTTTGAAGATCAGATGTTTTTCCTGTAGTTGTATATTACTCTCCTTCATTTCTTCACATTTCAAACATTCTGAATTTGCTGAATTACTGACAGGTTGTCCTTAATCGAATCTACTCTGCCACTGATACAGAACTTTTTTGGACTTAAGGTTTTAATTCAATCCAAAGCATTTACTAAAATATTTCTCTTCTGCTGTCTCATCTTTTGCTGTTATTTCTTCTGAATTCAATGCTGGCGAATTGATATTCGGTACAGCAGATGATTTTAGTATCTTTCTTTCTGGCTGACCAAGTAAATGATTCCTCATGTCATCCTCACAATAATTGCTTTGAAAATGCTCATGCATACTCTGGCATTCTTTACATTAATAGTGTCTTCTCTTCTGCACCTGTTTATCCATTCTCCAAGTACTTGTAGCATTGTTGGTCCTTCTGAGGAAAACAATGAAAAATTACATTTCCTCTTTTTTTCATTCCTGTACCTATTGTTTCAAATAGCAATGGCACAACAAGCCATATCAGTAATATAATTTATGTCTGGCAAAAAGAAAAACACATTTTCACTTTCCCGAAAAAGCAAAAGATATTTAACAAAAACTCGAAAAACATAAGCAACTGTCTTTCTCCTCTGGTTTACAATACAACTCAGAGCAGCCGAGCTCTCATTTGGCAACTTAGTGACATCACTCACGCCACAAAACCTGCCCCACTTGGAATCAGCGGTGCAGAGGATACCTCAAAGGAATGGTCCAGCCCTTATATCAACAGCCCTGCATAAACTGTACAAAGTGATGGACCCAGCTTGCCAATTTGGGGTGATACAGGCAGGTGGAGGTGCAGTAACAGTTTGATGTGCATTTACATGGGCTTACTTAGGGCTCCTTGTACCCATGAAAACCTCCATCACCAGCAAAAGTAAACATCTTCACCGACCATCTACACCCGTTCATAATGATTCTCTTTCTGCACCAGGATGCTATCTTTCAACAGGATAGCTCTGCGAAGTGTACTTTCCCAGTGATGACAGCTGGCTCTAGGAGCATTCAGGTGAGTTTACTAGACTCAAACTGCTCCCTCATTCACTTAACCCCAACTTCACTGATGAATTGGAAAGATCTGTTGAAGTCTGCTAATCCCAACTGCCAACTGTGTATGCTCTACAACAGGGAATCCCTGCTTCGTGGTCGACAATATCACCTCTGTGTTTTCAAAACTTCATTGAATCCTTACCAAGACACCTGGTTGCTGTTGTGAGGGCACGAGGTAGAGCAACTGAGGTTGGTGTATATAATAATTTGTCTATTCAGTGTATATTGTATCAAACTGAAAATATGGCGATAAACTCCCTAACAAAAAAAAAAAAACTTCTTTTATGGCAGATATGTGGGGGATATTTTGATCATCTGTAAAAACTTCCCACTTAAGCTGCAAAAAATGAAAGAACAATTCTCCTCGGTTTTTCCAAAAATAAAATTGGCTTTAAAAACTGAAAAAGGAAGTTGTTAAGCTTTTTTAGATCTATTGATGAAGAAAAATGACCACATTGATTAAAAAACTTGCATGAAAAGTTGCTTTGTTATGATAACAATTTCAACCAGCTTTTCACACCCTTGGACCTACAAAATGGACAACCTCAAAAATTTAGTAAAAAGAGCTTTTAGACACACCTCAGACTAAAAATATAAAGAAAAAGGAATTACTTGGATTAAAAACAAAGCTTGAAGTTTTGCATTCACTGTAAAGTATTAATTAAATAAATTAGTTTGTTGTTTAAAACAAAACACTAAGAATAACCATAAAAGACCACAAAGTTTGTTGGAAATTTTAATTGCACAAAAAGAATCTTTAGATGTATAGAAAAAATTTACAAACTTTTCTGTTTTAACATTGGCCAAAGTGTGGTGACCCACAATAATTTTATCTTAAAAAACAAACAAAGATAGTGCAAATTATGTAGAAAAATAGGAGAGAGATAGAATTCTCATAAAACTCTGAAATGAAAAAAATGAATTCATTGCAGTATAAAAAAAAGCTGCTCAAAACATAGATTAAAACAACAAAGCAGAGTGGAAAAATATAACAAAAATACTGCTTTAAGTTTTGTAAAGGAAAGAAACAACTCTCTCTCTCTCTCTCTCTCTCTCTCTCTCTCTCTCTCTCTCTCTCTCTCTCTCTCTCTCTCTCTCTCTCTCTCTCTCTCTCTCTCTCTCTCTCTCTCTCTCTCTCTCTCACTCACACTGTACACACTCACTCACACTATACTCACTCACTTGCTCACACTATACACACTCACTTACTCACACTATACACACTACTCACTCACTCACACTACACACAGATGGCACCACCATACAAACAACCCCCAATCTCTCTCTTGCTCAGATGAAGTAACTTACATGTGACTAAGCTGTTCCCTGAGATTCAGATATTAGCTCCTCAAAGAAAGATCATCTGCCAAATTAAAGTTACTAATGGTGTTAGATTTTGTTTACTGCTGAAGTATCAAAAGTCACCATTTACAGCAATCTTGGTACACAATTCGATCTCATTGACATCCATCACACAAGATCTTTTGCACATCATACTCATTTCCTTTTTCTCTTGTTGAATTCCTGAATCTGATCCTCCCATGGTTTCCTCACCTTTCTTTCCTACCACGTTAGCTAAATAAATTCTTTTAGTTAGCACCTCATCACTCATTCTCTTAACGTGACCAAACCACCTCAAAATATTTGCTCCACCCTACTAATAGCATTTTCCTTCTCATTACATATTTACAACACATTTTTATTCTCCACATTATGAAAATGAGTATGGCCAACTCCACACCCCTTCTTATAAGCAAAGCATCTGCCCAGTGCACAAATGACTCCTGTGTGATATAAGAGTTTTGAAATTCAGAAATGTGGCAAAGAAAGTTGTGTCATTTCATGTGAAAATGAGTGTAGGTTGCACATGAAAATTTTCTGTTTTTGTGTGTTCCGTGTAAGTACCTTGTGAGAAGACTGCTAGTGAAATTAAAGAAAATAGAACTATCATGAGGTTTCCATCAATAATAGTGTTTTTTGGGAGAAGCTCTGGTATTTTACACAATATGGATTCTTACAGCAATTAATGGCTTTGTTAATGAGGTTATTGTTTTTTTCTTTCTGTCCTTAGATTTGCTTTGTAATGCTTCTATGGTTTAATAGTGACCTTTTTTATGTCAGTGACTGAAATTATTTATTATTAAGAACTTTCAAAAAACAGTTTTAAATTAATGACACCAACATAGGAGGTTACTTGTTGAATGTTAATATGTTTCTTTTAAAAAATGTGAAAAATATATTTTTTTTAAATTTCAACATTGACTTGAATGTTTTCTAAGTCTTTATTGAAAGCATATTGTAATAAAAATATTTTTGAAATCATTTTTTCTTAGTGGTTTTTCCTTGTGATAGCCAACCACCCCACCTGCTTTTACATTCTCATGGCACTGCTAGATGCTCTATGTTCTCATTTTTCTCTCTTCATCTTTCTACCCCAGAGTTTGACATGCAGTATTATTTTCACCTGAGCTCAGTTTCAGAGCAGTTTGTAGAACTTGATGGCATAAAGGCCAGATTTGACCATATGGTTTCAAGTTGCAACATGATACTATCAATGGATTGTCATGGGACAAAGGTTTACTTATTGCCACCAGCAGTAATCCTGTATGACCACTGTCAGTTGTGGTTTGTGAAAATGTCTGTATGCATTATAGCTGTTGTATGTAATGTTGCTTTTGGATGTTTAACTTGACATCTGATGTCACACCACATTTCATCCAAATGTTGATGACAACCAATGTTGAACTCGTAAACAATTTTTAAGCAACTATCAGCCACAACTAAACTAATGTTCATCTGATAATGTGTTGCTACTAACAGCTAATTAACGACTTTTTGATTTAAAATGTACCATAAATTTGCTAGTTACCTTTGTCTAAACTCCAGCAATAAAAGAATCTTAGTTTTATCATTTTGTATAATGAACTTAGACAACACTAAACCAAACCTTGTATTCTGACACAGCAGATCTTAAAGCATATCAGAATTCCAAATGTATTTTTCAAAATCTTAAGTCTTTACAGAATGCATCCATGGTATGCCACTAGCTTACAGTGTGTACAGTCCACACATTAAGCATAACTAGATATCACAAATATCACCATGCGAATAGTCACCCATTCACGATGTGTAAAATGGAGAAAGTGAATGAATGAGATTGGACATCTCTAAATTTTAGGGTTTGTTTCCTAACTTGTGCAGTTTATATTGTTCTTATCATAGAAAAGAAATTCTGGTACAATAGTAATTACATATTATTAACTCAAAATTACACTTTCATTATATTTTTGAAGTGTGCATGATTATGTTAAGATGATAATTTTTTGTTTCTTTTGGCATTCTAAGCTTAAGTTTGCCCCATTCCCATCCCCATTTTTTTTTTGTCTGTTATTTCATTTTTCTTTTTCAGAAGTGATCAAAGAGTGGAAGCTAGTAGGCGAAGACAAACATCAGGCAGTAGGCCATTATCTTCCATCAATGATGAACCTACAGATCCTATGGACATACTTGGTCTTGTGGGATTTAAAATACCTGAAGATGGCCAAGTAATTTTCTTTTTAAATTATCCTGTTGAAGAGATCATATATTTTCTTAACATGATTTTTAACACAAATATGTAAATGAATTTATGGCACCCTCTATTCATAGTGTACTGTGGAATGAACTTTTTTACGGGTCTTATAGAGGTTTTTATTCAAAAAAGTTGGTGGTCAAATTTTTGAACTAAAGCCTAGTTCGTCATCAGGACTACGTCACTGGAGTAGTTTCTGCCACTCAGTTGGAAGAGTCCAACCGCAATTATCGTTAATTGTGGTACTTCTTCTTCTTGCTATTTCGATACCTTCTTCTAGTTTCTTCTTTACTAAGTTTGACTGGTGGGCGATTATTCTTACTGAGTCCCAATTTATGGAGTGTCCACTTGCTTGTATATATCTGTCTAGCCTTGTTTTGTTACTAATGTTCCTTATAGCTGCTAGTTAATTCCACAGTACAAATATGTATACATATACTGTACCTGTATGTTGCTAATAGCATCACATAATGTGATAAATGAAGCACTTAAATTAATGCAAAATCATAACATAATGCTTTTATATTTTACATACTATATTTATCACTGTAGACAAAAATCAAAACATGAATGCTTTTTTTTACATACAATATTTATCACTGTAGACAAAAATCATTGAAGAAACTTTTTTAGAAAATTATACTATGAGCTTTATCCCATTAAGTTACAAAAACAGGCAGAACTATTTTTATTTCATGTCACATGTTTTGTAAAACAACACCTGAAGTATAAAATTTTTATCTTGCTACAAAAAAAAAAAAAAAAAAAAAAAAAAACTGTGGTGATTATTGAACATAAAGCAAGTTAATTGTCAGTCAAATGATTTAAACTTCTAGAGGTATTCAGTGTAATGATTCATAGCAACTCCTAATAAGATTGCTTTCATCTTGTAGAGTAAGTATATAAAGAGAATGTAGCTTTCTCTTGTTAACTGAAATGCATGTGGGCTATTCATGTAACTGTGTGACATAAATAATTTGTACTGTTGTTTCATCCTTAACTCTGCCAGAAACTGTTTGTGAACACTTTAGTTCAAAACATATAGTCATCATTGGCAACCATTATCAATCCACTGCTGGATGAAGGTCTCCCCAAGTTTCTTCCAAAATTTTCTGTCTTGAGCTTGTCTCCTCCATGTCACTCTGGCATGCTTTCGAATTTTATCCATCCATCTCCCATGGGGTCTTCTTCTGGGTCTTTTTCTGACCCTCAGAATTCAGTCTAAAATTTCAGTTGTCCATCGGTGGTCCATTCTTCTGGCAACATGTCCAGCCCATTGCAATTTCAGTGATTTCACTCTGGTCATGATGTCGTCCACTTCTGTCATATTTCTTATCCACAAGTTCCTCTTCTTATCCTTCCTGGTTACACCAAGCATGTATCTCTTCATGCTACTTTGAGTTGTCTGCAGTCTTTGTATATCTTTTTTAGTTAAGGTCCATGTCTCTGCTCCATATGTAAGTACTGGCAGGATGCACTGATTAAACACTTTTTTTAAGACATAATGGCATATTGCTCTTAAAAATTGTCCTGTTTCTCCTAAAAGCTCTCCATCCAAGTTTTATACTCCGATTATAAATTTCTTCATCAATGTGACCCTCACTTCATATCTGCTGTCCAAGATGAATGTAGGTATCTGTTGTCTCAAGCTTTTCTCCATCAATCAATAAATCTTCATTTCTTGTAAAAGCATTATACATCACTTTTGTCTTCTGAAAGTTAATTTTTAATCCCACTTCTTTACTCTTATCAGCAAGTTCTTGGATCATGCTCTGATGGGGTAGTTGCAAAAATGACTGTCATCAGCAAAACGAAGATGAGTTAAATAATCTCCATTAATCTTTATTCTTTTGCTTTCCCAGTTCAATGATTGAAAGACATTTTGCAATGTGGAATTAAAGAGCTTGGGAGATATGGTGTTACCTTTTCTCACTCCCTTTCCAATTTTTATTTGTGCTGTATCCTCAAATATCCAAACCTGTGCACTTGCATGTTCATAGATGTTATTAGCAATGCTAATGAATGCATCTTCAGTACCACAGGACTTCAAAGCCATTGTAACTGCTGATGGTTTCATGGAATTGAAGGCCTTTTCATAATCAATAAAAGCCATGCATAATGGGAGTTCATATTCTTTTGCTCTTTCAATTATTTCTCTCAGTACATGGATAGGATCTACAGTGCTGTAGCCACTCCTGAAACCAGCTTGTCCTCTTGGTTGAGCCATGTCTAGTGTTACCTTCAAGTGATGTGAAAGAACTTTAGTGAAGACTTTATAAACCACTGGTATGAGGCTGATGGACCTGCAGTCCTTAGCGTCCCCCTTTTTATGTAGCAGGATTATTGTAGCATTGTTCCAATCCTCAGGAATCTTCCCTTCGTTGAGACATCTGGTGAAAATTTGGGAGAGTGTAGTTTCAGTTTCTCCACTTGCTTCATGCATGATGTCCACAGTAATTCCATCTTCTCCTGGAGTTTTTCCCCATTTCATGTTCTTAATTGCATGTGTAACTTCTGCAGAAAGGACTAGCAGGACTTAGGTACTGGTACCTATCATAATGTCTGGAGTAGATGTATCATCCTTTTCATACAGTTTTGAGTAGAAATCTTTCACCCTTGTCAAAATTGTGCTTCTATTTCTTGTTACAGTACCATCTTCTTTTCTCAGTGCCATTATCTGTTTTCTTTCCTTACTGAAATGTCCCTTTGCTCTCTTCAGGCTTTGGTTGTTTTCAATTGCTTTCCTCACTAGTTCACAATTGAATTTCCTTACGTCTTCAGTGATACTTTTCCATACTGTCTTGCATAGCCCTATATATTCCACTTTGGAAGTTACATCTTCTTTATTCGTCCTCATCTCCCTTCTCTTTTGCATCAACATTTTTGTTTTTCCTGAAATTTTCTTCATATGCAACTTGATCTTAGTACCACCTATTTTTGTTGCTGTTTCCATGAGAGCCTTGGTAAGGTCTGTGTTAACTTCAGAAATACCCACTTCTTCCAATGTTAGGCCTTCTAAAGCAGAGAATCTGTTCCTCAGTTCCAACTTGAAGGTATTATGATGTTTTTTTAAAGTTGGTTATGTCAGTACATTTTGTTTGTCTTATGAGCTTGCCACGTTCGAATTTAGTGTTGAGATGCATCTTACATCTCGCCATTCTATGGTCACTACCTGTGTTGAACTTATTCACGACACTGTAGTCTTCAATGACAAATTTCTTGTTAAACATAATAAAATCAATTTCACTTGTGATTCCATTCAGTGTTACCATTTCCTTTGTGGCTTTTTCTTGAAAAAGTAGTTCATGATGTAAAACCTTTCTGCTTCTGCAAACTCTGCAAGAGTATTTCCACGTTGATTTCTGTTCCCATAACCAAATTTACCAACCGAAGTTTCATTCTGTTGCCCTATTTTTTCATTGAAATCGCCCATAATGATCTTCAAGTGCTATTTGTCTTTGTTATTTAGATACTGAATTTCCTTGTAACATTCTTCAATTTCTTCTTCAGGATAACTTGCAGTGGGTTCATAGGCTTGGATAATCTGAGCCTGGTATCTTTTTGAGAGTTGGATAACGAGTCGTGCAGCCCTGTCTGAGGAACTTTCAACTGCTAGAATATTATCCTTCAGTCTTTTATTTATTTTAAATCCAACACCACTAGTTCTGCCAGTATCTATCCCACAATAGTAGAAGAGATGTCCACTTTTCTTCAATGAGATCTCCTCTTCTTCTTCTTACCTCGCTTAGCCCCACAATGTCCCAGTTGATCTTTTTGAGTTCTTCCTCCAATTCAAAGAGCCTTGAATCAGAAGTTAGGGAACATCCATTGAACATAGCCAAGGTCAGCATTAGATAGCAGCCTAGTCTGGTCCTCCTGTGATTCTTAGCACCCTCTGCCTTCATGTCACGCACTGGCCACTACCTTGGCCAGGTACATTCCAGCTGCCGGAGACTGAGGGCCAAGAGTGAAAATGTGGAAGCATCTTGGGGGAGGGGCATAACTCACCATGCTGGCCAAGCAGGTTGGTGAGTGTGGGATAGCATTCCTCCTCTAATCCTGTTGGTATAGTTATACTGCTGTTCGTCGGTCGTCAGAGCCCCTTTAGGGGGAACAGGATGCACCACGAGAAGGCAGGGTTGGCATTTGTCAAGGAGAGGCTAGGATATGTTATGCATCACCTGACCTTGCATTCTAGTTTGAAAAATATATGCCTGTTTAAATAATAATCACTTTGAGGATCAAAATTGAGCGCAAACCAGTGTGTTTTGGTTAAGATTTGTCTTTCTTTTTACTCTGGAAAAACATGGCTTTCTCATAACAAAATTTAAATTTACTTGGAGGTGAGAATATCTGAAAAAAATTTCAGTAATTTTTGTGAATTTAACCATAATAAGTTCATTACTGCCAACAAAATGCAGTCAGTGAAGCACAGTTGCATATTGTGGACATAACCTCAGTTTCTTAGTGTGTGTGTGTGTGTGTGTGTGTGTGTGTGTGTGTGTGTGTGTGTGTGTGTGTGTGTGTGTGTGTAATCATTTGAATTTTGTATAATCATTTCAAATTGTTAATCACCAAGTCCAGTAGCTTTCCAGCATGTGCAGTTTTGACCTCCCATTTATATGCAAGTCATTTTGAGATGATTTTTCAGTTAAGATTTTTTATTAGAAGAAAAAATTAATATGGGAGGATATGGCCACATCTCTGTAATTTCAACTGTTAAGTAATTTAAATGGTTTTGAGAGGAGATTGTAGAGGTAAGAGATGTACAATCTCTTTGATGCACCTGTTATATATTCAAAATTCTAGCAGTTTTTTCACTGTGGACTGTGTAATGACCCACTCTTGGAGTCATTTACTATGGCTCCTCGTCTATCTTATTTTCAGTTCCACTATAGTTTTTACAGTTTTACTTTTGAAAAAGTGCAGTTGATCTGATGTGATTTTCAGAGAACCATTTCATGACTCACCCTATGTACACTTTGCCAGAAAAAACAAAACACCCAGAAGCAATCGTCCACTCAAAATGAAAATTGGTATGTGCAATGTACATGTATAGGAAAGGAAATTCCAGAGCCTTTGGTCCATTTATTTGGATAAAACAGCTATAAGAGTGGAACAGGTCAGTACATTGTAGCACCACCTCTGGCTTGGATACAAGCAGTTACCTGGTGTGGCATGGACACATACAGTTCATGGATACTGTCCTGAGGTATAGCATGCCAGATGGTGTCCAAATTGTGAGCCAGCTCGCAGACATTCCAGGATGGGTGTAGGTGGCATCCCGTTATGTCACAAACATGTTTGATTGGTCTTAGGCAATTGTGCTGGCCATGGAAGGGTGTCAACATTGTGAAGGCAGGACTGTTACAGCTGTGCCATGTGTGCCCAGGCATTATCCTGTTGAAAGATTGCTCGGTGATGCTGCGACAGAAATGGCAACACAATGGGTTGTAGAATATCACAGATGTTCCATTGAGCCATGAGGGTGATATGAAGGGCTACCTAGGGTGTCCAGCTATCATCGAAAATGGCTCCCCAGATAGTCACTCCCAGTGTGTAAGCCATGTGCCATTCCAAGGTGCTCTGACCCAAAAGCCTGGTGATATGGTGTCTTGACCAACTGGTCTCTTTCAGCCCAATTATACATTCTCTCTCAAATTCGCTCAACTGCTTATATTGCGCATGGGTCTGACGTCAAGGCGTCCTCACAGTCCATGGAGGTAAATGGAACTGTAATTTTCTGTCACAATTGTCTCTGTGTGTGAGCTTTGCTCTTGATATATCCTCCTCAATGTACGGTTTCCATACACTGTGGTGGGCCACTATGGTACTTGCATGCGGAGTTCAATCAATATCAGACAACTTCCTCAGGGTGCTTCTTCTTCTTCTTCATTTTTTTTTTTTCTGACAAAGAGTGTATTTTGAATTTGTTGATGCAGTCCTGCCATGTTCGCAATATTTTTGATTGAAGCTGTGTATTCTGCCAGACGTATACACTTGTTTTTGTTTTTTTTTATATGTACAAGCCTGCATCAGCATATAATGTAGATCAAATCTGCCTATAACAAGATATTCTTTAAAAGTATGCTAGATTATTTTTATTATTTTGGCCTGAAGCAAATCATACGTAAAACTTACCACATATTCTCTAATGTTTCCCCAAAAGACTTCTTTTTTCAACTTTAGTGAATTTAATTTCATTGTTAAATTACCTTTTCATTTTATCTTTTGTAAATTGTTTTCAATCAAATGAGTGGGGTAAATGTGTTTCCTGATAAAAACAAATATTAATTTCCCAATTGCGTAGAAATGCATGTTCTGTAATCAATATATTGTGTGATTAATATGAATTACAGTTGAATGTGCATGAATGTAGATAATGCGTAGGATTTTTGTTTTTTACAGTACAGACTAAGTTTTTTCATGTTATTTCACAATAATGTAAATATTAGCTGGGAATTACACCTCATTCCTTCTAATAGAATTAACCAAACAGAGGAGAAATCTTGTCACCTGTATAAGACTATTTTCACCAATGAGGTTTGCCCAGGAACACATAGCTGGCTGTATATTAATACAATGCAGCACTTAGACCTTTTCTCTTCTACAGGGTGAGAGTTGGATGTGGAGTAAGGGCTTCATTAGGTTATTATCTATTGCCAGTATGAGAGTGGTAAAAGGAATAATAGGTAGAAATAGATTGTTCAGTAGTGTAACAGTATTAGTAATGCAGATATTAGATCTGAGTTGTGTATTTCCTCTGTAGACAAAGTTAATGAACACGTGTTTTGGTGGTTTGGGTATGGTTTCCTGTGGCAGAGGAAATATTATAGCTGTGACAGATGTTATATTTTGAAGAAGTTAGTGGACCAGGTTGATTGATCATTACAAGATATGTAGGTTGTTAATGATACATGCATCAGAGCTCCAACCCTCTGGGAGATAAGTGCTTACATTAAAGGTAGTAATTTATCAGAAGTAATACATCTTGCAGTAAATCAAGACAGATGGCAAAACTTTGTAAGTAATCAAAGTAAAGTTTTATTTTCAATTTTTGGACTCATAATTTGTATTGTGGTCTGATCAGCCTAAACATCTTTAGTGGGCAGATGGGATATAGTGAATGAATTAGAATGAATTTTTCTATCTTATGTAAATTTTCTGCCTGAGCTTCATCTTACATAGTAGGGAGTTGTGGAAAAAACTTCAGGAGACCTTCATCCTGCAGTGGATTAATAATGGTTGATGATATACAGGGTGATTCAGAACTCATGGGACAAACTTTATGGGGTGGTAGAGCACACTGCAACAAACATTTTTTGTATACGAATATATGGGCGCAAGTGACGCATTGAGGCACAAACACAAGAAATAGACATGAAAGGAAACATAAATTGTGTACTTAAAGCATCGTTGACAAGTGCTTCTTTACAGCAATGTTTACAATAATTGCTCAAAATTGCGTCCACCAACAGTAATACATGTGTGGCAGCGTCGACGGAGTGATGGGCATACAGTTTCAAAGATGCCAGGTATTTCTCACACACATGCAGCTGCATTGGATATTCGAGCAATGAGGTCCTCAACAGAGTCAACTGGAGTCTCTTAAACGAGGGCCTTCAGATGTCCCCATAAGAAGTAATCGAGGCTCGATAAATCGGGCGATTGGAGTGGCCAACGGACTGGTCCACCACGGCCAATCCATCACGCCCCAAAAGTACCATCCAGGTAATTGCGCACATTAATGCTGAAATGGGCTGGCGCCCCATCATGCTGAAACCACAGTCCTTGTCGGACGGCCAGTGGTACATCTTGAAACAATTCTGGTAAAACCTCTTCCAGAAAAATACGATAACATCTGCCATCAAGTAGCATTGGTAGTAGGTATGAGCCAAGCAGGAAGTCATTCACAATATCCGCCCACTTTACTGCCCTCTACCGGCAACAGTACACGGCAATCACTCCGTCGACGCTGCCTTGCATGTATTACTGTTGGTGGTTGCAATTTTGAGCAATTATTGTAAACATTGCTGTAAAGAAGCACTTGTCAACGATGCTGTAAGTAAACAATTTAAGTTTCCTTTCATGTCTATTTCTTGTGTATGTACCTCAACGCTTCACTTGCGCCCATACATTCCTATACAAAAAAATGTTTGTTGCAGTGTGCTCTACCACCCCTTAAAGTTTGTCCCATGAGTTCTGAATCACCCTGTATATGAGGTCCCCTCATAATGGTTGATATATATATATATATATATATATATATCATCATCATCATCATTGTCAACCATTATCAATCCACTGCTGGACGAAGGTCTCCCCAAGTTTCCTCCCCAACGGTCTGTCTTGTGCCAGTCTCCTCCATGTCACCCCTGCATACTTTCGAATTTCATCCACCCATCTCCCATGTGGTCTTCTTCTGGGTCTTTTCCTGTCCCTTGGAATCCAATCTAAAATTTCGGCTGTCCATCGATGATCTGTCCTTCTGGCAGTATGTCCAGCCCATTGCCATTTCAGGGATTTAACTCTGATCATGATGTCTTCCACTCTTGTCATTTTTCGGATCCACGAGTTCCTCTTCTTATCTCTCCTGGTTACACGAAGCATGCACCTCTCCATGCTGCTTTGAGTTGTCTGCAGTCTTTGTATATCTCTTTTAGTTAAGGTCCACGTCTCTGCACCATACGTAAGCACTGGAAGGATGCATTGATCAAACACTTTTCTTTTAAGACATAATGGCATATTGCTCTTGAAAATTATGCTGTTTCTTCCAAAAGCTCTCCAGGCAAGTTTTGTACGCCGATTAATTTCTTCATCAATGTGACCCTCACTTGATATCTGCTGTCCAAGATAAACGTACGTGTCTGTTATCTCCAGCTTTTCTCCATCAATCAATAAATCTTCATTTCTTGTAAAAGCATTGAACATCACTTTTGTCTTCTGAAAGTTCATTTTTAATCCCACTTCTTTACTCTTGTCAGCAAGTTCCTGGATCATACTCTGCAGCTCTGATGAGGTAGTTGCAAAAATGACTACGTCATCAGCAAAACGAAGGTGGGTTAGATAATCTCCATTAATCTTTATCCCTTTGTTTTCCCAGCTCAGCGACTGAAAAACACCCTCCAATGTGGCATTAAAGAGCTTCGGAGATATGGTGTCACCTTGTCTCACTCCCTTTCCAATTTTTATGTGTGTTGTATTTTCAAACAGCCTAATCTTTGCACTTGCATTTTCATAGATGTTATTAATAATATTAATGTATGCATCTTCAATACCGCAGGTTTTCAGAGCCATTGTAACTGCTGATGGTTTCACCGAATCAAAGGCTTTTTCATAATCGATAAAAGCCATGCACAATGGAAGTTCATATTCCCTCGCTCTTTCAATTAGTTCTCTCAGTACGTGGATATGATCTATTGTGCTGTAGCCACTCCTGAATCCAGCTTGTTCTCTCGGTTGAGCCATGTCCAGTGTTACCTTCAAGCGGTGTGAAAGAACTTTAGTGAAGATTTTATAAACTACTGATAGGAGGCTGATAGGTCTGTAGTTTCCGAGATCCTCAATGTCACCTTTCTTATGTAGCAGGATCATTGTAGCGGTGTTCCAATCCTCAGGAATCTTTCCTTCATTAAGGCATCGAGTGAAAATTTGGGCGAGTACTGTTTCAATTTCTCCACTTGCTTCTTGTATGATGTCTACAGTAATTCCATCTTCTCCTGGAGCTTTTCCCCGCTTCATGTTCTTGATTGCATGTGCAACTTCTGCTGGAAGGACTGGAGGAACTCTGGTACTGGTATCTTTCATGATGTCTGGAGTGCATGTATCATCCCTTTCATATAATTTGGAGTAGAAATCTTTCACTCTTGTCAAAATTTCGCCTCTATTTCTTGTTACAGAACCATCTTCTTTTCTCAGTGCCATAATCTGTTTTCTTCCCTTACTGAGATGTCCCTTTGCTATCTTTAGGCTTTGGTTGTTTTCAATTGCTTTCCTCACTAGTTCACAGTTGAATTTTCTTACATCTTCAGTGATACTTTTTCTTACTGTCTTGCATAGCTCTATATATTCCACTTTGGAAGTCACATCATCTTTAGTTGTCCTCATCTCTCTTCTTTTTTGCATCAACATTTTCGTTTTTCCTGATAATTTGTTTACATGCAACTTGTTCTTAGACCCAGCTAATTTTGTTGCTGTTTCCATAAGAGCTTTGGTTACTTTTCTGTTAACTTCAGAGATGTCCACTTCTTCCGATGTTAGGCCTTCTAAAGCAGAGAACCTGTTCTTCAGTTCCAACTTGAAGGTATTATGGTGTTTTTTAAGGTTGGTTATGTCAATAGATTTTGTTTGTCTTATGAGCTTGCCACGTTCAAGTTTGGTGTTGAGGTGCATCTTACATCTCACCAATCTATGGTCACTACCTGTGTTGAACTTGTTTAGCACACTGCAGTCTTCTATGACGAATTTTTTGTTACACATAATAAAATCAATTTCACTTGTCGTCCCATTTGGATGTCTCCATGTCCATTTCCTGTGTGGCTTTTTCTTGAAGAAGGAGTTCAAGATGAAAAACCCTTCTGCCTCTGCAAACTCAACGAGAGTATTTCCACGCTGGTTTCTGTTGCCGTGACCGAATTTACCTACTGAAGTTTCATTCTGTTGCCGTTGCCCTATTTTTGCATTGAAATTTCCCATAATTATTTTCAAGTGCTGCTTACCTTTATTATTTAGATGATGAATTTCCTCATAAAATTCTTCAATTTCTTCTTCAGGATGACTTGTGGTGGGTGCATAAGTTTAAATAATCTGAGCCTGGTATCTTTTCGAGAGTTGGATAACGAGTCGTGCAGCTCTGACAGAGGAACTTTCAACTTCTACAACTTTATCCTTCAGTTTCTTGTTTATTATAAATCCAACACCACTAGTTCTGCCAGTATCTGTCCCACGATAGTAGAAGAGATGTCCACTTTTCAGTTCGATGAGATCTTCTCCTTTTCTCCTTACCTCACTTAGCCCCACGATGTCCCACTTGATCCTTTGTAGTTCCTCTTCCAATTCAAGAAGCCTTGAATCAGAAGATAGGGAGCGTCCGTTGTACGTAGCCAAGGTCAGCATCAGATGGCAGCCTAGTCCGGTCCTCCGGGGATTCTTAGCACCCTCTGCCTTCATATATATATATATATATATATATATATATATATCGCCATCATCATTGTCAACCATTATCAATCCACTGCTGGACGAAGGTCTCCCCAAGTTTCCTCCTGAACGGTCTGTCTTGTGCCAGTCTCCTCCATGTCACTCCCGCATACTTTCGAATTTCACCCACCCATCTCCCATGTGGTCTTCTTCTGGGTCTTTTCCTGTCCCTTGGAATCCAATCTAAAATTTCGGCTGTCCATCGATGGTCTGTCCTTCTGGCAGTATGCCCAGCCCATTGCCATTTCAGGGATTTAACTCTGATCATGATGTCTTCCACTCTTGTCATTTTTCGGATCCACGAGTTCCTCTTCTTATCTCTCCCGGTTATACCAAGCATGCACCTCTTCATGCTTCTTTGAGTTGTCTGCAGCCTTCGTATGTCTCTTTTAGTTAAGGTCCACGTCTCAGCACCATACGTAAGCACTGGAAGGATGCATTGATCAAACACTTTTCTTTTAAGACATAATGGCATATTGCTCTTGAAAATTATGCTGTTTCTTCCAAAAGCTCTCCAGGCAAGTTTTGTACGCCGATTAATTTCTTCATCAATGTGACCCTCACTTGATATCTGCAGTCCAAGATAAACGTATGTGTCTGTTATCTCCAGCTTTTCTCCATCAATCGATAAATCTTCATTTCATGTAAAAGCATTGAACATCACTTTTGTCTTTTGAAAGTTCATTTTTAATCCCACTTCTTTACTCTTGTCAGCAAGTTCTTGGATCATACTCTGCAGCTCTGATGAGGTAGTTGCAAAAATGACTATGTCATCGGCAAAACGAAGGTGTGTTAGATAATCCCCATTAATCTTTATCCCTTTGTTTTCCCAGTTCAGTGATTGAAAGACATTTTCCAATGTGGCGTTAAAGAGCTTCGGAGATATGGTGTCACCTTGTCTCACTCCCTTTCCAATTTTTATGTGTGTTGTATTTTCAAACAGCCGAATCTTTGCACTTGCATTTTCATAGATGTTATTAATAATATTAATGTATGCATCTTCAATACTGCAGGATTTCAGAGCCATTGTAACTGCTGATGGTTTCACCAAATCGAAGGCTTTTTCATAATCGATAAAAGCCATGCACAATGGAAGTTCATATTCCCTCGCTCTTTCAATTAGTTCTCTCAGTACGTGGATATAATCTATTGCGCTGTAGCCACTCCTGAATTCAGCTTGTTCTCTCGGTTGAGCCATATCCAGTGTTAACTTCAAACGGTGTGAAAGAACTTTAGTGAAGATTTTATAAACCACTTATAGGAGGAGGCTGATAGTTCTGTAGTTCCTGAGATCCTGAATGTCACCTTTTTTATGTAGCAGGATCATTATAGCATTGTTTCAATCCTTAGGAATCTTCCCTTCATTAAGGCATCGAGTGAAAATTTGTGCGAGTACTGTTTCGATTTCTCCACTTGCTTCTTGTATGATGTCTACAGTAATTCCATCTTCTCCTGGAGCTTTTCCCCGCTTCATGTTCTTGATTGCATGTGCAACTTCTGCTGGGAGGACTGGAAGAACTCTGGTACTGGTACCTTCCATGATGTCTGGAGTACATGCATCATCCCTTTCATATAACTTGGAGTAGAAATCTTTCACTCTTGTCAAAATCTTGCCTCTATTTCTTGTTACAGAACCATCTTCTTTTCTCAGTGCCATAATCTGTTTTCTTCCCTTACTGAGATTTCCCTTTGCTATCTTTAGGCTTTGGTTGTTTTCAATTGCTTTCCTCACTAGTTCACAGTTGAATTTTCTTACGTCTTCGGTGATACTTTTTCGTACTGTCTTGCATAGCTCTATGTATTCCACTTTGGAAGTCACATCTTCTTTAGTTGTCCTCATCTCTCTTCTTTTTTGCATCAACATTTTGGTTTTTCCTGATAATTTGTTCACATGCAACTTGTTCTTAGACCCAGCTAATTTTGTTGCTGTTTCCATAAGAGCTTTGGTTACTTTTCTGTTAACTTCAGAAATATCCACTTCTTCTGATGTTAGGCCTTCTAAAGCAGAGAATCTATTCTTCAGTTCCAACTTGAAGGCATTATGGTGTTTTTTAAGGTTGGTTATGTCAATACATTTTGTTTGTCTTATGAGGTTGCCACGTTCGAGTTTAGTGTTGAGGTGCATCTTACATCTCGCCAATCTATGGTCACTACCTGTGTTGAACTTGTTTAGCATACTGCAGTCTTCTATGACAAATTTTTTGTTACACATAATAAAATCAATTTCACTTGTCGTCCCATTTCTATGTCTCCATGTCCATTTCCTGTGCGGCTTTTTCTTGAAAAAGGAGTTCAAGATGAAAAACCCTTCTGCCTCTGCAAACTCAACGAGAGTATTTCCACGCTGGTTTCTGTTGCGGTGACCGAATTTACCTACTGAAGTTTCATTCTGTTGCCGTTGCCCTATTTTTGCATTGAAATCTCCCATAATTATCTTCAAGTGCTGCTTACCTTTATTATTTAGATGACGAATTTCCTCATAAAATTCTTCAATTTCTTCTTCAGGATGACTTGTGGTGGGTGCATAAGTTTGAATAATCTGAGCCTGGTATCTTCTTGAGAGTTGGATAACGAGTCTTGCAGCTTTGTCAGAGAAACTTTCAACTTCTACAATTTTATCCTTCAGTTTCTTGTTTATTATAAATCCAACACCACTAGTTCTGCCAGTATCTGTCCCACGATAGTAGAAGAGATGTCCACTTTTCAGTTCGATGAGATCTTCTCCTTTTCTCCTTACCTCACTTAGCCCCACGATGTCCCACTTGATCCTTTGTAGTTCCTCTTCCAATTCAAGAAGCCTTGAATCAGAAGATAGGGAGCGTCCATTGGAAGTAGCCAAGGTCAGCATCAGATGGCAGCCTAGTCCGGTCCTCCGGGGATTCTTAGCACCCTCTGCCTTCATGTCGCACTGGCCGCTGCCTTGGCCAGGTACATTCCAGCTGCCGGAGACTGAGGGCCAAGATTTAAGTTGTGGAATCATTTTGGAGGGGTTTGGCCATAACTCACCACGCTGGCCAAGCGGGTTGGTGAGTGTGGGATAGAATTTCCTCTAATCCCGATGGTATAGTTATACCGCTATGGGCGGTCGTCAGAGCCCCTGTAGTGGGAACAGGATGCACCACGAGAAGGCGGGGTTGACAGTTGTCAAGGAGAGGCTGTGGTGTTACGCATCACGTGACCTTACATCCCTTATATATATATATATATATATACTTAAGAGCAAAACTGAAGACTAAGGAAAAAACTTTAGAATTTAAAACGAAGGTTGCAAAATAAAGGTTGCAAAATAAAGGTTGCAAAATATATATATATATATATATATATATATATATATATATATATATATATATATATATATATACTTAAGAGCAAAACTGAAGACTAAGGAAAAAATTTTAGAATTTAAAACGAAGGGTGCAAAATAACCTGAAAATCAAAACGCGCAACGCAGCAGTTTTGAAAATTCAGAATTCACATTCTATAAAGAAGATACCTAAGCAAAAAAATACATATATAATTTTGACTCACACCTAATACAACATAGAAAAGGTTATGTATCTACCTGTGTGAGTAAAAGGAGAAAAGTTGTTTTATTTTATTTTTTTATCTTTTCTCCTTTTACTCACACAGGTAGATACATAACCTTTTCTATGTTGTATTAGGTGTGAGTCAAAATTATATATATATATTCTATAAAGAAGATACCTAAGCAAAAAAATACATATATAATTTTGACTCACACCTAGTACAACATAGAAAAGGTTATGTATCTACCTGTGTGAGTAAAAGGAGAAAGGATAAAAAAAATAAAACAACTGAATGTAGAAGGTTTCGAGAATACTGAGCCTTGGCTTTATCAAGGACCAGCAAAAACTCTGCATTTTCTCACTTCCACAAAGACCTAGTTGGAAATGGGTTTCTGCAAGGCCATAGATGCAAGTAACATTCCCACCTAAAATAGTTTAAAAAATATGTATAAGTCATGTCCTCCGTAGAGTTGCATGACCTAGCACTAGTTAACAATTTCGCTTGCATCCAATAAACCTTCCTGGCCCGACCCATGCTCTTCATCTGTTACTATTAAACAGAGAGAAGAAGATTAAAGAGAACTCAAGTTGTGAGAGTGACATAATAATTAGAAATGATTGCAATTAAAAAAGGAAATGTTAATTTTTAACGAACAGATTTTTGAAAGAAAACTTGAGTCTAAAACCCCCTACTCTACAGCTTATGACAGCACGAAAACGAGAATAAGTTAAAGATAATAATTAACTAAAGAAAACTTTGTGAAAGTTATATACCTTAAACAGTTAGTTGCAATATGTACAAAGTATTTCAGCAGTGCTTTAAGTGCATAATTAATTAGTAATTAAGAACTTAACTACTTTGAAAAAACAGCGCATAGACAGCGCATAGCAAAGGAACAAGCTTAGCCATCTTCTGTTCCTAGGTACCCCAAAAGACGCTCAAAGTTACAAAGAAAAGAAAGAGTTAAAACCCGCAAAAATGTTAACAGACAAACCAATGCCTAAAAGCTGAAAAGCTAAAAAACGACAGAGAAAAAGTACATGAAGTACAAACATTGAACTTATAAAACCTAGAACCCAAAAACAAGGAAGAGAGCTTACCTCTTGTGTGACAGAAACTTTTCTCCTCACAAGAGAAGAACATGGCTGACCTCTTCCGCCACTCCCTAGACAGCTGGGGGGCAGTGAGGGTGGGGCTGATGGCCTCCTCATACAGCAAGAAACCAACGCGCGGAGATTTTAACCAGAGAAAAAATATATAAACTTAAGACTGTGGATCTGTATGATCAGAAAGAGCAGAATTAACTCTCCAGAATACATGAGAAATATTATAAAATACACGAGCAGTTTATTTAATAATCTTTGCATGTATTAAATCACCTTAGTGAGCTTCTATAGATTAATCAGAATCTTATTAATTTTAATGTTGGTTTTACTATTTTTAGTATAGCTATCCTAGTGATGCATAACTAGTTTTCTTTTTTATTTGTTTTTATTTTCTTTTATAAACAGATTTTTAAGCTTTTTTTTTGTGATTTTGTTTATATTATTTAATTTTTTGTTTTAATAGGACCGTCATATCCACAGCACTAAGGTTCCTTTAGGTAGTTAATAGGCATCCTCTAGCCAACTTCCTTACGGCTTTGATTGGTCAGAATCATATTATTAACTGTGTAGAAAATTAAAGCAGATCTGCCAACCTTACTCTATTATTCAGAATAATTTTTCTTAAAGTTCTTTTGATGAAAGAAGAAGGAATTTCGTTCTCTAGAAAACTTTCTAATAGTATATTAATGTGGTAATTGAAGTCCAAATTGTTGCTGCAAATTCTTGAAATTCTTAGGACCTGAGAAATTAGTACATTCTCAATTACTTTGGTTGAAATGTTATTATTCCAGTGTAGATATTTAATTACTTTGAAAGGAAAATTAACTCTTTTATCAAAGAGGCTAATAGATGGGTTACCTCTGTTGAGCTTAATGCTTAAGTCTAGGAACTCAAGTTCCTGATTACTGTGGTTGGTTTTACATAAGTTAAGAGAGCTAGGATAGATATTATCAAAATCACTCTCTATAACTTCTGAATTATTGATACACAGCAGATCATCAATATATCTAAAAGTGTAAAGGTAGTTATCTGAGCAGGTGGGGTGATTTTTAATGAATTTATATTCCTTAAAGAACAGGAATAGATTAGCGATATTCGTGGACGTTGATGTTCCCATTGGAATACCGTTCACTTGCTTATAGAGAGTATTATTATATAAGATATGGTTATTTTTTATGCAGCAATTGAGATAAGAGTTCCAAGTTCCTACATCAACAAATTGGTTAAGTTTAAATTCTGCATACAGCTCTTTAAAGGTAGTGAATATATCTGATAGAGGCAGATTAGTATATAGGTTTTCAAAATCATAACTATTAATATCTAGGGGACAAACTTTGAGTATAGTAGAAATTACTTCTGCATTATTATTAATTATCCAAAAATCTCTTTCAAAGTAATTAAATATCTACACTGGAATAATAACATTTCAACCAAAGTAATTGAGAATGTACTAATTTCTCAGGTCCTAAGAATTTCAAGAATTTGCAGCAACAATTTGGACTTCAATTACCACATTAATATACTATTAGAAAGTTTTCTAGAGAACGAAATTCCTTCTTCTTTCATCAAAAGAACTTTAAGAAAAATTATTCTGAATAATAGAGTAAGGTTGGCAGATCTGCTTTAATTTTCTACACAGTTAATAATATGATTCTGACCAATCAAAGCCGTAAGGAAGTTGGCTAGAGGATGCCTATTAACTACCTAAAGGAACCTTAGTGCTATGGATATGACGGTCCTATTAAAACAAAAAATTAAATAATATAAACAAAATCACAAAAAAGCTTAAAAATCTGTTTATAAAAGAAAATAAAAACAAATAAAAAAGAAAACTAGTTATTCATCACTAGGATAGCTATACTAAAAATAGTAAAACCAACATTAAAATTAATAAGATTCTGATTAATCTATAGAAGCTCACTAAGGTGATTTAATACATGCAAAGTTTATTAAATAAACTGCTCGTGTATTTTATAATATTTCTCATGTATTCTGGAGAGTTAATTCTGCTCTTTCTGATCATACAGATCCACAGTCTTAAGTTTATATATTTTTTTCTCTGGTTAAAATCTCCGCAGCGTTGGTTTCTTGCTGTATGAGGAGGCCATCAGCCCCACTCTCACTGCCCCCCAGCTGTCTAGGGAGTGGTGGAAGAGGTCAGCCATGTTCTTCTCTTGTGAGGAGAAAAGTTTCTGTCACACAAGAGGTAAGCTCTCTTCCTTGTTTTTGGGTTCTAGGTTTTATAAGTTCAATGTTTGTACTTCATGTACTTTTTTCTCTGTCGTTTTTTAGCTTTTCAACTTTTAGGCATTGGTTTGTCTGTTAACATTTTTGCGGGTTTTAACTCTTTCTTTTCTTTGTAACTTTGAGCGTCTTTTGGGGTACCTAGGAACAGAAGATGGCTAAGCTTGTTCCTTTGCTATGCGCTGTCTATGCGCTGTTTTTTCAAAGTAGTTAAGTTCTTAATTACTAATTAATTATGCTCTAAAAGCACTGCTGAAATACTTTGTACATATTGCAACTAACTGTTTAAGGTATATAACTTTCACAAAGTTTTCTTTAGTTAATTATTATCTTTAACTTATTCTCGTTTTCGTGCTGTCATAAGCTGTAGAGTAGGGGTTTTAGACTCAAGTTTTCTTTCAAAAATCTGTTCGTTAAAAATTAACATTTCCTTTTTTAATTGCAATCATTTCTAATTATTATGTCACTCTCACAACTTGAGTTCTCTTTAATCTTCTTCTCTCTGTTTAATAGTAACAGATGAAGAGCATGGGTCGGGCCAGGAAGGTTTATTGGATGCAAACGAAATTGTTAACTAGTGCTAGGTCATGCAACTCTACGGAGGACATGACTTATACATATTTTTTAAACTATTTCAGGTGGGAATGTTACTTGCATCTATGGCCTTGCAGAAACCCATTTCCAACTAGGTCTTTGTGGAAGTGAGAAAATGCAGAGTTTTTGCTGGTCCTTGATAAAGCCAAGGCTCAGTATTCTCGACACCTTCTACATTCAGTTGTTTTATTTTTTTTATCCTTTCTCCTTTTACTCACACAGGTAGATACATAACCTTTTCTATGTTGTACTAGGTGTGAGTCAAAATTATATATGTATTTTTTTGCTTAGGTATCTTCTTTATAGAATGTGAATTCTGAATTTTCAAAACTGCTGCGTTGCGCGTTTTGATTTTCAGGTTATTTTGCAACCTTCGTTTTAAATTCTAAAGTTTTTCCTTAGTCTTCAGTTTTGCTCTTAAGTATATATATATATATATCATCATCATCATTGTCAACCATTATCAATCCACTGCTGGACGAAGGTCTCCCCAAGTTTCCTCCACAACGGTCTGTCTTGTGCCAGTCTCCTCCATGTCACTCCCGCATATTTACGAATTTCATCCACCCATCTCCCATGTGGTCTTTTTCTGGGTCTTTTCCTGTCCCTTGGAATCCAATCTAAAATTTCGGCTGTCCATCTATGGTCTGTCCTTCTGGCAGTATGTCCAGCCCATTGCCATTTCAGGGATTTAACTCTGATCATGATGTCTTCCACTCTCGTCATTTTTCGGATCCACGAGTTCCTCTTCTTATCTCTCCTGGTTATACCAAGCATGCACCTCTCCATGCTTCTTTGAGTTGTCTGCAGCCTTTGTATGTCTCTTTTAGTTAAGGTCCACGTCTCTGCACCATACGTAAGCACTGGAAGGATGCATTGATCAAACACTTTTCTTTTAAGACATAATGGCATATTGCTCTTGAAAATTATGCTGTTTCTTCCAAAAGCTCTCCAGGCAAGTTTTGTACGCCGATTAATTTCTTCATCAATGTGACCCTCACTTGATATCTGCTGTCCAAGATAAACATACGTATCTGTTATCTCCAGTTTTTCTCCATCAATCGATAAATCTTCATTTCTTGTAAAAGCATTGAACATCACTTTTGTCTTCTGAAAGTTCATTTTTAATCCCACTTCTTTACTCTTGTCAGCAAGTTCCTGGATCATACTCTGCAGCTCTGATGGGGTAGTTGCAAAAATGACTACGTCATCAGCAAAACGAAGGTGGGTTAGATAATCTCCATTAATCTTTATCCCTTTGTTTTCCCAGTTCAGTGATTGAAAGACATTTTCCAATGTGGCATTAAAGAGCTTCGGAGATATGGTGTCACCTTGTCTCACTCCCTTTCCAATTTTTATGTGTGTTGTATTTTCAAACAGACGAATCTTTGCACTTGCATTTTCATAGATGTTATTAATAATATTAATGTATGCATCTTCAATACCGCAGGATTTCAGAGCCGTGGTAACTGCTGATGGTTTCACCGAATCAAAGGCTTTTTCATAATCGATAAAAGCCATGCACAATGGAAGTTCATATTCCCTCGCTCTTTCAATTAGTTCTCTCAGTACGTGGATATGATCTATTGTGCTGTAGCCACTCCTGAATCCAGCTTGTTCTCTCGGTTGAGCCATGTCCAGTGTTACCTTCAAGCGGTGTGAAAGAACTTTAGTGAAGATTTTATAAACCACTGATAGGAGGCTGATAGGTCTGTAGTTCCTGAGATCCTCAATGTCACCTTTTTTATGTAGCAGGATCATTGTAGCATTGTTCCAATCCTCAGGAATCTTCCCTTCATTAAGGCATTGAGTGAAAATTTGGGCGAGTACTGTTTCAATTTCTCCACTTGCTTCTTGTATGATGTCTATAGTAATTCCATCTTCTCCTGGAGCTTTCCCCCGCTTCATGTTCTTGATTGCATGAGCAACTTCTGCTGGGAGGACTGGAAGAACTCTGGTACCTTTCATGATGTCTGGAGTACATGTATCATCCCTTTCATATAATTTGGAGTAGAAATCTTTCACTCTTGTCAAAATTTCGCCTCTATTTCTTGTTATAGAACCATCTTCTTTTCTCAGAGCCATAATCTGTTTTCTTCCCTTACTGAGATGTCCCTTTGCTATCTTTAGGCTTTGGTTGTTTTCAATTGCTTTCCTCACTAGCTCACAGTTGAATTTCCTTACGTCTTCAGTGATACTTTTTCGTGCTGTCTTGCATAGCTCTATATATTCCACTTTGGAAGTCACATCTTCTTTAGTTGTCCTCATCTCTCTTCTTTTTTGCATCAACATTTTGGTTTTTCCTGATAATTTGTTTACATGCAACTTGTTCTTAGACCCAGCTAATTTTGTTGCTGTTTCCATAAGAGCTTTGGTTACTTTTCTGTTAACTTCAGAAATATCCACTTCTTCCGATGTTAGGCCTTCTAAAGCAGAGAATCTGTTCTTCAGTTCCAACTTGAAAGTATTATGGTGTTTTTTAAGGTTGGTTATGTCAATACATTTTGTTTGTCTTATGAGCTTGCCACGTTCCAGTTTAGTGTTGAGGTGCATCTTACATCTCACCAATCTATGGTCACTACCTGTGTTGAACTTGTTCAGCACACTGCAGTCTTCGATGACGAATTTTTTGTTACACATAATAAAATCAATTTCACTTGTCGTCCCAATTGGATGTCTCCATGTCCATTTCCTGTGTGGCTTTTTTTTGAAAAAGGAATTCAAGATGAAAAATCCTTCTGCCTCTGCAAACTCAACGAGAGTATTTCCACGCTGGTTTCTGTTGCCGTGACCGAATTTACCTACTGAAGTTTCATTCTGTTGCCGGTGCCCTATTTTTGCATTGAAATCTCCCATAATTATCTTCAAGTGCTGCTTACCTTTATTATTTAGATGACGAATTTCCTCATAAAATTCTTCAATTTCTTCTTCAGGATGACTTGTGGTGGGTGCATAAGTTTGAATAATCTGAGCCTGGTATCTTCTCGATAGTTGGATAACGAGTCGTGCAGCTCTGTCAGAGGAACTTTCAACTTCTACCACTTTATCCTTCAGTTTCTTGTTTATTATAAATCCAACACCACTAGTTCTGCCAGTATCTGTCCCACGATAATAGAAGAGATGTCCACTTTTCAGTTCAATGAGATCTTCTCCTTTTCTCCTTACCTCACTTAGCCCGACGATGTCCCACTTGATCCTTTGTAGTTCCTCTTCCAATTCAAGATGCCTTGAATCAGAAGATAGGGAGCGTCCGTTGTAGGTAGCCAAGGTCAGCATCAAATGGCAGCCTAGTCCGGTCCTCCGGGGATTCTTAGCACCCTCTGCCTTCATGTCGCACTGGCCGCTGCCTTGGCCAGGTACATTCCAGCTGCCGGAGACTGAGGGCCAAGATTTAAGTTGTAGAGTCATTTTGGAGGTGTTTGGCCATAACTCACCACGCTGGCCAAGCGGGTTGGTGAGTGTGGGATAGCATTTCCTCTGATCCCGATGGTATAGTTATACCGCTATTTGCGGTCGTCAGAGCCCCTTTAGTGGGAACAGGATGCACCACGAGAAGGCGGGGTTGACATTTGTCAAGGAGAGGCTGTGATGTTACGCATCACCTGACCTTACATCCCATATATATATATATATATACTATATATATATGCTCTTCGTTTTAAATTCTAAAGTTTTTCCTTAGTCTTCAGTTTTGCTCTTAAGTATATATATATATATATATATATATATATATATATACTATATGGGATGCAAGGTCAGGTGATGCGTAACATCACAGCCTCTCCTTGACAAATGTCAACCCCGCCTTCTCGTGGTGCATCCTGTTCCCACTGAAGGGGCTCTGACGACCGCCCATAGCGATATAACTATACCATCGGGATCAGAGGAAATTCTATCCCACACTCACCAACCCGCTTGGCCAGCGTGGTGAGTTATGGCCAAACCCCTCCAAAATGATTCCACAACTTAAATCTTGGCCCTCAGTCTCCGGCAGCTGGAATGTACCTGGCCAAGGCAGCGGCCAGTGCGACATGAAGGCAGAGGGTGCTAAGAATCCCCGGAGGACCGGACTAGGCTGCCATCTGATGCTGACCTTGGCT
This sequence comes from Macrothele yani, assembly GCA_039090855.1. NCBI lineage: Eukaryota > Metazoa > Arthropoda > Arachnida > Araneae > Macrothelidae > Macrothele > Macrothele yani. The sequence continues at coordinate 153,872,772 of CM076996.1, forward strand.
ACTTACAATGGACGCTCCCTATCTTCTGATTCAAGGCTTCTTGAATTGGAAGAGGAACTACAAAGGATCAAGTGGGACATCGTGGGGCTAAGTGAGGTAAGGAGAAAAGGAGAAGATCTCATCGAACTGAAAAGTGGACATCTCTTCTACTATCGTGGGACAGATACTGGCAGAACTAGTGGTGTTGGATTTATAATAAACAAGAAACTGAAGGATAAAGTTGTAGAAGTTGAAAGTTCCTCTGACAGAGCTGCACGACTTGTTATCCAACTCTCGAAAAGATACCAGGCTCAGATTATTCAAACTTATGCACCCACCACAAGTCATCCTGAAGAAGAAATTGAAGAATTTTATGAGGAAATTTGTCATCTAAATAATAAAGGTAAGCAGCACTTGAAAATAATTATGGGAGATTTCAATGCAAAAATAGGGCAACGGCAACAGAATGAAACTTCAGTAGGTAAATTCGGTCATGGCAACAGAAACCAGCGTGGAAATACTCTCGTTGAGTTTGCAGAGGCAGAAGGGTTTTTCATCTTGAACTCCTTCTTCAAGAAAAAGCCACACAGGAAATGGACATGGAGACATCCAAATGGGACGACAAGTGAAATTGATTTTATTATGTGTAACAAAAAAAATTCGTCATAGAAGACTGCAGTGTGCTAAACAAGTTCAACACAGGTAGTGACCATAGATTGGTGAGATGTAAGATGCACCTCAACACTAAACTTGAACGTGGCAAGCTCATAAGACAAACAAAATCTATTGACATAACCAACCTTAAAAAACACCATAATACCTTCAAGTTAGAACTGAAGAACAGGTTCTCTGCTTTAGAAGGCCTAACATCGGAAGAAGTGGACATCTCTGAAGTTAACAGAAAAGTAACCAAAGCTCTTATGGAAACAGCAACAAAATTAGCTGGGTCTAAGAACAAGTTGCATGTGAACAAATTATCAGGAAAAACCAAAATGTTGATGCAAAAAAGAAGAGAGATGAGGACAACTAAAGAAGATGTGACTTCCAAAGTGGAATATATAGAGCTATGCAAGACAGTAAGAAAAAGTATCACTGAAGACGTAAGGAAATTCAACTGTGAACTAGTGAGGAAAGCAATTGAAAACAACCAAAGCCTAAAGATAGCAAAGGGACATCTCAGTAAGGGAAGAAAACAGATTATGGCACTGAGAAAAGAAGATGGTTCTGTAACAAGAAATAGAGGCGAAATTTTGACAAGAGTGAAAGATTTCTACTCCAAATTATATGAAAGGGATGATATATGCACTCCAGACATCATGAAAGATACCAGTACCAGAGTTCCTCCAGTCCTTCCAGCAGAAGTTGCACATGCAATCAAGAACATGAAGCGAGGAAAAGCTCCAGGAGAAGATGGAATTACTGTAGACATCATAAAAGAAGCAAGTGGAGAAATCGAAACAGTACTCGCCCAAATTTTCACTCGATGCCTTAATGAAGGAAAGATTCCTGAGGATTGGAACACCGCTACAATGATCCTGCTACATAAGAAAGGTGACATTGAGGATCTCGGAAACTACAGACCTATCAGCCTCCTATCAGTAGTTTATAAAATCTTCACTAAAGTTCTTTCACACCGCTTGAAGGTAGCACTAGACATGGCTCAACCGAGAGAACAAGCTGGATTCAGGAGTGGCTACAGCACAATAGATCATATCCACGTGCTGAGAGAACTAATTGAAAGAGCGAGGGAATATGAACTTCCATTGTGCATGGCTTTTATCGATTATGAAAAAGCCTTTGATTCGGTGAAACCATCAGCAGTTACAATGGCTCTGAAAACCTGCGGTATTGAAGATGCATACATTAATATTATTAATAACATCTATGAAAATGCAAGTGCAAAGATTAGGCTGTTTGAGAATACAACACACATAAAAATTGGAAAGGGAGTGAGACAAGGTGACACCATATCTCCGAAGCTCTTTAATGCCACATTGGAGGGTGTTTTTCAGTCGCTGAGCTGGGAAAACAAGGGGATAAAGATTAATGGAGATTATCTAACCCACCTTCGTTTTGCTGATGACGTAGTCATTTTTGCAACTACCCCATCAGAGCTGCAGAGTATGATCCAGGAACTTGCTGACAAGAGTAAAGAAGTGGGATTAAAAATGAACTTTCAGAAGACAAAAGTGATGTTCAATGCTTTTACAAGAAATGAAGATTTATCGATTGATGGAGAAAAGCTGGAGATAACAGACACGTACGTTTATCTTGGACAGCAGATATCAAGTGAGGGTCACATTGATGAAGAAATTAATCGGCGTACAAAACTTGCCTGGAGAGCTTTTTGGAAGAAACAGCATAATTTTCAAGAGCAATATGCCATTATGTCTTAAAAGAAAAGTGTTTGATCAATGCATCCTTCCAGTGCTTACGTATGGTGCAGAGACGTGGACCTTAACTAAAAGAGACATACAAAGGCTGCAGACAACTCAAAGTAGCATGGAGAGGTGCATGCTTGGTGTAACCAGGAGAGATAAGAAGAGGAACTCGTGGATCCGAAAAATGACAAGAGTGGAAGACATCATGATCAGAGTTAAATCCCTGAAATGGCAATGGGCTGGACATACTGCCAGAAGGACAGATCATCGATGGACAGCCGAAATTTTAGATAGGATTCCAAGGGACAGGAAAAGACCCAGAAGAAGACCACATAGGAGATGGGTGGATGAAATTCGAAAGTATGCAGGGGTGACATGGAGGAGACTGGCACAAGACAGACCGTTGTGGAGGAAACTTGGGGAGACCTTCGTCCAGCAGTGGATTGATAATGGTTGACAATGATGATGATGATGATATACTATATATATATGCTCTTAAGTATATATATATATATATATATATATATACTTAAGAGCAAAACTGAAGACTAAGGAAAAACTTTAGAATTTAAAACGAAGGTTGCAAAATAACCTGAAAATCAAAACGCGCAACGCAGCAGTTTTGAAAATTCAGAATTCACATTCTATAAAGAAGATACCTAAGCAAAAAATACAAATATAATTTTGACTCACACCTAGTACAACATAGAAAAGGTTATGTTTCTACCTGTGTGAGTAAAAGGAGAAAAGATAAAAAAATAAAATAAAACGACTGAATGTAGAAGGTGTCGAGAATACTGAGCCTTGGCTTTATCAAGGACCAGCAAAAACTCTGCATTTTCTCACTTCCACAAAGACCTAGTTGGAAATGGGTTTCTGCAAGGCCATAGATGCAAGTGACGTTCCCACCTAAAATAGTTTAAAAAATATATATATGTCATGTCCTCCGTAGAGTTGCATGACCTAGCACTGGTTAACAATTTCGCTTGCATCCATTAACCTTCCTGGCCCGACCCATGCTCTTCATCTGTTACTATTAAACAGAGAGAAGAAGATTAAAGAGAACTCAAGCTGTGAGAGTGACATAATAATTAGAAATGATTTTCAGCCATAACGAAATTCCAAGTTCGTTTGAGAGAGAATTTAAACCTGAAAATCAATGCAAAAGAAATCCAAATTTTTACATTGCAATTAAAAAAGGAAATATTAATTTTTAACAAACAGAATTTTGAAAGAAAACTTGAGTCTAAAACCCCCTACTCTACAACTTATGACAGCACGAAAACGAGAATAAGTTAAAGATAATAATTAACTAAAGAAAACTTTGTGAAAGTTATATACCTTAAACAGTTAGTTGCAATATGTACAAAGTATTTCAGCAGTGCTTTAAGTGCATAATTAATTAGTTATTAAGAACTTAACTACTTTGAAAAACAGCGCATAGACAGCGCATAGAAAAGGAACAAGCTTAGCCATCTTCTGTTCCTAGGTACCCCAAAAGACGCTCAAAGTTACAAAGAAAAGAAAGAGTTAAAACCCGCAAAAATGTTAACAGACAAACCAATGCCTAAAAGCTGAAAAGCTAAAAAACGACAGAGAAAAAGTACATGAAGTACAAACATTGAACTTATAAAACCTAGAACCCAAAAACCAGGAAGAGAGCTTACCTCTTGTGTGACAAAAACTTTTCTCCTCACAAGAGAAGAACATGGCTCACCTCTTCCGCCACTCCCTAGACGCTGGGGGGCAGTGAGGGTGGGGCTGATGGCCTCCTCATACAGCAAGAAACCAACGCGCGGAGATTTTAACCAGAGAAAAAAAATATATATAAACTTAAGACTGTGGATCTGTATGATCAGAAAGAGCAGAATTAACTCTCCAGAATACATGAGGAATATTATAAAATACACGAGCAGTGTATTTAATAATCTTTGCATGTATTAAATCACCTTAGTGAGCTTCTATAGATTAATCAGAATCTTATTAATTTTAATGTTGGTTTTACTATTTTTAGTATAGCTATCCTAGTGATGAATAACTAGTTTTCTTTTTTATTTGTTTTTATTTTCTTTTATAAACAGATTTTTAAGCTTTTTTTGTGATTTTGTTTATATTATTTAATTTTTTGTTTTAATAGGACCGTCATATCCATAGCACTAAGGTTCCTTTAGGTAGTTAATAGGCATCCTCTAGCCAACTTCCTTACGGCTTTGATTGGTCAGAATCATATTATTAACTGTGTAGAAAATTAAAGCAGATCTGCCAACCTTACTCTATTATTCAGAATAATTTTTCTTAAAGTTCTTTTGATGAAAGAAGAAGGAATTTCGTTCTCTAGAAAACTTTCTAATAGTATATTAATGTGGTAATTGAAGTCCAAATTGTTGCTGCAAATTCTTGAAATTCTTAGGACCTGAGAAATTAGTACATTCTCAATTACTTTGGTTGAAATGTTATTATTCCAGTGTAGATATTTAATTACTTTGAAAGGAAAATTAACTCTTTTATCAAAGAGGCTAATAGATGGGTTACCTCTGTTGAGCTTAATGCTTAAGTCTAGGAACTCAAGTTCCTGATTACTGTGGTTGGTTTTACTTAAGTTAAGAGAGCTAGGATAGATATTATCAAAATCACTCTCTATAACTTCTGAATTATTGATACACAGCAGATCATCAATATATCTAAAAGTGTAAAGGTAGTTATCTGAGCAGGTGGGGTGATTTTTAATGAATTTATATTCCTTAAAGAACAGGAATAGATTAGCGATATTCGTGGACGTTGATGTTCCCATGGGAATACCGTTCACTTGCTTATAGAGAGTATTATTATATAAGATATGGTTATTTTTTATGCAGCAATTGAGATAAGAGTTCCAAGTTCCTACATCAACAAATTGGTTAAGTTTAAATTCTGCATACAGCTCTTTAAAGGTAGTGATTATATCTGATAGAGGCAGATTAGTATATAGGTTTTCAAAATCATAACTATTAATATCTAGGGGACAAACTTTGAGTATAGTAGAAATTACTTCTGCGTTATTATTAATTATCCAAAAATCTCTGTACATCAAGTTAGAACAGTTTCTAATGTGTTTCAAAACCTTCTTTAAGACATCTTCAAAAGCAAGATCTATTTTCTTTTTATGACTCCTTACTCCACTAGCTATGAACCTGAACTTCACAGGATCCTTATGAAACTTAACCGTTGCAAAAAGAAATGGAAATTCAGGCTCATATCTTCTAGTTTGTGGAATTTTAAGTTTCTTGAAGAATGCCTTAAACCGATTTTCTAACTGCTTGGTAGAATAACTTACGGGCTCGTATGTTACTCTATTATTGAGTTCCATAGTTAACAATTCAAAATAGAACTTCTTACAGATAATTGCAAAATTATTGCTAGCTTTATCCGTAGTGGTAAAAATAAAATGGTCTTGTAGTTTGGAGAGTGACCTTTTAGCTTCTCCAGAGAAAAAGAGATTTCTGTCGAAACAAAAGTCCAGACCTGCCAACTCACCGGTGAAGCTATTGATTATATTATATTTCCATTCTGCGAAGGCCTCAATAGGCTGATTGTACCTTAAACTGGTTTTTACGATGTACCTATTAACATCTTGAGTGAAGCTCTCAAGAATCCTTTCTTTGGAAATTGTGAAGGAAGGTCTGAATTTAGAGCCATACTCTAATAAAGGTTAATGGATGCAAGCGAAATTGTTAACCAGTGCTAGGTCATGCAACTCTACGGAGGACATGACATATATATATTTTTTAAACTATTTTAGGTGGGAACGTCACTTGCATCTATGGCCTTGCAGAAACCCATTTCCAACTAGGTCTTTGTGGAAGTGAGAAAATGCAGAGTTTTTGCTAGTCCTTGATAAAGCCAAGGCTCAGTATTCTCGACACCTTCTACATTCAGTCGTTTTATTTTATTTTTTTATCTTTTCTCCTTTTACTCACACAGGTAGAAACATAACCTTTTCTATGTTGTACTAGGTGTGAGTCAAAATTATATTTGTATTTTTTTGCTTAGGTATCTTCTTTATAGAATGTGAATTCTGAATTTTCAAAACTGCTGCGTTGTGCGTTTTGATTTTCAGGTTATTTTGCAACCTTCGTTTTAAATTCTAAAGTTTTTCCTTAGTCTTCAGTTTTGCTCTTAAGTAACTAATTTCAATTTATTATTTAGCAGCTCATGCGCAAATTCTAGTTGAAATGTTTTATTATTATTTTTTTTATTACTATTTTTTTATTTGAGGTTTTTTTCATTTTCTGATTTTTCTTTTTAGTATGTTTTGGATGCAGCTTTTTGGAGTGTAGTTTATACTCGAGTTTGGTCTTTTCTTGGACTGCTTATTTCTAAAAAGTTTTTCCTAGTTGGTTTGCTCAGAATTTGTATATTTTGGCCCAAGTGGAGTTCTAAGGACGATGAAAGGATTGGAGGTCAGCTCAGATATTTTAAGTCCTCCCGCTCGGTTAGGCTAGCACCCTTTCCCATAGTGTATGAACTCGCTGGCAAAGGTAATCTAAAGTTATGAAATGACAAACGTTGTTTGACATGTAAATCTGCAGATCCTAACCTGTATTCTTCTGTTGAGGATAATTGCTCCAACAAGTTTTGCAAAGCCTACAATACCATCTATAAGCTCACCTGTACTGTCTGCAACCTTAGCTATATTGGCCAAAGTAAAAATCCTCTTCATCTTAGGATTAATGGTCACAGGTCTCTAGTAAACAAGTTCTCTAATTCAGGAGTGAACCCCTCCACAAACGCCAACCAGTACTCTACCTTTGAATTAGAGCATTTCCATACTCATGGTTTTGACAAAGTGAAAATAGAGGTACTACATATTATCCCTGACCTCTATGCTCGGCTAGAATCTGAATCCCTTGAAATTTTGCAGCATCAGTCTCTTTATCCCTATGGCCTTAATTCCACTCTATCTGACAATAAGCATAATCAGCATAAATTTTCAATTCGTGAACTCTTCTTTCTTGTTAATAATAAGAGCTGCTCTAGAGGTAATAGAGGACAGAGGTTATTTCGCACATCAAGCAAAGTTGATTTTGCTAACTTGCTAAAAACTCTGGAAAGCTTTAAAACTGGCACTAATTTTGTTAAAAATACTTACAAAATTCTCAAGTCCTTCAAGCACTCTGTCCTTAAAAGTTTTTTCAAATTCTGGAATGAAACTGCTGACCATGTTGATAAGCATGTTTTTGCTTTGGTTCTGGACATTCTTAAACATATTCTTAAAGATAAAATTTCTCTTAAAGAATTTTCCAGTAATTTTGTTACCATCAGGTTCCTAAATAAAGCCTACGATAATCTCAATGTAAGGAAGCTGTTCTACAATAATGCAATTTTTTTTCCCATCCACAGGCACCAGTCTATTGTAAGTTTTAAATATGTTAAGACCTTAGGGTCAATAGTTCAAAACTACAAACTTAACTCTTCGAGCTACATTCCTGTAATTACTACATGTTCTTGTGATGAACATAAAGAAACAGTTCACTATGATAAGAATTACAACCATATTATCACCGGAAACTTGAGTTTTGTTGAAAATGAAAAGCTTAGGAATTTATTAGAGTATGGCTCTAAATTCAGACCTTCCTTCACAATTTCCAAAGAAAGGATTCTTGAGAGCTTCACTCAAGATGTTAATAGGTACATCGTAAAAACCAGTTTAAGGTACAATCAGCCTATTGAGGCCTTCGCAGAATGGAAATATAATATAATCAATAGCTTCACCGGTGAGTTGGCAGGTCTGGACTTTTGTTTCGACAGAAATCTCTTTTTCTCTGGAGAAGCTAAAAGGTCACTCTCCAAACTACAAGACCATTTTATTTTTACCACTACGGATAAAGCTAGCAATAATTTTGCAATTATCTGTAAGAAGTTCTATTTTGAATTGTTAACTATGGAACTCAATAATAGAGTAACATACGAGCCCGTAAGTTATTCTACCAAGCAGTTAGAAAATCGGTTTAAGGCATTCTTCAAGAAACTTAAAATTCCACAAACTAGAAGATATGAGCCTGAATTTCCATTTCTTTTTGCAACGGTTAAGTTTCATAAGGATCCTGTGAAGTTCAGGTTCATAGCTAGTGGAGTAAGGAGTCATAAAAAGAAAATAGATCTTGCTTTTGAAGATGTCTTAAAGAAGGTTTTGAAACACATTAGAAACTGTTCTAACTTGATGTACAGAGATTTTTGGATAATTAATAATAATGCAGAAGTAATTTCTACTATACTCAAAGTTTGTCCCCTAGATATTAATAGTTATGATTTTGAAAACCTATATACTAATCTGCCTCTATCAGATATAATCACTACCTTTAAAGAGCTGTATGCAGAATTTAAACTTAACCAATTTGTTGATGTAGGAACTTGGAACTCTTATCTCAATTGCTGCATAAAAAATAACCATATCTTATATAATAATACTCTCTATAAGCAAGTGAACGGTATTCCCATGGGAACATCAACGTCCACGAATATCGCTAATCTATTCCTGTTCTTTAAGGAATATAAATTCATTAAAAATCACCCCACCTGCTCAGATAACTACCTTTACACTTTTAGATATATTGATGATCTGCTGTGTATCAATAATTCAGAAGTTATAGAGAGTGATTTTGATAATATCTATCCTAGCTCTCTTAACTTAAGTAAAACCAACCACAGTAATCAGGAACTTGAGTTCCTAGACTTAAGCATTAAGCTCAACAGAGGTAACCCATCTATTAGCCTCTTTGATAAAAGAGTTAATTTTCCTTTCAAAGTAATTAAATATCTACACTGGAATAATAACATTTCAACCAAAGTAATTGAGAATGTACTAATTTCTCAGGTCCTAAGAATTTCAAGAATTTGCAGCAACAATTTGGACTTCAATTACCACATTAATATACTATTAGAAAGTTTTCTAGAGAACGAAATTCCTTCTTCTTTCATCAAAAGAACTTTAAGAAAAATTATTCTGAATAATAGAGTAAGGTTGGCAGATCTGCTTTAATTTTCTACACAGTTAATAATATGATTCTGACCAATCAAAGCCGTAAGGAAGTTGGCTAGAGGATGCCTATTAACTACCTAAAGGAACCTTAGTGCTATGGATATGACGGTCCTATTAAAACAAAAAATTAAATAATATAAACAAAATCACAAAAAAAGCTTAAAAATCTGTTTATAAAAGAAAATAAAAACAAATAAAAAAGAAAACTAGTTATTCATCACTAGGATAGCTATACTAAAAATAGTAAAACCAACATTAAAATTAATAAGATTCTGATTAATCTATAGAAGCTCACTAAGGTGATTTAATACATGCAAAGATTATTAAATACACTGCTCGTGTATTTTATAATATTCCTCATGTATTCTGGAGAGTTAATTCTGCTCTTTCTGATCATACAGATCCACAGTCTTAAGTTTATATATATATTTTTTCTCTGGTTAAAATCTCCGCGCGTTGGTTTCTTGCTGTATGAGGAGGCCATCAGCCCCACCCTCACTGCCCCCCAGCGTCTAGGGAGTGGCGGAAGAGGTGAGCCATGTTCTTCTCTTGTGAGGAGAAAAGTTTTTGTCACACAAGAGGTAAGCTCTCTTCCTGGTTTTTGGGTTCTAGGTTTTATAAGTTCAATGTTTGTACTTCATGTACTTTTTCTCTGTCGTTTTTTAGCTTTTCAGCTTTTAGGCATTGGTTTGTCTGTTAACATTTTTGCGGGTTTTAACTCTTTCTTTTCTTTGTAACTTTGAGCGTCTTTTGGGGTACCTAGGAACAGAAGATGGCTAAGCTTGTTCCTTTTCTATGCGCTGTCTATGCGCTGTTTTTCAAAGTAGTTAAGTTCTTAATAACTAATTAATTATGCACTTAAAGCACTGCTGAAATACTTTGTACATATTGCAACTAACTGTTTAAGGTATATAACTTTCACAAAGTTTTCTTTAGTTAATTATTATCTTTAACTTATTCTCGTTTTCGTGCTGTCATAAGTTGTAGAGTAGGGGGTTTTAGACTCAAGTTTTCTTTCAAAATTCTGTTTGTTAAAAATTAATATTTCCTTTTTAATTGCAATGTAAAAATTTGGATTTCTTTTGCATTGATTTTCAGGTTTAAATTCTCTCTCAAACGAACTTGGAATTTCGTTATGGCTGAAAATCATTTCTAATTATTATGTCACTCTCACAGCTTGAGTTCTCTTTAATCTTCTTCTCTCTGTTTAATAGTAACAGATGAAGAGCATGGGTCGGGCCAGGAAGGTTAATGGATGCAAGCGAAATTGTTAACCAGTGCTAGGTCATGCAACTCTACGGAGGACATGACATATATATATTTTTTAAACTATTTTAGGTGGGAACGTCACTTGCATCTATGGCCTTGCAGAAACCCATTTCCAACTAGGTCTTTGTGGAAGTGAGAAAATGCAGAGTTTTTGCTGGTCCTTGATAAAGCCAAGGCTCAGTATTCTCGACACCTTCTACATTCAGTCGTTTTATTTTATTTTTTTATCTTTTCTCCTTTTACTCACACAGGTAGAAACATAACCTTTTCTATGTTGTACTAGGTGTGAGTCAAAATTATATTTGTATTTTTTTGCTTAGGTATCTTCTTTATAGTATATATATATATATATATATATATATATATATATATATATATTGATCAGAGTTAAATCCCTGAAATGGCAATGGGCTGGACATACTGCCAGAAGGACAGATCATCGACGGACAGCCGAAATTTTAGATTGGATTCCAAGGGACAGGAAAAGACCCAGAAGAAGACCACATGGGAGATGGGTGGATGAAATTCGAAAGTATGCAGGGGTGACATGGAGGAGACTGGCACAAGACAGACCGTTGTGTAGGAAACTTGGGGAGACCTTCGTCCAGCAGTGGATTGATAATGGTTGACAATGATGATGATGATGATTGCCCAAATTTTCACTCGATGACTTAATGAAGGGAAGATTCCTGAGCATTAGAACAACGCTACAATGATCCTGCTACATAAATAAGGTGACATTGAGGATCTCAGGAACTACAGACCTATCAGCGGTTTATAAAATCTTCACTAAAGTTCTTTCACACCGCTTGAAGGTAACACTGGACATGGCTCAACTGAGAGAACAAGCTGGATTCAGGAGTGGCTATAGCACTATAGATCATATCCACGTACTGAGAGAACTAATTGAAAGAGCGAGGGAATATGAACTTCCATTGTGCATGGCTTTTATCGATTATGAAAAGGCCTTTGATTCGGTGAAACCATCAACAGTTACAATGGCTTTGAAATCCTACGGTATTGAAGATGCATACATTAATATTATTAATAACATCTATGAAAATGCAAGTGCAAAGATTCGGCTGTTTGAAAATATAACACACATAAAAATTGGAAAGGGAGTGAGACAAGGTGACACCATATCTCCCAAGCTCTTTAGTGCCAATTGTAAAATGTCTTTCAATCACTGAACTATGAAAACAAAGGGATAAATATTAATGGAGATTATCTAACTCACCTTCATTTTGCTGATGACAGTCATTTTTGCAACTACCCCATCAGAGCTGCAGAGTATGATCCAAGAACTTGCTGACAAGAGTAAAGAAGTGGGATTAAAAATGAACTTTCAGAAGACAAAAGTGATGTTCAATGCTTTTACATGAAATGAAGATTTATCGATTGATGGAGAAAAGCTGGAGATAACAGACACATATGCTTATCTTGGACAGCAGATATCAAGTGAGGGTCACATTGATGAAGAAATTAATCGGCGTACAAAACTTGCCTGGAGAGCTTTTGGAAGAAACAGCATAATTTTCAAGAGCAATATGCCATTATGTCTTAAAAGAAAAGTGTTTGATCAATGCATCCTTCCAGTGCTTACATATGGTGCAGAGACGTGGACCTTAACTAAAAGAGACATACAAAGGCTGCAGACAACTCAAAGCAGCATGGAGAGGTGCATGCTTGGTGTAACCAGGAGAGATAAGAAGAGGAACTCGTGGATCCGAAAAATGACAAGAGTGGAAGACATAATGATTAGAGTTAAATCCCTGAAGTGGCAATGGGCTGGACATACTGCTAGAAAGACAGACCATCGATGGACAGCCGAAATTTTAGATTAGATTTCAAGGGACAATAAAAGACCCAGAAGACCACATGGGAGATGGGTGGATGAAATTCGAAAGTATGCGGGAGTAACATGGAAGAGACTGGCACAAGACAAACCATTGTGGAAGAAACTTGGGGAGACCTTCGTCCAGCAATGGATTGATAATGGTTGACGATGATGATGCTATAAACAGTATAGTTTTCAAGAGCCATTATGTCTTAAAGGAAAAGTGTTTGATCAATGCATCCTTCCAGTGCTTACATATGGTGCAGAGACGTGGACCTTAACTAAAAGAGACATACAAAGACTGCAGACAACTCAAAGAAGCATGAAGAGATGCATGTTTGGTGTAACCAGGAGAGATAAGAAGAAGAAGAAGAACTCGTGGATCAGAAAAATGACAAGAGGGGAAGACATCATGACCAGAGTAAAATCCCTGAAATGGCAATGGGCTGGACATATTGCCAGAAGGACAGACCATCGATGGACAGCTGAAATTTTAGACTGGATTCCAAGGGACAGGAAAAGACCCAGAAGAAGACCACATGAGAGATGGGCTAATGAAATTCGAAAGTATGCGGGGGTAACATGGAAGAGACTGGCACAATACAGACCGTTCTGGAAGAAACTTGGGGAGACCTTCGTCCAGCAGTGGATTGATAATGGTTGACAATGATGATGATATACTACTACATTCAGAAAGTTCCGCAACTTTTTGAATATTTGCCAAATGTCAGTGAATTACGTCATTCCCTGCGGAGCAAACGAAGAACATCATGTGACTGACCAGCCAGAACCAGTTTGATCCAGATCCAACACGTACAGCATATGTGCGTAGTTCGTGATTGCAGTCATTCGAGACTCTCCATCACGAGAACAATGATGTCGAATTTTGAACAACGTTCAAGTGTAAAATTTTGTGTTGAGACTTTTCAAATGATTAAGTCAGCGTACGGTGAGAGTGCAATGAACTAGAGTTATGAGTGGCATCGGCGATTCAAAAACGGGCTTCAGAGTTTCGAGGATGATGAGAGGTCAGGACAAACTTCAACATCCACAACGGATGAACAGATCGCCAATGTCAAAGAAATTGTAAAAAATGGCCATCGAAAAACTGTTGCAGCGATTTCAGAAGTTGCCGGCATCTCAGTTGGAAGTTGCCATTCCATTTTAACAGAGAAACTGGGCATGCATCACGTGTACCAACAAATTGTTCCCAAAAACGTGACACAAGAAAAAATGGATGAGCACATGCAAGTTTGCGGGGATAACATCTATACAGTGGATTCAGATCCCGATCTCTTGAATCGATTGAACACTGGCAACGAGACTTGGTACTTTCTGTATCACCCCCAATCCAACCGACAGTCAAAAGTGTGGAAATCACAGTCGTCACCATGACCAAAAAGTTCAAGGCTGACCACTCCAAAGGAAAGGTCTTGTTAACAAGTTTCTTCGATTGCAAGGGGGTCATACACAAGGAATCCCTTCAACATGGTCGTACAGTCACTAAAGAAGAGTACGTCAACATCCTGAAAATTTCTCCAAGGATCAGTGAGACGCATGCGTGATCCGATCTTTGGAAGACCAACTTGTGGGTGCTCCCTCACGATAATGTGCCAGCTCACAGATCTCTTTGGGTGTCCGATTGCCTGTCCAAACATCACATTCCCATTCTTCTAGAACCAACTTATTCCCCTGATCTCTCCCCATGTGACTTTTTCTGTTTCCCCGGATGAAGAATTTGCTTAAGGGGCGACGCTTCTCAAGTTCCGAAGAAGGGCAACAAGCTGCGACGGAGGCACTGGAGGATGTGGCAAAAGAAGGCTTGCAATCTGCATTTAAATCTTTGTATGAGCTTTGGCAAAAATGCATAGTTACACAGGGTAACTACTTCAAAGGAAACACTGTATAAACAGGTATTATCTGTACTCATTCTTTTTTAATATAAAAAGTTCCGGAACTTTTTGAACATACTGGTATATATATATCACCCATTATGAGGGGACCTTCATCCAGCAGTGGATTAATAATGGTTGATATATATATGTCTTTTCCACAACTCCCTACTATGTAAAATGAAGCTCAAGCAGAAAATTACTGTGAGACTATGAATGATGCAGAGGAAATATTTGATGATCAGAGAGCATAATTGGGCCAGTTAAATGCTGTAGTCCAGGCTCAGACAGACAGATGTTGCAGCAGATATTCATGTATTCTGGAGTGTGATAAGTTGACGTGATATGCATTGTCATGGGCAAGGAGATGTCACAGAATGATGAAGAAATGGTTGTATGAGGACTATTACAACCAAACAAGATCAGCATCTCACAATAAATGCTTACCTAAACCCTACAATGTCTATCCGCCATGTCCAAGGTACTCTGAGAGGTGTTATCAGCGTCATGATAAGGGATCAAATGGTCTGCAGTCTACTGCATCAGGAAGGTGTTGGTCGAGATGTCAAGTGCATCAAATTGCGCTGTTTATGGCAAAGCAGAAAAGATAATGGTGTGACAACACCTATTGTGGCAGGAAGATTGGAAAAACATCTTATTCTGTCATAATCTGGATTACTGTGACACTTTTCCACAGTGCAACAGGCCATAGCTTCCTCTTGGTTAATGCATAACCTTATCTAAATTATATCATCATTTGAGAGCTTATAGATCACAGAGCATTCCATGTTTACCTCTGCATAAAGGTCTCTCCATTCTTTGTCCCATTGAATTCATTTGGAATGAAATGCAAAGCAGCTTGGCAGTCATCACCCGATTCCTATGACACTTTCAGAACTTTGTGATCTTTTGCCTTATCTACGAGTGACACTACTCCAAAGCCAGCTGGATCATCTCATCTGCAGTCTGCCACAAAGGTGCCAAGTGGTTGTGAACAATCAAGGAGGTGTCACTACATATTGAATGACCAAGGTAAGTCTTATGTGGTTCTCTTTCTTTCCAAGCCAGTGAGGTGTTCTCTTGTTTGAATGCCAAAAGTAGAATGCTATACCTTTTTTCTGACCATTTCATGTCTGTTTTGCATTCTGCATCCCATGTTGTCCATTATCAAACGCATACAGTTGTTTTACATTCTGTAAGTCTCATTTTTTCTGTAATATTCCTATCTTTTTTGGAGCAGTTTTTAGATACATTGTTTGCATGATTTTCTTCAATTCCAGGATGTGTCCTATGGTAGCCTCTTATCTTCTTGTGGGACTAATGTGTATCGCAGACCAGACCATCTTGGTGTCCCATGTCCACACATGAGCCGTTGCCATTCATTTGACCCTGCAGTTGCAAATGTTCATAGTTACAGCAAACAGCCCACTACCCCACCTTATAATTTTGACAGAGGTAGGTATCTTGTTGTAGGCTAAAATTTGTGTCGTTTATTTTCCCCATAAGTGAATATCATATGCATGCATTTTGTTTTTGCAAGTATTATTCACCCCCTTTTTGCACACAATTGCCTTCTTACTGACTTCCATCTGCTCTGCTAATGTTTCAGTTGCATTCTACTATATAGCAACATTTTTTGTACAAGTGTGGTATAGCATCTATAAATAGAGATTGAAGAGTACTTACCATATTTCCTAGTGTTGTGGATGCTATATTTTTCCTGAAATAAGTCTTGAAAATTTACTGTATGTCCTGGAGACCGAAGGTTATGTTTTTCATAGGCCTATGGAAGGTTATCTATATTAAAATGTTTACCGGTAAACGTTATTAATAACAAGAATGCCTTTGAAAACGAAACTGCCTTAAGAAACGAATTAATCTAATTTCACAGGTTCATAATCAGTGCAAGAAAAGAGACTGACTACAAACTGGGTCAGATCGGAAACATGAATGTGGTGCCATTAACGTTTGATGTGGTATCAAATAGAACAGTGGATGTTATGGGATACAAAACCATAAGTATAAAGACATCTGGACATGAGAAAACCCATTATATTGCGGTGCTATCATATTGTGCTGATGGAACAAAACTGCCACCGCTACTGATTTTCAAGAGGAAAAATTTACGAAAAAACAAAATTCCATGTGGAATTTTTGTTCACTTCCACCCAAAGTGGTGGATGGATGAAGAAGGGGGTGAAGCTGTTGTTAGATAAAGTCTGGTCAAGGTGTCCTAGTGGCCATCCCTGCTTGTGTGCAGGGCCCGATTTACTACATGCAAGGCCCAGGGCACAAAACATTTCCGGGGGCCCCCTCCTTATTCTCTATCGACCAAATACAGGGTTCCCACGCCACCTGGAAAACCGGGAATTCTCAGGGAATTTGAAAATTGTTCCAAAAATCAGGGAAAACTCAGGGAAAATCGTGTTTTTCCGTAAAAATCAGGGAATTTCTTATCAGGGAACTGAAAAGTCAGGGAATTTTTTATTTTGCCAAAAAGATATTTTCTTTCAGACTTTTGTAGAATATATTTCTGTATTGCTAAGTTTTAAAATAATTCCGAGTTGTTTTATCCTTTTTCGAGGCAACCCACCCACCGACTAAAGTGCAGCTGTGCTGGGGAGTGCGTCTCTTCGCGGTTTCCCCCATCTCCAGATGCTCTAAACTTCAACCGAACAAACGGACACGTCAAAGCGTGAGAGAAAGCCATTAATCGCACCCCCACTTCGCAGGCTCTTATCTGCTGCGTTCGCGCAGAGGCAGTCACTTGTTCCTAAGTAGGTGCCCTGGTTCTCTGTGTAGACTGGGAAAAAAATTATGAAAAAGCTATTTCCTCAATTTTTTAAATAACCGACTGAAATTTTTACAGTGGGCAAGATATATGAAAATAACGTTCCATTTTAAATTTCGCCGAAATTCATCGGAAACTTTAGAAGTTGCGCTTTCCCCCCCCCCTTTCTTTTTGCATGTTTCACTTGTCTTTTATCAAACCGTACAAAAACATTTTATTTTGCCGGATGTTGGTTATCCTAATAAATTCGTCCCCCCTTCCCCCTTCAAGAGCAGTGTGGATGAATGTTGCAAATTGAGGGCACAATTTATTTTTTGAAAAAAGTTCGTATCACTTACGAACTAAAGCTTCACTTTCGTAATTCTGTAGCAGAGTTGGTATAGTTGGAAAAGTATGTACCTTCAAATGTTTGAACAGGGAAGATATGAAATAGGAAGATTCTTCAAAGAGGGGGAAAGATTAATTTTTTCATAGTACTTACGAGTATTTTGCATGAAAAATACCATGCAATGAAGCCGGTACTATTGCATACCTACCAAATTTCCCAGATTTCACGGCCGTTTTCTAGATTCGTTGTTTTACGGCCGGAAAGAGATTTTTCTTGATTCTGTCTTATTTCTATTTCATAATGCATGAAGAAATTAATTTATAGCTATTTTGGCGATATTCCGATTACTGCAAGAGCTGGCTGGTTGCGAAAAATAGGGTAGTCCGACGCCCGGAACCATAGATTTTCACATCTGGGTCATTCCACGCAAAATCGTCAGATATTGAAATAATTTTCCACCAACACATCTCCGATTCTTACGGGTAGCTGCCTCCAAGTTATAAAAAAAACCCTAAAAGTTTCAACTTTTTTTGTTTCTGATAGATTAGAAGATATTATTTTTTGAATTTTTGTGCATAGTGGAACCGTTTTCCGTAAAAACGCAAATATCTCCGTTATTTAGAATAAGAAATATAAAATTCATCATTCTCTCGTAATTTTTCCTAAGGTTTCAGCTTATACATAGGGAAAAAAAATTTGCGAGAACAAAAAGTTAGACGGGGTAGAAATTTTCTTGTAATCGTAAATTCTTTTTCTTGCGTTGCTGCACCTCACAAGAGTTGCATAAATTTTTCATTTCACATCTTTACCCTCACATTGCCGAAAAAAATGTAAAAAATCTACCTAGTTACTACTGATTTAAATCTTTGCCGTGCGTGCTCTATTGGTTTCAGGTTTGTCAGTGCAGGCGCTAAAGCTTCTGTCTCCGTTTTGGATGACGTAATTTGTGGGGAGTTACTGCAAATGACCTGAGTGGGCTCCAGACCTTTCTCGCACTTTGCCTGATCAACATCGCACAAAAATGTATTGCCCTTCGTAAAGATATTGTTAAGTATAAACATGCCACTCGCCACAGAATGAAAAATTATGTTGAAAAAAAAAAAAGTGTTAGGAGGATTTTATGAGCACACATGCACACAAAACTTCCTCTAATTGTTTCCGGTACAAGTAATTTGACGTAGCGTGGAAATGAACTGTGACCTGCTAGAAAAGTTCAGTACTAATGTTTGTGTCACAAACGTAGCCAATCAATTTTAAGACTTCCGGATTTTGGAAGTACTTGTATGAATTGTAGCCTCTCAGGAAAAATGGTATTCCGTATTAACTGTTAGTTTTCTCCACTTGTTGCTTCCATTATTTTTTCTTTATCCAGGGTTTAATTATTTTTTTATTTTTTTGCCGTTATGGCATTAGGATCTCTGTGTGCCAGCTTATTGGTTATGAAATTTAACAGCACAATGTCTAAATATCCTATGCTGCGTTATTTAGAAGCAAATAGCAGAGGTGCCAACTATTACGAATTGTCCGTAATTATTACGGTTTCGACTGTCAGATTACGGAATTAGGGCAGGTTGGAAGAATTACGGATTTCAGTGTGTTTTGGAGAATCTCAATTTTGTATCCTTTTTCGTTAAACCCTTTTAGTGCGACGCTGCCGATTTGTCGGCCTTCGATTTTGATCCGCATATTTTCCGAATCAGACTGCAGATTTCGGTGTATCAATGATCATATCATTTATCAATCATATCGTTTTGAAATGGAATGTCCCGCAGTGGTCTAAGCGATGGCCTCTGATCATTCGTCCGTAAGGGGTCCGGGTTCGAATCCCGTTGAGGCATGGATGTTGTGTTTGTCTTAAGGCACTGGCTCTCTCCCTTCCCAGGAACCAGTGACCCTAAATTAGGGGCGGGCGACTGCTTATAGCCCATTGAGTTGCTCACGGTGGTCGTTAAACCTCCAATAAAAAAAAAAAAAAAAAAATGGAATGTCCATGAATCATATCGTCAAACAGCGATATTATCGGAATATTGGTACCGTAATTTTCTTCGTATAATCCGCGGATTATCTGTTAAAAAAAGTTAAAATTATAGGTTTTGCGGATTATACACCGATGCGGTTAATACGCCGATTTAAAAAAAAAAATTACAACCTTCCGATTTTTTAAAAATCTGCAGCGTGATTGTGCAGGGAAGGGTGTAATAATTGGAAAAGGAACTCCCTCGGAAGAATTTTCCTCAGTTCAGGAGTTTGTACGGAGGCGGGGAGGAGGGGAAGGAATGTCGTAACGAAAGATCGGGAAAGTTGTGGGGAGGGATGACAGGGGTCATTTTGATATCGTTGAGGAGAGCTCTGACTGTCGTGCTGGCTCTGTTTTTGGCAAAAAGCCAAAGAAGTACGCACAGCACTTGCTGCACGAACCTATGCGTTTCTCCTTTCGGATTTCATGTGCGCGACCTTGTGTCTAGTTTGCTTTCGTTGTTTTGGCGAACGTCGTTGCTGCTGTTTTCCTTCATTGCTAATCATGATGTCTCTGAAAAGGAAACGTTTCAGTTACACTGCCGAATTTAAACTTGAAGTGGTGAACAGAATTGAGGATAAGTAGTATAAAAGGACGGATCCGAGCTTAAAGTGGAGCCCATAGACTTAACATTAGGCTCCTTCTGGAGCAGGTGGAGCCAGCTGGAGCCAGCCGCAGCCGGGCGGACGGAGGGGGCGTGGTCAGTAGCAGCATCCAATTCCCCGCTGCAATTTTTCCCCCGACCGAAGTGTGTGCTTATCTCCGAAGATAGTAGTATTTATTGGACTTTGTCGAATTTTGGGGGGAAATCAATGAAGGTTTATTCCTTTTTTTTTAATTTAATGAAGGTTTATTCATTATTTATTTTCCCCTCTCTCGACCCATCCCCTTAGGTTATTGTTATGTAAACCGTTTTTTCCCTCGTAATTTGTTGATTTTTCAATTAATTTTCATGAATTCCTCATGTGTCTCCCCTAATGAAAATTATGTAGGGTAAGTATTAATTCTCTTTTATTTTCTCGAATGATACGGTCATGTCCTCATCTCAAGAAATGTTATTATATCTTATTTTTGTTCATAAATGTTTGATTTTGAGGGATGGCAACGACAGAGTGTGGAAAGGGGGTCGACATAGGGGGATGTCAACTCGATGTGCTGCTCCCTAGCGGTGCTTCTTGGAACTTTATTATTTTCTCGGGAGATTTATTGGACTTTGTCAAATTTTTTTGAGAAAAAGGAAGCGAAGTCTTTCGTCCTTCCAAGTTCCTTTTCCCTCGAATTTATTTTTTTAAAACTTTCCTTTTTAGAAGTTCCCTGAGGTGTTAGGAATTTGTATAGACGTTGTTTCTCTCGAAATGTTTTACTCCGGTGTACATAAAAAATGCTCTGATGGTCCCAGCGAGATTTGTTCCTGTTTCAGCTAGTTTGCTAGCTTCACGCCTTTTCCCACTAGACCACCCGACCATTGAAAAAAGATGCTTGTTAGACGAAGGTTTGCGTAGTCTTTTTTAAAAAGGGGTGGGGTCCTACTTGATCTCATTTGTTTTCTGCAAGTGATGGTGTGAACATGAGTTTTTCTGTTACGGTGGATCGTATCTCGTTGAACTGTTGTAATGGAGGAAATGATGAAACAGACTTTTCACACAGCTCAGAAAATAGGAAGTTTCGGTGGTATCAATGCTTTATTCCGTGCTGTGGAGAAAGAAGGCATCAAGAAAAAAGATGTGAAGAAATGGTTGAAGGGAGAGAAAACGTACACTCTTCACAAACCGGTGAGACGACATTTTCGGAGAAATAGAGTTATGGTTAATAAATTAAATCAACAGTTTCAAACAGACCTAGCTGATGTCTCCAGTTTGAGTCAACATAACGATGGATTTCGTTACTTGTTGACATGTATTGACATTTTTTCCAAATATGCATGGGTGATTCCTTTAAAGCAAAAGTCGGGTTCTCATATCGTCCAAGCCTTTTCCCAGATATTCAAAGAAAGAAAGCCAGTAAAACTTCAAACAGATAAAGGAACTGAATTTAAGAACAAAGAGTTTCAAAAGTTTTTAAAACAGCATGAGGTGCATTTCTTTACGACAAACAACGAGACGAAAGCAAGTGTAGTGGAGAGATTCAATCGTACGCTCAAAACTCGAATGTGGCGATACTTTACAAGTCAAAATTCGTTCAGATTTATGGACGTACTCAACGATTTAGTTCACAGTTACAATCATTCCTCCCATCGAAGTATAAAAATGAAGCCTGTAGATGTAAACGAAGATAATGAAAAACAAGTGTTTGACAATCTGTATGGTGACCTCAAGAGGGAAAAACCCTCCTATAAATTTCAGGTGGGTGAACACGTGAGGATTAGTAAAGCGAAATTGACATTTGAGAAAGGATACGAATCAAATTGGACGGAAGAAGTTTTTGTTGTGAGCGGTCTTGTTCCCAGATCCCCACCCGTCTATAAAGTTAAAGATTTATTGAACGAAGAGCTGGAAGGAACTTTTACGCCGAAGAGCTTCAAAAAGTGTCTCTCTCCGAGTCCTTTACTGTCGAACGTGTTCTAAAGAAACGTAAAAGAAAAGGAAAAATGGAATTCTTTGTCAAATTTAAAGGGTATCTTGATAAATTTAATGCTTGGATCCCTGCGGAAGACTTGACCTCTCTATAAAACTGATCTTTTTTTAGAGGAAACATCATTCGTCAACATGACTTTCTATCTAACGTTACCTAGCGACAGCTCTCTCCGTTACTTTTCAGACAATAAAATTTCTCATTTCATCACGCATCTTCCTTCCCCGATCGAACTCAATGGTGACTGGGAAGTGGGACTCGTCGAACTCATCTACCCTCATTCCTGGTTTAATGTGAATGTAAATTCAAATTCCTTTGCTTACGGTCTCGGTCCAACTCAACTGAAAGCGGCGAAAATCCCTGCTGGATATTATGATTCTGTGGGAGACGTGGTAAAAGCCATGTCCCAGCATTGGTCGAAAAAAATTACGATGTTTTTTAATAAAACCACGAGACGTGTCAAAGCAGCTTTAACTCTTGGTTCTCAGCTGGAGTTATTTCCAGGAATTGCAGAAATTCTAGGTTTTCAACCTGGAGTGTATTCGGCCTCGGGAGGAAGCGATGCTACCATTCATGGAAATTTCGTAGCCGATCTGAACACATCGCTTTCCCTGTTATACGTGTACAGCGATATTGTGGAACCTCAGCCTGTAGGAGACATGGTTGCTCCTCTCCTTCGCATCGTGAAAGTGAGCGGAGAAGACGGAGATGTGGTGAGCGCCTTGTACGACCGTCCCCATTATTTGCCTCTCGCAAGAAAACATTTTCAATCCGTCGAAATCGTTATAAGGAATCACTCAGGTCAATTAGTGCCATTTGAACGTGGGAGAGCGATCGTGAAACTTCATTTTCGTCTCAAACAACTGTAGTCATGTATGAACCATACCGATGTTGTACAAAATCCTTCGAGGATTATTACGTCAAACAAACTGGAAAAGGTTTAGACTACTATCAAGGAGTGCCCCTTCAAAAAGGGTATGGACTTGGAGGACTTTTTCGTTCGTTATTTAGAGCGGCGGTACCCTTATTTAAACAAGGAGCAAAAACGCTTGGAAAACAAGTCTTTCGAACGGGTGTGGACCTGGCCAATGACGTTATTCTAGGCAAGGATGTGAAAACAGCAGCCAAACAACGAGCTAAAGAAGCGGGACAAATCCTCACTGACAAAGCAGCTAATAAAGTGAAGAAAATGTTGGGGGGAAGCGTTAAAAGGAAGAGAAAAATGAAGAAACGAATCATTCATTCAAAGAAAGCCAAGGGAACCGCACACGATATTTTTGATCCGTAAACCATGGCCCTGATACATAGTCATTCTTCCGTATGTTTAAAATCCGAACTTGATTTATTTGCTTTACCCCCTACCCAAACGAGCATAGAAAAAGGACAATGGATCGAATATCACCCTTTAGCCAACATTCGAGATGGAGGACCTCTAGAATTTAATATTTCTGGGAGTGGAGAAGAATACATGGACTTGTCTTCCAGCCAACTGTACGTGAAAATTAAAATTGTGAAAGCCGACAGTTCTACACTAGCTGACAAAGAGCCCGTGGGCCCCATTAACTGTTTTCTTCATTCTCTGTTTTCTCAAGTCGACATCAGTTTAAACGAAAGAGTGATTTCGTCCTCAAGCAACACATATCCCTACAGAGCTTATATTGAAACTCTTCTGAATTATGGAGAAGAAGCAAAGAAAACCTATTTAGCATGTGAAGGGTTTTTCAAGGATACAGCCGGACATCTACACGAAATTAATCCCACGAATGCTGCAACGAACAAGGGATTACATCAGCGTTATGAGCTCATGAAAGACAGCAAAACGTTTGATATGATTGGAACCTTGCACTGTGATTTATTTTTTCAAAACAGGCTGCTTCTCAATTTAGTGGATGTGAAAATTAAACTTGTTCGGAGTAAACCTGATTTCTGCCTCGTTTCCTCTTCCGAGGCTCCCAATTACAGAGTTCTCATCGAACATGCATCCATTTTTGTGAGAAAAGTGAAAGTCAACCCTGGAGTTGCCATCGGTCATGCAAAAGCTCTAGAAAAATCTCCTGCCAAGTATCCCATTGATCGAGTTTTATGTAAAGTGTATTCCATCTCTCAAGGAAGTATGTCCTTCGTGCAAGACAATGTATTCCTAGGACAAATGCCTAAAAGACTGGTTATTGGATGTGTAGATAACGATGCTTTTAATGGTTCATATAAATCAAACCCCTTTGAATTCAAGCATTATGATGTTAACTTTATCGCGGTGTATGTTGACGGACAGCCAGTTCCTCACAAACCTCTAGAACCCAATTTCGAAAAGGGAAGCACAATTCGTTCCTTCCATAGTCTATTTCAAGGAACCGAGAAACTGGGTCAGGACCGTGGAATATATATCGATCGAGAAGAATTTTCCAAGGGATACACTCTTTATGCATTCGATCTCAGCCCGGACCTGTGTGATGGGGACATATGAACTTGATACAACAAGGAAATTTAAGAGTGGAAATCAAATTTGGAAAAGCTTTGTTAAAAACCATTTCTGTACTAATCTACGCCGAGTTCCAGAATATTATTGAAATTTCCAAGTCCAGAAACATTCTTTGTGATTTCTCCCATTAAAGAAAAATGAACAGTATTCAATTAACGAAGGCTTTAAGGAAAGATCTTGTGACCCGACGTTCATTCCTCGGAGTGTTCGCTTGCGACCGACTTCCCAAGAGAATTTTCAAGTTCCCAGCATGCCTTATTGTGAATACGGATCGATATGGAAATCCTGGGAAACACTGGCTAGCTGTGTATATGTCAAACCCAAATTCCATGGAATTTTTTGATTCTTTTGGACATTCTCCAGAATATTTTCAAGGACCTATTGCCCGATTTGCTTCCAAGTTTGACTCTGTGAATTTTAATGATGTACCTCTTCAAAGTTCGTTTACGGCTGTTTGCGGTCAATATTGTATTTTTTTCCTTTATTCTAGGTGTCGTGGAAAAAGTTTGTTCTCTATTGTAAGAAATTTTCGATCGAATTCTGAAACAAACGACCTGCGTGTCTTTCATTTTGTTCGAAAGAAATTTCAAATTGTATCAAAATTTAGAATGTAAAATAAAAATGGATTGAATTTTATTTCTTGTGTCTTGTCTTTAAATTGTTATGTAAGCTTTTTATGAGTCTCAGTTGACCTCATGGAAGTGCCGAGACTACAACACCCTTTCACGGCTCTGATAGCAGGTCCTACGGGCTGTGGGAAAACACAGTTTGTAAAACGCTTACTTCTACATCAAGGGGAAGTCGTTTCCCCCTCTCGAACATGTGGTGTGGTTCTATGGTGTTCATCAAACGTTGTATGATGAAATAGAAAACGTGACATTTGTGGAAGGCCTCCCTTCTAATTTCCGCGACTATGTGAAAGGTAGAACGCTTTTTGTTATTGACGATCTCATGACTGAATGTGGAAGCGAAAAGAAAATCACTCACTTGTTCACTCGAGGGAGCCATCATTTCAATGTGTCTGTGATATTCATTACACAAAATTTTTTTCATAAAGGTAAAGAAATGCGAGAAATTTCCTGAATGCTCATTACCTGTTTCTGTTCAAATCACGAAGAGACGTGAATCAAATCACTCATTTAGGGAGGCAGTTGTACCCTAGCAAACTGAAATTTTTTCAAGAAGTGTATACGGATGCCACAAAGTCTCCTTACAGCTATTTATTGATCGATTTAAAACCTGAGACGAAGGAAGAATTAAGATTACGCACTCAGATACTTCCGGGAGACGTTCAAGTCATATATCAACCTAGGTGAAATGAAATAATTCTCAGTTTTCAACATGACGTTGTCTAAGTCACAACTCCAACTTTTACGCATAATTCAGCATTGTCCAAAAAAAGTATTAAAAGAGCTTTTAACGAAATGTAGGAAAAATGGAATTAAAGCTATTTGTGAAGTTTGTAAGAATACCTTAAAAGGAAATGTTCCGCTTACTCCAGCCCAGAAACATTCATTACAACGTCATAAACACACCTTGCGAGCCCTCTCTCAGAAAAAGACACCTCTATATAAAAAGAGGAAACTCCTAATTCAAAAACGGGGATTTTTAGGTGTGTTGGTTCCTGCTGCTCTCAGTGTGCTAACGACTCTTCTTACGAAATAATGGAATTTGCAAAGAAAATGATTCTGATTCCCGAAGAACGGATTTCCCGTCATATGCCAACCGAAGAAACGTTAACTGACTTGGACAAAGAAATGAAAAAAATTCTTCTAAGTAAAGAGTCTGACGAAGTGAAAGTTAAATTATACAACCAAGTCTTGAATAAACGCATTCATGTTTCAAGCTTTAATCCCCAGTTTCTTCCCATGAATCCCCACCACGAACTGAAGAACCAGCAAAAGAAGAACTTGTCAAGAAAGAAAAAGATGTTGTAGAAGACCTTGTCATACAGTCTGTTCCAGCTAATATGAAACGCTATGCAAGAAATGTTTTAGACGTCTTTAAAACAAACTCAGATATTATAGGATGGGGCCCCAAAGCAGAATTTAAATATAAGGGTCACATTGTGAAAAATACGAATATTATTGATTTAGTAGATTCAATGTTTAAAAGTAAAGGATCCAAATTAGTAATTCCCCACGAATTTGTAAAAGCATTAAATGACATTAATTTACCTTCAAAGTATATTAAAAATAAACAAATGTTAAAAGTTCCTGTACAACAAGGAAATTCTGTTTCAACTTCTAAACGAAAAAAGACGAATGCCAAAATTATTTATAAAAAACCAAACTCTGTATCATTTCGTTGGATTCCTTATTAAAATTAGATTGAATGAAAAATAAAGTCTCTTTCTTTTGAGTTGAATCATTTCTGTTTTTTTTTTATTTTCAATAAGCTGTTTCCATATTTTTACAACTGAATAGAATTATTTATTGAAAAATTCTAAGTAAGACGAAAAATGGTTTTGTTGATTTCCTAAGAGGATGATTTTGGAAATTTTCGTTTTCTGGTAATTGTAAAAATCTCATAGAATAACATGGGAAAACTAGCATGCATAAAAGACTGTTTTGGATCGAGTAAATTGAAAGAATTTTACAAAGTTCATTTCAGAAAAGTACATTCCTTCCTAGTGTCAAAAACGAATCACTTCGTTTTTTCTAAGATACCCTTTGGAATCTTATAAAAGTGCATAGGGTCAAAAACGATTTTGATGATTTTACTAAGATGACAGATTTCGGATTTCTTATGATAGAAAATACAGTGAATTTCCCATTGAATAACATGGGAAACTGCGAAATTTAAGAAGCACGTTTTCGTTCAAGTAAAATATTTTAAGTCTTTTTTCGAATCAGTTGAAAGCAGACAGGGTGTGTTTCTGAACAGTTCATTATTTCCTAAAATCAAAACGAATCACTTCGTTTTTTTTTCTGACGTGCGTTTCTGAAAGAAGTAAAAATAGTTTAGCTAGAAAATTGAAAAGATATTTTTATGAATCCTAGACTGTTTATTTACGTATAGCTAGAGGGGTCTTCAGTGAGAGCACTTATTCTCTTTTCAAACTAAGAGAATGAAGTGTAGTCAGTTTGAAAAAAAAAAAAATTCAAACTCCCCTAAATTTAGCCTTTTGTCCTGGTTTCGACTCAATACTGTAAAGCATTGCTCTCAGACCAGTTGAATTCCTGGC
Organism: Macrothele yani; assembly: GCA_039090855.1. Classification (NCBI taxonomy): domain Eukaryota; kingdom Metazoa; phylum Arthropoda; class Arachnida; order Araneae; family Macrothelidae; genus Macrothele; species Macrothele yani. The sequence goes on from CM076996.1 coordinate 153,900,521, forward strand.
CCTTAATGAAATACATTAAGCCTTTCCCTTAAAAATAAGCAATCTCTTCTTCAATACCAGATCCCCAATAAATTTCTTTAAGAGTTATTCATTCACCCTTTTACTTTTAAAACTTGAAATTCATTATTATTTAACTCCTTACAAAAATGAAACACATTCACTCATTTACTTTTAAAACTTGAAATTCATTATTATTTAACTCCTTACAAAAATGAAACACATTCACACTTTTACTTTTAAAATTATAGAAAAATAAATGCATTCTCCCACTATAAATTTTTTCCCTACCTATTTTCCCATTCCTTAAACCAACAATTTAAGATAGTTCTAAAAAGAACTTTTTTAGTTCTAAAAAGAACTTTTTTTTAGTTCTAAAAAGAACTTTTTTTCTCTGCTGTCTCCTCAATACATGTTTTTCACAGAACGCAGCAAGTCCTTTCCATATATTCCTTCCAAGAAGGCTTTGGATGGGATATTCTCACCAACGGTTTCAGCGAAGGAATCCGCTAAAGTCTTGGGGTCTAGCATTGCTACGGCCTCCTTGAAGTGTTCTTTAAACTTCGATTGGGGGGTGGCATCAGTACATCTGTGGCCCATGAGGCTTTCAAGCATGCGATCAGGATTAAGGTGGCACTGAATACAATAGAATAATTTTTCAGCATGCCCCTGAACGAGATCCGACACCACTTCAATAAGCATGAAGTAATACTCTTCGTTCGTTAGTGGAGAGGAAGGAACGGGGGGTGGAATCCTCTGATGAAGCAAAACGCCCTTTGCAAAAACTGGACCAAATAGTAGAATAGTAATGCTGGTCCATATCTTCTCACATTGATCAGCGAGAGCTTCAAATTGTTCCCCATTCAGTTTGATGGAATTAGGGTTCAGTCGACGAAATCCATTGATCCGAGGGGAAAGCACCTCAAATATATAAGTGTGAGGTCCGTCCAAAGAAGGAGAGGCAGAAATAATTAGTTCTCTGTTGATTAACATATCTTCATTTTCTCCATGCAACCAACGGACTTTTCTCATAAACTGAAGGAAGGTCAGAGCTGTCATGGTGATTCCATTCTTGGTGGGGAGAAAAGATTCTCCATCTTTCCTGTATCTTCTTACATGAACTCTGATTGTATTATGGAAATCAGACACTTTCACGAATGCGTTACCCCCTAAATGGAAATGATGAGGGGGATATCATTCAAAGAAATTCCCAATTCAACACATGACTTGGAAGCTTCAGAACATACCTTCTTTGCTACAGCATCGGAAACTTTAGTAGAGGAAGATGATCGCTTCATGTTGAAAGCTGGAGGAAGAGAATCGAAGGAAATTGCTGGAAGCGTTGAGGTCGGGAGCGAAGGGTGCTGACGGTTCGAAGACAGAGAACAGAATGAGTTAGCTTTGAATTGTTCAGGCAAAACTGATAAGAGGTTGGAGTTCGTCACTTGTTTACTGCTTGAGAGGGAAAGAGCAGAGTCATGGGGTAAAGAACACTCGGTTATCATCTTTCTAAAGGTCAAATTCAATCTAATGTTTGGAGCATTCTTTTGTCGAGGCAGACCATGACTCCAATACGAATTAGTTGGTGGCAGGATCTGTAGTAAAGTTCCAGATCTCAAAGATAAGGAAACTGGTTTAAACCCGTTTCGCTTGAAAACAAAGTCTCTTTCTTGTCCGAGAGATACTGATGCAATACAAGACAAAGGATCTAATTCAGCTTCGTCATCATGGTGATCATTGATTCTATCATCTCCATTTCGATATTTATTAATTAAAACAAAGTTGAAGGATTCACCACATTCTTTCTCAACATAAAGCTTGATTTCCTGAAGTAACGGCGTCCAAGGGTTAGGTTCTAAGCACAAACCGCTAAAAGTGTATTTCAGATTGGGGTCCCCGAAGGCAGCATGTTGTCTGAGAATGGAATATGATTTTCCATAAATTTTGATCTTTGAGAATTCTCCACTTAAATATTCCACTTCTTTTTCCAAGCGGGAAAAGTAATGAATAGCTTGAGTTGAGGAGAACAGCTGAGAGTAATGGAAATGAAGTCTTTCCTTGTTATGTCGAAGAGGCAGCATTTTTTTTTCTCAGGAAGGGAAACAACTGAAGTCCGTCCACTAAATTAACTGAATTGAGAATGAAGAAGGAGAGCTTGAGATAGGCTGACGAGTGACCTCATGACTCTCAAGGCGAAATTCATTATAGTTCTGATAAGAACTTTTTTTTCCCCCATGAGCTAAGAGATCCGTCAGAAGAATCTTCTCTTTGTGAAAACTAAGAAATCCCCCTACCCCCTAACTAACATGAAAAAAAAAAAACAAGGTTTTATCTAGAAATTCGTACATGAAGAAATTTAGAAAGCTTATGTTCCTAATAGTCAATCTATAAAGTTAGAAGACAAAACATTTACTTGGTAGAATTAAATAATTCCCCACAGAAATGGAGTTGGCAACACTTGACTTTAAAGAAAAATCTCGCTGAATGCATCTCCGACAGGTCCTCGAAAAGTACTTTAAAAAAAAAACAGAGGAAATATTGAGGGCAAATGTAGATTTTCATAGCAACGTGATCACCTGAATTCACTAGAAATTCAGACAGCTCAAGACGTAGGTAGCATCTAATTCAACTCTGAATCTAAAACAATGGACTGGCTCCACACATTTTTAAGATGAGGTATATTTGAGAGGAGGATTTTCATGTAAACAAATCTTTTTCCTGCATTAAATGATTTCAGGAGTGCAATAACTTGGGAAGCAACTTGAAAATCTTGATGAGAGTAAAATCTTGAACATACGTATTCACGAATTCCAAGTGAATAAAAAATCACAACTTGTTCATGAGAGTAAAATCTTGAACATGCGTATTCACGAATTCCAACAGGAAAAGATTTCATGAATAAAAATCTTGGGAAGCATCCTGAAATTCTTCATGAGAGAAAATTAAAAATTTTGAGACGGTGCATTCTTCACGTGAGCAAAACAATAATTTTGATTAAATTTTCTTCGAAAAGTTTTTCTAGAAATCCAAGCGAGCAGCAACAAAATGACGGAGACATAGCATAGAGCAGAGAATTTTTTTCTTGAGTGAAATCTTCTCGAACAATGAGTTAAAGACTTGAAACATTCTGTAATTCTTCCTGAACAATCTATGCCGTGTGGACCCATTCATGCCAAGCAGTTTATTAGCATGGAGTGGTTCGAATACAGGCAGCTATTTTGTTTTTATTTTTTTTCTTGGAGGTTCTCCAGAATTTAATGAAAAATGACCGTAGGGGAGGGTATGTATATTGTCCGAGGATACGACTCGCTTGTTGTCATATGGGGAAAGAGATGTTTTGTTTATGACAACAGTAAAAACAGAATGTTTCAAGCTTCGAATGCTATAACTCATGTTCTTTTTTTCTTGCTTGTGAAAGAGTGAAGACTTGAAGTCGTTGAGGTGAAGTTGCTGTGAAACGACGGTTTTGCTCACGCCTTTGGCTTTCTTAACTTCTTCTTCATCTGTAGCAAACGCATACATTTTTGGTCTAAGACCAACAAATTCTTTTATGGCAGTTCCATGGGTCTCATCTTTAAATTTCCCAATCACTTTTTTGTTTTTAAGACAAAAGAGAGGGTGCGATGGGGGTAGGAACTGGTGTCTAATTCATCTTTAATGTTTTCCATATCTTTATATAGATCTTCTGTTTTTATGTGATAGAAGAAACTATCAGTATCCATATAAAGAATGGAAATGTTTTCTTGAAATAAAGATTTCATCACCTCATAATGGAAGTCGTACATCCTAGTTTTAGAGATGTCTAGAATGGCGACTCCCAAATAAATGGGTTTGTTGAAGGTGAGGTGGGTGACATTAAAATGCATAGACACCAGAAATTTTCCTTCTGCTTCATTTTTTAGTATGGTGCGGTCTTTAAAATTGGGCTTATTGAGCAACTTTTCCAGTCTATTGTCTTCGCATACCAACTCAACTTGGGTACGGTTGCGAATATTTTCCATCGTTTTGCCAAAGACAGAATTGTTCATGAGTTTGAAAAATCTTTCTCAAACTCATTTTTAGCCCGCTTTCTCATCTCGGTATTCAATTGAATATAGGGCTGCAACCACTTGCTCTGATCAAAGCTTAACCCCGATGCACTTTTGTTATGATGAGACCCGCTTTGACTGCCTGCTTCAGAAGCTGATAATGAGCCACGTACCTGGATTTTTTATTTAACGTAGTCAATAATTTTACCTGCCTGGTTCCAGGTACAACTTCCGTTTCCGCACAAAACGGTAAATCCGAATGAAGATTGTGAAGGGAGTCCGGATAGCTGATGTCAACATCGAGAAAGTATCCCGTGCTGGCATCATCCGCTATGTTCATAACATCCAAAAACTTCAATTCTTCATCGGAAATCCACCGGAAATTTTTGTGAGGAAGACGAAAATTATCCATTGCAAATCCATAAAGATTACACACGTCAAGATAAATGATGAAACTGGCATCTTTGGAGACATCAAATTTTTTTAAATACTTATTATTTGCCTCAGCATACCGTTTCACACACATACACAAGCCACCCCGCTTTCCACTCTCCAGAAAAAGTAGCATATCATAGTCACTTAAAAGCTGGAGAGAGACTTTTGTGCATTTGAGCATGGCGGACCAACTTAAACCAGGACAACTAAAAAACCAGGCAGGATCTAACGTATAAGTGTCCTGACAAATATTTCTAAAATTTTCAAAAACATCTGCCAAAATGAGCACATCTGTTTTTAAGTACACATCTGCATACTGACCTAAATTCTCAATCTTCAAGACCGCCCATACTTTTTTGGCATGCTCATAGTCTTCTTCTGAAATGTGGGAATCGGTTAATTTATTGAAGAAGGCTGAAGCTGGAGGGAGAGACGTTTCTTCCAACTTGCTGTATGAGGAAATGTAATCATAGGGGAAGATACCTTTCTGCGTTTGGAGGGAAAATTCTTCATCATTAGGAATAAGCTGCCGTGTAATTTTAAAATGCGTTCTCGGAAGATTATTTGCTAATTTTGATAAACTGCTTGGCATGAATCTAAAACTGTCCAGGAAACGAACTTCAAGCCCACCCATCTTTTTTGAAAATGAAATAAATTTTTCGGTCGACTCGGGGATGACAGTGATTTCTCCAGGAAGGCAATCTAGTTCTTTAATGATGAAATGCGAGTCGTATCCTGAAAGGTTATGCATCAACACAGGAACAAAGGAAGGATTTTTAAAGTTGATGTTGCATGAAGAATGAGCGGGTCCTCTGAAATTTCCAGTACGATGATCGTGGTCCGCCACTTTCTTTTTTGATTTGCTGCAGGAATTAAATCCACCTTCACCACAAATATGACATATGCTTGCTTTCCGAAAAGATTCTTTTTCTGCCTCCGTCAAAGGATTCATGGGAATAATCATTTTATAATTTTTTTCCATGACTTCAACATCTTCTTTGAGAGTGTGAAGGAAATGACTCACAACTCCCTGCTCTGCTCTATGCGATCGGAAAACATCATAACGACCTTCCACATCTTTTATGTAATAAGCATATGACATAACCTCATGGGACTGAGTGGGAGTGGTGAAGGACTCGCTTGGATTTGGGATCGGACCTTGAACTGGTTTTAACACGCTTTCAAAATCAGCGTAAACAACAAAAGGAACCCGCTGACTGAACTTGAAGTCTTTAAACTGCAATTCTTTATCTTCAGGCATCTTGATCAGGACAGATTTGTTTTTATTACATAATTTTTTGTGCTCATTTAATTTTTCCTCTCCATTGTAACGAGTGTCATAAGTTTTAAAACACTTTTTGCAGATGTGTACTTTGTTTCCTATTTTTGACAATTGACTGGAAATAAGTCGCTCAAAATTTGTAATGTAAGCAAAGTGGTTGCAACCTCCGTTTTCTAAATATATTAAATCTCTATGGTCCGCCAGCTCTTCTTCACATACTTTGATTGGGAAAATTTTTCCAGCTTCATCGATGCCATAAATGTTAATGCTGATGTTATTACCCTTTTCAAATTTTGGAACGTCAGAAATCTTCACGGGATATTCTACACAATCCCACTTGTATCCACCTTCGAAAAGGGGATCGTTGAGATAGGAGGCTACCTTTTCTCGATTTCTTTGATCTTGAAGGCGTGGGGTCCACACGGCATATTTAAAGCAGAAGGTATCTAAATTTTGAACGTTCACGACCGCATATTTCTTCTGAATATGGCTGGGAAGCACAATAAAAGAACCTCCTTTCAATGGTTTAAACCGATTAACCCGGAGTTCGAACCACTCCACGTGTGAAAACATCCAGCCTGAACCTTTCAATTCACATTCGGAACATTCAGTGAGTAGTTTCCTGGACATGATATCAAAAAATTCCCCGAGATTTGTCGACCGATACACTGGCTTATTAGTTGTTTTTAAATTCCGAGAACAATGATCAAATTCCTCCGGGTCATCGGATTTAGGCTTTTTAAAGGCTGCCTGCATAAATGCATTCACTTTAATGGATGGGTGGGCTGCCAGTACATGTTCTAGAATACTAATTGAAGAATGAATGAGCTCATTCAAAAATGTGGAGAGACAGTCCGCTGTTTCCCTTTCGGGAACGATTTTAAAGGTTTGCAGGCGGTTCTGAGCCACCGACTGCACTTGTATGAATCTTCCCAAATTTAAAGGGGGAAGAATGGGAGCTTCGGGGCTGGGGTCTACGACCTCCCGACTTGGGCCGACAACAACGATGCCTACAGCATTGGAAGGGCCCGCGGCAGCAAGATCCTGGAGACTGGGCCCCACGAAATTTGAGGGGCTCGCTTGAAGGTTGGGGTCTGCAGCATTGGAGGGACCAGCCGAAGACGCATTCGTCGAGTTCCCACCCTCCTGAATTCCCGAATGAAATTTAGAAATGTGTTTCTTCATGTTCGATTTCCTAGAGAAACCCTTGTTGCAAATAATGCAAGAAAAAGGTTTTATCTCCGAATGAATTCTTTTGTGACGGTACAAATTCCTCTTCAAAGTGAAGACCTTCTGACAGATCTCACAAGAAAAATGTCGAGGAGGAACTTCATCGGGAACGAAGGAGGAAAGCAGGTCTTGACTCAAGGGAAATTCCTCCAAGGCCTGCAGGATGTCGGAATTTTGAAGAAAGAGTTGTTCATCAGCAAGCCACCAAGCATCCTGAGAAAGAACAAAAAAAAAAAAAAAAATTAGCCCTCTCCCCTAACAATTCATTTTCATGAAATAAAATTGAGTTGGGAAATTACTGAATTCTCACATAGGGAATAAACTTTTTAATTGTTTTTAAAGCTAAGGGGAGTTAACGCAAAAGAATGAATTTCTAAATTTCTTAAAAAAAAAAAATAAATAACACGTTTTTCCTCAAGAGAATAAACGATTCTACTAACTTGTTTTTCCTTAAGGGAAAAATATAAAATCATTTTTGTCTGAGAATAACACACATCTAAATTCTAGAAATCACGTTGGGGGACCTAACAATGACTGAAAAATAGCATACAAAGAAACGAGCTCTTACCTCTTCCATTGCTGAGACTGCTGGAGATAAACCTTTATTAGAAATATCCATGTTACAGAAGTTTAACTATTCTGAGACCTGTACAATCGTCCTTATCTGAATAAGAAAACTGAGAAAGAGGAATGGCGAAGCTGAATTTTATAGTAAACGCGAATACCCTTTAACCCCTAACTTCCACGAATCACCACAAGAGATCATAACATTTATAGAGGGGACATGGAACCGGAAAAATCTAGTTTTCTCACATGACACTCACGATGGAATATCCGACCGATGTGTTTATCAGCAGTTCAAGCTTAGAATAATACTCTGAAACAAAGAAGACAGCGGAAGGAGAATTTATCTTATCTAAACAGACCCTGAGAGTCAGCAGGAAAAGGTTATCTGACGACGAAAAACAAAAATGGCTCTTCGTAGATATTTGTATCATTGAAGAAACAGGAAGGGCAATTATCTAAAGTCAATACCGCAACACGTTAGGACGTAAATAGCATACTTTTAATCATAGACTACTTTAAACTTTGTAATCTTTCTAACTATTCACAACAACGAACAAAGGGAAAGGAAATCCTTCAGCATCTGACAGAGATTAGGTTAATGAGGGAACACGCGTGCCTAACCCGTGCTTTCCTTCATTGATACCAAGAATGAATATTCTGGGAGAAATCAAACACCGCAACGGAAGGTCGATTTATCTAAAGTCAATACAAGAACACACAGGATACAAAATACTCCCGTACATTTTACTTCACCTTTCTCAGAAGGACGCTTCAAGAACATTAGTGAAGGGGGGTGGGGGAGGGCTAATCTTATGTCAATAGCCTCCGTGCCTTTCTACACTAGAAACAAAGGAAAAGATAACGAGCATGCATAACAGCGAAAAATAAATTCGAAATGACAGAAAAAAATCCATTTATGAACAAAAATAAGATATCATAATAACATTTCTTGAGATGAGGACATGACCGTATTATTCGAGAAAAAAAAAAGAGAAATAATACTTACCCTACATAATTTTCATTAGGGGAGACACATGAGGAATTCATGAAAATTAATTGAAAAATCAACAAATTACGAGGGAAAAAACGGTTTACATAACAATAACCTAAGGGGATGGGTCGAGAGAGGGGAAAATAAATAAAGAAACAACCTTCATTAAATTAAAAAAAAAGGAATAAACCTTCATTGATTTCCCCAAAATTCGACAAAGTCCAATAAATACTACTATCTTCGGAGATAAGCACACACTTCGGTCGGGGGAAATTGCAGCGGGGAATTGGATGCTGCTACTGACCACGCCCCCTCCGTCCGCCCGGCTGCGGCTGGCTCCAGCTGGCTCCACCTGCTCCAGAAGGAGCCTAATGTTAAGTCTATGGGCTCCACTTTAAGCTCGGATCCGTCCTTTTATACTACTAGGATATGATCGTGTCACTGCTCGATAGTTTTGAGGTCAGAACACAATCGTGCAGCAACATACGGAAAGCCTCTGTGTCGCGATCTAAAACGTAAACAAATCCGTCGGTTTATTCCGCGGGAGAATTCACGGGTTTTTTATTGGCCCACGTATAAGACGATCTCTCAACTCTGAAAGCAGGAATTCCTCCAAAAACTTTCGACTTATACGCGAGTACATACGGTATTTCTACGACTTGTTCTGTATCAGCCTTTCGTCATTGGCAAGGTGTAATGCAATACTCTGGAGCTGCATCGGCGTGATCTATGGATGCCACACCCTTTATCTGTCCGGAGATAAAAAATATAAAACAGTTACCTTTAAAAATGAATTTCTTCATTTAATAAAATCGTTTTTTTCTCTCTCTTACTTCTTCGGACCCATTATGTGTTTCTGGAACGTGGAAAGAGCGATGTATTTATTTATTTTCTGACGTCACGTATTTGGAGGATTTTCACTTTGGATCTCGCCCTTTGGATTTAATCACATTCACCTGTAATATTTCATCAGTATCGCTCATTGTTTTGTTGTTTATTTTGCCATATGTGGTACACCTGTATTCCCTATGTTTTTGCCAATAAAGTATATTTTGAAATAACTGCTATAATATATATAGCCAGTGCCATTAATACCCACCAGATGGAGACCTCTCAGTAGCTGAGCCCATCTTACGGATTTATGATGTCAGAAGCTGACTTAAAAATACACATAGCACCGTGGATTGTTGGCCACCATGGTGTAAAGCTAACGCGCTAGGCTATATATGAAAACAATTTTTCGGTTGCTATGTGTTTCTGGAACGTGGAAAGAGCGATGCATTTATTTATTTATGTAACGGACTTTTCTGTCGGAAATTCCGCTTCTGGTTCAACATCTATGATGTGCGGATTATACGGCGATTTTTATTTCCTGAATATCACAGTCTGCGGATTATACGAAGGATTTTTTTATTATTATTATTATGAATTTCGTGGTCTGCGGATAATATGACTAAAATTACAGGTAATATGCCGTAAGTGTCATCGTAAAAGAGTTTGCGCTTGCTATCGTATCGGTTCCCCACGCACTTTTCCGTGTGACAGGAGAAAGGTTACTTTAGCCAAAACTTTTGCTGCTGCAGTTGAGGCAGTGCTGTTCGCTTTGCATTGTTGGTGAATTATAAGACGTCGTACTGTCGGAAATCACTTTTTCGAGCCCCGTTCGAAGTGCAATAACGATCAACTCGTCGCAACGCGTGGTCCCGTGATGACGGATGCTTATATTTCTTGCGGACCTTCGCCGCGCGGGAGAACGAAGTGCAGTGTTTTATTACTAGAAGCTCTTCACATTATTCATTTCTTTTTCCCAAACAAATAGACACAATCGCAAAACTCCGTGAATTACGAATCCCCATCTTTTTCCAAACTCGTGTTAGCACAGGATGATTTTATTGACAGCTTGTTCCTCAGACTAGGAGACGTGCTTTTTCCCACTGCGTGAAATTGTTTTCTAAGGTTATTTGAAGTGGCTTGTAGTGAGAGTGAAAGTTTGCCAAGTGATGGTGAGGATTTTGAATCATCTGAGAGTGATATTGGCCTAGCAACATCAAGCCAAAAAACTAGCCACCGTGCCACGCACACCATATCTTCTTCAGAAGGTGAAGATCTTCATAGTGAATCTTCAGATCATGAAAGTTCTGAAAGTGAATGGGAGGATGTTAATAGAGAGAAGTGATGAACAACCTCAGCATCTTTTTTATTAACATGAAATGCAGGGGCCCAAACATGCGCCAGCAACTGATGTGGCACCTATTGCATATTTTTTACTTGTTTTTTACCAATTTCATCCTTGGAATTATCGTTTCTGAAACAAATAAATATGCAAAGAGGTTTCTCCAGGAACATCCAAATCTTTCTCCCAAATCTTGAGCAAGGAAATGGAAAATGTTACAAATGCTGAAATAAAGGTTTCCTTGTGTGCCTTCTAATATGAGAGTAATCAGTAGCCCATGTAGGACGAGATGATTGCCGAAGGCATATCCAGTCAAAACAAATACCAGGATTGTGTAAAATTAAAGACTCGATCAAAGCCTTTGGATAATTTTTTTGCAAAAAGAATGAAAATAGCGTGATAAACGCTGAATTGCTGTTTACTACAATCGTTGTGGAGCATAACCTACCTATAGCAAGCTGTGATCGTGCTGGTCGCTTCTTTCATGCTATGTTCCCAGACTGATATTGATGAAGCTGGATATCCTTGAGCATATGTGGCATGGAATGAAATATCTAAGACAAAGGATTCATCTGGCCTTCCCAAGTATTCCACATTGCCTAAACTAATGTTGGTAATATTGACTATCCCTCACAGCAATTCCTCTACGTATAGAATATTTAGTATAGTAAGGAAATACCTCACGTACTTTTGCCCAACAATGAGCACCAAAACATTAAGTGCCCTTCTTGTACAGAAAAGTAAAGCATTTTCCTCAGGTGAGCTGTGTTATAAAAAGTTTTCTGAAAAAGAATATACCACTGCAAAACAAGCAACAAGGGAGTTTTTATGTCAGCAATGACATGAGGTAAGTACAATATTGATAATTTAATTTCATATTTTTTTTGTGAGAATAGTGTAAACATGCAAAGTTATTACATATTTCATGCATTAATTTCTCATGAAATACCCATTCCACGCGTTAACGACGTATGGTGATTACCGATAGGCACCTCATACAAGTATTACAGGTTACACAGTAATACTATAATATTGTCCTTAACTTTAAAAAAAAATGGTGTGTTACATTACTGAAAGTTTGTGTTACATTATTGAAACATTACTGAAAATTCCCCTATTGATTACTGATATGTTCTGCTAGAGGTTGGCACCTCTGAAATAGCATAGATTCGATGTTCTCATTGCCAAGTGCAAGAACTAACTTTAGCTAAAATAATTACAATTTTGATTTTTAAATGTCAGCAGTATTTTCCCTGATTGCTAGAATTGTTGGGATGGTACTGGCACACGTTTTTCCTCAGACGCAGAAATGCTGTCATGATTTCCGTTCTCTCTCTCTTCTTTTTTTTTTATTTTTTAATAGCTGTTTTAGTTTGCTTTGTCTTTAAAGATTCTAAGTGAATTCCAGTAGAAAATACAAATTGTTAGATCGATTTGATATAACCGCTCTAACAAAATGTTAAGAGACTGTCAGACACTCCATTTTATCATTCCCATTAGACTTCAATTTCAGCAAAAGTTTCCGTGTTCTTTGATACTTATGTAAAATAAGCACTTAAAGGATTTAGAGCTTCAGCATTGTATCATTTAACGGCAATTTATTCTCTTCAGTCTCATTCTCCCAGCTTGCATTTTTAAACCTAACTGGAACTCTAAATGTTGTGAGTCATTTAAAATATTATTTATATACTTGTGTGCACTTAAAATACAGATAAATCAGTTACATAATTTCACCTAATCGATTGAAATATTTCATTATATGTAGAATTTAAATTAAGTCTTAGTTCAAATATTCTTTAAAACATGTAAATACATGGTTTGCCACCTCGGTGGTGCAGTGGTCTAAGCTCTGGTTTCTGACTATTCGTCCAAGTGAGCCTGGATTCAAGTCCCAGATGAGGTATGGGTGGTGTGTTTATCTTACGGCACTGGCTCTCCTTCTTCGTGAAGCCAAAGGTCCTAAATTAGGGATGGACTGATATAGCCCAACAAGTTGCTTATGGTGGTCGTTAAACCTGAAACAAAAAAATAAGACATGATTTTGTTAAATATTATGTAAAATTTATGTTAAATACACTAATTTTTGTAACTATAAAGTAATTAGGGAAAATGAAAGTTATTTATCCTTTATATTCCATATTTTCTGTTTATCTTTATGGACTGTATAATCTGAACGTTCATTATGTGGCGTCTTTTTAATTCTCCCTCATGTGTGAGATGAACATAACATTATCAGTATTAATTTCAGGTAAGCAATTATTTGCAATTACAGCCTGTCTAGAATTTGATAAATCTTGCTTTCAATACATTACATTATTCCTTAGTTCTCTAAAAATTATCAAAACTGAATTTAAAAAATTGCCTGTAGACATTACGGTTTTATTCGATTTCTGCAGATAGTTTGCTTCATATTTTGTAACATGGAACAATTAGGCACAGTGGCCTTATACACTCTTGCTTGGAGAAACACATCACAAGAGAACCACTTAAACAATGGATCAAAGCCCTTTGTTGGTTGATTCTCTTTCGACATTTCTCTGAGCAGGAGCCCATTCGGTCATTAAGCTTATCTACACTGTGCTATAGAAGAAAGGAAAACAAACTATTCAACATACAGATTTTTTCTTACATATGAACTGTTTCTACGGGAATGTATTAACAAATTGTACATGGGCAGTATACCACTTAGGTTCAGAAAAGATCCTGGAATTATAATACCAAAAATAATATGCCTCATGCATTTAATTGTTATTCATAAAAAGCAGGTAATTGTACAAAGAACAGTTATTTAAAGAATTAACAAATGTATGCTTTCGTAAGGAACGCAAGAATGTAAGGAAATGCAACAATTTGTCGCAATGTTATTTGATTTGCCACTCTGGAAAAACTCTCAGAACCACCTGGAAAACCTAGGGAATTTTTTTTTCTACTTTTGAGTGGGAACCCTGAAATAATAGTCACTGTGTGCAGAGTAGCAGAATGTAGACGTACGTGCGTACGCTGATAGTTTCCAAATCATTAGCAGGTTTGCAGATAGTTTTTGCATGTAGATTAAAAAATAAAAATGTTAGGCCTATATACAGCAATTAAAACACTTACTCAATGCTTTACTCAGATTCATATACTTACTTCTATTTCAACTGAAGAACTTAATTATTTTTCACATCTTCTGAGTTCTTTTGTTTTTACAGACATTTCTGGCTTCTAGATTTTATCAAGGCCTGTTCTCAATGTATACGAACTGTATTAAAAGTTTTGTTCACACAGAATTTAAATTTTATTGCCAGGTTCCTCTTTCAGTTGCCAATTAAATAAAAGTAATTTCCTTATGCATTTTGTAAGTCCAGTATTTTTGAATTAACTTGTTGAAAATGATATATATAATTTTTGAAGGTTCATTGATAGAACTGTTTTTCTGGATATAAAAACTTTCTTTAATTAATCTCTTGTTTTTATGAGGTTCGTAGTCCATTTTACACACATTGCTGCACATTCAATTGGAATGTACTTATTTTGTCCTCATTGGAATCTGTAATGTTCTAATAATTATTTGTTTTATTAATTTTCCTTTAAATTATCTTATTCTATTGTTATCATGGTTTGCGGGTTTGCAGCGAGTTTTCTGTTTCAATAGCTGTGTACGCAGATACATTTTATTTTTATACAACTCTGGCTGTGCGGGAACAACTGGTTGATCAGTTATTTGTGGTGTTAATGACCTCATAGATTCTAACTATAACAATATATCTATGACAAAATGGATGGACATCTTAATTTTAGTGAATATTTCGGGCTTGCAATGTACTGATTCTTGCATCTAGAACATGAGAACAATGCATGCTACAAAAAATGTGAACTAAAACGAGAAAAAAAAAATCCATGGTGACCTCCACTGGACTTTCTCATAAATAGAGATGTGAAGCTGCATAAAAAATTTAAATATTGCTATGGGAACTCCTTCTTCCAGCTTCCCGGTTTCTACCAAGATCAAATCAGCACATCATGATCAATAGATCAGAAAACTGCAAAACATAAAATTTTGTGTTGATGGGGAAGAGTCTGAGTTATACAAAAAAAAAAACATAATAATAATCTGAAAAGCTGAGGGGAACACCTAGTACCGGTTCAATTTTTGGTCAGCGTCCTAAATTATTTGGTCAGAAAAGTTGTAAAATTAAAAAAAAAAATGCATATTAAAGATGTTCACCAAAAAACTTACCTTCCAAGTAGGATGAGTAAACACACGCTGTGGCGACGACCTGAAGCTTTGCTCCCTTGAAAGGAAGGTTTGCTGTGGCGGGGAATTCATGGGCAGAAGAGTACAACAGGAATCGGGTATGCTCTTGTCAGGAAAGAGTAACAGAATATACTGCTACGCTAAAGAATGTAGTTTGTAATTTCTGTCTCACTTTTTAAAGAAACGTGCAGAGATTGTCTTCGTTCTTTGGCATGTAATTCCGTGATACGAAATAGTAAGTATACACATGCCTTTCTTGTTTTTAGAAAAGCGTTAGAGTAGGTGTCGCATTCTCTCCAACGAAAGTTAGATGGCAAGCCTCAAAGTGAAAGTTTGATTACTAAATAAAAAAAAAAAAAAGCTTCCATGGAAAAATGAGTTCATACATTCAGCATCAAAGAATCCCATGCGACTGTCTGATTGCGATGTCAAGAACTGGCACTGAAATTAACTATTTTCTGTAGCGTAGCACTACACTCTTTGACAACAGTGAACCCGGTTCCTGTTGTACTATTCCACCCGTGAATATCCTGGCTGCAGCGATCCTTCCTTTCAACAGAGCACAGCTTCATGTCATCGCCGCAGCGTTAAGGCTTCCCGCAGCGTCTGCTGACTCGTCATATTTGGAGTTCAAGTTTTTTGGTAAACATCTTTAATATTCATTCTAACGATGAAATTTTTTCACCATTTCCCCTTAAATTGCATATTTTAGAATCTGTACGTCACACTTTTTCGAAATTTTACAACTTTTCGACCAAATAATTTAGGACGCTAAACTACACATTTACCCAGTTTTTACTAAAATCTAATGAGTACATAATGACTTGAATGTATAAATTGTCCAGTGTCAAACAAAACTGACAATACGATGACAAAGTGCTGTGTTTGGGCACCAGATCTTTTTATTTGTAATGACTCATTTACTATTCTTTATTTTTAGGAATGAATAAAAAGAATTGAAAATTTACCTCATATCGGGACGAAATAGTTGGGTTAAATATTTTTCTTAGACATTTCCTAGATGCAAAGTCCTGTATTAAAGAATCATAATTTAAAGATTGTGTCACATCACTCTCCAAAGAAAGTAGAGCTAATGATGCCAGTTTCGTTTGTTGCATGGTTGATCGTAAAGGATTTTTCAGTCTTTTTCAGCAAAGAAAATGATCTCTCACTTGTACAATTTGAAATCGGTAATGTCATGAACATTCTAAGTGCAGTCTCAGTGTTCGGAAATGTGGCTTCTAAATTGTTTACCTTCAAAGTTTGCAGCATCTGGGGAATGGTTGCATGCTCCCCATCATTGAGGAGAATTGCAAAAACTCATCGGCAAACTGGTCGTCAAGGTCATTGTTATAGTATTCCTGCAATGCTTTTGCTCCTTCAAAATTTCAGATCTTGATTTTTTTGTAAAAAATTCAAATTTTCTCATTATATTTTCATAAGCACTTTTTCTGCTTGAAAGCTGAGTGATTAAAGCATCGCAAAGCACATAATGAACCTGAGTTCTAAATATATCCCTTGCACTGAGTTCTATATGTTCACTGTTATATTCATCTAGGTGTTTATTCTTGGGCACTTACTTTCTTTGGGAATCATGACCATGGTATTGCACATTTTCAGACACTAATGTTTTAGCTTCCTCTTCATAGACTTCAAAATTTTCCCTCACGAACTGAATGAATTCAATTAACGACTGGAAAATTTTAGGTACTTCAAAAATATTTCCTTTTGGATTCTGGCAAGTTTGATTTGCACAGTTTAATCTGTGAAGTATTGTGTCCCAAACTACTGTGCTGATCGATGTTTCCATTGTTCACAATTTCTTCAGCAGTGATTTTGCTTCATCTCTTGTCTGTGGAGAATCGTCTACATTTTCTGACAGAAATACTAAAACTTTCTCTATTTCACGATAATCACTGATCGTGTAGCTGCAGCATCTGCACACCATCTGGTAACTGACCGACTCTTCAGTGTGAGTGATGAATTTCCATGTGCTTCCTGGACTTGCTCCTGAAGCATCTTCCAACGGTGAGTTGATGCAGAAAAAAAATTATAGAGTTTTTGCAAAAATGTGAAAAAAGAAAGAACTTTACCACAACTATCTATGCTATTCACACCAACTAAATTTAAAAAGTGAGCAGAACATGGCACATATTCCACTAGTGGATTGATTTCCCTAATGTGTGTTTGAACACCAGAATACTTCCCAGACATGTTGGCTTGCATTGTCGTAGCTTTGGCCTCTGACATTCATAATATCCAGGCCAGTCTCCTGTAGAAAAGATATCACGGTATTTGTAATGTTTTCTGCAGTATGTCCATAGAATGGAATAAATGTCAAAAACCGTTCTTTTGCTTCACAATCTTTGTTTACATACCTTATGATAAAAGACAGTTGATCTATATGTGTAATGTCTGGAGTAGAGTCAACTATGACAGAAAAATATTTTGACATTTTTATTTCATCAGTGATGGCATTAATAACACGTACAGTCATTAATTCAACAAATTCATCCACACATGTTGAAAATAAGTAACTGGTGTTACCACTTCCTGGATTCCCAAATTTTTCCAAGTGTTGAGCTAAGAATGGATCAAATTCTGCAATTACTTCTAAGCAGCCCAGGAAATTTCCATTCTGAACTGATCCTATTGTTTCATCATCACCATACATTGGCAACTCACGAACTGAGAGATACTTTCAACTGTTGCAACAACTCTATGCAAAACATCTTGCCAGTACTTGGATTCATTCCGACACTGCATAACTATCTGACAGTCAATGTGTGCAGAAGCATTCATGCGTGATGAATCGTCACATACTGCTTGCCAGTGTATGTGTAAATTTTCATGCTCTGTAAGACGTTCACTTGCATGCTTCCAGTCAGAAAAACCTGTGGATCCTAATGCTGTGTAGTGCTCCTAGCATATAATTTGCATATCCAGCAGAATAGTAAACAAGTTAATGGGGATAAAAGAAGCCAGTCGCATTTTACCTTCTCATTATTATTTTTTTATTCTGAAAATATTACCTTCTGTTAGGAAACGTTTTTTACCACAGTTATCCTTCCCTGTGAATGCCAGCAACTTCAAATCTTGGACTGGTGGACTGTTCAAAAAGCATTCGCACATTTCTTCTGCAATTTCTCCCCATAAGGCAGGATCCACTGCATTCATTGTGGAACTTGTGCTCTCTTCATTAGATGAATTCAAAAGATTTCCCAAATTAAGAGCATCTGTGGTGTTAGATGATTCTGAAGTCAGGTTACTGGCTTCCAAAGACAAATTACACTCAAAAGACTCAACAGTAGTAAAATTAGAGGCTAGGACTTTTGGGACCAAGTGAAATATCCAATTTTTTAATGGCAAAACGTTCAATGCTACCATGCTGCAGGTCATCGTCCTTCAGGTTCAATTGTTTGGCTTTCCGTTTAGCACTGCCAGATAAATATGTTCGTTTTGACATAATTTAACTGTTAAATATTTCAACTTAAATATATTGTTTACAACTAACTAAATTTGATTATATATAAAATTAACATATATCCAACATTCCATCAGACTACAAGAAACGCAACACAAAATACAAACACAACCAAGCCATCGCATTCGCGGTTACAGTTACGACAACAACAAGCCATGTGCAGGAAGTTAAAGGATCAGTTGAGTTTAGGTGTGTTCGGAGAAGCAAGAAAAGGTCACGTGAATCAATGGAAGCGATCCTCCTTCTCAATGGCCACTTGAAGGTTATTAAACCACTAAAACTCATTAACGGCCATGTGTTTACATGAAACTCGAAACTCAAACTCACTGCATGCAAGTACCACATTTATAAACACATGACTCATGAGCATGCAAAAGTAAAAAAAAAAATTTTTAAATATACACACAAAATTCCCATTAACTATATAAGTACACATTTAATTCAAATTTGGGGACCCCCAAAATCGGGGGCCCTGGGCACGTGCCCCATGTGCCCTCTCGTAAATCAGGGCCTGCTTAGTGTGGGAGCAGTTTTGTGTCCACAAAACAAACACTACTAAAGAAATGGGGCATAGACTGAAGACGAAAATGTCAGTGATCCCTGGTGGCTTAACAAGCCAATTACAACCACTGGACGTATCCATCAACAAGCCTTTTAAGGCATTTATGAAAGAAGAGTGGAATCAGTGGATGCACTACCTAACCCTAACAGACCAACAATTGCTCGGGTGTGCAAATGGATCCTAAAATCATGGAATGCTGCCAAGACTGAAGTAGTAGTAAAATCTTTTAAAAAATGTGCTATCAGTAATGCATTAGATGGCACAGAAGATAACATTCTGTTTGAAGATAGTGACACTTTGGACAGTATTGATGACCCTGATTATTGCAATGATGCCAGTGATATGGATAACACCAGTGAATTTTCTGTATTTGACTATATGGATGACTGAAATGTTTTTCAGTATATGTAGAGGTAAAATTTGTATTGCTTTTAATCTTTATGAAGGTGCCGAGACCTTATTTTTATCCTAGTTGTAAATGCATTTATGGCTCCCCTATTCATAGTGATTGTGGAATAACTTTTTTACGGGTCTTATAGAGGTTATTTTTCATGAAAGTTGGTTGTCAAATTTTCGAACTAAAGCCTAGTTCGTCATCAGGACTATGTCACTGGAGTAGTTGCTGCCACTCAATTGGAAGAGTCCATCCGCAATTATCGTTAATTGTGGTACTTCTTCTTCTTGCTATTTCGATCCCTTCTTCTAGTTTCCTCTTTACTAAGTTTGACTGGTGGGCGATTATTTTCACTGAGTCCCAATTTATGGAGTGTCCACTTGCTTGTATATGTCTGTCTAGCCCTGTTTTGTTCCCAATGTTCCTAATAGCTGCTTGGTGTTCTTTCATTCGGACCTTAATACTTCTCCCTGTTTCTCCTATATAGCTGAGTCCGCAGTTACAGTCGATGCAGTAAATTACTCCTTCCTGCAATTGGATGTCCAATTCTTTCTGCTTTAAAGCTGGCAGGAATTTCTTTATTTTGTTATTAAGATCTGGAGCTAGCCTGATATTATATTTTGCTCCGATCCTTTTCAGTTTCTCGAAAAGTCCCTTGTGGTACGTAATTTTGCTGGTGAATTTGAAGTTAGTTTTATCCTGCTTCTTTTTTGGCACTTGTTTAAATATTTTCTCAACATATGGGGAGGGGTAATTGTTTTCTGCCAATATTTCCTTTAATTCTTCTTTGTGAAGATCTTTCTGAGTAGCTGAAGAGACCAGGATTTCAATTTTTTCCAAAAATTGTCTCGCCATATTCGATTTAATATAATCAGGGTGGAATGAGCAGAAGTCTAACATCTTCCCTGTGTTGGTGCATTTTCTAAAAAGCTGAGTGAATATTTTCCCCTCTCTTGAGGTCAAGGTTAAATCTAGGTAATTGATGCTATGGTCTCTTTCCTGTTCCAGGGTGTACTGCAAGGCTCTAGTAAGTTAAATTCTTCCAGAATCTGAGAGGGTAGAGATTCACAACTATATTTTCTTAAGAAATGTAAGAGAGCTAATTTTGTTCCACCTTCTTTTGAGACTCACGAAAAACATCGCGGAAAATCTGTCAAGAAATTTTATTAAAAAAATAGAACTAAAAACGGTGAATGGCACGATTCGTAATAAATTCAAAACTATTGAGCAATGCGAACGAATAGAAGCTCGTATTTGGACCTCTTCATTAGGTGAAATTCCGGAAGCAGAAAAGAAAAATATTGATAATTGGTTAGCTAAAGCAGTGAGAGATAAAAACAAAAAGTTTAAGGAAAAATTGAAGATTAAAGAGAATAAGTGGTTGAATCCAAAGTTAATGTCTACAGCACCTGGCCCACAATTAATACCATCCCCCACTAACAAACATGTCATAGATCTGATGGAAGATGGAGTAGATGAAAACCTGATTAATCTCCTCAATAAGGGATATAATTATAACCTTTCCTCCGCAACACTTGATAAAAAATGTATACTGATTGATTTAGAAAGCATCTGTAGTAAGGTAGAAAGAGAAGATGAAAATACAGCAGTTACTTTAAGGAAAGAATTCTCAGAATGCGTCTCAAAATTTGTAAAAAAGCCAGTAAAAGTTGATTACAATTTTAATAGAAATGCCATTGCTGCCCTTAAAAAATTCAAAGCCAATGATAAAGTTGTAGCACTGAGAGCAGATAAGAGCAAAGTTTTGGTATTGGTAGAAAAAGAGAAGTATTACAATAAAATGGAAGCTGAATTGAGCAAGCCTTATTATGAAGAACTCAATGGTAACCCTATAGATCAAACTGTCAAAAATCTTAAGAAATTAATCAGCTCTTTAAGAAACAAAAAACAGCTTAATGAGCTCTTCAAAAACTTCTCCAAAATCCAGTCAAGAATTCCACAGATCTATGGTACGATAAAAGTTCACAAAGAAGGCCATCCAGTAAGACCTATAATAGACACTAGAAATTCGCCACTCTCCAACATTAATTATTATTTACTTGTTCACCTCAGAGATATTTTCCCTTCTCCTCCCTACCTACTAAAAAATTCCCTGCAGCTAAAAGGAAAACTGGACAACTTGCCAGAATTAATTCATCCAGTAATGGCAAGCCTGGGTATAGTCTCTATGTATACCAACATTAACCTGGACCTCCTACTGGAATTCATTGCAGATGACCTTGCGGAAAAAACAGTATTCCATAATCACAATAGAGAAATACTACTTGGCATATATGAACTGCTCCTATTTTCCTTCAAGAATAATTTCTTCCAGTTTGGAAAGAAATATTACAGACAAACTTCAGGACTTGCAATGGGTTCTCCACTAGCACCTCTGCTAGCAAATTATTATATAAGTAAACTAGAGGCAAAAATCCTTATACAACCCTCCTTGTTTGCTCTCTATGTAAGGTACATGGATGATGTCCTAATTATAGTAGATACTGTGGACCAATCTCTACCCTCTCAGATTCTGGAAGAATTTAACTTACTAGAGAATACCTTGCAGTACACCCTGGAACAGGAAAGAGACCATAGCATCAATTACCTAGATTTAACCTTGACCTCAAGAGAGGGGAAAATATTCACTCAGCTTTTTAGAAAACCCACCAACACAGGGAAGATGTTAGACTTCTGCTCATTCCACCCTGATTATATTAAATCGAATACGGCGAGACAATTTTTGGAAAAAATTGAAATCCTGGTCTCTTCAGCTACTCAGAAAGATCTTCACAAAGAAGAATTAAAGGAAATATTGGCAGAAAACAATTACCCCTCCCCATATGTTGAGAAAATATTTAAACAAGTGCCAAAAAAGAAGCAGGAAAAACCAACTTCAAATTCACCAGCAAAATTACGTACCACAAGGGACTTTTCGAGAAACTGAAAAGGATCGGAGCAAAATATAATATCAGGCTAGCTCCAGATCTTAATAACAAAATAAAGAAATTCCTGCCAGCTTTAAAGCAGAAAGAATTGGACATCCAATTGCAGGAAGGAGTAATTTACTGCATCGACTGTAACTGCGGACTCAGCTATATAGGAGAAACAGGGAGAAGTATTAAGGTCCGAATGAAAGAACACCAAGCAGCTATTAGGAACATTGGGAACAAAACAGGGCTAGACAGACATATACAAGCAAGTGGACACTCCATAAATTGGGACTCAGTGAAAATAATCGCCCACCAGTCAAACTTAGTAAAGAGGAAACTAGAAGAAGGGATCGAAATAGCAAGAAGAAGAAGTACCACAATTAACGATAATTGCGGATGGACTCTTCCAATTGAGTGGCAGCAACTACTCCAGTGACATAGTCCTGATGACGAACTAGGCTTTAGTTCGAAAATTTGACAACAAACTTTCATGAAAAATAACCTCTATAAGACCCGTAAAAAAGTTATTCCACTTATTTTTATGTTTATTCTTTTTTCTCAAAATTTTGCATTTTAAAATCGGGGTGCATCCTTGATGCCTGGAAATACAGTAATTGTGATATTCACTGTAATGCATTCTCGGTGGTGCCTGAACATGAATTTTGTTCATTAGTTCTAGTCATTATCATCATTGCTGTCATCAGTTTCAGAACACTACTTTCTATTTGGAAGTTCTTTTTCCATTTCTTACAAAATTTCTTTGAAATGTATTGTGATTGATATTTTTTTGTGGGTGAAAGGAGGGTAGAGTGAAAATCATGAATTTCCGAAATCGATGTCATCTGAGGGCAGAAAATGTGCAGTTTAATAATCAGTTTATGCATGTAAAATTCATTTTTTGATCAAACAATATTTTCAGTTCTGCTTTGCATCTGAATTTGGCATTGTTTGGTCTCACAGGGACTTCAGTAGTTCCAATCTATTTATTGAACTGCTGCAAAATAGAGGCAAAAAAAGAGCAAGCCTTGTTGTGCACTACTCTTTCATCAAATAGCTCTTTCAAAACTTTCTTTAATGGCATTTTGAAAGTTTATTTGCAATTTGTTTTTTTTTTTTACTTCAAGCATTCACACTCGCTCCCATACCTCCTCGTTGAGGGATCACAGATGCAGAACCAGTTTTTTTCTGTAGGGGACACTGCATCAGTGAAATGGGATACAATTTGATTGCATTTTCAAGCACAATATTAATTACATTTATTACTGCTATGCTTACTACAAGAATGTTAGGAAAAGCAAAGTCATGCAATAAATGTAAGAATTAATAAAATACCACATCAACTTAATCAGATTAGAATGTTTCCACTTATGAACATAATAAATGTTAATGCAATATTTACAATATTTAAGCAGCATGAACTGTGTATATACCTGTAAATTTATACACATGGAAGTTCAGAAAGATTCAGTACATTTTTTGGGGTGTGAAAAATTTTGAAGCATGGCATTGCTCAAAGCACAATATCTCAGTCCACACAATGCAATCTGGTTTCTTTCCAAACTCTTATACCTGTCGAGTCTCTAGGAGCAGCATCTGTTCTGGGCATTCACCAGATATGACTACATGATAATAGTCCAAAAGGTATTTTTGGTTCATACTGAGGTTCTTGGAAGGAATATCTGGCATGTTTGCTGTTATTAGTTGACTGTAATAATTGCCTAAAAGGAGGTTCATTTACATGCATTTGGTATATGAGCCATTGCAAGAGCCTCCCAAAATTCATTTTAGGAAGTCAGTCCATCCTTAACCCTCAGTGTTTGCATTAGCCCCATCACAACCAACTGCCTCTGATTTGTCAGTAGTGGTATTCATTTTTGAGGGGGATCAATAATGGTTAAAAATACAGGGTGTTCGGAAAGTCACTGTGCACCTAAGCTATGCACTTAGAAAAAATGTTCGAAGTGATCTCCACGAGCGTCGATACAGCGCTGAACCCGTTTCAGTTTATTTGCAAACACTTGCTGCAGCTCTGCTTGTGAGATGTTTCTGATGAACGTAGTTATTGCAGTTTGTAATTGATCAAGCGTGCGTGGGCGATCACGATACACAGCAGATTTTGCTGCGCCCCACAGAAAAAAGTCTGGTGGAGTAAGGTCCGGGGAGCGTTGGGGCCATAGGTTTTTTGAGATTACACGTTCGCCGAAAACCTCATTCAGAAGTTTCATAGAGGTGTGAACTGTTTGCGCAGTAGCGCCATCTTGTTGAAACCAGCTGTAGGTGATTTCGTCTTCTTCAAGGCGGCCGATTAAGTCGTGGAGTATAGAACAGTAACGTGCACTTTTCACTGTGTCCTGAAAGAATAACGGCCCGACAATGCGCCGTCGGGATAGCGCAACCCACACTCCGATTTTCTGGTCATGCAAGGGTTTTTCTGACACAGCATGAGGAGTCTCTGTGGACCACAATCGTGTGTTTTGTGCATTAACATACCCAGAGAGGTGGAACCACGCCTCATCTGTAAAGAAGGTGACATCAAGAACAGCAACAGTTTTCGTTTGAATAAAATTGTTAAACCATTCACAGTACCGGAGTCATTTTACGTGATCCGCCGGTTGCAATTGTTGTACCGTTGTTACTTTGTATGGGTAGAGGTGCAATGATTCTCTCACCACTTTATGCGCTGTCACAAGCCCGATATTTTCCTCTTGAGCCAACTTGCGCAATGATTTTGATGGACTCTGCAGCAGGGAGTCAGAGATGTCCATCAACTTCCCATCGGTAAGTTTAGTTGGTCTCCCGCTTCGTTCGGCGTCGAACACTGAGCCTGTCGCACGAAATTTCTCAATAAGTCGACGAACTGCATTACGATGAGGTACAGGTGTGTCTGGGAATTTGGCAGCAAATTGCTGCCGCACTAAATCGGTGTATTCATTGCCTTCTCGAAAGACGTATTCAACCAGAAACACGCGTTATGCAATTGATAGAACCATAGTGTGAAAAACTGAACAACAACAGCACACACGATAACTTCGATACTTACAGTAACAACGGCTCTGGAACTCAAGTGCCGCAGTGCGGCAACCGACGCTTCGATCAGCTTGATGCGCATGCGCAGTGAGCCCCATGGGTTCCCGCGATTGGCTGCGACTGGGAGAATCCACTTTATTATGTTCCGGTGGCACATACTGCACTTGATAACTGCGAAAACAAAACAGTAGCCTAGGTGCACAGTTACTTTCCGAACACCCTGTATAATCTCAGCTGTGCTTGATTTCAGGGAAGTATGGCCAAAGTATTCACCTCCAGGCTGTTTCACCAAAGTAAATATGCTCTTCTGAAACTTTACTCCAATTTGTATATACACAATCATTTTGTCACTGGCTGTCAAAGTTATAAGTTCGTTAAACTATCATTGTGAGTTTCTTGCTATTGATTTTCTCTCTTTTTGTGTCATTCTCTTTTTGCTTTATGCATGTCATTGACAGGTCTTGTACATACTCTCACTTAGCTAGGCCAAGATCTTCCAGTAAACATGTTGGTATGGCCTCAGCTGGTGTGTCAGGTTCTCCTCATGTATTCACAGTTCTTGCTAGCAATGAAAGATTTGCTCACATTTTACTTGAGATTTCTTTGAATCCTGATGGTTTGGAATCGTCAGAGAATGAGTTTGTGTGTGAGATTACTTGAACATGAATATCTTCAGAGCATATTTTGTGTCCATTCTATAACCCTACAGATACACTTTCTCTTGCAGTGTTACTTTCATACAGAGCTGCCAACTGTTACAGATTTTCCGTAACTATTACGGATTTTCAGCTGACTGTATGGAATTATGGATCATACCTAAAAAAAATTATGGAAAGTCACTTGCTAGTCAGTCGGCAGTGCAATTTGTGAATGAACCTTTAACTTTTGATCAACAGTAGGGCTGGACGATGTATCGGTATATCGTGTAAAACCGGCTTCAATTTCACATCAGTGTTCCGGTTTTTTGACGAGTGACAGTACAATAGATGCATCGCAATTGCAGTGTATCTTGAAAGCCCATGGTGACATTAGAGCATTACACGCATAGCTAAGATGACATCAAAGTACCACTACTCAGAAAACCTAGGAGCTGACACATGATGCCAATTCGAATCTTCCACGCAGCGCAAGGCATTTACAATCTTAAAACTGGTTCTGATTGATCCATTGCACAGCATCAGCAATGCTATGCGTTCAGGGTTATCAGAGGATTTGCAGCTCCTGCCATTATTTTAAGTAGGCGGCAGTTTTTTTTTTTTTTTTTTCGTTTTTGCTGAGCAGTGTAAAAGCTATATTAGTATTTAAAGTTACATCTATGTAATTTTCCAAATGCCTGTCACTGCCCTTCTCACTTTTGAAGACTTTGCAATGGAATTTAGGCATGAAAATTGGTACACATATAGTACTAGTTGAGTACAAACCTGAAAAGAAAAAAATGGATTTGCAAAAATAAATAAAAATGGGAAGAGGCTCTTGAAAAATGCTGCCCCAATTTATCGTCAGTTTCCGAACATCTGATTGAATTCTGACTTGAAAATTGGTTCGCATAGACTACATATTAAGTAGGCAGCCAGAAAAATGTTAAATTCCCCAAATTACCAAATTTTTCATGATATAAGCTGCGGATTATATGTTAAAAAATAATAAATTCAGGTGCTGTGGATTATATGCTGATGCAGGAAATTCGCCCCTTTAACACAGAAAATAAAATTTTTGCTGCACTCCAATTTTTACGAAATCGATGTCTGTATTGTCAGAGAGGTTGTGTATTTGGAAAATTAGCAGAAATGAATTTATGACGGTGAAGTGTAACGCAGTACTGAGATGAAAGACCGCAAACAATTGGAAATAAGTTTTTTTTTTTTTTTTTAACTTACAAGCATTTCAGCTGGAATCCACACAATGAAGACAATATTATTTGCTCTTCCGGACGATCGCGTGCTGCAGTTTAGTGTCACACACGCTCGTGGGTGACACATGTCTAGGGAGTTGCTGAAAATACTCATAATTTTATTTCTTTATTCACTTGAAGTGACAAAATCATTTAAAAATGGGTTATTTTTTTAGTAAGATCTTTTTTTTTTTTTTTTTTAATTTCTTTGAGCTGCTGGGTTGTCTTGTGAATTGAAACTTTTCTTTACGAAAATTATGGTTCGGGATTAGCATCACGGGTGTTTCGCAGCTACTGGATTATGCGCTGCCACAGATTATAAGAAGTAATTTTATTCCTTTTCCTGACCTAAATTTCACTGTCTCCAGATTATACGCCACTGCGGATTATAGAAAGAAAAATACAGTATGTATATCAGACCTAAGACAGATATTAGGCAAAGGCCTAACCACAGTCTTGGTTATTTTTGGATAGAATTATCCCATGAAAATCTGAACACATACAATTCCAGTAGAGTACAAACCTGGAAAAATAATGGATATAAAAAGACTTTTTCACCGTGCTTGATATACTGTTTTATTAGGTGAGTGTGCTAATTTTACTTCATAATACAGTAATTTTAGTTAGTAACTTTAACAAAATGTGTGATGACACGCGTGCGCATCTTTAGCTTCCGAATTATTACTGATAGACACCTCAAAAGGTTGGCAGCTCTGCTTTCATATGTAGCCTCCTCATTTGTTTCTCTGTGCCATCCTTTTCAGTTCTCTTGTAACACAACAATCAGGGTGTTCAATAAACATCTTCTGCTCAGTCCTCTGATCCTTTAAGAAAACCTGTGAGAAATCAATTTCACAGTACAGCACTAAAATTATGATACTTGATTAGTTGTGTTTTACAAGAGCATTCACACTTACATTTTGTACGCAGTTCATACTTATGATGTCAGATAACTAACTATTTTGCTTCATTTCTGAGTTTCTGTAACTGTGCCTTGTAAGAAGGGGATCCTTTCTAGCAGTGATATGACTCGTGTAATAAGCTATCTATCCCAAATTTTTATGAGGAATCAATTTACCTTAAAGAATAGCTACGAATTTATCGAAAAGATCAAGAAGATAAATCAAGACCTTATGAACGTCACGATGGCCTCTATGGACGTTAAAGCATTATACCCTAATACTCCTGTCGAGCTAGCTATCGAGTTGATCATGCAACAATTAAATATAAATAAAGAGCTAAATATGACACAACTGAAAGAATTAAAGGATACATTATACTTCATTAAAGAAAACAATATCTTCCAATTTGAGGGAAGTATTTTTAAACAAACTCAAGGCGGCCCTATGGGATCCCCATTATCGGCGTTATACGCAGAAGTGATAATGGCATACATCGAAAGAAAAATTATTCAAACTCTACCTGAAAAACCATTACTATATGCTCGGTATGTTGATGACATCATCATTAATTCAAAACTCAAAAATGCCGAGCTACAAGATCTATCTCATCGATTCAACATAATCTGCAACACCATTAAATTGACGCTTGAATTTGGAGTGAATAATAGTCTGTCATTTTTAGACACTACTTAAAAAAAAAAAAAAAAAAAGTTTGAATACACTGT
Organism: Macrothele yani; assembly: GCA_039090855.1. Classification (NCBI taxonomy): domain Eukaryota; kingdom Metazoa; phylum Arthropoda; class Arachnida; order Araneae; family Macrothelidae; genus Macrothele; species Macrothele yani. The sequence continues at coordinate 153,929,379 of CM076996.1, forward strand.
TTTCATGAAAGCAGCGTACATTCCGGTACGCATTCCATACTCCTCGCACCATCCTGTTATCCACAAAAAAAAAAAAAAAAAAATAGCATAGTAAACTTGATTCGAAGAGCGTATAACCCACTCTTCTAATAATAGGCTAAAGAACCAAGAGCTTGATTTTATCTTGAAAATATCACAAGATTATGGTTATCCTAATAAGCTTATTAAAAATAGATATATGAGAATAAAAAACATATTGGCTAAGAGAAATGAAGACCAAGAAGTTTACAATCAAAGAAAGGTGAGAAAAAATAAATTAAAATATATAGGTGCATTCCCTTACTTGGAAGGTGTCAGTAAAGAAATTAATAGGCAATGTTCAATTTGACTTACAACTAGGAAGTTCAGTGAACACCTTGAAAAATCTGACTATTAACAAAAAAATTGAGAGCAAAATATTAGAGGAATCAGGGTCTTACGAAATTCCCATTGCACACATGCCCCCAATATCGTACATAGGGAGTACTAAAAACAGGTTTAAAACAAGTTAGTAAAATCATGCAATGCATTGATTATGATACGCTTTCCAACATACCAGAAATTATTACTCAAGTTATGAGGATAATGGCTGTGGAATAAATCTCGCTCCTGTGTCCTGACCTTTGACCCCATTTCGATGATATTCAACAGAACCGGTTCAGTATACCTCAAGAATAACATACTAAAGTTTTGTCGCAATAGAAGCAGTTTTACGCAAGTTATGAGAATAATGGCTGTGGAATAAATCTTGCTTTTATGCAATGACCTTTGACCCCATTTCGCTGATATTCAACAGAACCGGTTCACTATACCTCCAGAACAACATAACGTTTTGTCGCAATCGAAACATTTTTAGGTAAGTTATGATGCACAAGGGCAATGGAATGGATCCCACTCCAGTGTCCTGACCTTTGACCCCATTTCGCCCATTTTCAATAGAGTTCCTGCCCAGGTGGTTCCCTACCACATATTAACATTTCATTGAAATCGAACCATATTTACGCATGTTATGACGCATAAAGGCAATGGAATAGATCCCGGTTTTATGCCCTGACCTTTGACCCCATTTCGCCCATTTTCAATAGGGTTCGTCCCCAGTGGCTCCCTACCACATACTAAAATTTCATCGAAATCGAACCATATTTACGCATGTTATGACGCATAAAGGCAATGAAATGGATCCCGCTTTTATGTCCTGACCTTTGACCCCATTCCGCCCATTCTCAATAGGGTTCGTCCCCAGGTGGTTCCTTACCAAATACTAAAATTTCATCGAAATCGAACCATTTTTACGCAAGTTATGACTCATAAGGGCAACGGAACAAATCCCGCTCTTATGTCCTGCCTGACCTTTGACCCCAATTCGCCAATTTTCAATAGGGTTCGTGCCCAGTGGTTCCCTACCACATACTAAAATGTCATCGAAATCGAACCATATTTACGCATGTTATGATGCATATAAAGGCAATGAAATGGATCCCGCTTTTATGTCCTGACCTTTGACCCCATTCCGCCCATTTTCAACGGGGATCGTCCCCATGTGGTTCCCTACCACATACTAAAATTCCATTGAAATCGAACCATTTTTACGCAAGTTATGATGCATAAGAGCAATGGAATGGATCCCGCTCCTATGTCCTGACCTTTGACCCTGTTTCGCCCATTTTCAATAGGGTTTGTCCCCAATTGGTCCCCTACCACATACTAAAATTTCGTCGAAATCGAACTATTTTCACATGAGTTATCGTGCAGACGGACGGACAAAGCTGGAGCATATACGCTTCTTCAACCTACGGTTGGAAAGCGTAAAAAGGCTAAAACAACACATATCTAACTGGCAAAAAAAAGAAGCAAAAACTGCATTAGTGTAATTTTGTATTGACCACCGAACATTCCCAAAATTCGAAGAAATTAAAATGCTAAAAAGGAATAAAAAATCAGAGAGACAAAAGAGAATGGAGGAATCGATCTTAATTTGTAAAAATAAAACAAGGGTGTGTAACCAGAATGACCCTAATACATTATCTAGCCTTTGGAAAGAGCTAATAAGACAAGAAAAAGAACAGCAAAAGAAAAACCGACAAAAAAGACAAGGGAACAGGGATAGGAAATGAAAAGAAGAAGCACACAGAAAGACATCAACGACCATTTGAAGAGAAAAAAAAAGTTATATAAAAAAAGGGGGGATTAGTGAAACATAGATAGCGCCTGCTAGGTTTGATCAAGAAAAGTATCTAATGCAGCGTATCCGGCGAATGACAGCATAGGGTATCGGTCTCCATTGACGAGAAATAAACCATGAACATTGGTGGAAAAGTCGTTACGCTCCTGAGGATGCCCAAAGACTGGGCGAAAAATTTAGAGCATTAATAACGGTAAAGAATTGATGTTGTTGAATCCTAAAGAAATCTACCCAAAGTAAGCAGTGTGTATGATGTGAATGGTTGCTGCACATACAACGGACAGTAGGACAATAGCTTCAACGAAGACCCGAAAACGTGCGAGAAAAGTGAATCATCACTAGAAACGGAATGCTTAGGTAAGCATTATCCAACTAGAATATTTCCAAGTTTTTGAAATAATGCACGTAAAAATGAATAGCAGCCTTTTCCGATCGATTTATGAGTCAGAATATGAACTGCTAATATGGCCGCTCCGGTGGCGCAGTGGTCTAAGCGATGGCTTCTGACCATTCGTCCAAGATGGGTCCGGGTTCAAATCCCGTTGAGGCATGGATGTTGTGTTTGTCTTACGGCACTGGTTCTCTCCCTTCCCTGGAGTCAGTAGCCCTAAATTAGGGAAGGGCGACTGCTTATAGCCCATTGAGTTGCTCACGGTGGTCGTTAAACCTGAAATTAAAAAAACAAAAAACTGCTAATATGAATTGATTCGTTACACTTGCATTTGAATCGGCCACGTGCGAAACAACGTTGCATAATAGATAATGAAGTACAGAAGCCTGTTGACGCCTAAAGAACTAAACTTAATCAAGGAGTTTAAAAAAAGAAAATTAAGCTGGTAAGAGAAGAAACACAAATCGGATTCTTAACAAATTGTAAAGACCTTAAAATAATACCCAAATACTTACGGATTACCTATAAACCAATTCATGGAAAGGACAAAAGGTTGTTAGTAACATGTCAAGAGAAAAGACTAAGTGCAGAAATCACTAATAAAAGAAAGCAACTGTACAAAAACCACATTTAGTGCTATAATTTGTGAAACTGTATACAGAATATGGAATATAAGAATTTTAAGGGCACATGGAAAACTCTGATTATTGACAATGTACTTACAGAAATTAATGAAATCGTCGAAGGCCAACAAAAAACAGCGGAAAGTACGATTGCTAAAAAATTTAATGCTTTAATATACGAAATCAAAGTGAGAAATGAAGACAGAACAGAATATCCAGTGTATGTTAATCAGTCATCGAGAGTGCTAACATATAGTGAAAAAGCAGTGTTGCAATGTGGGAAGAAATACGCTTTTCCACCAAAAACCCCAAGAACAGAAGAGTACATTCCAATATTAGAAGATATTGTACATCGAGTACCTCCAGAGCATGCTATCGATTTGAGGTTTAAATTATTCAGGATTATGCTCGATGATTATAACTATAAGAACAAAAAATAAAAAAAACTACCAGGTCAATAAGTTGCAGTATGACAGACAACAGCTGTTAAGTTTATGTAAAGACCCTGCAATTAAATTTTGCAAAGCGGACAAGACACGGCAAATTGTTATTTTGGACACGGTTGAATATAATGATAAAATGCAGAGAGCGATCTCTGAGTTAAAGTGTGAACGTGTCAACAATGATCCCACAGACAAACAAGTAACTTTTCTCGCTAAAGAAAGGAACCATAGTAGTTTACCTGCAGAAATAAAAAATGCGAACCCACCAATGGGAGCAAGGATTCTTATATTCCCATACGCAAAAACGTATGGCGCGATATTACGTGGCCAAAGACTTCAATGTAGAACTGCTATATTAAGCAGCGATAATACTGTTCGTCACATATATTTTGTTTAAGTATGCAGGTGGAGTAGCCAGGTCCATATAACAATATGAAAATACAAAACGAACATTAATAGTAATTTTTTTATTTATTTATTTATTTATTTTTAAACTTACTCATAATAATTTCGGTATTTTTGTCACTGTTGCAAATCCTCTGCTCGTAGAACGGACATTTGCTTATTTTGACGAGATACTAGATCTGTCTGAACGGAAGATTCATGGATTAAAATACTATTTTGAGTTAAAATTCTATACCTTTGTATAGATGTTTGCAAGGAATGATGATTAAAAAATGAAAGTTAAAAACCCAAATGAATAAAAGAACACAAAGGAAAAAAAAGATGGACCCTAACTCAACTCACCACCGCAACACACTTCCAAACATGTTTCGACAAGAATTTTTGCCTTCCTCAGTGGAAACGTCAAGGTGTACGTGGGTACTAAGTCCTCGTCGACGATTCTTGAAAGACTGATGTAATGTCATGAACTGTAGGTCGTAAAACAAATGTATGCATCTTGTTCAACAAGAAATTATCGATAATACGGAATTCATTAAAATATACGCTATGTTGGACCATGTAAGATGGAAACTGCGTAATAAACATATGCAAAAGTTCAAAAATCTTTTGGATGAAAACCATTACAAGATAAATAATAAAAATTATAATAAGCCTAACAACATGAACAAGTTTATCAATATGTCAGATATCGAATTTTCAGGCTTGCAGATTAAAGCATTGGAGAGAGGAATTCAATATGCATATGAACGACCTAAACCTAAGCCTGAAGATCTTTACCAGAAATAGAAGAAATAATACGAGAATTACCAGTTAACAAAAGGAACCCAGTTAGGTATAAAATGGTTAGTACATATAATAAAATGTACTTTCAGACAAATAATACACCAATTAAATATGAACGGGATGCTTTGTTGGCATTGAGGAAAGACTACAATATCAAATGCATAAAGGCTGACAAGACCAAGCAGATTGTGATTATGAACAACAATGACTATCAGTTGAAAATGAATAAGGCCATTACAGAATTGAAAGTACAGAAAATTGACAAAGATCCCATTGATAATGTAATTCGGCAAGTTGCAATTCAAAAGAATCATAGTGACCTTCCACCGATCATAAAACAAAAGGCTTACCCACCGATTGGAGCATGTACACCGGCTATTTTTGGCAAAGTAAAGATGCATAAGGATGATCATCCGATACACCTTATTGTGAACAAACGAAATGCTCCCACGATCAATCTTGAGAAAGCAATATATAACTACCTAAAACCGTTTTATAGCAACCATTACATTACATTACATATCACTAAGCTGTTCTCTGAGATTCAGAGGTTAGCTCCAAAAAGAAATACAAACTTCCAGATATTTTTACTTATTGCTGTCATATCAAACTTCGCCATTTACAGCGATCTTGACATACAACTCGTGCTTCACTGATATCCATTACACGCCGTACACAAGATCTTTTATACTTCATACTCATAATCTTTTTCTCATGCAGACACTCCTGAATCTGATCCACCCATGTTTTCCTTGGCCTTCCTCTGCCTTTCCTTCCTGTCACTTGGTCTGAAAAGATTTTCTTAGTAAGCATTTCATCACTCATTCTTTCAACATGGCCAAACCACCGAAGCATATTGGTCTCCACCTTGCTAACAACATTTTGCTTTACATCACACAACTGCAATACATCTTCATTCCTCACACAATCAGATCGTGTCTTGCCACATACCCCACATAAGTAACACATTTCTCCAGCACACAAACGACTCCTATGTTTCTTCTGCAGTACCCAGGTTTCACTGCCATACATCAGAGTAGGAACAATTACTGTTTCATACACAGCCATGCGGGATTCTCTAGAGAACCCATCATTCCTGTGAAAACCTCCCAGAGCAGCTATGACTTTCAAAGAAGAATTCACTCGCCTACTGATTTCACCATCCAACTTGTTCTCTCTGTTAAACATGCTTCCTAAATACACAAACTCACTCACCTGGTCAATCACCGTGTCATTTATACTTACATTACATTCGGTGCTACCTATTCCTCTCTCAAACACCATAACTTTGGTTTTTTCCTTATTTATACTCAGTTTGAATTTCATGCAAACTTTGTGCATCCGAGTCAACATACTCTGCAACTCACTTTTGCTCTCTGCCAACAGGACAGTGTCATCAGCATACAGCAATCTGCACACACGGATATCACTAAGACATAAACCACTATTATCTATTTTGGCCTCACGCATGCATGCATCCATAAATATATTAAACAGCCATGGTGACATTACACAACCTTGTCTAACTCCTGCACCAATGGAAAACCATTTTGATAAAACACCATTCACTCGTACACAAGCTCTACTACCAGCATACATGGCTTTTACACTATTAAGTAGATTCCCAGTAACACCATATTCATTCAATACCTTCCACAAAAGTGTCCTATTGACTCGGTCGTAAGCTTTCTCTAAATCTATGAAGGCAGTAAAAACTTGCTTCCCAACAGCCAGATACTTTTCAATCATCATGCGTAATGCAAAAATCTGGTTAGTGCAGCCTTTACCAGGCATAAAACCACTCTGAATATCCCACACTTTCTCTGATGTAAGACCCTGTACTTTTTCAATAGCAACCTTACCAAACGCTTTCCCTGGCACACTCAGTAGACTAATACCACAATAGTTCTTGCATTCAGTCTGATCACCTTTTCCCTTATACAAGGGAACAATGATAGCATCTTTCCAATCCCGAGGGACCATTCCTAACTCCCAGCACAACTGGCAAATTTCATGAAATACTATTAAAAAGCACCAATCACTTACCCTAAAGATCATGGTAATTTCTATCGACTACACACTTCCAGCACGTCAATTATCGTAATGTTGTTGACCTTCAAAGGTTTACAGACATCTTGCTTACAATTCCTTCTTCCGGGGATGAAACGTCATATTTTTTATTATTTTTTAAGCCATATGAGATGTAACTATAAGCTTGTCAATTCCATAAAAACCACACAAGCGTACTACTCATTCATACACTTCAATTAAAGAACTATGTACATATTTACACAACCTTACATTCCTAGGTGGTTAAGCCTTTGTCAACTGTGAGTAACAAAATGCTCCATCTGTTTCAAAACCCCTGCCACTCCCAATGCAAGTGTCGCACTCATTCAGCGCCTCACACACAATCCTCTAGCGCTTTCAACAGTTTACTGTCGTCATCAGGAGGCAGGTGTGTCTCACCCGCCCACCACAGCTCAAGTGAGCAGAGCTATCGAGGCAGGGGCTCCAGTCGCAATCTCTGAATCATTGTGTCTCTGGCGCCATCTATTGTCATTGCTGCTCTTTTTTTTTTTTTCTTTCTAAGCTGTTCAATTTTTATTAGGGCCTTCCATTATTCGTTTAAGTTGCTAGGCTCATTAATGTTGCATAGTCTTGATCTGTTTTTTTCAATTAACACTGACTCTGCAATTCTTAACTGCCTTTTGTTTTTACAGCTCTTAATAATTTTAATATCCTCAAACCTTGGACATTGTTGATTTTCCATACAGTATTGGGTCAATGCTGTCTTAGGTTCTTTTTTATTCCAATTATTTATATACTGGTTCAATCTATACTTTAATTTATTCTTGGTGCTGCCTATATATGGCACAGGTGGTTGCTGGTTTATAGGGATTTCATAAATTCCTGCTCTTTCTAATTGGCTGATTTTTTCATTTTTAATCACTAAATTTTTTACAGTAAGTACCTGATTTCCTACCTGTATGTCATACTTGCCACAAACTTTATTAATTTCTGCTGAAACATTTTCTACATATGGTATTGCCCCTACATATTTTACAGGTTTTTTATCAATCTTGGCTTTATTGTTAGCTTGAGTTACTTCATAAATCCATTTTTAATACCTGTTTTGGGTAACCAAAATCATATGCAATTTTTTCAATATATTCAATTTCTTCTTTTTTATATTGTTCCATTGATGAGTGTGTTAAACTTCTTTTAATTAGTGTTTTAACACTATTTCTTTTATGTGTTAATGGATGCAATGACTGAAATGGTATAAGTACTGGGATATATGAAGATTTTTTATGCACTCTGAATTGCATATTATCATTTGTTTTAATTATCAAAATATCCAAAAATGCCAAAGTATTGTCATGTTCTTGTTCTACTGTCAGTTCAACAGATGGATAAATTTCACTATACTTTTTTGTCAAGTCCTCAAGTTCATCATTTTTTAGCCTGGACAACAGAAAAATGTCATCAACATATCTGCAGTATATCAATGGTGGATCTTCGAGTTTACTTATTATTTTTTCCTCTATGTCATTCATTATAATTTCAGCAAATAAAGTTGACAATGGTGACCCCATAGGTCCACCATAATTTTGTTTGTACATCTTGTTGTTGAACTTAAAAATGTTATTTTCATATATGTACAATAAAATTTCTCTTAATTCCTCTATTTGTATTGCATTCATTGTAACACATACAATTTTTCAATCATTATTTCAATTGCCTGAGGTACTAGTGTGCTAGGAAAAAGAGCTCTCACATCCATACTAGCCATATGATATTCACTTAAATCTTGTTTAATTACTTTAATTTTCTCAATGAATTCATATGTATTCTTCACAGTGAACCTTGTCTTCATGAACATAGGTGCCAAAAATTTGTAGATATTTTTTTCCAGCTTTATCAGTGGGGAATTTCTTTTTGATACAATCACTCTCATAGGTGTATCAGGCTTATGAGTTTTTATTTTTGCAAACATTTTTGGTATTCCAGTACTCATTGGTGGGGACGCTTTCTTTATTGCATCTGGCAAGGTGCTGTGATTTCTTATTCTAGCTAAGTACCTTACTTGAGATTCAGTTGAGTCTTTTGCCAGAATGCTGCAATTCAGTTCCTCTATAGCTCTATTCATTTTTAGATTATATTCAGTTGTGTTTAATATTACAATTTGCCCTGTTTTATCAGCTTCACAAAATTTAATTGTTGGGTCATCTCTTAATTTAATCAGTTGTTCTTTCTCATACTGAATTTTATCTAAATGATACTTCTTTTTACTACTTTTTTCATTAAATTCCTTCAAAACAATTCTATACAATTTACTTCTAAATTTTTCACGTTCTTCTGCCGGTACGCTACATGCCATTTCCTCTAAGTTGGGTATTAATTCTTCCGTCTTCGGCAGGCTTCGTGGAAACACAAATTTTTTACCTCTCTGCAAAACCGCTCTTTGCATGAAGCTCAAGGTCAAGTTGGATTTATTCTGATATACCTCATACATATTCTCCCGTTGTTCGTGTACTCGTTGTCTGTCAATCATCACGTGCAACTTTTTTTCCATGACTGTTTTTGAGCATTTCTTTTCGTATTCCACGATGTCAAAAATTTCCCTGAAGGTTGCATCCAAAATCTCATCTTTCCAATTACCGTCAAAATTTCTATACTCTTTATAACAAATCAAATCGATTAAATGCAAACATTTCATATTCAAATTAAAAATCAATTTCCTTTTATTGACTATTTCAGCTCTTAATCTCTTTTTTTTGGCACTCCTGGATTATTTTATTATCTTTAATAGTGACTGGGCAATTCCGTATTTTTTAATATTTTGGTGTTAGTTCTAGGTCACGGCACGTCACCAAAAATTCTTCCTGATTTACTGACTTTACTAATTTAATTTTAGCTTTCTTAAATGCTGTAATATCTCGCATCTCAAAGTTGTGAAATTGATTTCTATAGTGCATATTCCCAGATTACGATAGCGACTGCAAACCCCTCACCTCAACTCTCCCAGCTCAGAATTTGTGCGTGTAATTCTCAATTATTATATTTGCACTTTTAAGGTATTAAAACCCTGCAAAGTGCGCATAGTTTACGTGCAATGCATAAATGAAATACTATTAAAAAGCACCAATCACTTACCCTAAAGATCATGGTAATTTCTATCGACTACACACTTCCAGCACGTCAATTATCGTAATGTTGTTGGCCTTCAAAGGTTTACAGACATCTTGCTTACGATTCCTTCTTCCGGGGATGAAACATCGTATTTTTTTAATTTTTTTAAGCCATATGAGATATAACTATAAGCTTGTCAATTCCATAAAAACCACACAAGTAGTATGCTTGTGTGGTTTTTAGAGCGGTTTTGCAGAGAGGTAAAAAATTTGCGTTTCCACGAAGCCTGCCGAAGACGGAAGAATTAATACCCAACTTAGAGAAAATGGCACGTAGAGTACCAGCAGAAGAACGTGAAAAATTTAGAAGTAAATTGTATAGAATTGTTTTGAAGGAATTTAATGAAAAAAGTAGTAAAAAGAAGTATCATTTAGATAAAATTCAGTATGAGAAAGAACAACTGATTAAATTAAGAGATGACCCAACAATTAAATTTTGTGAAGCTGATAAAACAGGGCAAATTGTAATATTAAACACAACTGAATATAATCTAAAAATGAATAGAGCTATAGAGGAACTGAATTGCAGCATTCTGGCAAAAGACCCAACCGAATCTCAAGTAAGGTACTTAGCTAGAATAAGAAATCACAGCACCTTGCCTGATGCAATAAAGAAAGCTTCCCCACCAATGGGTACTGGAATACCAAAAATGTTTGCAAAAATAAAAACTCATAAGCCTGATACACCTATGAGAGTGATTGTATCAAAAAGAAATTCCCCACTGATAAAGCTGGAAAAAAATATCTACAAATTTTTGGCGCCTTTGTTCATGAAGACAAGATTCACTGTGAAGAATACATATGAATTGATTGAGAAAATTAAAGTAATTAAACAAGATTTAAGTGAATATCATATGGCTAGTATGGATGTGAAAGCTCTTTTTCCTAGCACACCAGAACCTCAGGCAATTGAAATAATGATTGAAAAATTGTATGTGTTACAATGAATGTAATACAAATAGAGGAATTAAGAGAAATTTTATTGTACATATATGAAAATAACATTTTTAAGTTCAACAACAAGATGTACAAACAAAATTATGGTGGACCTATGGGGTCACCATTGTCAACTTTATTTGCTGAAATTATAATGAATGACATAGAAGAAAAAATAATAAGTAAACTCGAAGATCCACCATTGATATACTGCAGATATGTTGATGACATTTTTCTGTTGCCCAGGCTAAAAAATGATGAACTTTGAGGACCTGACAAAAAAGTATAGTGAAATTTATCCATCTATTGAACTGACAGTAGAACAAGAACATGACAATACTTTGGCATTTTTGGATATTTTGATAATTAAAACAAATGATAATATGCAATTCAGAGTGCGTAGAAAATCTTCATATATCCCAGTACTTATACCATTTCAGTCATCGCATCCATTAACACATAAAAGAAATAGTGTTAAAACACTAATTAAAAGAAGTTTAACACACTCATCAATGGAACAATATAAAAAAGAAGAAATTGAATATATTGAAAAAATTGCATATGCTTTTGGTTACCCAAAACAGGTATTAAAAAAAATGGATTTATGAAGTAACTCAAGCTAATAATAAAGCCAAGATTGATAAAAAAAAAACCTGTAAAATATGTAGGGGCAATACCACATGTAGAAAATGTTTCAGCAGAAATTAATAATGTTTGTGGCAAGTATGACATACAGGTAGGAAATCAGGTACTTACTGTAAAAAATTCAGTGATTAAAAATGAAAAAATCAGCCAATTAGATAGAGCAGGAATTTATGATATCCCTATAAACCAGCAACCACCTGTGTCATATATAGGCAGCACCAAGAATAAATTAAAGTATAGATTGAACCAGCATATAAATAATTGGAATAAAAAAGAACCTAAGACAGCATTAACCCAATACTGTATGGAAAATCAACAATGTCCAAGGTTTGAGGATATTAAAATTATTAAGAGCTGTAAAAACAAAAGGCAGTTAAGAATTGCAGAGTCAGTGTTAATTGAAAAAACAGATCAAGATTATGCAACATTAATGAGCCTGGCAACTTAAACGAACAATGGAAGGCCCTAATAAAAAATTGAACAACAGCTTAAAAAGAAAAAAGAGCAGCAATGACAATAGATGGCGCCAGAGACAGTCATTCAGAGATTGCGACTGGAGCCCGTGCCTCGATGGCTCTGCTCACTTGAGCTGTGGTGGGCGGGTGAGATACACCTGCCTCCTGATGATGAGAGTAAACTGTTGAAGGCGCTAGAGGATTGTGTGTGAGGGGCTGAATGAGTGTGACACTTGCATTGGGAGTGGCAGGGGTTTTGAAACAGATGGAGCATTTTGTTACTCACAGTTGACAAAGGCTTAACCACCTAGGAATGTAAGGTTGTGTAAATATGTACATAGTTCTTTAATTGAAGTGTATGAATGAGTAGTACGCTTGTGTGGTTTTTATGGAATTGACAAGCTTATAGTTATATCTCATATGGCTTTAAAAAAAAAAAAAAAAAAAAAAACGACGTTTCATCCCCGGAAGAAGGAATCGTAAGCAAGATGTCTGTAAACCTTTGAGGGCCAACAACATTACGATAATTGACGTGCTGGAAGTGTGTAGTCGATAGAAATTACCATGATCTTTAGGGTAAGTGATTGGTGCTTTTTAATAGTATTTCATTTATGAATTGCACGTAAACTATGCGCACTTTGCAGGGTTTTAATACCTTAAAAGTGCAAATATAATAAATGGCAAATTTCAGTTAACCAGTCAATTATAGAGTCACCACCATACTTCAACATCTCTGCAGTTATGCCATCAACTCCTGGAGCCTTACCATTCTGAAGAGATTTTAGAGCTTTACACACTTCTTCTCTTGAGATCCCTCCTGTGCTTTCATCCCTCATTGTGACATCATCTGCATCTGTCTCAGAATCATTTTTGCTCTCCTGATCTAATAACTCACAGAAGTATTCGCCCCATCTGTCACTTAACTCATTGGGCTCCCATATCATTTCCCCAATCTCATTCTTCACACGACTTACAACTTTGTTTCCCCTATTTTTCCTGAGTCTCATGTACTTCCAGAAGGACTTTCTATCTTTCCAAAAAGCCAGTTCATGCCTTTCCACTTTCTCTTTCCTATCTTTTGTCTTACTGTGGCAAACCAGCTTAGCAGCTTCACGCTTCTTACAGCGATATTCATCCACAGGGACTCTACCTTGCAACATCCCCAAATAGGCTTCCTTCTTTTTCTTTACTGCCTCATGAATCTCACTATTCCACCAAGCATCACCTCTATTGTTACCCACTATTGTGGTGCCACAGACCTCTTTAGCAGCAGTAACAACACAGTTCTTAAAACATTCCCACTTCTTTTCTACATCCCTCTCACAAGATTTCAGATCCTTCAGTCGTTCTCTGGGTAAGTCAGAATACCGCTGATGATCTTCAAGGAGCCTATCAACCTTTATTCTTTCTATCCTGGGTCTCTTCCTATTCCTTTTCCTCCAACCAACATTAAGTTTCACTCATGACACTACCAAGTAATGATCAGAACCAACATCCGCACCTCTCATCACACGGGTGTCAACAACTAAGTGTTTCAAACGCTGATCGTAAACAACAAAATCTATCGCACTCTTTTGACCAAGAGTACGATTTTCCCAAGTATATGTGTGTATATACTTGTGGTTGAAAAATGTATTAGATACACACAAATCATTCTCAATGCAGAGTTCAATTAATCTTTCACCATTATCATTCACACAAGGATCATTTATAGCAACCATAAATTTAATATTTTAAATTCTAAAGAACTAATTAATAAAATTCAATCTCTGCAGGAATATAACTTCATAATGTGCAGTATGGACATAATATCATTATATCCAAACACTCCGGTTACAGAAGCAATTGAACTAATTAATACAAAACTTGTAGAAGAAAACATTGATGAAAAACAACGGACAAGTATTATACATGCATTACGATTTATAACCAACAGCAATTATTTTTCAAATGATGGTATTATATACAAACAAATATTTGGTGCACCCATGGGATCACCACTCTCCTGTCTTCTAGCAGAAGTTGTTATACAGAATATTGAACAAATGCTATTCCAGAACGCAGATCTTGATTTGCCAATTTTATATCTATGCTATGTTGATGATATCTTGATTTTTTGGCAGCATACTAAGGACAAACTAGATATGTTCATACAAACCTTCAATAATACTTACCCAACCATAAAGACTACACTTGAAGAAGAGTTTACCAAAATCTTCATTATTTAGACCTTAATATATTCAGAAGACATGATTCCATAGATTACGCAGTTTATCGAAAACCATGTTTTGTGCCTGCATTAATACCATCGGATTCTGCACACCCATGGAGATATAAGACAGCTGCATTCCAACATTACATTAACAGAGCTATAACGCGTTCCTCTACGGCAGAGTTTGAACTTGCAGAAATACAATGGATCGAAAATATAGCTGAACATTTTGGATACAATAAACGTTTGATTTATTCAATATATAGCAATCTTAAGAATAATAAAAACCAGACGAAACAAAAGAATATATATAAATCTTACATCTCTTTTCTATACTTACCACCATTAAGTAACATATTAAAGAAAGACTGTGTTTCGAATGAAATAAATCTTGCAGAAACCATCATTGATAATTTGATAATGGCTCATTACTAACTTCTGGTAATAACAAAAATCCATCCTAGATCGAGCAGGAGTATATGCCATTCCAACCAAGACAGACAACAGTCAACAAGATTCCATTTATATCGGAAGTACAAAAAGGTGTATGATTACGAGATTAAAAGAACATATCCAAGATTGGCAAAAGAAAAGACCAAGAACAGCTCTGATACAACACTGCATGGAAAATCAATCAAAGCCTGACTGAGAGAATATTAGACATATAACATCACACAAGAGTCATAGACAGATCATAACATCAGAAGCGGTGGTCATTGAGAAATTTGGAGATAGATGCTGCAACACTAATTCACCAATTGAGCTACCTTATGCCTGGCGATATCTGATTGAACAAGAAAATAATCGATTACAAAAGGCTAATAAACAAAGGTTCAAAGATCATAGGAGCCGAATGGCAAAAGTAGACCGAGAGGAACACAATGCCATAGATGCCGCCACTAGCAGCTTGCGCAGTAATACGCAGTTTTCCATGGTCTGCGATGACGAAGGCTGAAGGCAGAGCGATACAAGACATTACATCAGTCTTTCAAGAATTGTTGACGAGGACTTAGTACCCACGTACACCTTGATGTTTCCACTGAGGAAGGCAAAAATTCTTGTTGAAACATGTTTGGAAATGTGTTGCGGTGGTGAGTTGAGTTAGGGTCCATCTTTTATTCCTCTGTGTTCTTTTATTCATTTGGGTTTTTAACTTTCATTTTTTAATCATCATTCCTTGCAAACATCTATACAAAGGTATAGAATTTTAACTTGAAATAGTATTTTAATCCATGAATCTTCCGTTCAGGCAGATCTAGTATCTCGTCAAAATAAGCAAATGTCCGTTCTATGAGCAGAGGATTTGCAACAGTGACAAAAATGCCGAAATTATTATGAGTAAGTTAAAAAAAAAAAAAAAAAAAATTTGCCATTAATGTTCTTTTTGTATGTTCATATCATTATATGGACCTGGCTACTCCACCCTGCATACTTAAACAAAATATATGTGACGAACAGTATTATCGCTGCTTAATATAGCAGTTCTACATTGGGAGCAGGGATGCCAAAAATTTTCTCAAAAATTAAAACCCTTAAAGAAAACACTCCATTAAGACTGATTCTCTTGAAAAAAATTCCCCTTTCATCAATCTAGAAAAAAAGTTATACAGCTATCTATCCCCAATTTTTATGAGGAATCAATTTACCTTAAAGAATAGCTACGAATTCATCGAAAAGATCAAGAAGATAAATCCAGACCTTACGAACGTCACGATGGCCTCGATGGACGTTAAAGCATTATACCCTAATACTCCTGTCGAGCTAGCTATCGAGTTGATCATGCAACAATTAAATATAAATAAAGAGCTAAATATGACACAACTGAAAGAATTAAAGGATACATTATACTTCATTAAAGAAAACAATATCTTCCAATTTGAGGGGAAGTATTTTTAAACAAACTCAAGGTGGCCCTATGGATCCCCATTATCAGCGTTATACGCAGAAGTGATAATGGCATACATCGAAAGAAAAATTATTCAAACTCTACCTGAAAAACCATTACTATATGCTCGGTATGTTGATGACATCATCATTTCAAAACTCAACAATACCGAGCTACAAGATCTAGCTCGTCGATTCAACATAATCTGCAACAACACCATTGAACTGAGACTTGAATTTGAAGTGATTAATAGTCTGTCATTGTTAGACATTCTACTTAAAAAAAAAAAAGTTTGAATGCACTGTTTTCAGGAAAGCAACGTACATTCCGGTACTCATTCCATACTCCTCACACCATCCTGTTATCCATAAAAAAAATAGCATAGTAAATTTGATTCGAAGAGCGTATACGCACACTTCTAATAATAGGCTAAAGAATCAAGAGCTTGATTTTATCTTGAAAATATCGCAAGATTATGGTTACCCATTTAATAAGCTTATTAAAAAATGGATATATGAAAGTAAAAAACATATGGCTAAGAGAAATGAAGACCAAGAAGTTTACAATCAAAGAAAGGTGAGAAAAGGTAAATTAAAATATATAGGTGCATTCCCTTACTTGGAAGGCGTCAGTAAAGAAATTAATAGGCAATGTTCAATTTGACTTACAACTAGGAAGTTCAGTGAACGCCTTGAAAAATCTGACTATTAACAAAAAAAAAAAACTGAGAACAAAATATTAGAGGAATCAGGGTCTTACGAAATTCCCATTGCACACATACCCCCAATATCGTACATAGGGAGTACTAAAAACAGGTTAAAAACAAGGCTAAAACAACACTTATCTAACTGGCAAAAAAAAGAAGCAAAAACTGCATTAGTGTAATTCTGTATTGACCACTGAACATTCCCCAAATTCGAAGAAGTTAAAATGCTAAAAAGGAATAAAAAAATTTGAGAGACAAATGAGAATGGAGGAATCGATCCTAATTTATAAAAATAAAACGAGGGTGTGTAACCAGAATGACCCTAATACATTATCTAGTCTTTGGAAAGAGCTAATAAGACAAGAAAAAGAACAACAAAAGAAAAACCGACAAAGACAAGGGAACAGGGATAGGAAATGAAAAGAAGAATACGGAAAGACATCAACGACCATTTGAAGAGGGGAAAAAAAAAGGTTATATTAAAAAAAAAAAAAATGTAGAATTAGTGAAACATAGATGGCGCCTGCTAGGTTTGATCAAGAAAAGTATCTAATACAGCGTATCCGACGAACGACAGCGTAGGGTATTGGTCTCCATTGACGAGAAATAAACCATGAACATTGGTGGAAAAGTCGTTACGCTCTTGAGGATGCCCAAAGACTGGGCGAAAAATTTAGAGCATTAATAACGGTAAAGAATTGATGTTGTTGAATCCTAAAGTGAAGATCTTCTGAATCTACACAAAGTAAGCAGTATGTATGATGTGAATGGTTGCTGCACATACAACGAACAGTAGGACAATAGCTTCAACGAAGACCTGAAACCATGCGAGAAAAGTGAATCATCGCTAGAAACGGAATGCCTTGGTAAGCATTATCCAACTAGAATATTTCCAAGCTAAAATATGTGGTATAGTTCAAGAATGCATTTCGTACTATTTTATTCTGTCCCCCACGTTACATTCTGTTTGGGAAAAAAACATATTGCGAATGCAGTGGTTTTTTTTTTTTTGTTTTTTTTATTGGAAGAATTATATTTATAATATTGTAAAGCAGCTAAAAATTTTAGGTTTGGCCTACCTAGTTTCGTGAACTTGTGTTGAGTTTTTCCTTCTTAATGTCCTTGCACATTATACAAAATACTTCAAACAATCTCTGATATTCATATAAGATGAATAAAATGAAATTTTCATGGTTTGGGTTTAAAACAAAGTTTATATACACTATATTGACAAAAGTCACTGGACACCCCTTCAAAAGCAAATTAATGGATTTGCTGCATTGTTGAGATGCATGGTACAGCTGCAAACGGTATAAAAACAAGCCTGCAGCTGCCTGCAATCATATTGCACTGTGAGGTTGAGTGAAAATGTTGTGGTGGGACAGAACTGATTTTGAGAAAGGAAAGATTGTTGGGTGTAAAATTAGTGGGTTGTCCATAAGAGAAACCGAGAGGCGTTTAAACATACCCAAGTCAACTGTTTAGGATGTACTGAATAAGTGGAAGACACATGGCGTGCCTGAAGCAGCAAAACGTACTGGCAGACCAAAGAAAATTGGTGATAGAGGACGTTGAAGCCTCAGGAGAGTCGTTACAGCTAATTGATGGAGTACTGCACAAGACCTCAGTGTAGAGGTGAGTAAAAATGCTGCCTCGGAACCTTGGTATGTACACGTACCATTTGCAGAGAACTTCATTCCATAGGTTAATGTGGTCGTGCGGCTGCTCATAAGCCTTTCATATCAAATAAATAAATACATCGCTCTTTCCACGTTCCAGAAACACATAGCAACCGAAAAAAATTTTAGCTGCCGCCGTGGAATTGAATCTCGGATCTCTTGATATCTAGCCGAGCGCGTTAGCTTTACACCACGGTGGCCAACAATCCATGGCGCTATGTGTATTTTTAAGTCAGCTTCTGACATCATAAATCCATAAGATGGGCTCAGCTACCGGTGGGAGATCCGTAGTTCATTTCCACTGCAGCGGCTGTAAACAATTTTTCAGTTGCTATGTGTTTCTGGAACGTGGAAAGAGCGATGTATTTATTTATTTACTGACGCCACGTATTTGGAGGATTTTCACCTTGGATCTCGCCCTTTGGATTTAACTGCTATAATATATATAGCGAGTGCCGTTAATGCCCACCAGATGGAGACTTCTCAGTAGCTGAGCCCATCTTATGGATTTATGATGTCAGAAGCTGACTTAAAAATACACATAGCACCGTGGATTGTTGGCCACCGTGGTGTAAAGCAAACTCCCTCGGCTAGATATCAAGAGATCCGTGGTTCAATTCCACGGCGGTGGCTGAAAACAATTTTTCGGTTGCTATGTGTTTCTGGAACGTGGACAGAGTGATGTATTTATATATTTACTGATGCCACGTATTTGGAGGATTTTCGCCTTTCATCTCCACTCGGAATGCTACTCGTTGTTTAGCATGGTGTAAAGAACATTTATCATAGACCATAGATCTATGGAAATGGGTCCTATGGACTGATGAATCCAGATACACGATCCATCAGTCTGATGGCCATGTGTGGGTATGGCGGCAGCCAGGGGAATGCTATTTACCACAGTGTACTGTCCCTACGGTCAAGTTTGGAGCTGGCAGTATACTTGTGTGGGGGTGATTTTTGTGGTATGGTCCCGGCCAATTGGTTATCCTGAACAAGCCTGTTAACCAGCACATGTACCTCGATATTCTGGGCAATTAGGCCCTAATAACTCTGTGGCAATACTATGGAACCGAACCTTCTTGGTACCAGCAGGATAATGTACCGAACCATGAGGACTGTTACGGCGTGGTATGATGATAATTCCATATTGTGTGTGGACTGGCCAGCACAGAGCCCTGATTTTAATCCCATAGAGCACTTATGGAATGAATTAGAGCACTGCATTAGAAGTTTAGAACCAAGGCCTACTACTAAGCAACAGTTAGCGGCAGCATTATGTACTGAATGGAAGTGCATACATTAATGCCAAAGGTGGACCGACACTGTACTAATGTATGTTAATAAATGCTATGTTGTGTTTCTCTTCTAGGATGCTATGTTGTGTTTCTCTTCTAGGATGTTATGTTGTGTTTCTCTTCTAGGATGCTATGTTGTGTTTCTCTTGTAGGTGTCCGGTGACTTTTGTCAATATAGTGTATATAGAATACAAAGAATTATTCAAAAGTTTGAGTTTAATAAACAATAATCACAATGTGTTCGATTGTTGCAGGTATTAAATTTCAAGTAATCACCTGTAGTATTAAAACCATTTCGGAAATATAAAAACAGACCAATCCTCCTACAAACTGCCTCATACAGACAAGATCCTTTTTGCTTTACTCTGGATGCATTTCTCTCAGGGCTTTGCTGACATTTTCAATGAGTTTTCGACGACTGATTTGTATTATTTGCTAGAGAGTAGATTAGGTTTCTTGATTGTCCCCGTCGTTTTTCATAGGAGGCACTACTGATTCAATGATGACAAGCAATGCAACAATCAAGAAAACTAATCTACTCTCTAGCAAATAATATGCATTAGTCCTCGGAAAGCCGTTAAAAAGGCCAGTGAAATGCATTTGGGGTAAAGGGAAAAGGACGCCTGTATGAGGTACTTTGCCGGAGGATTGGTTTATTTATTTCTGAAATGGTTTCATTATTACAGTTGATTACTTGAAATTTAATATCTACACTGCTCTGGAACATTGTGATTATCATTGATTAAATCTGAGCTTTTGAACAATTTTCTATGTAATCTATGTTAAACATTCTATGTAATCTTTGTTTTAAACTCGAACCATGAAAAATTCATTTTATTCATCTTATCCAAATATCGGTGATCGTTTGAAGTATTTTGTGTGATCTGCAAGGATATGAAGAAGGAAAATCAACACAAGTTCAAGAAACTAGGTAGGCCAGACCTAAAATTTTTATCTGCTTTGAAATATTATAAATGGATGCAAATATTGAATTCTTGGCTGGGGGAGTGGTTGGCTAAAACAGAATGTGCTGAAAGTTTGTAACATAGGTATGTGTTTGTAGAAATACCTTGATTTGTTGAACTTAGCCTAAGTACAGATTTTAATATATGCAAGAATTCAGCTGTCTACCTGTGCGATAAAACACCATACTATAAGTTGCAAATTAAAATCACTTTATTTACAATTTAAAAGTAGGTTAAAAAACAGATTAGCGCTTTCGGGGATCACGTTGTCCCCATCTACGGGTCCAAAGCACCACAGCGACACGATAGAGGCAGTCATTATATACAGATTAACCCCCCCCCCCCCCGTACACCATGTCACCAACATTTTAGTGATGCCAACATTTACACAGAAAACGGCGTACAAGTTAATAACAGCTGATATTACAGTGAGTATAAAAAAAAATACAAATGACACTAGGCAAGAAGTGCAGATTAGCCATTGGACAAAGTCTCTGTCGGGGCAACCAATCCACGCCAAGGTCCCGGTACATATGCGGGCAAGTCCAAATTAGAACATCTGTCACCATAAGCAAGAATATACAGGCTTTCGGAAAGGAAAACAGTACTTTTATTGAGATTTGCCGTTTTCTGTGTAAATGAATACGCCATTTTCTGTGTAAATGTTGGCATCACTAAAATGTTGGTGACGGGGGGGGGATTTTAATCTGTATATAATGACTGCCTCTATCGTGTCACTGTGGTGCTTTGGACCCGTAGATGGGGACAACGTGATCCCCGAAAGCCCTAGTCTGTTTTTTAACCTACTTTTAAATTGTAAATAAAGGGATTTTAATTTGCAACTTATAGTATGGTGTTTTATCGCACAGGTAGACAGCTGAATTCTTGCATATATCACTTCTCGTGCGAAATTGTTTTTCTGGTTATATATAACAGATTTTAATAATGAGAATACTGAATTGTATCCTCATTGTACTGGTTATACCTCAATGTTAATTTTGTTTCAGAGTTCACTGTTTTTCCAAGATATTTAAAAGAAGTAATGTTCTTGAAATTCATGTTATCAATTAAAACTGGATCACTGTGTTCTCTTGGTTATTATTTCTGGAATCCCTTTCCCCCTCTTATTAAATATTTAGTAGTGTATTTATTCCTCTGTAGCTCCACCCATTCAGGGAGTTTTAAAGTTTTTAAATGTTCTGTTATTTTCAGCATTTGCTTCCAGTATGTTCATCAATGTATCCCAATAATGCAGTTCTATTTTCACCATTTTTTTCTTGTATCTCTGATACATTTCTTCAAGTGCTAAATTAAATAAAATAGGTGAGAGCATATCCCTATCTTAGATCTGTCTTGATCAGATTCCATTGGATGTTACTATGTGCTTGCTTTCAATGGTGCAAATTTTAATTAAATTAGTTTTTGATGTACTTCAAATTCTTTCAGTGTCCCTCATAAACTTTCCCCTTTTAAGATATAGTATTCCTTTTTGGAGTAAAAAAAAATAAAATATGGACAGGATGTTATGTTTTTTCTTTTTTGAAGGATTTGTCCTAATACATATGTTTGGTCTGTTTGTTGTTATTTCTAAAACTGCCTGATATTCACAAATATTTTCTTCAGCATATTGATTGATTTTTTAAAGCAAAATATATATGTGATAAAATTTTATTACATGTAGTTAAGAGGGAGAGTTCCGTCCATAGTTTTTGCATTCATTTTTACTACTTTTCTTAAAAAGGTGGGGATAGTTTGTCTTTCCATTCTGTGAGTAATTTCTCTTTTTTCTAAATTAGGCCATTTAGTCTAAGTATTACTGAAATTAGTTCTCTGCACCCATATGTTTTAAATTTGCTAGCATGCCGATCATTTCCTGGTGTTTATCCATTTTTAACTTGATTGAGCAAAGGTTTTTAAATCACCTGCTCACAGGCATGAAAAGATGCCCATTCAAAAGCTTCCAGCAGTTCTTCACAATTTAGGAAGTCATTGGGGTTTTTACTTCACCTGTTTGTAATCTTGGTGTCATTTGGAAAAACATGGCCATCACTACTGTTGTTGATATTTTACACTGAAGAGCAATTGAATTAGAGATACCTGTCTAGTAACGTGTAGCACCACCTTTCGTCCTGATGACGGCGGCGATTCGTCTCGACTTGGACTCGACAAGCCACCGGAAGCGTTGAGAAGCCATACGGATCCACGATCCCTGAACAAGCTCCCACAGTTCACGAAGATTTGATGGAGGGGTTCAGAGCCGCGAACATCTCTCTCGATGGCATCCCAGATGTGCTCGATGGGTTTAAGGTCAGGTGACCTAGCTGGCTAAGGAAGCGAGGTCACGTCGGTGGAGTGTTCATCCAACCATTTGGATACAATTCGGGAGTGATGGCATAGTGCATTGTCTTGTTGCAAGATGAGGTCCCCAGTGGGATGTTGAAGACAAACGGGAGCAAATGGTCGTCCAGGATATCCCGGTAATGTTGACCTGTGAAGGACGATGTCACAGGTACCAGGGGTCCCATTTCAGTCCACGTAAACAGTCCGCAGACGAGAATGCCACCCCCACCAGCTTGAAGAGTACCCTGCTGGCAAGAAGGATTCATTGCTTCATGTAGTTTGCGCCATACTCGTATCCTGCCATCCGCATGTACCAACGTAAATCTCGACTCATCAGTCCAGGCAACATTTTCCCACATGTCTAGAGTCCAGTGGCGATGTTCCCGCGCCCATTCTAATCTTTGCGCCTTGTGATGTGCGGTCAGCAGCGGTACCCTCATGGGACGATGGCTTCTGTACCCCATAGCAAGGAGATGGTTCTGGATGGTGTGGCTGCTTACACGTTTTTGTGCACCAGCGTTAAATTGCTGAGTGAATTCTTGCACTGTGGCCCATCTATCCGCTGTTACAATGCGAGCTAGCTGACGATGACCCCGCTCATCCACACGCTGTTGTCCACAGCAGTTGGCCCTTGCAGGGATGATTTTACCGGATTCAATATACTCACGGTGCACCTGGCACGTGGCTCGTGAAAATCCCAGTGCATGCACGACTTGCGAGATGGAGTGACCCATTCATCGGGCTCTGACAATTTGCCCACGATCAAATGCTCTTAGATCCTTCATCTTACCCATACTGCGTCTGACTCCTACTGATTCCCGTCGCATCACTCCTTACATTGTCGGATGGCTGCATACATCATGTCGTTTCCATTTACGAGACCGCCCATAGCGCCACATTTGCATAACGCCAGCTGTCTCTAATTCAATTGCTCTTCAGTGTATATATGAGATATTTCTTGGATTTCTAACTTTTTGAAAAGATTAATTGTTCAAATCAATCAATAAAGGAAGAAATATTCCTCATAAAACATGGACAATCAATAGAATATTCAAAGCAAACAGAATATAAATTCTGCATTTGCTTGCACCACTTACTGGTCATCCATGTAACATCTCTCAGAAAACTTGAAAATTGCATTGCTTTGGAGTGGGAATCGAACCCATATCTCCTGATTTCTGTTCAAGTATGCTAACCATTACACCACCCAGGACAGCGAAGTTCCAAGCAACTGAGACAAGCAAACATAGCTTAGGAATCTGACATCCTCAGATTTTCACTAATCGAAGCAACCCTGCTTCCTCATAGCGTTTTGACCATCTAGCATACTCGAATGGAAATTGGGAGATGCAGGTTTGATTCCCGCTCCAATGCAATGAAATTTTCAAGTTTTCTGAGAGATGTTACATGAATGACCAGTAGGTGGTACAAGCAAATTCAGAATTTATATTCTGTTTGCTTTGAATATTCTATTGATTTCCCATGTACTATGAGGAATATTTCCTCCTTCATTGATTTATCTGCGATACTGGTGAATACCGACTTACATCCGTTTCTGGATAGGAGATGGTCAAAACGTTATGAGGAAGCAGGGTTGTTTTGATTTGCAAAAATCTGAGGATGTCAGATTTCTAAGCTATGTTTGCTTGTCTCAGTTGCTTGGAACTTCACTGTCCTGGGTGGTGTAACAGTTAGCATACTTGAACAGAAATCGAGAGATTCGGGTTCGATTCCTTCTCCAGGGCAATGAAATTAAG
Organism: Macrothele yani; assembly: GCA_039090855.1. Lineage (NCBI taxonomy): Eukaryota > Metazoa > Arthropoda > Arachnida > Araneae > Macrothelidae > Macrothele > Macrothele yani. Next base: position 153,954,297 of record CM076996.1, read on the forward strand.
TTTTCTGAGAGATGTTACATGGATGACCAGTAAGTGGTACAGGCAAATTCAGAATTTATATTCGGTTGCTTTGAATATTCTATAGATTAATTGTTGTTTTATTTAATGTATGCTGCTTTTTTAATATGTATCTCAAAAGACAAAATGTTGCCTCTTGGGTTTTCTAAAGAATTCTGTTGTATTGAAATTCATGAAGTTTATTTCTTTCAGTGTTAAACTATAGTGGTTGTGCATTATTACTTTTCTGTCTGTATGACTTTATCTTTTATTTCTGATGTGCCCCATGTTTTGTTTTCAATCTATTCAAATTTATGCTGTGTTATCTTTTTTTTTTTTTTTCTGTTTTGCATGCCTTGCCAAATTTTTGTTGTTCGTTGTGATTTAATTGTCCACTATCGGAGTTTCCAAATAATTCCTGTAATATCCATGGCGTTACTTATGCAGCATTTTTTGAAAGACCTTAAAACCACTTCTAGTGAAATTGCATCCCACAATTCTTTCAACCAAAAAGTAACAAGGCTAATGTCAGTCTTTTTCAAGTTACCATGTTATGTAAATCACCATATCTTCGCTCTTCCATAGCGCTAACTGCATAGAGGTATCTTCCGCCAACTGTTTCAGTGCGAGTTCCAAAGACCACGCATGCTCACGTGTTTGCTGTGAAAACTCGGGAGAGTAGAGATGCCCAATTGGTTGCATGTGGGTCCCCAACAGCTAAGTGATTTATCTGATGTCTGACTCACTTCATGTCCAGCTCAAAAGATGGCGTCGCCTGATTGCGCAGGGGAAATACCAGTTCGCTCAAAAAGTAATGGCCGATTTGGAGGGTAAAAATGAAAGAGACATACCTCATAGCACACACCCTTGTTTTATTCAAAATAGGTGCCTTCAGCAGCTACACACCTCTGCTAGCAAGTGTCAATGGAACAAAACTTTTCAAACCACTGATGAACAGTATGTTCAGACGCTGCTTCCTCACCTCATGCCTCAACCACATTACAGTAGGTTTGTGCTGCATTGCAACCCATTTTGATCTCATGAAGCAAAATCTCCTGCGACTCACTCCTTCCTAACATGTTGTACAGACCACTCGCACGCAAGTAGCAATGATTGCAGCTCAAATGATTATAGTGTGTATGTGGTATCTAAGTTGCCCTTCAACTTGTATGAATGGTGCTGTGAGTGGGTTGGTCTATAAGCATCGTTTGTGAGTAAAGTGGTACCTCAGAAAATCGGCCATTATTTTCTGGACGACCTGATAATAAGATATTCCTTCATGTTTGGAAGCAAGAAATTCCACGGTCTTGATTTGAAATGGTATTAGATTTTTGCACTTTCATATTAGTTGCACCTATTCCCGTAGGAATCCTATTCTGAGTGAAAAAATGTTTCATAATTTTTTTTTTTTTTAATTTTTGGAAGTACTTTCAAAGAAGAGCTATGTGAATCCTTCAGCTGCAATTGTCAGCAATTTGCTTACTTTGAAACTGCCACTCTCTGCATGGCACTATGTAATATAAATAGTGAATTATATATCAGTTCAAAAATATTTTAGTTTCAAAATTAAATGCAGAACGGGGTCAGATTTTTCAGAATATATATATATTTCAATGAACACGAGTAAAAAAACATAGGATGGGATGTGAAAAATCTATAATTGTAATTTTCTTCTGTGGTGTGAAATCAATGTTTCCTTTTTTGTTGCATGTATGCCATTGGCTGCTAGGAGTGCCATTCACCATGATATCTTGATAGCAGAATAACCATGCCTACCAGTTATTATCCATAGCTGTGCTCCCACCACCCACCCCAAAATGGGGGCACAGCTGAAGATATAACTAGCAGAAGGTCAAAAAACTATCATGGAGATCATCATAATCATATCACTAAGCTGTATTCTGAGTTTAGCTCCATAAAGAAATACAAGCTACCAGATAAATTTTTAACTGATTATTTACTTACTGTTGCTGTATCAAGCTTCTCCATTTACAGCAATCTTGACACACAACTCGGGCTTCACTAACATCCATCACATGACATACACAAGACCTTCTATACTTTATACTCATAATCTTTTTCTCATGCAGACACTCCTGAATCTGATCCTACCATAACTTCCTTGGCCTTCCTCTGCCTCTCCTTCCTGCCACTTGGGCTAAAAAAAAATTCTTAGTAAGCATCTCATCACTCGTTCTTTCAACATGGCCAAATCACCTAAGAATATTAGTCTCCACCTTGCTAACAACATTTTGCTTCACATTACACAACTGCAACACGTCTTCATTCCTCACACGATCAGAACATGTCTTGCCACAAACCCCCTGTAAGTAACTCATTTCTCCAACACACAAACAACTCTTATGTTTCTTCTGTAGTACTCATATTTCACTGCCATATATCAGAGTAGGAACAATTACACTTTCATACACAGGCATGTAGACTCTCTTGAGAACCCATCATTCTTGTGAAAACCTACCAAAGCAGATATGACTTTCAATGAAGAATTCACTCCCCTACTAATTTCCCCATCCAATTTGTTCACTCTGTCAAACATGCTTCCTAAATACACAAACTCATTCACCTGGTCAATCACTGAGCCATTTAGACATGTATTGCATTCATGCAGACTTTGTACATCCGGGACAACATTCTCTGCAACTCACTTTTGCTCTCCACCAACAGGACTGTTTCATCAGCATACAGCAATCTGCACACACGGATATTACCAAGACATAAACCAGTATTGTCCATCTTGGCATCACGCATGCATGCATTTATAAATATGTTAAACAGCCATGGTGACATTACACAACCTTGTCTGACTCTTGCACCAATAGAAAACCATTTTGATAAAACACCATTCACTTTTACACAAGCTCTACTGCCAGCATACATGACTTTTACACTATTAAGTAGATTCCCAGTAACATCATATTTATTCAGTACCTTCCACAAAAGTATCCTATTTACTCAGTCATAAGCTTTCTCTAAATCTATCCCTGCACGGGGATAACTGGTTTTCCAGTTATTTGGGGAGCGGCGCCCCCACGGCCCGAGCTGACCTTGTGACGGATCATTTTGTCATTTCGTCTTGAACGATTACATCACCGAAGGGACAGCTGTTCATCCAGCTGATGGGGGATGGCGTCCCCACGGCCCGAGCCAACATGTACTATATGTGATGATTTTCACATTTTTTATGTTTTTTCACTTAACATGAACCCGCCTCAGTTGTAGGTTGCTGAGGTTGTGATTATGCGCCAGCTCAGGATTTTAGTTTCTCGTTTTCTTTCCTGTCTTCTCCATTTCATGTTTCTTTCTTTGTTTTTCCGAGCTGGTTAGCTAGACCTACCTGCACGTTTGCCGTGTGTGGTGACCCGTAAGGTGGAAAAGGGGAGGCTGAGGTTTCTGGAGGCCTGGGTGTTGTTGTCGCCAGTTGCCAACACTCCTCTTTGCCCCCTGCTTCACCCTAAACGGGCGGCTGGGAACTAACCCACTCCTAGTCAATGAGGTCTGTGGCCGAGTGGAGCCCAGACCTCTAACGGCTTGTCGTTTTGCACGACAGGGTGAGTCTGGGGATAGGGTGGGCATGCCAAAGGGGTGTTCCCCAGGCATGGGAAAGTCTGGGTGCACGCCGAGCGTATGTCTGCCCTATCAACTTGCTATATCCGCTTGCTATCCCTAGAGCCGTGTCCTGCGTCCACTTGGGCTTGCGGACCTCCGGCTCTCCCTCGTTGGGCTCGATTGTGGGTGGGGAAGTCGGCGGACGAACTCATAAATTTTTTCATGGCTCTGAATTCTGTTTCCCACGAACCAACAACCAAAAGAGGTATGGAGGAAGGCTCATCCCCTTCCGCAAAAAAACATGTTCCGGATTCTTCTAATGCTCGTTTCTTTTTGTGCACTCATTGGACCCTTCAAAGCCTTTGAGTGCCAAAAGTCCATTTTGGATCAATAAAGCTCTTCAATCCATCGCAAGCTCTCCTAAGAGCGTAAAGAAGCTCCAATCTGGAGATCTTCTTGTAGAGATGTCCACTGTGGCCTACAGTACCACACTTATTAACACCACCACGCTGCTTGAGACTCCTGTAAAAATAACACCTCATGGGTACCTAAATTCATCTCGAGGTGTCTCCTCTCGGGATCTTATTGATTGCACTGAGGATGAACTTCTCGAAGAACTGAGGAGCCAACATGTTACGGGTGTGCGACGCATTTCTTTCAGGAGGAATGGGCAGTTTGTCCCATCCTGGAATATTATCTTGACTTTTAACTGCCCTTCCCTGCCTACATCCATCAAGGCAGGGTATCTCCACCTCGAGGTACGCCCGTACATTCCCAACCCTTTGAGATGTTTTAGGTGCCAGTCTTATGGCCATTCTCAGCAGTCGTGCAGGAGCAATCCTAGGTGTGCACGCTGTGGTGCCACAGAACATCTTTTGCAGGAATGTGTGGCCGAGGCCGAGTTTTGTGTGAACTGCAAGGGTTCACACGCGGCATCAGCCAAAGATTGTCCCAAGTGGAAGGAGGAGAAGGAAATCCAAAGGATTAAAACAGTGGAAAATATTTCCTATCCTGAGGCCAGAAGAAAAGTGGTTCCTGTTACATCTGATCGGCGATCATACGCTTCAGTGGTGGTTGCCAAATCTACGGTGGCCATTCAGACCGACATTCTGATCCCCCTCAAATGTCCACACAATGTAAACGACATCATTGCAGCCGGACTGGAGGCACTCCAGTCTCGAGCTAGGGGTCTGAAAGCGCCACCCACCACTTCGCCGAAGCAGACTCATCCCCCCACCAACAAGGGAACTCAGGCCACTTCTTCTAACAAAAAGACCAAAGTCCAGGATAAGAAAAGCATTTCTTCTCCTCCAAAATCTCAGGAAACGACTCAACGTCGTGCGCCTCCCGGTAAGACGCTTGGGACAAAACATGCTCCCATCGTAGCCCCTGGTCACACGCCTCCAGATCTGGGGGAACCCCCAGCAGAGGCGATGGAGCCGGACTTCGTTTGATCATTTTCATTTTCATTTCACTTATAACCATGGCTTCAATCATTCAGTGGAACTGTCGAGGTTTGCGGACGAACTTTGATGAAGTGAAACATCTGCTTTCATTTTACTCTCCGGTGTGCCTTTGTCTACAGGAGACGAAGCTTAAACCATCGGACCTGCTTTCAGTTCGAGGCTACAGTGCATTTCGGACAGATAACTCGTCTGGAAATATAGCCTGTGGGGGAGTCGCTATTCTCGTCCCTCACAGGGTTCCGGAATCTTCCGTCGCGGTTTTCACAACTGTGCAGGCCGTGGCGGTTCGTATTTCTATGCCTGTACCTCTTACTGTCTGCAGTGTCTATCTGCCGCCGGACGAGAACGTGAGCGTCTCTGTACTGGAGAGATTGGTTGATCAGCTGCCTTCACCCTTTCTAATACTAGGTGACTTCAATGCCCATCATCATTTGTGGGGTAGTGTCAGCATCAGCACGAGAGGTCGTCGCATAGAGTCTCTTCTGTCCTCGGCCTCTTTGTGCCTTTTTAACACCGGTGCTGACACGTACTTCCATGAACCGACAAGATCTTTCAGTGCGATCGATTTGGCCTTGGGATCACCATCGATTATTGCTGACTGGTCGTGGACGGTGTGTAACGACCTCCACGGGAGCGACCATTATCCGATTTTGCTCTCGCATCATGCGAACTTACCATCTTCTGCCTCGCGCCCTCCTCGGTGGAGGATGGAGCGTGCGAGATAGGAGGTCTTCACACCGTCAGCATTGATATCTTCTACAATGGTGACCCAAGAGTCAATCGACGCAGCGGTTCTTGAAGTCACAAATTGTATTCTTCAGGCAGCTGATCTTTCTATACCAAAAACATCGACGACACTCTCCAGAAGTCCGAAGCCTTGGTGGACCCCTGAATGCGCAGCGGCTAGGAGAGCTCAACATAAGGCGTGGTCTACGTTTCGGCGTTATCCAACCGATGCTAATCTCGTTACATTCAAACGAGCAAAATCCTATGCTCGGTTGGTGCGTCGACGTAGCAAGAGGGAGTCTTGGATCCAGTATGTGTCATCTCTCACTTCACGTGCCAGTTCGAAAAGTGTGTGGAAAAGGATTCGAAAGATCCGGGGTAACTACAGCTCTCACCAGATCTCCATTCTCGAGAGCAACGGCTGCACATATGCTGGAGTCTGGGAGATTGCTGATTGTTTGGGGGAGGCGTTTGCCTCCGTGTCGAGTGACCTGGCGTATCCTTCCTCCTTTCTGAGGATTAAATCCACTGCGGAACGCCAGAGAATCTCCTTTGCGCCTTTTCTCGACACCGGATATAACTCCCCTTCAGCATGGTTGAACTCAGGGTGGCTCTGCATCGGTCCGGCGCTACGTCGGTCGGTCCCGATGGCATCCATTATGACATGCTCCGTCATCTCTCGCAGTCGTCTCTCGAGAATCTCTTAATCTTGTATAATCGTATTTGGTCGGAGCACAGTTTCCCGGAATCTTGGCGAAATGCTTTTGTTCTGCCTTTTCCCAAACCTGGCAAGGATCCCAAGTCTCCCTCTAGTTATCGTCCAATTGCTCTCACTAGCTGTCTGTGTAAAGTTCTTGAACGCATGGTTAATTCCCGGTTAATTCATTTTTTAGAATATCATCAAGTACTTTCACCATCACAAAGCGGCTTTCGCCGTCATCGTTCACCTCACGATCATCTCCTGCACCTTGAGACATCTGTGCGCGAGGCGTTCGTGCGTAGGCAGCACCTGGTTTCTGTTTTTTTTTATATTGAAAAAGCTTATGATCAAGCGTGGCGGCACGGTATTATCCGTCAGGACCTCCACGCATGCGGATTGCGAGGAAATCTTCCGACATTTATTTTAAATTTTCTTCGCAATCGGGTGTTCCAGGTGCGCCTGGGTACGACGCTATCTGCAACATTCCATCAAGAACAAGGTGTTCCTCAAGGTTGCATTTTATCTGTCACATTGTTCATCCTTCGCATTAATTGTCTCCTCACAAATCTTCCTCCTGCGGTTTCGGCTACAGTTTATGTTGATGATTTACACATTTTCTGCTCGTCATCCAGCATGAATTTTATTGAAAGGCAGTTGCAGTCTGCGATTAACCAGATTTTTAAAGCGGCGAATAGCAATGGTTTCGTTCTTTCTCCCGACAAGACAGCGTGTGTCCATTTCTGCCGGAGGCGCGGCATCCATCCTGACCCAGAGCTGTTTTTAGACCGTGCAGCCATACCAGTTTTGCCGGAGACCAAGTTCCTTGGACTGACCGTCGACCGTGCGCTTACATTCCGTGCGCACGTTCGGCGGCTCAAGATTTCCTGTCTGCGGGCTCTATCTATTCTTAAGATCCTTTCAAGAGTCTCCTGGGGCGCAGACAGGGTGTCGTTGCTTCGCATTTATCATTCTTTAATCCGGTCGAAACTGGATTATGTTTGTATCGTGTATGGCTCTGCTCGTCGTTCCGTTCTCCGGCCTTTGGACACTATTCACCATCAAGCACTGCGTCTTTGTTTGGGAGCATTTCGAACATCTCCGATTCCCAGCCTTTGCGCTGACGCGAACGAACCATCGCTTGAATTACGCCGTCTGCAACTGTCTATTCAATTCTACCTGAAACTTAGATCTCTTCCAGGCCATCCTTTATACGATGCAGTTTTTCATCCTCAACATGCTCGTTTATTCGGGAACCGGCCCTCGTGCATTTCAACCTTCGGTCTCCGTATGGCGGCCGTAGCCCGTGATGTAGGGCTCGACTTGTCACTTGTTGGAGAGACCAGGGGCTTTGGGGATCCGCCATGGCACCCACTTGGTGTCATGGTTGATACCACCTTTACATCTTTCGATAAATCCTCAACCCCTGCGTCAGTGTACCAGCAGCTCTTCGCTGAGCACCATGACCTAAATTCTGATTATACTCCTATTTTTACTGATGGCTCCAAGATGCATGGAGTCGTTGGATCCACGGCTGTCTGTGTAGATGACGTTTCAGTGGCGCGGATCCCAGCTGAGGCCACGGTGTTTTCAGCGTAGATGCATGCTGTGTATCTCGCTCTTCTCCATGTTCAGTCGAGTTCTCATCATCGTGCTATGGTCTATACGGATTCCTTGAGTGTCTTGCAGTCACTGTCATCGTTGGACTGCTGTGACCACCCCTTTCCTTCTTTCCGTACGAAGGCTTCTTCGTTCCTTGGTCGAGGCCGGTGTCCAGATACAATTTTGTTGGATCCCCGGGCATGTTGGAATCTCGGGTAACGAGTGTGCTGATGCGGCTGCTAGATCTGCTTCCTCTTTGGTCGTCACACCCTTGCCACTGTTTCACCGGGATTTCCGCTTTCTGGTACGCGACCATATTAAGCGAACGTGGCAAGGTCTGTGGGACCAACAGGTGGAGAATAAAGTGCATCGTATTAAACCTAATCTTGAAGTCTGGAAATCCTCATATCGTCGGAACCGTAGGGAGGAAGTGGTGCTTGCGCGTCTCCGCATTGGGCATTGTCGTTTCACTCACCGCTTTTTGCTGTGTGGCGACACTGCGCCGCTGTGTGAGACGTGCAACTGCCGGCTCACTGTCACTCATCTTCTGTGTACCTGTGTTCGTTTTCGTGATGTACGTTTTCATTTCTTTCATTCTCATTTGTTGACCGAGGACGCCGCTACACTGCAGCGGCTCCTCAATGACCACTGTGACTCTGTTGCCGTGTTTTCATTTTTTAAAGAAATTTACTATTTTAAACGTGTCTCGATTTTAGCCTTATCATCATCCTCATTTTTCAGTTTTAATGAATCAGCTAGATTTTAATCATTGTATCATGTTTTTAATACTGTTTGTTCCATTTTCTTTTTTAGCCCTTCCATCGTTCTCATTTTTCAGTTTTACATGATCAGTCATATTTTAAGCTTTTTACCACATTTTTAATACTATTTGTTTGTCTTGTTTCTGGCGCTCTTTGGCCAACCATGGCCCTTGCGCCATAAAAATCAACCAACCAACCAACCAATCTCTAAATCTATGAAGGCAGTAAAAACTTTCTTACCAACAGTCAGATACTTTCAATCATCATGCATAATGCAAAAATTTGGTTAGTGTAGCCTTTACTATGCATAAAATCACTCTGAACATCTCACACTTTTTCTGATGTAAGACCTCATACTTCTTCAATAATGACCTTACCAAACATTTTCCCAAGCACACTCAGTACGATCATACCAAGATAGTTCTTCCAGTCAGTCTGATCACCTTTTTCTTTATGCAAAAGAACAATGATAGCATCCTTCCAATCCCGGGAGACCATTCCTAACTCCCAGCACAACTGGCAAATTTCAGTTAACCTGTCAATTACAGAGTCACCACTATATTTCAACATCTCAGGAGTTATGCCATCAACTCTTGGAGCTGTACCTTTCTGAAGAGATTTTAGAGTTTTACACACATCTTCTCTTGAGATCCCTCCTGTGCTTCTTTCACTGTGACATCATCTGCTTCTGCCTTAGAATCCCTTTTGCTTTCTTCATCTAATAGCTCACAGAAGTATTCACCCCATCTTTCACTTACCTCATTGGGCTCTTGTAACACAGAGAGCTGTGGTCTAAAAGGTAAACAAAACCACCAGCAAATTTCTCAAGAAAATTCATGTAACACTTCAGAAATCCAGCCCCATTTTTTACTGACCTGCAAAAAGGGCCCTCTCCCCATCTTTGAAAGTAGGATTTCTTTCAAAATGTTTTGGCTTATTCAGAAGTATATGCAGTAATCACTCTTACCCTACTTTATTGTAGGAAACTTGTCACCATTTTGTTGCATTTTCATCTTTACAAACGGGGGCCTCTTGCACTTAAAATTTAATTTCAATGCAGTCTTCATGCAACTCAAGAAATTATTTTTCAAAGTTTTACAATTACAGTTCAAATTATTAAAAACACTTAAAATTACAGAGTAGGATCCAAAAGTTCGGGGACAGTGCCTAACCGTGACAATACAAGCCTGTAGTTAAAGTTATGGCATCTGAAATACATCCCGCCATCCCTCCCCTCTGTAGTCAGAATGGTTTGGCCCATGGAAACCAATTAGAATGCTCGCCCAGACGTTTGCTGCTGTGGTTAGTCATCCGTCTTCTGCAATGTGAGAAACATGACTTGAAAAGCAATGTTGTGGCATTAAATTTTGTTGGCATTTGGGTAAAACAGCTACAGAGACCTTAGAAATGCTTTTGAAGGTGTACGGTCACTCTACGATGGTGAGATCAAAGGTGTATGAGTGGTATCAGCATTTCAAAGAGGGCCGAGAGTCCATCGCAGATAATGAGCGCTGTGGTCGACCTGTGCCTAAACGGAGTGAGGAAAACATTACAATGGTGGTGCAGTGTGTTCATCAGGATCATTGCTGAACCATTGAGGAAATCGCTAACGCAACTACTTACCGGAGACCACATGCCAGCACATTTTGACGGGGGATCTTAACATGCAACGTGTGTGTCAGCACATTGTCCCTCACCTTTTGACCTCCGAACAAAAGGATGAACGGATGCGGGTATTGGGTGAATTAATCGACAAAGCTTATAGTGATCCTATATGCTTTTGGATAACATCATCATAGGTGATGAAACGTGGTGCTACTTGTTTGATATTCAGGGAAAGCGTGCTTCTTCAACATGGAAAACACCGTTTTCACCGTGATCAAAGAAATTCAGGCAGGATCGCAGCAAAGGAAAAGTCATACTGGAGGTGTTTTTTGATTCTCACAGCATTGTCTATTCCAAATTTATTCCTGAGGGCACAACAGTTAACAAGGAACGTTATCTGTACATTTTATGTCACTTACGGGAGTCGATCCATTGTAAACGGCCTAAGATGTGTCAAAGTGGACAATGGTACCTTCTCCATCCATGACAACGTGCCTGCACATCGGTCTCTACTGGTTACGGAGTTTCTTGCCAGAAATCGTACTAATGTGCCTCTACATCCTGCCTATTCACCCGACTTAGCCCCATGTAAGTTTTAGCTCTTTCCACTGATGAAACAAAATCTGTAGGGACATCGATTTGTGTCTATAAATGAGGTAAAAGCAGCAATGCAGGGAGCATTATGAGGGGTTGCAAAACATGGCTTTCAGCAATGCTTCCAGAAGCTTTACGAGCGCTGGCAAAAGTGCATCATCGCCCATGGGGATTATTTTGAAGGTGGTTGCGCATCAGTGTTTTATAGTATTCGAGGTAAGGAACTATACGTCAAGTCCCCAAACTTTTGGATCCTACCTCGTATATACAGATTCTCTAAACCCTGCTTAGTGTACATGAACTTAAATCATGTCAACCATATGGCCTCCATCAAATATATCAATATTAATCTAAGTTATATTTGCTTTTAACTTTAAATTTCCATACCAAAGGCTCACAAAACCTATTAAAACCTTAAAAAAAAATTTAAGAAATGTTAAAAAAAATACAAGAGGTCTCACATATAAAGTCCAAGGTCTCTTTGATCATCAGCTCATTAAAAAAAAACACAGCTTCCCGATATGCCCTATATGAATCATGCTTGTTGTTGGGCCCACCGAAAAGCAGTTCTCATTTTCTTTTCACTAAAGTAGTATTTTTGGCCAAATTTTTGGAACCTAGTAAAAGTTTGCCAAAAAAGTAGTAAAATTCTGATGAACTCATAAATAGTGTTTACTTAATAGAAGATGGTAAGTCTTTTATTACAGTCATTTGCAAAAGTTTAAGACCATCTGTTATTAGAAGATTTCTGCCAATTGCATCATCTCTACTGTCTGTATTACTCAACTTCCTGTCGGTGTTGCATCATCCTACAGCGGCAGCTGTTGATACAGTTGGGAGAAGTGTGCGAGTGTCAGTTTGCTTCTGGTTTTCATGCTGAGAGGTTTTGTACGTATTTTCTATTTAGCAAAAAATGGACAAAAAAGTGTCATTAAGTTTTACTCAGAGGGCACAAATAGTGACTTTATATCATGAAGGATACCATATATTCATACAGCATTGCAAATGTCAAATGTCATCTAGCTGCTTAATTATTCATTTGCTATTTAGACAATCTATATTTTGAGGTTACTCACCTTTATTCCCTAAATCCTTTAGGAGGTTTTCGTCTCTACACATTTCCAATTCGTATTTTTCTTATTTACATCGTGGTTCGAGGCCGCAAAAAAAAAAAATATATATATATTTTTTTTTTTTTTCAACTCACGCAAACTTGACTCCCTTCCCTTCTTTTCCCTATGACCAAATTCAGATTCAAAATAATCTACCACAAATATACACAATTGAACCCCCTAAAACACATTAATCTAATTAAAACTTCAATCAATAAAAACCTATTTACACATTTCCTGAAACGTCAAAGTTAAAAAGCTGTAACCCAAAATTATTTACAATTGCACATCAGTGCCCAATTAAAATAAACCCAAATACCTGACACAACCACTATATTCAACAATCACGGACCTCTCTCCCCTCAGAAATAAGCATAACAACCAAGCACTTTCAGCCTCTGCGCAGGCCATTCTCCAGGAGCGGATGCAACAGATGTACCACCTGTCACCATCCATGAAACGTAGCGAATGTTCCAGAGAAGAACAGAGGGGAAAAGGCAAGAGAAAAAAAAATGACGTAATATAAAAAAAAAAAAAAAAAATGTGTTAGAATATAAGATGATTAGTTTCAAGAATCAAATAAATCAAACAGATATTTATAAGTACGAAAGGAAAAGAAGTCTATTGGGTCATCTGATAGATGGCGCCACTGCGCCTGAGCGACCAAAAGCGAGAAATGAGATGATGCTGCGCGAGCACTGGAACATTCACTATGTTTCATGGATGGTGACAGGTGGTACATCTGTTGCGTCCGCTCCTTGAGAATGGCCTGGGCAGAGGCTAAAAGTGCTTGGTTGTTATGCTTATTTCTGAAGGGAGAGAGGTCTGTGATTGTTGAATATAGTGGTTGTGTCAGGTATTTGGGTTTATTTTAATTGGGCACTGATGTGCAATTGTAAATAATTTTGGGTTACAGCATTTTAACTTTGATGTTTTAGTAAATGTGTAAATAGGTTTTTATTAATTGAAGTTTTAATTAGATTAATGTGATTTAGGGAGTTCAATTGTGTATATTTGTGGTAGATTATTTTGAATCTGAATTTGGTCTTAGGGAAAAGAAGGGAAGAGAGTGAAGTTTGCGTGAGTTGAAAAATGTTTTTTTTTTTTTCGGCCTCGAACCACGATGTAAATAAGAAAAATACGTGTTGGAAATGTGTAGAGACGAAAACCTTCTAAAAGATTTAGGGAATAAAGGTGAGTAACCTCAAAATATAGATGAAGGATACTCCAAACGTGACAAAAGAAGAAAGGTGAATGTGAGCAAGACTGCAATTCATAATACGATCATGAAATATCGAGATACAGATGAATTTAGCAACCAAAAGAGAAGTTGACATCCAAAGAAAACAACCCCATGTGATGACAATACCATAAGGTGAATAATTATGTGTTCTCTGAGGAGTTCATTCAAGAAAATAAAGGCTTTTCTACATTCAAAAGGGTCTGATGTTATTTTCGGCACTGTTTCCCAACGTCTTAGCAAACATTTTAGATTTAAGTCTTATAAACCTGCACATAAACCTAGACTAACGTCTGTCATGAAAAAAGTGAGACTCCAGTTTGTGAAGCATCATCTATTGTGGACTGCTGAAAATTGGAACCAAGTTCTTTTTTCCGATGAATCAACTGTGCATAGATTTGAATCGTGTGAATGCACATGTTCGACAACCAAAAGACAAAAAGTTTGATGAAAAATACTTCGTTAGTACTGTGAGACATTTGCCTAGTCAGCTGATATGGAGTGCTATGTCACCATCCAGTACTACTTCATTATCCTTTTTGCCGACAGGCATTACCATGACTGGTCCTTTTTATGTGGAAATGTTACATGAGAAGCTGTTAACTCATTTGCAAGTGCACAGATGCACAATCTTTATGCATGATGGTACTCCATGCCACAGATCAAAGACAGCAAAGGACTATCTGCAGAGAGAAAACATAACTGTGCTTGACTGGCCCGGTAATAGTCCCGACCTTAACCCATCAAAAATGTGTGGACCATTTTAAAAGACAAGGTAGCAGAAAAACAGCCATCACATTCCCAAGCTTTGATGCAATAAAGTTGGTTCAAAGACATTTCAAGTGACTACTGTAAATCCCCCATTGAGAGTATGCCACATCGTATTCTGTCTGCTATAAAAAACAAAGGTGGCCACAAAAAGTGCTGATTTCTGTATTTTTGTGTTCTAAAGAATGTAAGTATTCATCTGTGGTGTCATTTTTTTCAAATGTCTCTGACTAGTAATTAGTTGTTTCTTTGAAAACCTTAATTTTCAATTAAAAAAAAGGGGGGGTCTTAAACTTTTGCAAATGACTATATATACAGGGTGTCTCAAAAATACATGGCAAAACTGCAGGAATGAGTTCCTTATAGGTAGATAAGAAAAAAAGTTTATATCAACATAGGTCTGGAAATGCTTGGCTTCTGAGTTATGAAGGTCTGTCTATGACACTTAACTGTTCGCATTACCTGACTCAGGTCTGTCTTGATTTCCCAGTTATTCACCGGAATGTTTTATTTCTCACAGATGAACTCCTTCATCACAAGTTACTGACAGAATCTGGTGATTTTACTTTCCGACCATGTCTCAAATCAGGAGTCAGGGGATATGCACTTTATGTACATTTTAGCAGATGGCAATGCTTTGGAGGCTAGCCGTTTGTCCCACTAAAAGTTCCCAGGACGAAGATGTCCAGACAGGAAAACGTTTGAAAGTATCCATCGCCGCCTTTGTGAACATGAGACCTTTATATCTCGTGCTGCCGACAGAGGACGACCAAGATCTACGACTTCTGAAGTAGAGGCTGAGATTTTGGATGTTGTGCGTGCTATTCCTGGAATCAGCAAACCCAGATTAGCAATGCAACTGCCTGTTCATCATTCGACTATTTAGAGAGTGTTGCGAGAACAACTCCTGTATCCGTACCATCTGCAACGGGTACAGGCCTTGTCATCAACAGATTACCCTACGCGAGTAATGTTCTGCCAGTGGTTCTTGCAGCAGCGTGGTACAACTCCTAACTTTCTTGCCTTAGTGATATTCACCGATGAAGCACAGTTCACATGCGACGGAATCCTAAACTTTCACAATCAGCATGTATGGGCTGAGGAAAACCCACATGCAATTCTTCTATCACGTCACCAACAGCAGTTCTGCCGAAACATCTAGGCAGGTGTTTTTGGTGATAAGTTATTTGGGCCCCATGTATTTCCCAACAAACTCATGAGGTGGGCATACCACATCTTACTGGAAAACAACATGCCTGATTTCTTGGACGACACGACACTGATCATTCATCAACAAGCACACTTTATGCATGATGGCGCTACTGCACATTTTAGCCATCTAGATCGCAATTACTTGAATCGAAAGTTTCCTAGTCGGTGGATAGGCAGAGGTCAATCAACTGTCTGGTGTCCACGCTCAGCAGATTTAAACCCTCTAGATTTCTTCTTGTGGGGCCATTTAAAATCATTGGTGTATTCGACTCCAGTAGCAGATGTGGAAACTCTCCACAATTGAATTGTGGCAGGTTGTAAAACAGTATGACACATTTAAGGAATTTGGCAGCGTGTTTGCGAGTCCATGAGACTTCGATGCGAGGCCTGTATTGAGGCAGAAAGTAGACATATTGAACAATTACTACAAGGAGTGTTCAAATGAAAAGGTACGAAACGACACTATGGGTATAAATGAAGACTTTATTCAAAGTATACACCATAGGCCGTAGCACAACGATCCCATTGATTAACGAGCCGAAGGATTCCTTGTTCCTAGAATTCGTGTGGCCGTGATGAGACCCAGTCCTGCACAGCGTCCTTGAGTTCGTCGTCCGAGTGGAAGCGCTTCCATTTCAGATGTTTTTTCAGGGAACCAAACACATGGAAATCGCAGGGCGACATGTCCGGGCTGTAGGGCGGATGGTCAAGCTGCTCCCACTGGAACTTGGCCAGTTCCGCGTGTGTGACCCTGGAGACGTGTGGACGCGCGTTATCATGGAGCAGAACCACACCATCCGTGAGCAGCCCCGGTCTTTTGTTCTTGATGGACCTGCGTAGGCTTCGGAGTGTCTCACAGTACACATCGGAGTTAATGGTTCGCCATCCTGTCCTCACACGCACTGCCGCGTCAATTGGACGGCGCTCTTAAAAAGAGCCTCTGCTCTCTCCTGCGCATGCGGGCGCCCGCGCATGCTCCGATCCACGCCGGCGACTCCAATCGCATCCCTGGATGTGTCGCTACGTTCTCCCATAGCGGCATAAGGCAAATATGTTAACGGTTACGTTCTTATGACGTTTCGTACCTTTTCATTTGAACACCCCTAGTATAAGGTAATGTGAACAGTTAGGTGTCATAGACAGACCTTCATAACTCGGAAACCAGGCATTTCCGGACCTATGTTGATATAAACTTTTTTTCTTATCTACCAATGAGGAACTCATTCCTGCAGTTTTGCCGTGTATTTTTGAGACACTCTGTATACATAAAAACTACATAAAAAAACTGTATGTTTTAATCAATTTAGGTTGTGTTTAGTTTGCATTGTTAGTTGGAAATGCTAGATATTTCTTTTTCTTTATTATTATTTAGCTTTTGACTGGAGTGATACAAAGTTTTGCCATCATTCATATCGCCTTACATATATGCCAAATTTGTTGGATGATCCTGAGCTCATCACTGGAAAACATAGTACAGTCCTCACCTTTTCTTCATACATCGTAAGTTTTTTTGTTTTTTTCCCCACATCAGAATTTCTTTAGCTTAAAATATTTTAAATGTTACGGATCTAATCTGTCTTAAAAGTACGGTTTTCTGAGAATATTATAAGCACTGTTGAAACACAAATTATTCTAATAAGCTGAATAGCTGAAAACTTGCTCATACAAGTATACGTGCCTCAGAAAACTTGAAAATTACATCATCCTGGAACAGGAATCGAACCCACATCTCCCAATTTACGTTTGAGTATGTTGCTGTTACACCGCTCAGAACAAGGAACCTCCAACCAACTAGGGATGTGTTTTGGGACTCAGAAGAAAGGCTGTGCCTTGTGCAAATTGAAGCATATATGGTCCTTCATCTTAGTGGCACACAAGAAGAAAGCAAATCCCCTGAAGAAATAAATGATAGTCAAATAGTTATCAACAACTTACAACTTGCTCATTGTTTGTTCATTACTTATAAGCAAAAAAAATAAAAATGGTAGAGACTCAAAATTTAAGCGTGTCGAAAAACATTTTATGTATTTTAAGCACCTGATCTGGTTCAAATTGCATGCTTTAAGATGATTTTAAAAACTTGAAATTTGCTGATTAATGGTTCTCAACTCTTTAAGAGAAAAGAAATATAAAAACTGGTGGAAAATGGTAGAAGTGTCCCAAGAAATTCTGCATTTAAATCTTAGTTTTTAACTGGTTACATCAGTCATTTATTAGCAGGTACAAATTATATAGAAATTTTGTAACAGAGGGTTTCCCAAAGTATGGGTTACATAGAAAGCAAAGAAACTTAGGTATGCAGTGGTGGAATAGGTGGTGAACAATTATTAAAAATAAGTGGGGAAATTTTATTGTCATGTGTGTATTTTTGGGGTAAAAGGAAAAACTAAAATGCAACCCATATTTAAAAAGCGTAACTTCCCAGGATGTCCTGTAACATAAGTGGAATAAATTTTACCAATTTGAGAAATGAATCCTGCTTCATCCATGGTCTGCAAGCTGGTACTCTACAATAAAAGCATGTTTCCTCAAAAATCTGTTTCAGACTTGAAATCAATGTGATGCAATATTATAACTCATTTTAATCATCTGTAAGTAGCATATACAAACAAATTTTTCACTTTTGCAGAATATGCTAATGCAAAATATAGCAAGAAATGGAAATGGGCCATGAAAGAATCGGAGTGGTGCAATTTTTTAGGATTTTCATATTGAGTAAAAACGCTTTGCCAAAGCAGTCTGGTTCAAGTCTCCCTATCATGACATTGGCAGCAGGACAACCATCAACATCATTCATTTTTCACAAATAGACATAAACACTTTCCTCTTACACACACTCTCTCACTCTCTCTCTCTCTCTCTCTCTTATTTCAGTGCAACACTCTGGTACATGCACTCATTGTCATAAAAATCCGTGCACCAAGAAGGAGGCATATTTAAATGAGATTTTAGTAGTGAGATGGTACATACCAAGGACAGAAGTTTTACAATATCACAGTAGCAGGACGATTTCCCACAGACACATGGTACACATTCCGGTCAGTGTTAGTACCGCATTGGACCGCCCCGTGCTCGGATACATGCAGTGATACAGTCCGGCATGGAGTCAAAGAGATGCCGTATATTATCCTGAAACATATTGGCCCACAATTCTTGCAACTGATGCTCTAAATCATGAACACTGAGACATGGAGAAAGCTGGCATCCCATCTGGTCCCACATGTGCTCGATGGGCAAGAGATCAGGTGATCTGGCAGGCCTTGGAAGCATCGAAGCATGATGTACACAGTCCTGGGAAACCCAAGCCATTGCAGACGGGTGTTATCTTGTTGAAAAATGGCTCCGGGCCGCCCCGCCCCGCCAGGAAAGGCAGCACATGGGGCCGCAGGATCTCCTGTATATAGCACTTGGCTGTCAACGTTCCTTGGATCACTGCGAGGGAAGTCTGGCTGTCATACATGATGGCTCCCCAGACCATCACGTCTGCAGTTGGGGTTGTGTGCCGCTGTACAGTGAGGTTGGGATTGTAGCACTCACCGGTGGTCGTCCATTCCCACACAGAAGCGGAATTCGTTGCTGAACACTATACGTTGCTATTCCATAGCATTCCATGTTGCACGCTGCTGACACCACTGCAATCGATGCCGACGATGGTCAGGTGTTAATGGCAGAAAACTTAAGGGTCATCGAGAGTGTAGATTCGCCTCTGCCACACGTCTGGAAATGGTTCTGGCGGACACAGGAGTCCCTTGTACAGCCGCCACATATCTCTGGATATTGGATAAGGACATCGTTGCATCTGTGCGTGCCGCTCTCATGATCCCACAGTCCTCTCTGCTGGTGGTGTATCTGGGTCGCCCAGAGCCAGTCCTCCGTGTCTGGGTGCATTCCCGTGTTCATTGCTCCCAACACGATTGCACCGTACTGTCCCAAATGCCTTTCCGTACGACAATTCTTAATAATTTTTATTTCATTAAACTTTGGGTATTGCTTTTGTTCAATACAGTACTGGACCAATGCAGTTTTTGCTTCTTTTTTCTGCCAATTCCATAGGTGCTGTTGTAAACGATGTTTTAGATTATTTTTAGTGCTTCCTATATATGACAATTCCACAGTATCATATATAGGAAGCCGTAAAAATAAACTAAAACATACAACAGCACCTATGGAATTGGCAGAAAAAAGAAGCAAAAACTGCATTGGTCCAGTACTGTATTGAACAAAAGCAATACCCAAAGTTTGAAATAAAAATTATTGAGAATTGTCATACAGAAAGGCATTATTTGAGATTGGCGGAGACAGTGTTGATTGAAAAAAATAGACACAGGTTATGTAACGTTAATGATCCTAATAGCTTAAACACATATTGGAAGGATTTGATCAGAAAGGAAAGCCACAGAGAAGAACAGAGGGGAGAAGGCAAGAATAAAAAAAATGAAAAAAAAATGATGTAACATAATATATAAAAAAAGAAAAAAAAAGTTAGAATATAAGAATATTAGTTTCATGAATCAAATATGATCAGCTATTGAACAGATATTTATAAGTACGAAGGGAAAAAGAACGCTATTGGGTCATAAGTAGTATTTCTTTTCTACTTGGCATATATGAACTGCTCCTATTTTCCTTCAAGAATAATTTCTTCCAGTTTGGAAAGAAATATTACAGGCAAACTTCAGGACTTGCAATGGGTTCTCCACTAGCACCTCTGCTAGCAAATTATTATATAAGTAAACTAGAGGCAAAAATCCTTATACAACCCTCCTTGTTTGCTCTCTATGTAAGGTACATGGATGATGTCCTAATTATAGTAGATACTGTGGACCAATCTCTACCCTCTCAGATTCTGGAAGAATTTAACTTACTAGAGAATACCTTGCAGTACACCCTGGAACAGGAAAAAGACCATAGCATCAATTACCTAGATTTAACCTTGACCTCAAGAGAGGGGGAAATATTCACTCAGCTTTTAGAAAACCCACCAACACAGGGAAGATGTTAGACTTCTGCTCATTCCACCCTGATTATATTAAATCGAATATGGCGAGACAATTTTTGGAAAAAATTGAAAACCTGGTCTCTTCAGCTACTCAGAAAGATCTTCACAAAGAAGAATTAAAGGAAATATTGGCAGAAAACAATTACCCCTCCCCATATGTTGAGAAAATATTTAAACAAGTGCCAAAAAAGAAGCAGGATAAAACCAACTTCAAATTCACCAGCAAAATTACGTACCACAAGGGACTTTTCGAGAAACTGAAAAGGATCGGAGCAAAATATAATATCAGGCTAGCTCCAGATCTTAATAACAAAATAAAGAAATTCCTGCCAGCTTTAAAGCAGAAAGAATTGGACATCCAATTGCAGGAAGGAGTAATTTACTGCATCGACTGTAACTGCAGACTCAGCTATATAGGAGAAACAGGGAGAAGTATTAAGGTCCGAATGAAAGAACACCAAGCAGCTATTAGGAACATTGGGAACAAAACAGGGCTAGACAGACATATACAAGCAAGTGGACACTCCATAAATTGGGACTCAGTGAAAATAATCGCCCACCAGTCAAACTTAGTAAAGAGGAAACTAGAAGAAGGGATCGAAACAGCAAGAAGAAGAAGTACCACAATTAACGATAATTGCGGATGGACTCTTCCAATTGAGTGGCAGCAACTACTCCAGTGACATAGTCCTGATGACGAACTAGGCTTTAGTTCGAAAATTTGACAACCAACTTTCATGAAAAATAACCTCTGTAAGACCCGTAAAAAAGTTATTCCACAATCACTATGAATAGAGGTGCCATAAATGCATTTACAACTAGATTTACTTCGTCGATTAAAAAAAAAAAAAGTTTTCTCTGAGCTTGGGAACAAGCTTGCATAAATAGCAAGACTGTTGTTTTTCATCAATGGTATCACACATTGTTAATTTCGCAAGTCACAAGAATTCAATGATTCATAAGCTGCTGTTTTTACACATAAAATTTGATTTTTTTGTAATAAAAATCTTTTTAAACACCATTTTATTTTTAAAAAAAAATTCTCAAAAATAAGGGTACATCTTATATTCCAAAAAAATGTGGTATTTGCCAACCAAAAAGATAGAATGAGGTACTCTGGCTGAATGTATATGCATTGAGAAAACCAAACCAGTACGATTGCAATAATAATAGTCTGATGACATTGTCTTATGCCTGTGTGTGTGTGCGAAAAAAAAAAATATATTGACCAAAAGATAATAAACAAATAAATAATATATATACCTAGGCTTACCATCACCAGAGGGCACTATGGACCTAAATGACATGGAATGGCAGAGGGGGATTTTCCTGTGGAGTACTATCTCCTGCCCAACTCATAGAGCAACTGCTTTTTCAAAAATTTTGTGCTTTGCCTCTTTCCATATTTTTTTTACTGAGTAGAGTTGTGTTTCTGATCCATTCGTTTACGAGTATTACTTAATATGTCTGCTACCATTCTTATACTTATTTTATTGACTTGTTAAAAAGATTAAAATGTTTAGATTTTTGGCTTAATGCATCATATTATACACAAAATTAGCCCAATACATGGTCAATTTGTAACTAAATTTATGGTTATCAATATACCATATTTTTGTGTTAAACATGTTTTTTTTATGAATTTCATATGCTATATTGAGCTTAGTTATTAAGGAATAGTAAATTAAAATCAGTTACATACCTATATCCTGAAATCTGTGTTGGAGTGCAGTTCTTCATCAGTTGTCACATTCACTCATTAGGCCTATCAGTGTAGCTGTCGTTAAGCCTAACCTCATGTGGCTGTAAAACACACTTCAGCCTGACTATAATTGTTGTCCTTACACTATTTTTTTCTTTTCTTTTTTTTTGTATGCTATGTAGATATAGTTTAATTATTATTCAGGGATGTCCAATGTAGGTTCTCAAGATTAGATATGCAGTAACAAAGAATTGATAGCCTTGAAACAGCTTGTATGCATTGAACAAAATGACTTGAAAAAATGAATCAGTAACAAAAATTCAAAAGATGACGATTAAAATCTCATGAAAGCTAAAAGTATAAATGATAGAAATTCACAAGAGAGACTTAAAAAATTCTGAATTGAAAAGCTCATCCAACATGAAATTCTGCATCAGCCACGGCATAATCTGGATGTGTTTTGCTCTGCTCCTTTGCCAGTGCTTTCAATGGAGTTGTGAATCATAATGTCCTGTCCCAGTTCATTGTCGACAGCGATGAAGCATGCCCCCCTCCCCCCAAGTCGTTTGCAGTGGCACATTACATCCAAAAATTAATTTATGTCAGACTACTAAACTAAGGAAAAATTCTCCATGTGTGAGGTTTCATTTTTTGATAAAACACAATACATAATGCATTTAAGTATCTCCCCCTTCCCCCAATCAAGTGTCTGAAACCACTTTTAGAAACCCAAATTTATTACCAGAGAAAAATCAGTCAAGTTGATAACTGTAACTGCTGCCACCCCCAGACCAATGGGAGCACATGATTTCCCCAAAATCAAAGCATATTATTTTGTGTAAATTATGAAAATATTGTATCCAACATATCAAGTGTTGTTATGCTCTGTGTACTGATGTTCAATTTGCTCATTTTTTGTGAGCTTTTGTACAACTGTCCTGTTGGTCATGACAGAAAACTCTTACACATTGGAAAAATCCCACAATATCAACACCATTTTACTGCTAAGACAAATCCTGCTGCTACTAGTAACACTACACTCCATCATAAATCGGGGTGGAAATGGTGCCCCCCCCAATCTCTCCCACATTCTGCTATTTGTAAAATTGCTTGCCTTTTTAAATTGTGGTAGAAATGGAAATTTTTCTGAATGAGAATCTTACTCCATATAACAAGCATCTCTATTGGCAGGCAAGAGCACTGGTCCAGCAGTCGAGGACATGGAATGAAACTTTGTACATAAAACAAAGTGAAGAAGCTTAAAAAAAATATTAACTATTGAAAAACTACAGGAATATATGGATTCACTTTTATAATTAATAATATATGTGAATGGAAAGGGGGAATAGAAAAAGAAATGAAGGAATAGAAAAAAAGGGGGGGATATATGGAAGATTATTATTCAGTTGACAACTTTAATCCCATACTAACAACTAATCCGAATAATTTACTAAACATTCATAAATGCAGGATCACTAACTAACAAATTAACTCTATTGGAATTTTTATTACACTCGATTAAAACAGTGATAGATATTGTCTGTATAACTGAAACGTGGTTTCCAAAGGAGAATTACACTGCTGGACAATTGCTAAGGACGGATCATAAACGGCTATATAGCGCATAAAAAAGTAAGTGTGGTTGGATGCCAAGTGAAATAAAATAATGTCAGAATGCCAGGACATTACAAGAAAGACAATTTACTGTGCTCTGAAATCCAGAAGGCTTTGGAACGTGTTCAAGGGACAAACAGGCCATTTTGTGCAGAATACGTAAACGTGAAAAAAATGCAATTACCGTCCGCAGGCGTTCCGGCGTAAGATGTCAATGCGGGATATGGCCACCATGGAGGGCGATGCAAGATTCCGCACGTCGTGTCATGCTTTGCACAACATTATCAAGCAGCTGTTGGGGTAATTTATCCCATTCCTCTGTCAGTGCACGGATGAGGGTGTCCTTGTTTATTGGAGGGCATTGGCGACCAGCAAGACTCCTTCCCAAAGCATCCCACACATTTTCAATGGGATTCAGATCTGGAGAATGTGCTGGCCATACGAGGCGTTGAATATCCTTGCTCTCAAGACACTCCTGGACAGCGACTGTTCGATGACACGTTGCGTTGTCGTCCATGAAAATGAATCTATCACCGACAGCACCACGGAACAAGCGAACATGAGGTAGCAGAACATCATTAATGTATCGTTGGCCAGTCATAGTCCCAGTTGGAAGCACATAGAGGGACGTATGGCCATTGATCATGATGCCAGCCCATACCATGACACTACATGTCGGATATCGGTCCCTTTCCTGTATGTTTGCTGGACAATATGCAGTACCACTATCACGCCAGATCAGTTGTCGTCGACAATCAGACGATAGACTGTATCTACTCTCATCTGAGAAGAGGACAGCAGACCATTCGTTATCAGTCCAATTGCGATGTTGATGGCACCATTGCAAACGGGCGGTACGGTGACGTCTGGACAATGGGATGCACACAACAGGACGGCGGGCGTATAGTCCTCCTTCATGCAAACGTCTGGCGACAGTTTTTCGGGAGATCCGCTTGCCAGTAGCAGCCATAAACTGATTTGCTACCTCACTAGCTGTGCTGCGCCGGTGTCTTTTTGTTGATAGCACTATGTACCGATCTTCTGCAGGTGTCGTACTGCAAACACGATCTCCCCGTGACGTTTGCTACACTCTCCATTTGTTTGAAATGATTTCCAAAGCCTTGAAACAACACTGTGGCTGACGTCGAACTCCCTGACAACATCTGTTATTTTTCGCCCTTCTTCAATCTTGCCAATAATACGGCCACGCGTAAAATCATCTAGGTGATGTCGGGAAGACATACTGAAAATTGCATTCTTTCATTTTCAACTTTGCGTTTGAACAACAACAGTCAATACGCGTCAAATCCTTTATATCTCTTATCAGCGCTATGACGTCATGAACAAGTTCGGCAATCCAAAATTTGCATACGCACAACACGTCTTACTGTATCCCGCACTTATGCTAATTTCCACATTTTTCTGCCTTCCAATTTTATGGTTGCTATCGTTGCTATTGTCATCCGTCCTTAGCAATTTTCCGGCAGTGTATAATGAACATTTAAATAATTTTAATATATTTAATTTAAACAGAAATTACTCAAAAGGAGGGGGTGTTGCGATATATGTTAATAATAAACATATGGATTTTACAACTGTTAATAACTTTGCAATAACAAACCCTAAAATAGAAATACTAACTATACAAAATCAATTTTATATAATTACAGTATGTTATAGACCACCTCATTCTGAATACATGGTATGCTTATATATACTAAATGAATTTCTTAACCATGCTAACCTTACTAAAAAAAAAAAACTTTTATTATGGGGCATTTAAACATTGACATTTTACGAAGTAATTCCATAACTAATCAGTTAACACATATTATGGATTCATCAGGATTTCTGAATACCATCAGGTCGCCAACAAGAATTACTCCACATTTGAAACCAACATAAGATCTTTGTTTTACTAACATTCAACAAGACCCTATTACTTCAGAAATATTGGAATTTAGTTTTAGTGATCATTTACCTATATAATACATATAGAGCAGGCAACCGAAATGCATGGGGTTTATAAAACGCGATCTATTGATAACAAAAAGTTAGAAATTTTTAGGACAAAACTTAAAAATATAAACTGGAGTGATATAAATACCAATTTTGCATCGAATATAAAATTTTTGCATTTTTGAACTTCACTTTTATATGCATTTATGACACCTCTATTCATAGTGATTGTGGAATAACTTTTTTTACGGGTCTTTTAGAGGTTATTTTTAATGAAAGTTGTTTACTGCATCGACTGTAACTGCGGACTCAGCTATATAGGAGAAACAGGGAGAAGTATTAAGGTCCGAATGAAAGAACACCAAGCAGCTATTAGGAACATTGGGAACAAAACAGGGCTAGACAGACATGTACAAGCAAGTGGACACTCCATAAATTGGGACTCAGTGAAAATAATCGCCCACCAGTCAAACTTAGTAAAGAGAAAACTAGAAGAAGGGATCGAAATAGCAAGAAGAAGAAGTACCACAATTAACGATAATTGCGGATGGTCTCTTCCAATTGAGTGGCAGCAACTACTCCAGTGACATAGTCCTGATGACGAACTAGGCTTTAGTTCGAAAATTTGACAACCAACTTTCATTAAAAATAACCTCTAAAAGACCCGTAAAAAAAGTTATTCCACTTCACTTTTAGTTGGTAAAGTTCGATGAACACTTACCGCACGTGGGGCTTGGCTTTCAATCCATATTTCCGTTACGTGGATGCGGCACGGGATTTTTTCATTTGGCCACGGGTCCGCTTCTTCTTTTTTTTTTTTTTCTCCGTTGGAATTTATTTTGTCTCATCACCAAATGAGTTTTTCCTTTGCTGCATCCTCATTTACTTCAATATTTATTCATACCCGAGTACTTTCAGTAAAATTCCTTTACCGTCTTCGAGGGGACGTTTTGCTCCGACTAGCACGGACCGTGTCAGCTGGGCATTTCGGTGGTTCTCGCGGGCTGCTTCTGTCATCGGCTATCGCTTCTTCTTGGGCGTTGTGGCGCCATCTCTTGTTGGTCAGTGATCTCACTTTTCGAACTTTTTCATTTTTTTGCTCAATTCTAATTAAATTCTTCCAGCTGTTTCTCAAATTATTAGGGTCATTATGGTTGCAAACTTTTGTCCTATTTTTTCAATCATTACCGACTCTGCTATTCTGAGGTGTTTTTCGGATTTACAGCTTTTAATGATTTTTATATTTTCGAATTTTGGATATTTTTGGTTATCTAGACAGTATTGGATAAGTGCTGTTTTTCTTCTTTTTTCTGCCAGTTTTTTACGTGTTGTTTTAATCTGTGTTTAAGCTTATTTTTGGTACTTCCTATATAAGCCATTGGAGGATTTTCAGTAATAGGAATTGAGTAAATACCTGCTTTTTCTAACATTTTTATTTTTTCATTTTTTATTACTATATTTTTGATGGTGTTTACTTTTCCTCCAATTTGAATGTTATGTTTTTTACAAATGTTATTAATTTCATTGGTAGTACCTTTTACGTAAGGAAAACCATTTAAATATTTGACTTCTTTTTTATTTACTACAGCATTATTTTTTAGTTTCTGTATTACTTCAGTGTCCCATTTTTTTATTAAATGGTTAGGATAACCAAAGCTGCCTGCAATTTTTTTTATGAATTTAATTTCTTCATTGATGAACTGACTATTTTCAGAATGCGTATATGCTCTTTTAATTAAGGTTTTTATACTATTGCATTTTTGAGGATAAGGATGTGCTGAATTGTACGGGATTAGGACCGGAACGAATGAACTTTTCCGATAAACCCTGTATAGAAACTTATCTGTGGATTTGATAACCTGTACATCCAAAAAGGCTAATGCATTATTTTTTTCTATTTCAACAGTGAGTTCTATAGTTGGATATAAAGCGCTGTAACATTTTGTTAATTTTTTTAATTCTTCTTCGTTCAGTTTTGATAGAATGAAAATATCATCCACGTATCGACAGTACACTTCTGGTTTTTCTTCCATACGATGCAGGACATTTTCTTCAATTTCGTTCATCACAACCTCAGCATATAGAGTTGATAATGGTGAGCCCATTGGGCCTCCTGAATTTTGCTTGAATATTTTGTTCTTGTTCATCACAACCTCAGCATATAGAGTGTATCAACTCTATATGCTGAGGTTGTGATGAACGAAATTGAAGAAAATGTCCTGCATCGTATGGAAGAAAAACCAGAAGTGTACTGTCGATACGTGGATGATATTTTCATTCTATCAAAACTGAACGAAGAAGAATTAAAAAAATTAACAAAATGTTACAGCGCTTTATATCCAACTATAGAACTCACTGTTGAAATAGAAAAAAATAATGCATTAGCCTTTTTGGATGTACAGGTTATCAAATCCACAGATAAGTTTCTATACAGGGTTTATCGGAAAAGTTCATTCGTTCCGGTCCTAATCCCGTACAATTCAGCACATCCTTATCCTCAAAAATGCAATAGTATAAAAACCTTAATTAAAAGAGCATATACGCATTCTGAAAATAGTCAGTTCATCAATGAAGAAATTAAATTCATAAAAAAAATTGCAGGCAGCTTTGGTTATCCTAACCATTTAATAAAAAATGGGACACTGAAGTAATAAAGAAACTAAAAAATAATGCTGTAGTAAATAAAAAAGAAGTCAAATATTTAAATGGTTTTCCTTACGTAAAAGGTACTACCAATGAAATTAATAACATTTGTAAAAAACATAACATTCAAATTGGAGGAAAAGTAAACACCATCAAAAATATAGTAATAAAAAATGAAAAAATAAAAATGTTAGAAAAAGCAGGTATTTACTAAATTCCTATTACTGAAAATCCTCCAATGGCTTATATAGGAAGTACCAAAAATAAGCTTAAACACAGATTAAAACAACACGTAAAAAACTGGCAGAAAAAAGAAGAAAAACAGCACTTATCCAATACTGTCTAGATAACCAAAAATATCCAAAATTCGAAAATATAAAAATCATTAAAAGCTGTAAATCCGAAAAACACCTCAGAATAGCAGAGTCGGTAATGATTGAAAAAAATAGGACAAAAGTTTGCAACCATAATGACCCTAATAATTTGAGAAACAGCTGGAAGAATTTAATTAGAATTGAGCAAAAAAATGAAAAAGTTCGAAAAGTGAGATCACTGACCAACAAGAGATGGCGCCACAACGCCCAAGAAGAAGCGATAGCCGATGACAGAAGCAGCCCGCGAGAACCACCGAAATGCCCAGCTGACACGGTCCGTGCTAGTCGGAGCAAAACGTCCCCTCGAAGACGGTAAAGGAATTTTACTGAAAGTACTCGGGTATGAATAAATATTGAAGTAAATGAGGATGCAGCAAAGGAAAAACTCATTTGGTGATGAGACAAAATAAATTCCAACGGAGAAAAAAAAAAAAAAAGAAGCGGACCCGTGGCCAAATGAAAAAATCCCGTGCCGCATCCACGTAACGGAAATATGGATTGAAAGCCAAGCCCCACGTGCGGTAAGTGTTCATCGAACTTTACCAACTAAAAGTGAAGTTCAAAAATGCAAATGCATTAATGCACGTTAAATAATTAACCTCCAATATCGGAAGTAAATCGAATATAAAATGTTTTTCACTAAAGTAAGATATATAGATGATAAGTTTTCCTATTTCTGAACGAAGTACTAAGTCGAGGGAAAAAATTTAGAAAACCATGGATTACTAACATATTACTGAATAAAATTTTAAAAAGGAATAAATTATTTTCCAAATTTCTTAGAACAAGACAACAACTAGATTTCAACAATTTTACGCAATATAGAAACAAATTGAATTCTGAAGTAAGATCAACCAAAAGAGATTAACACCAATATATTTTCAGAAAATTCACTTAAACATCAAAACACCTTAATCAATTATTAGGTAATACACCCAAAACTATATCATCATTTTACAACAATACCACTGATAACAAAACAAAAATTAAAATCGATTAATACTCACTACTCAAATTACTTGCAAAAATCATATCGCCATAATAATTTTCACTTTACAGATATTACAGAAGATGAATTACTGGTGGAATTAAAAAATATAAAATTGACATCAGGTACAGGTTACGATGATATTAATCCACTAACAAGTAAATATGTAGCAGATGTGATTTGCGAACCTTTACTCCTAATATACAACTCTGTTGTCTTTCATACAGGAATTTTTCCGGATGAATTAAAAATTACAAAAATTATCCCAAAGCATAAATCAAGAGCACATAATGATGAAAACAACTATTGTTCAATATCTAAAATATCAATTTTTGCAAAATTACTTGAAAAATTAATGTACAATAAATTATTACCCTACCTACAGAAATATCATATTGTAAATGAAAATCAATTTGGATTTCAACCAAACATGTTAATCAACAGAGCTTGCACTTTTTCATATTCAGGATATTATCCAAAAATTTTGAAGACAAAAAAATAACTCTTGCCCTCTTTTTAGATCTAACAAAAGCTTTTGATACACTAAATCATAACATACTATTAAACAAATTACAAAATATCGGTATTAGGGGTACAAGCACATACACTATTCAAAAACTATTTATTAAACAGAAATCAATTTACTCAATTGGAGAATTATTATTCACCAATGGAAAAAGTAGAAATGGGGGTGCCAGAGGGATCAATACTTGGACCACTGCTGTTTAATATCTATATAAATGATATTTTTAATATAGATGCAAAATCTGATATTATCCTTTATGCAGATGATACCGCTTTGTTATTCAGTCCAATGGAATAATTTTACAAGACAATGTAGAATTACAGAAATATACGGAGTGAATTAGTACTAATGAATTGGCACTAAATACAGGTAAGACTAAAACGGTAATTTTTTCTAGACAGAAAACAAAACAAGATATAAATATACCATTATTATTGGGTAACAAATCAATTGAAATAGAAAGTAACTTTACTTACCTTGGAATCTCAATATTGATTTAAAATGAAATAAACCCATAGAAAATCTTTGGAGTAAAAAAAAAATATATATATATATATATAAGAATTGTAATGCATGTTTTAACAAATCTTACTGTTAAAACATTATAATTATTATATTTTACCTTAATTCATACACACCTTAATTATTGCATATTGACATGTAGTCAAACAACTCAATCCAATTTAAAAAAAAACTGCAAATACTTTAAAATAAATTTATTAGACTAATAGATTTAAAATACAACTTTAACAGTAATAATTATATGTGGTTGGGTATTCATGGATTTACAAGAGTTTTCCCTAATAAATATAATATAATGACTGTTAAGCGATTATACGATTTTAACTGAGGGAAACTTATGTATAAAAGAATAAAAAATAACATAGAACATGATCTAATAAAAATAACTACTTATACACATCAATATAATACTAGAAATCAGCATATACTAATACCAGTTTTACCTAAAACTATAACCATAAAACAAAGTCTATATTACTGTGGACCAAGATTTTGCAATTCATTACCTAGAGAACTAACAGAAATCAATAACTATAACTTATATTAAAAAAACTTAAAGCATATATATTAAACTAACTACAAAAAAATAATAATAAAGAAATGGAAAAGGGAGGGTGATCTCTAATTGTAGCGCCACGGTGATTTCATGTTATAACACTAGTAATGTAATTTCATTGCTGTCTTGGATAGTTGACTTTACTTAGGAAGCTCGGGGCCAAGTCAGGACTCTGTGAGGCCTTTTCCCGAAGCTCCCTTGCTGTTGTTACAAAAATAGATAAATAATAATGTAACAATAAATCATAAATCTGTAACAGCAGAAATAATAAATGAAATGAAATGGTGACCCCAAAAATATTCCCAACATTAAATAATTTGTGTGCAATGCAATTTGTACATAGCCTCTTACTCGAAAAGATGGGGGACTTTTCAGCGTGGAGGAGATTACCAAAAGTGGGGGAGATTTACTGTTCAGGGCCCATGAATCTGACTAGGTGAATACCCAGTGTGGAGTCATTACCAATGAAGTTATTCTTGAAAAAGTGAGACAGTTTGCAAAAAAATATCAAATTCAAAAATTCAGCTACAGGTGTGGTTGCCTTCAAAGATTCAAAAATCAGCACAGATTATATAATTGAGAATATGGCACAGTGAAACAGCTGTAACCTCTGAAAGTTAAGTGAAGAGGCCAGAAAAAAAAAACTGTTAAAAATAATATATGCCTGTGAATTGAAAGATGTGTAATAACATGGATGAATCTGGTTTGCTTTATAAAATGATGCCCAATAAATCCATTTCATTTAGAAATAATATGTGCCTATGAATTGAAAGATGGGTATAACATTGGGGAATCTGGTTTGTTTCATAGAATGATACCTGATAAATTGATTTCAAACAAAAATGAGAAATTTTGCAAAATGATTAAAGATAGAATATCAACAGTTCACTGTATAAATGCTGATGGTACTAATAAACAAACTTTTTGATGTTATAAAAAATGTAAAAAAACATGTTGTTTTAAGAAGTTTTGTCCTGATGAAAAGGCATGGATGACAAACAAGGAATTTCAGGGCTGGCTGCGAAAATTTTACTTTGAAATGAAATGCCAAGGAAGAAAAGTTCCTTTAATTCTAGACAGTGCTCCATGCCACAAGATATCCAAACTCAGTAATCTTAATTTAGCTTTTTTACTTTCTAATGTTATGAAAAAATTGCAGCCCCTTGATGCCAGAAGTATTAAAACTTTTAAAGTGTGTTATAAAAGATTTCAGGCTAAAAAAATCATAGAAAACATTGTTGAACAAAAAAAAAAAAAAAAACTAATATTAAAATGTTGTCCAGGGATGCAATTTATTTTATCAAAAAAGCATGGGCAGAGAGAACAAATTAGATGGTGAAATTAGTAGGCAAATGAATTCTTCATTGAAAGCCATAGCTGCTTTAGGAGGGTTTCACAGGAAAGATTGTTTTTCAAGAGAGTCCTGAATGGCTGTGTATGAAAGTGTAATTGTTTCTACTCTAGTATGTCAGTGAAACCTGGGTGCTACAAAAGAGACATAGGAGTCATTTGTGTGCTGGAGAGATGCATTACTTATGAGAAGTTTGTGGCAAGACACTCTCTGGTCATGGGAGAAATAAAGATGTGTTGCAGATGTGTAATGCGAAGCAAAATGTTTTCAATAAGGTGGAGACTAATATTCTTAGGTGGTTCGGCCATATTGAAAGAATGAGTGATGAGATGCTTAATAAGAAAAAAATTCAGCTCAAGTAGCAGGAAAGAAAGGTAGAGGGTGGCCAAGGAAATCTTAGTAGGACGACCAGATTCAGAAGTGTCTGCATGAGAAAAAGATTACGAGTATGAAGTGCAGAAGGTCTTGTGTATGTTGTGTGATGGATGTCAGTGAAGCTCGAACTGTGTGCTAAGATCACTGTAAATAGAGACATTTGATACAGTAAGTAAATACTCAGTTAAACAATTATCTGGTGGATTTTCTTTCTTTGTGGAGCTAATCTCTGAATCCTGGAAAACAGCTTAGTGTGATTGATTGATTGATTAAAAAAGCGTGGGATTCAGTAAGTCAGAAAACAATTGAAAATTGCTGGAATCATACGGGACTGGTAAAAAAACAAATCTATTGACAACCCCTTCAGATTCAGCAGATCAAGCTCTTAAAATATTTTAATTGATTTTTGCAAAAGATTAGTGCATTTCTCTTTTGGTGTGTCATCAACTGAATTTTTGGAGATTGATAATTAATGGGCCTGCATTTCAAGCAATGGAAGATGCTCACGTAATCAGTATGTTTTCAGCCAAAAGCCACTGATCCTCCTTCCAGTGAATCTATTGTTGGCAGTGAAGATGATGATGAATTTGTCAAAGCTGCAACCGTTTTTTAAAAAGTAAAATGTAACTAATAAAACAATGGTAGATGATGTTTCAGAACTTTATGAAGAACTAGATCGAATTAGTGGTGCTGAAAATACTTAGAAGACAATTAATTACTCTTTCCGATCGTTATGAACGTTACTTAATCACTGTGTTTTCAGTCCTACTTTCTCAGAACTAGAGATCAAATGCAAAAGTGTGTATTATACTCTCATTCAATTAATTTTACCTTCTTTTTTTTTATACCCACTCAAACCTCTTTAAATGGCCATCCTTGCTTACCAGGTTTTTGGCTTAAAAATCATTGCCAGTTTTTTGGCTGAAAAATCTGGCAACCAGTTTCACTCCAAATGTTACAGGTGATCAAGACCCAAGCTAGTGTTGAAAGGCTTCTGTGTTTGTGCTTTTCAATTTATATAAAAAAAACTACATGCAGGAAAACTCTTTGGAAACCATCTCACTGCTCTCTGGCAAGTCTGACCATTCTCCATTGGGCTGTAACATCATGCTCAGTAGCACCAGTCTGAAAGACATTTGCTTGGGATAGTTTATACTGATGCATAATAACGCTAGCTTGATATCCTAATAGACAGCTGACACTCCTGCCACAGAGCATTTTTATAAGCCTAATAGACAGCTGACACTCCTGCATTTAGAAAGCATTTTAATACTGTTATTTTATAGCATTTCATACATATTTGTATATTTGAAGATATATGTATAATTTTTCATCATAATTTTTTGTCTGATAATTCAGGATGCTAAACTACATTGTTACCATCCTGCTGTAAGGGACTTTTCTGCACATTTCATTATATTTCTTACATTAATATGTGCTTTATTTATTGTTAATGTTCTTTTTACAGACATCTATAATTGATTATGTAAAGCCTTCTGACTTAAAGAAAGAATTAAATGAAAAATTTAAAGAACGTTTTCCACACATTCAGCTCACACTCAGTAAACTAAGGAGGTAAGTAATATCTTGTATACAGTAAATTTTACAGATCTTTCAATATGTAAGAAGTTTATATAAATTGAAAATTAAATAGGGCCAGGGATGGCCTAGTGGTCAACGTTTGTGACTGCCGTGTAGGAACCTCAGGTTCAATCCCGAGCAGGTACGAATGCTCAAATCACTAAATATCCGCTGTGCGTCGCATGGGTATGCTAAGCCATTGGACCCCATGTACTGGCCCCCTGGTAATAAATAAGGGCTTCTTCCTCCTCTTTCTACCTCACTCTCCTATCAGTCACTCTAGCCCAAATCTACTAGCTTCTTATTTCTAAGGGTTGTTTAAGACCTGGGGTCAGACACTCCCTTCCTAAAATCCTCTACATATGATCTGATCTGATCTGATCTGAAAAGTAAATAGATTCCACAGTCATCAAATGTCATTGTATTGTGTGATTTATCAGTAACTCAATTTTAAATTTATGGGTATATACTTTATGTACTGAAAAAAGTGTCTAAAAATTCTTAAAACTGGGAAGAGATCCATTGAGTGAATGACAACAGACTGCATGACTCTCCCACCAAGTAGTAAGACAATGGACTTGAATATGTAACAGTACTGGTCAAGTCATGCAGTAAAATCTGTTGATCTGGCTATTTCTTTAATGAAAATTAAAAACCCGAATGTGGCAAGTGCACTAGAAAGATAAAGAATTGCCACAGTGATATGTTTGTCTTTTATATTTCACTGATCAACCAGTTTGAATGGCAAGTAAAATATTGTTATACTGGGGGGGGGGAGGGCTGACCACAACCACACACGCAAAAAGAAACAGAAATTATTACCTTTTTTTTTCTTATACAATACAATTAGCACTAAGCCCCAAAACTTAATTTCATAATGCTTCTAATGTCTTGTCGAGTCCATGCCAAGACGAATCGCCGCAGTCATCAGGGCGAAAGGTGGTGCTACACGTTATTAGACAGGTATCTCTAATTCAATTGCTCTTCAGTGTATATCACAAAGGCCATCGTCTAAAATTGCAAATGTCAAGCATGAGCTATACTGAGACAAAAATGTATATATTTTACCAAAACAAATGAAAATGATGAAATTCAATTGTAAGAACTCTCTTGCTTTCTCTAAAATGAATGTACAGTGAGTTTAAAACCATAACATAGTTCAGAATCTTAGTATTTTTGAACAAAATGGCAATGTGATCTGTGAATGTGCACCTTTTGATAAAAAAAGTGAAATTCTACTAACTTATCAGATATAGAAGTTTAAAAGATCAAGGTACTTTTAACTTAGGAGGAGCTTTGGAATGCTATTGTAGTACAGACTCAGTTTAGAAATGTGATTTTTGGCTTAAAACATTCCATGGCAAATAATGAATAGTGGAACACACTTTGATTATAATGAATTTTAAAGGATATTTTTCCACACTTCATAAATCAGGATCACTAACAATGATTGGAAAATTACTTTTTTAAAAGTAGCTGGCTATTGCTACAACTACATTCTTGAAAAAGTAGCTACTTTCACTACTTTTTTTATGCTTTGACTTAAGTTAAAAGTGCAAATTCTGAGGATGATCTTTATATGTGCATTCTTACATGTGAAATTCAGAGCTAAATACCAAGGTAAATTGCGTAAATAATATGTTGCTGTATTTACCTCAGCTGTGATCATCATATGTGACACATTTTAACACATTCAGTGGCATATATTCCAGGCTTGCTAGACTAGCTGAGAAGCCCAGGGTATTAAAACAAAACATGTATCAAGAAATGTCTGCCTATTCACCCTCTTTGACTTAGAGAATCAAATCTAGCAATCAGCTATCTGCGACAAAACCACTAGGGCTATTGTCTCAAATATACTGTCTTTGCAGGCTCACTGAGACTTCCCAATTCATAGTTTTGCTAGTTTCATGGTGTAAGTCAAGCTGGGTTCTTGATTGCAAGCAGGGCATGCTCAGCTCTCCTGTCCCAGCCAATAAAGCTTCAGATAATCTGGAAATGTTGCGTAATTTAAAGAATATCTTTTTTTCCCTAAGTAGCACAGTTTTCCTCTAAAACTACTTCATTTTTAGCAGAATGCTACTACTAAAACTACATTCTTTATTTGTAGCAATGCTACTGTAAAGGCAGCTTGCTACAGTAACAGCACTACTTCTGATCAGTGATCACTAGTCTGTCCATTGTTAACAAGTTCGTTTTTATCTTTGTTCTTATTGTTAACTTCATAAGCATTGCGTGGTTGAGTTGCTAAGTCTTATATAGTTGAAGATGATAGTCAAATTGTATGCAAATAATTCTTGCGATTCGTGAATATGTCTGAAAAACTTATTCTTTTTTCCATTTAATTGCCTCCAAAGGTTGTCGGTTAACTGTGCTTTATTTTCTAACTGTCCCGCTTTCGATCATCTCTCTCGCTGTCGTGAAATCCCTTAACCTCCCGGTCCACCTAAGACCTCCCCGGCCTCGCCTGGGGCAATTACCTCGTCGTACTTTCGTGACCGCTCGCTACCTAAACCTCAAGACAACTGTCCTCTCGGCTCCCTCTTGTCTCCAAGAAAATGCCCTCAAGCATATCCTAATGTTCCCTGAGAGAAAGAGCCACACCGCTTTTCGGTAAATCTTAAGCCTCAAAGTAAAATGTGAGGGGCTAGTCATTTGTCGGCCTCGTTGAAATTCAAACCTGAAAAGCATCAAAAGAGGCACGATAGAGTTAATCTCCATTCAACAAACAATGTGCATATACTAATCTTAGACAGAATGTCGTCTTAGTAAGTAATCGTGCATCCGTGTCTAATGGGGAACTGACTCTGAGAAATTTCTCTCATGCTTTGTGGAGACAAAAGAAAGTGGAGCACGAGATGGAATAAAATTTGCGTTTTGAGATTTTATATGAAATCCTAAAACCCAGTATAAAATCTCTTCTGTTTTTCCAGACCACCAGTTGTTGTTTTTTTTTTCTTTTGCTGCTTTCTGATTTTCTGATCGGCAACCATATCTTTCCCATTTTTTTTTTTTTAAATGTCAAGAATCTTGATTTTTTTTTTTTTTTCATGAGATATTTTGGGGGAAAAAATTTGGCACATACAAATAGTTTTTGGAGCTAGAGAGTGAATAATAGCTTTCTAAGGCATTTATTTTTGGCAAGTTTTGTAGCAATGTACTGTAAAATAGAAAAACTAATTCAACTGCTGCCCCCCCCCAGTCATATTGTTCTTTTTTTTTTTTTTGTTAATTTTCTGGAAGCAAATCCAATATTTTTAGATGATAATTATGGCCCCTATATAAAGTTTCATTGTTTTAAATGCAAATTACTGGGGATAATTGGAATCTGTTTGTCCAACCACCAGAACAGTATTCTGGTTGTTAAAAGATAATGGCATTTTTGGAATTTGAATAATTTGAGATCATTTTATTTTGACCGAAAAATGCACTTTCCAAAAGCAGCAAAAAGCTTGTGGTGTCATTTGAACATCATTCCACTAGCATGAAAATTGTGGCATTATTTGAGCATGGTTTTGAGTGGTGTGAAAGATTAGAGACCTCAATCACCTACAATTTTGTAGTTTCCCCACAACAGGGAAAACCACAAAATTGTAGGTGCTTCTGCCATTGCAGGTGGAAATCTCGCACATGAAATTTGAGTGGTGTCTCCCTCTTTCTAAACACATAAACCCCTGTAGGTGTCACCCACAGACTAAGTAACATTCACCTTCCACCACGCCGGGTTGCTAAGAAACGCCCTGTTGTGAAACATTTACCGTCTCTCTCACTCCCCTCCTTCTTCCATACATAGGGTGTCCATAAACGGCAAGTCTTTTTCTCATTAGGAGGAAGAATCATGTAAGTGCAACAATGAAGCAGTGGTGACAACTGATATTTAGTGCACAACTTTTTGTGCATCTAGAGGGCTTTCACCTCTGAGGTTATTTGATGTGTTGTGCAGGCAATTCAAAGTATGTTAATAAATAGTTTTACTAATGCTTTCCTCCAGTGCATCTTTCATCTTCAATGAAAATCCTACAATGTACTCTGTTACCATGTCTGAAGAGATGGGAGGTGGGGTGCAGTGGTCATCAAATAAAAATTCCTTTGTGGTATGTTTACCTGAGGCTTTAAAAAGGTTGTGGGGTTATTTCTGATAACAAAGCCAATGAGATAAATGGAACTGCTGCTTTATTCTTGGAAAATACTGTAAAATACTGTGCTCTACAAAGCTGTATGTATAGCCATTAGAGGCTATAAATACTAACCCTAAACATGTACACAAGTTTTTGCATGGTGCATTATTGATATCAGAAATTAAAGAAGAATAAGTATGTTTGTTTTGTTTTTCGGCAGAGAGAAGTGACATAATTCACTGTTCATCCATGTGGACACAATTGTAATACAATTCATGTAACATATGTAACAGTAACTTCTGGTCATGTCAAACAAAAGATAAGGCATACAAATGTTTTCTTTAAAAGCAGATTATATTTTTATCTGAATCAAAAATTAGATGGATATTCTCACACTTAAAATGCCACAGCTTGTAGAATTAAACAAAAATATGGCTACTGGTATATTCTGATTTTCACTATGTGAAATATAATGGGGAAAAATGCAAAACACTGGTAAAAATTTAACAACCAAAACTTGACTGACATGAAGCAAATCTATTGAAGTGATTCTGTTAACTGTGATAGCATATCTAAATGAATTGTGTTATGTAGCTTGCACCAACTTAGTGTAAAGGATAAGGGGAAAAGGGTCTTGATAATCACAGTTACAATTCGACTTTTTATGTCCAAGTAAACCATGGCATCAGGATTTCTTTTGAAGGAAGCAGAAGACATGGATATGTAACATGCTTTGAAGAAAAGGGATGGATGCTATGAAGACTGTGGAACATTTCTTCCATAATAAACTATTTTTCAAACTGTTACATGAATTACTTCACTCCCAGCTCTTTTTCTTCCTATGTTATCAGTTATTCATTGCACCATGAATAATAAAGAATGCAAATTTCTTTATGAATAGCAAAATTTTAACTTTGTTTTCCACTTGGCAATGTATGATCACATTTCTGTTAAAGATAGCACACGTATATTAAAATTCCGTGACGTTTCAAAATAATGCTGATGTAGGTCATATTTTACAATATGTATTTCTTTCCTGTGACAACCCACTTCCCACCCCCCAACCTTTATCTACCCTTAGATAACATTATTTCAGTAGTATTAAGGGGACCAGTCCTGAAAAAAAATTAGGTAAATTTTTTTTATTCCAATTTTTTTTTTCTACAGAGTTTGCTGAAATGAATGGTATATGACACTTGATAAACAGAAAATAATTTGTAGGCGAAAAAAATGTTCGGAGTTAGGCGTACAAGTTGCACAAGTAGGCGTGCCCAGCCGCATCTGAGCAAGTGTGAGACGGTCGAATATCTGTCGTCATCCTGGGAAGAAGGAAAAACAGATTCTAGAAGGTGCGGGAAAGCAAAGGAAGATGGCAAGCAGAAAGCTGAAGTTAAGCAAAACAGAGGAAAAGGAGTATGACGCGGAAGGCTTCTAGTCACAGGTCTCTTTCGTTTTTTGCCTCCTTTGAAAAGTTGTGGTTTTGTACATGTAGGAACATTTTTCTCATAAACCACTGAAGATAATGGCTTGAAAATTTGTTATATGTCACTGTGTATATCAACAACCACCTGAACTAGAATCATGACTAAATAATGTACTCAGTTAAAATAATAAATACAATTGCTAATGAAAATGTCAGCAAAATCGACAGCAATTTTGATTAATTAATACAAAATTAATTAATTGACAGATTTCGATAATTCTAGTTCAGGTGTTGTATAATATCCTTAGGAAAATGCGTGCCAAGTTTACAATTGATAGGCCAAGTCTATCGTGAGAAACATGTACCTAAGTACGTCGAGACCTCCCATAAGGTTAACATGTGAAGCCTAAAAAGGGACTGGTCCCCTTAAGTCTTGATTACTAATGGCAGAGCATTTTATATTAAATAATTTGTTGATGAGATTACCTTATTTCATGTCTGAACATAATATTTATTATTATCTTTTTAGCTTGAAAAGGGAAATGTTAAAAATTACCCACTTTGAAGTAAGTAAATTTTAGTAATCACATCTATGAAATATGTAAAAAAATGGTGAATCCTGTTTTTTTATGAGTACTAAATTGCTTTGGTTAGTCTACTACTATCTGTGCATAAAATTGGCCCAAAGGACCTACTTTTTGTTCCTGATAAAAATATGTTCCAAAAATAGCTTATAGTTTTGTAATTAATGTCACATGTTCACTTGCTGCATGCAGTTTTGCCATGAAAGTTCTTGTGGAACCTCTGCCAGCAGAACTAGGACACTTTTCCTGTTGACAAGAGATCACAAATGGACCATTAAATGTGTCATGGTTTGGTGATTACATCTCCCATCAATTAGATGGGATTCACTTCCATGTCCTTTAGTATGTCTTCATTAAGCTGATATCTGATTCTCTCCTGGCATACTTGTTATTGGAGAGTTTCCAATCACGACACTGGAATTTTTCAAACCAGTTGTGTGCACTAGACCCTCTCCAACAGTCTTCTCCAAAGACTATGATGGTTTTTTTTTTTATATATAACTGCATTGCACTGTATGTGTGCTGTATATACCTCTTCCTTAAATGTGTGCAGCATAACATGCCAGATGTGGGTTTTATCAGTTTCCATTGTCCATTGCTGATGATGATGTATTGTGCACTAAGGGTATGTTTAACCTTTTTCACAGATATACGAGTACATAGCCTACCCTAACAACTTGTATCACCTCCAAGAAAGCAATTCAATGTTCTGAAAAAGTCTGTTTATAGAAACATCAAATTAAATATTAGTTAATATTTAATTTCCATGGTAATTCAAAGTACATTAATTTGCATAGTAAACCTATGAGCACATTAATTTTTTGTGTGTCAGCATCTGTCATCATATAAAGAACTCTGCAGAAAACATGAAAATTGCATTGTTTAGAAATGGGAATCAAACCTGCATCACCTAGTTTATATGATGGCTCCTAACATAATTTCTATGTGCAAAAAAGAAATAAAAAAAGAATGGTTGCTTATACACTCGTAATAAAAATCCGCACACCAAGAAAAAAACTGTGTGATTAACGCGAAACTCGGTGAATATCTATGAGGAGGGCAAACATGCAAATGATTAAAGTTTCGTGCGATTCTGCATGCCTGCGCGTCCGAGACCAGCGCTGCAATCACAATCCTTGGGGCTTTTAATGCGCTGCGCAGGGGACTCTACATACATGCCAAGGTGCACAGTAAGAGTCAAGTGAGATCCCTGAGTGATAGACATGCCGAGAAGCTGCCATGGATGTGAATACGGGCAACTGACGGAGTTTGAAAGAGGCCGTATCATCGGGATGAGAGAGGCAGGGTGGCTGGCGAGCCGAATTGGCCACCGTTTGGGCCAATCGGACAGCATGGTGTGATCGTGTTGGAAGCAATGTACACAGGAAGGCACCCGGGCATGGCAGACTAGCTCCAGACAACCCAGACACACCACCGGCACAGAGGACCATGGGGTTGTGAGAGCAGCAAGCACAGATGCAACGACGTCCTTGTCCAATATCCAGAAACATATAGTGGCTGTACAAGGGACTCCTGTGTCTGCCAGAACCATTTCCAGATGCCTGGCAGAGGCAAATCTGCACTCTCAAAGGCCCTTACATTTTCTACCATTAATACCTGGCCATCGTCGACGTCAATTGCAGTGGTGTCTGCAGCGAGAACATGGAATGCTACAGACTGGCGACATATAGTGTTCAGCGAGAAATACTGCTTCTGTATGGGAACGGATGACCACCGTGTCAGAATGTGGAGGACCACAGGTGAGCGCTACAATCTCAACCTCACTGTACAGTGGTACACGTCCCGAACTGCAGGCATGATGGTCTGGGAAGCCATTGTGTATGACAGCCGGATTTCTTTCACAGTGATCCGAGGGACGTTGGCAGCCCAGTCCTAAGTACAGGAGATCCTGCGTTCCCGTGTGCTGTCTTTCCTGGCGGGGCGACCTGGAGCCATTTTCCAATAAGATCATGCCTGTACGCACACGGCTCAGGTTTCCTAGGACTGTCTACATCATGATTCAACGCTTCTGTGGCCTGCCAGATGGCCTGATCTCTTGCCAATCGAGCACATGTGGGATGCCAGCTTTCTCCATGTCCCAGTGTTCATGATTTAGAGCATCAGTTGCAAGAAGTGTGGGCCAGTCTGTCCCAGGATAGCATACAGCGTCTCTTTGACTCCATGCCGAACTGTATCACCGCATATCCGAGCACGAAGGCAGTCCGACGCGGTACTAACGCTGACCAGAATGTGTACTGTATGTCCGCAGGAAATTATCCTGCTGCTGTGATATTGTAATCACTTTTGTTCTTGGTATGTACCAACTCACTACTAAAATCTCATTTCAATCCAACGTCTCCTTTTTGGTGCACGGATTTTATGACAGTGAGTGTATTTACCTTCCTTGTATTTTATTCTCACCCATCTTAACAAAACAATCCAACCCAAATTAATAGGACCTTAATTAATTGAAAGAGTGAATAGCTTTTTGATTACATGTAATTAAAAGGGATATGTATTGGGGGGGGTATTTCTCCTTGACAAATGGTGTAGGGAATCTTGAAATTATTAAATTTCCCAACATGTACTTTCTTTCCCCAAAAAATTTTACCCTGTGATTTCCCTGACATGAAAAAAAATCGAGTAATTTCTTGCCAGATGTGAAGATTTCTTCCTGAAAAACCTTGTGGTTGGTAAGTTAAAGATCCTATGGAGGAAAATATGGTTAGGAGAACTGAATTCCCAACTCAATGTATTACAGTCCCTCAAAAAAATTTTAACTTGTGTTAAAGTAAAACAATAGCAGGGTAAAAGAAATACAACATATGTTAGGAATAATTCTGTATTGATAGTTTTTTAAATGATTTCTGTAAACATGTTTGATACTGTGGAGTTTGCTTCTTTGAGCAGTGCTGTACACAACTATATGTGTATGTGTAGTCATTAGAATATTAACTTCCAAGTTATATCATAAGAATAACTTGTAGTAAATTTTTGTTAGTATTTCTTAACTAGATTTCATTTTGCTGAATTTCTAGATTTACATTGGATTTACATATTTTATTTTACAACAAGGGCACGCCGACTTCACCAAATTATTGGGGGGGGGGGGCAAGCGTGAAGAGATCAGGTATGGGAGGGGCACATCTCTTCTACTGTCAGGAAAAAAATAAAAAATAAAAGGCAAAAAGATAAACTAAAAGATTTGACATATATTTTAAAATTCAATTGTAATTGCTCATCAGCAAATGAACAAGGAAACAGAAATATTTTGCTGAATATTAATATTCTTAAAAATAAAATTCAGCCTGTGATTGTATAAAAATGTTCAGATAGATTTATTTCCAAACGTTTATAAAAAATTTGAGAAATTAGCACAATTACTCAAACAAAGAATGAGAAGCACAAAAAGTAAATACATGTACATAAATAAAGGTGCTAGAGATTATACATGTCGGTATTTTTGTTTTTTTATTTTATTTTTGGTAATTCTTTTAAACATTTACCACACATCACAATATGGGGCTAGCAATCAAGTTTCTTATCAAATGAGCAATGCTGAACATGGGGGAAAAAGTTCTTATTTTGTTATTCATTTTTTTTTTAAATAAAATGCTTGGGACTCATTCCATCTTTCAAAGAATAACACATTTCTATAAAAGAAAGAAATGCATTTTTTGCAATTAGCACAGCATATGGTAACCTGAATAGCATGACAAAAATAGCAAAATCTTTTTTGGAGGGTCTACGATTTCCACCGAAGAATCCGTTGTGCTCATGCCGCAAAATCAAACTGCTTTCGCCAGGGGAAATTCAAACTCCTCCTGTACTCAACTAAATACTATGATTCCCAAAGTTAAGTGGAAATTACATACGCAGTACCACATTCCCAATGAGTAGGTTTCTCTGTAAAACTTCCCAGATAAACAGTGAAGTATGTAACAGTGTTGCAGATATACACGAGAGATTTTCTGGCGTAGCTGTCCAAATCGGGAAAGATACGTAGCAGATAAAGAGTCCAGCTGGTACCTATCCGGATTTTGACTACTCAAGTGCCTCTGGTGGGTATGAGAGGAAGTATTCAGAAAGAAATCTTTCAATTTTAGACATTTCTTCCTAAGGGGAAAATCCTAACGCAGAACACAATAAGGAATCATTTTGGAAACAAACCCAGCACCCCCGGGAGGTGGGTTAGATAGACTGAAATATAAC
This sequence comes from Macrothele yani, assembly GCA_039090855.1. Taxonomy (NCBI): domain Eukaryota; kingdom Metazoa; phylum Arthropoda; class Arachnida; order Araneae; family Macrothelidae; genus Macrothele; species Macrothele yani. The sequence continues at coordinate 153,999,171 of CM076996.1, forward strand.
ATAAAAATTCCAATTTTCTGAGTGTCTTTTAAAAGATCTGCAGACTGGAACAATGACAATCGGGGAACAGCCAATAGTGCCCCTGGTGGAAAATCACATGATTAAAAAATAAAAATTACACTTTTCCACAGCTTTTTGTGAAAAAAAAAATAATAATAATAATAAGAGAGACTCGGGGAAACATTTGGAGGGTTAGTCTGGGAACAACGATAGCACCTCTAGTGGGGAATCATGTAACTAAAAAGTAAAATTTCAAATTAGGGCAACACGTACTGCGAGAAAAAGATTGAAATTCTGGAACTAGCAAAAGTGTCTGTCTGGGAATGAGCTTGATATTATTTTCTGAGTTACACATTTTTATGCGGCAGAATTTCCAAAATCAGAAAAAAAAATGTCCACTTTGTTCAGTTATACTCCATCATGTTTGCTGGTGTCATTTTCAGACACCCTCTGACATAATTTCTTTTGTTACAGATAATTTTGCAGGAAGTGTTGCAGAAAACTGGATGTTTTTTATTTTATAGTATGCAATTTCCCACCAGGGGAGCTGGAAATCTTACATTTCATTTCCCTGATTTGCCACCAGGAGTGGTAGAGTTTCAACCAGTTTGAGTCTTAACATTATTTCTTATGTTTTTAAAAGGCACAGTTTCTGAAATTGGAATTTTTCGTCTCTGTTCAGCCATGCACAACCAGGTTTGCTGGTTTCTGTTTCCAGACAGTCTCTGATATATTTCTTTCATTACTGTTTTTTTTTTTTTTTTTTTGCAATAACAGCTGCGAAAAACTGGACAATTTTTATTTTCTAGTACCGCGATTCTCCACCAGGGGAGCAAGGGTAGCTTCCACTTTGACTCTGCCATTAGTCTTTGAGTTGCAGACTTAATCTTTGGAATAGTTAGCTAAAATGTAAGGTAACTTGTGTGTCATAGTTCTGTTCTGAAAAATGTGTAATTTACTGAATTACTTTGAAGTTAGTTATGCTTCCCTGCGTAGCTTCCAAACATTGCTAAGTTAGCTTTGGACAGGTTCAATGTATGCACAGCTACACCACATACATACCTTATTATCATTTTTAGAAGTGAAAACTTCAGATTCTACAATTGCACATAAATTGGGGTCACCGATTACACTGGTCAGCAAAAAAAAAAAATTTTCGAGCCCTGACACCATTCCTGCTGATTCTTGTGTAAAACGACCTCCTGAAGCCGAATATGACCCCCGTTTTCCCCCATCACCCACCGTTTTCGGGGAGCCCCCCACCTAATTTTATCACTTTCCGATAATTTGGAGGGATGAAAAGGATTATTTCAGCCTTTACATTTCTTCTGAGGGGCTACAGAGGTGAAAAGTTATAAAACATGAACATCTGTAGCAAGGATGTAGATTTGGGGGGATTTGCTTCCCCCCAAATTGTAAAGAAATCATCAAAAATGATCGATTTTTTGTGACTTTTTTATCAATTTTCGGTAATATGTTATGGACATGAATTTTATTTGGAGGGGTGAAAAGGATTATTTATTTTACCTGTAAAGAATAATATATAAAAAGTAAAATACAAATGTAAAGTATGATAAATAAATAAGTACCTTCATTTTGGTGCTTGCTTTGATTTTGTAACCTGAGGTAGAAGTTTCTCGTACCAAACACCAGCAGTACTCTGCTAACATGCTCGTATTCCACTTCCCTGAAAATCTCTTCTCGATCTTAATGATGTCTTGACGGAATCGTGCCCCGTGTTCATCGGAAACTGCTCCTAAATTTTCAGGGAAGAAGTCCAGGTGTGAGTGCAGGAAATTCACTTTAAGAGACATGTTACACCCCATGGCCTTGTACGCTGACAGCAATTCCTCGACATGAGCGGCATAATCAACACTTTTGTTGTTACCCTAAAAGTTCTTACACACGTTTTGGAATGCAAGCCAAGCTCTTTTTTCTTTTCGATTCAGGTGTTCAATGAACGTCGAATCTTTGAAAAGTTGTCTAATCTGGGGGCCCACGAAAACTCCTTCCTTGATTTTAGTCTCACTAAGACGAGGAAATTTATTTTTCAAAAATTGAAATGCATCACCTAGTCTTGTCCATTGCTTTCACAAACTGTTTGATCAATCCCAGTTTGATGTCCAAAGGCGGCAAGTAAATATTTTCCTTCGGGACCAGAGGATCATGAACGACATTTTTCTGACTGGGAGTAAAACTTTCTCGCAAAGGCCAGTTCCGTACGATTTAATGTTTGTCTCGTGCTCGGCTGTCCCATTCGCATAGGAAGCAGCAGTATTTTGTGAAGCCTGATTGCAGGCCCGCGAGTACAGCAACAACTTTTAAGTCAGCGCAAAGTTTCCAATTATAATCATAACAGATTTTATCAAGGGTTCGGCTGATGTTTTCGTACGTCTCCTTCATATCAACAGAGTATGCAACCGGGACTGATGGTAACTCATTCCCATTGGTCAACAGGACAACTTTCAAGCTTGTCTTTGATGAGTCTATAAACAGTCGCCATTTGTCTGGGTCACATGTCATCTTCAGTTCTATCATCAATGCATTTGAATTAGGGCAGAACACTAAGCCTTCATCTTCCGAAAAAATTAATTGCAGGGTTGACTGTCTGGTCCTGTAAGAAGAGATTTTTACGCCCTTTTCTAAGAGATTCCACTGCTGAAGTCGAGATCCAAGAAGTTGAGATTTAGTCTTGGGTAACTCCAAATCCCTGACGAGATCATTCAATTCCGACTGAGTAACGAGGTGAGGTTTTCGATGAGATGAATGAGCAGAACACTCTTCATCATCGGTGGACGTATCATGTGATGGTCCAAGCTGTGGCTCAAAGTATGTCACATCCGTTTCTGGCTCTAGAGTATAGGTTTTGGGGGGCACTGGGATTGGCAATGATTCGTTGTGAGGAACTGGTCTTAGAGCTGAAGGGATATTAGGATACTGAATTGTATGCTTACTTTTGTTGCTAGATAACCCGACGGTGGAAGTCATACAAAAGTAACAATCTGTGAGATGACAGCGAGGTTCGCGCCAAACCATGGGCACAGCAAATGGCATTGATTTACGGGTACCTTTGAGCCATTTGGTCAAGCTACTGTAACAAGTAGTGGAGCAAACTGTGGGATCCCAATTCTTGTCCTGATCGGCAACTTTGCAATCAAAGTAAAATTTATAAGCAGTTTTAAGAAGCGGAGAAAGGGGTTTTCGTTGCGCTTTAAAAGTCAATTCCCCGCAAACATAGCAGAATCTATCGGGATGATTTATACACTCGCCTGGCATAACTAGAATCTAACAGTCATAACTAGAATCGAACAGTAAATAAATGCTCTATATTAATCACAAATTACACTCACGTACTGTAATTCACTTGGAAAAGGCCGGTGTAAACAAATTTCTACCGTTTGACACAATTTAAACAACTTGGAAACACAGAATCCCCGCCTAGAACACCGACAAGACTCAACGATTGCTACAGATCAACTGAGGGAAGATAATGCTTACCGTGCAGGATTATCGTGATAAGAGCAATGCAAGTTTGACTTTGTCAAAGCCCGTGCAAACCTGTTCGGGCGAGGTATTGAGAGAGCCAGCATAGTAAAGTGAATGTTTCGAACTCTTGCTATATATTTTTATTACTGTTGCTATATATTTTTATTATTTGCGGGTTTTTGGGGGGAGGATGAGAGGGGCTGGAAGCTGAAATATGTAGCAAATAAGTGAAAAAATTGCCAAAAAAACGGAAAAAACAATCATTTGTAATGATTTCTTTACAATTTGGGGGGGGGAGAATCCCCCAAATCTACCTCCTTGCTACAGATGTTCATGTTTTATAACTTTTCATCTCTGTGGCCCTTAAGAAGAAATGTAAAGGCTGAAATAATCCTTTTCATCCCTCCAAATTATCGGAAAGTGATAAAATTAGGTGGGGGCCTCCCCCAAAAACGGTGGGTGATGGGGGAAAACGGGGGTCATATTCGGATTCAGGAGGTCGTTTTACATAAGAATCAGCAGGAATGGTGTCAGGGCCGATTTTCATGCCGACCAGTGTTATTTTAGTATGGAAATGGTTTGGTGTGTGCTCTGCGAAAGCACTGAGTTTCTGTCGCATGAGTAGAACGGATTCTCCGGGATAAAAAATAACCTCACAATAGGAATTTTGCCATCGTGGCAGGAATATTTATTGCTGAATACCTCCCCTCATATCCACCAGGGGCACTCGAATCGCAAAAAACCTGGAATGTACCATTTAGACTCTATTTGATACGTATTTTTCCCGATTTGGACGGCTATTGCCAGAAAATATCCTATGTAAATCTGCAAAACTGTTGCATACTTACCTGTTCATATTGGAAGTTTTACAGAGAAGACTGTACACTGCGAATGTGGTACTGCATATGGAATTTCCAATTAACTTTAGGAACCACAGTAGTGAGTTGAGTACAGGAGGTGCTTGACTTTTCCCAGAGAAAGGAGCTTGATTTTGCGGCATGAGCATAACAAATACTACAGCGCAAAGTAAAACCCTTATATTGTGACTTTCTGTGTTGCTGTACTTTGAAATTTTATTTTTAGTTGTGCGATTCTCCGCCATGGGTGCTGTAGTCATTTCCAGACTGGCAATAACACTATTTATATAGTTTTTTTTTCCAAGTATGAGTTCCTTTAGCTTGGAATTTATATTTTTAGTTCCGCGATTTTCTGCCAGGAGCGATGTAAACATTCCCAGACATCATCTCCCTTTATTTCCCCACTTGCAATTGTCTTCCTCACAAAGCCCTGCCAAATAGCATAATTTTATTTCCTGGTTCCAGAGTTCTCCAATGGGGGTGATGTTGTCATCCCAGACTGATACTCCAACTATTTTCAGTATTTCAAATGTTTTTTTTTTTTTTTTCTAGTACAAGTTTCTGTAACTTGGAATATTATTTCTTATCCTCATGATTCTCCACCAGGGGGTTGCTGTAGTGGTTCCAGACTGCTCCTATTATTGCCCGAGTTGCAACGTTTTCTGCACAAAGAGCTACCAAATAGTGTACTTTATATTTCCTAGTTCTACAATTCCGCACTAGGGGTGCTGTAATCGTTTCTAGATGGTTACTCCTACTGTTTTCAGAGGTTTTTTGCCGTACGTGTTTCCGTAATTTGGAATTTTATTTTTTTTTTTAGTTCAGCGGTTCCCCATTTGAGTGTAAAAGTTATGTATGCTGGCAGTAGAGCTTGTGTACGAGTGAATGGTGTTTTATCAAAATGGTTTTCTATTGGTGCAAGAGTCGGACAAGGTTGTGGAATGTCACCATGGCTGTTTAATATATTTATGGATGCGTGCATGCGTGATGGCAAAATAGATAATACTGGTTTATGTCTTGGTGATATCCTTGTGTGCAGATTGCTGTATGCTGATGACACTGTCCTGTTGGCAGAGAGCAAGAGTGAGTTGCAAAGTATGTTGTCCCAGATATACAAAGTTTGCATGAAATTCAGACTGAGTATATATAAGGGAAAAACTAGGTTTTTGAGAGAGGGAGTGGTAGTACTGAATGTAATATAAGTCTAAATGACACAGTGATTGACCAGGTGAATGAGTTTGTGTATTTAGGAAGCATGTTTGACAGAGAGAACAAATTGAATGGTGAAATTAGTAAGTGAGTGAATTCTTCATTGAAAGTCATGGTTGCTTTGGGAGGTTTTCACAGGAATGATGCTGTGTATGAAAGTGTGATAGTTCCTAATCTGATGTATGGCAGTGAAACCTGGGTACTACAGAAGAAGCATAGGAGTCATCATTTATGTGCTGGAGAAATGCATCTTTTAGGGGGGGGGGATATGTTCTGATCGTGTGAGGAATGAAGATGTGTTTCAGTTGTGTAATGTGAAGCAAAATGTTGTTAGCAAGGTGGAGACTAATATGCTTTGGTGGTTTGGGCATGTTGAAAGAATGAGTGATTAGATGCTTACTAAGAAAATCTTTTTTAGCTCAAGTGGCAGGAAGGAAAGGCTGAGGAAGTCGTGGGAGGAACAAATTCAGGAGTGTCTGCATGAGAAAAAGATTGAGTATGAAGTCATACTTGCCAACTTTTACGGATTTCTGCTTAATTTTACTTATTTATGGATAGAGGTGTTTTTTTTACGGATTTTTTAATGTTTCAATTGCTCAGTCGAAATATTTCAATCCCCTGCAACCATCCACTTAGATTTTCTACCAGATCTTACGAGCACTGTGTCACAAAATGATGTCATCTTTGACTCTCTGGCTTCGTGAGGTTGTGTGGTAGCTCTTTCTCTCCACAGGAGTGCTCAAATGATGTGCCGACGCTAGACACATTGCGCAGAGTCTGCGATGGTTGTCATCGCATTTTGTATTTCCACGGCTCAACTCGATCGAGCAGCCATGATATTTCAGTCCCTGTAGACGCTAGTTCATCATAGCAGTTGATTGGTCTCCTCTTTGGAGGGAAATCACAGCCAATGAAAGAGAAGGGTAAAATCTGTGTGCACAGTGTTGAACAATGTTGTTGTAGCAGCAAAATAATACTTTATTATGTGTGTTGTTTTTAGTGTGTGGTGGTGTTTCTTTGTTGTAGAGTTGAATTACCGGGAGGAGCGAGTTGTAAGTTTAGCTTTTATGCAAATCTATAAAGATGAGTACTAAGATTATATCATCTCAAAGTTATTTTCAATCATGCAACGCAAAGTTCCAATGTATCAGGAAATCTAATAAAGGTGTAAAATTTGCATTTTGCGGCATTTGCCCACAGAGGCAGAAACAATATTTTTCATCATGTAAATGGTCCCAAATGTAAAGGTAATGTGAAGTGTACTGATAGTAACTCCAAACTGACTACATTTTTTAAAACATTGGATAATAGTCAAGGAGATGTAACTCGTGCCGAATTGTTGTTTGTCTTTTTTGATAGAACACAATGTGCCACTGCCATGCTGGTCCACTTTTTTCGGCAGATGTTTCCAAAAGATGAAACTGCCAAACATTATGGCTGTGGAAAGAACAAAACGACGGCGATTGTCCACAAAATGGCTTTAGATCGAACTTCCACTTTTGTGAAACTTTTACAAGAAGGGCCTTTTTCTGCAGCATGTGGGAAAGTGATTACAATATTATATAATCCTGATATACAAGATGAAGATTAGAAGGTATGTAACATATGTAGTTTTGAATGCACTGTGTAGGTACTCTTAAAGTGAATATTTCCTTTTTACAGGAAATGTTTAGTTTGGTATTGAAACACCGCAGGTTTGCGAGGCCTAACATTGAACAAAATTTAGATTTTACTTTATGGTTTTTTAAATTATTATTTTAAACACAGATAATACTAGTTTAGTTATTGTGGCATGTGCAAAGATTTTTACTGCATATCTATTAATATAATTATGTTTTATTTTGTGGTAAATGGCATTTGCGCAAAAGTTTTACTGATGCACATTTTCCAAAGTTGGCAAGTATGTGAAGTATAGAAGATCTTGTTTGTGTCGTGTGATGGATGTCAGTGAAGCCCGAGTTATATGTAAAGATCACTGTAAATGTAGAAGTTTGATACGGCAACAGTAAGTAAATAATCAGTTAAAAAATTTCTGGTAGTTTTTCTTTTCTTTGTGGAGCTAACCTCTGAATCCGAGAGAATGGCTTCGTGATATGTATGTGCTAGAGCAGTGGTTCCGAATCTTTTTGCATTTGGGGACTGGGCGTGCCAAAACAAACCCTTTCAGGTATTTTCGAGCATTTAATCTCGTAATATTCTACATTATAATAATCACTACGTACAATTCATAATTTATATACCAGATTATTTCATGTCACCTACTTACAGAAAATATCATTTAATCTGTTAATGTTCTTTAATGGTTAAAAAGTGCAATCCATAATCAATATACCACAATATTCTCCTTACCATTAATATATTTTTTTCTGAGGTCAATGCAAAGTCTATTATGGCTGCTTCGCGATAATCTTCTCAAGCCGTGGTTCCAGCATCATTTCTGCAAGGTGCAGTGCACCATTAATGTCCATTATGTTCCTTTGCTTTGTTTTAATTTATGAAATGACTGAAAATGTTTTCTTGCAATGAATACATGGTCAAAAAAGTTACCAGTACTTTTAGAGCTATGTCGCTGAGACTTGGATATTATTTCTCCATATTACCCTAAAACTGAGTCAGAGGTTTGTATCTGAATATCGATACCAGATTGGCATCGGAAGGAAGTTCAACAAAGTTTTCCTTTTCTTGGTGAACTAGCCTGCAAGAGTTTGGATCTTCTGTGAAGAGATTAGGGATCTAAGCTACCTTTAAACTTCTGCGACAGGTGTTAAAAAAATTTTTTTAATCTAGATTTCCTCTTAACTTTTTTTTTTTTTTTAAAATTGGAGGTTTAACGATCACAGTGAGCAACTCAATGAGCTATAAGCACTCGCCCTTCTCTAATTTAGGGCCACTGGTTCCAGAGAAGGGAGAGAACTAGTGCGGGGAGAGAACCAGTGCGGTAAGACAAACACAACATCCATGCCTCACTTGGATTCGAATCCAGACCCATCTCAGACGAATAGTCATAAGCCAGCGCTTAGACCACTGAGCCACCAGGGCAGTCCCCTTACTTTGACTCCATTTAGATTCAAAAGAAAAATAAATAAATTTATCAGTTTCTCATGGACCAGCAGAAAAAACCTCTTGGATCGGCGATTGGGAAACACTGCACTCTCTAGAGCACACCTCTTGGGCATCATATGGACAAGTTTTTTTCACTAAGTCAACAAAAATTACACTATGTCATCCGTGATTTATGCTTTAAATTAATAAATTAACTCCCTTTTAGCACAGCTTTTGTAAAAAAGATCATTCTTATGTTATCAGTTTGTCTGTCCGTCCATCCATGGACACTGTATCTCTGCAACTAATCGTCCAATTTAAAAAAATATTTTTTGCATTGGAAAGCTTTAAATGTGCGAATGATGATCATTGCCTTCATGTTGTTGGTTTTTTTTTTAATGCAAAAGTTTGCCGTTAGAGGGCGTAAATACAGATGATATCAAATTCAAAATAAATTTTATTGCATATATTTGCTTCTAAATATCCGATTGAAAAAATTCTTTCTTCCATTTAATGCCATTTATAATGAAGATTATTCTGAGCACAGTTCCTTTTTCAAGTAATGCATAGATTTTCTTCTAGGGGCATAAAAGTAAATTGCATTTTCCCCAATATCTGTGCTTCTAAATGTCTAATTTGAAAAATTCGTGCATCAGAAGAATTTTTCCTCATGGGAAATGTTTTGCATGTAATTTCTAATTTTTGGTGTGGTTTGACCACCAGGGATTGTAAGTGTTTATTTCTGCTTGTGAGGTATTTACAGCAAAACCTGCTTTTAAAAGCTCGATTGAAAAAATTATTTCGTGGACCGATACTGCTCATGTTGATAAACCTTTTCCGAATATTTTCTTCTTAAAATAATGCATGGTTTCTCCAACAGGGGGCCTAGACTTATATCTTATTTTTGTCAATATCTCTGCTTCTAAGAGTCGGAATTGAAAATTTCCTTCTTTGTTGAATAGAGTTTCCGGTGTGAAATGTTTAGAAAATAATTTCAAATTTTTCAAGTAATGTATTGACTTTTCACTAGGGGTGTAAAGGTAAATTGCATTTTCCCTAATATCTCTGCTTCTAAAACTATGTTTTGAAAAATTCTTCCTTTATCAGATACAGCTACAGATGGGAAATGTTTTGCATATAATTTCTAAATTTTGGCAAAGAATGGTTTGGTTACCAGGGAGCTTAAATGTTAATATCGGCTTTTCATGTCTTTGTAGCAAAATCTGAGCTTCTAACAGCTCGATTGAAAAAATTCTTTCGTGGGTCGATACCGCTCATGTCGATAAACCTTTCAAAAATATTTTCTTCTTAAAATAATGTATGGTTTCTCTGCCATGGGGCGTAGATGTATATCTTATTTTTGTCGATATATCTGCTTTTAAAAGTCCAATTTGAAAATTTCTTTTTTGTTGGAGAGTGTTTCCACAGCAAAATGTTTCTCATATAATTTAATATTTTTCTAAGCGCACAAGTTTGCCACTAGATTGTGTAAGTTTACGCTTATGGTAATATCTGCAAAAATGCTTTTTAAGTCAGGTACTGCTAACTATGAAAACTCTTTGTGTGTATTTTCTTCCCAAAATAATACACAGTTGTGCCGCTAGGAGGCACCAATATTTAATGTGTTTTTTCTCAGTATCTCTGCTATACATCATTTAAAAATTTCTTTCAACACTGGATGCCATTTACCTTGTGGAACACTTTAGGTTAGTATTTGAGGAGTTTTATAGTTCACAGTTCTTTGGCTAGGTGGTGTTTTGTGCTTCTGTTTACAGCTGTATCTCTGTTTCTAAAAACCCTATTGAGAAATTTCTGTTTTACTGCATGTTGCTCACTACAATAGAGATGTGGAGCATTTTATCCTTTTTAAATAATGCACAGATTTCCTGCTGGGGGAGTGTAAAGGTCAAAACCTTTTTCTCACTATCTGTGCTTCCGGGAGACGTATTCTTTTTCCTTAGCCATAGCTTTTCCTGTGAAGAATATTTTTCGCCTATTTTCAACTCCCCATTATGCAAAATCCTTCTGCTAGAAGGCATAGAATTATATCAAGTTTCCTTTTGTAGATTTCCTTTTAACTTTTCTATTTGATAATCATTTAGTCTCCAATACCTTCCTTCTGCTCTGAAAAGCTTTTTGTGTGCCAGTTGTTAATTTTTGTAACATACTTTTTAGCCACTGTGTAAGTAAGTAGCTGTTTCTATTTTTGGATGTTTTATTGATTGTAGAAATCCAGATGGTTTTTTCTAACTGGTTGCATTGACTTTGAATAACTCTGATAAATTTAATTCGCATCAAAGTGATTGAAATGACATGTTCATTACAACCGAAAATTCAGTGTCATCTTTCTTGTTTATCTCTTGACTGCTTCTTCAATATTTCCACATTTAGTTACCTCCACTAGGTCTCGATTGGGTACAAGTCAGGAGATTGCGTAGACCAGTCATAATGATGTACACCTCTGGTTGTTTACCAGTTTTGCACAGTTTTCGCTTGAAGGCAAGGGGCATTGTCATCCTGGAACACAAAGTCACTGTGTGGGAATACATCAGCAGCACTAGGAAGCATTTCATTGGTTAAGACACCAATGTGTACTGCTTGCATTCATCATTCCATCAAGAATGCACAGTCTCTCAGTGCCAGATACAGCCATACAAGACCATATCGTGACAGATGTTAGGGTACTTAACAATTCACTTGGTGCACTTAGCTTGAATTCTTCACCAGGGTACTTCCTTATATATGAGGTACCATTATTTGCAGCAATGGAAAATGTCAACTCATCACTAAATAACATTTTTTCCCAGTCAGCCATCAACCAATGTTGATGTTGCTTAGCCCAGAGTAGCCAAGCTTTTTGCTGGTATTCTGACAGCAGCAGTTTCTTCCTTGCTTTACGGCCTCTGAGTCCCAAGCATAGTAATCAATAGTAATCAATAGGGCTAGGATTTTTATGATTTTGCATATTTTTTTTTTTTTTTTTTTTTGGCAATACTAAAACATTTTTCAAGTGCATACAAGTATATTTCATACAAAACTAAGCTGATTTAAGTACCTTTGTTAAGGGCACTTTTTGTGATTTTGATGCGATATGGCATTTTTTCAGGGTTTTTTTTTTTTTGTATTTTTCAGTCATTATTATGCATATTTTTGCATTTTTTTTAAATGGCATTTTTGGATGAATTTTCTTGAAACCCAGAAGCAAGACTGCAAAAACGAGGGGGGGGGCAGTGCTTGTGTTCAAAACATTTGTACATGAGTCGTATGGTGGCGCCACAGCCGTAAAAGCACTTCCTCCTCTCTTCTGTCTCTTCCTTCAAGCCAGTGATGAGCTGTTCTCCAATTTGGAGTACATGGTCATTGCCATTTTGTCGGAAGGCGAGGTTCGGTGCTGAGGAGGGTGGATAACTAACACCGCAGGCTTCAAGATCTCAGTTTGGGCAGAGAGAGTCACCGCTGATACAGATTTCACTGTATAACCCTGCCTTCCTCTCCCACTTCCCTCTAGTGTAGTGTGGCTGTAAATGAACTCGTCCAAACTAGTCTGCGCAAGTTCTACAGTAACTGGGGCTCATTGTCTCTTGGCATTTTTTGGAAGCTGCACGCGTTGTTTGTTAGCTGTGAATAATTTTTGTATAGTAATTGTGAATTTCAACACCCAACATGCCTAAAGTGAAAGAAAGTGCCTCACAGAAATTAAAACACTTCATTTTGGAATATGGCAAAAATGTATCCTCTACCAATGAACAGATACTATATTGCAAACTCTGCGACGTGAGAGTTGTCACAGAAAAGAAATTTACTGTGCAGCAGCATGTCAACAGCGGAAAACACAAACAAGGTCTGCAGCGACTCCAGGACGACAAACAGTTACAGAAAATTCTCCTTGGCTAAACCTGTGTGTCTTGAAAACATTCTGCATGTTACTAAGAATTGTTCAAAGCCTTCATTTGTGCCGATATGCCCTTGAGCAAAGTTAACAATTCGAAATTGCATGGCCTTTTAGAAAAGCACACTAGGAAGTCTGCCAGACTCCTTCACACTAAGGAAAAATTATGTCAGCTGCTTCTATAAAAACACCATGCACAAGATAAGTAAAAAAGTAGCTGACAAGAAAATCTGGGTGTCAGTGGTTGAGACAACTGACTCTCTTGGATGATATGTAGATAATGTAGTGGTAGGTACGATGGAAGAAGATGGCCCTGTTGAACATTTTCTCATCAATTGTTAACATCTAAATAAAGGGAATTTTTCTACAATAAGCAAACTCTTTGATAGGTCCTTGAGTTTAATATGGTCCAATGGCATCCAACATGACAATTTTCTGCTCTTCATGACTGCTGCTGCACCTTACATGATAAAAGCTGTTAATGCACCATCTTGAGTGGCATTGTTCAAGCCGGAGGCCCCAAACGTTCCTTTGCCACCTACTCCCATTTTAATCAGATGGGGGACTTGGATTGAAGCATGCAGCTATTACTGTGACAACTTCACTGTGGTAAAGAAGATCATTGACTTGTTTGACAGCAATGAAGCGGCCTCAATTAAAGTTGTGTACAGATTACATTCTGATCTTGAAATTGCAGGTAAATTTTCCTACATAAAGTTAAAATTAAGGATTTCTGCCTGGTTCCATTACTTCCTTTGAGGAGTCAGCAGTGCTATTAGTGGATCAAATAGATTTGATGAAGAAAGTTGTGAATGACCTAGATATTGTGACTGGAAAAGTGGGAAAGGCTGTGCAAAGAAAATTGAGCAAGTTTTTAAAAAAAAATGTAGGATATGAACAGCTGTGCTTAATTGCAGATGTGCTATCGGGGAGAAACTTTTCCCTTGGTGAAATTTCAGAAGACTTTAAACAAAGTGACGTATGATATTTCAAGTATGTTCCTGTGGTGTCAGTAGAAGTGGAAAGGAGCTTTTCAGTGTTTAAAGCTTTGTTGGTAGACAATAGAACATCATTCTTTTTTTAAAATCTGCACATGGTTTTAGTTGTCCGTTGCAATTCTGGACTGCTGAAATAAAAACTGTTTTCCATGGCAAACTAATATATTCAAATAAGTTTTTTTGTTTGTAATATTAAAACTTTCAATTTGCCACGAGAACTGTCAGGAAATGTAAGTTGCATTTTTGTCTTTTTCTTGTTTTCTTTTATAGGGCATATTTTTAACAAAAAAAAAAAAAAAATCCAGTTTGCACAGAAACTGTAAAAAGTTAAATTGTACTTTTAAGTTGTTGTTTTTTCTTTTTTGTCTTACAGAGCATGTTTTTGAGCAATAAATTTTTAGTTTGGCACAGAAACTGTAAAACAATTAAGTTGTATTTACAGGGTTACTTTTTCAACTAAAAGTCACTTGGTTACTTTTTCAACTAAAAGTTACTTTTTTTTTGTAAGGTCACTATTTGGTAACCTTTTTAATTCAAAGTTACTTTAAGTTACGTTTTTAGGAATAAACAACAAGAAACATAAACTACAATGTAATGTACGGGTACCTAGAGCAATCACCTGTTTACCTAAGGTCATCATTTTTATTCTAATTGAAATAAATTGTAGGCCTTATTTAAATTTCACTGATTGAACTCTGATGATAAGAATAAACAAATATATCTATCCTTAAGGATATATTATCTGAAGAGTTGTATCATTTTATTTTATCTGAAGAGTTAAACTTACCAATTAAACAGAAAGACGTAAAAGTTAATTACATGCTGAATTCAACTATAAGTGTTTTTCTGTTCTTTCTCTTGTGTAGAACTCTATACTGAGTTTTTTTTTTATTTTATTTTTATAGATTGATTTTGAATACAGAAAATAACATGGGAAAGTGCAAGTTTCAGACTTCATGGCTATCAAAAACAGATTGCTTCGGTGTTAAAATATCTGAGTGGTTAAAAAAGGGAAACTGAAGATCAAGGATATTGTGTTGTTTGTGAGTGCAACTTTACAGTGACTAAAGGGTTGCAGTCTGTGACTCGGCATGCACAGTCTGTGAAACATAAAAATAATGTTTTAACAAAGATGTCTCCTCTTCAACTGCATTTGTCAGCAAGAATTGGACCTTCCGCAGCTCCAATATGTGATAACCATCAATCTGGATCATCCTTATCTGTATCAGAACCAGTCAGTATTACAAGTGCGGTGCTTTTATACAGTTCAAAAGACAGTGCAATTATAGGAGAATTAATTTGGGCACTGAAAACTGTTGTTAGCAATTATTCTGCTGCTTCATGCGATAGAATAAGTGATATATTTCAGTCCATTTTTAATTCCGTTGACATTAAATGTCCGTAAATACTGTTTCACACGTTATGCAAGTTCAGCTATCGGGAGATTGCAAAAGGACGTTAACATAGTATTGGCAATTGAAGTCAAGTATAATAATAATAAGTATCTGTACTTACAATATTCATAGTGGCTGTCGGGGCTTCATATGTGCGTCATCTAAGAATGTGAATTCCTTCAATTGTGAAGTTAAAATTAATGATATTGTAAAATCTGCACCAGATAAATTTAAACGAGATGAATTTTTTACAATACAAAAAAATCCATTAACATCGATGAAATAAGAAACTGAATTAAAACCTTGTTGAATTTTTTAAAAATGAACTACAATCCTGAAGAGGAGACAATCTTGACCGCGAAGCACCCTGATACATAATGAAAACTGAAGATGAATTATACTTTTGCCAAAACCTCAAAAATAAACAATCTTGAAAAAGAAAATACAAACATACAAATCTCCCGAATGCGAAGCACCAAACTAGTTTCTGCTAACATTTATAGCCATCATCAGTGGTAGGTGCACGAACATTAGGATTACCGCACTCACTCGCTCAGGTATGCAGCTTAATCCCAATGTATGTTCAGCCCTGTCGTGTAGATATTTGCGCATCATGATTTGGGTTCCACTGCACATATCTATGGTGTTGCCATCTGTAGCCAAACAAAAATATACTAGTAGCATTTACGTAGAAATATTCAACTGTATTTTTAAGTAACATTTGATGTCACATGTTTTTTGTTAATGTTTTTCCTCTTGAAATGTTTTCTCTCCTGTTCAATAAGGTACCTCCATGCAAACTGAAGCTCTACTGGACTATTAACGTTACAGTTGTATCTTTTGGTTTTCTCAATGACTACAGCCTCGGAGGTTAGAATCTGGGCATGTGATCTATGTGATGTTAGAATTTTTGTGTTAGTCCAATCAGGAGTTACATGATTTTTGATACAATGTTGTATTAATGAAGTTTTTTCATCTTTTCTTGTCCAGTTCGTAATATGTTCATTTAATCTAGTCAAAAATCTTCTACGCGTACTTCCGATATATACTTTGTCTTTTTGGTTATCATCCGTAACTGTTGGAATGACATAAACACCAGATTTATTTAGAATTGATCTATTATTAGTAGTAGTAAGTATGCTTCCATTGTCAATAACTGTTTCTGCAATGTTAATATTGTTGTTGTAACATTCTTTTTTAAAATAGTACTAATAGGAGGTAAGTATGGAAATTTTCCATAATATTGCTGTATTTCTTTTTTAATGTTATTATCGAAACGATGTATATTGGACGTAATGTTGTTATATAAAGACTTGACTAATCCTTTACTATATCCAAATTCTTCTGCAGTTTTTTCAATCCATTTTAGCTCTTTGATCTCCAATTCTTTATTGGATGAGTGTGTCGTGGCTCTTTTAATATAATAGCGGAATGCTGCAGTCTTATATTTCCAAGGGTGTGTAGAATCTCTTGGGATAATTGCCTGTACATATGATGGCTTCCGGTATACAGAATATTCTATAATTCCGATATCCTTTTGTATAGATATATCCAAGAAGTTTAGTTGGCCATTAACCTCAATTTCTTTACTAACCTGTATAGATTGATAACAATTGTTAAATTTAGCAATGAAATTATCCATTTCAAGATTGGAGTGCTGCCAAAACAGTAAAATATCATCTACATATCGGAGATATACGTATGGTAAGTATATATTAGAATGATCTAATATACAGTTTTCAATATCTTGCAGAACGACTTCGGCCAGTAGCCCTGAAATTGGGGACCCCATAGGGGCGCCATATTGCTGTTTATAAATTATCCCATTAAATGTGAAATAATTATTATTTGCAACAAAAAATAATGCAGATACAATACTGTTTCTGACTTTATCAGTAAGATTTTCTTCATCCAATCGGGAATTAAGTCAATAGCGACATCTGTTGGAGTATTGGGATATAAAGAGATGACATCTAAACTGGCCATTGTGAAATTGGAGGTTTTAATTGTTGTTAACTTGTTGATAACTTCAGTAGCATTAGTAATACTGGCTTCATGGCTATTGTAGAATGGTTTGATGTAGTTAAATAGTGCTCTCTCTAAGTTAATAGTTGGAGATAAATGCTTATTAACAATATGCCTAATAGGTTCGCCAGTCTTATGTGTTTTTATTTTACCAAAAATATTTGGTGTACAAGCACCTACTGGTGGAATACATTTGCTTTTAATAATTGTAGGTAAGTCACTGTGATTTTTTAAATTAGCCAAGTTCCTAATTATACTGTCAACAGGGTCCTTATTGACTATGATGGCATTCAACTTATTGATTGCTTCTGTCATCTTGTTATTATATTCATCTGTATTTAAGATGACAATCTGCTTAGATTTGTCCGCCATAATACACTTTATAGCAGGGTTATTTCTCAACTTCATTAGGGCTTCGCGCTCATATGTGATTCTTGTATTTTCATTGGTGTTGTACATGTTGTTGATGGCACGGACCATTTTAAATCTTGTAGGATTTTTATTTGCATTAGGCAATCTTTGGATGACATTCTCAATTTGCGGAATGAGGTATTCCGTTTTTGGCACTTTTTGTCGATACGCAAACCTTATACCTCTTTCAAGTGCTTTCATTTGCAGATTTGATAGTTCTAAACTAGATTTATTAATATAAAGATTTTGCTTATCAATCTGTATTCTATGGTTTTTCTGGTGCTTGTCATTTATTAGATTTTCAATTTTACGAAAGTGTTTTAGTTTACACTTTTCTTGCTGTCTGTCCAAAATTGCATACAGTTTTATAAACTCAATCTTGATCTTGTTGTCCTTGTCTTCATACTGTATACTCTGATTGTACAGTTCGTAGTTTTTCACCCTTAGTTTATCAATATCTTTGTGTTTACTGCGAATTATAGCTCTCAATCTCTTTAGCTCGCATGTTTCAATGATATTACGATCTTTGTAGTTGATAGGGTTAACCCTAATTTGAAGAAATTTAGACGTAATATCATTATTCTTACAAGTAGTTAGGAAGTTCAGATGTTCAATTTCTTTGCAAAGTTTAATTCGATTCTTTTTAAAAATACGAATATCTTGCGCAATATACCAATATATTTCGCAATATATTTCAGGGCTACTGGCCGAAGTCGTTCTGCAAGATATTGAAAACTGTATATTAGATCATTCTAATATATACTTACCATATGTATATCTCCGATATGTAGATGATATTTTACTGTTTTGGCAGCACTCCAATCTTGAAATGGATAATTTCATTGCTAAATTTAACAATTGTTATCAATCTATACAGGTTAGTAAAGAAATTGAGGTTAATGGCCAGCTAAACTTCTTGGATATATCTATACAAAAGGATAACGGAATTATAGAATATTCTGTATACCGAAAGCCATCATATGTACAGGCAATTATCCCAAGAGATTCTACACACCCTTGGAAATATAAGACTGCAGCATTCCGCTATTATATTAAAAGAGCCATGACACACTCATCCAATAAAGAATTGGAGATCAAAGAGCTAAAATGGATTGAAAAAACTGCAGAAGAATTTGGATATAGTAAAGGATTAGTCAAGTCTTTATATAACAACATTACGTCCAATATACATCGTTTCGATAATAACATTAAAAAAGAAATGCAGCAATATTATGGAAAATTTCCATACTTACCTCCTATTAGTACTATTTTAAAAAAGAATGTTACAACAACAATATTAACATTGCAGAAACAGTTATTGACAATGGAAGCATACTTACTACTACTAATAATAGATCAATTCTAAATAAATCTGGTGTTTATGTCATTCCAACAGTTACGGATGATAACCAAAAAGACAAAGTATATATCGGAAGTGCGCGTAGAAGATTTTTGACTAGATTAAATGAACATATTACGAACTGGAAAAGAAAAGATGAAAAAACTTCATTAATACAACATTGTATCAAAAATCATGTAACTCCTGATTGGACTAACACAAAAATTCTAACATCACATAGATCACATGCCCAGATTCTAACCTCCGAGGCTGTAGTCATTGAGAAAACCAAAAGATACAACTGTAACGTTAATAGTCCAGTAGCGCTTCAGTTTGCATGGAGGTACCTTATTGAACAGGAGAGAAAACATTTCAAGAGGAAAAACATTAACAAAAAACATGTGACATCAAATGTTACTTAAAAATACAGTTGAATATTTCTACGTAAATGCTACTAGTATATTTTTGTTTGACTACAGATGGCGACACCATTGATATGTGCAGTGGAACCCAAATCATGATGCGCAAATATCTACACGACAGGGCTGAACATACATTGGGATTAAGCTGCATACCTGAGCGCGTGAGTGCGGTAATCCTAATGTCCGTGCACCTACCACTGATGATGGCTATAAATGTTAGCAGAAACTAGTTTGGTGCTTCGCATTCGGGAGATTTGTATGTTTGTATTTTCTTTTTCAAGATTGTTTATTTTTGAGGTTTTGGCAAAAGTATAATTCATCTTCAGTTTTCATTATGTATCAGGGTGCTTCACGGTCAAGATTGTCTCCTCTTCAGGATTGTAGTTCGTTTTTAAAAAATTCAACAAGGTTTTAATTCAGTTTCTTATTTCATCGATGTTAATGGATTTTTTTGCATTGTAAAAAATTCATCTTGTTTAATTTTATCTGGTGCAGATTTTACAATATCATGAATTTTGACTTCACAATTGAAGGAATTCACATTCTTAGATGACGCACATATGAAGCCCCGACAGCCACTATGAATATTGTAAGTACAGATACTTATTATTATTATACTTGACTTCAATTGCCAATATTATGTTAACGTCCTTTTGCAATCTCCCGATAGCTGAACTTGCATAACGTGTGAAACAGTATTTACGGACATTTAATGTCAACGGAATTAAAATATCGTAGCCACGTAAAAAGTATGTTCATAGCAACTTAGCGTAAATTGAACAACTATATATATTTCAGTCCATGTTTCCACAGTGTGTACCTGATGGTTTTCCTTGTCGAAAACTAAAGTGAGTTA
The DNA here is from genome assembly GCA_039090855.1 of Macrothele yani. Lineage (NCBI taxonomy): Eukaryota > Metazoa > Arthropoda > Arachnida > Araneae > Macrothelidae > Macrothele > Macrothele yani. Next base: position 154,019,099 of record CM076996.1, read on the forward strand.
TCTTATTACGGAAGCATTAAGTCCTTATTTTCATAACCAAACGATCAAAAATGCTCAGGGTTCATATTACAGTATTCAGTTTGATGAGACAACAAATGCAGAAAATGAAAAAGAACTTCAAATATTAATAAGATATTGGTCAAAAAATAAGGGGAAAATACAGGTTATGCACCTTGAATCTTTCTTCTTTGTCATGCGACTGCAGAAGAACTATCAAAGCATATATGCTGGCCTTAGAAAAATCAGATTTGTCCTTAAATCACATGTTGTTGTTAGGAAGCGATGGACCTAACGTCAATATAAAAGCGCACAGACTAATTAATGAAGTGTTGTCTGTTAGAGGTAGCCTCATTAACATTGGCACATGCAACATACATGTGGTTCATAATGCTTTCCTGAAGGGTCTTAATGAATTAGGAGAGGAATGTTCAGACATTGGTATTACAGTTTTCCATTTCTTTGATGGTTTTCCAAGTAGATGGGAAGATTACACCGAAGTACAGCAAGAAATGAATGTGCCAAGGAAGAAATTATTGAAGCATGTGCCATCAAGGTGGCTGACCTTGATTCTTGTGAATACCTGCTTGAACAAAGTCCTGCTCTGGAGAAATATTTCTTGAAATTTATCCCTAAAAAATGTGCAGCCCTAATGTCAACTAGAAAGTTCAAAGTTATCAGCTCATTCCTGAAAAAAAAAAAAACATACAAAGCTGAACTGACTTTTGTCATGTCAAGTGCTGATTTGTTTACAGGATTCACGAAGAGGTTTCAAAAGCAAGAACCGCTCATCCGTATTTTGTATGATGAACTGAAAATACTCTGCTGCTCTCTTATTGGTCGCGTTTGCAAGACTGACGTATTAAAGAAACTGAATGCATCATGTTCATGGGATCAGGAACAAATCTTTCAGTCAGGCAACCTTCTTCCATTAAAAGCTGTTGTGGTTAACCGCATAGTGGAAGCTTACATGAAAGACTTGCCAGAAAAAGAAGTCATTCTGTTTCTAAGGGATGTACAGCAACATTATATTTGCCAGTTGTAAACATCTTCTACAGAAAGCATTGCTATCTGTATCTACGTCTGCATCTTTTCTTAAACACATGCGTTTTCTGCAGCCTAAGAAGAAAAATTCAAATTGCAGCGTTACAGATATGGATATTGTAAAGATTGCTAAAGCTCTTCCCATAGATATTCCCACTGACATCCTTCAAGATGAGTGGAAAATGCTACAGTTAGAAAAAGTTGAAGCAAATAAAAAGTCTCCAATTGATGAGTACTGGAAAACATACATTAATCTCAAACTCCCTAGTGGCATGCTGAAGTATCCAAATGCAGACGTGCCAACTCTCTGGATTTAGGAGGGAGACTCCGGATAAATGTCAAATTCTCCCAATTTTCGCTGATAATTAGCCGTTACGATGGTCGAAATTCCATCAACCACTGCCTTGGATTGATGCAGAAGAAAAAGATTTCGAACCGCTTGTGAAATCTTTTTCTTTCTGCGTTGATGCAAGACGGCATTTACAGTCATCAGTATTGTACTTTTCCTCTCCTCAAATCTGCAAAAAATGATCAAATGATCATATGTAGAGGATTTTAGGAAGGGAGTGTCTGACCCCAGGTCTTAAACAGCCCTTAGAAATAGGAAACTAGGAGATTTGGGCTAAAGTGCCCGATAGGAAAGTGACACGGAAGCGAAGTAGAAAGGGGAGGAAGACGCCCTTATTTATTACCAGAGGGCCAGTACCCGGGGTCTGACGTCTTAACGTGCCCATCAGACACACGGCGGATATTCAGTGGATCAAGCGTTTGTACCTGCCTGGGATCGAACCTGAGGTCCTTTCTGTGGCAGTCACGAACGTTGCCCACTAGGCCACCCGCTGCCCATCTGCAAAAGAAAGCCACTCCTGGTGGTGCAGTGGTCTATTTTATGTTGGTTACAAACACACTCGCGCACCAGCTGTGACCTACTTATCGTTTAACGTCTCCCCGCTCTTAGCTGCCAGCTCTGTTTGTTTTCTTCAGAGTTTTGCAGCGTGCGTTTCAGTTTTACTTTACTGTGGAGATTTTTATTTCTTGTTTTGCACTATGTTTATCTCTTTTCCCTTCTTCGTCGCATTTTGTAGAAGATTAATGTGCTCCTTTGTTCATCTCTAATTGTGAATCTGTTATTGTCAGCTTTGCTTTATCTTCTATTGTAGCATTTTATGTATACTTAGTTTGTGAATTTTTTTATTTTTTTCTCATTCCTTTCACTTACTTTTTGCGGGAGATTTTTCCTTTTGCATGACGCCACTTTTGCGGTTTTTAATGTTTTATTTTATGTCATATCTTTGGCAATTTTTTCTTCTTTACATATTAGCTGTTATTGTCTTTGCTGCATAATAAAGTTGTGAAACTGAGTGCCGGCTTTCAACAAATTGTCCGAGATGGGTCCGGGGTCGAACTGCAGTGGGGCATGGACGTTGCATACTTGCTAACTTTTACGGATTATCCGTAAAATTTACGGATTTCTGCTTAATTTTACTGATTTACGGATAGAAGTCTTTTTTACGGATTTTTTAATATTTCGATTGCTCAATCAAAATATTTCAATCCCCTGCAACCATCCATTTAGATTTACTACCGGACCTTACGAGCGCCGTGTTACGCGACGATGTCATCTTTGACTTGCCGGCTTCATGCAGAGCCATCAAGCATAACGATGGCTTCTCTTCGCGGCGGCGTGCGGTAGCTCAACCTCTCCACGGGAGTGCTCAAGTGACGTGCCGACCAGAGTTCTCCAAAATGCATAATCTAGTTACGCGTCTAGTACGCATCGAAATTTTATCAACTCGTAAAAATACGCATCAGGAATTTTTCTCGACACATAAAAATATGCATCTGGAATTTTTCTCGCCGTGTAAAAGTACGCGTCATGAATTTTTCTCGCCGCATAAAACTACTCGTCGAAGAATTTTACCAATTCGTAAAAATACGCATCGGGACGGTATTTCGTCTTTCAGAGACGGAAGTAAACGAAATAAAGATTTTTTTCTGTAATCGTACTTTCTTTTTCCTGTGATGTTGCCTCTGTCCAGTATTGTTATATATCATTTTATTCTGTAAATATTTGTATTTCAGTTTGAAAATGGAGGAAAAATTTCCGAAAATAGAAATTCGAGGGCGAAAAATTTCGCTGTGATCTTTAGGCATGAGAGTGCGACGGCTTCGGAGAATTTCTCCTTTTCCATCATAATTTGGGTTATCCACGAGATCAAAGCATAACTGAATAGAAATTTTGGGGCAATTAGTAGTAGTGGAGGATGTTTTCCGCCTGAAAATTTCTAAACTTCCGAAAGAGGAAGTTTCGTCTTTCAAAACTTTCAGAAACGGAAGTTAGACGCAGTGAAGATTTCTCCCGTAATCGTAATTTTATTTTTCATGTGATGTTTCCTCTGCCTTGTATTGCTGTTAAATATCATTTTATTTTGTAAACATTTGTATTTCAACTTGAAAATGGAGGGAAAATGTCTGAAAATGGAAATGGGATGTAGCAAAGATATTCCCTGTAACTGTAATCCCCCCCCATGATGATCAGAACATGTATCCTGCATTCTGAAAAATACCCCCCAATACCCCCGCCCCCCAAAAAAAGATTTTGCATTTCAGTTAAACAGGGGAGAGGGGAGTGTTCGAAAACGAAAGTGACGAAGCTGAAAGATTTGTAAAATGATGCATGGTGTTCAAAAGTATTTATATTTTCAAAGTTACACTGTTCATCTTTTGTCTAAAATAGTGAAAGCTGTCATGCATTCATGATAGATAAAATTGTCATCCAAGGGCATTAAAAAAAAAAGACAATAATAAAGAAATGGGAATGGAAACAAAGATATCAGCAAATGAAAATTTTAGTTTAGTATTGAAACACCACAGGTTTGCAAGGCTAACATTGAACAAAATTAAGATTTTATTTTGTTTTTTTTTAATTATTATTTTAAACACAGATAATACTAGTTTAGTTATTGTGGCATATGCAAAGATTTTTACTGCATATTTATTAATATAATTATGTTTTGTTTTGTGGTAAATGGCATTCACGCAAAAGTTTTACTGATACACATTTTCCAAAGTTGGCAAGTATGATGTTGTATTTGTCTTACGGCACTGGCTCTATCACTTCCCTGGAACCAGTGGCCCTAAATTAGGGATGGGAGACTGCTCATAGCCCACTTAGGTGCTCACTGTGGTTGTTAAACCTCCAACTAAGAAGAAGGCTTGACACTTCCACATTTGTTTTGACAGATACCTCTGTCTCTCTCTCTCTCTCTCTCTCTCTCTCTCTCTCTCTCTCTCTCTCTATTCCAACACTGGAAAAACTGCTGACAGTTAAGTCCAGAATGAAAGAAAATGCTTTGAACAAAACTTTTGTAGATCTTTGTTAAAGAGAGCTAAATTGGCTACTGTACATTCACTAAAATAGGATAAAGATTAATTATGATTAAATAATGTATCAAAAATTAAGTACATATCTTGTATTATTATATTAATGCTATTAATTGTATCTGGTTGACAACTATTTTCACTATGCTTTTTATTTTGCGTATAAACATACAGTCTGCATTTAGAATAACTTTTTAAACATTAAAAATGCTATGTACCAATAATACTACTTTTGGAAAATTGCTCCTGCATCTGAAAAATGTTGATAAAAAATAGCGCTCATGTGATTTTTTGAGCTGTAAAAAATTCCTGATTTTTAGATTTTGAAGGCATGTTTGACTCTGTCTCATGGGAGAAGAGATGTTGAGAGAGGTTTCTCTCAATCTGGTAGAATTTTGACTGATGACAAAGCATCCATGTCAGTGCGTATGTTAAATGCACGAATTAATATTCAATGTGCTTTAAAAAACTCTTCAAACAAACCAGGATTAATCCCAATCACTAGGGAACTACTGACTTTGGCAAGATCTGCCCACTCTTCCTACATGACACATGTAGAGAATAAAAGAATAGAGCAGCAGTTGAACTTAAAAAAGAAGGAAGAAGAAGAGAGAATGTTCCAAGATCATAGAAGAAAGTGAATTAGAAATTAAAAATAGAAAACAGTGTATTGAAAAACTACAAGAAGATCTGAAGAGAATTAAAAAAGATCGTAATGAGAAAAAAACAACCAGTGACAAGCTTTTTGAAGAAGTGCATTCGAAGTTAAAGAAAGCTTTGGACAGAAATGATCTTGGGGAAGCAAAGATTGCCCAAGCAATGCTTGAAGGAATGCTAGTTGTAAAAGAACAAGAAAATCTCGTTTCTAAAGAAGCAAAACTTATGCAGAATAATTTAGATAAGCAGAGCACCCGTCTTATTACAAAATTTTCCAGAAAAAATAAATATTTTTGGTACATTGTTACTAATTAAATCTACTAATTATCACTGTAAATGTTCAGTCCATTATTTTTTGCAATTATATTACTTTTTCTATTCATGTGTTATTATTAAGGAAAATCTAAAGTATTAAGCAGAACTTATGCAAAATAATTTACATAATTATTACCAACTTTTTCCATAAGTAATAAATAATTTCAGTGTATTTTTTTCATAAACTACATTTGTCACATGTTTGCTCCATATTTTTATAATTAAATTACTTTCATGTTCATGTATAAGTATATAAAGTAGTTTAAAAAATAAAATAGAAATAAAGTGGGTGGATCGGATGGCTATAATGGGTGATGAGGAGGCCATTAATGATATATATATATATATAATCATCATTGTCAACCAATATCAATCCACTGCTGGACGAAGGTCTCCCCAAGTTTCCTCCACAACGGTCTGTCTTGTGCAAGTCCCCTCCAGGTTACTCCCGCATACTTTCGAATTTCATCCACCCATCTCCCATGTGGTCTTCTTCTGGGTCTTTTCCTGTCCCTTGGAATCCAATCTAAAATTTCGGCGGTCGATCGATGGTCTGTCCTTCTGGCAGTACGTCCAGCCCATTGCCATTTCAGGGATTTAACTCTGATCATGATGTCTTCCACTCTTGTCATTTTTCGGATCCACGAGTTCCTCTTCTTATCTCTCCTGGTTACACCAAGCATGCACCTCTCCATGCTGCTTTGAGTTGTCTGCAGCCTTTGTATGTCTCTTTTAGTTAAGGTCCATGTCTCTGCACCATACGTAAGCACTGGAAGGATGCATTGATCAAACACTTTTCTTTTAAGACATAATGGCATATTGCTCTTGAAAATTATGCTGTTTCTTCCAAAAGCTCTCCAGGCAAGTTTTGTACGCCGATTACTTTCTTCATCAATGTGACCCTCACTTGATATCTGCTGTCCAAGATAAACGTATGTGTCTGTTATCTCCAGCTTTTCTCCATCAATCGATAAATCTTCATTTCTTAAAAAAGCATTGAACATCACTTTTGTCTTCTGAAAGTTCATTTTTAATCCCACTTCTTTACTCTTGTCAGCAAGTTCCTGGATCATACTCTGCAGATCTGATGGGGTAGTTGCAAAAATGACTACGTCATCAGCAAATCGAAAGTGAGTTAGATAATCTCCATTAATCTTTATCCCCTTGTTTTCCCAGCTCAGCTACTGAAAGACACTCTCCAATGTAGCATTAAAGAGCTTCGGAGATCTGGTGTCACCTTGTCTCACTCCCTTTCCTACTTTTATGTGTGCTGTATTCTCAAACAGCCGAATCTTTGCACTTGCATTTTCATAGATGTTATTAATAATATTAATGTATGCATCTTCAATACTGCAGAATTTCAGAGCCATTGTAACTGCTGATGGTTTCACCGAATCAAAGGCTTTTTCTTAATCGATAAAAGCCATGCACAATATTCCCTCATATTCCCTCGCTCTTTCAATTAGTTCTCTCAGTACATGGCTATGATCTATTGTGCTGTAGCCACTCCTGAATCCAGCTTGTTCTCTCGGTTGAGCCATGTCCAGTGTTACCTTCAAGCGGTGTAAAAGAACTTTAGTGAAGATTTTATAAACCACTGATAGGAGGCTGATAGGTCTGTAGTTCCTGAGATCCTCAATGTCACCTTTTTTATGTAGCAGGATCATTGTAGCGTTGTTCCAATCCTCAGGAATCTTCCCTTCATTAAGGCATCGAGTGAAAATTTGGGCGAGTACTGTTTCGATTTCTCCACTTGCTTCTTGTATGATGTCTACAGTAATTTCATCTTCTCCTGGAGCTTTTCCCTGCTTCATGTTCTTGATTACATGTGCAACTTCTGCTGGGAGGACTGGAAGAACTCTGGTACCTTTCATGATGTCTGGAGTACATGTATCATCCCTTTCATATAATTTGGAGTAGAAATCTTTCACTCTTGTCAAAATTTCACCTCTATTTCTTGTTACAGAACCATCTTCTTTTCTCAGTGCCATAATCTGTTTTCTTCCCTTACTGACATGTCCCTTCGCTATCTTTAGGCGTCGGTTGTTTTAAATTGCTTTCCTCACTAGTTCACAGTTGAATTTCCTTATGTCTTCAGTGATACTTTTTCGCACTGTCTTGCATAGCTCTATATATTCCACTTTGGAAGTCGCATCTTCTTTAGTTGTCCTCATCTCTCTTCTTTTTTGCATCAACATTTTGGTTTTTCCTGATAATTTGTTCACTTGCAACTTGTTCTTAGACCCAGCTAATTTTGTTGTTGTTTCCATAAGAGCTTTGGTTACTTTTCTGTTAACTTCAGAAATATCCACTTCTTCCGATGTTAGGCCTTCTAAAGCGGATAATCTGTTCTTCAGTTATTATGTTATTGAGGTATTATGGTGTTTTTTAAGGTTGGTTATGTCAATACATTTCGTTTGTCTTATGAGCTTGCCACGTTCAAGTTTCGTGTTGAGATGCATCTTACATCTCACCAATCTATGGTCACTACCTGTGTTGTGAATTTGTTTAGCACACTACTCTTCTATGACGAATTTTTCGTTACACATAATAAAATCAATTTCACTTGTCATCCCATTTGGATGTCTCCATGTCCATTTCCTGTGTGGCTTTTTCTTGAAAAAGGAGTTCAAGATGAAAAACCCTTCTGCCTCTGCAAACTCAACGAGAGTATTTCCACGCTGGTTTCTGTTGCCGTGACCGAATTTGCCTACTGAAGTTTCATTCTGTTGCCGTTGCCCTATTTTTTCATTGAAATCTCCCATAATTACCTTCAAATGCTGCTTACCTTCATTATTTAGATGACGAATTTCTTCATAAAATTCTTCAATTTCTTCTTCAGGATGACTTGTGGTGGGTGCAAAAGTTTGAATTATCTGAGCCTGGTATCTTCTCGAGAGTTGGATAACGAGTCGTGCAACTCTGTCAGAGGAACTTTCAACTTCTACAACTTTATCCTTCAGTTTCTTGTTTATTATAAATCCAACACCACTAGTTTTGCCAGTATCTGTCCCACGATAGTAGAAGAGATGTCCACTTTTCAGTTCCATGAGATCTTCTCCTTTTCTCCTTACCTCACTTAGCCCGATGATGTCCCACTTGATCCTTTGTAGTTCCTCTTCCAATTCAAGAAGCCTTGAATCAGAAGATAGGGAGCGTCCATTATACGTAGCCAAGGTCAGCATCAGATGGCAGCCTAGTCCGGTCCTCCGGGGATTCTTAGCACCCTCTGCCTTCATGTCGCACTGGCCGCTGCCTTGGCCAGGTACATTCCAGCTGCCGGAGACTGAGGGCCAATATTTTAGTTGTGGAGTCATTTTGGAGGGGTTTGGCCATAACTCGCCACGCTGGCCAAGCGGGTTGGTGAGTGTGGGGTAGCATTTCCTCTAATCCCGATGGTATAGTTATACCGCTATTGGCGGTCGTCAGAGCCCCTTTAGTTGGAACAGGATGCACCACGAGAAGGCGGGGTTGACATTTGTCTAGGAGAGGCTGTGATGTTACGCATCAATTGACCTTACATCCCATATATATATATATATATAGTACATAAACAAAAAAAAAAAAACTTTATAAATAAATTATTTAACACAAGAAAATTAGACAAAAAAGGCTAATACCATGAGAAGCGCCGAAGGCAGCTAAACCTCATGTAGTAGCTTATATAGAATGAAAATATTACAGAACAAAAATACAAAATTTCAAAACAATTGCATCATCTCAACACTAAACTCGAACGTGGCAAGCTCATAAGACAAACAAAATGTATTGACATAACCAACCTTAAAAAACACAATAATACCTTCAAGTTGGAACTGAAGAATAGATTCTCTGCTTTAGAAGGCCTAACATCGGAAGAAGTGGACATTTCTGAAGTTAACAGAAAAGTAACCAAAGCTCTTATGGAAACAGTAACACAATTAGCTGGGTCTAAGAACAAGTTACGTGTGAACAAATTATCAGGAAAAACCAAAAAGTTGATGGCAAAAAAGAAGAGAGAGGAGGACAACTAAAGAAGATGTGACTTCCAAAGTGGAATATATAGAGCTATGCAAGACAGTGCAAAAAAGTATCACTGAAGACGTAAGGAAATTCAACTGTGAACTAGTGAGGAAAGCAATTGAAAACAACCAAAGCCTAAAGATAGCAAAGGGACATCTCAGTAAGGGAAGAAAACAGATTATGGCACTGAGAAAAGAAGATGGTTCTGTAACAAGAAATAGAGGCGAAATTTTGACAAGAGTGAAAGATTTCTACTCCAAATTATATGAAAGGGATGATACATGTACTCCAGACATCATGAAAGGTACCAGAGTTCTTCCAGTCCTCCCAGCAGAAGTTGCACATTTAATCAAGAACATGAAGCAGGGAAAAGCTCCAGGAGAAGGTGGAATTACTGTAGACATCATACAAGAAGCAAGTGGAGAAATCGAAACAGTACTCGCCCAAATTTTCACTCAATGCCTTAATGAAGGGAAGATTCCTGAGGATTGGAACAATGCTACAATGATCCTGCTACATAAAAAAGGTGACATTGAGGATCTCAGGAACTACAGACCTATCAGCCTCCTATCAGTGGTTTATAAAATCTTCACTAAAGTTCTTTCACACCGCTTGAAGGTAACACTGGACATGGCTCAACCGAGAGAACAAGCTGGATTCAGGAGTGGCTACAGCACAATATATCCTATCCACGTACTGAAAGAACGTGGGAATATGAACTTCCATTGTGCATGGCTTTTATCGATTATGAAAAAGCCTTTGATTCGGTGAAACCATCAGCAGTTACAATGGCTCTGAAATCCTGCGGTATATTGAAGATGCATACATTAATATTATTAATAACATCTATGAAAATGCAAGTGCAAAGATTCGGCTGTTTGAGAATACAGCACACATAAAAGTTGGAAAGGGAGCGAGACAAGGTGACACCATATCTCCGAAGCTCTTTAATCCTACATTGGAGGGTGTCTTTCAGTCGCTGAGCTGGGAAAACAAGGGGATAAAGATTAATGGAGATTATCTAACTGACCTTCGATTTGCTGATGATGTAGTCATTTTTGCAACTACCCCATCAGAGCTGCAGAGTATGATCCAGGAACTTGCTGACAAGAGTAAAGAAATGGGATTAAAAATGAACTTTCGAAGACAAAAGTGATGTTCAATGCTTTTACAAGAAATGAAGATTTATCGATTGATGGAGAAAAGCTGGAGATAACAGACACGCACGTTTATCTTGGACAGCAGATATCAAGTGAGGGTCACTTTGATGAAGAAATTAATCGGCGTACAAAACTTGCCTGGAGAGCTTTTGGAAGAAACAGCATAATTTTCAAGAGCAATATGCCATTATGTGTTAAAAGAAAAGTGTTTGATCAATGCATCCTTCCAGTGCTTACGTATGGTGCAGAGACATGGACCTTAACTAAAAGAGACATACGAAGGCTGCAGACAACTCAAAGCAGCATGGAGAGGTGCATGCTTGGTGTAACCAGGAGAGATAAGAAGAGGAACTCGTGGATCCGAAAAATGACAAGAGTGGAAGACATCATGATCAGAGTTAAATCCCTGAAATGGCAATGGGCTGGACATACTGCCAGAAGAACAGACCATCGATGGACAGCCGAAATTTTAGATTGGATTCCAAGGGACAGGAAAAGACCCAGAAGAAGACCACATGGGTGATGGGTTTATGAAATTCTAAAATATGCGGGAGTGACGTGGAGGAGACTGGCACAAGACAGGCCGTTGTGGAGAAAACTTGGGGAGACCTTCATCCAGCTGTGGATTGATAATGGTTGACGATGATGATGATGTGTGCGTGTGTGTGTGAGTGTGAGTGAGAGTGAGGTATTGGGAAACTTCCCCACTATAGTTCCATCGAATCACAACACTTAAATAATGGACGGGCTGGACGACCTCTGAACACACATATATTTAATCTGTTGTACACTTACAATTGATATAGAATACAATAACAACAGAACCTACTTGTTCCGCTAAGAAATACAAACATGGCGAACACCAATCGAAAACACTTCAGCACGCCGCCCAGTCTCGGTGTTTACACTGCAGAACTCTTTGTAGCTCTAGTTCTTGTCTCTCGAGGCATGTTTTAGTGACGCGCCGACGCTCACGCCACCTGGCGGTCGTTCCTCCGCGTAGCTATCTCGGCATTTCACCATTATGACATCACATACCGAAAACCCAGTCTCGACCATGCTGACTAGGCGCTGTCCTCAGCGGCTCCTGCATCTGGTAGTGTTCTGGGCATTTAGACAACAAATGAAAATAGTTAAATAAAACACATACTCACAGTCATTGAAAAAAGAATTGAAAGTCCTTCAGTGACCCCCTGTAGGCCATGGCTTCATATGGTCCGCTGCAGTAGATGTGTTGTTTGGTCCTTCGTGGTTTCCCACTTTCTCGACGTCGTACCGATCCTTTGGCTTCACTGCCTTAATACGATAAGGGCCAAAGAACCTTTGGTTGCAGCTTTAACCCCGCACCGAACTACGTCCTCTGTTGATGTCAGCATCCAATTTGCATGGCTAAGTCTCTTAAGCACTTTATTGTCTCTTTTCGATGAACCATATGATGGCCATCCACTGCATTTACAATAAGCGACGGATTCTGTTTCTTTATGATGCTGGATTATCATGGACACTTTAGAATGCTGACAATCCACTTTTAAAGCAATTTGGCAGAGAGGAAGACCTTCTCATGCAATGTTATGATAGCGTAATGGTCAGCAACACACGAAGTTTTGCTCTCCATCGTAATAGGCACGTGAATCAGTTTTCTGCCTATATATAGCCACACAGAGGATAGAAAATAAGCAATAATAGTTCAGAACTACTGAGCTGCATTTGCCTATAAAGTTTTGGCCTCTGACTGGTCAATACAGCTGAGTTCTTGATCCTGTCTTTATTTCAACCCAACGTGGTGTATTTTGTGGTACCATACAAGTCATTGCAGAATTCCAACTAAACATAATATTGAAAATTTGTTTTTTTTATTAGAAATCTGCATGCATTTTCCTTTCATTTGGTATATAATATTGGTTAGTACCTCTTTTTTTTTTTTTTACATATTTTATTGCTATTCAAAGATGTTGACAACCATGTTGAGGCAGGTGTTGCAAGACTTATGCACAACTCTGAATTTCCCATGTAGCAGAATCCCTGGAAATTTTAAGTAACTTCTGGCTACAAGAGCAGCTTTTAGGTTAATTTGTTCTGTGTGGTTTTTCTTAGTATTTAAAAACTGAGCATCATTGTATACTTTCTTGGGTTTTTTTTTTCTGTACTATACATTTTATTTTTGTCTTCATACATCATTAAATTTTACGTATATTACAGTATAGTTCTTCAAAATCACTTGGGATGAATTTTTCATAGTACAATGCACTTCTAAGCAAAGATCTTATATGTTTGCTGTGAGCTTTGCAAATTAGATATCAATTAATTTCTTCAATGTTAGATGTTTTTGAGGGGGAAAATGGAAAATATAGTTACTCTGGGTATGTGTTTTTAGATGTAATAAAAATGTTGATTAAATATAATAAAAATTTTGTTGTTTGATGATGTAATTTGTCCAATTTAGGCTTTTTCTTTAAATGTAGTACTCACAGTTTTGCACAGTGATAATCTTTTCTCACTCATGAATGTTGACTATAATGATTGTTTCTAATAATATTTCAGTGCAGCATTGATCTTTTGACTGTTGCTCAGGCATATGTGTTTTTTGAAAAACTTATCCTAAAGGTAAGTAACTCTATAAAACTTTTAAGTAAAATGTGTCCCCTAAGATGTTATTTTAGTTATTGTTTAAAGTTTGATCAGGTGATTTCTTATGTGGCTGCGCAGCCTATATTACTATATCTGATTCATATTTTACTGTGTTGCTTATACTGCTGATTTCACCTGATCTTTACATTCATTTTTGCTGTTTTCAAGATTTAGAGAAAGCATACAACCGAGTAAATAGGATACTTCTGTGGAAGGTACTGAATAAATATGGTGTTACTGGGAATCTATTTAAAAGTGTAAAAGTCATGTATGCTGGCAGTAGAGCTTGTGTACAAGTGAATGGTGTTGCATAAAAATGGTTTTCTATTGGTGCAGGAGTCGGACAAGGTTGTGTAATGTTGCCATGGTTGTTTAACATATTTATGAATGCATGCATGCATGATGCCATGATGGACAATACTGGTTTATGTCTTGGTAATATCTGTGTGTGCAGATTGCTGTATATTGATGACACAGTTCCGTTGGCAGAGAGCAGAAGTGAGTTTCAGAGTATGTTGTCCCGGATGTACAAAGTTTGTATGAGATTCAAACTGAGCGTAAATAAGGGAAAAACCAAAGTTATGGTTTTAAGCAAGGAACTGTTAGCACTGAATGCAAGATAAGTCTAAATGGCACAGTGTTGACCACGAGTTTGTGTATTTAGGAAGCACGTTTGACAGAGAAAACAAATTAGATAGTTAAATTAGTAAGTGAGTGAATTCTTCATTGAAAGTCATAGCTGCTTTGGGAGGTTTTCACAGAAATGATGGGTTCTCAAGAGAGTCCCAAATGGCTGTGTTTGAAAGTGTGATTGTTCCTACTCTGATGTATGGGAGTGAAACCTGGGTACTACAGAAGAGATATAGGAGTTGTTTGTGTGCTGGAGAGATGTGTTACTTACTTGGGGTTTGTGGGAAGACACGTTCTGATCATGTAAAGAGTGAAGATTTGTTGCAGTTGTGTAATGTGAAGTAAAATGTTGTTAGCAAGGTGGAGACTAATATGCTTCGGCGTTTGGCCATGTTGAAAGAATGAGTGATGGTATGCTTACTAAGAAAATCTTTTTAGCCCAAATGACAGGAAGGAAAGGCAGAGGAAGGCCAAGTGAGTCATGGGAGAATCAGATTCAGGAGTGTCTGCATACGAAAAAGATTATGAGTGTGAAATATAGATCTTGTGTATGTCAAGTGATGGATGTCAGTGAAGCCTGAGTTGTATGTCAAGATCACTGTAAATAAAGAAGTTTGATACAGCAACAGTAACTAAATAATCAGTTAAAATTTTATCTGTTGGTTTGTATTTCTTTGTGGAGCTAACCTCCGAATCTCAGAGAACAGGTGTGTGTGTGTGTGTGAGTGAGTGAGTGAGTGATGCATGGAAGGATCAGATTCAGGAGTGTCTGCATGAGAAAAAGATTATGAGTATGAAATATAGAAGATCTTGTGTACTTCGTGTGATGGATGTCAGTGAAGCCTGAGTTGTATGTCAAGATCACTGTAAATGGAAAAGTTTGATACAGCAGCTGTAAGTAAATAGTTAAAATTGTATCTGTTAATTTGTATTTCTTTGTGCAGCTAACCTCTGAATCTCAGAGAACAGCTTTGTGGTTGGTATGTATGCACATACTCTCAATAACGATAGCAAATAATAATATCCTCAACATTTGTCCACTATTCAGGAGGCTAACTTCTGATCCCCCCTGTAAGTTCACTATACAAAAAAAAAAACATGTACATTATATAATTAAAATGATATTTTTTGATTAAATGTTTCAGTTTTTGCTTTTGTTTACAGTGGAAAACTAAGTGCACATATGTATAGTACACATGCAGTCTTTTCATTTTAAAATACAGTACACACATTTTACATATTTCTATGCATGTTGCAAAATATGAGAGTTGTACCAAAAGTAATGCAAAAGTGGGCATAACTTTTTTATTAACTGACAGAGGTCATTCAAATTGTGCATGCTGGTAGAGTAACTCTTTCTCTATAGAAAGGTACTATTCAACATATTCTGCATCACAAGCGATGCTTTTGCGCCATCATTGAACCAAACTCTCGAATTTTCTTTGAGAAAATTTAGGTGTGGAATGTTGTACTCACTTCTTTACAGCTACTTTCAACTTGTCTGCGTCATCAAAAGGTTGTCCCCAGAGACTGTCCTTCATTGGACCAAACAAGTGGAAGTCTGAGAGCACCAGATTTGGGGTGTATGATGAACGGGAAAACCACCGACCAGCCTAATTTGCTGAACGCCTGATTTGTTGCCAAAGATATGTGTGGTCTCGCATTGTCATGGTGTATGTGGATCTTTTCAGATTCTTGTTCGGTCTCTTTCTCCTTATGGCTTCTCTAAGCTTCTTGAGTGTCACAATGTACCAGTTGCTGATCACGGTGTGGCCACGTTCCAGAAAATCAAGGAGAACGACGCCCCTGTCATCCCAAAAAACAGTCACCATGACTTTCTGTGCTGATTGCTGGCTCTTGAACTTCTTAGGCCTCAGTGAAGAGGTGTGACACTATTCCATGGATTAATTCTTCATTTCCAGATCGTAAAGATACACCCATGTTTCATCCCCTGTCACCAGATCGGAAAAAAATGTGTCTTCATTGGCTTCAAACGCTTCCAACAGATCAGTGCAAACTTCCACCCTTCTCTCCTTCAAATCGGGTGTCAACTGCCAAGGTACTCACTTTGCACACACTTTCTGATACCCTAAGTCTTCCACCAACTTCTGTAGGGCGTTGTGACCACAGTCCAGTTGTGCAGTAGGCTCAGGGATTGTGACTCATCTCTCCACGTGAATCAATTCATCCACTCACTGACAATTTGTGTCAGTGGTCGCAGGTGATGGTCTCCCATTGCGTGGTTTGTCTTCAATGCTAGTTTCCCCTTCTTTAAACTTTATCTATCTGTACACATTGCTGTTGTCAATGGTGTCATCTCTGTAAACATTCTGTAGCCTTCTGTGGATGTTGGACATCCTGCAGCTTTCCTTTGTCAAGAACTCAATGATGGCACATTGTTTCTGCTTAGAATCCATTATTTACCTGCAATGAAGAAGAAGGGTTACTATAGAGGAAGAGTTACTCTACCAACGTGTAATTTGAATGACTTCTGTTGGTTAATAAAAAAGTTATGGCCACTTTTGTGTTACTTTCAGTACAACTCTCGTATGTACAAAAGGTGAGTCAAAAGTTTTGCAATATTTGCTTAAACTCGTGCTGTGGCGGGTATGTCACGTGTTTAAACTAGTTCAAGTCGTGCACTGCAGTCAGTCGAAAGGGACATAAAGTCGTAGTCATTGCTGTGAACAGCATTGCATGTTGTTATTCTGTCAGTGGTTGGGACGCCTAAAAGATGAACAGCCACAACCGGCTAATTAGGGAACTTTTGCTTTACAAGCTTGAACTAGACCATAATGCTGCTCAAGCAACACGAAGCATTTGTCATGTGAAAGGGGAAGGTTCTGTAGACCACAACCAGATAGTTCAAGAAATTTCGCTCAGGTGACAGAAATTTTGATGATCAGCCAAGGTCAGGTAGGCCGTGAACCATGGATTCGGAGGCAGTACGCCAGGCTGTAGAAGCAAATCCAACAACCAGCACTCGGAGATTATCAGGCCAGCTGGGCATGTCACAGACCACCGTGGTTCTTCAAGACCTTGGCAAGGTCTACAGGAGCTGCCGCATTGTCTCTCATAAATTGATGCCAGCTGAAGCAAATCTCTGAGTGGAAGTGTGCACAAAACTCTTAGAAAGCCTGCATAATGTATGTTTCATCAAGAGAATTGTCACGTGCAATGAAAAATTGGTCTATTTCCATAATCCTAACGCATAACGGCGGTGGTTGAGCCCAGGCCAGCTTCCAGAACCTGTTGTCAAATGTGGGCGCTTCAAGCACAAGGTGATGCTCTGTGTCTGGTGGAATTTCGAGAGGATAATCCATTACAAATTTGTTCCAGATGGTTGGACCATCAACACCAACCTCTACTCTGAACAGCTGGAACAGATGTATGCTGTTTTGGAGAAGTACCTGGCACTGGGGAACAGAAAGTGCACTCTTCTACAGCAGAACAATGCTCGCCTTCATACCGTACGAATGACCTGGCCAAAACTCTCAAAACTCTGAGGGCATCGAACTGATGCCACACCCAGCATATAGTCCAGACCTTTCCCCATTGGATTACTACTTGTTCTGGTCCATGGCGGCAGCTGGGGTGAAGGAGTTCTTCACCTTGAAGGACAACAACTGGTGCTTTCATGGAATCGAAGAACTGGCAAACAGATGGCTAAAGACAGTGCAACTCAATGGCCTATACTTTGAATGCTAATCAGCTTCCGTTGTAAAAATATGTATGAAGACATAAAGTGATTCAAATATTGTAAAGCTTTTGACTCACCCTCTGTACATAACAATTAAGTATGTTACACCCTGAATTTTGAAATGTAGATACTTTCTTCTCATTATTTAATTAAGTCAGTCATTAATTTTTGGCTGCAAAAAAAAGTATAATGAAAGCATTTATTCTTTTCCTTTTGTAATTCATATCCTTTTTATCAGCATGTATTTTCAAATTCATCAGTAGTGCTAATCCCTCCGAATCTCATTTTGGGTTCAAAAACTTTTGTAAATTCTTCACTATGCTTTATGAAGTATTTAAAGTCCGTGATGGTTGTACACCTCTTCTACAACTGCATCAGATGCTTCCTCAATCAAATCTTTTTCATCAAATGTTTGCAAAGCATTGAACTTGTACACATCATCTGTTCCCTCTTCGATACACAAATCTTTATTGACCACAATCAAACCTTTTGCATTTCCTTCAGAGTTTAGTGTCTTCCCACTTGTTTCTTATCACTTGTTTGACTTTATTGGGCTAAATAAAAAGGTGTAAAATTTGGGATGGTGGAATCATTGTGCCATACCTCCTACAAAGATACTAGAATGAGGCTAATATTAAAGGTACAAAAAATAATTGGAACTGTATGTTTGTCATTGGAAAGGTACTATGTTTGTATTTGTCATTAGAAAGGTACTGAAGTGAGGTTAAGTGGCATTATTGAAAAAAATTCCACATCGCAAAAATTGTGCTTAAGTTCATGAAAAAGTAATTTCATTTATGTTTCCCAAACCCAGTAGATACCCTGGAAATACTCCGAGCCATAAACTAAATAATGTTTAATTCTAGATATTTGTTATTTACAATCAATTTAGCATTTTTGTTTAATTGAGCGGTGTGTGTGCTGCCTTGCACGACATTTACAACACTGTCTTTGTGTACAAGTATCTTACATCGTACCGTTGTTGCATGATAGCCCCAATACATTGCTTTTTAAATTTATTTTAAATGATGGATTTTTTGTGTTGTAACCAACTTTTAATGTATTGTGATTTTCTGATTAATATATTTAGTAGTGTTTGTCATATTGCATGTATTTGATTTGCATATGTCTCAAAGTTCTCTGTTTAAAACTTAGATTTTATAAATTGCACTCTTCAAGTAATTAACCTTTCAGAAATTTTTGTATAATATTCTGGATATAGCTAAAATGGAGTTATGCCTGAGGTATTTTTGTGAAGTTTTACCATAGTATAATTACTTTTTGGCTTATTACCCTCCTGAATTCAATTTTGTCTTACCTGCAGATGTTGATAAATAAACAAAATAGGAAGTTATGTGCTGGTGCTTGCATATTATTGTCAGCAAAACTAAATGATGTCAAAAGGCAAGACATGAAAAATTTGATTGAGGTAAGTCCTAGCAATAATGAAAATCTCATACACTGTATAACAAGTGAGCACATGTTATATATAATGTTTGAATGTATATCAGGCAAACTTTTTGACATGTCATCTGACAAAGTTTCCAGCATGATTTTCTGCCACTTATAGTAACTCTGTGGAAGCATCAGAAATAATTGCAATTGCTACAAGTCTTCAAGATTGTGCAAACTGATACTAGTTCATGCTGCAGTAATGGGACCAGATTCAGCAGTGACTGCAAAAAGAAAATATAGTGAGTATGAAGTACACTGCTTGACATAGAAAATGCCACACCATGAAGAAATGTGCAAATGCGACGAAACTTACCACACATGCAGACAAGTAGGTGTGAAGGAAATGATTCAGTTTCAGCAGGATAATAGTAATACAGTGGGTGAGGAGACAGTATAATGTAGCCTGAGTCAGTAGGTTCTATGACTGCCATGCTGGACTATACATTGGGCTACATGGCATGGCATCTAGTAATCTGCAGATGGTGTCCTGAGGTATCATTGACCATACTTCATTGACCTTTGTCCACAAATCATCGATATTACGAGGGGGTCATGAAGAAGCATCAAGTCATCTGCCAATGACATTCCACACTTTCTCTATTGGGGAGAAGTCTGGGGATCATGCTGTCCAGAATAGCATCTGGACACCTTGTAGGCACTGTCTACTGATGTTAATAGTGCTAGGGTGGAAGTTCTCTTGTTGAAACTGGTCATCAGGGATATCACAAAGATATGGCAACAAAACCTCATTGATATATCATCATGCTGCCATTGTACCCACTATGCATATGAGTGGCGAACAGCTGTTGAAACTGATAGCGCCCCAAATCATGATACCAGACTGAGGTGCCATATGATACGATGCTCATAAATGGCAGCAAGATTAGCTCAGTGACTACATTGTCTCCAGACTCTCGATCAGCAATCATTGGCACTGAGACAGCAATGAGACTCATTGCTGAGTACGACATGGTTACATTCGTCCCACATGCATATCTTGTGTGGCACCACTGAAACCTTGTGCAACGATTTGCTGTGGATGGTGGCAGTTGTCACAGTGATTGGCGAGAGTGCAAACCTGCCTCAGCCAATCTGCGATTCATGTTGATACTGGGATGTCCATAGCTGCCTGTACAGAATGTCTTCCACTGTGGATTAAAGGGTTTCTACAGCTTGCCATTGAATACAGCCATTGATGCATTCAGATGTCCACCTGTGTGCACACCTTCCTCCAACCACTATCACTACATATGGCAGACAGTTGTTGCATCCTGATACATTTCTGCCGTGATGCAATGCAGGAACCAATCAGCTGTACATAGCCCTGTGATGAAGCCTTTGGTAAAGGTGTCTGTGTGATGGTAGAATTCCTAGTGATGCCCCCAAACATTCTCACTCTTTTAATGTGCTTTCACCACCAAGATCGTTCCAATGCAGTGGTCCACATGCTCGGGTGAGGATGACCAAATTTAGGTATGCTGAGCTGTTTTGCCCTTTTATCTCTCTCACAAATCAAGTGTTTGGTTTGCAACTGCAATCATTTACATAACCCAACTGTTAGGACATACCCATCAATTTGCATGGTTCTTCAACAAATACTTCCTGATCTAGCATTTTCTACATCTGGCAGTGTGAGATGCGTGATCGTGTCAATGAAGATCAAATTGTGTACCAAGATAAATGGTGACTTTTGATTCTTCAGCAATAAGCAAAATCTAACACCATTAGTAACTTTGATTTGGCAGATGATCTTTTCTTTGAAGAGCTAACCTCTGAATCTCAGAGAACAGCTTAGTCATATGTATGGGTTAGTAGAGTAATCTGTGATAAGTATTCTCAACTTATCTGTCCCATTGTTGATTTTGTTATCCTGTGAGGTCTGTTTGTGCTCATATTCGTAGTTTCAGTAGCTCCTAAATTGAGGTCACCATAATGTAAAATGGTTCCACAGGACAGCTGCGAGATAGTGAATGATTCAAACCTGAATGAACAGTTAAGGTATATGTTTGGTGTATGACTATATTGTTTGGTGTATGACTATATTGTTTGGTGTATGACTATATTGTTTGGTGTATGACTATATTGTTTGGTGTATGACTATATTGTTTGGTGTATAATTTCACTGTTTGTACTCAATCAAGTAGTGTGTGGATGAAATAGAAGTATGTTACAGTTATCATGGAGGACAAAAGATCTATGCACCTTGAGTGGAGCATAAGTTTCATGCTTCACATGTTTCAGGGTTTTCAGTGGCAAAATAAAACTTGAGAAATGTTATTAATTCTACTGCTGTGATTTTTTTGCATCCATAGTCACAGTTTTCAGAGATTTACTTTATCAACACCAGAGACTCGAATGCAGATATCAGTTCCTGGATTCTCAATCCAAGAAGGTTAAATTTTTCAAGTTTATTAGAGATTTTCACTTTGGATGGCAGTTTCTCAAGTCATTACAGACTATGTTTATATGCTGAATGTTTTTTTGTTTTGTTTTTTAATTTATTTACATTAATGAAGACAATAATTCTTAGGACATCATCATTGTTCACCCACATCTGGAAACAGGTCATCTGCATATTCTGTGATTGGGACATGTAGATATTCATCTCACATGCTATTCCATGTCTTCTCCACCTTGTCATCCCCTTCATTCTTCATTCTAAATTTCTGCCATAAAGTATGTGTTCATGCTTTATATTGTCATCGTACTGAATTAAGAAATTTTCATCAGTTGTGTTTACAGCAGAGATGCAAGTGTTACACACTAGAAAGGAATTGCTACACTCAGTCCATGAAGGATCACATCTGCCTATTATCAAAAGAAACTGCATTCCATGGATATTTGGAAGCAGGGTAACTTGGAAAAGACCCATGCTAACAGTTGCACTTAAAGCAGCCTTGTTGGCATGGGCTAAGTGCTATAGACATTTGACTACAAATGACTGGAAAACTGTTATCTGGTCAGATGAGTAACATCTGTTTGTGTTCTAATGGGGGCAAGGTGTAGGGTGCATCACAGAAGTGATGAAGCCTTTCATCCAGACTGTGTCCAAGGTCTTATTTAAGCTGGAAGGGGATTTGTGATGTTATTAAGATTCTTTCTCTGCCATGAATTAGGCCCATTAGTTAAGGAATCAACCTGTTTAAATAATGTAGACTGTATGGATATTCTAGATGAGCAGGGGTTGCCCATTTTTTTATCATTTGTAGTATGAACACAACATAGGCTTTCTAATGTTACAAGGTTAAAACTGATTATAATTAGCATGAAGTAATGTGGCGACACCTGGACTGGCCTACAAAGTCACCTGATTTAAATGCCATTGGAAACCTTTGGGACTATGTGGAACACAAGAAGAAACACTGAAACAGGTATCAATGCAATCTAGCTGAATTAAGGGTACTGTTGTTGGACAATTGAGCGAGAACTGATTTAGACTATATCTGAAGACTGGTGGCATCCATTACTACAGTAAAACTAGAATACCATAGTTTCTGTTATTATTGATCTACCACACTTGTGCAGTAGTCATATATACATGTATAACAATATGTCGGGAGGATATTCCTATTCGTCTCTCCATACTGCATAAAACGTGCAAGCCAATACCAGTATAAGTATTGCAGGCTACTCGCTTTTCATATTCATGTCAAGTAGTCATACATTTTAGGGAACATTCCCTATGCGCAACTATGGAATTCGGTCCAACTCCCGACTCGAGGATGTATAAATAGTATTGCTATTTCCTCTCAGAATCTATTGACATATAATTTAAAATTTGAAACTTAAGTAACTTTAAAAAAATTTAACACAATACAAAATCCGAACGCCTAACTCGACAAAACTTAAAACTCGCACATACCACTTTCATTCCCAAACATATCACAGCCAAGATACATATGCACAACTTTCATTCAAACACCCTTCATGACGAACACTATTACCCTTTAACACAATATTTTAAAAATATTTCAATTAAAAAACCTGAATATTAAAACTTCATATCCGCTTACCTTGGGAGACGGCCACACCTTGAGCGCTTTCACACTGCACTGAGGGCATCTTCAGGAAAGGCCGGAGCTCTCAACTGCTCAGCTGCCAACTGCAAAGTGAACCCCCAGGTCGTTGCGCACAGTCACGCCGATGGTCTCCACGTCATCGTGGTTCATAGCGCCATCTATGGGAAAATAGCTACCTTGTAAACTTTACCTAATTACTAAACTGCAATCCCCCCATTTACTTTAATCAGTTCTTTCCATTGGTTTGAAATTATGTTTGGATCATTAAAATTACATACTCTGTCTATTTTTTTTTCAATTAAAACTGATTTAGCCATGCATAAATGTCTTACAACTTTTTATAATTTTAATTTGTTCAAATTTTTTTAGGAAATTGTTTTTGATACAGTATTGTATAAGTGCTGTCTTGGCCTCTTTCTTTTGCCAATTTTTCAAGTGTTGATTCAGTTGATGTTTTAATTTATTCCTTGTACTATCTATATATGACATAGAAGGATTATTGCTAATAGGAATTTCATAAACACCTGATTTTTCTAATAGCTTTTTCTAACCTCTATTATTTAATACAATATTTTATATAGTATTTACACTATTTCCCAATTGAAAGTTAAATTTAATACATAATTTATTAATTTCAGCTGAAACATTTTTAGTGTAAGGAAAAGAACCTATGAATTGAAGCTGCTTGTTCTTATTTACTTTCTTTTGTGCAATTACCTATACTTATTTTGCAATACATTGCTATACTTATTTTTCATCTCTAAAGTCCACCTGTCAAAATCTCTAGTTGGATACCCATAAGCCTCAGAAATCTTTTTAACATATTTTAGTTTTTTGTCTGTATAAAAAATCATTTGAGGAATGTGTGAATGCTCTTTTAATTAACGTCTTAACACTATTGTTTTTATGAGACTTGGGGTGGAAAGAATCAAAAGGGGATTTTATAAATGCCAGATTTTTACAATACCTTTTTTGTTGTCTTTATCATTTAATACAATTATTTTAATAGTATTGACATTGTCGCCCAACTGTAAATTATATTTAATACATAATGTATCAATTTCAGCTGAAATATTTTTTAAATAAATAAATGGTTCTACAAACTGAAGTTTCCAGGACCATTTCTTTATTTTTTAAAATATTTCAGCTGAAATTGATAAATTATGTAGAAATATTTCAGTTGAAATTAATAAATTATATATTAAATATAATTTACAATTGGGCAACAGTGTCAATACTATTAAAATATTGCATTAAATGATAAAAAGACAATAAAAAGGTATTGGAAAAATCTGGCATTTATGAAATCCATATTAGTAATAATCCTTGTATGTCTTACATTGGTAGCACAAAAAATTAATTAAAACATCGACTGAATCAACACTTGAGAAATTGGCAAAAGAAAGAAGCCAAAGACAGCACTCACACAATATTGTATCAAAAATAAACAATTTCCTATATGAGGAATTAATATAAATGCTGTCTATGCACGATTAAAACCTGTGAAAAGTAACAACTTTACAAGTTAAAAATTATTTATTACATTAAAACTATTACTTAGATAAAAACACATTCGATCTTTTGGGCCTGCATCAGACCCATCTTCAGATATGACTACAAAAAAACGGATGATAAAAGGTCTTTAAATGAAACAGACGCCAGTTCATGATGTGTAATATGTGCAGACCTAATGCTCCATAGTTCACTGTGGCATTGACAGAACAGTCATTGATGAGATTACGATTCAAATGTCAGTGGGCTCAATTAAATCATCATTATCAGCCGTGGAAATTAAGAATTTCCTTGGCTGGGGTCCCTGCTCTCTGCCACTCTTGCAGAAATTATTATGCAGACCTTGGAAGATAAAGTTCTGAGTGAGTACCAGGCTGGGCTTTCCTTCTATATTCGGTATGTGGACAGTATTTTGTTTTGGACCCACTCTAGAGATGAATTGGCTTGTTTTGCTGAACGTATGGCTACTAGAGCGGAGACAGGCTGAGCCCGAGCCCGAAAGCCCGAAGCAGAGCCCGGGTCCGAATCGGGCTTGGGCTGTAGAATATTTACTGCGGCTCGGGCTCTTAGAGAGAGGGAGATCGAAAGAATTTTTTTTTTATGTATAAATGTGATTTTATATGATTTAGCAAATGAGACACTTTATAGTTGGTAAAGGGATTATTTAGCAAATGAGACACTTTGTAGTTGGCTTCGGCAACTGGTTCTGATTGGGGAGCACGCATTCGAGATGGCTATTTATTCTGGGCTTGGGTAGAAAATGCCATAAGCCGCGCATTAGTGTGTTTCTGCAGGGAAAAAAAAGCTTTTTCAAGAACTATAGATATTGGATAGTTGATAGCTTGCCGACGATAATTTACCCCCACTCCCCTATCTCTACGCAGTAGCTTCCTGCTAATTATATTTAGCAACGTACATATTTCAGCTTTTTCAAGAACTATAGATTTGGATAGTTGATAGCTTGTCGACGATAATTTACCCCCACCCCCTATCTCTACGCAGTAGCTTCCTGCTAATTCTATTTAGCAACGTACATATTTCAGCGCATTATGGCGGGATAATATTAGCAATATTTGAGCAACATACAATTTGTAGCACGGCAGAATCATTTTGGATGGCCGGCCACCCGAAGCACTCAGGTGGAAAGGAATGGTCAAAGAAAATCGTACAGTTACACTGTAAAAATAGATAGAGGTTTCTTCCCCACTCCCCATTTGAGAAATATATTGGTTAATTGCAGGAGGAGAGAATGGAAGTGTGGAAAAGGAGATGTTTTTTATTAATGGTTGAACAGGTTAGCCAATTTTCAGGCTCGTTCGGGCCCGGGCTCTATCTTTCAATATAAAATGTGGGCTCGGGATGATATACCACGGGCTCGGACTCCGAAAATGGAGCCCGAACTCAGCTCTTATGTCTGCTCAGTACCCATCTATTAAATTTACCCTAGAGGTCGTTATTCTAGGATTTTCTGTTGGAGCTGAACCCTATTTTAAACTCCAATATTCTGTTTACAGAAAGCCTTCCTTCTGCACTGCTTTAATTCCACTGTCATCTGCCCACCCCTTACATTATATTTATTATCTTCGCTTTACTTTATGATATGTCGGGTGTTCACCCTCTCATCATGTTTAAGACTATGCCAACTGGAAATTAATAAAGTAAAGCATTTAGCTAAAATTCATGGTTATGCAGACTTTATAGTAGATAATATTCTCAAGAAATTAAGGAGGTCAGGTCAATCTACATTGAAATGGGAAGATGACCATCGCAGGTTTGTGGGATCTATTACTTTTTATCCCGGTGTCACCCCTATCTTACAAAATATTTGTAGGCGCCACGCTTTTGACTTTGGCGTCAAGACAAATAATATTTGATGATTAAGAAGGGTCTAGACCCTGAGGAACCGGCTGGGGTATATATTGGCTCCACCCATCGCACGTTAAAAACCAGAATTGTGGAGCATAAGTATAATATTCTGTATAATGATAATACACCTCAGTATGTCCCACAGCCATGGAAATTCTTAATTTCCAGAGCTGATAATGATGATTTAGATGAGGCCACCCACATCTGAATCATAATCTCATCAGTGACTATTGTGTCAACATCACAGTGAACTATGGAGCATTAGGTCTGCACATGTTACATGTCGTAAACTGGCATGTATGTGTTTTATTTAAAGACCTTTCATCATCTGCTTTTTGTAGTCACATCTGAAGATGGGTCTGATGCAGGCCCGAAAGATCTAATGTGTTTTTATCTAATGATTTAATGTAATAAATAGTAGTTTTTAACTTGTAAAGTAATTACTTTTTACAGGTTTTAATTATGCATAGATGGCATTTATATTAATTCCTCATTTGACGATTAGCACGAAATATTTTATTTTTAATTTCTTAAGTTTGAACAAATAAAAATTATAAAAAGATGTAAAATGGAAAAACATTTACAAATGGCAGAATCAATTTTAATTGAAAAAATAGACATTAGAGTATGTAATTTCAGTGATTCAAATATAATTTCAAATCAATGGAATGAACTGATTAAACTTGAGAAAAAAAAAAGGAAAGAAAAAAAGGAGGTAGGGAGTGAAGATCAGCATATACGTAATAGATAGCATGTAGAATTTTTTCCTAATAGATGGTGCCAAGATTGAGATGATGATGAGACTATCAGAGTGACCGACCATGGCAACTCAGGAGTTAACTTTGTTGCAGGCAGCTGAGTTATTTAGAGCTCTGGCCTTCCTGAAGGTGCCCACAGCACAGAGCAAAAATGTTTGAAAAAGGCCATCTTCCAAGGAGAGTTGATATGGGTGCTAAGAATTTTTAATATTCAAGTTTCTTTTTAACTAACTTTTAAAGAAGTGGTTCAAGTTTGTTTAGTTTGTAGTGTGTTATGTTTGACTGAAACTGAGTGTGTGTATGAGTATATGGGGTATGTTACTTTTAAGGTGAAAGTAGTGTGTTTGTGTTTGCATGTTTGTCATAGTGTACGTTTTCATGTATGTAATTTATTTTAGAGTTACATAGGATTTTAAGTAATAGCATTAATGTTTATAAAGTTTAAAGAAGAAATAATGATAGTTTGGCATATCCTCATATCGAAAGTTGGGCATAGTTTTTGGTACACGTGCATGAAACGTTAATTACGAGGATCATAATGAAAGTTCTGCACATGTTAATCTAAAACGGAAGCAGATAATACAATCGGGAAAATGATTACGTCATGTCATGTCAAGGTCAGAATCACAGCAATACAGTGGTGTCAGAACAACACACTATCATTTGTTGTGTGGACATCGGAGGGTTTGAAAATGGAATTGTGCAGCTCCTCAGGTCGAGTTACAGTGTTAGACCAGCGCTCGTATGTGAAAATAGAAACTGTGGGGAAAAACTCCGACGCAGATCCACACTGCCTTGCAAGAACTTTGTGGAGAAGGAACTCTTGATCGAAGCACAATTTCTTGCTGGGAATCGCACTTTTGGGAGGGCCAAAGCAGCATCAAATATGATCACCGCTCAGGTCGATCTTAAATGGCAACTGACAAATCATCTGCCACCATTGTTACAATGCTTCTCGAAGAGAATCGCCGTTTGCCTGTTGAGATTGCTCATCAGGCAAATTTGTCCACCATGTATGTCGGTTCACCGGATTTTGACCGACTCGTTAGGAAAAAGAAAAATCGCTGCCCTCTGGGTGCCCCATCAACTCGCCCCCAAGCAGAAGGCAAACAGAGTGAGCATAGCACAGGATCACCTCGACAGGTTCGAAAGGGAGGGTGACACCTTCCTGAACAGAATTATCACAATTGATGAAACTTGGACCTATGATTTTGAGCCAGAACCAAAGTCACAATCAGCAGAATGGAGGCATCCAAGTTTCCCACGCCCTCAAAGTGTCGTTGGCAACAATCCAAAGGCAAGCAAATGATTATTTTTGCGTACGATGCCCAGGGTGTTGTGGTCTCTGATCGAGTGACAGTAGGGCAAAATGTCAATGCACAATATTATCGTGACTTTCTGAGTACAAAGTTGAGACCAAAAATTCCTCAAATTCGCCCCAACTTGTTGAAAGCAGGAGCGATCTTGCTGCATAACAACGCATCGTGCCATGGTGCAGTGTTGGTATGGGGACTTTTGTTGAAATATGGCTGGGGAACTTTATCCCACCCATAATACAGCCCTGATCTCAGTCCACCTGGCTTTTATCTTTTTCCAAAGTTAAAAAATTGGCTCTGTGGCATCCACTACGAATCGCTGGACGAACTGTCATTAGACATGACCCGAGTAATATGACAGCTCAACAAAGATGGCATACTACGGGGCATCCAGGACCTACCTCACCACTGGCAAGCTGTCATTAGCAGCAGAGGGAAGTACACTGAACAGTAATAAGGTAAGTTTTCTCCTTACTTCACACTTTTCTCAGAAGTGGGCAGTGTGCAGAACTTTTGTTAGGACTCCTTGACGTGATTATGAAAGGTAAGTGTCCTATAGTATTCATATTAGGCTTAATTTGCATTTTTTTTTTTTTTTTTTTTTTTTTTGTAGAATGGAAAGTTGAATATGAATATTCTCCTCACATATCAGTAAGCAGATTTTAAGAAATGGAAGATGATGGTGTAATTAGTATGTTCCCCCTAAAGCCACTGAACATCATCCTACTGAATCTAGTGTTCATTATGATGAATCTGTCAAAGAAGAAACACTTTCATGCATAGAAGCTGTAGCAGTTCTCTCAAAACTTCAAAAGGGTTTTTTTTTTCTTTTTTGAAGAGCAGAGTGCAAATAATAAAACAAAAGATGATGATAACACTGCAGTATTTGTTTATTCAATAAAACAATGATGGATGGTGTTGCAGAACTTGACAAAGAACTGAATAGAAATTAGCACTGCTAAATATAATCATAAGACAATTCATCACTTTTTCAAATCATTATAAACTTAATTACTATGAAATAATATTAAAAAGCACCAATCACTTACCCTAAAGATCATGGTAATTTCCATCAACAACACACTTCCAGCACGTCAATTATCGTAATATTGTTGGCCTTCAAAGGTTTACAGACATCTTGCTTACGATTCCTTCTTCCGGGGATGAAACATCGTATTTTTTTTTTTTAAGCCATATGAGATGTAACTATAAGCTTGTCAATTCCATAAAAACCACACAAGCATACTACTCATTCATACAATTCAATTAAAAACTGTGTACATATTTACAGAACCTTACATTCCTAGGTGGTTAAACCTTTGTCAACTGTGAGTAACAAACTGCTCCTTCTGTTTCAAAACCCCTGTCACTCCCAATGCAAGTGTCGCACTCATTCAGCCCCTCACACACAATCCTCTAGCGCTTTCAACAGACTACTGTCGTCATCAGGGGGCAGGTGTGTCTCACCCGCCCACCACAGCTCAAGTGAGCAGAGCCATCGAGGCACGGGCCCCAGTCGCAATCTCTGAATCATTGTGTATCGGCGCCATCTATTGTCATTGCTGCTCTTTTTTCCTTTCTAAGCTGTTGTTCAATTTTTATTAGGACCTTCCATTGTTCGTTTAAGTTGCTAGGCTCATTAATGTTGCATAATCTTGATCTGTTTTTTTCAATTAACACTGACTGCAATTCTTAACTGCCTTTCGTTTTTACAGCTCTTAATAATTTTAATATCCTCAAACCTTGGACATTGTTGATTTTCCATACAGTATTGGGTTAATGCTGTCTTAGCTTCTTTTTATTCCAATTATTTATATGCTGGTTCAATCTATACTTTAATTTATTCTTGGTGCTGCCTATATATGACACAGGTGGTTGCTGGTTTATAGGGATTTCATAAATTCCTGCTCTATCTAATTGGCTGATTTTTTCATTTTTAATCACTAAATTTTTTACAGTAAGTACCTGATTTCTTCCTACCTGTATGTCATACTTGCCACAAACTTTATTAATTTCTGCTGAAACATTTTCTACATATGGTATTGCCCCTACATATTTTACAAGTTTTTTATCAATCTTGGCTTTATTGTTAGCTTGAGTTACTTCATAAATCCATTTTTTAATACCTGTTTAGGGTAACCAAAATCATATGCAATTTTTTCAATATATTCAATTTCTTCTTTTTTATATTGTTCCATTGATGAGTGTGTTAAACTTCTTTTTAATTAGTGTTTTAACACTATTTCTTTTATGTGTTAATGGATGCAATGACTGAAATGGTATAAGTACTGGGATATATGAAGATTTTCTATGCACTCTGAATTGCATATTATCATTTGTTTTAATTATCAAAATATCCAAAAATGCCAAAGTATTGTCATGTTCTTGTTCTACTGTCAGTTCAATAGATGGATAAATTTCACTATACTTTTTTGTCAAGTCCTCAAGTTCATCATTTTTTAGCCTGGACAACAGAAAAATGTCATCAACATATCTGCAGTATATCAGTGGTGGATCTTCGAGTTTACTTATTATTTTTTCCTCTATGTCACTCATTATAATTTCAGCAAATAAAGTTGACAATGGTGACCCCATAGGTCCACCATAATTTTGTTTGTACATCTTGTTGTTAAACTGTACAAAACAAATGCTCAGTTGCTCAAGTCCAGTAATATCTCGAGTGCCATCACATATGACAGAAAAAGTTGAAGGATTCTGTAACTGGATTGATTCAGATATGCCCTTAACGATAGTGTTTCCCATTATTTGTATAATTTCATCACCAGTTATGTTTCTGAGACACCCAGTTATTCAATTCAGGGCAGTCTTCAGCTCTAAGTTTCATAAGTCTATCAAAATTTCCATCTTCAGACGAGTGTCCTCGTAATGAAATACCCTGTCTAGTTAGGAATTTAATTGATGAAATTACAGACACTAAGCACTTCCTAGCTATTTTTTGATCAGTTTGATTGGGCACTTTTTAGGAATCAATAAGTGATTCAATAGGCTTTTTTTATTTGAGAATAGGCAAGAAAGTCTTGGAAATTTGAACCAGACTTCTTGTGATTTCTAAATTTTTCTACTGCTTTTTTTACAATTTTGAAACCCCACTGTAGTAAATGCATCATCACATCTCTTCATAAGTGCTTTAGATGGGCAGTTCAAAACATAGTTGTGGCAATAAAAACACATAATACCTTTCACTTCTGGAGCGTTATGTAACCAGGGAAACTATTCATACCATTTAGTCTGAAAAGCGAGTTTTCTACCAGAAAGTACTTGTACTGGAAAAACATCACTTGGCATGGAGAGGTTTCATTTTTCGGTTTTGATCATTTCCCCTAGGTGATTCTTGAGATGACTAAATAATGTCTCCTTTACGTGATTCACTTTCAGACTGAGAGTCTGTTTCTTTTTTGTGATGATTCTAATTCCAGGAATTGTGGTTCTGCTCCTAAAACTGATGGTGCTGCCTCTTCCTCTGTTAATATTGTTTCGGATGAAGATTCTCCTTTAGTTCCTTCTGTTGACTGAGCACCCAGGCATAATTTTTTAGAATTATTGGAATGCAACCAAAGGTCCAAAGTTCTTTTTTTCGACATTTTGACATTCATCATTCAAGTTTCTCTTGAAAGAAGTGAAAAAAATGAAGCAATACATTCAGAATGAGAGGATGTGACTTTGCTGAATTTCCACAGAGCAAAAACTAAACTTCAGCAGTAAAAACAAAGCCACCGCTTGTGTTCTGTGGCGCTAAAGCGAGTACAAGAGTAAGCAACATAACTTAACGGCCGAGTGCGAGATCCCACGAATTCTCTGCTTGTAGCGCCATTTGAGAGCAGTCGCCAGCTGTGAAAACAGAAAGTGCGCAATGCATTGTGGGAGCTGGAAGAGCAGCACTTGGCTGATGTCACGTCATGCCCTTATTAGAAAGTATACATAATGATGACTGAACTGTGTGTAGACCACCCACATTATCCAGCAAATCCCCTTCCTTATGTGATTGAATTACACACTGAAATTTAAGGAACCATAGTATGAAACCAAAAGTTCAGGGGGACTCGTCCCCATACAATTCTATGCCCATGATATATATATATACAGTGTGATGCCAGTTTGTTAGCTACAATTGCCCTCATCAGATAAATGTACACTTTCATACACAGCCATGCGGGACTCTCTTGAGAACCTCCCAGAGCAGCCATGACTTTCAATGAATTACTCTCCTACTAATTTCACCATCCAATTTGTTCTCTCTGTCAAACATGCTTCCTAAATACACAAACTCATTCACCTGGTCAATCACTGTGCCATTTAGACTTATATTACATTCAGTAATTCAGTTCCTTTCTCAAAAACCACAGTTTTGGTTTTTCCCTTATTTATACTCATGAAATTCAGTCATATCATATCACTAAGCTGTTCTCTGAGATTCAGAGGTTAGCTCCACAAAGAAATACAAACTACCAGATAATTTTTACTTACTGTTGCCGTATCAAACTTCTCCATTTACAGCGATTTTGACATACAACTAGGGCTTCACTTTCTTTTTAATCAAGTAAGTACATCAGTGTGGGGGATTAGCCCACAGCTGACGGTTCCAGTTGGTCATTCAACCTAAGGATTCTGGAACAAAACCCAAACTAAGATCGCCCGCCTCATGAAATTCAAACCGAGTATAAATAAGGGGAAAACCAAAGTTATGGTTTTTGAGAGAGGAACTGGTAATACTGAATGTAATATACTCATAAAATAAATGCCACAGTGATTGATCAGGTGAATGGGTTTGTATATTTAGGAAGCATGTTTGGCAGAGAGAACAAATTGGATCGTGAAATTAGTAGGCGAGTGAATTCTTCATCGAAAGTCATGGCTGCTTTGAAAGGTTTCCACAGGAATAATGGGTTCTCAAGAGAGTGAAATTGTAATTGTTCCTACTCTGATGTGTGGCAGTGAAACCTGGGTACTGCAGAAGAAACATAGGAGTCATTTGTGTGCTGGAGAAATGTGTTACCTACGGAGAGGAGGAGGGGGGGGTTGTAGCAAGACACGTTCTGATTGTATGAGGATTAAAGATGTGTTGCAGTTGTGTAATGTGAAGCAAAGTGTTGTTAGCAAGGTGGAGACTAATATGCTTTGGTGGTTTGGCCATGTTGAAAGAATGAGTGATGAGATGCTTACTAAGAAAATCTTTTTAGCCCAAGTGGCAGGAAGGAAAGGCAGAGGAAGGCCAAGGAAGTCATGGGAGGATCAGATTCAGGAGTGTCTGCATGAGAAAAAGATTATGAGTATGAAGTATAGATCTTGTGTACGACATATGATGGATGTCAGTGAAGCCCGTGTTGTATGTCAAGATCACTGTAAATGGAGAAGTTTGATATGCCAACAGTAAGTAAAAATTATCTGTTGGTTTGTATTTCTTTGTGGAGCTAACCTCTGAATCTCAGAGTAAAGCTTAGTGATGTTTGTATATGTATGTATGTATGTATGTATGTATGTATGTATGTAAGTAGCATTCAGTTGAGGATCAGAATGGGGAAAACAAGTGATCTGAGCAACCTTCAATGTGGTGTGATACTTGCCACCAGGCGTGCTGCTTTGAGCATCTCCCAAATGTTAAGTAATGCAACAGTTATATCATTGTCTCTTACTGTATCACAAGTTTTTCTTTATGCACGTTAAGTGGGCTATGTTTAACTATAGTGACATTAAATAGAAATTAAAACGAAAGGCATGAATGGTTAACCAAAATATTTGTATTGTAGTATATCTCCCAAATGGCTGCCCTGTTGTGCTTTTCATGAAAATCTGTAGCAAAGGTTTACTCTGAATGGTGGGACATGCAAAACTTCCAGAAATCTGCAATCCTGTGGGCCAAAGCAGTTGGTGGATCAAAGAAGACTTGCGAGAACTATGCAAGTGAACAAATTGGCCACAACCCTGCAAATCACTCAACATTGATGTGCTGAGGGTCAACTCAGAACTCACCAGGTATCAGATCATGTGAATGGGCTACAACAGCCAATGACATGTTGCTTTTACAGGAACTGAAAAATAAACCAGACAAAACTGAGTTAAATTGGAACAAATAAAAGCACATTTGCTTCCCCAGTTTTAGTTCTGGTTAATTTTTTTTTTTTTTTTTACTGGGCGACCACGTATAAGTGCTGCCATTTTCTTTTCTTTCAATTTTATTTGCTATTTAGGCAAGTAAAATTGTGAATGAGAATGCACTATGATGAGGGTAGGGCATAGGTGTTTGAGTGCCATTCAACCATAACTGTGCCCATGATTTTTATTACATTAGCTTTCACAGTTTTTTTTTTTCTTGGAGGTGAGTTTTCTAACCTCGTCATCTGAAAATGTGCCAGTACTGTGAAGCACTTTTAAAAATATTTAAATTTCTAATTATATGTTTGTTATAATGACATCAAAGGAAATACTTAATATCTTATTGTATTCACCTTTTCATGCAAAAATCTTATGATTTTTCTTTTAGAAAATTGAATGTGGATTTCGACTGAACCATAAAGATCTCTTGGCATATGAATTTGGTGTTTTGGTGGCCTTGGAGTTCTCATTACACCTTCCTACATGGGAAATATTTCCACATTATCAGCGTTTGCTGTATGAGTCATGATTTATTTGAAAATTTTGATTCTACGTTTTCTCATATTTGGTCATTAAATACATAGTTATCAGTTGGTTACCCGAGTTTTTATGTTTATTAAATACATAGTTATCAGTTGGTTACCCGAGTTTTTATGTTTTTGCATCAAAATACCTTTGCATAATTTTGGTATTTGATCATCCCACAAAAAGCTGCCATTTTTAAGGTGTGAATTGAAGACAAAACAAGCACATCACATGTTCAGTTTAGCACAATAATCAAGTAGTCAGTTCTCAGTTAAAGACTGCTGTATAATTCAGTAATCTTTCGTTGGTGAGGACAATCCTAGGTGTGCTTAGACAACAAACTGCTTCAGACAGTCTACATTTTTTGTGTATATAAGCACAGTATAAATATTTTCTTTTCAATCCAAGGGACAAAGTTTAGTCCAAACAAATCACTTTAAGTTGATTGCCTTGAAATGAGAGATAGATGTCGACTTTTATTATGTGATTTTGCAGCAAAAAGTAATGTGCTGAACTTTGATATTTTTCCTATTTGAGAAAATGTAATTGATTGAATGACTTGATCTGAGTGGGGTGCCTGTGTCTTCAACTGATAACCAGTCATTTTATTTCCTTCAGAACATTTGCATTTAGCACTAATGACTACTCGGAATACTGAGGTTGATTTCGTGTGGTAAAGATTTTTCCCAGCCTGTTGCTGCAGATCCTTCTCGATCATTTCTGGTAATATATCACCAGGCATGGGTAGCAGTTTTCCATTTCTTAACTGATACTGCTGAACATTTAAATTGCTGGTTTTACTTTTTCTTTCTTCATAGTATGTTGAAACTTTTAAAATTTATATTGCTATGAAGTAAAATATGAAGCTTCCCAATAAAAGCCATGGGCAAACCTATTTTTATTAAAAT
Source organism: Macrothele yani (assembly GCA_039090855.1). Lineage (NCBI taxonomy): Eukaryota > Metazoa > Arthropoda > Arachnida > Araneae > Macrothelidae > Macrothele > Macrothele yani. Next base: position 154,055,083 of record CM076996.1, read on the forward strand.
GACTTACTTAGGATTGCAAGAGGTATTTGCAATCTCCTTAAAACATCTGGCAGTTTATTATGGTATGATCAATGATAGCATTAATCTGATGTGTGTGGTGGTAGAAATTTTTATTTCCATTACCGGTGTTGATCATGGTATTATATTTTTCTAGTGGAGATTTTTTACAATTTTCATCTGTTGAGTGTTGTATAGCAGTCATTTTATACTAAAGCTGTTTGAACTGTTTTTGTTTTGATTGTAGAAAGTATTTTTATTATTTTTATATGGGAATGAGCAGGAGTTAAATTTGTTATTTGCTGCTCGCTTTACACATTTTTTTAAGACATTAAATACTATGCATTGTTCATTTGTTATCAGTAAGTTTTGTGTAAATAACATGGATTGTAATGCAAGTGAAAATGTCACTGTATATAAAGGAAAAGAAAATAGGGCATGTAATTTTTTTCATTTTTTCAACATATTTTTCATTAAAAGAAAGTGTTGTCATGCTCTTCTGTTTTCTAGTAATGTTCAATAATTTCAAATTCTTGAATTACATACACCAGATAATTTTATAGTTTACCTTCGCAAGCCACGTGCTATGTTGAACACATTTACTATGCGCGTATTGAGCTGACTTTGTGATTGAGTTCAAGATAGCAACATGGCTTGTGCAGGTAAGCTATCATTGCATCTGGTGTATATCTTTATACATTTGCATATTTGTATATAATTTTAGGTATATGGTAACCTAGAATCAACGTTTTCTTTAATTACATTCTGAGTATCTTCTTTATTAAGACAATTTTCTCCTGATATTCTCATACTAGAGTCATGTCAACAGCTTCTAACCTTCTGAGAGCCCACTGCATTGCACACAACTCTCTTTCATAAAAGTGGGTAGGTCATAAATACTGCACTGCACATTGCCAATTTAGTGCTCTGGTAGACATACCTCTTTGTGAAAACAGTCTATACAGCTGAGACTTTGTAACACTTGTTTTTAACTCAATACAAGTCAAAAACAAAAACGTTTTTGTAGGTACATTTAATGTGCTTGAAGGATTTAATAATATTTTGTAAGCATAAGATTGTATGATAAACATACTCTTACCCTACTTTCTTTGTAGGAAGGCCACTATCTGCAGTACATTGTTGCCATCTCACGATATGAGCGTCGTGTACCTCTGGTTTTTATTTATATATATATAAATTAAAACAAAACCTCAAGGTACACTCATGATATGAATGCCGTGTACCTCTGGATTTTAGGTTTTTATTTATATATATAAATTAAAACAAAACCTCGAGGTACACTCATGATATGAATGCAGTGTACCTCTGGTTTTTATATATATATATATATATATATCATCATCATCATCATCATTGTCAACCATTATCAATCCACTGCTGGACGAAGGTCTCCCCAAGTTTCCTCCACAACGGTCTGTCTTGTGCCAGTCTCCTCCATGTCACTCCCGCATACTTTCGAATGTCATCCACCCATCTTCCATGTGGTCTTCTTCTGGGTCTTTTCCTGTCCCTTGGAATCCAATCTAAAATTTCGGCTGTCCATCGATGGTCTGTTCTTCTGGCAGTATGTCCAGCCCATTGCCATTTCAGGGATTTAACTCTGATCATGATGTCTTCCACTCTTGTCATTTTTCGGATCCACGTGTTCCTCTCCTTATCTCTCCTGGTTACACCAAGCATGCACCTCTCCATGCTGCTTTGAGTTGTCTGCAGCCTTTGTATGTCTCTTTTAGCTAAGGTCCACGTCTCTGCACCATACGTAAGCACTGGAAGGATGCATTGATCAAACACTTTTCTTTTAAGACATAATGGCATATTGCTCTTGAAAATTATGCTGTTTCTTCCAAAAGCTCTCCAGGCAAGTTTTGTACGCCGATTAATTTCTTCACCAATGTGACCCTCACTTGATATCTGCTGTCCAAGATAAACGTACGTGTCTGTTATCTCCAGCTTTTCTCCATCAATCGATAAATCTTCATTTCTTGTAAAAGCATTGTACATCACTTTTGTCTTCTGAAAGTTCATTTTTAATCCCACTTCTTTACTCTTGTCAGCAAGTTCCTGGATCATACTCTGTAGCTCTGATGGGGTAGTTGCAAAAATGACTATGTCATCAGCAAAACGAAGGTGGGTTAGATAATCTCCATTAATCTTTATCCCTTTGTTTTCCCAGTTCAGTGATTGAAAGACATTTTCCAATGTGGCATTAAAGAGCTTCGGAGATATGGTGTCACCTTGTCTCACTCCTTTTCCAATTTTTATGTGTGTTGTATTTTCAAACAGCCGAATCTTTGCACTTGCATTTTCATAGATGTTATTAATAATAATAATGTATGCATCTTCAATACCGCAGGATTTCAGAGCCATTGCAACTGCTGATGGTTTCACCGAATCAAAGGCTTTTTCATAATCGATAAAAGCCATGCACAATGGAAGTTCATATTCCCTCGCTCTTTCAATTAGTTCTCTCAGTACGTGGATATGATCTATTGTGCTGTAGCCACTCCTAAATCCAGCTTGTTCTCTCGGTTGAGCCATGTCCAGTGTCACCTTCAAGCGGTGTGAAAGAACTTTAGTGAAGATTTTATAAACCACTGATAGGAGGCTGATAGGTCTGTAGTTCCTGAGATGCTCAATGTCACCTTTTTTATGTAGCAAGATCATTGTAGCGTTGTTCCAATCCTCAGGAATTTTCCCTTCATTAAGGCATCGAGTGAAAATTTGGGCGAGTACTGTTTCGATTTCTCCACTTGCTTCTTGTATGATGTCTACAGTAATTCCATCTTCTCCTGGAGCTTTTCCCCACTTCATGTTCTTGATTGCATGTGCAACTTCTGCTGGAAGGACTGGAAGAACTCTGGTACTGGTACCTTTCATGATGTCTGGAGTACATGTATCATCCCTTTCATATAATTTGGAGTAGAAATCTTTCACTCTTGTCAAAATTTCGCCTCTATTTCTTGTTACAGAACCATCTTCTTTTCTCAGTGCCATAATCTGTTTTTTCCCCTTACTGAGATGTCCCTTTGCTATCTTTAGGCTTTGGTTGTTTTCAATTGCTTTCCTTACTAGTTCCACAGTTGAATTTCCTTACGTCTTCAGTGATACTTTTTCTTACTGTCTTGCATAGCTCTATATATTCCACTTTGGAAGTCACATCTTCTTTAGTTGTCCTCATCACTCTTCTTTTTTGCATCAACATTTTGGTTTTTCCTGATAATTTGTTCACATGCAATTTGTTCTTAGACCCAGCTAATTTTGTTGCTGTTTCCATAAGAGCTTTGGTTACTTTTCTGTTAACTTCAGAAATATCCACTTCTTCCGATGTTAGGCCTTCTAAAGCAGAGAATCTGTTCTTCAGTTCCAATTTGAAGGTATTATGGTGTTTTTTAAGGTTGGCTATGTCAATACATTTTGTTTGTCTTATGAGCTTGCTACGTTCGAGTTTAGTGTTGAGGTGCATCTTACATGTCACCAATCTATGGTCACTGCCTGTGTTGAACTTGTTTAGCACACTGCAGTCTTCTATGACGAATTTTTTGTTACACATAATAAAATCAATTTCACTTGTCGTCCCATTTGGATGTCTCCATGTCCATTTCCTGTGTGGCTTTTTCTTGAAAAAGGAGTTCAAGATGAAAAACCCTTCTGCCTCTGCAAACTCTACGAGAGTATTTCCACGCTGGTTTCTGTTGCCGTGACCGAATTTACCTACTGAAGTTTCATTCTGTTGCCGTTGCCCTATTTTTGCATTGAAATCTCCCATAATTATCTTAAAGTGCTGCTTACCTTTATTATTTAGATCACGAATTTCCTCATAAAATTCTTCAATTTCTTCTTCAGCATGACTTGTGGTGGGTGCATAAGTTTGAATAATCTGAGCCTGGTATCTTCTCGAGAGTTGGATAACGAGTCGTGCAGCTCTGTCAGAGGAACTTTCAACTTCTACAACTTTATCCTTCAGTTTCTTGTTTATTATAAATCCAACACCACTAGTTCTGCCAGTATCTGTCCCACGATAGTAGAAGAGATGTCCACTTTTCAGTTCAATGAGATCTTCTCCTTTTCTCCTTACCTCACTTAGCCCGACGATGTCCCACTTGATCCTTTGTAGTTCCTCTTCCAATTCAAGAAGCCTTGAATCAGAAGATAGGAGCGTCCGTTATACGTCGCCAAGGTCAGCATCAGATGGCAGCCTAGTCCGGTCCTCCGGGATTCTTAGCACCCTCTGCCTTCATGTCGCACTGGCCGCTGCCTTGGCCAGGTACATTCCAGCTGCCGGAGACTGAGGACCAAGATTTAAGTTGTGGAGTCATTTTGGAGGGTTTGGCCATAACTCGCCACGCTGGCCAAGCGGGTTGGTGAGTGTGGGATAGCATTTCCTCTAATCCCGATGGTATAGTTATACCGCTATTGGCGGTCGTCAGAGCCCCTTTAGTGGGAACAGGATGTACCACGAGAAGGCGGGGTTGACATTTGTCAAGGAGAGGCTGTGATGTTACGCATCACCTGACCTTACATCTTTCTTAAGTATATATATATATATGGGATGTAAGGTCAGGTGATGCGTAACATCACAGCCTCTCCTTGACAAATGTCAACCCCGCCTTCTCGTGGTACATCCTGTTCCCACTAAAGGGGCTCTGACGACCGCCAATAGCGGTATAACTATACCATCGGGATTAGAGGAAATGCTATCCCACACTCACCAACCCGCTTGGCCAGCGTGGCGAGTTATGGCCAAACCCCTCCAAAATGACTCCACAACTTAAATCTTGGCCCTCAGTCTCCGGCAGCTGGAATGTACATGGCCAAGGCAGCGACCAGTGCGACATGAAGACAGAGGGTGCTAAGAATCCCCGGAGGACCGAACTAGGCTGCCATCTGATGCTGACCTTGGCTACGTATAATGGACGCTCCCTATCTTCTGATTCAAGGCTTCTTGAATTGGAAGAGGAACTACAAAGGATCAAGTGGGACATCGTTGGGCTAAGTGAGGTAAGGAGAAAAGGAGAGGATCTCATTGAACTGAAAAGTGGACATCTCTTCTACTATCGTGGGACAGATACTGGCAGAACTAGTGGTGTTGGATTTATAATAAACAAGAAACTGAAGGATAAAGTTGTAGAAGTCAAAAGTTCCTCTGACAGAGCTGCACGACTTGTTATCCAACTCTCGAGCAGATACCAGGCTCAGATTATTTAAGCTTATGCACCCACCACAAGTCATCTTCAAGAAGAAATTGAAGAATTTTATGAGGAAATTCGTCATCTAAATAATAAAGGTAAGCAGCACTTGAAGATAATTATGGGAGATTTCAATGCAAAAATAGGGCAACAACAACAGAATGAAACTTCAGTAGGTAAATTCGGTCACTGCAACAGAAACCAGCGTGGAAATACTCTCGTTGAGTTTGCAGAGGCAGAAGGGTTTTTCATCTTGAACTCCTTTTTCAAGAAAAAGCCGCACAGGAAATGGACATGGAGACATCCAAATGGGACGACAAGTGAAATTGATTTTATTATGTGTAACAAAAAATTCGTTGTAAAAGACTGCAGTGTGCTAAACAAGTTCAACACAGGTAGTGACCATAGATTGGTGAGATGTAAGATGCACTTCAACACTAAACTCGAACGTAGCAAGCTCATAAGACAAACAAAATGTATTGACATAACCAACCTTAAAAAGTGAGGGTCACATTGATGAAGAAATTAATCGGCGTACAAAACTTGCCTGGAGAGCTTTTGGAAGAAACAGCATAATTTTAAAGAGCATTATGTCTTAAAAGAAAAGTGTTTGATCAATGCATCCTTCCAGTGCTTACGTATGGAGCAGAGACGTGGACCTTAACTAAAAGAGACATACAAAGGCTGCAGACAACTCAAAGCAGCATGGAGAGGTGCATGCTTGGTGTAACCAAGAGAGATAAGAAGAGGAACTCGTGGATCCAAAAAATGACAAGAGTGGAAGACATCATGATCAGAGTTAAATCCCTGAAATGACAATGGGCTGAACATACTGCCAGAAGGACAGACCATCGATGGACAGCCGAAATTTTAGATTGGATTCCAAGGGACAGGAAAAGACCCAGAAGAAGACCACATGGGAGATGGGTGGATGAAATTCGAAAGTATGCGGGAGTGACATGGGGGAGACTGGCACAAGACAGACCGTTGAGGAGGAAACTTGGGGAGACCTTCATCCAGCAGTGGATTGATAATGGTTGACAATGATGATGATATATATATATATTACTAATTTAGTAGTATATATTAGTGTCTACACTGGCCACAAAAAGTTAAGTATATTGCATGAAATGAAGATGAAGGATGTATGTATCTGACTCAAGTAAAATGGATTGAAATAACATCAGTGAAGCTACATATCACAAACAATAAAGAGTGTGTTTACAAAAACGATTTATTGTACAATTTCTGCACACAACAAAGTAGCACTGCAATATAGACAAAATGGTAAATTCGGAGGATGTCCATACCTCTGGATTCCAGTACCCAGTAACACCACCATCTCTGTGCCGAAGAGCATCTTGACACCTATGACACATACTTGCAATGACATTATTGATATGTGTCTGGGGCAACTCATCCCATATTACAGGCAACATGTTACAGAGGCCTGCCAGTGTACTGATACTGAGATATGGAATGGTTATCCAGACATTGCTGTACAGTGTCCCACATGTTCTCAATCAAATAGGATTAAGGTCGGAAGACCTCAGAATCAGCTGTAACGATTCAATGCCATGATTTTCCAGCTCCTGAAGCACGCTCCAGGCACGATGATTGGTTGCATTGTCCAATAGCATTTGAGAAAACAGAATGCATGTCCAATTACAGCATGAAAGAGTGTCACAATGTGTACAACAATCTTGTTTCGGTACACTGTGGCATTCATGTTGCCTTGACAAACATACAAGGAAGTACAGCCGTTAAAACACACTCCTGCCCAGACTAGGACTGGCTGTCGCTGGTAAGGATAAATGAACTGCACATAGTGTGGTTACATTTATGTGCCAGATCTCCTCCACATGTGTCCTCATCAAGAATCTGGATAAAGAGTGAACTGGGATTCGTCTGTGAAAAGTTCATGGTTCCATTATATTCCATGACGTGTACGGGGAACCCAGGTATATGTCTGACGATGGTTGTACATTTGAGTATATACTGTGACACCAAAAGCAGCTTGAATTGATTCCTGGAGTTGGCTGCTGGTAATACTAGGCCTTCTTTGAGCATTTACTATCAGGTAGCAATCTTGCATCCTGGTGGTTATCCTCGGGCAACCACTCCTGGGTCCAATCTGCAGCATTTCCGTGCCATAGAAGTCTTGTATAGCTGACTTACTACACTTTGCAAAACTCCTAAAGCAGTAGCCACATTGATCTGCCTGTAACATGCCAACAGCCCTATTTCTGTTGTCAATGCTTAAACGTCATCATCATGTGGATGTTGAAGTACCTTCTCATATGGAAGTGAATAATGCATGCAGCATTTTAAGACGCTTTTTGTAAGATAAGAATAATGTGGACTTCTCGGCATATTATAAACTGAAAAATCAGGTAAATATATTACATTAAAAAAAGAGCAATGTAAAATCTTAATATATAAAAGGCTAAGCTGTTTCTTTTTGGCCTTAGTTATGTACTTCTACCAGACCGATTTTGATAAAAAAATATTCAGTGAAAACTGTGACTATGTAGATGTGTACAAACATCTAAAATGTCACGATTTTCGATTCAGTCTATTTTTTTATTTGCCCTCAAAAGTTTTAATGTTTTACCCCTTCCCACACTCTTTTTGGGGCATATGCTTCGCGTTCGTGTACCATATACATCGTCGAATTCGTGATGTCGTAAAATGGCGACTGGGCATAAATACACATTAACATGTTAGCAAACATTAGTTTTAGTTTCATGTTGTGACGTCTCACTTCAACGACGTGTTGCATATCATTGGAAAGATGAACCAGCGCTATGTTGTGACATCACACTTAGATCTGTCACGAACCACAACGAGGCACGAACATGAGTCACTCAAACTCGGACAACAGTCTTAGTTTCAAATTCGAAAACATCAGGTGTGCATTAACATGTTGTGAAAAAATATCAGTACAAAACAATAATTTTAGAAAGATTCCAATTTCTCTTGATGGTAATTGTTTATTTTGTTCAATTTCTTTTTGTCTTATGAACACTCAAGAGAATCATCATCAAATATGTTTGCAGGTTGTTGACAGAATTATAAATAATTGGGATTTATTTTCCCATTTTATTATTGGAGATCCATCTTATAGACTGCCTATTTGCGTTGCTGACGATTATAAACGTTTAATGTTACTTGATGGAGAATATGCAGGGCATGTGTAATTAACTTGTGTTTCTCAGTTGCACCCCCAACGTATCGATATATGTACATCAATACACGATTTTGATAATCCCACTATACAGTAGTGGCCAAAATTGTGGAAACCTTTTAGAAATAGTGTATTTTTGATGTTTGATGGCTCATAACACCACTTTTTTTTTTTTGGAGTAATACCATAAAACTATATATCAATGGAAAGATAATTTTATCAAGAATGTAATGCAATAACTCTTATGAAGGATTTTATATAAGAACAGCAGTTATAAAGAAGAAAAGTGAAACACATAGAAAAAATGAGATATACAAAAATTCTCACCATGTCAGTTAATTCTTAGTTGGGTAACCTTTAGCGTTAATTACGGCCTTACAACGCCTTCCCATGGAGTTGACTAAGTCTTTTAGTTCTGCAGCTGTTATAATGTGAAACCAAGATTGAATTATTGCTTCTATTAATTGGGTTTTATTGCTGGGTTGCTTCTGACTAACAAGTTTCTTTAGTTGGCTCCATAGATTTTCAATGGGGTTAAGGTCTGGGCTATTCCAAGACCATTCCTGCAGTGGAATATAATTATCTGGAAACCACTTTTTGCACACAGAAGCAACATGACATGGAGCTGAATCCTGTTGAAATATAAATGCTTCATTATCTTGGAAAAGATCACGTGCCAAAGGCTTCAGTTTGGGCTGAAGTATTTCATTAATGTATTTTGGGCCATTTATATTCCCATTACTCATGCAAATTCTGCCCACACCTTTTGATGCCATACAACCCCAGGTCATAACATTAATTGGGTGTTGCACGGTACATGTAATGCAATCAGGATGCAAATCTTCTCTGATTAGTCTCCTTACGTATTTTATGCCATCACTACCAAACAGGGAGATTTTGGTCTCATCACTCCAAATAACGCTGTCCCGTTGTTCCGCTGTCCAGTTAACATGGGTTTTAGCCCAATTTAATCTTTTCAGCCTTTGTTTGAGATATAAAAATGGCTTTTTTTTTTTTTTTTTTTTGTGGAATTCTAGCTTTTAGACCAAATTCCTGCAGTCTGTGCCGAACAGTCCTTGCACTCAACTTCACATTGCATTGTGCCATTTCATCTTGTATACACCCAGATGAGTTTCTTCTGTCACCTAGGCACAGTCTCTTAATTCTTCTATCATCACTTGCTGTTGTGCACCTTTTCCTGCCTTTACCAGTCTGGTTTTGTAGTGACTGAGTTTCCTTATACCTCTTCAAAAATTTAGAAATGCCACCTTTGGTTAAGTTTTCACCATTTTTTCTTCTAAGTTCTTCATAACTGAAGCCTTGTTTACTTATTAGTAATATTTTACATCGCTTTCTGGGTGACCAGTCAATTCTTTGTGCCATTTGTTTAATTTTATTATGTTTTACAAGCTCACTAAATGAAAGTAAAAAAAAAAAAAAAAAAAGAAAGAAAACCAATCAACTTGATAGCAATCACATAACACACTGACAAATGTCCTGCTCTCAGCTCCAATACATGACATCAATAGCTGAATCCTACTGTGACCTCATTGGCTCATTGGCAAAACAAGATGACACCTGATTGGCTCTCTAAACACTCATGCTCACTGGCTACATTCAAATGAAGAAAAGCTACGTCATATCAACCTAAGCAAGTTGTGCTTCCTTTTTCTGGTTATTTGGCTATAACTTTTCATAGAAAACACATAATTAAACAAACTTTGTTGCATTACATTCTTGATGAAATTACCTTTCCATTGATATATAATTTTATGGTATTACTCCAAAAACAAGTGGCATTATGAGCAATCAAATCTCAAATACACATTTCCCAAAAGGTTTCCACAATTTTAGCCACTACTGTATATGGTGCTGGCAATGAATTATGGTATTTATTGTTTTCTGGACCCCAAAATAGTGGCCATTTCGATGTACTGTTATTTAACGATGTTAAAGAATGTGCAAACCTTTTAATAAGTCATGGTCATCCTAGCGATTGCATCACACAAAATCTGTTGCAGGACGTCGAGGAAAGGAACAGAAGAAAAACGAGCTCAGAAGAAAGACATTTAAGGTGGAATACTTATTTATTTATTGGGGGTTTAATGACCACCATGAGCAACTCAATGGGCTATAAGCAGTCATAAGGTGGAATACAGATGTGCTGTATCGAAAAATTGTGATTAAATTGAACCTTTCAGTATTGGTTCTATGTCACTGAAATGTTGTCATTGTTCAGCGTTGTATTTTAAATGTGAAAAAACATCCACTGGTCACTTCAATCTTTGCTGTTCCAATGGAAAGGTAATTTTACTGGAAAACAAAATGCCAAATTTTGTAAAAAAAATTACACATAGGCAACTGTACTCTTTCATTCGTCTCCTTTGGTGCAAATATTAAACTGCCCCCTGGATATGGTCCATACTGCTTCAAAATCTTAGGTGACACTTACCACAATATTAGCTCTATATTTCCGGAGTCTAAGGAAAAACCTGCTTATGGACAACTGTATACATTAGATTTTACTAAAGCCAATAAAATTAGATTAGACCAACCAGATAATGCTGGGTTGAGAAACGACATCTTAGAAGAGTTACACATCTTTTTACTCGAAAATAACCCTTATTGCCTCATACGCATTTGTTAGTTACTCTTGAAGATATATGTAAGTTTCGTGAGATTGATGGCATAGAGTTGTGCCGGCCGAAATACCAGATCCTATTAATGACAGCCGTTTACAATTTAGTAAACAGTCAAATGGTACATGGACCCTGTTGTGGGTCTTTAAATCCATCTTGCATTTGCATGGAAACTGGAGAATGCAAAAAAGGTTTTCCAAAACAATATGCAGAAGTAACTAAGGAAAATGTCAATGGTTACCCAATTTACATGAGGAGAAATAATGTATGAACAATTTCTAAAAGTATAAAGGGGAATATCGCTGAGATCGACAATCGCCACATTGTTCCATACAATCGATTTCTTTTTAAATATTTTGGAGCGCATATAAATGTTGAAATATGTTCAAGCGTGCAAAGCGTCAAATATATTCACAAATACATTTATAAAGGGCACGACTGTGCTAATGTACAGGCTACTGTTAACGAAAATGTGATGGACTACGATGAAATTAATGTATTTTTAAATACCAGGTATGTAGATCCAACTGAAACATCGTATAGAATTTTTAGTTTTAAGATGCATCAACAATCTCACACTGTTGTTTGACTACCAGTACACTTACCTAAACAACAACGAGTTTATTTTGCAAATGATCGTGCATCTGAAGCTTTGTTATGGTCAGAAACGAAATTGTCTGTTTTAATGGGTTGGCTAAAACTTAATAAAAACCCTAATACTGCAAGTCCATATATCTATCCGGAGATGGCTTTACACTATATTTGGAGTAACAATAAATGGAAAAAAGACAGTGACATACCAAAGTTATTGGTAGAATGTACACTGTAAGTCCACAAGATTCGAAACGTTATCATTTGAGATTGCTACTTTTGCATGTTGTTGGTGCCAAAACGTTTGATGAAATTAAAACGTACAATGGTATCACTTACTGCACTTTCAAGGAAGCTGCAATGCATTGTGGTTTACTGTTAGATGATTCAGAGTGGTATCAGTGCTTGAAGGAAGCATGTGTTTTTCAAATGCCATCTCAATTAAGGGAGCTATTTGCATTTATTTGTGTCTTCCAAAATCCTACAAATGCGCTTAATTTGTGGCAGATATTTAGAGATGACATGAGTGAAGACTATTTAAAAAATTATGAAGACAACATAGCTTATGGACTTTCATTAAGAGATATCTATGGCATTTTAAAGTTACACAGCTCCTCTTCCACTGATATTGGTCTACCAGGCCTCACTTTAGTTCATGATCTTCAAGTCAATGATCATCTTTTCTCTTTTTCAGAAGAGAAGGATTTGATGCAAGATGCTAATTCTGAACAAAGAGCCATTATTGATGAAGTTATCAATGCCATGCCATGCCATGCAATGCAATTATAATAAAAATAATGCTGATTTTATTGATGGTCCAGGAGGAACTGGAAAAACTTATGTATATAGGTGTTTAATTTCCAGTTGTCTGCAATTAGGATATTCTGTTATACCCATTGCATGGACTGGGATAGCTGCAATGCTGCTGCCCGGTGGACGAACAGTTCACAGTCGTTTCAAACTTCCTCTTAATTTGAATGAGTTGTCTGTATCCACTTTAAAAATTAACAGCAAAGAAGCTTTAACTATTTGAGATGCTAAACTCATAATGTGGGATGAAGCATCTATAGTAACAGCACATGCTTTTTTATGTGTTCACATACTTCTGCAAGATATTATGCAAAATGACAGACCGTTCGGTGGAAAAATTGTGGTTTTAGGAGGTGACTTTCGACAAGTTCTACCCGTTGTTCCTCGTGGATTACGCCAATCAACTGTCCAGCAATGTATTAAAAATTGTTCACTTTGGCAACATTTCAAAACTTTAAAATTATTTTAAAATATGCATACAAAGCAAAATGAAATGAAGTTTGCCCAATTTCTTTTACAAATTGGAGACTGTCGATATCCTCACACACCAGGTCATGAAAATGAAATTGATATTCCCTCATGATTAATAGCAGAAAAACATATTACTACAATTTTTGGCAATGATATATCGCATATTGATGATGACATAACTTTTTCCAAATTCGCTATTTCGGCGCCTAAGAATGAGCACTGTGATGAAATTAATAACAAAATTGTATCTCTTTTTCCAGGGGATGCTGTTGAGTATTTAAGCATCAATACGTTGATATCTGAAAACGACAATGATGTTATACAATTCCCAACAGAGTTTCTAGACAGTTTACAATATAGTGGAATTTCCCCACACAGTCTCAAATTAAAAATTGGTGCAATTGTAATCCTGTTGCAATATTTAAACATTTCTTCTGGTTTAATAAATGGCACAAGGTTAATAATACGAAAACTACACCACAATTGTTTAGATTTAAAAGTGCTTAATGGCCAAGCTATTGGTAAGAGGGTTTTGTTACCATGCATAGATTTAACATCTTCTGACACTACGCTTCCTTTTTTATTTCGTAGAAGGCAGTTTCCCATTCGTTTGGCTTTTGCTGTGACAATAAGTCCCAAGGACAAACTCTAGATAGAGTTGGAATATATTTACCACAACCCATTTTTAGTTGCGGACAATTATATGTTGCCATGTCACGTATTTGCAGCCTTCAAAATTTGAAAATACAAATTTTTCCATGTGGTACAACAAAAACATCAAACATTGTATGTATATAGAGAAATTTTATAACTTACAACCAGTTCAGCTACATTTTTTTTTTTTTTGTATATTTCTGCCTACATCTTTCTATTTTCAGAAACTAGTGAAATATGTTAATGAATATTTAAATAGATACAAAGCATTACTTTATTTGATTCTTACTCTTTATCATTTTGCTTGGGCTATTATTAAAGACAATCTCATAAACTGAAACCAAAGAGTATCAATGATTATCTATACAGAAAATTTATAATTTAATATAACAACATTACCCCATAATATTGTTTGTTGCTAATATTTGCAACGGGTACAACTAGTAACTGATTGTTTTGCCAAGCCATGAATGTTACACCTACAGTACTGTGCTGTATAAAAGTTTAAGTTGCTATAAAGTAACATTTAGCTTAGTTTTTATCTGTTCTTTAAACATTTTTTTCTTCACTACGTATATATGTAGGTAGTTATACATACTTGAGTTTGTATGTAATTGTATACATATGTGAATTTATTTGGAGAGATCCCAGATAATGGAATATCCCGCTTATTGGAATATTTTCTTATGACAAATAGGCTATTCCATTAAGTGGGTTCAACTGTATAAAAAAATTTTGTAAACTGATAAATGACAAAGTATGATGAAAAAAAAAAACTGTGCTAGAAACTGGTGCAAAAGTTTCCCTCCAATTTTTATCAGTTTGTACATAGTAATTTTTGTGCCTTTTCTTGAGCTGTGCCAGGGGCAGCCACCCCACCTGTCCTGCCCTATTTTATGCATCTAAGATAGATAATCAACAGATGAAACAAATGTATTACTACAATAGATGAGCTAAACTATTAAAGCCACTACAACCAGGAGATAATACTTATATGTAGAGCTTTAAGAACAATGAAAAAAAGGAAAAGTAATAGCACATGACAAGTATCCAGGGTCGTTCATGGTGAAAGGTTCTAATGGAAACATACTGAGAAGAAATTGTGAAAACATAAGGAAAGTACAAGCTCCAGTAACAGCAACCAACAGTGTTGGATGATGAATTTGGAGACATCGTCCTTGACTAATAGTGCTATATTCCAAGTCAGAGACTTGATGAATGGAAAACAGACTGTGCCTGATCCAGGATTTAGTCAGCCTTATAAGAGTCTACCCCATTACACCAGAAGTGGTCACCTGATTAAACATCCAAGCTATCTAAATGTGATGTAAGTATTTCAATTTGTGAATTATTCATATATAGCCATGTTGGCAACAGTTGTGTGGTAGAGTACATTGGAGACTGGCTTGAGTGATGGCGGTAATTTAACCCTTTGAGGAATATAAACGTACTGGTACGTTCAGATTCCCCAAAAGGGTTGAGAAAACCCACTCCTCAAAGGGTTAAATATGGCAGTGATTGTTCAGTAAGTTTTGCATCTTATCTCATTGGGTAGTCTCTTTTATGCGGATTATAAACTACGCTGATAAGGTATTATTTTAACAGAGAAAGGGGTAATATTCTTAGGTGGTTTAGCCATATTGAAAGAATGAGTGATGAAGTGCTGACTAAGATTATTTTTTCAGCACAAGTGGCAGGAAAGAAAGGTAGAGGGAGGCCAAGAAAATCATGGGAGGACCAGATTCAAGAATGTCTGCTTAAGAAAAAGATTGAGTATGAAGTACAAAAGGTCCTGGGGGCGGCGTGTGATGGATGTTAATGAAGTCCGAGCGGTTTGTAGATATTGTTGCAAATGGAGACATTTGATACACCAACAGTAAGTGAATTCTAGTTCTATCAGTTAAATGTGTACTTGACACATGGTTTTTCTTTGAGGAGCTAACTTCTGAATCTCAGAGAACAGCTTAATGATATGTATGTATGTAGAAAGGGGTAATAGATCTTGGAGGGTGATTGTTTTCAAGTCAATGTTTAAATATGCTCTGGGAACCCAAAATAATAACATACACATTGTAATGATCTCTCTCATGCGTGCACACACATATTCACCCACACTGTGAATTCATTGAGACAGATTTTAGCTTTGTGTATGCCTTACTTACATCGGGAAAAACATGAAGTGTGATCTAGTAAAAATGAATGTAATTTTTAAAAAAAAATTACAATGGCAAGCATCTAAGGTCATCATGTTGAAGAACTGGCCATATGAGTGACAGTTGATAATGGCATTCCCATGCCATAGATAATGAATAAAGTGTTGTCTTTATTTTATATTACGTACATCCATACATATTTAAGTGAGATCAAAATATTGGCTGAAGTGCAAGACAAACTTATAAACCATGATGCATAACAAAAAAAATTGTATGCCCTATTTCTAAATGCACTTATTCATTATTAATGCATTACAAAGCAGGTGAAATTGCATGTTTAATGTTCACTGCAAATGCACTGATGTTTGTTGCAATTGTTTTGTGTATAGTTGTTTAATCTATGCAAATGGTTGTGAAATAGTATAATCAATAAAAATGAATGCCACAATTGTGAAACATGATTTCTGTAAGAAGTTTTTGCAAACTGTTACACGTATTTTGTACTTAGGCCTTTTGCTTAGCAATGATGTACTTTAGAGTCTTGCTGCAGAAATGAGACTTTAATTGACTCACCTGTTGTTGAATCACCTCAAAAACGGTTAGCATTTGTTTTTGCTAATCTAATGCAGTTGTAAATAATCATTTTTAGCATCAACTGCATAACAATATTCATAGACTTGTTTTTACAGACTGTGCGTGAAATGTGCATTTTCAGGTAAAGTACAATGAGATTTAAAACTGTGTGTATTATTATTGTGTGTTAGAAAATTAATCTTTACACTCTGAGCAAACTGTAATTGGAAGTAATTTTTGTTTTCACTGCTGTCTTTTAGAAAGTTCCAACACTGTTTGTGTAAGTAATAACTTTTCAGAGCATATTTACATACATATCAGAGCATGTTTACGTACATATAAGGTGAGTTAAATGAATTTGAATTATACTAATTCAAAACACCTAATTTCATTAGGTTTAAATAATGTGCTAAGTAAAATTAATACTATTTGTATGCCAAAAACTATAGATAGAATTATAGCTTACCCTACTTTGTCGTAGGAATCAATGTCACATTTCTGTATATTTTCTTCCCTTGTGAAAGAGCCTCTTGCACTCAAAATGTAATTCCAACAAACTTTTTATGAAAATTATGAAACTATTATTCAGTCCTTTATAATTAAAATTCTCCAAACCCCTTGAAATTATCAATTATGTACAAAATCCCTTAATTCATTTAATGCCTTTTAAGTCACCTCACATCAACATACATGGTTTACCCCTTTTACTCAGTTTTTAACCCTAAATTTCTTACACAGATAACTAAATTTATTAAAACTTCTAAAATATTAAAAGCACATTAGAAATATGAGAGGTTTCCATAAGGCTTCTCATCACATTCATCATTTTCGGAAACAGTTTCCCAATAGATATGTACTGGTTTTAGGTATTTCGTCGAGCCATCTTCGAATGTACAATACAGTGTTTACAGCACTACTCAATGTTCGACAGCGAGTGTTTCGTGTTTTTCCAAAATAGGTGTGGTTTGTGACAGGGGTATTGGGCATGCACAATAAAGTGTGAACTATGCGAAAGCAGTGCCTACTGTGATGCCATCTTTTGAGATCGATGAGATTTAAATATTTCTCTTAGTCAGATAAGAAAGATTCACAACAATTATTAGTTTTTCGGGGCATTTGTTTTTGTAATAAAAAGACCAACCCAGTGAGATAGCATCATTCAGCAATATACTAAGATGTGCCTGTGATGTGGGAACAGAGGAAATCCTTAGGAATTCTCGTGGAAATACTGTCTGTTGGTTTTTATTTTTGTGTGACTCAATTTCAACTGTAAAATACACACAACTCAGAAATGTGAGGTAATGATACACTAGTTTAATATTTATTCTTTGATTGTGTGTTGCAACTATGGCACTGCTACTCAAGAGATAAATATTAGCACAGTGATTTTCTGTACCTGAAACAATGTGGAGAGCAAGTTTTGTAATTGAAACACAACATAACTAAAAGTTTGCATTTTTGAACTTCACTTTTTAGTTGGTAAAGTTCGATGAACACTTACCGCACGTGGGGCTTGGCTTTCAATTCATATTTCCGTTATGTGGATGCGGCACGGGGGTTTTTCATTTGGCCACGGGTCCGCTTCTTTTTTTCTCCGTTGGAATTTATTTTGTCTCATCACCAAATAAGTTTTTTCTTTGCTGCATCCTCATTTACTTCAATATTTATTCATACCCTAGTACTTTCAGTAAAACTCCTTTACCGTCTTCGAGGGGACGTTTTGCTCCGACTAGCACGGACCGTGTCAGCTGGGCATTTCGGTGGTTCTCGCGGGCTGCTTCTGTCATCGGCTATCGCTTCTTCTTGGGCGTTGTGGCGCCATCTCTTTGCGGTAAGTGTTCATCAAACTTTACCAACTAAAAAGTGAAGTTCAAAAATGCAAATGCATTAATGCACGTTAAATAATATAACCTCCAATATCGGAAGTAAATTGAAACTTTGAAGCACACGAATTATTCTTTCAAGTGGTTAGATCAAAGGCAGATTAGGCCTCACGATGCACTATCGCAATCTCTTTTCGAACCGTGAATTAACAACAATCACCAAATTCAAACGTCTTAAAATCAAATGTATGAAATTTGAAGTTCAAGAACGTTTTCTTGTAACTTGCAGAGATTTTGGATTTATCCCCAAATTTTTGAGACTTAAGAACAAGCCAACAAGTAAGAAGGATTATTACATCCTGCTTCGATGTCAACAAAAACGACTTAGTAACGAAATTATAGCTAAAAGAAAACAAATATTCAGACTTAATGCTCAAGTTTATGAATTATGGAAGCTGATAAGCAACTCAAAATATGCACAATTTGATGGCACTTGGAAAGATCGCATTTTGGATACTACGTTCATCGAAATTAACGAAATTGCTAACAAAGAAGCCAACTCCAATAGCGTTACGGTAGATAAAAAATTAAATGCACTATTTGATGAACAAAAATTAAATAAGGAACCCATAAATGAATATAATGTATATGAAAATCGGTCTGATAAGAATTTAAGCTTTACACAAAAAGCAATTTTACAAAAAGGGAAAAAATTTGCCTTTCCACAAGGCCTCCCTAAAACTGAAGAAATCATCCCTTGCCTCGAAGATATTCTCAAAAATATACCAGGCGCAGAGAATAAAACTGAAGTAGAGAACAAATTATATAGAGTTCTTCTAAAAGAATATAATGCCAAAAACAACAAAAACTTCTATATAGAGAAAAAATTAAAATATGAAAAAAAACAACTATTAGATTTGAAAAATGACCCATATATCAAATTCTGCGAAGCAGATAAATCTGGCCAAATCATTATTCTCAACACTGATGAATTTGAACAAAAAATGACAACTGCAATCAATGGATTAAATTGTACCGAAATTATGAAAGACCCAACTGATAATCAAATTAAATTCTTAGCGGGTATAAGAAATCATAGCACCTTACCTGATGAAATCAAGCGCTCTTTTCCACCAATGGGAGCAGGCATACCACGTATCGTTGCAAAGATAAAAACGCACAAAGATGATGCTCCAATGAGACTGATAGTTTCAAAAAAAAACTCACCATTGATAACTTTAGAGAAAAACATTTACAAATTCCTAGCACCCTTTTTCATGAACAACAAGTTCACCATCAAGAACACATATGAATTTATAGAGAAAATTAAAAATGTAAAAACTGACCTAAAGGACTTAAATATGGCAAGCATGGACGTTAAAGCATTATATCCAAGCACTCCTGTTCCAGAAGCTATTGAAATTATCATTAAGAAGTTGCAAAATCTTAAAATTTTAAATAACACACAAATTCAGGAATTCAAAAAAGTTTTAGGCTATTTATATGAAAATAATATTTTTACATACAAGAACAAAATATTCAAGCAAAATTCAGGAGGCCCAATGGGCTCACTATTATCAACTCTATATGCTGAGGTTGTGATGAACGAAATTGAAGAAAATGTCCTGCATCGTATGGAAGAAAAACCAGAAGTGTACTGTCGATACGTGGATGATATTTTCATTCTATCAAAACTGAACGAAGAAGAATTAAAAAAATTAACAAAATGTTACAGCGCTTTATATCCAACTATAGAACTCACTGTTGAAATAGAAAAAAATAATGCATTAGCCTTTTTGGATGTACAGGTTATCAAATCCACAGATAAGTTACTTTACGGGGTTTATCGGAAAAGTTCATTTGTTCCGGTCCTAATCCCGTACAATTCAGCGCATCCTTATCCTCAAAAATGCAATAGTATAAAAACCTTAATTAAAAGAGCATATACGCATTCTGAAAATAGTCAATTCATCAATGAAGAAATCAAATTCATAAAAAAAATTGCAGGCAGCTTTGGTTATCCTAACCATTTAATAAAAAAATGGGACACAGAAGTAATAAAGAAAATAAAAAATAATGCTGTAGTAAATAAAAAAGAAGTCAAATATTTAAATGGTTTTCCTTACATAAAAGGTACTACCAATGAAATTAATAATATTTGTAAAAAGCATAACATTCAAATTGGAGGAAAAGTAAATACCATCAAAAATATAGTAATAAAAAATGAAAAAATAAAAATGTTAGAAAAAGCAGGTATTTACTCAATTCCTATTACAGAAAATCCTCCAATGGCTTATATAGGAAGTACCAAAAATAAGCTTAAACACAGATTAAAACAACACGTAAAAAACTGGCAGAAAAAAGAAGAAAAAAACAGCACTTATCCAATACTGTCTGGATAACCAAAAATTTCCTAAATTCGAAAATATAAAAATCATTAAAAGCTGTAAATCCGAAAAACACCTCAGAATAGCAGAGTCGGTAATGATTGAAAAAAATAGGACAAAAGTTTGCAACCATAATGACCCTAATAATTTGAGAAACAGCTGGAAAAATTTAATTAAAATTGAGCAAAAAAATGAAAAAGTTCGGAAAATGAGATCACTGACCAACAAGAGATGGCGCCACAACGCCCAAGAAGAAGCGATAGCCGATGACAGAAGCAGCCCGCGAGAACCACCGAAATGCCCAGCTGACACGGTCCGTGCTAGTCGGAGCAAAACGTCCCTCGAAGACGGTAAAGGAGTTTTACTGAAAGTACTAGGGTATGAATAAATATTGAAGTAAATGAGGATGCAGCAAAGAAAAAACTTATTTGGTGATGAGACAAAATAAATTCCAACGGAGAAAAAAAGAAGCTGACCCGTGGCCAAATGAAAAACCCCCGTGCCGCATCCACATAACGGAAATATGAATTGAAAGCCAAGCCCCACGTGCGGTAAGTGTTCATCGAACTTTACCAACTAAAAAGTGAAGTTCAAAAATGCAAATGCATTAATGCACGTTAAATAATATAACGTCCAATATCGGAAGTAAATTATAACTAAAAGTGATGTACTAGTGAATTTTTATTATGAGTAACAGCAAATCTGTATATTTAAGTATCCATACTGCACCAACATTCACCATGTAAAATGTGAACAAAATCATGACTTATATCTATGTAGATCACTGAAAACTTCTCACTTAACAGGAAAATGTCTGCAATGTTCACATCACCTGTGGGAAACTTGAATGTGAATACAATCTGAATAATCACAGAAAATAATACATCCTCCTTATGCTTTTATTACATGCAACATGATAGTTTGCTCTAACTGAAATTGTCTTTTCAAAACATCTGTTCCACAACTTCCCAACCCTGTGTGGAATGTGAAACAATATAATTAAGAATATTTTAAGATCTAGTAGGTACCAAAATAATTTTTATGCAGTGTCTGAAAAGGTTTCTTAATGATGTCATTTCCAAGTAGTGCAGGGTTGTTTTCCCCTGCAGAGTACACAATAGCAGATTCCTAACATAAACCGAAATTCAGTGTTTTTGCAAACATTCTTTCCTTATGTTGAGAGTATTGTTGCGTCCAAAAAGTGATTTTTGATGTAATTAAAAAGTGTTTATATAACACCCAGTCACGAATGAGAGTAAAAACACCAAAATCCAGTGGCTTTAAAGGACCTGTCAGCCACTAAAAGATCTTTATGCTTTAACAAGATTGTTTCAAAACTTTAACAGTTCCAACTTTGTGAGATCCCACAGGAAAATTTATGAATCATATCACAAAATTTAAAAATTTTGGCACAAATTAAAATGTTTTTTAATGTCCTATCAGCTACAAAAAAGAAATGTAGAAATCTCAAAGGAAAAAAAATGCTTGAAGTGCACAGATAGACAGACATTACCACTTCTTTTTGCAAAATGTGCTATCAATCAAATGGCAGCATACTTAAAACCTAAATTTCCTGGGCTGCTTTTGTTTTTCAAAGGTAAAAGATTAAAAAAAAAAAAAAAATCACTAAGGTTAAGAGGTTTAAGGTCATGGGGTCAGCATCTGAATCAGTGGTGACAAAAAGTATGAATTCATCCCTGCTTGTACCAAAGAACTCTTTTAAGAAGGTAAAATGTGATTATCTTAAAGCACTAACTGGATCTATACAATTGTTGATGCAGAGTAGATCCAAAAAGAAAATAAATTTGACTAGGATTAAAATTGGATGAACTTTAACTGTCCTGCATTCAACTAATCATGTAGCTAAAATCCAAAGCACTGTTTTGTTTAATATGTCAGTTTAATCATTTGAAGCTTCTTCGTGTGCACTGCAAGTTTTAAAATATTGCAATTAGCTTTCAGGTGTTATTTACATCCATCAATTACTAAATTAAATGTCCCAAATTTTTGTGTACATGCACATACACATGAATAATGAACAGGAACTGACAGGATTTACAATTCCAGTTTATTTAGCCAATATATCGATTTATACATGGAAGAGAATGAAACAGTCTATGATGGAGAATCCTAACAACATAAAAAAATAGTTTTCTTTAATTGCAGCTGTATTAATCATGTGTGCACAAACTGCTAAAACATAGGACATTTATTGTATTCACTTGTAACTAGTTTTAAAGTGCATCCATAAAATCTATGGGCAGAGGCGGAACTAAGAGGGGGCAGCTGAGTCACGTGCCCCGGGCCGCATGGAGAGATGGTACGCAGACGCTCATAAACCCCTTACGTGTTTTTGAATTACATTTCAAATTCCATAATGTATTTTTTTAAATCAAAAGCGAGTAATGGCTCGAACACAGTAGTCGTAAACTTGGTAAAATATACAGGCTTCACAACTGTATGAATAAGATCACTGAGCTTATTCATACAGTAAAGTAATGGCTGCTCAAGTTAGGATGCTGTAATTCTCATACTCCGCTCTGTAGACGGGACAGCTCAAAGACGATTGTTCTGTCAGGGACGTCATGCATGCCTCCCTCACTGCTCCAAAATTCTTGGCCATCACCTACTGGCTGCCACCGTAGGTGAAGATTGGTACTGTCATGTATGCTGTTGTTTTTAGTTGTTGATGTCCTCTTGTACTTGGCACAGCAAGGAAGTGCACTACATGGATCAGACACAGGAAGATTTCTACTAGGTCTTCGAAGTAGAAAATTTTTGCACACCATTGAACTTGTTTCTCACTACCATCCTCCACTTAAAGACCATTTGGAGCGCCACAAAAGAGGCCAAGCTGGTTACTTCTCTCATGAAATTCAGGATGAGTTCTTGGAAAACATTGCTGGTAAGATAAGGCAACAAATTCTAGATGATATCCAAGAAACAAAATTCTAGATGACACCCGATGTTAGTCATACTCATAAAGATCAGTTATCTCAGGTAATAAGTTATGTGAAGATGGGGGAAGAAGGTCCTTAGGTCACAAAGAGTTTCATTGAGTTTTTTAGTCAGTGGAAGAAAAACATGTGAAACTTTTGCTGAAGCAATAGTCAGAAAATTGCAAAAGGATGGTTTAGTTCTCGCAAACTGCAGAGGACAGTTGTATGACAATGGAGCTCACATGGCAGGAAGGTGCAAGGGGGTTCAAGCACACATCCTTAAACAATATAATCTTTCATTTTTCTTGCCATATGCAGTTCACGCTGTTGATCAAGTGGGAGTTCAAGCTACTAGTGTAAATCCAGATACTTACTTTCGAGTTCTCCACTGTTTCTACTTATTTTTTGTGTCTTCAACAGCTAGGTGGGAAATATTACAAAAATGTGTTAAAATGTCCCTCAAATCCCAATCTAAGACAAGGTGGTCCACAAAGATAGAAGCTGTTCCAATGAAAGAAGTTTTAGTAAGCTGAAGCTTATCAAAACATCTGCAGAACAGATCTGGACAACAGAGATTAACAAATTTAAGTGTGATATCCATAGAACATGAGTTTGCATCAAAACTTTCTTATGATTATGTCATAAAGGCTTTTGCTGCCAGAAGAGTCAAGCATAGACATGCCTGTCCCTGGAAAATTTTCTCAAAGTTTAAAAAAACTGGGCTTCATCTTAAATTGTAATGCACAGCTCTATACAAATGTTTAAAACGTAAAACTAAAAGGTTTGTGTATTGAATAAAAAATAGTTTGCATATTGAATTAAGTGTTGTTTTAGTGAACAGTGTATTAATGTTACAATTATTTATTTAAAAACAAAGTGATAGAACAGTGTGGTGAAAGACCAGTTGACCAGCTTTTGAACACGGGAAACTTATTAATTGGTTAAGACTAAAATATTAAATTAATTATTTTTTTTACTGTAAATGAACTCTTGATTTTATTAACTGTTAAGAGTGGTTTAAGAATAAACTGGCCGCCTTGGTGGCACAGTGGTCTAAGCGCTGGCTTATGATCATTCGTTTTCATGGGTCCCGGTTCGAGTTCCCGTGAGGCGTGAATGTTGTGCTTTTCTTACGGAACTGTCTCCCTCCCTTCTCTGGAACCAGTTGTCCTAAATTAAGGACGGGCGACTGCTTATAGCCCATTGAGTTGCATACGGTGGTCGTTAAACCTCCAAGAAAAAAAAAAAGAAAGAATAATAAACTGATAATTTCTTTAATAAGTAGTCTGTGCTCAATATCACAAGAACCCATGGTTCATACGATTTTTCAATCGCAAAATTCCAGGACTTTGGCATTTTTTCCAGGACATATGATCTAAACGCTGTTACTTAAAATATAGTGAAACCATAAGTCTGTTCAACCTGTAACCTACAACAAACAACTTATTAGGCAAACTTAATGCAGAATGTTAAAAAGGTTGTCCACTGCAGGTAATCAGAAACTTAGAATCATGGATCAAAACTGTCACTGAAAATGTGACCAGGTTTAATATCTACAAAACTTTTATGTACTTATTCTACACTGATTTTGAGAAACTTTTATTTTTCTACTTTGGCTATAGTTCAATTATTAAAGCAAATTACAGAATAAAAAACAACATAAAACTCAAAAATACATAGGTAGGTGGTGTTACTCTTAAAATGCTTTCATATACCACACAATCAATACATAAAATACTATTTATATTTAAATATTTTGAAATAATGTTTACACTAGAAATTTAAGGGTAAGGAAAGGTGAAATATTTGGAACTTTTTCAAAGGACCAAAGGGATTGTTATTTCTTAAACACATAATCATGGGAGCAAGTATTTGTGTTACATTTTATTTAGGGAAGGAATTTTCAACATAATATTGATGTTGTAGCTATGTTTTAAATTTGTACTCGCCAGCAAACAAAGTATGTACAAAAATTCCCAACATGAAATGAAAGAGAATAACGGGAAAATCTTAAATCCAAGGGCTGTGTACAACTGCATTCATAAGTGATCAAGGCAATTTAACTGGGCGCGATTAGAAAACTAATTATAGAAGATGCAAATTGATTAGTTTGCTCAGAAAATACTAAGAAACAACTGGATTTAAGTTTCTGATTTAGAAAGCAATCTAATTTTATGGAATTGTTTTTATATAAAGCATTCATTGCAAATTTCAGTAAAGGTCAAAATAACCCACAAGAAAAAAAAATCAGCTACTTACTTCCTTCCACCAGTGGCTAAAAAATATGTTACGAAAATTAATAAATGGCGCAAAAAACATTTCACATAGCAGAAGAAAGGTATTAGAGACAAAAAGATTTTCAAATCAAACAGTTAAAAGAAGAGTTAGAGAAGGAAACATGGTTTAACTGTATGCCTTTTAGCAGAAGAATTTTGCACAATGGAAAAGTTGAAAACAGGCTAAGAGTATTCCTCATAGCAAAAGCTATGCTAAGGAAAAATAACTTTTCAGATACGTCTCCCAGAAGCAGAGATAGCAAGAAAAACGTTTTGACCTTTACAACCCCTAGGGGAAAAGTTGTACACATTATTTGAAGAGGATCTTCTTCTTATTGTAGAAAAAAAATCTTATTCACTCTCCATCTTTATAATAGCGAATGGCATACAGTAAAAAAATAAATTTCTCAATAGTTTTTTTAGAGGCAGAGAGAGGCTGCAAACGGAAGTGCATAAACACCACCTACCGGTAGAATTGTGAACCACAAACCTCATAATACAAACTTAAAGTGTTCCATAAGGTAAATGGTATCTGTTGTTAAAATATTTTTTTAAATCAGACCCTTAGAAGTGCAGATATTGAGAAAAATAGATTAAATATCTGTGCCTCCTAGTCGCGAAATTGTGCATTATTTTGGGAAGAAAATACACCCAAGGAATTTTCATAGTTAGTAGTATCTGGTCAAAAGAGAATATTTTTCAATTGGGTTATTAGTTCCGTAGATATTGCTGTAAACAGAAACATGAGCTTACACCTTCTAGTGGCACACTTGTGCATTAAGAAATATTTGAAATAATATGAAAAACATTTTGCACCGAAAATGTTCTCCAACAAAAAAATTTTCAAATCGTACTCCTAGAAACAGAGATATGGACACAAATAATATATACAAGTGTATGCCCCCCCCCCCCCCGGTGGAAAAATTATGCACTATTTAAGCAGGAGGTATTCTCAAAAAGTTTTTGGAGGCGAGTGGTATCGGTCCACAGAGGAATTTTTTCAATCTAGTTTCGAGCTCAGATTTTATTGCAAATACATCGGAAGCAAAAATAAACACTTGCGCCAAGTGGTGGCCAAACTATTCTTTACCAAAAATGAGAAATTATATGTAAAACATTTTCCCTCAAGAGCTGTATCCAACACAGGAAGAATTTTTCAAATCGGACTTTTAGAAGCGGAGATATTGGGAAAATTGCGATTTACTGTTACGCCCCTAGCGGAAAATTTATGCATTATTTGAAAAGGGGACTGAAACTAAAATAGTCTTCAATATAAATGTCATCAAAAGGAAAAATAATTTTTTTAATTGGATATTTAGAAGCAAATGTATGAAATAAAGTGCACTTTAAATGCGATATGATCTTCATTTGCGCCCTCTAATGGCAAAGTTGTGCATCGGGGAAAAAACCGTAACAAATGGAACATCGTTCTCACATTTTAAACTTCCCAATACAAAAAGAATTTTACAAATCGAACTAATAATTGCAGAGATATGGTCTTCCCGGGCAGACAGACAAAGCGATAACATAAGCACGACGCCAAAATATGCTAACAACGCAGCTTCCATCCTCCTAACCGACAAGAAAACCAACAGCCCCCTCCCCCCACCATTTTGCAGGGGGGTGGGGAGGAAAATTTGTCAGACATAAGTTATGTCAGTAGAAAAATCCTCTACTACAAAACATCCCGCAGGGACAAAAAGGCTGGAATGGATAAAATTTCAGAACATGTAACAGAATTTTAGGACATTTCCAGGACTTTACCAGGACAAAATGGAATTCCAGGATACGTACAAACCATGTTATGATATTAATAAATGAGTTTTATTCATTTTGAACCTCGAAAAAACAAAACCGCAAATCAGGTGCAATTCTAAAATTTAACGAAATGCTAGCAGATGTAATCTCATAAATTTTAGTTAATATGCTGTTGATGAAGGAAGAGTAAAGGGAGTGGGGGAGCCAAACTCTGCTTTGCCCCTGGTGAAAGAAATCCTAGCTCTGCCTCTGCTATGGGTCTGTAAAGTGTTAACTAATGTTAGTATCTTTAGTGATGCTTGTGTGGTGAATTGATATCATAGTCTATGGATACTGGAAGAATCAAGATTGATTTCCCAACCTAGGATGTGGAATTTCAAAGGTTCGTGATTTCTGTTTAAATTAAGGGAAGTAGTTAACACTCCCCAAAAGGATGTTAATCAAATACTGTTTTATGCATTTTATTAATTGCAAGAGTTTTTCATTTTCTGTGATATAAATTTACTTAATTTTTGTACTAGAATGGCTATGAAAGTTAGCTTTCATTTTCAAACTCTTACCTTATTTTTTATTTGTGTTTTCATTGTTATCTTTGACATAAACACTTGATTCATTTACTAAACTTTCCATAACCCACACCTGTCAACTATAAGGAATTAATATCCATTAAAAAGTTCGGGGAACGTTTAATCGATATGTTAGATTGACCAATTTATCAAACATATTAATGAAAATGTATCAATTAAAAGTCATTCAACATCATCTGAACATAATATAATAATGTAATATAATTTTGTTATTATTAAAATCGATATACCGATTTTAATCAATTTTATGTGGTACAATTAAGATATTTGGCAGTATTTCATGCTTATAACTATTAAAATACAATCAATACATAATTGACTCATTAGTATGCTATCATTAGGCTATATCTATGGAAAAGAAATTTATTTGTAGTTGCAAAATTATAGCAATATACTGCAATGAATTTTTATTTTAACTTAACGATGTTTATGAACTTAAATATTTGTGTCAACATGCTATAATACCTTTAAAAAATGCAGTTTTAAGTCTTATGTGAGACTGATATTTTTCTTTTCCCTCTTTATCTATCTGTCTATCTATCTTTTTAGCAGTAATCTCCAATCCTAAATAACCCAGATAGGTTATATATATTTATAAATAAATATAGAACCAATTCCACTTAGTAGTTCTAATTCTGACTATTATATAGCTCTAATTATTGTACTATTCTCTTTTACGTGCGATATTTCAAAGTAACTTGTACAGAAAACTAGCGGATAATGCTTACCTTGGCATTCCTTTCTAGCGACGGGGACATTTCACGCACGTGTTTTCCGGTCTTTGTTGAGGTTATTGTCCTAAAGTCCGTTGTATGCGATGACTGGCTTTACTTCTCACACTTTTCGCTGGGTATACTCATTGGATCTTTGCTTTAGGATTCAAACATCAATTTTTACCGTTCTTTATACTCGAAATTTTCGCCCATACTCTGGGCATCTTCAGGAGCGTGGCGACTTTACCACCAATGTTCGTGGTTAACTTCGCGCTAATGGAGTCCGATACTCCTTGTTGCCATTCGTCGGAAAAACTTTCCTGGATATATTTCGTTATCAAGCCCGGCTGGCGCCATCTATGTTTCGTTAAGAACACTCCCCCCCCCCCCCCCCGTATTTTTTTTTTTTTTTATTTTTTAATTTCTTCTCCTATCCTGGTTTTCTTGTCTTTTTTTGCCTGTTTTTCTTTTGTTGTTGTTTTTCTTGTCTTATTAGTTCTTTCCACAGGCCCGATAATGTGCTAGGGTCGTTCTGGTTACATACCCTTGCTTTATTTTTGTAGATTAATATTGCTTCTTCCCTCCTCATTTGCCTTTCCAATTTTTTATTCTTTTTAGCATTTTAATTTCATCAAACTTTGGGAATGTCCGGTTTTCCAAGCAGAATTGCACTTAAACAACACATATCTAACTGGCAAAAAAAGAAGCCAAAACGGCTTTAGTGCAATTCTGCTTGGAAAACCGGACATTCCCAAAGTTCGATGAAATTAAAATGCTAAAAAGAATAAAAAATCGGAAAGGCAAATGAGGAGGGAACAAGTAATATTAATCTACAGAAATAAAGCAAGGGTATGTAACCAGAACGACCCTAGCACATTATCGGGCCTGTGGAAAGAACTAATAAGACAAGAAAACCAGGATAGGAGAAGAAATTAAAAAAATTAAAAAAAAAAAAAAAAGTGTTCTTAACGAAACATAGATGGCGCCAGCCGGGCTTGATAACGAAATATATCCAGGAAAGTTTTTCCGACGAATGGCAACAAGGAGTATCGGACTCCATTAGCGCGAAGTTAACCACGAACATCGGTGGTAAAGTCGCCATGCTCCTGAAGATGCCCAGAGTATGGGAGAAAAAATTTCGAGTATAAAGAACGGTAAAAATTGATGTTTGAATCCTAAAGCAAAGATCCAATGAGTATACCCGGCGAAAAGTGTGAGAAGTAAAGCCAGTCATCGCATACAACGGACTTTAGGACAATAACCTCAACAAAGACCGGAAAACACGTGCGTGAAATGTCCCCATCGCTAGAAAGGAATGCCAAGGTAAGCATTATCCGCTAGTTTTCTGTACAAATATAGAACCTACCTGAAAAAAAAATCTAAAATATAATGTTCCATAAAATAACCATAACCATGTACAACTCTGTAAAGTTTACCGGTAAACTGTAAAACTTGGCAGGTATGCACAACCAATTCTTCTGGATTTCCAATATTGAGCTCCCAACTTTGCTCAGAATGTAAGCAGGACACATTTCCATGAAGGGTCACAAACTATGCATAGTGAAATGTGTGCACATCATTCATCCTGTTAATGTCCCATGACCACCTCTAGCCCACTCACACTGTGTAAGCCAGCTAATTTTTTTTAAGTTTTATTGTATTTGAAATTTAGCTCCGCTTGTTGTTGCACAGAATTTGCCTGTTCAAAATAACAGGGTTTGTACATAAAAAAAAAGCCTTATGTGTATGGGTTCATTCTCACCTGCTACTTAATGGCATTAGCAAAGTGCCATATTGAAATATGTACATATATCAAAAACTGTGAAAAGTAAAGTGCTAGGCTTATACACTTGCAATATTTTCATTCCATTGTAACTTCAGTTCCTATTCAGATGGATTGGAGTGCATGGACTACCTTGTCGGTTTGTAACTAAGCTCTCGAAATCCAATTTTTCTCTTTTTCAAGTTTCATTTTTGATAATTATGATTTTCAAGGGTCTTATTCTATTATATTCAGATGCTGTTTATACCTTATCTATAAGCAGCATCTGAACATAATATAATAATTTCTTGAACATCAGTTTTGACTATTCCAATTATGTATAACATTTTGTGGTCAAAAGTGATTTTGCTGTGTTTCATTTTAACTATATATAAAATTCTTCCAGCATTCTTGTTACTGTAACATTTTTGAAACTGATAAATAAAAATATAATTTTTGCATTGAGAGAATAGGACAGCATAATGTAACTGAAATAAATGATGTGAAGAAAAAAGAGGAACATGATTAAGTTACATAAAAATTATATTTTGCATGGAAATATATCTTTTTGGTGTTCTTTCAACAATAGGTTGAAATAACACCAAAAAGATGGGGAACTATTACTGCCTTAGCCTCCTCCACTTTGGAAAACACCTCAGCCAAACCATGTTGGAAGGATTCAAAAGTAATTGCACCATTTTCTGGTTCCTGTGCTCTTCACTACAATGAAAGCTTGGATATTTATCTTTCTTCCCATAACTGCAATTTGGAATCACCATACATAATTCCCATGATCTGGAAATCCATACTCGTTCAAAATAGATACAACATTCATGAATGGCAACCATTTACAAAAACCGAATTGCGAAGATCTGGCAACAACCTTGTCAGTTTCCATCCAAACTCTAGCTGAAGGAGAACTGAAGAGATAGTTCAAAAGCTTCTATGTAAAATATAACTTTTGTATAACTGAAGCGTGTTCCTCTTTTTTTCTTCACATCGGATATTTTTTTGCATAATGCAGGTAAAAATATCTTTTATATGCACAGTTCAAATAGTTGTGGGTTCTTAAAAGTATTTAAAGATTTATGTGAAAATCATACATGAAAGTATAACTAGTATTTTTATGTATATTTGCTTTGCAAAGCAATATTTGAAAATATAAGTACAAGAAAGCTATTCTCAATATCATTGTGTTGAAAGTTACTATGAAACTGTTGTCTGGTGGTTTTTATAGTATGTTCTACTTTTTATTATTGTTTTATAGATTTTTTTTTCTGCAGCACTTGTTATAAATAAAGTAGCAGTTTCTAAATATACCACTGTACTAACTTTTTTAAGAAGTGCATAGTAATTGTATTTACTACATGCATTGTTGTGAAGAATAAATTGTTTTTTGTTTATATGCATATTGTTTCCCCTGAAAGCATTAATTGCATTGTAGAAAGCAGCTTTTGAATGTAGAATTTAAAAATATATAGTGTCAAAACAAAATATCTGTATTAAATGATATCCCAACTAAGTTCTGTATAATGTAAGTGCTATTTAATACCTTGTATGTGTCTCAATATGCATTTCTGATAAAAATCATAGTACATTCTATTGATGATTATTTTTATTGCCAAGCCTTTCCATTTACAATTTAAGTATTTTACTTTTCCATACTGAAAAATGAGTTTATTTCAAAACAAATAATTGATTCATAGGTATATTTCTGAAAAAGCTTGATTAGATTTGACAACAAATTGTTAATGATAGAGTGACAACAAATTGTTAACAACAGAATTTTAATCTGCAAGATTCCTCTTAACTTATGACTGGTGGATTATTTTTCTGGAAAAGTATTAGCAGCAAATGTATGTAGTACTTTTGTGCAGTGGGTTCAATGACCATTATAGATGTCAAGGGTTTCTTGACAAGTGTAAAGATAGCAAAGATAATCATTTATACAAAAAGAAATGGAAAATAGTTTTTGTCATTTTTATGAACAATGAACCTATCTATGCTATTTTCAAGCAATTGATTCTTAACAAAATGCATGTTAAGTTCTTTGACACCAAGGTAAACAAAAGTTTTTTCTTTCTTTTGAGTTGGTTTTTGATGTTATGAAATCCAAGTCTGACTTTACATTGCATTTATGCAGTGTGTGTACTTACTTGCTGGGCAAGTGCTGTATGATATAGCAAAGCAATAAATCTCTAGACATGATTATATTCTGTGTAATTTTCTTCTCATAATTAACATAGAAGGTACACAAATTTTATGCAAATTTCTTTCACTTTGTGAAACATGATTCAACAGTCAGTCATTGCTATCTGAAAATGAATTGTTATTTATTATATTTGCACTTTTAAGGTATTAAACTCCTGCAAAGTGCGCATAGTTTACGTGCAATTCATAAATGAAAAAACTATTAGAAAGTACCAATCACTCACCCTAAAGATCATGGTAATCTCCATCGACAACACACTTCCAACACGTCAATCATCGTAATGTTTCTGGGCTTCCAAGGTTTACAGACATCTTGCTTACGATTCTTACTTCCGGGTGTGAAACATCGTATTTTTTTTAATTTTTTTTTTTTAGCCTTATGAGATGTAACTACACTGCTGGACAATTGCTAAGGACGGATCGTAAACGGCTATACAGCGCATAAAAAAGTAAGTGTGGTTGGATGCCAAGTGAAATAAAATAATGTCAGAATGCCAGGACATTACAAGAAAGACAATTTATTGTGCTCTGAAATCCAGAAGGCTTTGGAACGTGTTCAAGGGACAAACAGGCCATTTTGTGCAGAATACGTAAACGTGAAAAAAATGCAATTACCGTCTGCAGGCGTAAGATGTCAATACGGGATATGGCCACCATAGAGGGCGATGCAAGATTCCACACGTCGTGTCATGCTTTGCACAACATTATCAAGCAGCTGTTGGGGTAATTTATCCCATTCCTCTGTCAGTGCACGGATGAGGGTGTCCTTGTTTATTGGAGGGCATTGGCGACCAGCAAGACTCCTCCCCAAAGCATCCCACACATTTTCAATGGGATTCAGATCTGGAGAACGTGCTGGCCATACGAGGCGTTGAATATCCTCGCTCTCAAGACACTCCTGGACAGCGACTGTTCGATGACATGTTGCGTTGTCGTCCATGAAAATGAATCTATCACCGACAGCACCACGGAACATGCGAACATGAGGTAGCAGAACATCATTAATGTATCGTTGGCCAGTCATAGTCCCAGTTGGAAGCACATAGAGGGACGTACGGCCATTGATCATGATGCCAGCCCATACTATGACACTACATGTCGGATATCGGTTCCTTTCCTGTATGTTTGCTGGACAATACTCAGTACCACTATCACGCCAGATCAGTTGTCGTCGACAATCAGACGATAAACTGTATCTACTCTCATCTGAGAAGACGACAGCAGACCAGTCGTTATCAGTCTAATTGCGATGTTGATGGCACCATTGCAAACGGGCTGTACGGTGACGTCTGGACAATGGGATGCACACAACAGGACGGCGGGCGTATAGTCCTCCTTCATGCAAACGTCTGGCGACAGTTTTTCGGGAGATCCGCTTGCCAGTAGCAGCCATAAACTGATTTGCTACCTCACTAGCTGTGCTGTGCCGGTGTCTTTTTGTTGATAGCACTATGTACCGATCTTCTGCAAGTGTCGTACTGCGGACACGACCTCCCCCGTGACGTTTGCTACACTCTCCATTTGCTTGAAATGATTTCCAAAGCCTTGAAACAACACTGTGGCTGACGTCGAACTCCCTGGCAACATCTGTTATTTTTCGCCCTTCTTCAATCTTGCCAATAATACGGCCACGCGTAAAATCATCTAGGTGATGTCGGGAAGACATACTGAAAATTGCAAGTTCGTCAATTGATTCTTTCCCTTTCAACTTTGCGTTTGAACAACAACGGTCAATACGCGTCAAATCCTTTATATCTCTTATCAGCGCTATGACGTCACGAACAAGTTCGGCAATCCAAAATTTGCATACGCACAACACGTCTTACTGTATCCCGCACTTATGCTAATTTCCACATTTTCCTGCCTTCCATTTTATGGTTGCTATTGTCATCCGTCCTTAGCAATTGTCCGGCAGTGTATAAAGCTTGTCAATCCTGATGACGACAGTGGTCTGTTGAAAGTACTAGAGGATTGTGTGTGAAGGGCTGAATGAGTGTGACACTTGCAGTGGGAGTGGCAGGATTTTTGAAACAGAAGGAGCAGTTTGGTACTTGCAGTTGACAAAGGTTTAACCACCTAGGAATGTAAGGTTATGTAAATATGTACATAGTT
This sequence comes from Macrothele yani, assembly GCA_039090855.1. Classification (NCBI taxonomy): domain Eukaryota; kingdom Metazoa; phylum Arthropoda; class Arachnida; order Araneae; family Macrothelidae; genus Macrothele; species Macrothele yani. Next base: position 154,089,933 of record CM076996.1, read on the forward strand.
TTTAATTGAATTGTATGAATGAGTAGTATGTGTGGTTTTTTATGGAATTGACAAGCTTTATAGTTACATCTCATAAGGCTAAAAAAAAAAAAATTTAAAAAAATACGATGTTTCACACCCGGAAGTAAGAATCGTAAGCAAGATGTCTGTAAACCTTGGAAGCCCAGAAACATTACGATGATTGACGCGTTGGAAGTGTGTTGTCGATGGAGATTACCATGATCTTTAGGGTGAGTGATTGGTACTTTCTAATAGTTTTTTCATGAATTGTTATGGTTGGGTGCCGTTTAAGTAGAATTTTTCATTAGGTATACATGTAAAGACCATTTGTGTGCAGCTCTAATTTTGGCAAATATATATGTGTACAGTACAATCTGCTTATAACAAGCCCATATTTAGTGGAGTCCTGAATTTAACAAGCAAAACAAGAATTTTTGTTTGGTAAAATGTTAATTCAAAGCTAATGTGATCATTTTTAACAAACAAAATTTAATGAAACCATCGATTTAACAAGGGAGACAAAATTGAAGATGATCACTTTTAGCAAGCAAAGTAACAAAAAATTAATGAAATCCCATATTTAGCGAGGCAAAGAAAATCTGCTGCATGCTATCCTAGAATAGAAGAATCGAAATGATGGCATACAGGACAAAATCGCATCAGCGCAGTAGAACTTTGGTGTGCTAAAATGAAAGAATGTAGATAGAAAAACAAGGGGAAGGAAGTACATCAAATGCTAAACAAGCGAGTTATGCAAGAGAATCTCCGTCACCCACTCCAAATGGCTATGCTTTCAGAGTATCGCCTCAGCAGAGTTGAAAACAGGGGGCCTTACTCCTTGGCAGAAAGAGGGGGATGAAGTTGATGTACATGTATTAAGTGGAATTAAAAAGTTGGCTTACCCAGAGTAGACAATAAATAAATCACTCAGAAATAATACACCATAAACTGTTCCTTATCTCTCGGCTGTTTTATTTTGTGCAAACGTTTCATTCCCTTCTCTTCCAGGTCAGTAAAGCATTGATAACATAACCTGGAAGACAACAAGGGACATGAAACATCTGCACATCCCTGAGATTAGGAATAATTTATGGTGCATTATTCCTGAATGAATTATTTATTTATTACATGGATTTCTGGGCAATGAATTTAGAGAGCAGTATGAGAGTAATGGAATGGGATGTGGCCTACTGAGAGAAAATGGTAATCAAAATTCCTGGAACTGTGTCTATTGACAACCTTCTCAAACTCCAAGTGAGTGTTACATTGGGAAGATTGGTACTGCTTTTGCTTTTTATGTGTGTCGTCAAACAGCGGTCAATCTTAAAGTAGCCATCAAGTAGGAAATGCTAAACTTTTATATGTACAAAAATGTCGTAAGAGAAAAGTGTTTTCCACAAACTACAAAATAGCCATTATTAGAGAGCTAGAAAATGGCGAAAAAATGTTATATATATGGGTATATAATATAAATATGTATGCATATTGTCACATCATCAACATTGTCAACCATTATCAATCCACTGCTGGACGAAGGTCTCCCCAAGTTTCCTCCACAACGGTCTGTCTGTCTTGTGCCAGTCTCCTCCATGTCACTCCCGCATACTTTCGAATTTCATCCACCCATCTTCCATGTGGTCTTCTTCTGGGTCTTTTCCTGTCCCTTGGAATCCAATCTAAAATTTCAGCTGTCCATCGATGGTCTGTTCTTCTGGCAGTATGTCCAGCCCATTACCATTTCAGGGATTTAACTCTGATCATGATGTCTTCCACTCTTGCCATTTTTCGGATCCACGAGTTCCTCTTCTTATCTCTCCTGGTTACACCAAGCATGCACCTCTCCATGCCTCTTTCAGTTGTCTGCAGCCTTTGTATGTCTCTTTTAGCTAAGGTCCACGTCTCTGCACCATACGTAAGCACTGGAAGGATGCATTGATCAAACACTTTTCTTTTAAGACATAATGGCATATTGCTCTTGAAAATTATGCTGTTTCTTCCAAAAGCTCTCCAGGCAAATTTTGTACGCCGATTAATTTCTTCACCAATGTGACCCTCACTTGATATCTGCTGTCCAAGATAAACGTACGTGTCTGTTATCTCCAGCTTTTCTCCATCAATCGATAAATCTTCATTTCTTGTAAAGGCATTGAACATCACTTTTGTCTTCTGAAAGTTCATTTTTAATCCCACTTCTTTACTCTTGTCAGCAAGTTCCTGCATCATACTCTGTAGCTCTGATGGGGTAGTTGCAAAAATGACTATGTCATCAGCAAAACGAAGGTGGGTTAGATAATCTCCATTAATCTTTATGCCTTTGTTTTCCCAGTTCAGTGATTGAAAGACATTTTCCAATGTGGCATTAAAGAGCTTCGGAGATATGGTGTCACCTTGTCTCACTCCTTTTCCAATTTTTATGTGTGTTGTATTTTCAAATAGCAGAATCTTTGCACTTGCATTTTCATAGATGTTATTAATAATATTAATGTATGCATCTTCAATACCACAGGATTTCAGAGCCATTGCAACTGCTGATGGTTTCACCGAATCCAAGGATTTTTCATAATCGATAAAAGCCATGCACAATGGAAGTTCATATTCCCTGGCTTTTTCAATTAGTTCTCTCAGTACGTGGATATGATCTATTGTGCTGTAGCCACTCCTGAATCCAGCTTAGTGAAGATTTTATAAACCACTGATAGGAGGCTGATAGGTCTGTAGTTCCTGAGATCCTCAATGTCACCTTTTTTATGTAGCAAGATCATTGTAGCGTTGTTCCAATCCTCAGGAATTTTCCCTTCATTAAGGCATCGAGTGAAAATATGGGCGAGTACTGTTTCGATTTCTCCACTTGCTTCTTGTATGATGTCTACAGTAATTCCATCTTCTCCTGGAGCTTTTCCCCGCTTCATGTTCTTGATTGCATGTGCAACTTCTGCTGGAAGGACTGGAAGAACTCTGGTACCTTTCATGATGCCTGAAGTACATGTATCATCCCTTTCATATAATTTGGAGTAGAAATCTTTCACTCTTGTCAAAATTTCGCCTCTATTTCTTGTTACAGAACCATCTTCTTTTCTCAGTGCCATAAGCTGTTTTTTTCCCTTACTGAGATGTCCCTTTGCTATCTTTAGGCTTTGGTTGTTTTCAATTGCTTTCCTTACTAGTTCACAGTTGAATTTCCTTACGTCTTCAGTGATAATTTTTTGTACTGTCTTGCATAGCTCTATATATTCCACTTTGGAAGTCACATCTTCTTTAGTTGTCCTCATCTCTCTTCTTTTTTGCATCAATATTTTGGTTTTTCCTGATAATTTGTTCACATGCAATTTGTTCTTAGACCCAGCTAATTTTGTTGCTGTTTCCATAAGAGCTTTGGTTACTTTTCTGTTAACTTCAGAAATATCCACTTCTTCCGATGTTAGGCCTTCTAAAGCAGAGAATCTGTTCTTTAGTTCCAATTTGAAGGTATTATGGTGTTTTTTAAGGTTGGTTATGTCAATACATTTTGTTTGTCTTATGAGCTTGCTACGTTCGAGTTTAGTGTTGAGGTGCATCTTACATCTCACCAATCTATGGTCACTGCCTGTGTTGAACTTGTTTAGCACACTGCAGTCTTGTATGACGAATTTTTTGTTACACATAATAAAATCAATTTCACTTGTCGTCCCATTTGGATGTCTCCATGTCCATTTCCTGTGTGGCTTTTTCTTGAAAAAGGAGTTCAAGATGAAAAACCCTTCTGCCTCTGCAAACTCTACGAGAGTATTTCCACGCTGGTTTCTGTTGCTGTGACCGAATTTACCTACTGAAGTTTCATTCTGTTGTCGTTGCCCTATTTTTGCATTGAAATCTCCCATAATTATCTTCAAGTGCTGCTTACCTTTATTATTTAGATCACGAATTTCCTCATAAAATTCTTCAATTTCTTCTTCAGCATGACTTGTGGTGGGTGCATAAGTTTGAATAATCTGAGCCTGGTATCTTCTCCAGAGTTGGATAACAAGTCGTGCAGCTCTGTCAGAGGAACTTTCAACTTCTACAACTTTATCCTTCAGTTTCTTGTTTATTATAAATCCAACACCACTAGTTCTGCCAGTATCTGCCCCACGATAGTAGAAGAGATGTCCACTTTTCAGTTCAATGAGATCTTCTCCTTTTCTCCTTACCTCACTTAGCCCGACGATGTCCCACTTGATCCTTTGTAGTTCCTCTTCCAATTCAAGAAGCCTTGAATCAGAAGATAGGGAGCGTCCGTTATACGTAGCCAAGGTCAGCATCAGATGGCAGCCTAGTCCGGTCCTCCGGGGATTTTTAGCACCCTCTGCCTTCATTTCGCACTGGCCGCTGCCTTGGCCAGGTACATTCCAGCTGCCGGAGACTGAGGGCCAAGATTTAAGTTGTGGAGTCATTTTGGAGGGGTTTGGCCATAACTCACCACGCTGGCCGAGCGTGTTGGTGAGTGTGGGATAGCATTTCCTCTAATCCCGATGTTATAGTTATACCGCTATTGGCGGTCGTCAGAGCCCCTTTAGTGGGAACAGGATGTACCACGAGAAGGCGGGGTTGACATTTGTCAAGGAGAGGCTGTGATGTTACGCATCACCTGACCTTACATCCCTATTGTCACATATGTGTATTTTTATGTGGTGGAATTGTCACATATGTGTATTTTTATGTGGTGGAATTTTTCACACTGAAACGGATTCACACCCGGATGTATGAGGATTTCTGTTGATCCAGAGCTCATCTTTATAAGTGGGCTCTACTGTATGTATATATATATACAGCATATACACTATATTGACAAAAGTCACTAGACACCATGAAGAGAAACACAACATAGCATTTATTGACATTCATCAGTACGGTGTCGGTCCACCTTTGGCCTTAATGCATGCACTGATTTTCAAGACATGCTTTCGACAAAATTTTGGAACACAGCGATAGGTATGCCTTCCATTCAGTACATAATGCTGCCGCTAACTGTTGCTTAGTAGTATGTTTTGGTTCTAAACTTCTTATGCGGCGCTCTAATCCATCCCATAGGTGCTCTATGGGATTAAGATCAGGGCTCTGGGCTGGCCAGTCCATACACGATATGGAATTATTGTCAAACCACACCGTAACAGTTCTTGCTTTATGGCTCGGTGCATTATCCTGCTGGTGCCAACAAGGCTCGGTTCCATAGTATTATCACAGAGTTGGTAGGGCATAATTGTCCAGAATATCGAGATAGACTTGCTGGTTAACAGGTTTGTCCATGATAACCAATGGGCGGGGACCATACCACAAAAAACACCCACACACGAGTACACTGCCAGCTCCAAACTTGACCATAGAAACAGTACACTGTGGTGAATAGCGTTCCCCCGGCTGACACCATACCCACACACGGCCATCAAACTGATGGATCGTGTATCTGGATTCATCGGTCCATAGGACCCGTTTCCATTGATCTACAGTCCACGATAAATGTTCTTTACACCATGCTAAACGACGAGTAGCATTCCAAGTGGAGATGAAAGGCTTATGAGCCGCATTACGACCACGGTAACCCTTGGAATGAAGTTCTCTGTGATTGGTACATGTAGATACCGAGGTTTTTGCATTTTTACTCACCTGTACACTGAGGTCTTGTGCAGTACTCTGTCGATTAGCTGTAACAACTCTTCTGAGGCTTCAACGTCCTCTATCACTGATTTTCTTTGGTCTGCCGGTATATTTTGCTGCTTCAAGCACGCCATGTGCCTTCCACTTATTCAGTGCATCCAAAACAGTTGACTTTGGTATGTTTAAATGCTTTTCAGTTTCTCTTATGGACAACCCACTAATACAACACCCAACAATCTTTCCTTTCTCAAAGTCAGTTCTCTACCGCCACGACATTTTCACTCAACCTCACAGTGCGCTATGATCACGGTCAGCTGCAGGCTTGTTTTTATACCATTTGCAGCTGTACAGCGCATCTTAACAACACAGCAGATCAATTCATTTGCTTTTGAAGGGGTGTCTGATGACTTTTGTCAATATAGTGTATATAGGGAATAGTAAAATTATGTAACATAGCTATCAATATTTCCATATAGGATACAACCTTCTAACAAAGGATTAAAGAATGATTATAACAGAGATGAAGGCATACCTTTGTCCACTTAGTTAATTAAGCTGTTGAGCTTATTATCGCTTACACATATTGTTTTCAGCAAATGGACGATGTCATCGCTCTTTCCACGTTATTTTTAAACAACGCATAGCGACCGAAAAATTGTATTCCGGCACCACTGGGATCGAACCCCAGAACTCTCGATAACTAGTTGAGTGCGTTCGAATTTACGCTACGACGCCAACAATTCTCAGTGCCATGCGTGGTCTATCAGTCAGCATCTGACTACACGAATACGTATTGATGGTCTCGGCAACTGAGATAGCGTCATCTGGTGGCATTTAACGCAACAGCTATTTAATTGTAGCTGATAAATTCAAAGGGCGATAGAAATGGTTAATATATATCAAATACGTGGAGATAATGTAAATGGACGATATCATCGCTCTTTCCACGTTATTTTTTAAACAACGCATAGCGACCGAAATATTGTATTCCGGCACCGCTGGGATCGAACCCCAGAACTCTCGATAACTAGTAGAGTGCGTTCGAATTTACGCTACGACGCCAACAATTCTCAGCACCATGCGTGGTTTATCAGTCAGCATCTGACTACACGAATACGTATTGATGGTCTCAGCAACTGAGATGGCGTCATCTGGTGGCATTTAACGCAACAGCTATTTAATTGTAGCTGATAAATTCAAAGGGCAATAGAAATGCTTAATATATATCAAATACGTAGAGATAATGTAAATGGACGATGTCATCGCTCTTTCCACGTTATCTTTTAAACAACGCATAGCGACCGAAAAATTGTATTCCGGCATCGCCGGGATCGAACCCCAGAACTCTCGATAACTAGTCGAGTGCGTTCGAATTTTCTCAGTTGCTGAGACCATCAATACGTATTCGTGTAGTCAGATGCTGACTGATAAACCACGCATGGCGCTGAGAATTGTTGGTGTCATAGCGTAAATTCGAACGCACTCGACTAGTTATCGAGAGTTCTGGGGGTTCGATCCCAGCGGTGCCGGAATACAATTTTTCGGTCGCTATGCGTTGTTTAAAAATAACGTGGAAAGAGCGATGACATCGTCCATTTACATTATCTCCACGTATTTGATATATATTAACCATTTCTATCGCCCTTTGAATTTATCAGCTACAATTAAATAGCTGTTGCGTTAAATGCCACCAGATGACGCCATCTCAGTTGCTGAGACCATCAATACGTATTCGTGTAGTCAGATGCTGACTGATAAACCACGCATGGCGCTGAGAATTGTTGGCGTCGTAGCGTAAATTCGAACGCACTCGACTAGTTATCGAGAGTTCTGGGGTTCGATCCCAGCGGTGCCGGAATACAATTTTTCGGTCGCTATGCGTTGTTTAAAAAATAGCGTGGAAAGAGCGATGACATCGTCCATTTACATTATCTCCACGTATTTGATATATATTAATTGTTTTCAGCATTACATGATGATGCTCACAAAATGCCAGATAAGTTGCCTTCAGTATTTTATTTGAGCAAGTGCAAGTCATGTGTAGTGCTTGTATACACATAGTGTTCAAGAATTGATATGAAGAAACATCTAGAGAAGCAGAATTTGGTTTTCAAATATTGGTGTCATGTGTGTACGTGTCCAAGTTTTGTGAATTTTGACCCAGAAGTCAGTGCCTCAGAAAACTTGAAAATGAGAATGGTTTGCATACTTGGGACAGTAATCAGGAGATGCAGGTTTAATTTGTACTCCAAGATGATAGAATTTTCAAGTTCTACAAGGAGCTGGCCAAATGTATGAGCAGTGGGTTATAGTGTTTCTGTGCCAAGAGTGATGAACTTATAATTAAGCCTGCTACAATGCCTATAATTATAAGCATGCCCCACTGTATGAGCCAATGGGATGACTGTTAGCTAACCACGATGGTACAACTGAGTCTGAAAAGTACTGTGGGTTAGTTAGCTAATCATCATTAAGCACGCACAGGTATGCAACTTCTGTGCCAAACCTTGTCATGTTGTCTAAATGCAGCAAGACTGTGTGCCTAGAAACGTGTACACTGTTTACCATTACCATGGTTGCATCGTACAGCCCACCATCAGTGATATATGTCTCACATTGACTGGTCTTCAGATCAATGAGCCAATGTTCATAGATGAAAGCTACTTTAGGCTTCCAGCAGCATTTGATCTACTTGGAACTACATGTGATGTCAGGAACATTGTTGAATGGGACAGATATGGCAATTGCAGCATCATGGTGTAATCTAACATCATGGTCAATAGAACTGCAGGTGACAGATCAAGGGACAATTGCCATGCAGTAGTATTGCAATGATATGATTGTTCACCACATTCATCTGTTCTGTGAATGCAGATCTCATTTTTGTGGACAATAACACCTGTACTCATTACACAGCAGCTGCAGATAAAGTTTGGCTTCTGAGAATATCTTCGTCAGATGGAGTGGCCAGTGCACTTCCCGGATCTCAATGAAATCGAACATGCACGAGACTATCAGCGGAGACATGTTGCACAAAGGAATCTCCCACCAGAAGCCATTCCAGCACTTATCAGGGCTCTGCAGTAGGAGTGGAGCAATTTAACCCAAGAGCTCCTAAACCACATGGTGCTAAGCATAACACACTAGTGCCAAACATGCAGTGGCGGCAGAACCGCCAGGGCCAGTGCCCAGTGAATAATTTCAGCCAAGATTTTTATTTTTTTTATTTGACATATGTGCGATTGTTGTGATGTGCCTTAGAAAGTTCCTCTAGGTAAGTGGTTGGGTGGTCCTAATTCCCAACAAAGCTCCTTAGGCATTGTTATTATTCTGTTTGTTCCGGGAAGCGGGAAGGTAGAGGATGCACCACAATTCGAAATTTCGGGCCCGGTCAACAAACTTCACTTTCCGCTGCCCCTGTATACGTGCATTACAGTGCAGGATTATTCAGTACATGTAGCCTGTTTATGATGGAAGAGTGTCACTGGATTGCAGGTGAGTCTGTACCTTCATAACATTTTGTTCTGTTTCAATCTCTATTACATATTTCTCTCATTTTTGCTGTCATCCATTTTCATTTACTGTTGCTATTACTAGTGGTGGAAATGGGAATTATTCGCTGCTGAAACCCAACGAACAAATGAATGCCATAAAAATCTAATGTGCACAAATTTCTTCACAGTAGATATAAAACCATATAAGGAAATCTCGTTATTAAACTTTGAAATGAAGTACTCACATTTAGCTGAAGTCAGAGCTGTTTTCTTTTTTCAGAGGTACACTCCTTATTGAGAAGATCATTCAAATACTGTTGCAAGAAAAATAAAAGTGTCCGCTATTAATAAACATTGGAGAAAAAAATCAACTTGTATTTGAGGCAAAGATACGTAATTGTCTTGGGCGGCAAAATATATTTGGCTCTGTCTGAAATATCTATTTATTTTAACTGAAATATCTATTATAACTTCGATTTGTAAACATAAAAATTGTCTCATAAAATAATTTCCAAAATTTTTGTTTCAGCAGGTCTTGCATCTTCACGCTCTCTGCATGCAAAAGAATCTACATTTCTCCTTTTGTCACACAACCATTTCTGTACATAAGGCTCAGGACTGAAGATCTTTGAAGGAATTCCTTTTATTTTTATGAATATTAGGTTGCTGACATTTAAAACGTTTTTTAAATCAGTTGTTATCAAATTCATGGCACTGAAACCTCTTTCACACTCAGCTGTTGGTAAAGCAATCGAAGCCACAGATTTTAAGACTTTTAAGTGATTGGAAACTTGTTTGGTCTCCTTGAAATTCCTGAACTCTTCAATTATTGTTCTTTCTTCCTCCAATTTGAATCTTTGGCATATAATTAGAACCTCTCCTTCTCCATATAAAATATTTGTCAGTCAGCCAAAAAACTTATACAAAACCTGAACTTGTTTTGAAATGTCTTAGCTGATCAGTAATCTGGCAGATAAATATTTGGCAACACTCCAAAAAAACTGAACGCAATTTATTTTCCAATCAGATTTATATCTCATTGAATGTAAGTCCACACCTTTGAACACCATATTTTTTATGCTACTAAATAAAACACTGCTAAAGCAATGTGATGCTACTAAATAAAACTCATCAAAGCCATCATCAGCTAAAGCTTGGAAAACTTTCATTGTAAGAGATATAAGCAAATGTGCTTTAGGTATTGATACAGTTCCCTAAAAGACAGCTACACTGAGCTAAGTTCCTTTAAGGCAGTTTTCATTAGTGCCAAATTTTCCAGGAAGCATGTGCTCATAAGTTTCTTCAGTAAGCCTGAAAACATGCTTCTCTCTTTACTATCCTTTGACGCATCTTTAAAATGCAAAGTCAGGGCTAGAAACATATTCTAGACAGTAGATATGGTTAGCTCACTAGATCCGACCCATCTTGTTCCAAGAACTCGTCCAACTGAAGAAAACGGAACAGCAATTTTTTCAGCACAGTGATATAACTCGCAGGAGTTCTTTGGTGAAGCATGATACAAAGAGTATAATTTATCGCAAAATGATTTAAAACTCTGTATGCCAGAAGCCTCTTTAATTGAGTCACTGACAGCAAGTTCTAACTCATGATTCGCACAGTGCCATGTAACAAGTTTAGGATTTTTTTTTCAAGCTGTTGAGCCACACCAGATATGGAACCTGCAAAGTTTGCAGCGCTGTCAGAAATGAAAGATATCAGATTATATTTAATAAACTCAATTAGAAAGTATTTCACCAAGCAGTTCGAGATTGACTTGGTTACTGCTGTTTCAAACTAATTCAACCAAGTCAAAATATACAGTTTGGGCAGTAATGCCATCCAGATCTATGGACATTCTTAGGTAGATTATAAGTACTAAGAGTCGGCTTACAGTTGTACACTCATCAACCAAGATACCGAATTTTAAATTTTGGGAGGCTGTCAAGGTGGCGCAGTGATCTAAGCGTTGGCTTATTACCATTTGTCTGAGAAAGGATCCAGGCATGGATGTTGTGTTTGTCTTACGGTACTGGTTCTTTCCCTTTCCTGGAACCAGTGTCCCTAAATTGGGGACGGACGACTGCTTACAGCCCATTGAGTAGCTCACGGTAGGCATTAAACCTTCAATAAAAAAAATATATATATATATATTTTAGGAAACGATTTCTTCAGAGTTTTTTATGCATGTCATTCCCTGTAGAATTGCACATATCCATGCATGTCTTTCTAGACTGCAATACCCTGCTGTTTTCCTTTCGGAGATCAATCAAACGAGGAAAATCGGCAAAAGGTCTGCTATTTTTTTTTCGCAATGTAATATGTGGTGAAAATATTCCAAATACGTGGCGACAGTTAATAAATAAATACATCGCTCTTTCCACGTTCCAGAAACACACAGCAACCGAAAAATTGTCTTTCAGCCACTTAAAGACAATTTTTCGGTTGCTGTGTGTTTCTGGAACGTGGAAAGAGCGATGTATTTATTTATTATTATTATTATTAGTAGTAATATGTGGTATTGAATATTTTGTACGTATTGTCCACTCGATTTTCATTTATTTTATCAACAATATTTTCCAGTACCAAAATCATTTATTTTATCAACAATATTTTCCAGTACCAAAATCATTTATTTTATCAACAATATTTTCCAGTACCAAAATCATTTATTTTATCAACAATATTTTTCCCTGTCACATCGTTTTTCTTTCATTTTACAAGCTTCTTTATGAGTGTGACTTTCTCTGTGCTCTTTTATTTTTTCCCTTAGAGCCCTATTTTGCTTCTTCTTATTATCAGCTGTAGATCTAACTTGACAATGTACCTGCTCATTAGAGAGCCTAGCTAGCACCACTTAAAAATTCTGAAACGTTCATATTCCCGGCAGTTTTGCAGACGGCACATCCTAAACACCCATTCTTTTAAAACAAGCCAGAGTACTCTTCAAAAAAAAAATTTGCTTACTTTGATCCTCAGTCTAACACTGGAGTTTATCATTTCCTGAGTAAATATTTACAGAAAGCGATTTAGATTCTTCTAATGTACCTCCCAATGCAGTGATTTCCTTTTACGGCTGCATTTTGGGCGATTTTCTTGGTGTTACACGAGTTCGAGCTTGAGCATGAGGAAGTTCCCAAATTTCCTTTCAAGCTTTTTATTTTTTTTTATTTTTACTCTTGACTCATCTTTTCCCCCAGAGAAATCTGTTGGTGTACTTTTCACTAATTTCTGTTAGTCTTCTCACGCAAGAAAAAATTGGAACTTAAAACAACAAGTACAATAAATGGCACGTCCTACCACGATGAGAGATGATGCTGAAGTGTAAAGGACACTGGACACCATGTGTAGTTAATCTTCATTGTCAGTTCCAGGTCATTTTGTGCATAGTGTGGAGAAGGGTCTGCAAGGTTGGCGATCAGCTCCTGTTGTGAACTTCGCTCTCGCCAAACACCTTATTAGAGCAGAAGGAAAATTTTTATTTTTGAAGTGACTTACAATTCATCCAAGACAGTGTCATTAATTGAAATGTATAATGCATTGCGAAATGTTTGTTTAAATTAAATGTCACCTTTCTTTTGGTGTTGTATCACTCCCAAAATGGGATTCCACTGCATGCCAGCCCATTTCCACCACTGGCTATTATCACTTTTACCACTTACAGCTGTTAAACTGTTTTTTCCGGTTTTGACTGGTCAAAATGTACCTCATCCTTACATTTTGGACAGCAATGTACTTTTTATTCAGTAGTATATTCACTTACTGTTGATGTTGGTATGAACAGAGCCACCCTTAGGGGTGTGCAACAGCACCTGTCACACGGCCCCATTCTTACGGGGCCTCGCGCTCACACCCCAAGAAAAAAAGGGGAAAAGAAAGAAAATGAGAGCGAGGGAGTGAATTTATTATTTTAATTTTATTTTTTAAACTCTGTCTCACTTAATTATTCTTTTTTTTTTTTCAATATGAAAATTTATATTTACACAAATATTGGCAGCAAACTACAATATTATGTCTAGAGAAACATTAGTATTGAAGTCATATCCTTCAACATGCACTGTACACTCAATTGAATAGAATAAAGCAAGCAAAATAAATTTTGATGATTTAATAGCTGACTTTTCTGGGGGAAAAAAGCAAGAAAAGTCCAGTTCTTATACGTTGAGTTCTGTAATGTAAGTGCTGTCCTATAATAGGTAGAGACTGAGCCACTGTGAGGGAAGGACATATGCTGGTGCGCATGTTTTATCTACATCATTTAAAAGATATTTACAAAATATCAGTGGTGTTCAAATTTTTTTAAATGGTATCTTTCGTTGTTGGTTAATTTTCAAACGTCTTGACATTTCATTAAACTATACAGATAAGTGTAATAAACTATGTTTTAAGTCTAGTGTAGGGGGAGGGGGTTAAAGCAAGGGGCCTTGCTGCTAGGTTCACACCTGATCCCTGCAGCTGCTAAGGGCAGCTGTGGGTAGGAATGATATCACAATATGAAGTTTCACATGAAACTTGTGAGAAAAAAATTACAGATCAGTTTGCTATGATTTTTTCTGCTAATGGAGAATAAGCTATGCAATTCAGTAAATCATAAAGGGTAAATTTTTCATTACAGCGTACTGATGTCACCATCAATACTGTGCAGTTGCTGAAATTTTGGTACATGACAGATCAGTATGGCAATAACATTTATCATTTAAGGTGGACGTCAATTAATTTTGCTTCCTATACTTCCAATGGAAAAACTTCTGTACACATTTTCTTCACAATTAGTGCGTTCTAACATCGATTAAAATAGCTTCATTTTATAACTTGAAATACTTAATATTTTCTAAAACATAACCATAATTATATTAAAAATCAATAACTTTTCCTTTGGTGGTGTTGAAACAAGAAAAAAGATGGCGCGACCTGTACTTTGATGACGTCAGTAGACAAACAAATGTTGGATTGCATAATTATGGTTATGTTTTAGAAAATATTAAGTATTCCAAGTTATAAAATGAAACTATTTTAATCGATGTTCAAATCTCATCCTTGGGAACACATTAATTGTGAAGAAAATGTGTACAGAAGTTTTTCCATTGGAAGTATAGGAAGCAAAATTACTTCACGTCCACCTTAAGGTTTAAAGTATTTGTATACTTTCATTATTCTGTTCTTCACATATATTTGCTTTGACAAGGAATAAGTGACCAGATAAACAAGCAGTGCTTAGTAATATTGCAGCTCCACAATTTCAGTCAGTAGCTATAAACATGAGATGAGGCTTACCAGATAAGTCATCAACAAACAGATGTTGAAAATGCCAGCAAAGAGTGCTGCGCAAAACATACCCAAACAAGGGAGTGTGACATATATAAAAAAACAATGCAAATTTTAATCATCTGGTAGATTTCAAGTAGATAGTCTTGGATGTTTCTACGGGTTTATGTTTTTTACAATTTTGATATTATTATATTTTCAACTGAATATTTGAAATCCCATCAGAATTCCAATTAATGCTAACAACGTGAAAAGATCAATGGAGCTCATAGATCAGGAATATATCTGGTTAGCTCAATCTTATATTAATAGCTACTGACAAATTATGAAGCTCCAATATTACTGAGCGCTGCTCATTTATCTGATCATTTATTCCCTATTAAAGCAAATATACACTGAGTGATCACTGAATTGTGACCACCTGCCTAATACTTCATTCCTCCTTTTGCCCTCAGTACAGCAGCTATCCAATGTGGCATCGTTTCATTAAGATGCCAGAAGCAGTTGGAAGGAATGGCCAACCAAGCTGTCCATAATGCTTACGTTTCCTATCAGAAATTCCAATCGAAAAAAAGGGAAAAGAATCGTGCTTAAAAGAAATTTACAAAGTAAAAATTCTAAAGGAGGAAATTCCTTAGCCAAGATGCCAACCATAAAAAACTTGCTTCTCAATCCAAAACTAAAGCTGAAACGTAACTCACCTGCAAGTTCATCTATGGATTCCTCCAATAGCAAGAAATCTGGCAGTGTAGGGGAAATGCACACAACACTTCAGAATCCAAGAAAGGGACCTGCGTCTACAGAACTTACAGAAAGCAGGCCAGCAAAAGCTATAAAATCTTATGACATGACAATTTTCTTTTCTACAAAAAATAATTCTGCCCTTGCCCCTTGTGCATATTTTGACTGTTTTTCTTCATTTATAAAATTTCACTGTACAAATATTAATTTCTGCTTACATTGCTTGAGGTAATTCCACATTCTGCTGCATTATTCATAATATCCCTTCTGATACAAGTATTGCAATACAATCCACAAACTTTTTGGACAGCAAATCTGGTGATATTTTTCCATCCCATGAATGGATTGTTTGGAGCAAAGGAGGTTAGTATTTCTTTTTGCTATAACTCAGATTTTCTTATAGGTAATTATGTTTGTCTCTTCCTAGTGAATGAAAAAAAAAAAGTATGTGTGTGTGGGGGGGGGGGGGTGAATCTAATTGTTTTGTCCACATTTCCTCTGATAAGCGATAAGCTAAATACCACAAGAGTTTTTAGCCATTATTTTTGTATGTAAACAAGAATGAACAAATCGTCAAACAAAATTATTGGCTGCAATCATTGTCAGTAAGGTAAAAAGAGAGATCTTCAACTCATCATGTAATGATGCAAAACACATAGTGATAGTGACTATATTCAGGAAAAGCATGTGTTAAAATTTGATAATGCTGTGCAGTTTGAGAGCTAGATATGGAACCAGAGGGCCACCACATTGGATTTAAATTTTGGGCATTTGAATATGTTACGATGAACAAACTGAAGGTGTAAGACTGAAAAATTTATTTATTTTTCCCAATAAAATAAAGTTGCATGACTACATGTGTGTGTGTGTGTGTAAATAAAAAAAATATATATATATATATACACACAGGGATGTAAGGTCAGGTGATGCGTAACATCACAGCCTCTCCTTGACAAATGTCAACCCCGCCTTCTCGTGGTGCATCCTGTTCCCACTAAAGGGGCTCTGACGACCGCAAATAGCGGTATAACTATACCATCGGGATCAGAGGAAATGCTATCCCACACTCACCAACCCGCTTGGCCAGCGTGGTGAGTTATGGCCAAACACCTCCAAAATGACTCTACAACTTAAATCTTGGCCCTCAGTCTCCGGCAGCTGGAATGTACCTGGCCAAGGCAGCGGCCAGTGCGACATGAAGGCAGAGGGTGCTAAGAATCCCCGGAGGACCGGACTAGGCTGCCATTTGATGCTGACCTTGGCTACCTACAACGGACGCTCCCTATCTTCTGATTCAAGGCTTCTTGAATTGGAAGAGGAACTACAAAGGATCAAGTGGGACATCGTCGGGCTGAGTGAGGTAAGGAGAAAAGGAGAAGATCTCATTGAACTGAAAAGTGGACATCTCTTCTATTATCGTGGGACAGATACTGGCAGAACTAGTGGTGTTGGATTTATAATAAACAAGAAACTGAAGGATAAAGTGGTAGAAGTTGAAAGTTCCTCTGACAGAGCTGCAAGACTCGTTATCCAACTATCGAGAAGATACCAGGCTCAGATTATTCAAACTTATGCACCCACCACAAGTCATCCTGAAGAAGAAATTGAAGAATTTTATGAGGAAATTCGTCATCTAAATAATAAAGGTAAGCAGCACTTGAAGATAATTATGGGAGATTTCAATGCAAAAATAGGGCACCGGCAACAGAATGAAACTTCAGTAGGTAAATTCGGTCACGGCAACAGAAACCAGCGTGGAAATACTCTCGTTGAGTTTGCAGAGGCAGAAGGATTTTTCATCTTGAATTCCTTTTTCAACAAAAAGCCACACAGGAAATGGACATGGAGACATCCAATTGGGACGACAAGTGAAATTGATTTTATTATGTGTAACAAAAAATTCGTCATCGAAGACTGCAGTGTGCTAAACAAGTTCAACACAGGTAGTGACCATAGATTGGTGAGATGTAAGATGCACCTCAACACTAAACTGGAACGTGGCAAGCTCATAAGACAAACAAAATGTATTGACATAACCAACCTTAAAAAACACCATAATACTTTCAAGTTGGAACTGAAGAACAGATTCTCTGCTTTAGAAGGCCTAACATCGGAAGAAGTGGATATTTCGGAAGTTAACAGAAAAGTAACCAAAGCTCTTATGGAAACAGCAACAAAATTAGCTGGGTCTAAGAACAAGTTGCATGTAAACAAATTATCAGGAAAAACCAAAATGTAGATGCAAAAAAGAAGAGAGATGAGGACAACTAAAGAAGATGTGACTTCCAAAGTGGAATATATAGAGCTATGCAAGACAGCACGAAAAAGTATCACTGAAGACGTAAGGAAATTCAACTGTGAGCTAGTGAGGAAAGCAATTGAAAACAACCAAAGCCTAAAGATAGCAAAGGGACATCTCAGTAAGGGAAGAAAACAGATTATGGCTCTGAGAAAAGAAGATGGTTCTATAACAAGAAATAGAGGCGAAATTTTGACAAGAGTGAAAGATTTCTACTCCAAATTATATGAAAGGGATGATACATGTACTCCAGACATCATGAAAGGTACCAGAGTTCTTCCAGTCCTCCCAGCAGAAGTTGCTCATGCAATCAAGAACATGAAGTGGGGGAAAGCTCCAGGAGAAGATGGAATTACTATAGACATCATACAAGAAGCAAGTGGAGAAATTGAAACAGTACTCGCCCAAATTTTCACTCGATGCCTTAATGAAGGGAAGATTCCTGAGGATTGGAACAATGCTACAATGATCCTGCTACATAAAAAAGGTGACATTGAGGATCTCAGGAACTACAGACCTATCAGCCTCCTATCAGTGGTTTATAAAATCTTCACTAAAGTTCTTTCACACCGCTTGAAGGTAACACTGGACATGGCTCAACCGAGAGAACAAGCTGGATTCAGGAGTGGCTACAGCACAATAGATCATATCCACGTACTGAGAGAACTAATTGAAAGAGCGAGGGAATATGAACTTCCATTGTGCATGGCTTTTATCGATTATGAAAAAGCCTTTGATTCGGTGAAACCATCAGCAGTTACCACGGCTCTGAAATCCTGCGGTATTGAAGATGCATACATTAATATTATTAATAACATCTATGAAAATGCAAGTGCAAAGATTCGGCTGTTTGAAAATACAACACACATAAAAATTGGAAAGGGAGTGAGACAAGGTGACACCATATCTCCGAAGCTCTTTAATGTCACATTGGAAAATGTCTTTCAATCACTGAACTGGGAAAACAAAGGGATAAAGATTAATGGAGATTATCTAACCCACCTTCGTTTTGCTGATGACGTAGTCATTTTTGCAACTACCCCATCAGAGCTGCAGAGTATGATCCAGGAACTTGCTGACAAGAGTAAAGAAGTGGGATTGAAAATGAACTTTCAGAAGACAAAAGTGATGTTCAATGCTTTTACAAGAAATGAAGATTTATCGATTGATGGAGAAAAACTGGAGATAACAGATACGTATGTTTATCTTGGACAGCAGATATCAAGTGAGGGTCACATTGATGAAGAAATTAATCGGCGTACAAAACTTGCCTGGAGAGCTTTTGGAAGAAACAGCATAATTTTCAAGAGCAATATGCCATTATGTCTTAAAAGAAAAATGTTCGATCAATGCATCCTTCCAGTGCTTACGTATGGTGCAGAGACGTGGACCTTAACTAAAAGAGACATACAAAGGCTGCAGACAACTCAAAGAAGCATGGAGAGGTGCATGCTTGGTATAACCAGGAGAGATAAGAAGAGGAACTCGTGGATCCGAAAAATGACGAGAGTGGAAGACATCATGATCAGAGTTAAATCCCTGAAATGGCAATGGGCTGGACATACTGCCAGAAGGACAGACCATAGATGGACAGCCGAAATTTTAGATTGGATTCCAAGGGACAGGAAAAGACCCAGAAAAAGACCACATGGGAGATGGGTGGATGAAATTCGTAAATATGCGGGAGTGACATGGAGGAGACTGGCACAAGACAGACCGTTGTGGAGGAAACTTGGGGAGACCTTCGTCCAGCAGTGGATTGATAATGGTTGACAATGATGATGATGATGATATACACACATACAAACACACATAAATTGGTGGGATTACATTCAAAAATGAAAATAAAGGTGGGGGCAGGGGTTAGAGAAAACATTTTCAGTTTTGGCAATGCCTCCTAGCTCTTACCCATGACTATGGCAGTTCAGAACAACACACCAGTTGAGTCGTTTGGGAAATCGAGGCACCCACTTTCCAAGCTTCCATTATTAGTCCTTTCTCAAAGTCCGATAAATCCTTCTGTTTACCACATCATGCTCCGAATTTTACTACCAACTGTTACTCTCACATCTTATGCAGGGTGATCGAAAAGTTCCTAAACCCTAATTTGAACAATTTTTATTCTTATTATAAAGATACATAAAGTTTACTTACAGCTGTGATACATCCTCCATTGACTTTTGAGCAACTGATGTTGACCTAAAGAAGGTGCTAGAAATGACCTTTGTGCTGCTGGAGGCAAATATCCACGCAGCAGCACATGTTTTTGTAAAGTGTTTCAGCATAGATGGCGTGATTTCCGCTATAGCCTGAATAATGTTTGTTTTCAAAGACTGCAGGTCATGCAGGTTGTTTGCATAAACACGATCCTTTAAATATCCCCACAGGAAAAACCAAACTAACATTATTCCGAGAAGAAAACATTGTTCAATAAGCCCTTGTATCGAGTAAATTTACGAAACCAACGGCAATGCAGCAGGCACTTATGCATATCAGGTGCGTTTAGTTCTTGGACAACTTTCTTTATCTTTGTATGCATGAAGCTGCAATCTTTTAGTTACTTTCTGTACTGAGCCATAATAAAGTTTCACTTGCTGAGATAAGCAACGAAGCGATTTTGTAGGGGACTATTGCAAATGTTTTTCAACATCATTTTATCACTTCCGGCATTAACACACTTGGCTGGCCATTTTTTCTAGGCATATCATCAACACTTCCAGTTTTCCAAAATCGTACCAGTTAACTGTGTATCGTTGATTTACTTACCACAGTATGCTGTGGAAATTTTTTCCTGAACTCTTCTATACACTGTTTGTAAGACTGCGTTTGCAAATAAGCTTCAAGTAAACAAATTCTCTGCTCCCTCGTCAAACCCATGCCTCTGTGCAAATGGTGATACTAAAGTGGGCAAACCACGTAGCACACATGGAACCGATTATTCATTTCTGGCACTCTGCCAATTTCCTTCAGACATTCGACTTGTGCAGTATTTCATCTCAAATTGCTGGCTCGTGTTGCCACATCAATTAGTTGAACTTTTGCTTACAGCATATGCAATAATTTTTTTAATTCAGGGTTCGGGAACTTTACGATCACTTTATATGCTACGTTGGTTGATTAATTGCTCCTTCTCGGAAATTGTGTGGTCAATACGCCACGTTCACTTTTGATAGGGGTGGTCATAATTCAGTAATCTCTTGCAATATGTGAAGAACAGAATAGTGAAAGTATACAAATACTTCAAACCTCAAATAATAATGCCACATATTTACAGCATGACAGGTAAAGGCCTAAATACAACATGAATTTAACATTTATCATTTTTTATGTCCATGTAGGACAAGATTATTTCTCAAGTTTGTCAACATTTTCAACACAGGGTGAAGTATGTTGAGAGCTTTTCTCTGTGGAATGAGTTTCCCAAGATATATATATATATATATATATATATGAGTTTCCCAAGATATATATATATATATATATATATATATATATGAGTTTCATTCCAATAACTGAATTTGTGGCACATGCTAACTCTTGATATGTTGTCTGAAAGCAAGCTTCTGTAAAAGTAGCGTGTATGTAGGGGTTAAATTTATTTCATACCCTTAAAGAAATTAGCATTGTGGTCCACATCACAGTTTTGAATGGTGTTGAAACATTACTGTATCATCAGCTGATATTGAAAAATAATCCAAATGTGAATCTACAGGAGAGAAAAAAAGAAAGCTGAATCTGTGTAAAGAATCTAAACTGTTAGTAGATTGCCCCATCTTTATAACAAGTACAGTTATCATAATGGCACTTAAGTAGTTTTGCCTCTATGAAATGAGGATGAAAAAATAAATGTCCAAGTTGAGCAAATTAAAGAGTAAATGGAGAACTGTGATAGCATCAATTCAGTGTCAGAGCTATCTATTAGTTTTAAGTGGAAACCCCAATCTTTATATTTGTTTTTGTGCTTAAATTATAACTGGTATCTCAGAAACTAAACTTAAAAAAAAATGATGCCACAAAGCACCAGTTGAGAAATTGTCTGGTCACACGAAATATTTGTTTGCATACTTATAATTGACTTCCCTGCCCAAATAGATTTTGCTGAGCAGTTAAGAATTAAAATGATGTATGACTACTGCATCCTATCTGTAATGAATTACTGAGCAAGGTCTAGAACCAAGGCAAGCTAATACTGCATGTCCAAAAAATATGCTATTGCTGTGAAATTAAAAAAATCCTCAACCTGTTACCTAGAAGTGACTTAGTGATGCCAACTCATATTCTGAATTGCCTCTGAAATTTCTTCATTCATCCGGAATTAATGGATACATACACACATTAGTGTATTTTAAGTAATGTGGTTGTCGATCCAGATATCCAATCAGGAGTTACATGATTTTTGATACAAAAATGTAACTCCTGATTGGACTAACACAAAAATTCTAACATCACATAGATCACATGCCCAGATTCTAACCTCCGAGGCTGTAGTCATTGAGAAAACCAAAAGATACAACTGTAACGTTAATAGTCCAGTAGAGCTTCAGTTTGCATGGAGGTACCTTATTGAACAGGAAAGAAAACATTTCAAGAGGAAAAACATTAACAAAAAACATGTGATATCAAATAGTACTTAAAAATACAGTTGAATATTTCTACGTAAAAGCTACTAGTATATTTTTGTTTGACTACAGATGGCGACACCATTGATATGTGCAGTTGAACCCAAATCATGATGCGCAAATATCTACACGACAGGGCTGAACATACATTGGGGTTAAGCTGCATACCTGAGCGAGTGAGTGCGGTGATCCTAATGTCCGTGCACCTACCACTGATGATGGCTATAAATGTTAGCAGAAACTAGTTTGGTGCTTCGCATTCGGGAGATTTGTATGTTTGTATTTTCTTTTTCAAGATTGTTTATTTTTGAGGTTTTGACAAAAGTATAATTCATCTTTGGTTTTCATTATGTGTCAGGGTGCTTCGCGGTCAAGATTGTCTCCTCTTCAGGATAGTAGTTCGTTTTTAAAAAATTCAACAAGGTTTTAATTCAGTTTCTTATTTCATCGATGTTAAAGGATTTTTTTGCATTGTAAAAAATGCATCTTGTTTAATTTTATCTGGTGCAGATTTTACAATATCATGAATTTTAACTTCACAATTGAAAGAATTCACATTCTTAGATGACGCATATATGAAGCCCCGACAACCACTATGAATATTGTAAGTATAGATACTTATTATTAATATACTTGACTTTAATTGCCAATACTACGTTAACGTCCTTTTGCAATCTCCCGATAGCTGAACTTGCATAACGTGTGAAACAGTATTTACAGACATTTAATGTCAACCGAATTAAAATATCGTAGCCACGTAAAAAGTATGTTCATCGCAACTTTGCGAAAATTGAACAACGAATTAATAATCTAAAGCAACTAATGGGAATTTACTAGGGAATTTTTTCATTTATAGCAAATTTTCGGAGAAAACTCTTCTCCTTCTTCAGGCTCTCTTGTTGTTGTCACTTTTTGCTTGTCACTATCATGGTTACGGTTTACCTTGACGGTTACGGTTAACCTTGACGGTTTAGGTTATTTTTCAACAAATCCTGCCAGATGTTAGGCAGGGAAAATCCTTTGCAGTCATTGATGATGGAATTTTGATTTTTCTCAATCTCTATTCCTTCTTTCAGTTTTCTTTTTGGAAATTGCTTTGGAAACTGATTACTTTAAGGGAATTCCAATCCATGCTGTGCCCAGTTTCTCTAACATGCCTATCTAATCCAGTCTTGTTGGAGCAATTTTTTATAGCTGCTTTATGCTCAGCTATACGAGTTTCTAGTCTGCGACCTGTTTCACCTATGTAAGATAGTCCACAACTACAATTTACTTCATAAACTACTCCTTGCATTTTTAAAATATCTTCTTCTCTTTGAACTATTTTAGGGAAAAAATTTTTAACTTTGTTCTCTAAACTTGGAGCTAGCCTAATATTGTATTTTTTTACTAATTCTCTTTAAAGCCTCAAATAAACCTTTGTGATAAGAAATTTTTCTAGTGAATTTTACTTCTTGCTTTTGTGGGTTCTTCGTACCATTAAAATTCAGAAGCTTCTCAATTTCTTCTTTAGGATAGTTATTTTCTGCAAGTATGACTTTAAGCTCTTCTTTATGGGCTTCTTTTTTATCTGCAGTAGAAACTATTTTATTAATTTTTTCTAAAAACTGACTTGCTACATTTTTCTTAATAGAAACTGGATGATACGAATTGAAATCCAGTAGTCTTTTAGTATTCATTGGTTTTTTATACCAACTAGTGAGGAATTTTTCATCTTCATAATAGATAGTAATATCTAAGAAGTTTATTCTTCTTTCTTTTTGAAGTTCAATAGTGAACTTAAGGGAATCATCTAATTCATTGAATGAGTCTAGAATTCTTTCTGGAACAATTTCTGAGCTATCTATTATAAATAAGATGTCATCCATGTATCTGCTATATAAGCAGAAGTATGTGGGTTGTACTAGTATCTTTTCTTCTAGTTTTCCCACATAATAGTTAGCTAAGAGTGGGGAGACAAGGGGAGCCCATAGCTAGCCCCGATTTTTGAATGAAAAAAGTTTTCCCAAATTGAAAGTAGTTGTTCTGCAAAGAGAAAGTAAGCATTTCAAAAATTCCTACTAATATGTTTTTTTCCTTGTTGTGAAAAACTATTAGGTCTGCCAAGTCTTCCGCTATAAAGTCTATAAGTTGATCTATATTAATGTGAGTATACATAGACACTGGGATGTAAGGTCAGGTGATGCGTAACATCATAGCCTCTCCTTGACAAATGTCAACCCCCGCCTTCTCGTGGTGCATCCTGTTCCCACTAAAGGGGCTCTGACGACCGCCCATAGCGGTATAACTATACCATCGGGATTAGAGGAAATTCTATCCCACACTCACCAACCCGCTTGGCCAGCGTGGTGAGTTATGGCCAAACCCCTCCAAAATGATTCCACAACTTAAATCTTGGCCCTCAGTCTCCGGCAGCTGGAATGTACCTGGCCAAGGCAGCGGCCAGTGCGACATGAAGGCAGAGGGTGCTAAGAATCCCCGGAGAACCGGACTAGGCTGCCATCTGATGCTGACCTTGGCTACTTACAATGGACGTTCCCTATCTTCTGATTCAAGGCTTCTTGAATTGGAAGAGGAACTACAAAGGATCAAGTGGGACATCGTGGGGCTAAGTGAGGTAAGGAGAAAAGGAGAAGATCTCATCGAACTGAAAAGTGGACATCTCTTCTACTATCGTGGGACAGATACTGGCAGAACTAGTGGTGTTGGATTTATAATAAACAAGAAACTGAAGGATAAAGTTGTAGAAGTTGAAAGTTCCTCTGACAGAGCTGCACGTCTTGTTATCCAACTCTCGAAAAGATACCAGGCTCAGATTATTCAAACTTATGCACCCACCACAAGTCATCCTGAAGAAGAAATTGAAGAATTTTATGAGGAAATTTGTCATCTAAATAATAAAGGTAAGCAGCACTTGAAAATAATTATGGGAGATTTCAATGCAAAAATAGGGCAACGGCAACAGAATGAAACTTCAGTAGGTAAATTCGGTCACGGCAACAGAAACCAGCGTGGAAATACTCTTGTTGAGTTTGCAGAGGCAGAAGGGTTTTTCATCTTGAACTCCTTCTTCAAGAAAAAGCCACACAGGAAATGGACATGGAGACATCCAAATGGGACGACAAATGAAATTGATTTTATTATGTGTAACAAAAAATTCGTCATAGAAGACTGCAGTGTGCTAAACAAGTTCAACACAGGTAGTGACCATAGATTGGTGAGATGTAAGATGCCTCAACACTAAACTTGAACGTGGCAAGCTCATAAGACAAACAAAATCTATTGACATAACCAACCTTAAAAAACACCATAATACCTTCAAGTTAGAACTGAAGAACAGGTTCTCTGCTTTAGAAGGCCTAACATCGGAAGAAGTGGACATCTCTGAAGTTAACAGAAAAGTAACCAAAGCTCTTATGGAAACAGCAACAAAATTAGCTGGGTCTAAGAACAAATTGCATGTGAACAAATTATCAGGAAAAACCAAAATGTTGATGCAAAAAAGAAGAGAGATGAGGACAACTAAAGATGTGACTTCCAAAGTGGAATATATAGAGCTATGCAAGACAGTAAGAAAAAGTATCACTGAAGACGTAAGGAAATTCAACTGTGAACTAGTGAGGAAAGCAATTGAAAACAACCAAAGCCTAAAGATAGCAAAGGGACATCTCAATAAGGGAAGAAAACAGATTATGGCACTGAGAAAAGAAGATGGTTCTGTAACAAGAAATAGAGACGAAATTTTGACAAGAGTGAAAGATTTCTACTCCAAATTATATGAAAGGGATGATATATGCACTCCAGACATCATGAAAGATACCAGTACCAGAGTTCCTCCAGTCCTTCCAGCAGAAGTTGCACATGCAATCAAGAACATGAAGCGAGGAAAAGCTCCAGGAGAAGATGGAATTACTGTAGACATCATACAAGAAGCAAGTGGAGAAATCGAAACAGTACTCGCCCAAATTTTCACTCGATGCCTTAATGAAGGAAAGATTCCTGAGGATTGGAACACCGCTACAATGATCCTGCTACATAAGAAAGGTGACATTGAGGATCTCGGAAACTACAGACCTATCAGCCTCCTATCAGTAGTTTATAAAATCTTCACTAAAGTTCTTTCACACCGCTTGAAGGTAACACTGGACATGGCTCAACCGAGAGAACAAGCTGGATTCAGGAGTGGCTACAGCACAATAGATCATATCCACGTGCTGAGAGAACTAATTGAAAGAGCGAGGGAATATGAACTTCCATTGTGCATGGCTTTTATCGATTATGAAAAAGCCTTTGATTCGGTGAAACCATCAGCAGTTACAATGGCTCTGAAAACCTGCGGTATTGAAGATGCATACATTAATATTATTAATAACATCTATGAAAATGCAAGTGCAAAGATTAGGCTGTTTGAAAATACAACACACGTAAAAATTGGAAAGGGAGTGAGACAAGGTGACACCATATCTCCGAAGCTCTTCAATGCCACATTGGAGGGTGTTTTTCAGTCGCTGAGCTGGGAAAACAAGGGGATAAAGATTAATGGAGATTATCTAACGCACCTTCGTTTTGCTGATGACGTAGTCATTTTTGCAACTACCCCATCAGAGCTGCAGAGTATGATCCAGGAACTTGCGGACAAGAGTAAAGAAGTGGGATTAAAAATGAACTTTCAGAAGACAAAAGTGATGTTCAATGCTTTTACAAGAAATGAAGATTTATCGATTGATGGAGAAAAGCTGGAGATAACAGACACGTACGTTTATCTTGGACAGCAGATATCAAGTGAGGGTCACATTGATGAAGAAATTAATCGGCGTACAAAACTTGCCTGGAGAGCTTTTGGAAGAAACAGCATAATTTTCAAGAGCAATATGCCATTATGTCTTAAAAGAAAAGTGTTTGATCAATGCATCCTTCCAGTGCTTACGTATGGTGCAGAGACGTGGACCTTAACTAAAAGAGACATACAAAGGCTGCAGTCAACTCAAAGAAGCATGGAGAGGTGCATGCTTGGTGTAACCAGGAGAGATAAGAAGAGGAACTCGTGGATCCGAAAAATGACAAGAGTGGAAGACATCATGATCAGAGTTAAATCCCTGAAATGGCAATGGGCTGGACATACTGCCAGAAGGACAGATCATCGATGGACAGCCGAAATTTTAGATTGGATTCCAAGGGACAGGAAAAGACCCAGAAGAAGACCACATGGGAGATGGGTGGATGAAATTGAAAGTATGCAGGGGTGACATGGAGGAGACTGGCACAAGACAGACCGTTGTGGAGGAAACTTGGGGAGACCTTCGTCCAGCAGTGGATTGATAATGGTTGACAATGATGATGATGATGACATAGACACTATATCTAAACTACCCATAATAGGAGAATCTAATTTAGGAAGAAGTTCTAGTTTTTCTATTAGCTGCATTGAGTTTTTAATCAAGTTAGGTGGCTCTTTTAAAAGATTCTGAAGGTGTGACTTTAAAAAATAGTTTAGATTTGAAAGAATAGAGTTCCCCACTCTCCCCACTCTTAGCTAACTATTATGTGGGAAAACTAGAAGAAAAGATACTAGTACAACCCACATACTTCTGCTTATATAGCAGATACATGGATGACATCTTATTTATAATAGATAGCTCAGAAATTGTTCCAGAAAGAATTCTAGACTCATTCAATGAATTAGATGATTCCCTTAAGTTCACTATTGAACTTCAAAAAGAAAGAAGAATAAACTTCTTAGATATTACTATCTATTATGAAGATGAAAAATTCCTCACTAGTTGGTATAAAAAACCAATGAATACTAAAAGACTACTGGATTTCAATTCGTATCATCCAGTTTCTATTAAGAAAAACGTAGCAAGTCAGTTTTTAGAAAAATTAATAAAATAGTTTCTACTGCAGATAAAAAAGAAGCCCATAAAGAAGAGCTTAAAGTCATACTTGCAGAAAATAACTATCCTAAAGAAGAAATTGAGAAGCTTCTGAATTTTAATGGTACGAAGAACCCACAAAAGCAAGAAGTAAAATTCACTAGAAAAATTTCTTATCACAAAGGTTTATTTGAGGCTTTAAAGAGAATTAGTAAAAAATACAATATTAGGCTAGCTCCAAGTTTAGAGAACAAAGTTAAAAAAATTTTTCCCTAAAATAGTTCAAAGAGAAGAAGATATTTTAAAAATGCAAGGAGTAGTTTATGAAGTAAATTGTAGTTGTGGACTATCTTACATAGATGAAACAGGTCGCAGACTAGAAACTCGTATAGCTGAGCATAAAGCAGCTATAAAAAATTGCTCCAACAAGACTGGATTAGATAGGCATGTTAGAGAAACTGGGCACAGCATGGATTGGAATTCCCTTAAAGTAATCAGTTTCCAAAGCAATTTCCAAAGAAGAAAACTGAAAGAAGGAATAGAGATTGAGAAAAATCAAAATTCCATCATCAATGACTGCAAAGGATTTTCCCTGCCTAACATCTGGCAGGATTTGTTGAAAAATAACCTAAACCGTCAAGGTTAACCGTAACCGTCAAGGTAAACCGTAACCATGATAGTGACAAGCGAAAAGTGACAACAACAAGAGAGCCTGAAGAAGGAGAAGAGTTTTCTCCGAAAATTTGCTATAAATGAAAAAATTTCCTAGTAAATTCCCATAAGTTGCTTTAGATTATTAATTCAATTAAACTAGGAAGCCATTTCTCAATATGAGCTTTATTCAAAGAATTAGAACAGAGTATGGGTCAGATACTTGGCAAACAATAAAGAAAGTTCAACATGCTACATTGAAGATGGAAAGATCCATAGCTCAAATCAAGTTCCTGAAAAATTGCAAGGTAAATAACTTTATTCCAAATTCATTTAGACTTAGAAAACCATTTAAAGATTTACTTTCAGCCAACTTCATAAGAAAAATAGAGCAAAAAACGTTAAAAAGAAGTATTGAAGCAAAATATAAAAATGTTGCTTATTATAAAAAAGTAAAAGTAGAAAATGAAAAGAAAATTTCTGGAATCTTAAGGGATACAGTAAAAGCAGAATTGGATGACTGGCTAAAAATTGGAGTAAGAAACAAAAATAAGAAATTTGTTAAAAAGCTGAACCTTAAAGAAGAAAAATTTTTGAAGAAAAACTATTCAAGTAAAAACAAAAAAACTGCAGTTCTTAGTCATGTGAAGGACAACACTGCTACTGGAGTTAGCCAAGAATTATTACAAGTGATAAATAAAGGAAGTAATTTCAATCTATCCAAAGAAAAAAATAAATCCAGAAAAATTGGTAATTGAATTGGAAAGCATCTGCAGCACTTTAGAAAAAGAGGACCAAATTAAAGCAGACCTCCTCAGAAAAGATTACTACAATAGCCTTACAAAATTCCAGAAGCAAGTAAGGAAACCTCAAAAAAATTTTGATAATAGTCAATTAAAAGCTCTTAAAGATTTCAGAAAAAATGAAAGTATAGTTGCTGTGAAAACAGACAAAAGTAAGTTGATTACTATTATGGATAAGAAAGATTATCTAGAAAAGATGGAAAAAGAACTAAAAAAAACCTATGTATGAAGAAGTAAAAGAAAACCCACTACCAGATTTGATTAAAAAGTCTCTAAGCTTATTTCACTTCAAAAAAAGAAAAACCAGCTTCCAGAAAACTATAAACAATTCTCAAAATTACAGTTCAGATTACCTCAAATATATGGAATAGTCAAACTGCATAAAGAACACCAACCAATTAGACCAATAATAGCCTCAAAAAACTCTATTCTTTCAAATCTAAACTATTTTTTAAAGTCACACCTTCAGAATCTTTTAAAAGAGCCACCTAACTTGATTAAAAACTCAATGCAGCTAATAGAAAAACTAGAACTTCTTCCTAAATTAGATTCTCCTATTATGGGTAGTTTAGATATAGTGTCTATGTATACTCACATTAATATAGATCAACTTATAGACTTTATAGCGGAAGACTTGGCAGACCTAACAGTTTTTCACAACAAGGAAAAAAACATATTAGTAGGAATTTTTGAAATGCTTACTTTCTCTTTGCAGAACAACTACTTTCAATTTGGGAAAACTTTTTTCATTCAAAAATCGGGGCTAGCTATGGGCTCCCCACTCTCCCCACTCTTAGCTAACTATTATGTGGGAAAACTAGAAGAAAAGATACTAGTACAACCCACATACTTCTGCTTATATAGCAGATACATGGATGACATCTTATTTATAATAGATAGCTCAGAAATTGTTCCAGAAAGAATTCTAGACTCATTCAATGAATTAGATGATTCCCTTAAGTTCACTATTGAACTTCAAAAAGAAAGAAGAATAAACTTCTTAGATATTACTATCTATTATGAAGATGAAAATATCCTCACTAGTTGGTATAAAAAACCAATGAATACTAAAAGACTACTGGATTTCAATTCGTATCATCCAGTTTCTATTAAGAAAAATGTAGCAAGTCAGTTTTTAGAAAAATTAATAAAATAGTTTCTACTGCAGATAAAAAAGAAGCCCATAAAGAAGAGCTTAAAGTCATACTTGCAGAAAATAACTATCCTAAAGAAGAAATTGAGAAGCTTCTGAATTTTAATGGTACGAAGAACCCACAAAAGCAAGAAGTAAAATTCACTAGAAAAATTTCTTATCACAAAGGTTTATTTGAGGCTTTAAAGAGAATTAGTAAAAAATACAATATTAGGCTAGCTCCAAGTTTAGAGAATAAAGTTAAAAAATTTTTTCCCTAAAATAGTTCAAAGAGAAGAAGATATTTTAAAAATGCAAGGAGTAGTTTATGAAGTAAATTGTAGTTGTGGACTATCTTACATAGGTGAAACAGGTCGCAGACTAGAAACTCATATAGCTGAGCATAAAGCAGCTATAAAAAATTGCTCCAACAAGACTGGATTAGATAGGCATGTTAGAGAAACTGGGCACAGCATGGATTGGAATTCCCCTAAAGTAATCAGTTTCCAAAGCAATTTCCAAAAAGAAAACTGAAAGAAGGAATAGAGATTGAGAAAAATCAAAATTCCATCATCAATGACTGCAAAGGATTTTCCCTGCCTAACATCTGGCAGGATTTGTTGAAAAATAACCTAAACCGTCAAGGTTAACCGTAACCGTCAAGGTAAACCGTAACCATGATAGTGACAAGCAAAAAGTGACAACAACAAGAGAGCCTGAAGAAGGAGAAGAGTTTTCTCCGAAAATTTGCTATAAATGAAAAAAATTTCCTAGTAAATTCCCATAAGTTGCTTTAGATTATTAATTCAATTAAACTAGGAAGCCATTTCTCAATATGAGCTTTATTCAAAGAATTTGAACAACGATATATGTCAGCTTAGATGTATTTTACTGGTATTTCGTACGAATCTTGAGTCAACATTACCCATCTATGCTACTGGGGCTTTCTAGTGCTGGTTCCTATTCCAGTTAAAGACTCTGATAGACTAAAAACTAATTTTACTTAATTCTCAATCTTTACATCTGTGTTTGAGACACTTCATTTTTTCTATATGAGAAAGGTCGGCAAACATCATAACTTTTGTTACAACTGCCCGAATTTCAAAATGTGAAATGATTTAGAAAGGTAAGGAATGTCTTGAGGTAATGAACTAAAATCTGCCAAATTGAATGATAAGTTATTGTAGGGCTCATCAAAGTTAACAATGATAGTGAAAAAATTATGTTTTGCCGCACACATTGATTTTACTGTAAACAACCAACTATACAATATTGATAAAAGTTACTGGACACCCGTTCAAAAGCAAATGAACGGATCTGCTGCATTGTTAAGATGTGCAGTACAGCTGCAAACGGTATAAAAACAAGCCTGCAGCTGACCGCGATCATATCGCACTGTAAGGTTGAGTGAAAATGTTGCGGCAGGAGAGAACCGACTCTGAGAAAGGAAAGATTGTTGGGTGTTATAGTAGTGGGTTGTCCATAAGAGATGCCAAGAGGCGTTTAAACATACCCAAGTCAACTGTTTTGGATGTACTGAATAAGTGGAAGATACATGGCGGGCCTGAAGCAGAAAAACGTACCGGCAGACTTAAGAAAGTGATAGAGGACGTCGAAGCCTCAGGAGAGTCGTTACAGCTAATCGATGGAGTACTGCACAAAGCCTCAGTGTACAGGTGAGTAAAAATGCTGGAACCTCAGTATGTACATGTACCATTCGCAGAGAACTTCATTCTATGGGTTACCATGATCGTGCGGCTGCTCATAAGCCTTTCATTTCCACTCGGAATGCTACTTGTCGTTTAGCATGGTGTAAAGAACATTTATTGTGGACCATAGATCAATGGAAACGGGTCCTATGAACTGATGAATCCAGATACCTGATCCATCAGTCTGATGGCCGTGTGTGGGTATGGCGGCAGCCGGAGGAATGCTATTTACCATAGTGTACTGTTCCTACGGTCAAGTTTGGAGCTGGCAGTGTACTCGTGTGGGGGTGTTTTTCATGCTATGGTCCCAGCCCATTGGTTATCGTGGACAAACCTGTTAACCAGCACGTCTGCCTCAATATTCTGGACAATTATGCCCTACCAACCCTGTGGCAATACTATGGAAGCCTTGTTGGTACCAGCAGGATAATGCACCAAGCCATAAAGCAAGGACTGTTACGGCATGGTTTGACGATAATTCTGTATTGTGTGTAGGCTGGCCAACACAGAGCCCTGATCTTAATCCCATAGAGCAACTATGGGATGAATTGGAGTGCTGCATAAGAAGTTTGGAACCAAGGCCTACTACTAAGCAACAGTTAGCTGCAGCATTATGTACTGAATGGAAGCGCATACCTATCTATCACTGTGTTCCAAAACCTTGTCGAAAGCATGTCTCAAAGGGTCAGTGCATGCATTAAGGCCAAAGATGGACCGACACCGTACGTCAATAAATGCTATGCTGTGTTTCTCTTCTAGGTGTCCGGTGACTTTTGTCAATATAGTGTACATATGAACCCTATGATTCTAGTACAATTCCTAGAGATATGAAAAAGCTCTTATTTGCCACTAGCATTTTTGTTTTCTGATGATTTGAAAATCAGATATCTTGTTTCCAATAAGGTCATTAATTAACATGAAATTAATAAATTATTAATTATGTGTTGAATTTTGTTTTTCACTGGATAAATTGTTTCTAACAACACATATGAATATGATACATGTTTAACATTCTTATAAATTGCAGTTAACATTTTTTTATTCAGGGTATATGAATACCTTAAGTGACCTTTTAGTAAGAATTGGGATATTGTGAGCGTTCTTCATGCCAGGAACTTTAAGCCTGAGTTCGAAACACTCATGTGCATGAAATGTGTTCTTTAGGATAAGATCAGGCGACATGCAGTTTGCTAGTAGTAAGTCTCCTATTTGTTTAAAATTACATATCTTAGTGTTAAACGATTAATCAACTACTCTAAAATTTTTCTTATTGGTGAAAATTTTGGAAGTTCAGTTCAGAACTTTGAAATTTCTTATGTGCACCATTTCCAAAAAGTGGTTTAGCTGTTGCTTCTTTAATTTCTAGGTGACAGTCATAAATATCAAATGAGTTGTCATTGTTATGAGGGCTGTTCAATATGGAATGGTTATGATTTTTTGACTAGCAAACTTTGTACATTTTAATCGTACGTAAAATAAGGTCCACACATGCTGTGTAAGGTAGCAGATGCACGATAAACTTGTGTGCATCCTTTGACCTTGGCAGGTGTTCAAGAAGAAATCAGTTCAGGTTCGTTTATGTTATGATGGAGGCGACACGTGATGAACAATATGCATCTTTGAAATTCTGCATTCATCTCAAGAAAACTTCAACTTATGAAATGCATAAAGAAACTCATGGTTAAGTAGGGCTTACCTATAGCACAGCTTGCAGGTGTTTAAAGATGGCCAAGAATCAATCCAAAAGGAAGGTAGTCCTGGAAATACAGCAAGTGCTTTTACTGTGGAAAATATCAACACTGCAGTTGTAATCGTGAGAGGGGACTGATGTGTAGTAGTCAGGCAGTTAGCAGAGATTTTGAGACTATCAGTAGGAAGCACAAACATTATTCTCCATGACCACCTGCATATGACAATAAGTGTGCACATTGGGTTCCAAGAATACTGACACCTGAGTGAAAGCATGTTCAGGTTCAAGTTTGACAGCTACTGCAAAGTATGGTAACTACTGGTGTTAAATTCATAAATACTGTGTGTACCATGGATCAGACTTGGCTACACCATTGTGACTCAGAGTGTAAACAACAAAGTTCTGTTTAGAAGTTGCTGACACCAAAGAAAGCAAAAGTTGTGCCGTCTGTGGAAAAGTTATGGTAATCACTTTCTTCAATGTGCAATGAGTGATTTACAAAGCATGCTGTGCCAAATAATGCTACTGTTATGAGATCTACTTATTATATAGAGCTGTATTGCTGAATTTGCAAAAGGTCACACTCACCATCAGACAGATAGATGCTGCACCATGACAATGGGAGACCTCATGTGTCTTATGCTATCATCAATTATTTAGCCAAAATTAATGTTACATGTGTTTCTCATCTACTTTACATTCTTGACCCCCTCCCCCTGTGATTTCTTCATGTTTCCAAAATTGAAAAAGGAGCTGAGGGGTCAATGGTTTCATTTTCCAAATGAAGTTGTTAAAGCATGAGAGGTAATGTCAAAGAATGGCTTCCATTTGTTTTTTTGAAAAGTGACAGAAGCATTGGAATAAGTGCATTATATTACATGGGGTATATTTTGAAAAAGACCATCAAATCTGGATAATTAATAGTTTTTAATGATCACTCTTAATTGAATGTAATCTTTCATACTTAACAAATTTTCTTGGTTATGTGATTGTTCAGTACCATCCATAGTATTTCAAATGCTGCATTTTAAAAATACATGTCTTACATCGTCAGAAGATAATATTTTCTATGCTAGTTTTAGACATTCTCGGTAACTTGGGTTACAAATTTTGCTCTGTATGCAGAAACCAGGCATAATCTCATTGTACTTTTGATTTTGAAAATGTCCAAAATTTCTCAACTTACGCTCAGTTTCATTTGCAATACATAATGTTCCTTTATTACATCACCAGCTGATATCTGTTAAATGTGTGATAAGGGGTTGGGTAGAGTCAAATAGTGACTCTAACAAAATTACCCTTCAGTGCAAAATGAAAATCAGAATATACCAAAAGCATAGAGTATAATTCATGTGCATTCATGGTGGCAAAAATGGCCATGAATTATAGGAAACAAATACAATGGTGTTACACAAAACTTACACAAAAAGTCAATCAACATCTTTATTTTCCAGGTGGTTTACAAGCAGTTAATTACAAGAAAATTTGCTGGTATTGAGTGAAAGGGTATGCTGAAATAAAAGTAATGAAAAGGAAGATGCAGTGAAAAAAAGTGGCTGATATTAGAAAAAGAAAGATTTTAAGCAGTCATCTGTTAAACCCATTCAACTTCTACTGGACCGGTGAACAAACTTTTTTTCTTCTTTAAGAAATATAAACAAGAGATATCAGTTATGTATATTTAAACAGCCCTTTTGGTGGTAGTACATGCTTTCATGAAGTACCAGAATCTTGTGAATGAAATGGAAAGTCACACTTTCACAGGTGGGATTCAATACCTTTCAAACTGTTCTGTGAACTTTTCAGAATATGCTACATGTCCATCATATGGGTCTCCTGGTTTCAAAGTTAAAATACACAATCACAGAGAAATTCACGCCCAATGCAGTCACAGATCACACCAATACTTGACACATTCGGTGAAACTTTCGAAAATCCCTGTCCATTTCACAACTGTTATGAATGCTCAATAAATCCCACAACTTGATTTTTTACAGACTGGTATTATTACATCTTCAGATAAAAATTAATTGCTTTATGCAGAGATTTATATATCCACAAAGCACAAGTGTTTGTGGAAGAAAATGTCTTTCTACACACACATCAAAACTGTGTAGTAAACAGTCCTGGAATGATTACCCTTTGTGTCTTTACACCTTGACCATTAAGACACACCTGCAGATGAATATATATATTGCACAGTCTCGAGACTTTTTAGTAGCACATAAATGCCACTCAGAGAGAAAGAATTTCACAGTTTTGAGTCTTTAGGACTGGCTGAAGTTTTATAATGGCTGTTGAAGAGAGCCTCCTCTCATAGTTTTCTTTGGATACGGTTGTCATTCCTCACAAGTGACCCAAATCCAGAGCGTGATGAAGAGCTGCCAGATCTGAATGGCTGCTTACTCGCCAAAATGGAAAGTTCTTCTGAAAGAAAAGAGATACTTTAAAATGTGCAACAGACCAGTTATTATTAAAAACAATCATACTATATCAGGGTAAAGAAGTTGTAACATGCTTTTTTATAGATACCAAGCATATTTCATTAAGAAAAATATAAACTATGCAGTAATGTTTGATGATCGCTTAGAAATGAATAGGACTCGCAAGTCCTGCTTGTCAAAAGCATTTCAGTTTGTGTTTCGTACTTCTGAGAAGTTGCCAGTCTCTCTTACAAGATCAGTGTACCTCTATGGCAACTTCAGAAAGTTATGAGTAAGCTGCTCTTGAAGGCACTGTGCACTGATTCTTAGCATCAAAAGTGTTAGTGTCTCAAAATCTTTTAACATACAAAAGAAAAGTTGCAAATGTTGACAAACAGAATTCAGCTGTATTCAAAAGCAGAACTTAAAAAACTTGGACTTTACCATTTGCATGAATTTTGTTTTAGAGTTTTTGAAAACATTCTACCCCTGTAAGAGATTTACAGTAAATCTTGGCTACAGTGAAGCTGATGCCTTTTATAATTACCACTGGTGTGATTAATTATAAGACAACCAATGGTAAAAATTATGTTTAGTAGGCTACTTACTCTTACTGTAAAAGTAAAAACATGAGATTTGCCTTTTGAATTTGAAGGAATACACTACAGATCATATTGGACCACTTGATGAGAGAGGGACGTTTTCAGATTGTAGTACCATGTCAAAAGGTCAGTGTACAGTTTCTTGCCCTTTCTCTTTTAGTAACCGGTTATTAATTAAACACAAGCAATTTTCTGCACTGTATCAAATTTCTAGGTCTTATTAGGATGCCCTACTACACAACTTAATACAATACTCTGAGGCTACATAAACTTACCCTTACATAAGATCAAAAGCTTTTACAAAGCAAAAAGAATCACTTAATTCAAATGCAATCTGAACATATTTAAAATTGTTTCTGTGCTTTGACAAAATGAAGTGAACGTTACATTCTTTATGAAGAAACTGGAATGAATGATGCATACAGGACAGCTGGATACAAATTTTACATGGTTAAATCTAAATTACCAATAGTGGATACAAACTATGTTTTCTGGTTTTTCAGAGATAGGAAATACGAGGGTTGTGCTGAAAGTAATGCAAAAGTGGGCATAACTTTTTTATTAACTGACAGATGTCATTCAAACTGCACACGTTGGTACAGTAACTCTTCCTCTATAATAACCCTTCTTCTTCATTGCAGATTTGAAGGAGAGAAAGGTGGAACACACGTTTTTTCAATCTGGTGACAGGGGATGAAACGTTGGCGTATCCACAATCCGGAAATGAAGAATCAATCTGTAGACCGGCATCACACCTCTTCACAAAGGCCTAAGAAGTTTAAGAGCCAGTGATCAGCACAGAAAGTCATAGTGACTGTTTTTTAGGATGACGGGGTGCCATTCTCCTTGATTTTCTGGAACGTGGCCGTACCGTGACTAGCGAGTGGTACACTGAGACACTCAAGAAGCTTAGGGAAGCCATAAGGAGAAAGAGATCAAATAAGAATCTGAAAAGGATCCACATTAACCATGACGATGCAAGACCACACACACATCTTTGGCAACAAATCAGGCGTTCAGCAAATTAGGCTCGTTGGCGGTCCCCCATCCACTGTACAGCCCAGATCTGGCACCCCCTGACTTTCTCCTGTTTGGTACAATGAAGGACAGCCTTCGGGGACAATTATTTGATGATGTAGATGAGGTGAAAGTGGCTGCAACAGTCCACACCTGAATTTTTTCAAAGAGGATTCGAGAGTTTGGTTCAACGATGGTGCAAATGCATTGTATGTGATGGAGACTATGTTGAGTAGTACCTTTGTATAGAGAAAGTGTTACTCTAGCAACAGGTACAATTTGAACAACTTCTGTCCGTTAATAAAAAAGTTATGCCCACTTTTGCATTACTTTCGGTACAACCCTCGTAACTGATGTGCATAAGTTCTGGTAGACATATCAAAAATGTATCATATGTTTGTTAAGCATCCAGTGTCAGTTGTACTAAACATTGTGTTTGTATAACAATTGAATTATTTATCAATGGTGAGTTTAATTTAGTTTATTACATATTCCTTGATTTACAAAATAGTACAGTTACCTGCTTAGCAGCAGCTTCTTCATCCCTTCCATCTCCAACAACAACATAGGTACACTTGCGACTGAATCTAGATACAATGCGCTCGAAACAACTTTCTTTTCCTGTTAAAGATACAAACAATGAGCAATGGTGGCGCCATGATCTGACACACACGTAAAGAAAAGAATGTTTTGTATAACACACTGATGTCCAAAAATTAAGCATAAACAAGTTAGTAAAATCATGCAATGCATTGATTATGATACGCTTTCCAACATACCAGAAATCATTACTCAAGTTATGAGGATAATGGCTGTGGAATAAATCTCAGTCCTGTGCCCTGACCTTTGATCCCATTTCGATGATATTCAACAGAACCGGTTCAGTATACCTCTGAAATAACACGATAAAGTTTTGTCGCAATCGAAGCATTTTTATGTAAGTTATGATGCATTAGGGCTATGGAATAGATCCCGCTCCTGTGTCCTATCCTTTGACCCCATTTCCAACAGGATTCGTCCCCAGGTAGGCCCCTACAACATACTCACATTTCATCCAAATCGAAGCATAATGGTGATGGAAGTGATTCCGCTCCTATGTCCTGACCTTTGACCCCATTTTGCCCATTTTCAATAGGGTTTGTTCCCAGGTGGTCCCCTACCACATACTAAAATTTCATCGAAATCGAACCTTTTTACGTTAGTTATGATGCATAAGAGCAGTGAAATGGATCCCGCTTCTATGTCCTGACCTTTGACTTCAATAGGGTTCCTTTCCAGGTGTTCCCCTACTACATACTAAATTTTCATCGAAATCGAACGATTTTTACGCGAGTTATTGTGCGAACGGACATACACACACAACGTGTGACATAATGAGACAGATGGGAATCGTGACCATCTGCTCGCAAGAGTGTGACGTCATAAAACTTAAACTTTAATAGGATCCACACACAACGCGTGACGTAATGAGACAGATGGCGTGAACGCGCGCCAACACCTCAATTGCGAGAGTGTGATGTCATAAGATTTCTAAGCATGGGTAATATTAATGGGATGACACCATGACACTAAAAACGTGGTAATTTGGGGTGGTTATTTAACCTACTAAACGAATTTTCCTAAAGTCGAGATCAAGCTAAATCAATTTCTCGTACCAGAAAACGGTAGGTTAATGACTTTCATCAAAATAAAATTTACATACATACAAGAATTGCTCCTTAAATAGTATGGGATAAGGGCGATGGAATGGATCTCGATCCTATGTCCTGATCTTTGACCCCGTTTTGTCCATTTTCAATAGGGTTCGTCCCCAGGTGGTCCCCTGCCACATAATGAAATTTCATCAAAATTGAACCATTTTTACGCACGTTATCGTGCGGACAGACAAAGCTGGAGCATATGCGGTTGGAAAGCGTTAAAAAAGACATTTTGGGGTAAAGACGGGTAATAAAGCACAGTGGGAATGTGGAAATCATGATGCAATAACCATGTGACAAATTATAGTTGCCATAAAAGGCGAAGCAGCACATTTGTGGAGCTGTGAAAACCTTGTCACTGTGCCCCTCCTGCTAGCACTAGAATTTATTTTTTATTAAAAACACTATGCCAGAATGATGGCAAGTGGATATACAAATGATTCAGACAATGATAATCAAATAGTAATTTTCGTTGCTTAAGTTACGTGGAAGCTTATAAGCAGGGCTGTAGTGAAGGGTGCACGCAGTATATATACCCTCTGCTTTTTTTTGACAGAATAGCGTATAACTGATATTACTTTATAACACGTATTTATGATTTTCTAAGTAACTGGCATTTTTAAATAAAGGTCGGCAAAAAAAAAAAAAAAAAACGAACGGCGGGAGTGACTTTTCAGAGCTTTCATACGAACGGTGATTTTCTGCAGTCCGAGGGACAAAACCAGTTTGCTCTCTCTGGCACGAAAGAGAAATGTAAACAAAACTGCTCTGCTAGTCCCCACGAGGGTACCTCCAGACCTTTTTTTTTTCTATCCATGTAGTATATAACCTCTGATTTTTTAGGATTTACACATGGTATACCCTCTGCTGATTTTACAACTACAGCACTGCTTAGATGAATGCAAAATTCATCATCATATTCTGTATCTCACGTAAAAACTTATCTGCAGAACATTAACTGGGTTGTAGACTATGTTCGCGCTAAGATGTTCAATTGACAAGGTTATTAATACTTCAATAAAACTTCTTACCTTGTTAAAGTTCGTTCCTTTATGTTGTTCGTACAAGTCAGTTTAGCAATGTAAATTTGTTTTTACATCACCGATTGATCAAGTTCGCAACACTATTTCAGCAGATGGGCTTATCAATCTCCTTCAGCAATACATATGCCGGCCAAGTGATAAATTTAGTAGTACAATATATTACACTAAAATATATTTTACATTTCTAACTAGTAATATATTGTTACACTATTTCAGCAGATGGGCTTATCATTATCAGTCTCTTTCAGCAATACGTACGCTGACCGAGTGATAAATTTAGTAATATATTGCTAAATTTATCAAGTAACTGATAAATTTAGTAATATATTACTAAATTTATTACTTGGCTGTCGTATGTATTGCTGAAAGAGATCGATAAGCCCATCTGCTGAAATAGTGTTATGAACTTGTTCAATCGGTGATGTAAAAATGAACCTGCATTGCTTAAATTGTCGAACTGATTTGTGCAAACAATATAAAGGAACAAACCTCAAAAAGGTAAGAAGTTTTATTGAATATAATACGTAGAGATTCAGTATCTCTTTTTGAATTGCTATTACGCAAGCTAAAATATGGATATGTGATTATGGTGGTGTAGTTATTTATGACGTTTATTATTGAAAAAATAAAGACTAAAAGAAAACAACAGCAATTACTCGCATATATTCGTCCAGAGGTCGTTCCCGTTCGCATACCACTTCAGCTCCGCATTGCAAAAAGTCCGATGGTGACTATAATATGGTGTTTAGTAATGTCAAAGTAGTATTCGACCCAAAGAATCTTGTTATATATTGTATCGTAAGCTTTAAAGAATAATATAACTGAGAATGAAAACCCTGCAATGGCCTATGTTAAAAGGCTAACAAGCAGGTTAAAAAGCTAACAATGAACAATCCAAAAGAACTATAGTGAACGAATTTAAAAGAACAAAATGAAATGTGGATGGTCAGAAAAAATGACGAATGAACTATTTACATAATGCGTGCACCACCTCCTCACGTCCACCAGCGTCCCCGGACGCGTTTGCCCTAGTCTCTTCCTAGGCGTTTACAACGGGAAATGAAACGTCTGTTGGTAAGTGACTACGTTTCCTACCTCCAGAAGTCATGATCTACATTGCGCATGGGTCAGTTTTCATCCTATATGGTGGACCATTTGGTGTCATAGTTTGATTTTCCTGTATTTGTCGTTGTCTTTTGATTTGATTTTTATGTTCCTCTTTTAATCTTTTTTCGGTGTCCATTAAATTCCTCCAGGCATATGAAAGGCCATATGGTGAATTGTTATTGCAATTTGATGTTTTGGTCTTCTCTATTAAGATGAATTCAGCAATCTGGATGGACTTCCAATTTTTTTGCTTCCCATAGTGGTGTGCATTGATTCTTTATACAGAAATCAAAAGTGCAGTCTTATTTTCTTTTCTGAACCAATTGCCACTGTGTTCCGATAATCTTATCCTGATATTTCTTTGGTGCTTCCTATATATTGGTTGATAATTATGTTTTGGCTGTCCCTTATTGGAATTGAGTAAACGCCCGCTTTCTGCAATATCGGTGTGTTTCCGTGACCAGAAGTTAATGTGTCCTTGATATTTCTGGTCTTTATACCAAAGAATATCGAGGACACGGAAACACACCGATATTGCAGAAAGCGGGTGTTTACTCAATTCCAATAGGGGACAGCCAATATATAGGAAGCACCAAAAGAAATATCAGGATAAGATTATCGGAACACATCAGCAATTGGTTCAGAAAAGAAAATAAGACTGCACTTATCGATTTCTGTATAAATAATCAATATTGATAAACCAGCAAAAAAAATTAGAAGACCATCCAGATTGCTGAATCCATCTTAATAGAGAAGACCAAAACATCAAATTGCAATAACAATTCACTATATGACCTTTCATATGCCTGGAGGAATTTAATGGACACCGAAAAAAGATTAAAAGAGGAACATAAAAATCAAATCAAAAGACGACAGATACAGGAAAATCAAACTATGACACCAGATGGCACCACCATATAGGATGAAAACTGACCCATGCGCAATGTACATCATGACTTCTGTAGGTACGAAACGTAGTCACTTACCAACAGACGTTTCATTTCCCGTTGAAAACGCATAGGAAGAGACTAGGGCAAAACGCGTCCGGGGACGCTGGCGGACGTGAAGAGGTGGTGCACGCATCATGTAAATAGTTCATTCGTCGTTTCTTCTGACCATCCACATTTCATTTTGTTCTTTTAAATTCGTTCACTGTAATTTTTTTGGATAGTTCCTTGTTAGCCTTTTAACCTGCCTGTGACATAGGCCATTACAGGGTTTTCATTCTCAGTTATATTATTCTTTTGAGCTTACGATACAATATATAACAAGATTCTTTGGGTCAAATACTACTTTGGCATTGCTGAACACCATATTATAGTCACCATCGGACTTTTTGCAATGCATAGCCGCTGAACACCTGAGACCAAACAACTTGCAGAGCTGCGGTGGTATGTGAACGGGAACGACCTCTGGACGAATATATATGAGTAATTGCTCTTGTTTTCTTTTAGTCTTTATTTTTTCAATAATAAACGTCATAAATAACTGCACCACCATAATCACATGTCCATATTGTAACGTGCATAATAGCAATTCAAAAAGAGATACTGAATCTCTACGTATTATATATTTTAACCACATATAACTTGTGACTTCCTTATACGGAAGATATACATGAAGTATTAATAACCTTGTCAATTGAACATCTTAGGGCAAACACAGTCTACAACCCAGTTAACGTACTGCAGGTAATAAATTTTTACGTGAGATACAGAATTTTGCATTCATCTAAACAATATTGACAAGTGGATATATTCACACATGGTCAGACTCTTGGAATGTTGGAATCTGCCCAGATGCAGAGAATGTTGCCAGAGCCACCAGAATGAATCAGTCCACTGTATTCAGACTTTGGAGACTGTACCAGGACACTGGAGATGTTAATCATGAACCTGTGGCAGGTCATCCATGGATTACAATGACTCAGGATGATAGGTTTGTGGAACTAACAGTGAGACTTAGCAGGTTGATGCCAGCAAGAGCGCTTGCTTTATAGAGCTGCCTGCAGCTGATGGACCAGCAGTTTCAACAAAAACACTATACAGATGACTCAATAAGCAAGGACTATATACGAGAAGACTTGCAGTTTACATCCACTCACTACATCAGCAAGCAATGCTTGGGTAGTGTGGTGCAGACAACGTCAAGACTGGGATGAAAATCAATGAGCCAATGTCCTCTTCTCCAATGAATGCAGGATCAGTCTCAAAAGTGACAGCCAGCATGTTCTCACTTGGAGAGAAAACTAGAACCAGTTATTCCCCCACAAACATCCGAGAAATGCACCATTACAGGGGTGGTATTGTGTGCAATGGGTGCACACAGCACCTCATCTATTTTCATGGAACTTTAACAGGTCAGAGGCACAGAGACGAAATCCTTGATCTGTATGCAAGGCATTTTTTGGAGCACTGTTTGCCCAGATTTCCTGTTCATTAATGATAATGTCAGACCTCATAGAGCTGCACTAATGCTCCATTTACTACTTTTACAGAGCATGCACAGCAGATAAGTACTGACTGTACGACCTCCCATGCAAAGCAGTGATGTTGTTTTAAATGAAAAAGTGGCTTATAGTGGTGAATGAAATACCCTGACGGAAAACAAAATCCTAACACCAAGAAAGGGTTGTGTTAGATAAACGGCAGTTGGTAGGCGGTGAGAGTATATCTGTAAGATGACGTCTATGCAAATTTCGCGCTCGGCGCATACGTGTGGCGCTAGTAGTGGCACTCGGAACATGCAAAGCAGGTTTGCTGTAAATACGTGCTGTAACGTTCGCGAGCATTAGTTATCGTTGAGATTCGACATAGGGTGTTGATGTTAGTCAAGAATGCCTTTAAGAAGACGAAGAAGCCATTATCAACAGCTCATGGAGTTTGAACGAGGTCGTGTAATAGGGCTACGAGAAGGTGGATTTTCTTTCCGCAATATTGCAGAACGACTTGGCAGGAATGTAGCCACTGTGCATGATTGTTGGCAGCGGTGGTCAAGGGAAGGTACTGCCTCAAGAAGACCGGGTTCCAGCCGG
Source organism: Macrothele yani (assembly GCA_039090855.1). NCBI lineage: Eukaryota > Metazoa > Arthropoda > Arachnida > Araneae > Macrothelidae > Macrothele > Macrothele yani. The sequence continues at coordinate 154,134,739 of CM076996.1, forward strand.
CCACATGGCACTACTGAGAGGGAAGACCGTAGTGTACGGCGTATGGCCGTGGTGCATTGTACCGCGTCTCCAGCAGCAATTCGAGCTGCAGTTGCCACCACAGTGACACAACGAACTATTACAAATCGGTTACTTGAAGGACAGCTCCGAACCAGACACCCTGTAGCGTGCATTCCACTTACTCCAAACCACTGCCGTTTGCGACGTCAGTGGTGTCAAGCTAGAGCTCATTGGAGGACGGAGTGGAGATCTGTTGTGTTTTCTGATGAAAGCCGGTTCTGCCTGGGTGCCAGTGAAGGCCGTGTGTTGGTTAGAAGGAGGCAAGGTGAGCGCCTGCAACCAACCTGTCTGCGGCTGAGACACACTAGACCTACACCTGGAGTTATGGTCTGGGGAGCAATTTCCTATGACAGCAGGAGCACTCTCGTGGTTATCCCACGCACCCTGACGGCACAGTTGTACGTCGGTCTGGTGATTAAACCTGTTGTGCTGCCATTCATGAACAGCATTCCAGGGGGTGTTTTCCAACAGGATAACGCTCACCCGCATACCGCTGTTGTAACCCAACATGCTCTACAGAGTGTCAACATGTTGCCATGGCCTGCTAGATCACCAGATCTTTCATCAATCGAGCACGTATGGGACATCATTAGACGACAACTCCAGCGTCACCCCCAACCAGCATTAACCGTCCCTGTATTGACCGACCAAGTGCAACAGGCATGGAACTCCATCCCACAAACTGACATCCAGCGCCTGTATGTTTGCGTGCTTGCATTCAACATTCTGGCGGTTACACCGGTTATTAATGTACCAGCATTTCACATTTAAAATGACTCTTCTCGCGCTTACAATAAGCTGTGATCTTGAAACCTTAATCGATTACATATGTTACCTATACAAATGTATTGCCGCCATTTTATTCCTCTACAACTATTTTTTCGTGCTGTTGGGATTTTTTTTTCCGTCAGTGTAGGTAAAAACAACCAGGAAAGAATGCCCTCCAAAATTTCAAAAGCAATATGAAATCTGATTGTTGCTCCATTATTCAATTTTATCACTAATTCCTTTTTAACATTTTGAAATCATTCATTTCATTTCTTCCTTAAATGTCATGGCATTGCCATCAGGATCACCGAGTACTTCCTTGGTTTTTAGGTCTTAGTCACCTACATGAAATACTTCATTTTTAAAGCAGTTTTTATTAACTACTTTTTAATCCATCCTTTTAATCACAACAACTGGTGTTTTACGTTTTGCTTTCTTGTAGCATTTATTACAGTTCCTCACGAAATTCCTTTGTCGTTGTGGTTTCTGACAGATGATTTTGGTGCTGGGATTGGCTTGACTTGCTCTCCAGTAGTCAAATGTAAGTACCCAACCAAGTCATATTATCATTTTTAATATTCAGTTCCTTCAAGAAATTATTTTTTTCAATCATTTATTCTCGTTTAAAAAAGGCAGCCTAAATGGCACTGAGATTTAGTTATCCTAAAACTTTGATAATCTCCTTGATGATTTTTGGCAACCAGTTAATCTTTGTTTGGGTGTTATCAGCTCAAATTTTTGAGCAAATCAAATCGAAGTCCAGGGCTAATATAAAATATGTTGCTCCAATCTGAACATAAAAACCAATAGTCCCAGGTGTTGGACAAGTAAAGTTTTCAACCTTTGTAATTCATTAAGTCAGTTGCATTTAGACAGTTGCTAATGTTTATAGAAAAATTGTTTTCTATAACAATGTTTAATCTTTAAATTGTGAATCTATTATTGATAAATTCGCTAAACTTAATTAAAGTGAGGGAAAAAAGTTCCTCTTTAATGACTTTTATTTATAAATGTACATCCAATAATTATGATATTTCACTTATTTTTGTTCAGAATAAAAAATGAGTGTTTATTATTATTTAATAACATTAAACGACATGCACAATGCAATATTTTTTTCTAATACGTGATTTCTTGTTTAATTAAAAAAATTGTATTTTCAAATTCATGAATTTTAGTTTAACATCGTTTAAAAAAAATTATTCTAAATTTTTGGAGGGGGCTTCCAAATGCTTAATTCACCATTGACTGCAAAACAAACACAATATTGTAGTTACAAAAAAACTCATTGCTGTGATATCCTCACAATTAATCCAACCTTGAACAAGATATACTAATCACATTTATTACTGCACACACACACACACATTAGATAAGGAACAAATTTGTACCATATAACGAATTTGATTTACAACCCTCTGACATATAACATGGCTGCCCCAGTTATGGTTACATATCAACTGCCTGGGAAAAACACTGTTGCCAGATACTACAATATCCGCCATAAAAATCAACCAACCTGCGACGTGAAAGCAGTGTCTTCGTTTTTACAAGATATTGACTTTTTTAAACTTATCTAGATTTTACCTTGTTCACTATCATATTTCATTTTTACCACATCAGCCTGTTTTTAACCTTGCGTACGTTTTTTATTGATTTTGTTTTGTTTTGATGTCTTTTGTTTGGCGCTCTTTGGCCGACCATGGCCCTTGCGCCATTAACATCAGTTAACCAACCAACCTACTACAATATCCCCTTCAAAAAAAAAATTACAAGGATATTATACACTTGGCTTACACAATTATATATAAATCAAGTCTGTTAGGTTTTTTTCTTATTACGAGGTGGATTGCGTCAAACAGGAGTTTTAATGTTATATCAGGAACTTTGTCCAATGCAGGAGGAATCACTTCAGTGGAAGGCGAAATGATAGGCGTAGAGGTAATGACAGTATCAACTGTGCCTGCCAACATCGGAGGGAAAGTTTCTGAGGTGCTGGTACATGCGGATCAAAAACGGAAGATTCCCTTGAGGTCTCCTTCGGAAGAGGTAGTGATGCTGACTATGAATCCGCTGGATGGAATTCATTTGCTTGCTCCTCCAAAAAGTTGTAGAGATCAGGCTCTGAATCTAGGGCCAAATTGGTCAAGATGAGCTAGGTAATTATTTTTGACCTATCCTGATGGCCCATGTTTTACTTCCCCGAGCTTCAAGCAAGATACCACTTATCCATTTATTTTGTTTGTCCTTGTGAGATCAGACCCAAATATCTTGTCCTGAACAACAATTACGATGACTAGTGTGAGATCGATCGAAGTTTATTTTCTGCACACATTGTTTCTTTTGAACATACTGTGCAGTGCACGAGTGAACAAGATCTAAAACAGTTCTGAGTCAACAACCCAAAAAAATTCCACTTAGTAGTTCTAATTCTGACTATTATATAGCTCTAATTATTGTACTATTCTCTTTTACGTGCGATATTTCAAAGTAACTTGTACAGAAAACTAGCGGATAATGCTTACCTTGGCATTCCTTTCTAGCGACGGGGACATTTCACGCACGTGTTTTCCGGTCTTTGTTGAGGTTATTGTCCTAAAGTCCGTTGTATGCGATGACTGGCTTTACTTCTCACACTTTTCGCTGGGTATACTCATTGGATCTTTGCTTTAGGATTCCAAACATCAATTTTTACCGTTCTTTATACTCGAAATTTTCGCCCATACTCTGGGCATCTTCAGGAGCGTGGCGACTTTACCACCGATGTTCGTGGCTAACTTCGCGCTAATGGAGTCCGATACTCCTTGTTGCCATTCGTCGGAAAAACTTTCCTGGATATATTTCGTTAACAAGCCCGGCTGGCGCCATCTATGTTTAGTTAAGAACACTTTTTTTTTTTCCCGTAATTTTTTTTTTTTTAATTTTTTTAATTTCTTCTCCTATCCTGGTTTTCTTGTCTTTTTTGCCTGTTTTTCTTTTGTTGTTGTTTTTCTTGTCTTATAAGTTCTTTCCACAGGCCCGATAATGTGCTAGGGTCGTTCTGGTTACATACCCTTGCTTTATTTTTGTAGATTAATATTGCTTCTTCCCTCCTCATTTGCCTTTCCGATTTTTTATTCTTTTTTAGCATTTTAATTTCATCGAACTTTGGGAATGTCCGGTTTTCCAAGCAGAATTGCACTAAAGCCGTTTTGGCTTCTTTTTTTTGCCAGTTAGATATGTGTTGTTTAAGTCTTTTTTTTAATCTGTTTTTCGTACTTCCAATGTACGATATTGGGGGTATGTGTGCTATTGGAATTTCGTAGGTTCCTGATTCTTCTAGCATTTTTTCCTCTGTTTTTTTGTTGACAGTCATACTTTTCACGGTGTGCACTGAGCTTCCTAGTTGTAAGTCATATTTAGCACAGTGCCTATTGATTTCTTTACTCACTCCTTCCAGGTATGGGAAAGCTCCAATGTATTTCAATTTTTTATTTCTCATCTTCCTTTGGTTGTGCACTGAAATCAATGAAATAGTCACTGAAATCAATGAAATAGTCGAAAGCCAACAAAAGGCGGCAGAAAGCTCAACTGCCAAGAAATTTAATACCCTTTTAGATGGAATCAAAATGAGGGGTGATGAAAGCACAGAATACCCAGTGTTTGTGAATCAATCATCGAGAGCGCTAACTTTTAGTGAAAAGGCAGTGCTACAACGTGGGAAAAAATACGCATTTCCACCTAAAACCCCAAGAACAGAAGAGTACATTCCTATCTTAGAAGATATTGTGCAGCGAGTGCATCCAGAACATGCTACCGATCTAAGGTTTAAGCTATTCAGAATCATGCTTAAAGAGTATAATGCTAAGCACAAAAAAAACTGTAAGATTAATAAATTAAAGTATGACAGAAAACAACTAGTAAATCTTTGCAAAGACCCCACGATCAAATTCTGCGAAGCGGACAAAACAGGGCAAATTGTTATTATGGACACTTTGGAATATAATGATAAAATGCGGACGGCCATCTCAGAGCTACAGTGCGATAGCATCAACAAAGATCCCACCGACAAACAACTTACCTTCCTGGCTAATATAAGGAACCACAGCACGTTACCAACAGAAATAAAAAATGCAAACCCTCCAATGGGAGCAGGGATGCCAAAAATATTCTCGAAAATTAAAACTCATAAAGAAAACACACCTTTAAGACTGATTCTATCGAAAAAAATATCACCACTCATCAACCTAGAAAAAAAGATATACAACTATCTATCCCCAATATTCATGAGGAATCAATATACATTAAAGAATAGCTATGAGTTTATAGAAAAAATCAAATTAATTAATCAAGACCTAGAGCAAATAACTATGGCCTCCATGGATGTTAAGGCGTTATACCCAAACACTCCTGTCGAGCTAGCCATCGAATTGATTATGCAACAACTAAGCATCAACAAAGAACTAAACTTGTCACAATTGAAAGAGCTAAAGAATACCTTATATTTCATCAAGGAAAACAACATCTTCCATTTTGAAGGAAATATATATAAACAAACACAAGGTGGCCCTATGGGATCCCCATTATCGGCATTATACGCAGAAGTGATTATGGCATACCTCGAAAAAGAAATTATTCAAAATTTACCTGAAAAACCAATACTTTATGCTCGATATGTAGACGACATTATTATAATGTCTAAACTTAACAAAGCTGAGCTACAAGATCTAGCACAGCAGTTTAGCAAAATATGTAACACCATAGAGCTAACTATTGAGTTTGAAGAGGATAATTGCCTATCCTTCCTGGACATTCAACTAAAGAAAAACAAAAATAGTTTTGAATACTCTGTGTTCAGAAAAGCAACTTACATACCTGTACTGATACCATACTCGTCGCACCATCCAGTGATACATAAAAAAAACAGCATAGTAAACTTGATACGGCGAGCGTACACACACACATCTAACAACAGGCTAAAAAATCAAGAGCTAGAGATTATCTCGAAAATATCACAAGAGTATGGGTACCCGAGCAAGCTAATTAATAAATGGATACATGAGAGTAAAAAGCATATGACTCAGAGGAAAGAAGGCCAAGAAGTGCACAACCAAAGGAAGATGAGAAATAAAAAATTGAAATACATTGGAGCTTTCCCATACCTGGAAGGAGTGAGTAAAGAAATCAATAGGCACTGTGCTAAATATGACTTACAACTAGGAAGCTCAGTGCACACCGTGAAAAGTATGACTGTCAACAAAAAAACAGAGGAAAAAATGCTAGAAGAATCAGGAACCTACGAAATTCCAATAGCACACATACCCCCAATATCGTACATTGGAAGTACGAAAAACAGATTAAAAAAAGACTTAAACAACACATATCTAACTGGCAAAAAAAGAAGCCAAAACGGCTTTAGTGCAATTCTGCTTGGAAAACCGGACATTCCCAAAGTTCGATGAAATTAAAATGCTAAAAAAGAATAAAAAATCGGAAAGGCAAATGAGGAGGGAAGAAGCAATATTAATCTACAAAAATAAAGCAAGGGTATGTAACCAGAACGACCCTAGCACATTATCGGGCCTGTGGAAAGAACTAATAAGACAAGAAAAACAACAACAAAAGAAAAACAGGCAAAAAAGACAAGAAAACCAGGATAGGAGAAGAAATTAAAAAAATTAAAAAAAAAAAAAAATTACGGGGAAAAAAAAAAAAGTGTTCTTAACTAAACATAGATGGCGCCAGCCGGGCTTGTTAACGAAATATATCCAGGAAAGTTTTTCCGACGAATGGCAACAAGGAGTATCGGACTCCATTAGCGCGAAGTTAGCCACGAACATCGGTGGTAAAGTCGCCACGCTCCTGAAGATGCCCAGAGTATGGGCGAAAATTTCGAGTATAAAGAACGGTAAAAATTGATGTTTGGAATCCTAAAGCAAAGATCCAATGAGTATACCCAGCGAAAAGTGTGAGAAGTAAAGCCAGTCATCGCATACAACGGACTTTAGGACAATAACCTCAACAAAGACCGGAAAACACGTGCGTGAAATGTCCCCGTCGCTAGAAAGGAATGCCAAGGTAAGCATTATCCGCTAGTTTTCTGTACAAGTAACCCAAAAAAAGCTCAGCAGGACTGATTCCCATAGTTGAATGAGGAGACGAACGATATTTTAATAAAAATCGGTGAATCATGTTCTGTACTGTAGCATTATTTCTGTGATCACACAACATTTTGTTTAATGCAGTTTTGAATGTCTGTACATAGCGCTCAGCCAATCCATTCGATTGCGGATGATATGCAGGAATTAAGGTGTGTAACACACCACAAGATCTGAGAAATGTTCTGAATTCCTCGGATGTAAATTGAGGACCATTGTCTGAAACAATTTCTAAAGGATACCCATATCTTGAAAATAACTGGTTTAACTTATCAATTATGCATGAAGTTGTAGTCGAGGACATTCTCGTAATTTTCAACCATTTTGAGTGACTATCAACCACCCCTAAATAACTGTCTCGGTTTTTCTGAGCAAAATCGATATGCACTCTATCCCAAGGGGACTTTGGCCATATCCATGATTGCAAAGGTGAAACAGGAGGTTGGTGTGCATTTATTTGACAAGCATGACATTGCTTTGAGATTTCTTCAATTTCCTTGTCAATGTTGGGTCACCAAATAAGACTACGAGCAATACTCTTCATTTTGGTTATGCCAGGGTGTGTGTCGTGCAAGAGATTCAACATTTGCTTTGTAAATGCATCAGGAATGATCACCTGCATGCCCCACAAAAGACAATTGTGCTCAGTAGACAGCTAGTCTCTCCTGTTAAAAAAAGGAATAAAAGTGGGATCATGGCATTTAGAAGGAAAGCCATTCTGTACGTACTACTCCCAGAATCTTATCAGTACTGGTTGCCTTAGCAATATCCACAGAAGTTACTGGCATATTTTTCAAATATGAATTTTTTAAACTTCAGAAGGATGCAATTGCTTGGATAAATCCACAATAGGGATCCATGAAAGAGAATCAGCATTAAGATGGAGAGTTCCCTTCTTATATTTAATGGTATACTTGAACGATGCAAGCAAGAGTGCCCAGCGTTGCAACCGTGCTGCAGATAAAGTGGCTATTGCCTTATCAGGGGCAAAAATTGTCACAAGAGGTTGATGATCAGTAAACAAGATAAATTCTCTTCTATAAAGATACTGGTGGAATTTTTTGCATCCGAATATAATAGGCAATGCCTCTTTCTCAGCTTGGGAATAATTACTTTCTGTTTTGGTTAGTGCTCTTGAAGCATAAGCAATGGGATGCTCGGTGCCATTGATGATATGTGAGAGAACAGGACCCAATCCAACTGGTGAAATGTCACACGACAGCTGTAGAGGTAGCTTCTCATCATAATGTGTAAGAACTGCACAGAGTTGAAATGTGTGTTTACATTCTTCTGACCATATCCATGGTGTACCTTTGACCAAAAGACTGTATAAAGAAGCAAGTAAGGTAGAGGAATTCTTTATGAATTTTGAATAATAGTTCAATAAACCTAAAAATGCCTTAAGCTCTGTGACATTATGAGGTGTTTTCATTTGTTGGATAGCTTCAATTTTCTCCTGTGTAGGGTGCACACCATGCTGATCAATAATATGTCCCAAAAACTACGCTAGTTTCTAAAAACTTGCACATTAAACTTGTGAAATCTCTGTAACACTTCCTCTAGTAAGGTAAAATGCTTTTCTTTAGTGGCAGAAGAATTCAAAATATCATCCTGGAAACATATGACTGATGGTAAACCCTGTAATATTTGTTCCATAATTGACTGGAAGATAGCAGAACCAGACTTAATGCCATATAAAAGTCTGTTTGGATGAACTAAGCCCATGTGAAGCTTCATCCAGCTCAATTTGCTGGTAGGCTTGTGATAAATTTAACTTTGTAAAATACTTGCCACCACTATGAGTAGCAAACAAATCCTGCTGTGTTGGTAGGGGATACTGATTCGGACCCATGCATTTGTTTACAGTGATCTTAAAATCACCACACAACCTGACAGTACCATCTTTCTTTGGTATTGCCACAACAGGTGTTGCCCATGCTGAATGTTCAACAAAACGCCACACTCCTATTTTTTGTGTGCAAAATTTCATCGGCCACAGCAGCTTTCAACGAATAAGGAACAGGTCTAGCTTTGCAGAAAATTGGAGAAAATTCTTTGTTTATTTTCAAGCAAGCCTTGAAATGTCTGATTGGTGATGTGCCTTCCTGAAAAAGATCAGTGTAACTCCGTTTTATAGACTCTACACTAGAGATGGTTCCCTTTTGTTGAGAATCTAAGGCGAAAATGCTTTGCCATTCAAGAATAAAATGTGCTAACCAATTCTTTCTAAATAGGGATGGTCTATTTCCCTTCACAACAGCAATGGGTAATTTGCAACATTGTGACTTGTAAGTGACAGGTAGAGACACCTCTCCAACAACATCGATCAAACCCTGATTATAATCTTTCAGCAACATAGATGTAGGTGGAACTTCAACATGTGGCAAATTAATTTTCATTCACTGCTCTGAGACAATAGATACATCAGCAGCAGTATCAAGTTCCATTTCAATAAATTTGTCTTCAATTTGAATAGCGTAACTACATTTTCGGTTAGTTGATTTAGCAGCCTTAACTTGAAATAATTCTAAGTCATTAAGTGTAATATCATCAACTTCAACCATATTTGCTGATGCAGATTTTGTTTTGTTAGCCTTAGCTAAACAAACCGGTGCAATATGTCCAATTTTCGAACAGAAATTACACTTAGCATTTTTATATTTACATCTCGTTGGGTCATGAAATGCATCACATCTATAGCATTTAGAGGGTTTGCCACCAGGAGGCTTATTCTTAGCAGCATTCTTTGAAGAAAAATGAGTTTTCTTTTGAACTTTATTTACCACTGGGGTAAACATTTTCATGCTTGTTGCGTCATGGTCAGCAACCGCCAATCCATTTCTGCAGCCTCAGAGAGCTTCAAGTCCTTTTTGCTAGCAAACGTTTCTGCGTCATTTCACTAGTCAAGCCTCATACAAAACGATCACGTATGGCCTCCTCCAGAAAAGCTCCAAATTCACATGTTGAGGGATCAGAGTGAGATGGAAAGCCGCGAGGGCTTCTCAGAAATCAAAAGGGAGTGTGATGCCGAAAGGTTTGGAAACCGCTGCCACAAACATTAAATGGAATGTAGTCCGAATAATGTGGGCAGACAGAATATATATTTCCGGTTTAAACGTCTTAATTCCACCAAATAATCTGAAGTAGATTCATTAGAATTTTGATTCCTGGTAGATTCATTAGAATTTTGATTCCTGTGATAAAATCTAAATCTCTCCGCAATGATAATAGGTTTGGGTTTGTAATGGTCTCCCGACGTCTGTGTAAGTTCCTTGTACGTATACTGACTTGGTAACCTAGGCAAGAGCAGATTTCGTAATAATTTGTATGTTTTTGATCCAATCACAGATATTAATACTGACACCTTTTTTTCTTCAGTAACATCGTTAGCGACAAAATACTGCTCTAACTGTTTAATGTAAAGGTTAAAGTCATCATTCTGCTCATCAAAAACATTTAACTGGCCGATTAAACCTAGCTTGCTCATGTTTGCAAAATGTGATTGTAGAAGTATACAGGAAGAAGAAATTACTCACCATCCCATCCTCGTTGCCATTTGTGATATCCTCACAATTAATCCAACCTTGAACAAGATATACTAATCACATTTATTACTGCACACACACATTAGATAAGGAACAAATTTGTACTGTATAACAAATTCGATTCACAACCCTCTGACATGCAACATGGCTGCCCCAGTTATGGTTACATATCAACTGCCTGGGAAAAACACTGTAGCCAGATACTACAACTGCCATCATTCCTTATTTTAAAATAAATTTCCTCTTATTGGTGTGAGCTTTAAACTACAGTATTATAATTATTTACAGCAAAATTTCTGAAAACAAATCATCAGATTCTCACCAATATGATAATACACTGTTGGTATTAAAGTTAACCATATGGAATATGTTATCAAAATTATTAATGATGGTTACTTTTAAACTTAATTTTTCACTTCTGATACTAACAACTGTAGAAACAAGGAAAAATGCCATGACTTCTACATTATGTTTACTGTAGAAAAAAACATGCTATGTAATTGGTGTTATTGTTTTTGTCAGTATTGAAAATATGGCTTTGATATTGTCTGGTGCAGATTTAAATATCTTAACTCCATTATTTCATTTAAAAATACTACGAAATTCAAAGGTGTTTTTTTTTTTTAGTATATAGTGTGGAAGAAATATTCTTTTGCAGGAATAAATTACATTTTTATGATTGAGAAATAGGAATTGTATAGTCTTTTCAAATGGCAAAAAACAGATTTAAAATTTATGAAAAATGAACTTATAATTTTATACATAGTTTAAATATTTAAAAAAGGAACATATAATGACCACACAAACATACATACCAGTTTTAGTGGCACTGTAGATGTTTTCAATAGAAAAGACACCCCCGAGACTATAAAGAAGTACTTTGGCCAAAGCTGGGACAAGCTGTGTTGTGGTCACTAAAACATTTACACAAGTTGACCTAAAACAAAAGCAAGTGTAGAGTAAATTATTGGTAGTGAAGTGTGATGAATAGCATAGTAATATTTTTAATTTAAACCTTGCAGTACATAAAATCTGTGGGGAAAAAAAGATTTGGTCATCAATATTGAGAATAATTCTAGAAACAGAATTTACTTTCCTAATTTATGCTTTTGTTCAAGCTTACAATTCACATCATTACAGCTATATTTCAGAAGCAGTGTTACCACAGGTGATATGCCAAATGGATAAAACTGGTTTGCATGAGCTGCAACATGAATTAGGGTGGTTGAAGATAAGTATGACAGCACATGCAACATTTACCAACAGAAGTTAATTGTAGTTCCTAAAGAATTATACCTCCTGTAAAAAAAATGTTTTTTTAACTAAATTAAGGTAAAGTAGATCACACTTTGTTACATTAGGAGATTAGAACTTTTTTTAAAAAGCTCATAAGTTGGGAGCTTTCAACCTTGTCTTAGGTCTTCATCATGCCAATGGAGGACTAAGATTGTTTCCAGATTCTAAGTTTAAATTTGTGTTGTCGTTTTTGTTGCCAGAATCTAGAATAGATATCCAGATCATTCGGATGTAGAGAGAAGATTCTGAATTGCAAGTCTTTGGCGTAAAAATAATTTCCAAGCTTTCATGGTAATTAATGGAGGGCAAATCGATTATCAAAAGGAGCAATATGTTTTGCTTCATTCCAGTTGGGAATTGTAGCACTATTTTCCATGGTCAAAATAGACAAAGCAGTATTTAGGTTACCTTTCAAAACATCATTTTTATGTTCCAAAATTCTGTTGTTAATGGTTCTGTATGTACTGGAATGAAGCAAAGTGCATTGCTCCTTTTGATAATCAGTTTGCCATATATGAATGCCGGTTGTTCGACGACTAGCGAATCCTGTGATGGTTATATTCAAATTAATCGGAAACTTGGTCGTTCTGGGTGGTGTAGTGGTTAGCATACTTGGGCACTATGTGGGATCGTTTCCCGCTCCAGGATGACAAAATTTTCAAGTTTTCGGATATTATCTGACTTAACATCCATGTCATATTTACACCAATAAACGGATTCACATCTTCCAAATTTGTATTGTACAATGGTGTAATCCCGTATTTCATTCATTCATTGAGATGTTATGTGACTGAGGAATTGCATGAAAAATGTCCTGAAGTTCTTTTATCTTTAATGCATGAGATTGTGAGCAAACATCTGAGTTACCACAAAATTTGTGCAGGAATGCTGATGAACAAGCAAAACAAACAAAGAATGAGTGCTTCCTTATCAATAAGATGGTGAGGATTTTTGGATCACATTTGTGATGGGGATGAAACCAGGGTCTCACACTATAACTTGGAGAGAATAACCCCAATCTCTGGAATAGCATCATGCTTACTTGGCAAAAAAGGCAAAGAAATGCAAGCAGACTTTGTCTACCCAAAAAAGTCATGGCCAGTCTTTTGGGACCATAAAGGCCATCTTGTCGGGGGAATTCGTGCCTCAGGTCAACTGTCAATGCTGATGCTTATTGCAATGCTCTTCAAAGGCTATACCAAACTATTTAGAATTGTTGTAGAGGCCTTCTTTTTAGTGGAGTTCTTCTTCGTCATGAAAACACTCTTCCACATGCTGCCACCAGGACTTAGGCACTGCTCAAAGATTTTCACTAGGAAGTGTTTTAGCAACTTCCATACTGCCCAGACCATACTCCAAGTGACTACCACTTGTATTCCCACATGAAGGACTACCCGTATATGGCTGGCAAGTGGGTTGAGAGTGATGAACTAAAGAAGGTGGTCACTGACTGGTCAACATATTAATACATTTAAGAATTTTGAAATGATTATGGTAATTTTTTACTTAGTGAAACATCCAGCTAATTTTTTGGGAAAGAAAACTGTAACTGTGATTCAGGCCAATCATGGTTACAGTTTAACTACCTTGAACCATTCTTAAAGAAGGGTTGAACTCATGTGATGTGGTGCTGCTTTTCTTCATTTCAAAGCCTTACCTAGCTTTCTTTTTATGATATTTAGCCACCCACTTCAAATTTTAACTGAAGTCTACATCAGGTCCAGTGTATATGTCCATCTAATCCAGTTTTATTGAATAAATTCTTTATAACTGATTTGTTTTTCGAATGGGCCTTTAAACATCTCCCCATGTCTTCTATATATGCATCACATAGGTGTGACTGTGAAAACATTAATTTGAACTAAGCGAAAGTTTTCTTCATATAGCATAGCATGTTTTTGCTTAGCACAAATGTTTTCACAATCACAGCCATCATATTGAATGAGAGTTCTAAGTTGCATGTGTCACATGAAATAAGAGTATTAGCAGCATACTGACCATAAACTACTGAGTTCATTTCAACCAGTTTTGCTTCCTTCAGCCTATGTAGTAAAGTACTCTGTGATCAGGAATTATACATTGGTAGGAAAGGAGTATTAGATGAAAGCAAATATTTTTATAGTAAAATATTTAGTCTTTAAACCTAAGATTAAAAATGAGGAAACTTCAAAAAATAGAGAACTGTTGAATTTTTCATAATTCAGAACGGTTAAAATGAGGAATCTTTTTTTGTTTTTATTTCTCATGTCTAAATGCTTCCCTACACAAAATTAAAGCAAAGAAGCATTAGCATGGGTTGATGAAACAGCAGATATTGATATTTTCACAAATCTTGTGCATGATGAAATTATTCAGAAGTATATCTGCAACACATTAAAATGAAGAGATATGCACATATGTTTTATGGTTGCAATGACTGATTTTAAATATATGCTTTAAACAAGTGAAACTAAAACATTTGACTGCTACATACATAAACTTCAATTTTAAAAAAATTACATTATGATAGAAGATACTTCAAGATAGAGCTGAGGAATTCATGTTTGTGCTATATCATAATAAAAAGGACTAGTTCTTAAGAATTAAAAAGTATAAACACACTGAATGCTCACTGAATTACGACTGCCCTTATGCAAAATGAGTTACACCCAATACTGGTATACTGAGGAGGGTGTTTATATGAAGTTGGTGGTTCAGTTGGGAGAAAAAAGTTATGGGCCTAAGATTTACCTGAGTTTCCAAAAGATCAAATGGTAGGCACATGAAAGTTTGGTGCATGCATTTTGGAGACAGCAACACTTATATATTGTTTGACGGCCTCCATGGATAAAGATACGAAAAATGGCATCAAAATGATGAAAAAACCAGTAACATAACTGTAAAGGGCAACGAAAGATGGATTCCATAGGTGAAAAATTGGCTACACAGTTTTGCAGTTAACAGCCCAATACAATATGGGTCAACCAAAGACAATATCCCACATGGCTATGCATCGCACGCTGGCACGGATGGGCTGCAACAGCAGATTGCTTATATGCTACCTTCTCCTAACAACAGTCCATCAACATATATGACTCCTCCAATGCCAACAGTATGCAGACTGAAAGCAAGTGTGCTGGTCCAATGATTCATATGTACTCTATTCTGCCGATGGTAGAGTCCGTATTTGACATCAGCAGTATGAGGCTATAGATCCGTCGTGCATGAACTATCCAGGTAGGTGGGTGTGGTTGTATGATGTGGGGCATGTTTAGCTGGTCTGGGACCCGTGGTATGTGTGGACCAACGTATAGATGCTGACTACTACTGGGGACTACTTGCAGACCATATACACCCCACAATGTTGTGCCTCCAAACAGAGGGGGGGGGGGGTGGGCTCTTCCAGGACAATAATACCCCATGTCATTGTGCCTACCTCATGCAGGAATGGTTTGGTAAACACAGTGCTGATATGTAACACCTTGAATGGCTTCCAAACTCACCTGATCTGAACCCAATTAAGCATCTGTGGGATGTTGTGGTATGCCAGGTGAGGCAGTATGCAGCTCCATTATTGGTGAGGCCCTGCCCAATAATGGAATTGCATACTGTAATTACTGTAATAGAAATAGCTTGGTTACAGATCCCCATATAACTGTATACACATCTCGTGGAGTAGATGTCATGCCAAGTGGCAGCCATTCACTGGGCAAAAGGAAGGTCCACAAAGTATTAGGTAGGTGGTCATAATTCAGTAAGCTCTCAGAGAGAGAGTGTTATACACCTTCAAATACTTGGGCATTGGATTTTTTTATGGAGAGAGGGGGATATAAATCCCTACTCTCTGATATGCTCAGGTTTCAACATAATCATACCAGTTTCTTGCCTCTTATCTAATGGGCAGAAAAACAAAAGTGGAGCATAAGTGAGAGAGATTCTTTGGCTTAGGAGGAAAAAAATCACAAATAGGTGTTTCACTTACCTGGAATGAATAATAGTTAAACACTTGAGAGCCAGAGTGAGCCAGTTATCTGTTAATGTTTCAATTTCAGTTCTCAACTCCAGCCACTGTTCCCTCTTCACTGGACTAAGCAGACCTGAAAGGGAAAAGACAGTAGTACCACATCAGATGTGCAAAAGAAGAGGCAGCACATTTTTAAAAAAAAGTACAAAAACTTGCCTAACATTGAATTCTATAAGTAGATATTGAAAACATACCTAAATACAGAACATTCTCATAAAACCCAAACACAGATGAGTATGTTGACAAAATAATGAATTGTGAAACCTTGGTTACACATTTTTCTAGGGGATGGCCTTTATAAATGTAAAAAAAGTATAAACGAAATTTCAAAATGTTAAATACTATTGTAAAAGTTATGCTTTAAAGGAGTATAAGATGTTCCTTAATAATGATTTTTGGTTGACGTGATGGGTAAAAAATGCGATTTGATGGACTTTCAATGTGGGATGATTGTAGGAACTCGGAGCCATTGAGCGAGTATCACCGAAACCGCCGCATTCGTTAAATGTTCCAGAGCAGCTGTTGTTAAAGTATTTAAAGACTGGACTGTCAGCCAAAAAACTGGGTCTCTACGTGCGACGTATGGTCGTCCTCGACTAGTGACTGCTCAGGCGGAACGGAGAGTGTCCAGACTGGTAACAGACAACAGAAAGACAACAGTGCAGCAAATTACAGACCATCTTAATCAAGGATCCCCTCAAATGATCGCTGTACACTGCATCGGATGAGATATGGCAGCCGAAGGCCTGTTTGAACACCTTTGCTGTCTGCAGTTAACAAGAGGAAACTTCTCCAGTTCGCATAGGAGCACAAGGATTGGACAGTCGATAATTGGAAACAAATTATGTGGTCCGATGAATCATGTTTTCAGTTGTACCATGCTGATGGCCGAGTGAGAATTTGGTGGGAACAGCAGGAAAGCATGAACACCAAATGCATTGCTACAGCCCTTCAAGCTGGTGGAGGCAACGTTATGTTTTGGGGAATATTTTACAGGCATGCTTTGGGCACTTTAATTTGCGTTGATCAACGTTTGACTGGCACATCATATCTAAACATCGTTGTGGACCAAGTGCATCCTGTCATGTGGATGGTTTATCCCAATGGCGGTGGCTACTTTCAACAAGATAATGCGTCCTGCCATAGTGCTCGTATTGTACAGGATTGGTTTCAGGAACATGACGGTGAGTTTACTTTGCTTAGGTGGCCCGCCCACAATCTGGATCCAGATCTCAACCCCATTGAGAATTTGTGGGATGAAGTTGAACGAGCCATCAGACAGCTGGATCAATAACCCTGCAATCTCACACTCCTGAAAACTGCTACTCATCAAGCATGGTCTCGGATCTCACATACCACCTATCAACATCTTGTGAACTCCATGCCACGAAGAATCGACGCAGTATTAAAGGCAAAAGGTGGCCCAATGAAGTACTGAGGGGGTGGTCATAATAAAGTGGCCACTCAGTGTATACAAGCCGAAGTGTTGCAGTTTGTGCAGACTCATGGAGTTTCTGACTTGTATATAATGCTTCATCCACCCGTTTCACTCTTTTAACTAATTTTCCTGATGATGAACAATATGATTGTTCGAAAGATCTTGAAAGACATACCTTCAAATTTCATTTGCCCATCTCCCATGTGGTCTTCTTCTGGGTCTTTTCCTGTCTCTCGGAATCCAGTCTAAAATTTCAGCTGTCCATCGATGGTCTGTCTTTCTGGCAAAATGTCCAGCCCATTGCCATTTCAGGGATTTTACTCTGATCATGATGTCTTCCACTCTTGTCATTTTTCTGATCCACGAGTTCCTCTTCTTATCTCTCCTGGTTACACTGAGCATGCATCTCTCCATGCTGCTTTGAGTTGTCTGAAGCCTTTGTATGTCTCTTTTAATTAAGGTCCAAGTCTCTGCACCATATGTAAGCACTGGAAGGATGCATTGATCAAACACTTTTCTTTTAAGACATAATGGCATATTGCTCTTTAAAATTATGCTGTTTCTTCCATACGCTCTCCAGGCAAGTTTTATATGCCAATTAATTTCTTCATCAATGTGACCCTCACTTGATATCTGCTGTCCACGATAAATGTAGTTATTGGTTACCTCCAGCTTTTCCCCATCAATCGATAAATCTTCATTTCTTGTAAAAGCAATACATATATATATATATATATATATATACGGGATGTAAGGTCAGGTGATGCGTAACATCATAGCCTCTCCTTGACAAATGTCAACCCCGCCTTCTCGTGGTGCATCCTGTTCCCACTAAAGGGGCTCTGACGACCGCCCATAGCGGTATAACTATACCATCGGGATCAGAGGAAATTCTATCCCACACTCACCAACCCGCTTGGCCAGCGTGGTGAGTTATGGCCAAACCCCTCCAAAATGATTCCACAACTTAAATCTTGGCCCTCAGTCTCCGGCAGCTGGAATGTACCTGGCCAAGGCAGCGGCCAGTGCGACATGAAGGCAGAGGGTGCTAAGAATCCCCGGAGGACCGGACTAGGCTGCCATCTGATGCTGACCTTGGCTACTTACAATGGACGCTCCCTATCTTCTGATTCAAGGCTTCTTGAATTGGAAGAGGAACTACAAAGGATCAAGTGGGACATCGTGGGGCTAAGTGAGGTAAGGAGAAAAGGAGAAGATCTCATCGAACTGAAAAGTGGACATCTCTTCTACTATCGTGGGACAGATACTGGCAGAACTAGTGGTGTTGGATTTATAATAAACAAGAAACTGAAGGATAAAGTTGTAGAAGTTGAAAGTTCCTCTGACAGAGCTGCACGACTTGTTATCCAACTCTCGAAAAGATACCAGGCTCAGATTATTCAAACTTATGCACCCACCACAAGTCATCCTGAAGAAGAAATTGAAGAATTTTATGAGGAAATTTGTCATCTAAATAATAAAAGGTAAGCAGCACTTGAAAATAATTATGGGAGATTTCAATGCAAAAGTAGGGCAACGGCAACAGAATGAAACTTCAGTAGGTAAATTCGGTCACGGCAACAGAAACCAGCGTGGAAATACTCTCGTTGAGTTTGCAGAGGCAGAAGGGTTTTTCATCTTGAACTCCTTCTTCAAGAAAAAGCCACACAGGAAATGGACATGGAGACATCCAAATGGGACGACAAGTGAAATTGATTTTTATTATGTGTAACAAAAAATTCGTCATAGAAGACTGCAGTGTGCTAAACAAGTTCAACACAGGTAGTGACCATAGATTGGTGAGATGTAAGATGCACCTCAACACCAAACTTGAACGTGGCAAGCTCATAAGACAAACAAAATCTATTGACATAACCAACCTTAAAAAACACCATAATACCTTCAAGTTAGAACTGAAGAACAGGTTCTCTGCTTTAGAAGGCCTAACATCGGAAGAAGTGGACATCTCTGAAGTTAACAGAAAAATAACCAAAGCTCTTATGGAAACAGCAACAAAATTAGCTGGGTCTAAGAACAAGTTGCATGTGAACAAATTATCAGGAAAAACCAAAATGTTGATGCAAAAAAGAAGAGAGATGAGGACAACTAAAGAAGATGTGACTTCCAAAGTGGAATATATAGAGCTATGCAAGACAGTAAGAAAAAGTATCACTGAAGACGTAAGGAAATTCAACTGTGAACTAGTGAGGAAAGCAATTGAAAACAACCAAAGCCTAAAGATAGCAAAGGGACATCTCAGTAAGGGAAGAAAACAGATTATGGCACTGAGAAAAGAAGATGGTTCTGTAACAAGAAATAGAGGCGAAATCTTGACAAGAGTGAAAGATTTCTACTCCAAATTATATGAAAGGGATGATATATGCACTCCAGACATCATGAAAGATACCAGTACCAGAGTTCCTCCAGTCCTTCCAGCAGAAGTTGCACATGCAATCAAGAACATGAAGCGAGGAAAAGCTCCAGGAGAAGATGGAATTACTGTAGACATCATACAAGAAGCAAGTGGAGAAATCGAAACAGTACTCGCCCAAATTTTCACTCGATGCCTTAATGAAGGAAAGATTCCTGAGGATTGGAACACCGCTACAATGATCCTGCTACATAAGAAAAGGTGACATTGAGGATCTCGGAAACTACAGACCTATCAGCCTCCTATCAGTAGTTTATAAAATCTTCACTAAAGTTCTTTCACACCGCTTGAAGGTAGCACTAGACATGGCTCAACCGAGAGAACAAGCTGGATTCAGGAGTGGCTACAGCACAATAGATCATATCCACGTGCTGAGAGAACTAATTGAAAGAGCGAGGGAATATGAACTTCCATTGTGCATGGCTTTTATCGATTATGAAAAAGCCTTTGATTCGGTGAAACCATCAGCAGTTACAATGGCTCTGAAAACCTGCGGTATTGAAGATGCATACATTAATATTATTAATAACATCTATGAAAATGCAAGTGCAAAGATTAGGCTGTTTGAAAATACAACACACGTAAAAATTGGAAAGAGAGTGAGACAAGGTGACACCATATCTCCGAAGCTCTTTAATGCCACATTGGAGGGTGTTTTTCAGTCGCTGAGCTGGGAAAACAAGGGGATAAAGATTAATGGAGATTATCTAACCCACCTTCGTTTTGCTGATGACGTAGTCATTTTTGCAACTACCCCATCAGAGATGCAGAGTATGATCCAGGAACTTGCTGACAAGAGTAAAGAAGTGGGATTAAAAATGAACTTTCAGAAGACAAAAGTGATGTTCAATGCTTTTACAAGAAATGAAGATTTATCGATTGATGGAGAAAAGCTGGAGATAACAGACACATACGTTTATCTTGGACAACAGATATCAAGTGAGGGTCACATTGATGAAGAAATTAATCGGCGTACAAAACTTGCCTGGAGAGCTTTTGGAAGAAACAGCATAATTTTCAAGAGCAATATGCCATTATGTCTTAAAAGAAAAGTGTTTGATCAATGCATCCTTCCAGTGCTTACGTATGGTGCAGAGACGTGGACCTTAACTAAAAGAGACATACAAAGGCTGCAGACAACTCAAAGAAGCATGGAGAGGTGCATGCTTGGTGTAACCAGGAGAGATAAGAAGAGGAACTCGTGGATCCGAAAAATGACAAGAGTGGAAGACATCATGATCAGAGTTAAATCCCTGAAATGGCAATGGGCTGGACATACTGCCAGAAGGACAGATCATCGATGGACAGCCGAAATTTTAGATTGGATTCCAAGGGACAGGGAAAAGACCCAGAAGGAGACCACATAGGAGATGGGTGGATGAAATTCGAGTATGCAGGGGTGACATGGAGGAGACTGGCACAAGACAGACCGTTGTGGAGGAAACTTGGGGAGACCTTCGTCCAGCAGTGGATTGATAATGGTTGACAATGATGATGATGATGATATATATACACTGCTGGCTACCCAAAATGCAACACCAAAAAGGACACGAGATAGCAAAGCCAGATTTACTGGGCACATAACAACAGATACAAAGATGAAACGATTGAGCTAACAGGCCAGTGCGACTTGCAGAACACGCAGACGTCAATAGTTCGTGTGGTCCTCATGGCTGGCAATAACGGCCGCGGCATCGAATGAAAGAGGTTTTGGATGTGGGCTTGGGGTATGTAGGTCCAGGCTGCTTCCACACGTTACCACAGTTCTTCAGGCGTAACTGCGGGTGGTGCTTGCCGGGCCACTCGGTTGCCGATCAGCGACCAGGCGTGTTTGATGGGCGACATATTGGGAGAACAGGCTGGCCATGGCAGCAGTGACACCTGGTGGGCCATGAAGAAGTGTTGCATGATGCGTGCCACCTGCGGGCGTGCATTGTCCTGTTGAAACGTGGCCACTGGCAGGTCCTGCAGGTAAGGGAAGGACTACAGGCTCCAGAACATCGAAGATGTAGCGGTGGCTGTCGAGTGTACCGGCGATGCATACCAGAGGAGTGTGGGTGTCATATCCAATTGCACCCCAAACCATAACGCCAGGCGACGAACCGGTATGGCGATGCATAATGCAGGTGTCATACAGTCTCTCGCTACGGTGCCGCCACACGCGGATCTGACCATCGTGGTGTTGCGGGCAGAAGCGGGATTCGTCGGAGAAGACAGTGTCGTGCCATTACGTAGTCCAGGTGCGGCGTTCAACGGCCCACTGCCGCCACACTCGCCGGTGGTGTAACATCAGTGTTAATCAGAGCAATGAGCGCCGTGCGACAAGTCACCGCTCCTGCAGACGACGGCGAACGGTACGTGCTGACACAGGTTGTTGCGCAACACACCCTAATTCCTGCGCTAACGTTCGTGATTTGGCAGTGCGAGCCGTCAATGCCCGCCGCACAACATGCCGGTCCTCTTGTTCAGTGGTGTACCGCGGCTGTGACAATTGCTCACGTCGGTCCGTCCGTCCGTCCCTCCTGCACCCACCGAATCCATACTCGCCTCACTGTGGCTGGATATCGTCCCACACGGGCGCCGATGTTTCGGTACGATAAACCGCTGTCATGATAAGTCACTAGTCGTCTGCTGTCGAACTCCAAAACGTGCTGGAATGACTGCCGTATTCTGCGACGAGGCATCAGGAAGCTTCCCACACACAGGTCCGGCAGCCCAACACACTTCCACTACTTACACCCCGCCTTCTGTGCACCCTTCTTAAAGTGCTTCTTGGTGGCTTGCCTGGCGCACATGATTTGCATATGCCCTGCAATGCTAATCATTTGCATGTCCACACGCGGGCGATGCATGCTGCGAATTTCAGGCCAATCGGATGCTTCCTTCTTGGTGTTGCATTTTGGGAGCCCAGTAGTTTATATATACACACTAGATTGACAAAAATCACAGGACACCTAGAAGAGAAATGCAACATTTATTGACATACATTAGTACGCTGTCAATCCACCTTTGGCCTTAATGCATGCACTGACTTTTCAAGATATGCTTTCAAAAAGGTTTTGGAACACAGCGATAGGTATGCGCTTCCATTCTGTACATAATGCTGCCGCTAACTGTTGCTTAGTAGTAGGCCTTGGTTCCAAACTTCTTATGCGGTGCTCTAATTCATCCCATAGGTGCTCTGTGAAATTAAGATCAGGGCTCTGTGCTGGCCAGTCCACACACAATACAGAATTATCGTCAAACCATGCCGTAACAGTCCTTGCTTTATGGCTCGATGCATTATCCTGCTGGTATCAACAAGGCATAGTATTGCCACAGAGTTGGTAGGGCATAATTGTCCTGAATATCAAGGTAGACATGCTAGTTAACTGGTTTGTCCACGATAACCAATGGGCCGGGACCATACCACGAAAAATACCCCCACAAGAGTACACTGCCAACTCCAAATGTGACCGTAGGAACAGTACACTGTGGTAAATCATGTTCCCCCTGCTGCCGCCATAACCACACATGGCCATCAGACTGATGGATCGTTTATCTGGATTCATCATTCCACAGGACCAGTTTCCATTGATCTATGGTCTACGATAAATGTTCTTTACACCATGCTAAACGACGAGTAGCATTCCGAGTGGAGATGAAAGGCTTATGAGCAGCCATACGACCACAGTAACCCATGGAATGAAGTTCTATGCAAATGGTACGTGTACGTACCGATGTTCCAGCATTTTTACTCGCCTATACACTGAGGTCTTGTGCAGTAAGTACTCTGTCAATTAGCTGTAACGACTCTCCTGAGGCTTCGACATCCTCCATCACCGATTTTTGTGATCTGCCGGTATGTTTTGCTGCTTCAGGCACACCATGTATCTTCCATTTATTCAGTTCATTCAAAACAGTTGTCTTGGGTATGTTTAAATGCCTCTCGGTTTCTCTTATGGACAACCCACTAACATAACACCCAACAATCTTTCCTTTCTCAAAGTCAGTTCTCTCCTGCCGTGACATTTTCCCTCAACCTCACAGTGCGATATGATCACGGCCAGCTGCAGGCTTGTTTTTATACCGTTTGCAGCTGTACCGCACATCTTAACAACACAGCGGATCCGTCCATTTGATTTTGAAGGGTTGTCCAGTGGCTTTAGTCAATATAGTGCATATGCACTATCGGGGCAAGTCGAAATTCATCCTATTTGCAAGAAAGCCATACACACTCTCCCTCCTCAGAAGGCTATATAACACACTCTCCTCATCGTGCAAAATACAGGCCATTGTTTTCTATAGTTCTTTGCTAACTTTACAAAAGAGCCATGATCCTACGACAGTACCACATGGCAGATTTCGAGGACAGAAATTCTATGTCAGATTCCACATCCACCACTGAAGCAAAGTGCCATCCTTGTAGGAAATAGGCCATTGAGGGGGAGGGGGGCGAATTGACGGGGCTAAGTCCAGACTGTTTGGATGATTGGGTAGGATCCAACCCCTTTCACTTCCTGCAATTTACAATGGACCACTCTGCAGGTGCGGCTTGGGAGCATTAACCACTTACAACAGTGCTCGCTTTTTGATGAGTGCTGGGCAGCACTGGTGCAAAGCATCATGGACCTTCTGTAGTTGTTTGGCATAGAGGTTCCTGTCCACAGCCTGGCCATCTGTCACAAGTTCTCAGTGCACAGGACTGTCACAAATGCACAACATGGCTTTCTTCTCAAACTACCATCTTTGCACCATTGGCTGTGCTTTCTGCTAGGCCACTGGCTTCCAGTGGTACGATAACATAAGAATACCCATTTTTTATTGCCTGTGATGATACAACACCAAAACCTATCATCCTGTGAATTTGACAGTTATCTGTGACAGAGAGCAACACATTGTTCTTCCTGCTGTGGTGTCAATTCATGGGATACTGTTCGATGGTGGAGGAGCAACAAAGCTGGTGCAGGTGACAAACGATAGTGGATAGGGAAGACCCCCACCTCAGTTGTCAATTGTAGTGCACTGGTACTGGGATTCACTTTCACAGCTTTGACCAGGGTGTCAGCATTGAGGGTTGTTGGAAGTCCCAACCTTGGCTCTTCTTCAAGACTGGTGTCCTCTACATTGAAAAGCTGAAACCATTTTTGAACAATGCTGCAAACCACTGTTTCCTTGCCTTCAATTGCTTGAATTTCTTTCACAATTGCTGCCCCTAGTTGAAGAATTCACTTACTTTTCCTTATATTCTTGCAGATGTTTGTGGCATTTTATTTGACTATCAAGACCTGTTCTCACTCCACAGTAGTTGCTGACATAGAATGCAATTTAAAGATTGTGGCTTGATCCCAGATTCATGTTATGGCATCTTTTAAATCAAATGTATTTAATGATCTTAACATAAAAAAAAAAAAAAAGGAAATGTGAGTATACAGAGTAAAGAAATTCTGAATAAGAACATGGTGTGTGTGTGTGTGTGTGTGTGTGTGTGTGTGTGATATGTGAAGTTTATTTTAATCAAATATTAGTACCTTACAGCATCTCATTATGATGTAGCTCTGAAGTTATTACGTGAAATGCACCTTAGGATGTTACACACACAATAAATTATATTCTGAGCAAGGTAAAATACTTGATGTATTGTAGTTACCTCTTTTCATCTTGACATTGTACCAAGTGCCTAGTCATGTAAAACGTAGTGTTTATGAGGAAGGAAAGCAATATATTTAAACTCAAGGCCTATGATGTGAATAATAAACCACAAATATACGAATTCTGTAATTACCTTTAAAAGAAAAATTGGTCAGACCTTAATAAGCGGCTTTGAATTGCAGCTCATAGAAACCACAGAGAAAATATGTTAAATAACCAGGAGTATTTAGTTTATTTACCTCCAGCATTGTTCCTGTACTGGTTATAGATTTCCTTTATCCTCCTGTATCGGAATGCCAACTTCCTCATCCAGTCAACACCACCACGAACCCCAGTAGCAAGACACAAGCTTGCATTTGTAGCTGCAGCATGAAATCCATCTGCCTGAAAATTGTAGTTACTAAAGGGAAAAAATATATATATCGTTATAAACTTATTGTAAAAGGTGTTTAATGGTTGATTTTGACTGCAGTCAGCCACACACACATACAAAAACCATTTATACACAAATATGCATGCACAGATGATGTATACACCACACAAGATATTTTTTATTCAAAGTTGGTATTTTCCTGAAACACTTTGGAAAACAGACAAGTCATGTTGAAAGTCAAAGTGCAAAATTAGTGACCTAAAGTAGGAACTCCAACAAATGAAGGATGTAGTTTCGAACAACCGCCGCAACCCTCTTTCCCCTTCTATTTTGCAAAAGAAGATAATTGCCTTACTGAATACGATAATGAATACCATGATACCAACTTCAAATAGTTAACCAGGGCCATAGATAGGTCCCAGAGCCGCTGGGCGGCTGAAGAGTCATCTGGGGGACTGAAAGGCAATCTGAGGGGGGGGCTCAGTGTTCAACTATACACCGCATTTTTCCTTGGATAGAGACTCAAGTTTTGCTTTGTTTTAACCTTCCTTTGTTAATTTACTTCATTAGCAAATAATTATGCCAAAAAGTAAAAACAATTGGATAAAATACAAAGCATGAAATAAAAAGGGGGAGAAAGAAAACAGAACCCTTGAAATACAAAAAATAAATCACATTCTTTGAGTTTGCTTGATGGTGGTTGAGCTGTGCATTCCTTATCGCTGGAGCCAAAATAACTCCCAACTAGCATGATTTTTTAAACCAACTAGCGTGTTTTTTTTTGTTTTTTTTTTTTTTTTTTTTGCTGTTCTGATCTCTTTCCAGAAAATCCACACAATTGCGTTGGTGATTTACTCATGTCATACTTCAACTTTTTCTACTCCTTTTTTCCCTCCATCTTTAAGCGTGCATTCTCCTTTGCTGGTGCTCTGTGGTAGCCACTTCTTACCATGACCAGCAGCCATAGCTACTTCCCCTCTCAAAAACCAAGAACACCAGAATTCCTCAAAAAAAAAAAACTCTTTTCTCTATTACAAGAATCATAAACCCACTCCTGTACTGGACAAAAAATTATGAACGAGAAGATGTTGAAAGCTCTTTCACTAGGATTTCCCTTTAGCACTATTTTCCAACGCATAGAGGGATACATGCAGTCAAAATGTTCCCACGACAGCACGCACTTCCTTGTGGGCAGTGAACTACCTAGAAGCTTTTAAACAGCAGCTTAACATTTCATAGTCACTTACCAAATAATGAGCAGGGGTTCAGTCTTTTTCCCAACTATGCCTCCACCTACATCACTCTTTCTATTTATTTTTTTATTTTTATGGTAATGTTCTTTAAAAATTTTTGTTCCTCCAAAACAGCAGAAAGAAAGAAACAGCATTTCTCGCTTTCCTGGCATAAAACACCAATATGCCCTTTCACCATGTGGCAGAGAATCATTGGCGCAGCTGCTCCTACTGATTCATATTTTAAAGTAATTTCTCTGTAGTTACTGATCGTTTGTTTCTTGTTTCTAAAAAATTGTAATGCACTACAAGATAAGGAAAAACATTTATGCTTACAATGAAATACAAAAGTCATTTTCATAAACCAACGAAAATAAAGGTTCAAAGATTATATCTCATGTGATTCTATCATAAAGTTCACATACAATTACGTGACCACAAGGTTCTTCAGGAAGACGCTTTGACGTCTGCAAGTTCTGTTTTACACGTTCTGTAAAGTGAATACACTCTGTGGTGGTGAATTAACTTATTCAATTAAAATATAAATCAGTTAAAAGTCCTAAAAAAGTGTTACTCACGGAAGTGCATGTTCAGTCCAACGTCAGTAGTTATTGAGTTTCTTTGTCCAAAGTTGCATCCTGCTTCAACATGGTCAACTGTTAGGGTTAGTCCGAGAGCCATTTCGTCATAAGTTTTACCCTACTTCGGATATGTCCAGATGTTAGGGTTAGCTCCGTTCTGGCTGTGTCGACATCATATTGAATGGGTAAAAGTTTCCAGATAATAATTAAAGATTCTTGAGTTAAGAGTTACTATTTACATACCACTTGAAGTTTCACGTCGTACTTGGCCTTTAGGGCTATCTCGTCAATGTTGCACTCTCTTGGAATTGCTGAGGAAGCCTTCAAGTTTGGTCAGGTTCATAAAAAATTTAAAAGCTTTAAAAGATTCTAGTTAAAATCGTTACTACACCACCTCATACCGTCCACGGTCTCAATCATCGGACGCGCGTTTCACCTAGGATCTACCCTGGCGTTTTCAACGGAGACTTCACACCTTCTGTCGAAGTCTGCTATCATTAATATCATTCCCGAGAACTCTCACCACCCAGCATCTTACAAATTTGCAGCTTTCCGATCATATATCAATAGAGCGTTTACTCATACATCTAATGCCCAACTACTAAAAAATGAATTGAATTGGATAAAGAACACAGCAATAAACTTCGGTTATGATGTGAAGAAAATAAATAACCTTATTAATAGATGCAACCCTAGAAATAAACAACAAAGGAGTACACAGACTCAACAGGTAAAAAAAGTTTGTGGATCATTACCATATATACCGGAGATCACAACTATTATGAAGAAAACATGTAAAAAATTTGACATAGATTTTGGTGTACGAACGAGAGATATAACAAAATCTCTTAGTAACTATCACAGAAAGACCCCAATCTTACAAAAAGCAGGTGTCCACTCTATACCAATAATAAATAATCAAAATAAAATCGTCAACCAATATATAGGCAGTACAAAAAGAAATATTAAAATCAGATTGACCAAACACATGAAGAACTGGAGCAGAAGAGAGAATAAAACAGCACTTATTGACTTCTGTTTGGATAATCAGTTTATACCCTATTGGGAAGGAATTACAATATTAAACCAACAGAATAATATGAGAACGATACAAGTAGCAGAAGCAGTAATAATAAATAAGACCAAACCATTTAACTGTGTCATGGCGAAAATTTTAACCTCTGGTGAATCTCAGAGAGACCTGATCAATCTTTCTGTTGGTTTATCAGAGATTAATTAATGCAAAATTTTCTTCCATGACATACGTTAGAAGAAAATTCCTGGTTGAAAGGCAGGGGAATTCATGCGCAAAATTCGCTTGTGTATTTGTCATGGCGAAAATTTTAACCTCTGGTGAATCTCAGAGAGACCTGATCAATCTTTCTGTTGGTTTATCAGAGATTAATTAATGCAAAAATTTTCTTCCATGACATACGTTAGAAGAAAATTCCTGGTTGAAAGGCAGGGGAATTCATGCGCAAAATTCGCTTGTCTTAATCACAACCAGGAAAACAAAATTTCATGTTGGTGAAAAGAAAAAAAAAAAAGAATAATATTTGATTTAACTGACTTTGGGGTTTTGAAAATAATTATTTTATCTGTTTTTTTAACGATAGGAAAAGGCGAGTAGGTGTGCAGCTCAGAGAATCAAAATTAATTTTAGTTTAACATCACGGAACGAGAGAAAAAGAAAATTAAAACTAGTGATTTTCTGCAAAAGCAAGAATTCGCCATTTTCTTTTTTTGCGTTCCTGTTTAACGAGAAGTCGCCCAAAAGTGTAACATCTTTTCGTCTTTTGGGGTAAGGAATTCAGCAACGAAATCTATTTTTAGACCCCAGGGTCAAAAAGGAGAGCTTGGTCGACACGTGTGAAGGTCAGAGGTCACTCGAGGCGTGGGAGTGAAGATTCCGTTGGGAGAGTCGTGAGTTGCTAGGCTGAAGTTTCGACCAATGAGAGGGGTCAGCGGTTTCAAGCACCCCAGAGTTTTTATCCGTTGAGAGTCACTTTTGCTCTTGTCTTGTTGCTGGACGTCAGAGAAAGAGGGGACGGCGGAGTTTTTTTTTCTCCCTCGCCTTTTGGCGGGAGAGAACCACAGAGAAAAAAAGAGTTTTTTCCATGGCAGCATTTTGCTGACCACCAGTCCACCACAAGGAGACACTCTGGATCTGGGCTGACTATTGAAAATTTTTACGATGTAGAACGCAGTTAAAGCGGCATTCCGCCAGCCGGGAACCTCGCCCTGAAGAACAAAATGGCGGCAGGCTGGGACATTGTCGTTAATGGAAAATTCTTGGCTGAAGGGGGACATGCCTTCTCCCTTATGGAAATTCCTGAAAGAATGGGCCCAGCCTCTACAGCTTCACCCTCGGCTGATACTCCGAAAAGGAGGCCTGCCTCGAAGGTTCCATCTCATCCCGAGGTTTCGAAAATGGTTACCTCGGCTATTAACCGTTTAAGGAAGGGAACTGGGAGGAAGAAAACAGAGAAAAGAAATTCTAACGAGAATGTGGTTGTGCCAGGACTGTAAATTGTGGTGAAAACAGAAAGAAAAAAAAAGAACGCCAGCTCGAAGGTAATGTTTTAGTTCATATCTTTTTGTATTGATATATAACATCCCACGCAGGGTACCTAAACTTCGAGCTGAGCATAAGAAACAAAAAGAAAAAGAGCAAGTTTTTTTTTTCCCTCTGATTGTGGCTGTGTTGTCGTTCAGCTTTCAAAATTAAAATGTATTAGTTACTCAGGTACGAATTCAGAAAAAAGAAAGAAAAAAAGAGAGGGGAGTTGAAAATGCTTTCATTTATGTTTTTTTTGTGTGCTGTCATGTCTGGTATTTTAGCAACTTCCCAGGCCAGTAAATTTTGATGTATCGGAAAAATTTACTTTAATAGTTGGGCACAGTGAATTTTGGTGCATCGATAATAGTTTAGTTGGGCATGTGATAATTGAAAAGCAGTGTTATTGTGATGTCGTGGGTGATAAAATAATTGTAAACATCTTTTCTCTAGCCTTTTTACAGCGTTGAGTTATTTTTTTTTTTGAGTGAAGATAAATTATGGGATGATTTATATTGGAATTTTGGGAACATATTATAGTGTGATGAAATTGGAAACCTAAAGTGCTGTTTACATTCTTGGAGTGTTGAGTGTCGAAATTGAGATGGTAGGAGTGTTAATTGAGGACCAGTATTTTACATGCTCCAGATGAGTGTTAATCTCCCATTGGAAAGGGGTGATCTTAGGGCAAGCAGGGAACTTGTCCTAGGGCAGAGGGCTCTGAGTAGGGAATTTTCACCAGGATGCGATATGTGCAGAATAGAAGTTAAAGTATTTTTTGTTCTCAAGTTTAGTATTTCACAAAAAGAATGAACATCATGGGTTGAGAAGACACACTTTTGCTCACCAGTTCCAGTATTAATTGTTCTTTTCTTTGGCCTAAATTTTCTTGTTTTTACTATAAGGTTAAAAGTCTAAATGTCATTTTAATTTTCAATAAGGTGAAAATATTTAGTGGGTTATGTAAATGGTCAGTGTTATTGTCTGAAGTGGACCTGCGCATTGCCATGGTACAGAAGAATTTCCTTGCTAGTGATTTTTCCTGGGATATATGTGGAGAGAGATAAGTGAATTTTCCTGGGATATATGTGGAGAGAGATAAGTGAATTTTCCTGGGATATATGTGGATATAGTGATTTAGGATTTCTTGGGATATAGAGAGATAAGTGAATTTTCCTGGGATATATGTGGATATTGTGATTTAGAATTTCTTGGGATATATACAGAGATAAGTGAATTTTTCCTGAGATATAGTTGTGTTAGTTCTGGGCCAGATGTGCCTGGAGTATTTAGGGTTGAAGTACGACAGGCTCTTGCAGGCGTGGTTGATCAAGGTGGGATCATGCATTGGTTCGAAAAGGGGAGATCCTTGAAGACGTGGTTTTTGGGGAAAACTTGTCTTCAAACCCCCCAGTAGTTTCGCTGCTCACGGAGATATGTACTGCCAGCGAGGGTCGGTCGAGCGTTGCTTCAAGAAAAGTGGTGAGATCATGTTAGAGGAAATTCTGTGCCTGATGATGATGTGTCACACTTGAGGATTTTTTTCCTTTCCCTTTGCATAGGCTGAAAGTAGATTCACGACCCAATTTCACGCCTTCAGCCTGACTTGGTATTTTCTTCCTGTGTTGGTTCTCAAAACCCAGGGTAGTGTCTGAACTGAGAGTATTTGCCTCACCGCTACCTCAGTAATTCACTGCAGGTGTTAAATTTAAGTTTGTTTGGTGATTTAAAGTATCTAAATTTATTTGTTTATGATTTGCTGTAGTGCTAGGGATGTAAATTCTAAATTCTGGTTGTTGGTGTTAGTGAACTTGATATTTAGTTTGGAAATTTAGTTAATTGGTATTTTGAGCTTTTGTTTACAGTATAGAGTTATTAAGTATCCTGAGCTATTATGTGAAGTGCAGAGTGAGGTGATTTTTATGAGCAAGCTAGTGCAAGAAGATTGTTTGAATTTCTGAATTATGTTGATGTTATGAATAGTGATAATTTTTAAGATTAGTTAGTGAGGTTTCTTTATAAGTGAAGTAGGTTCATTCTAGGATAGTTCTATGGGTTATGTAATGTTAATTAATGCTTGTGCTCAGTGTAAATTCTGTTTTGAGGATAATTTACTTGGTTTGTTTACTTGCTGATAGTAGATTTGTTAAGGTATAATTTGTGGCTCTTAAAATAACTGTAAATTTAATTGAAGTCTTTGAATCTGGTCTGGGAGATTGCGGAGTTTGCTAAGTGTGTTTAAATTTAAATCAATAAGTGTAAAATTGTAAATTGGTCATTGAGCCAACTGGGTGAGAGAGAAGAGAGTACGTTTCAAAAGAACAGAATTTGTCCACCTTGTGGAATTAAAAATAATCCAGTATTTTTTTTTTTTGTAAACTATGTGAATCATGGTATAATTTTGGATGCATGCCTAGTGTTCAAACCAACTGTGTTGAAATATGTAAAGTTGTGCTGTTCATAAGGCCAGTGGCCAAATAGAAATAGAAAGAAAATTGAGATTCTGTTTTTATACTGCTGTGTTTAAGCAAACAAGAAAAAGGAAATACCATCTGTTTCTCCATTAAAATTAACTGGTTAAGTTTTTAAAGAAAAATAATAAATACAGGCAGTAGCCTTTCAAAAAAAAAGTTCAAAATGAGTGCAGTGTGAAAAATTTTTGAGTGCTGTTGTCTTCCATGACTTGGTCCCATGTACTCCCCCTTAGCTTGACTAAGGCTATCGATCCGAATCCTGGTATTATAAGGTTTTTCATAACTGCAATTTTTGTCCTAACCTTTTTAAATTGACTTTCACCGCCTCCACAAGTTGTTATTGAACGAGTACATTTTATCGTATGACTTATAGTGACACATTTTCATACACATGCAACAATATCCACTTATTTTTGCACTTTCAGGTGACTCAACTCTGCTTGAACACAAACAACGCAAACTTTCCAATAACTTCTTGTGGAATGTAAATTTTCAGATGCATTTTTGTTTAGGATGTTCATGGCCTTTTCTAGTACTTAGAAAATATTTTTGTTTCGAAATGCATCCACCCATCTCCCAAATTTAATTTTTCTGTAATTTCCATATGAATTTCAATACCAGCATAAATATAACGCCTTTTCTTTAATAAATAACAATCAATTCAATATAATCAATATACTCAAAATAAATTCAAATTTCTTTTTTTTTTTCACCAAAACAACTGCAATAATAACAGTCCATACGACCTTTCGTACGCTTGAAGGAACCTGATCGAAACTGAGAAGAAATGGAATAGGGAGAGGAGAGAGAGGAAGAAAAAAGGGAAGGGTGAGAATGACATAGATGAAGATAAAGTTGATATGACCTGGCATTAGATGGCATTAGCAATAGGTTAAATGAGGAACATGCGCACTGTGGACACGAGACTTTCAGATAGCAGACTTCGACAGAAGGTGTGAAGTCTCCGTTGAAAACGCCAGGGTAGATCCTAGGTGAAACGCGCGTCCGATGATTGAGACCGTGGACGGTATGAGGTGGTGTAGTAACGATTTTAACTAGAATCTTTTAAAGCTTTTAAATTTTTTATGAACCTGACCAAACTTGAAGGCTTCCTCAGCAATTCCAAGAGAGTGCAACATTGACGAGATAGCCCTAAAGGCCAAGTACGACGTAAAACTTCAAGTGGTATGTAAATAGTAACTCTTAACTCAAGAATCTTTAATTATTATCTGGAAACTTTTACCCATTCAATAAGATGTCGACACAGCCAGAACAGAGCTAACCCTAACATCTGGACATATCCGAAGTAGGGTAAAACTTATGACGAAATGGCTCTCGGACTAACCCTAACAGTTGACCATGTTGAAGCAGGATGCAACTTTGGACAAAGAAACTCAATAACTACTGACGTTGGACTGAACACGCACTTCCGTGAGTAACACATTTTTAGGACTTTTAACTGATTTATATTTTAATTGAATAAGTTAATGCACCACCACAGAGTGTATTCACTTTACAGAACATGTAAAACAGAACTTACAGACGTCAAAGCGTCTTCCTGAAGAAGGTTCAAAGAATTTACAACAATGGTTATTTCCCGGGGGTGTCTTACTTGCCTTGCAGGGGGGCTTAGCCCACTGCTGGGTACGGCCCTGTGGTTAACACTTATATTTTCTTTTCAGTACTTTTATAAAAATGTTTACTCAGTATGAGCACATATTAAAAACAAAGCTGATATTTATCTAAGTCTCTTTACTGCACTTGGGAGAGGTCTAAGGTTATATTCATATGATTCACGCAGGCAGGACCAACTCAGCCTGGTAAGTAAAGCACCTGGGCACCTTCTCAATGGAGGCACCTTTGATAACCCAACATTTTAAATGTTGAATAGCCTGTGTGGAAAAAAAAAATGTAGTTTTTGCCCAAAAGCAGTACTGACCAATTTATCATACCTCCCTCTTTGGCCACGGCCTATCTTGCTTTGTCGAATCAGTCAACTCATCTTATTTCCCTTTCAATTCTTTCTTTTTCTCAGGAAATGAGCACAGCTTTTATTTGCCCAAAGCCCCACCCGACACTGCTGTATGTTCCATTAAACAAAGGAAGCAGCTACTGGTAGGGTGGAATTTCTTTCTCTAATAATTTCATGGAGCAGCTTTTTTTTTTTTTTTTTTTTTTTTTTTGGCATGAAAATAAATAGAGAGAACACAAATGAAATTAGTTGTGTATTTTTATATCTGTATTCTGAGTAGAGACAAGCATCAGGGACCCCGATGCAGCTAAATGAATCTAGTATGCTCGATAATTTTAAGAGGGTGGGGCAAGTTCCTTTTTAACATGAGTAAAATCCCCATTTGCCCATGACATTTTGTGTTACTAAGTACTTCAGAGATGTTAAAACACTTTTTCTCTAAATTTTTGGAAGTGGAAAGGGGAAGAACAGCCAAATGCATGTGAGTATGTTAAGTTTGAAAACATTATGCAAATTTTCTACAGCGAAAAGTTTACAAAGAGGCGCTTTGAATTGGGGCGCAAAGATGCCTTGAGCCAGCCCTGCAAGCAGGTATTTGTAATATTCAACAACTGTCCCAGAGGCGCAATGGTCTAAGCACTGGCTTCTGACTATTCATCTGTGATGGATCCCGGTGAGGCATGACGTGTTTGTCTTACAGCACTGGCTCTCTCCCTTCCCTGCAACTGATAACCTTAAATTAGGGATGGGTAACTGCTTACAGCCCATCGAGTTGCTCACTGTGGTCATTAAACTCTCCCAAACAACAATAAAAAATACATATACATTGGATGTGCAAAACTCAAGGACAAAGTGGGAAAAGTAAAAGCCGGCCCTGGTGATGCAGTGGTCCAAGTGATGGCTTCTGACCATTCGTCCGAAAGGGGTCTGGGTTCGAATCCCCGTGAAACATGGATTTTGTGTTTGTCTTACGGCACTAGCTCTCTCCCTTCCCTGGAACCAGTGGCCCTAAATTAGGGACGGGCAACTGCTTATAGCCCATCGAGCTGCTCACGGGGTTGTTAAACCTCCAATTAAAAAACTAAAAAGTAAAATAGCACCATAAATAGCAGCAGCACCCAAACATAAATTAACTCAGGACCTACTACAGTACATGTATACTATAACTATATTGACAAAAGTCACCAAACACCTAGAAGAGAAACACAACATAGCATTTATTGACATACCTTAGTACGGTGTTGGTCTACCTTTGGCCTTAATGCATGCACTGACCCTTCGAGACATGCTTTCAACAAGGTTTTGGAACACAGCGGTCAGTATGTGCTTCCATTCAGTACATTATGCTACCGCTAACTGTTGCTTAGAAGTAGGCCTTGGTTCCGAACTTCTTATGCGGAACTCTAATTCATCTCATAGGTGCTCTATGGGATTAAAATCAGGGCTCTGTGCTGGCCAGTCCACACACGATACGGAAGTATCGTCAAACCACACCATAACAGTCCTTGCTTTATCGCTCGGTGCATTATCCTGCTGGTACCAACAAGGCTTGGTTCCATAGCATTGCCACAGAGTTGGTAGGGCATAATTGTCCAGAATATTGAGGTAGACTTGCTGGTTAACAGGTTTGTCCACAATAACCAATGGGCTACCACGAAAAACACCCCCATGCGAGTACACTGCCAGCTCCAAACTTGACCATAGAAACAGTACACTGTGGTAAATAGCATTACCCCCGCTGCCACTATACCCAGACACGGCCATCAAACTGATGGATCGTGAATCTGGATTCATCAGTCCATAGGACCCGTTTCCATTGATCTACGGTCCACGATAAATGTTCTTTACACCATGCTAAACAACGAGTAGCATTTCAAGTGGAGATGAAAGGCTTATGAGCAGCAGCACTTGGAATGAAGTTCTCTGCGAATGGTACATGTAGATACCGAGGTTTTTGCATTTTTACTCACCTGTACACTGAGGTCTTGTGCAGTACTCCGTCGATTAGCTGTAATGACTCTCCTGAGGCTTCAACATTCTCTATCACTGATTTTCTTTGGTCTGCCGGTATGTGTTTCCCACTTATTCAGTACATCCAAAACAGTTGACTTTGGTATGTTTAAATTCCTCTCAGTTTATCTTATGGACAACTCACTAATACAACACCCAACAATCTTTCCTTTCTCAAAGTCAGTTCTCTACCGCCGCGACATTTTCACTCAACTTCACAGTGCGATATGATCGTCCTCAGCTGCAGGCTTGTTTTTATACCGTTCGCAGCTGTACCGCGCATCATAACGCAGCGGATCCGTTCATTTGTTTTTGAAGGGGTGTCCAGTGACTTGTCAATATAGTGTATATTAATAGAGCATGACGTGTGGTTTGTGTGATATAAGAACAAAATGCACTCGTGCAGTCCAATAGCATCAGTTGAATGGAAGTCACCAGATGGTGTGCATAAGTATTACAGACATTTGATTGTGTTCGTTGTGTACTAGAGACAATGAAATGGCATGTTAAGAGCATCTTAATTATTTTACTGGTAGTTGAATAATTAGGAGGGGCAAACTATGATGAGTGTGGCCCAAGAGTTTGGTATCGTCCATAGCATCATATCGCATGTGTTGTTGGCCTTCAGGATTACAGGTACAACTACAGCTGTGTGAAAGACC
Organism: Macrothele yani; assembly: GCA_039090855.1. Classification (NCBI taxonomy): domain Eukaryota; kingdom Metazoa; phylum Arthropoda; class Arachnida; order Araneae; family Macrothelidae; genus Macrothele; species Macrothele yani. Next base: position 154,171,909 of record CM076996.1, read on the forward strand.
GGTGGTGGTCGTCCACCAAAAACCATCCCTAGTGAAGACCACTATCTGCTCCTGCAGACCAAGAGGAATTGACACCAGACAGCAAGTAACCTTGCAAAGCAACTGAACATGAGCACAGGACACACAATATCAAGATTTACAGTGGTCAGGCAACTACACAAAGGTAGACTGTTTGCCCGACGACCAGTACGTTGTGTTCCATTAACAACTGCTCACAGGAAACACAGTTTACAGCAGTCCAGAGAACATAAGGAGTAGACAGAATAACAGTGGGGTACAGTACTCTTTGCTGATGAGAGTAGATTTAGTCTTTCTAGGGATTCTAGACATCAGCTAATCTGGCTTGAGGTAGGCACTTGGTATCACTCTGAAAACATCAATGGAAGGGTTAGATATGGTGGCTACGGTGTTCTGATATGGGGAGGCATTCTGATTGATGAATATATGGAACTCCAGATACTGGAAGAAGGTACTGTAACCAGTGTGTGCTACTATAATGACGTAAACCTTTCCCATGTTCATCTGTTCCAAGGTGCCATCGGCGCACAATTCATGTTAGTGGACAGTAATGCCACACCCCATAGTATGGTGGCTGTTGATAAGCTGTTGGAAAGTGAAGGCATTCAGCGGATAGATTGGCCAGCACGTTCCTCCAACCTAAATCCCATAGAAAATGCGTGGGATGCTCTGGGGAGATGTGTTGCAGAACATCAACATGCACACCAGAAACTGTCCAACAGCGGAAAATGGCGCTGATGAAAGAATGGGTGACATTACTGCAAGAACTCATCAACAACCTAGTGCAAAGTACAGAAGGTGCAAATAATGCATCGATGTTAGGGTGATCATATCCCCTATTGAGAACCTTCTCTTCCTTTCTTACCATCTTTGAAAGTGATGCATCTGTATCATGGCACCGAGTGCTAGGTAGTGAATTTTGAATAAAGTTCCACTATATCTCTAGTATCTGCAGTTATGCTGGTATAATTTCCACCATCATTTCAGTAAGTAATGGAGTTCTTATGGTTTGAATTTCACATGTTTAGGCTGCTCCTGTGTGACACTAGCAGTGTTGCAATTCTACTGATTTTGACTCCTGTCTGCTGATAGATTTTTGTAATCTACTGATTTTTCTCTGTTTTAGTACCACCTGCACACTCAGAGAGAGAGAGAGCTGTCTAAGAATGCTTGCATTCTTTCTGTACTCAACATCTACTGATCCAATGGACAAGACTAACCTCAGAATTGGTCTGAAGAGAAAAAACTGACCAAGATTAATATTATTCAACACCTGCTACCTAATATTTTTTTAATTCATATACTGGTTGTTATAAAATATTATTTTATTCTAGATAATTAATTAGTCTGTTATACAAAGATTTCCCTAGTTTTGTTAAAAGGCAGAATATCAGAAAAACGTCTGTAATACAATATCTGTATTAATGATACTTAAAATTTTGAGTATAGCACTTATTTCACATACTTTGAGAATATCTGGGTACCATTGAGTAACAAGAATAGTATGTATATAGATTTTTGTTTTTAGAAAGACAAGATTGATTAAAAGGCAAATGCCTTTAATCAATCAAATGCAAATGCCATGATTATTTACACTAACATTAGTTTTAATGATCAGCATTATTTTTTAAAGCTGATCATCAGTAATATCTTATGAAAAAGCAACTCGGGATTAATATTGGTTTGAATTTTTATTCCGCTGTTTAATAGTTTGTGGAGTACAGGTAATATTCAACATACCAGCAAGTGTTCCTTCATATTGAGATCACATCCAATAATATTGGGTTGTCCGAAAAGTCGTGACGTATTTTGGCACCCGATGGCGGTTGGGAGGTTTTAGAAGTACTAGAGGCATGCGCAGCTCTGTTATCGCTATGGCATTCGACAGGTGCCAGTTCTAGCTGCAGTCTAAAAGAAATAGTGAGCGATTTGGTTGATTTGCGGAGATTTTACATCAAGTTGAAGATGGAAGACCAAACTCTGCATTTTCGCCATATTTTACTGTTTTACTTCCGTAAAGGTAAGAACGCACATCAAGCTTGTGAAAAGTTGCGTAAAATGTATGGTGATAATACTCTACAAGAACGTCAGTGCCAGCAGTGGTTCGCAAAATTCTGTGCTGGCGATTTTGACCTCAACTATGCTCCTCGGTCGGGGAGCCCACCGAGGTTGATGACTACCAAATCAAGGCATTGATCGAGTCAAACCCACGTTACACAACACGAGAGATTGCAGACGCATTGTACATCCATCATTTAAGCGTTTATGACCTTCTGAAGAAGCTGGGATATGTAAGCAAGCTCGATGTGTAGGTTTCTCATGAACTCAAAGCAGCTCAATTGATGGTGAGTATAAACATCTGCGATATGCTCATTAAACGTATAAAAACGATCCTTTTTTGAAGCAACTGATAACTAGTGACGAAAAGTGGATTGTGTACAACAATGTGCTGCTCAAACGGTCTTGGTCCCGACGGACGTGCTGCTTAGCCTCAAACGACATTCATCAGCGGAAGGTTCTGGTCTCAGTGTGGTGGGATTTTAAAGGTGTCTTGTTCTTCGGGCTCTTACCATGGAACCAAACAATCAATTTGAATGTGTACTGTCAGCAATTGGACAGTTTGAACGAATCCATCATCCAGAAACATCCAGAGCTCATTCATCGTAAAGGTGTTGTGTTCCGTCACGACAACGCGAGACCACACGCAAGTTTGATCACCCACCAAAAATTATCGGAGCTTGGGTGGGATGTGTTGCCACACCCAGCATACTCGCCTGACCTTGCGCTGTCAGACTTCCACTTGTTGTGCTCTCTTTAACAGTCCTTGCGTGGTATAACGTTCAATTCAGATGAGGCTGTAAATCAGCACCTTGTACAGTTTTTCGCCATGAAAGACAGGTCCTTCTATGAACGAGGCATTCTGCAGCTCACTGAAAGATGGCAAAAGGTTATCGAACAAAACGGGCATTATATCATTGATTGATCTTTGTTCTTTCTATCAATAAATGACCTTTGCAAAACATGGCTAAAATATGTCATGATTTTTCCGACAACCCAATACATTGCATTTGTAAGGTGGTACATATTAACATGTCAAGCAAAAATATCTGATCTATTGTTTTCTACTGATTTCAGGTAAGACTGGCAACACCACACTACAGGTCAAAACCTGGCTCATCCTGAAGTTTTTCACACCAGCATATGTGTGTCAAGAAGTCAGCCACCCGCAGGAGTTCATGTCAAGAACTTAAGCACCAGTGCTGAGTTTGGCTTCAGTTTTAAGAGCCCAAGCTTGAATTTTATGTCACAAAATAGAGCCTGGCCCCAAAGGAGCCCAGAAACTGTGACTAACCTTTTTAGGCATTAATCAAATATAAGTGCATTCTCTCTGTCTCCTGCAATTAATTGATGACTTTCTCAACTGGGAGTGGAGAAGGGATATCTGTCTGCTTCTCTATTGTATAGCTGTACAATTTTCTTTGACCATTTATTTCCTTTAAAAATGCTTTGGGTGGCTGGGCATCTGTCAAAATCAGACTGCACTGCAATCTACATATGTCACTCAATAAAATTAGCAGGGAGCTGCTGTATGAGGGGAAACGGGCGATTTCCACAGTGTGGTATCTAGTATCTACAGCTCTTGAAGAAGCTTTTCTTTCTCTGCAAAAGTCCATTATAATGCGTGGCCTATGGCATTTTCTCCCCGAACCCAGAATAAATAGCCCTCCACAGTCCCCACCCAGAACCAGTTGTGGAACGATCTCTTTACCAACTAGGAAGTGTAATGAAATCTCATGCTAAAGGATACAAAATAACAGTTAAAAAAAAATTGAAGAAAATTCAAAGCCCAAGTCTGAACCATAGTAAATATTATGCAGCCTATATCAGCACTGTTGAGTACCCATTGTAGTACTTCTATAAAGTCATCTATGTTAAGTTCAGCACCTTCATTTGTATGCAAAATGAATAATGAAGGAAAGAAATGTTAGTTTAAGAATTGTTGAGGTTTTAATGATATCTTACCTAAGATCTTGTCCATTATCATCAGATGCAACATCATCAATGTGAACCTGATCACATTCCTGAAAGAGTAGGAATAAAATATCACTATAAAGAAAATTATTTTCTAAATTACAGACAGCATCATCATGGGATAGGACAATTTTCTACTAATTTGAACATTAGAACTTATATATATCTTTTCTCCAAGAATACTGAACCAGAAAGATAGAAAAGGAGACAGTGCACAAGATTTTAAAAAGTCCATATCAGAATAAAAAGCGAACTGAGCAGTCATGTTCAGTTTTAATAGTTGAAGCATTTTAGTATATCTTAATTTGGCACAGCAGTGAGTACATGTAAAGAAGTAAACACATTATAACAGTCATTACTATGTCTGTTTCATTTTTCTCTTAATATTTAATCATTAATTCACTAAATTTGGCTGTTAAAGCTCCTTATATATATACATTATAAGTGCTCAAATAGATAATTACACAGGCATAAGATCTTGTCAAACATCGTCAGATGCAGTATTACTACAACTCTGAAAATGCTTCAACAAATGAGAACAGTAGCAGCAGCATAGTGCAACACAGAAAATTTTAAGAAGGGTTAACATGTATCTTTAAGAATAATATTATGCAAATTTATTATTCTTACAGATACGTGATGAACAAAATGTTATATGGTGTAGATCATCGACCTATACCAATTGCACTTTAACAAATGTTCTTCATGATTCAAACAATTTTAGTGCACAAGTTCTCTCACATGAAACAACTCTTGGATGCAAAAGTAAAAAGAAAAACAGTCAAAAATTTCATTTTTAAATCCTTTTCATAATCAATATGCATAGATTTATGCAAACATTTTGCTTTAGGTTTTCATTTAAAAGATTTTTTCTGTCAACAGTAGGAGCATTTACATTTTAATCTCAGAGATAGTAACATAAAATTATGGTACAACTTTTTAAAGTGAAGCATAGAGTTTTAAAGCAGGAGAGGCAGTGACTACTTGTTCATGATACATCAAGTATGTAGAGTTATTTGGTACATATTTATTGACATTCACTGATAAAAATGAATGCAATTCATATTATTGTGAAAAAATTTTACCTCAAGATATAAACATTTTTTTTTTTTTTGGTGATATTAATGTGCGAGACTAAAAGAATTTGTTAACCAGTTTATTTGTTGGCTTCTTATATACCAACCCAATGGAGTAAAGAGAGAAATGTCTTTATTTTCTCTCTCTCCAAAATTTATGTTAGAACTATTTTGATCTATTCTGGTGCTTTCAATGGCAGGATTAATCAGTTCTCCATACAGCATCTTAAACAGTACCAATATTTCTGTTACTAACTCCTACATTAATCAAAATTTAGATGATGCCACTTAGGACTCAAATTCTTAATGCCCCTAGAACTTTGACAATGATACACAATGAAAGCATTGCACAGTAACAGCCTAAAATGGCATCTTGCAGATATCTGTTTATGGTGCATGGAAATACTAGTTTCACGAAATCTGGGCTTATGATGCCAGATGTCTAGTTCTGTGGGAAGTATTATATTATAGATCCTCTGATATATTTCATCACCAGCAGGTGAGTTCAAATTTTGCAACATTACTTTTAATGCATAAATACCCCATGTAACGATTTTTACTACTTTCTTGCTTTCGTGACATATCCAAACACACACACACACACAATATTGACAAAAGTCGCCGGACACCACTTCAAAAGCAAATGAATGGATCCGCTGCATTGTTAAGATATGTGGTACAGCTGCAAATGGTATAAAAACAAGCCTGCAGCTGACCACGATCATATCGCACTGTGAGGTTGAGTGGAAATGTGACGGCGGGAGAGAGAACTGACTTTGAGAGAGGAAAGATTGTTGGATGTTATATTAGTGGGTTGTCCATAAGAGAAACCAAGAGGCATTTAAACATACCCAAGTCAACTGTTTTGGATGTACTGAATAAGTTGAAGATACACGGCGTGCCTGAAGCAGCAAAACGTGTGAAAATGCTGGAACCTTGGTACATACATGTACCATTCGCAGAGAACTTCATTCCATGGGTTACTGTGGTCATGCGGCTGCTCATAAGTTTTTCATCTCCACTCGGAATGCTACTCATTGTTTAGCATGGTGTAAAGAATATTTATCCTGGACCATAGATCAATGGAAACGGGTCCTATGGACTGATGAATTCAGATACATGACCCATCAGTCTGATGGCCATGTGTGGGTAAGGCAGCAGCCAGGGGAATGCTATTTACCACAGAGTACTGTTCCTATGGTCAAGTTTGGAGCTGGCAGTGTACTCATGTGGGGGTGTTTTTTTTTTTTTTTGTGGTATGGTCCCTGCCCATTGGTTATTGTGGACACACCCCTGTTAACCAGCACGTCTACCTCGATATTCTGGACAATTTATGCCCTACCAACTTTGTGGCAATATTATGGAACCAAGCCTTGTTGGTACCAGCAGGATAATGCACTGAGCCACAAAGCAAGGACTGTTATGGCATGGTTTGACAATAATTCCGTATCATGTGTGAACTGGCCAGCACAGAACCCTGATCTTAATCCCATAAAGCACCTACAGGATGAATTAGAGCACCGCATAAGAAGTTTGGAACCATGGCCTACTACTAAGCAACAGTTAGCAGCAGCATTATGTACTGAATGGAAGCACATACCTATCGCTGTGTTCCGAAACCTTGTCGAAAGCATGTCTCGAAGGGTCAGCGCATGCATTAAGGCCAAAGGTGGACCGACACCATACTAATGTATGTCAATAAATGCTATGTTGTGTTTCTCTTCTAGGTGTTCGGTGACTTTTGTCAATATCATGTATATACTGCAGCTTCCTAGTATAAGAAAATGTTAATCTGCCACATTTTCTTTCATTGTAACTGTAGTGTTTTCCTACAGATTTCTATAACTTTGATTACCGACATCATAAGTTACTGTGAGTATGAAATGTGTCTCAGGCTTACTGCTTATAAAATGAATATATCACCATTAAATTCATTACCACATAATAATTCATTTTACCACCCATCATGTAAATGAGTCACTCTCAAACCATCCAAGTCCTTTCAGGAAGCCAGTAGCTTTAAATCTGGATGAAAGTTTCTTTAAAAATTCACCTGATTGTAAATCACTTTGGGATGCTCACAAATTGAGAGTTTTGTGAGATCTTTTAGAGAATTTTTATTTTAAATGAAATGTTCTTTCACAATACGAACTCTACATTTCAGACAACCTGTAGTACACTAGACAAGCAGATTTTTAATGTCCATAATGTTGAACCTATATACACTTGGTCTGTTTCTGTAGGGTTTCTTCTCACTACTCACAGCAGCAAGAGTATGACCCTTTTTGCTGAAAACCTTATATGTATATTCATCATTATAGAGGTAATGATGACATACCATATCTCTACTCTCATGTGTATGGACTACTTTAATGGAACATACTGCAAATAATAATAACTATAGTGGGCTTGTTAGTACTCATCTGTTATCATCTTGATTTAGGTTACCGACTGTATTTACTAGTTTGCCTCTCCGTTTCTCAACAATCTTTGTGAGCATGCGCTCTAATTATATTTTCACATCATTGATTCGTATATATGTTGCATGTTGTTTGAGCCTTCTGCCATTGTGTGTGTAGCCTGATGAAGATCACTTGTGTGATCGAAAGATCTCGCATTTTAACTATTGTATGCTTTTATACTTGTACATACCTTTTAAAATCAGATTAAATGTATAAACTCAATGTTTCATCATTTGGTCAAACGTGGTTGTTGTTCAAGTTGATTATCGTGTTTTGTGTGACAGAACCTTCATCTTTATGAGTATTACTTGCAACCTGAAAAACTTACCTACTGTTACTTGAGCACCTGTGGTTTGTGTTGGAACAGCATATCCAATCTGCGGCGGCTCAACTACATAACTTTCAGGAGTTAAAGGAATGTGTTGATACCACAAGACACATTTAGAAATCTTGTAGCATCCATGCCTCGCTAGGTAGGTGCTATTTTTCTGGCACATTGAGGACCAACATCATTATACAGGCTTATCATGGTAAATATGGAATGATTTTAAGTATTTATATCTCAAAAACTATTTACACTGGAAAAGTTACGAAACCATCATTTGAAAGCTCAGTTTCTTTCCAGGTAAATTATTGGTAACATCATGAACATTACTGTCACAGAAGAAATTAAAAGAGCATTCGTGCTGTTAGATTTCAGTTCCATGAGAACCCAAAAGTAGATTGCAGAGTTCAACAAATTTTCTTTGTCTTTTGTCATCAAGAGCAAGGTCAACAATGCAGAGGACGCTGACAAAATCCTTATCAAGTGTAAGAAGCATGGCCGTCACTCTGACAACACCAGGACGCCTGAGTTTGTCACCAAGGTGCAAGGCATGGTAGACAATGACCCCAGGAAATCAATGAATGCCTCATCCGAGGAGTTGGGTGTTGCTTATGGTACCATTAACGACATCATCCGTGAGCACTTCTGCTACAGATCTTACATTCTTCAAAGGGGTTAGTTCATCGACCAGGCCATGCAGGAAATTCGTCTAACGAAGTCAAGCACCCAGAGAAGAATTTTGACCGGGACCAGAAGGTCAATAGGATGAATGACATGTGGTTGTGCCAGAACCCTGATGACGTGCCCAGGGTCATGCACATAAAATTTCCTGCCACCATCATGGTCCTTGGGGTCATCTCCAGCAAGGGAGATGTCATGTCTTCTCACTTCTTTGAGAAGGGTTTAAGAGTCAATACAAACCAGTACATTAAGGTGCTGAGAGATGTAGTGAAGCCCTGGATGGATGTCATTGCTGACGGTAGACCTTATATCTTCCAACAGGACTCTGACCCAGCCCACAAGGCCAAAGGGACTCAGAAATGGCTTGAAGAGAACGTGCCCTACAACTGGGCCCCCAGCTTCCCTGACTGGAATCCCTCGGATTACTATATGGGGGGCATATTTGAAAGAGAGACCAACAAGCATCTCCATAACACCCCTGACTCCATTGGGCATGCTATTGGCAATGCCATGACCCACAAAAACAAGGGCCTGCAACTGATTCCACTCAAGAATCAAGGCTGCCATCACAGCCAACAGTGGGTTCGTTGAATAATTACGAAGTGTGTTTATGTATAAGATTTTGTTTCAATAAAACGTATATTCAAGTTTCAATTAATTGTTTTGTTATATACATAAATTTTCCACATTTACCATGATAATCTTGTATATATGCAACATTTTTGTAGTTAATAATGTAAGCATAACTATGAAAAATAAAAAGTTATTTCATTCATTAGCACATTACAAAATTAGTTTGTAATGAAATTGTGTGTTGTTTTTCCCTGTACTCTCCACTCAGCATTTTATACATATATAATATTCCTTCCTGTGGTACATACTACTGATATTTCAACTATTGTCACTATGTTATGAAGCAGGGTTATAATGCATTTGTCTGTAGATAACAGCCTGATGCTCTGGGCAAGGCACAACTTTTGTCATTAAAATATCCCTGCAGTCTACATTGAATTCTTAGCTTGGTAAAATATAAGAATCTTAAGTTTAATGAAGATCCCCAGCTGTCCAAAGAAAGTTTTCAGGAATATTGCCTTGTAAAAATTCATTGTAGTTTTTGGAAGTAGATGAGAACTTTAAAAAAAAAAAAAAAAGAAGAAGAAGAAAAAAACCCTGCTAATTTATTTCGTTTTGTGATATTATTGAATTCAAAATAAAAAATATCTTATTAAAACCTAAGCAACAGATACATAGTAGCATGGATAGGGTGCAACTGAGGAGTAAGACAACAAAGCAATGAACTTGTTTGAAACATTTATTTTCATAGTTAGAAGTTGTTGTTTTTTCCTGACTTTTAGTCCAATTTTTCAGAAGAAAAAAAAATGCTAAGTGCAACCTCTTTATTTACCATTTTTGTATAATTTTTGGATTTTTAATAGCCAAAAAAGTATTCATTATGATCATTAAACAGTTGTGAACATAGTTATTTACAGAAAAGTAGTGGTTATATACGTGTATATAACCACTATATATATATACATATACTGTACATTTAGTGTGTGGTACTTTCTGCATGCTGTAACTGTAATTTTAAGTAACTAGTTTTGGAAATTAGCTTTCCTAGCCATGAACTAATTATCAAAATGTTGTATTAAACACTGGGGGGGGGGGGGTAAGAAAATCCTCCAAAATTCTCATTTGAAAAATCTGTCTGCTCTCACACCAATACTAATGGAAAAACCACCACTCATTGGTTCTGGTTGTATCCCTTTCTATGGATCCTTCTCTTATAAGATGTGTAAACTCTTCAAAACTATGGGCTACACTCGCACGTTGAAACCTAACCCTACTGCAATAAAGTGCCTGCTTAAAGACAGGGATCCTGTCTCACCCGTGGAGTTTATGGTATTCCCATTTCTACTTCCTTTAGTCTCTCAGTGTATATTGGAAGCACATACCGAAGCATCAATACAAGACTTAGTGAACACATAAAAAGCTGCCCTAGTGGCGCAGGGGTCTAAGCGATGGCCTCTGATCACTCATCCAAAAGGGGCCCCGGTTCGAATCTTGGCGAGGCATGGATGTTGTTTGTCTTACGGCACTGGCTCTCTCCCTTCCCTGGAACCAGTGACCCTAAATTGGGGGCGGGCGACTGCTTATAGCCCATTGAGTTGCTCATGGTGGTCGTTAAATCTTCAATATAAAAAAAAAAATGTTTCCAATGGTTTTCCAAAGACAGCATTATCTGCACTAACCCTTGAAGACACCTCTGCATTTCCCATTCGGAAAGAAACAAAAAAGTTGCCCCATTCATCAACAAAGCATCTCTGCATTTCCAAGAAAGCATTGAAATTTTGTTCACCAAACACTGCAATTCTGAGATCCCTCACCAAATCCCATTTATTTGGATCTCTCTACTAAAATCCGGCAACAGTTCCAGCACCCCAATTTCAAATTGCAGTTCTGGCAACCAGCCCATCCAGTCGATCGCAGGTGATCAATGTGGTAGGATGACCGAAAGCTACCGCTAAATGAACTTTTACCATATGTGACTGTGTTTTGCTCGATTTCTACGTTTTTACTTTTTTTTTCTACAAGGAAATTTTCATAGAAATCGGAACCTGCAACTTCTCCCTCCTTTGATATGCCTGTGATGTGAGGTGAGAACAGTTAGGAAAAACAGGAGAAACAAAAAATACGTACCTCTAAATCATTGAAAAAGAAATGAGTGTCAGACAAATTGAAGATCATTTCCTCCATACTTAATCCTAGTGAAACTGAATGTTCTGCATTCTGAAAAATTTTAAAAAGTTGCAAAAATGTTAGAAGTTTTGTAATGATAAGTTGCAAATTATTTTAGACAAACATCTGTGATGTTGCAATTGATATACAAGTAAATGCTATTATATTTTGTCATATAATTATAAAATCAATCATTTTGCCTAACAGTCACACACTGACAATTAGATGAAAACAATGTTTTAGAAAAACAAGCACATACATAACAAGCAAAAACTATAATTTGAGTCCAGTGGTCAATTAAAAAATGCTATTATGGCATGAAGCCACTACAATAAGGATGCAGCATCCTCAAATATGTTTTGAACCCAATATGCATGCCAGAGGCGGATTGGGATGACCAAACCAGGCCGAGAATTTTAATCTTGCTGCCCATTACAAAAAAAACACACGCATCTGCAGGGGAATCCCTCTTCTCCCTCATAAAAATAATTCTATTAAATTTCGGCTGAAAGAGAACTGTCGAAACGTGCATTTTAAAACAAATTCAGTCGTGAACAAATTTTAACATCTATTTAACGGTAAAATAATTTTCTAAATCCGATCATGATTGAATTTAGCATCAAACCACATACAAAATGGAATGTTGTACCAGACAATTTTGGTTTTGACAGAATCAGGAGTCTCTTGGACACCACGGTTGCAACTTAATATCCATGAAGGTTATTCTGAGAGTTGAAATGTGCACATGACACATAACAATTTTTCTACGCAATTAATTTGGATTTATTTGGTCACTGATCTCCTACTGCATGATCAACAACCAAATAAAAATATGTATTGGTATTTCTATTTATAGTGTTGGCACCTCTTCCTTCAGAAGACCCATTAGTTTGACCCATATGAACTAATTTAGTAGTTAATCGTTGTTGCTTCTAAGACAAATGCAGGAAGGGCATGGATTTCCGAATATCTCTGCTGGAGAATCGCTTTTTCTGTGTGTGCAGGAGGGTGTAGATGGGCCATCACAATGGATGGTACTACATTCTAACTACCTTAGGTACTAGTGTCTCCGTCAAATTTACAAAAGGATGGTAGGCCTACCAATCATGCTGGGATCCAAATCCAACGACCTAAGTCCAACTGTAGTTAGCTTTTGCTTAATTCATTTATAACAGTATACTTGGTGCAGCTGCACTTTTCTCGCATAAGTGCCGAGGATTTTGCTGTCTTTTCAGAGCAAACGCCCAAATTATAGATAGAAGGAATATGCCTTTTTTTCTTAAGGAAATACTTTTTAGTTAGATATAAAGCACCAGAGGCGTAACTAGGCATTTCTGCGCACGGGGCAAACCACAAATATTGCGCTACCCCACACCGAAGTCGTTAAGATAAACAAAGCTTTAGGGTCTGTAGTTTGAAATATTATAAGTATGCTTCTTATTTGCGTTTTTAGGGCAGTAACACTGATCTTTTGTGTTAATTGCCCACAAATTTGCTTTGTTTAGTATCTACACGCATATGCAATTGCAATTTTTCAAAATAACTAACACTGGTCACCGGAGTTGCTTCTGACGTTTCCCTGAACTGAATTTTATACTGCTTTTTTTTTATATCACGTTCTTTTGTAGTTAATCGATAACTAATAATCATTAACGGCTGTGCAATAAATCTTAAGGACCTTCTAGTTTTTTCGGCAGACCAGGGAAAGAACTTTGGGAAGTTACTGCTGCCCTCTGGCGTATGATACAGTAAACAGGGTAATTTCTTATCCCTAACGAGAACGGCATTTTACCCTCTTTAATTGCGTCAGAAGTAGAGAGGAAATGGGGGGGCAGCACTCAGCCGAAGGGTTTCCTACCTTTCCCTTACTGGCATCACTTTTCATATTTCACAGTTTGGGCTGTAAAGTACAAAAGATGAAGAGGGCGATGAGATTCCCAACTGCTTCGGAGTTCAAGCCTTTGGTATCGCATTAAAGGGACCAAATGCAGCTTGCTGTAGACTAAGTAATAATCGAATTGCCACACAAAATCTTCAACAATGTGTACGACATCCTTATCTTGCTACGAAGAACAACTGCGCTTCATTTCTGATTGTGAGCAAATTACATCCCCTGGACATTGTGAGGAGGAAATGCACATTTTAAGCCACCAAGCTACAGAAACTGGCGAAAGATATTATTGAAAAATCCATAAATGTGTAAACGACAAAGTACGGCGGTAAAAAAATTGTACGAAAAACTGGAGCAAAAGTTTCAATTGCGAATTCAATATGATTGTACACAGTAATTTTTGCGCCCTCTCTTGAGCTGCGCCCGGGGCAGCTGCCCCGCCCTAGTCACGCCTTTGTAAAGCACAAATGAAGTTACCGATTGTTATTCATAAGTAGTAAAATAATTTTAAAAAATTCACAATAAAAGATTACGAGAAAATGGGCACTTCTTGAGCGGTCTACCAAGAAATGTTCCGATATCTCGGTGGGCCAATCCACCCCTGATGCATACTCTTCAGTAGTTCCACCAGTGGCGGCAGAACCGCCCGGGCCCGGTCAATAATTTCAGCCAAGATTTTTATTTTTATTTTTTTTTATTTGGCATATGTGCGAATGTTGTGATGTGCCTTAGTAAGTTCCTCTAGGGTGGCCCTAATACCCAAAAAAGCTACTTGGGCATTGTTTTCTTCTGTTTGTTCCGGAAAGCGGGAAGGAAGGGGTTCACCACGATTCGAAATTTCGGGCCCGGTCAACGAACTTCACTTTCCGGCGCCCCTGAGTTCCACAGGATGTTTTCTTCTTTAAATATTTAATTCAGTGCATTAAATGACACATGATTAATGACAAAAAATTATTTTTGATATGATTTACACACACAATACTAGGCTTAACATCTTATTTAATTAACAAATAGTCTTCACTCACTTGTACTTAATAGTTGATAACTTGCCACTTAATTGTAGCCAACTTTTTAGGTTTATTCTGCAGTGACCCACACAACCAGCGACGTCTAATGCACGTCTATATTACATCCACCTGGTCCAGTAGATGTCATGGATGAAATATAGACATCCATTAGACATTACATATAGATGTCTAGTGGACGTCCTTATAATGGACGAATTCTGGAGCTACCACATCTGGACGTCCATCGTATGTCATTCATATAGGACATCCTTTATGGATGAATTGTGGAGCTATTCGAGCATGTGCACCTTAAATATCAATAAAGTACGAGACCATTGAGCCAAGCGGAATAGAAGTTTGAAGTTAATAATTGTTTGAAGTTGTTCACTTATTAGCATTAAGTGCTGCTGTCATGTACACAAGCATGTGTATTTAAATATTTCTGGAATACTAAAAGCTCCTGTTCAGCCACTGGGAATCCCAGGACTAATTTTTGGTTCTCAAAACTACATTCTAACTGTTCAACCGCTAGATTTTCTAGATGCAGTCCCTGTAAACTAGCATTCTAATTGATCAGCCATCAATCTTTTTAAGATTATCACAACCCATGACGTTAAAAACTATCACCCTAACAGTTTAACCACTAGTTTTTTTTGTTTTTGTTTTTGTTTTTTGGTGTAAGGCACTTTCAATCTTAACTGTTCAACCCACCAGGCCTCCTAGGACCAGTTCTTTGGTATAAAAACTTGTCCTAACTTTTCAACAAATGGACCTTCTAGGACCAGTCTCTTGGTGCTGAAAACTAGCATGCTAATCTTACCACCACTGAGTCTTTTCCATTGTTATTAGTGCCCCCCTTAAAGCTTTTTTTTTTTTTAACGACAGCACTCATGCCCTTCATGAATACCTTCTAGTCGAACCTTTTTACATTCACCGAGCTTGGCAATTAATTTGATCATTATAATATGATGTACTTTCAAAATGTTGCAAAAAAAAAAAAAAAAAAAAAAAAATCACGAGCAGTGAATTACAAAATGTGCCACCAATGTGCTTTTAACGATACAGTGCTAACTTTTAGTTAATTACTCATACTTGGTTTCTGAAGATAGCTTCAGAAGTGAGAATGCAAAGGTGTTGAGGAAACTGAAAGACTGTATATTGAGCATCCATAAATATAATGCACAAACACTCTTATCAAAATATTGTTGCATGAAACAGCATAATAATCTGCTGATGTGCTTCCTGTTCACAGTGTGTGCCCCCAAACAGGGTCAGCTGACTTGACAACTGACAGATGGGCTGTCAATTTTTAAAAATCATCTTGTTCTTGGTGCTTAACAATCAAATCTGGGCCTGTTGCTGTAAACCCCCAAAAAAACAAAACGCCGAACTTCACAGCTTGTGACACTCTCAAAGCTTTCCACTAGAGATGGCCATACTGCTGTAAGAATTAGAAAACAGAACAACAAAACACTACTTTATTGCCACAAGACACGTATTCAATTTAAAGTGAAATAAGAAGCTACGTTTAATGAAAGAAAGAAAAAAAAAGGGGGGGACTAAAAACTAGAGGAAAACCATTATATCTAAAAGTTACTATTCTAGGCAGATGCTCAAGAAAATCTCTTGGAATTCCATTAGGTGATTATAACAGTTATTTTCCCTCTGTTCTATGGCATGACACGTCCGTATACTTTAATTTCTTTCCAGGCATGCATATTCTCATTTTCTTCCTACTTGATTTAACAACTGGTTACCTTTTATTGCAAGCAGTTTTTTTTTAATTACCATGTGAAAGACGAACATTATTTGGCCACTGAGCATTTCTCGCGTAAAAATAATTCTACTACTAACTCTCTCCGTATTTTTCAAGGCTAGTTCATGCAAAGATATTTTTCCTAGAACGATTAATATACTTCTTTCCTGTATCAGCAACAACTGAGCTTCAAAAAACTCATGTGTAACAGATTCTTCCCATTCAGAACTCTACTTAAGAGGACAAAGTCTTTGATAGATGCTCCAGTTAACCGTCATAGGTCATTCCGCAGAATAGCAAGGTAATAAAATACAAATTGTCAGTGTATTTCAAAGGAAATGGGGAAGCGGCTAAATTTATGTTGAGCTATATTTGCAGCGAAACCCGCCGATGACATGCTGCCGTAGAGTGCTCCTCCAGATGGGGATAAAAACTGCCGTCAACGTTTTAAGTACTGATACAAAGGACCGCGCTACAGCCCGTTAACTTGCGAAATGGCCAGCGAAATTGTATTTTCTTCAGCAGGGCGTTTGTCACTGAAGGCACAGGGAGGGTAAAAACTGTCCTCCCTCTCACTGCAAACGGAACTATGCGCAAGCTTAAACTGGGAACACACATAATTTCTCCAGCAAGGGGGATAGGAAATGGTTTCTCTCATTACAACTGCTGCCTGACAAAACTCAATGGAATGAGATTGCTTATCATCGTACATTTTTGTAGGCGCATCCTGAATCACAGATTTAAAAATTTGACTCATCAAACGCAGTTCCTAATTGGGTTTGTGACATGTAGTAGTATTTATTTACATTATCAACGAACGAAAGCCTTAAGAGGCTGGCCGAGTGGACTGGAGCACTGGCTTCTGACAATTCGTCCCAGATAGTTCAGGATTCGAGTTCCAATATGGCATCGGTGGGGCTATTATAAACAAGAGATTTAGCGGAACTTCGGGAACGGTATCAATGTAATTTACAATGGCTTTAGACTATCTAAATGAGGTTGGAACGGCGCCAGAGATATAATTAAATATTTTAAACCTATCATCTAAAAATGCGATGTGAAACATATGAACCATCAATGTTGTCGATAAACTAACGACCTGTAAAAACAAAACAGAACTTCACATACGTATACATAAACATATACTTAAATTTCCCTACGTGATCGTCGTCAATAAAAACACGTAAACAAGAAAGATGACACCGAATTTTCGGTTGTTATGAGCGCGACTTTTGAATCCTTTCTTACCAAGGAGGTTAGGATATCCGGAGATGCCCTTGTTGATGAAGCAGTACCACTTTGTGTGAAGTTTATAATAGCGAGCGAAGGCCGGCAAAGTGTGGGAAAGCTGATGGTTTTCAAGGCTATTTGGAATGCATTTTGTGTTGGCCGAATAGCCTTCTTTCGTCGCAAATGTTTCTAATTTTACATCGTAACTTGCTGCCGACGTGTGAGAAAATGCTGGATTTATAAAAATGTTAATTATTTTGAGGCTCCTTCCAATTGTTATTTAAAATTGAAGTACATGAACGAAAGTGAATTACATGAACGTTAGTGCGAATTCAAAACAAAATATAGCATTAAAATTGAAAACTTAACTCGTGTATGAAGTATAATTCATTCCAGTTTGATATTAAAACGATTTCTGCCACCCAAAACCACGCAATTCAAAAATAAACACAGCTGCATGGGTACCATGCAAAGAAATAAATATTCCCACAACTTGCGGTTTCACGGTTGAGACCAGGGCATCTCCAGAAGTATTATTCTAACCTTCTTGTTTCTGACGCGAATAAGATTTACCAAAGTTATTCAAAAGTAAGTGGAACCGGTTAGAAAAGAAAATCAACAGGATTCCTAGAAGCGATAAAACATTCAGAAATCAAAACAGCTACTTACTTTCGCCAGCGGTTAAAAAGTATGTTACGAAAATTTAACAAATGGCGCACAGAAAGTTTCTCATGGCACAAGGAAGTATCAGAGACGAAAGATTTTCAAATCGAACAGTTAAAAGAAGAAATACACATGTAAAAGGAAACATGATATCACTCGACGCCTTCCAGTGGAACAATTCTGCACAACATGGGCGGCTCGCCAGGTGAGACCCCCGCCTCACCAGAAAATTTTCACCCATGAAGAAAGTTTTTACATATACACGCCTTTAATTGTGCATGCTAAATCAAACTCTGAAATTCTCATTGGGATTCGTAAATTTTGTTTAAAAAAAAAGGCTTCAACCACAGAATGAATCCAGAATTTATGAGCCTGAAATTTATAAAGTTTAAATACTATTTTTGCAAAGAGGTTGAAACAAGCATATGTTGAGCGCCTAGAGAGGCGATCATCCGAGTCGTCTCTGTTTCAACAGACAGGAGACTGCTTGGAGATGAAAAAAAACGGTTCCCCAGACTTCCTCTACGGATTTTGACGCGAAACTCGAACGCCGCTTAAAATCGACTGGCGTCTGTGTTTCTATTGGAGGAAGGCGGGGATTTTGTCCAATGGGAGCGGACAAAGAGCTTGGCAAAGCAGTTACTGAGGCGGCAATACAGTTCGCCCCCATCAGTGAGAGCACGTCTGTTTTTATAGTGTATTATCCACACAGCTTTTTCGTCAAAGTGTGCACTGTACTCTATATTTGAGTGCTGACTTTTTGGAAAATGTGCTGAGTTTATCTTTCTTAGTATTATTTGTCATAAATTTTGATTTATTAGTAATAATGAAAATAATTATTTTTAGAATTGAACTGATTAATAAAAAAGAAAGTAAACTGATTACATTCTTTTGGGGGGGAAACAAATTTTACAGGTAGTCACCTGTTCTGATTTCTGCCATGTTTAGTTACATGACCTGTTTTGAAAAAATTTACAGAAATGTGCTTCCAGCTTGATTTCTCCTAGACAATGTTACCACGGGTCATGCCCTTAATTTGTGGCCCGCGGGCCTTAAATGTGATCTACATGAAGGGTGCACCTTCGCAAACCATCTACCTTACATACAGGTAGACTGCAAATAACGTCACAATTTATAGCTCCAACATCAGAAAGGGAAATGTCACGTGATCTTAAGTCAAAAATGTTAAAAGAGAATTCTACAACTTGTAACCAGTGAAAAGCGAATTAAATTATTAAGCAGATTCTATGCCTCTATGGTAATAACTTGATTCCAATCTGCAGTAAATGTTTATTATGGTTAGTATGGGCCACCATTCCCAGGAGGTTATATTACTGGAGACACCACTCGTATCCACGCAGCATTGGCCGCCATAAGTCGCCGTCCGTGCTGCAAATGACGGGATGTGCAGGCACGACGCAGCCGCAGAAAAGAAGCTGCTTTGAAACCAATGGAACAAAAGCTTCTAAGCGTATAACCAGATAAAATGAATAATTCGATAAAATCTTTATCAATGATACACAAGCTTACTGTTTTATCAACGCTATAATTTAGTTCGTTTTTGCCTGCTTGTGACGTCACACCACATATTAGCTGTGACCTACGGCGGCAGAGCCAGTGGTGTCTCCAGTAATATAACCTCCTTGACCATTCCACCTGAGTTTTCCATATTTGTAGTAATTATTATCATATACGAGAGGAAATAATCAATATTGAGGTTCAATTTCCATCTAGAAAACGTGTGCTTATTAAAGTAATAATATTGTCATTCGCGTTAAGAAATGAATTTACATGTAAATTTTTCACAAATATTCATCGCAATATTCTAATCATGGTCTGTAATAAAGTCTACCTATACCATATAGGTACATATTTTACAAAAGTAAAATATGTACCTAAAGTTACTCTGAGTACGGCAACGGCATTTCCGTATATTTTACGTAATATTTAACAGTATACTTCTGGATTTTTCACATTATTATATACTGTAGCTCTGTATCATAAATTATTAATGAGAACACCACTTTACATAAAGTACAAACGTAGCCGGTTCATACAAGAATACATTAAACAAATGAGCTCCTTCGTCCTATAACGTCTCATCTTGTAACTCCGAAATGTTTGCAATAAAATTGCTATAAATGACAATTTCTTAATGAAAATATCCTTAGGTTTATTATTCCTAAACAACGCACTTGTTACGTACATGATTTACTAAATGAGGATATTTAAAATAGTAGCCTGTCAAATCATAAGAAAGCAATAAAACTGGATAGCACGCAACCACTGCTACCTAATGTCACGTGATCTGACGACCCTCATGTTGGGACCACAGCGGCTCTGTGGCGGCCACTCCAGTGCGCGGTTTATTACTATATATGGTCGAAGTCGCAAACAGATATGTTGCTTTTATTCTGGACTCAGAAACATTTTTTGTGAAAAGTAGTTCGATTAAAAATATTTCCTTTGGATTTTTAGAGGAGTGAACGTTCGATTGATGTTGTGCGTGATGCAATAACACCACTCATTAACTATCGCTAGATAAAGAAATTAAACGCAAAATGTGCGTTTGTGCTCAGGAAGGATGAGCAAAACCCATTGACCATTCTTCCTCATTTTTTTTCCATAAAATATATATGTTTCCCTCCGAAACTGTTTCCAGTGTTTTAAGTCTACCTCTCTCTCCTCCACCGTGCTTGGTGTCTTCTTATGATTTTGTTGAACTATCGTCGAAGAATATATATAGATATAAAATATACATAATATATATATATATATATTCTTATGCACCCACCACAAGTCATCCTGAAGAAGAAATTGAAGAATTTTATGAGGAAATTTGTCATCTAAATAATAAAGGTAAGCAGCACTTGAAAATAATTATGGGAGATTTCAATGCAAAAATAGGGCAACGGCAACAGAATGAAACTTCAGTAGGTAAATTCGGTCACGGCAACAGAAACCAGAGTGGAAATACTCTCGTTGAGTTTGCAGAGGCAGAAGGGTTTTTCATCTTGAACTCCTTCTTCAAGAAAAAGCCACACAGGAAATGGACATGGAGACATCCAAATGGGACGACAAGTGAAATTGATTTTATTATGTGTAACAAAAAATTCGTCATACAAGACTGCAGTGTGCTAAACAAGTTCAACACAGGTAGTGACCATAGATTGGTGAGATGTAAGATGCACCTCAACACTAAACTTGAACGTGGCAAGCTCATAAGACAAACAAAATCTATTGACATAACCAACCTTAAAAAACACCATAATAATACCATTCAAGTTGGAACTGAAGAATAGGTTCTCTGCTTTAGAAAGCCTAACATCGGAAGAAGTGGACATCTGAAGTTAACAGAAAAGTAACCAAAGCTCTTATGGAAACAGCAACAAAATTAGCTGGGTCTAAGAACAAGTTGCATGTAAATAAATTATCAGGAAAAACGAAAATGTTGATGCAAAAAAGAAGAGAGATGAGGACAGCTAAAGAAGATGTGACTTCCAAAGTGGAATATATAGAGTTATGCAAGACAGTAAGAAAAAGTATCACTGAAGACGTAAGAAAATTCAACTGTGAACTAGTGAGGAAAGCAATTGAAAACAACCAAAGCCTAAAGATAGCAAAGGGACATCTCAGTAAGGGAAGAAAACAGATTATGGCACTGAGAAAAGAAGATGGTTCTGTAACAAGAAATAGAGGCGAAATTTTGACAAGAGTGAAAGATTTCTACTCCAAATTATATGAAAGGGATGATACATGCACTCCAGACATCATGAAAGATACCAGTACCAGAGTTCCTCCAGTCCTTCCAGCAGAAGTTGCACATGCAATCAAGAACATGAAGCGGGGAAAAGCTCCAGGAGAAGATGGAATCACTGTAGACATCATACAAGAAGCAAGTGGAGAAATCGAAACAGTACTCGCCCAAATTTTTACTCGATGCCTTAATGAAGGAAAGATTCCTGAGGATTGGAACACCGCTACAATGATCCTGCTACATAAGAAAGGTGACATTGAGGATCTCGGAAACTACAGACCTATCAGCCTCCTATCAGTATTTTAAAAATCTTCACTAAAGTTCTTTCACACCGCTTTAAGGTAACACTGGACATGGCTCAACCGAGAGAACAAGCTGGATTCAGGAATGGCTACAGCACAATAGATCATATCCACGTGCTGAGAGAACTAATTGAAAGAGCGAGGGAATATGAACTTCCATTGTGCATGGCTTTTATCGATTATGAAAAAGCCTTTGATTCGGTGAAACCATCAGCAGTTACAATGGCTCTGAAAACCTGCGGTATTGAAGATGCATACATTAATATTATTAATAACATCTATGAAAATGCAAGTGCAAAGATTAGGCTGCTTGAAAACACAACACACATAAAAATTGGAAAAGGAGTGAGACAAGGTGACACCATATCTCCGAAGCTCTTTAATGCCACATTGGAGGGTGTTTTTCAGTCGCTGAGCTGGGAAAACAAGGGGATAAAGATTAATGGAGATTATCTAACCCACCTTCATTTTGCTGATGACGTAGTCATTTTTGCAACTACCCTATCAGAGCTGCAGAGTATGATCCAGGAACTTGCTGACAAGAGTAAAGAAGTGGGATTAAAAATGAACTTTCAGAAGACAAAGGTGATGTTCATTGCTTTTACAAGAAATGAAGATTTATCGATTGATGGAGAAAAGCTGGAGATAACAGACACGTACGTTTATCTCGGACAGCAGATATCAAGTGAGGGTCACATTGATGAAGAAATTAATCGGCGTACAAAACTTGCCTGGAGAGCTTTTGGAAGAAACAGCATAATTTTCAAGAGCAATATGCCATTATGTCTTAAAAGAAAAGTGTTTGATCAATGCATCCTTCCAGTGCTTACGTATGGTGCAGAGACGTGGACCTTAACTAAAAGAGACATACAAAGGCTGCAGACAACTCAAAGCAGCATGGAGAGGTGCATGCTTGGTGTAATCAGGAGAGATAAGAATAGGAACTCGTGGATCCGAAAAATGACAAGAGTGGAAGACATCATGATCAGAGTTAAATCCCTGAAATGGCAATGGGCTGGACATACTGCCAGAAGGACAGATCATCAATGGACAGCCGAAATTTTAGATTGGATTCCAAGGGACAGGAAAAGACCCAGAAGAAGACCACATGGGAGATGGGTGGATGAAATTCGAAAGTATGCAGGGGTGACATGGAGGAGACTGGCACAAGACAGACCGTTGTGGAGGAAACTTGGGGAGACCTTCGTCCAGCAGTGGATTGATAATGGATGATGATGATGATGATGATATATATTCTATTAAGAAGAGAGTGAAGGCTTTGCTCTTTAGTATATATATATATATATATATATATATATATAAAACAAAAATTCGGGGAACGAGAAGAAGAACAACAATCACCACTTTCCAAACACCCGAAGCAGGCGAGCTTCAAACGATGGAAATTTAACGAACAGAAGAATGCAGGGAAGCGTATTAATGACTGACTCTCTGTTGGCTTCGTCTCAGTAGATTAATGAGTGATTTTCTTATTGCTTGCCCTTGACGAAGTCAACAGAGAGTCAGTCATTAATACGCTTCCCTGCATTCTTCTGTTCGTTAAATTTCCATCGTTTGAAGCTCGCCTGCTTCGTGTGGTTGGAAAGTGGTGATTGTTGTTGTTCTTCTCGTTCCCCGAATTTTCGTTTTTTGTTTTTTCTTTGCTCAAAATTTCTTCTTTAGTTTCACATTTTTATATATATACACTGAAGTGCCAGAAAAACTGGTACACCAGCCTAATACTTGGTAGGTCCCCCACGGGAGCGCAGGACTGCAGAAATACCACGGGGCATGGACTCCGCTAGCTTCTGGAAATATGCTGTAGGCAATGCACACCATACTTCCTGCAGAGCATTCCACAATTCGGGTGTATTCCGAGGTCTCGGATTCCTGTGTTCGATAGCGCGTTGCATGGCATCGCAAATGTGTTCAAACTCAGACGAATGCTCCCCTAGCCATAATGTGGCGTCCCAACACTTGTGTGGAGGTGCATTGTCCTGTTGGAACAGGCCAAACCCATCAGCATGAGTGCAGGACATGAACGAGTGTAACTCGTCAGAAAGGATGCACACATAGCGTTAGCCAATCACAGACGTCTGTAGACGTACCAGGGGTCCCAGTGAAGTCCTGCTAAACACCCCCATACCATTACGGACACCCCCCCCCCACCTGGTACAGTTCCCTGTTGACAGGCGGGATCCATGGCTTCATGGGGTTTGCGCCACACACGAATCCTTCCATCTGCCCGATACAGTTGGAAACGCGACTCGTCAGACCAGGCTACTTGTTTCCAGTCATCAAGTGTCCAGTGGCGGTGTTGCCGTGCCCAAGCGAGGCGCATAGCTCTGTGTCATGCACCCATCAAGGGGACTCGAGTTGAGCGTCAGCTCCCAAAGCCCATATCGTGCAGAATACGTTGCACCTTCCGGACGCTGATGCTTGTTGAGGCTCCAGCATTGAATTCCGATTATACCTGCGAGTGTGTTGGACGCCTATCGAGTAAAACGATTCTTGACAGCCGATGATGGTCACGTTCACCCAATGTCTTTTCACAGCCACACTGGTATCGTAGGTTGGAGGTTTTGCCGGAATTCTTGTAGTCACGGTACTCTCTTGCAATGGTGGTCCGTGAAAATCCAAACTTCGTTTCTACCTCCGAAATACTATGGCCCATCTCACGAGCGCCAACTATGACGCCGCGTTGGAAATCGCTTAAATCGTTATTACTCTTGTCATTCTCATGCCGAAAACAGCTCTGACAGCTGGCAAGGATGTCTATCGCTTTATATACGCACTAGCGGACGCAACCGAGTACGCGCATAGGTGACGTTGCTATGTATTTTGCATAAGCTCGTCTGTACCAGTTTTTCTGGCACTTCAGTGTATTTTGCATAAGCTCGTCTGTACCAGTTTTTCTGGCACTTCAGTGTGTGTGTATATATATATATGGGTCTAAGAACAAATTGCATGTGAACAAATTATCAGGAAAAACCAAAATGTTGATGCAAAAAAGAAGAGTGATGAGGACAACTAAAGAAGATGTGACTTCCAAAGTGGAATATATAGAGCTATGCAAGACAGTACGAAACAGTATCACTGAAGACGTAAGGAAATTCAACTGTGAACTAGTAAGGAAAGCAATTGAAAACAACCAAAGCCTAAAGATAGCAAAGGGACATCTCAGTAAAGGGAAAAAACAGATTATGGCACTAAGAAAAGAAGATGGTTCTGTAACAAGAAATAGAGGCGAAATTTTGACAAGAGTGAAAGATTTCTACTCCAAATTATATGAAAGGGGTGATACATGTACTCCAGACATCATGAAAGGTACCAGTACCAGAGTTCTTCCAGTCCTCCCAGCAGAAGTTGCACATGCAATCAAGAACATGAAGCGGGGAAAAGCTCCAGGAGAAGATGGAATTACTGTAGACATCATACAAGAAGCAAGTGGAGAAATCGAAACAGTACTCGCCCAAATTTTCACTCGATGCCTTAATGAAGGGAAAATTTCTGAGGATTGGAACAACGCTACAATGATCTTGCTACATAAAAAAGGTGACATTGAGGATCTCAGGAACTACAGACCTATCAGCCTCCTATCAGTGGTTTATAAAATCTTCACTAAAGTTCTTTCACACCGCTTGAAGGTGACACTGGACACGGCTCAATCGAGAGAACAAGCTGGATTCAGGAGTGGCTACAGCACAATAGATCATATCCACGTACTGAGAGAACTAATTGAAAGAGCGAGGGAATATGAGCTTCCATTGTGCATGGCTTTTATCGATTATGAAAAAGCCTTTGATTCGGTGAAACCATCAGCAGTTGCAATGGCTCTGAAATCCTGCGGTATTGAAGATGCATACATTAATATTATTAATAACATCTATGAAAATGCAAGTGCAAAGATTCGGCTGTTTGAAAATACAACACACATAAAAATTGGAAAAGGAGTGAGACAAGGTGACACCATATCTCCGAAGATCTTTAATGCCACATTGGAAAATGTCTTTCAATCACTGAACTGGGAAAACAAAGGGATAAAGATTAATGGAGATTATCTAACCCACCTTCGTTTTGCTGATGACATAGTCATTTTTGCAACTACCCCATCAGAGCTACAGAGTATGATCCAGGAACTTGCTGACAAGAGTAAAGAAGTGGGATTAAAAATGAACTTTCAGAAGACAAAAGTGATGTGCAATGCTTTTACAAGAAATGAAGATTTATCGATTGATGGAGAAAAGCTGGAGATAACAGACACGTACGTTTATCTTGGACAGCAGATATCAAGTGAGGGTCACATTGGTGAAGAAATTAATCGGCGTACAAAACTTGCCTGGAGAGCTTTTGGAAGAAACAGCATAATTTTCAAGAGCAATATGCCATTATGTCTTAAAAGAAAAGTGTTTGATCAATGCATCCTTCCAGTGCTTACGTATGGTGCAGAGACGTGGACCTTAGCTAAAAGAGACATACAAAGGCTGCAGACAACTCAAAGCAGCATGGAGAGGTGCATGCTTGGTGTAACCAGGAAAGATAAGAATAGGAACACGTGGATCCGAAAAATGACAAGAGTGGAAGACATCATGATCAGAGTTAAATCCCTGAAATGGCAATGGGCTGGACATACTGCCAGAAGAACAGACCATCGATGGACAGCCGAAATTTTAGATTGGATTCCAAGGGACAGGAAAAGACCCAGAAAAAGATCACATGGAAGATGGGTGGATGAAATTCGAAAGTATGCAGGGGTGACATGGAGGAGACTGGCACAAGACAGACCGTTGTGGAGGAAACTTGGGGAGACCTTCGTCCAGCAGTGGATTGATAATGGCTGACAATGATGATGATGATGATATATACATACATACAGTATATATACACCAAATTTTCTCTACAAAATTTCATTTCAGTTATTTTTCATAGCATATATGTTATGTGCTGGGTCTTCGTCTCACCAACATTTTACACCACGAGCCACTACTGCTGCATAATGGAAAAGTTGAAAATAGGCGGAAAATATTCTTCATGGAAAAAGCTATGCTAAGGAAAAAACTTTTCAAATACGTCTCCCGAAAGCAGAGACAACGAGAAAAAGGTTTTGACTTTTACGCCCCCTGCCGGGAAATCTGTGTAATATTTAAAGAGGATAATGTTCCACATCTCTACTGTAGCGAATGGCAAACAGTAAAGACGAAATTTCTCAGTAGAAGCAGAGATACAACTGCAAACTAAAGTACACAAACAACACCTAACGGTAGAACTGTGAACTATAAAACTCCTCATATACTAACCTAATGTGTTCCACAAGGTAAATTGCATCCAGTGTTGAAATATTTTTTTTTTTTTTTTTTTTTTTTTTTTTTTGATTGGAGGTTTAACGACCACCGTGAGCAACTCAATGGGCTATAAGCAGTCGCCCGTCCCTAATTTAGGGTCACTGGTTCCAGGGAAGGGAGAGAGCCAGTGCCGTAAGACAAACACAACATCCATGCCTCACCGGGATTCGAACCCGGACCCCTTCGGACGAATGATCAGAGGCCAACGCCTTAGACCACTGCGCCACCGGGGCGGCATATTTTTTTTTTTTTAAATCGCCCATGTAGAAGCAGAGATGTTGAGAACAGATTAAGCATTTGCTCTACCTAACGGCGAAATTGGGCATCATTTTGGGAAGAAAATATACACAAAGAGTTTCCATAGTGAGTAGTATTTGACATCAATCGGGTTTTTAGTCTCACAGATATTGCTATAAACGGAAACGTGAACTACGCCCTCCGGTGGCAGACTTGCGCGTTAAGAAAAATTTGAAATTATATGAGAAACATTTCGTGCCGGAAATGTTCTCCAAGAAAGAAGGAATTTTTCAAATAAGAATCTTAGAAGCAGAGATAAAAATAAAATATACACCTACGCCCATGGTGGAAAAACTATGCATTTTTTAAGAAGAAAGTATTCTGAAAAGGTTTTCCGAGGTGAGCGGTATGGGTCCACAAAATAATTTTTCAGTCGAGTTTTCAGAAGCTCAGATTTTGCTGCAAATACATCAGAAGCGGGAATTAACACTTACGCCCCTGGTGGCCAAACCATTCTTTACCAAAAATTAGAAATTATATGCAAAACATTTCCCATCAGGAGCTGTATCTGGCGCAGGAAGGATGTTTTAAGTCGGAGTTTTAGAAGCACAGATATCGGGGAAAACGCAATTTATCTTTACACCCCCCAGCTGAAAATCTATGAATTACTTGGGGGAAAAAAACTAAACTGTTCCTAAAATAGTCTTTGATATAAATGGCATCGAATGGGAAAATATTTTTTTCAATCGGATATTTAGAATCAAATATATGGGAAAAATGTATTTTGAATTCGATATCATCTGCATTTATGCCCTCTAAGGTCGAAATTGTGCATCGTAAAAAAGAAAAGCGGAATGCAAGGATCATCATGCTCACATTTTAAGTTTCTCAATGCAAAAAGAATTTTCAAATTGGACTAATAGTTGCAGAGATAGGCAGAGGACAAAGTGATAACATAAGTGCGATTTTCTTTTTACAAAAGTCGTGCTAAAAATACCTTTTGTATGTATAATGCCTCGTTGTGTTTCACCCTGTCTCCGTCACTGCTGTGAGGAGCAGAGCCTAATTTACACCTAGGCCCGCAAGGCCCGGGCCTAGGTAGTAGGGCCCCACATTTGGGAAGGGGGCCTCAGAATCGAATTGAAAAAAAATCTGATTTATATGGAGTCCATTTAATTTCAATGTGAGTAATGGGTAAGGGCAGGAAAATCGCAGTGCTTTTCATCTGAAACTTGCAGATGAAATATAAATGTGCTGTATTCCTATATACAGTCAAACTTCTATTTAACGGACTGCGATTTAACGAACTTCGCGATTTTACGTACATTTTTTATCGTCCGGACGGAACCGCATTGAAATTGATGATTGGCGTTTCCCCAATTTACCGACCACATTTCCTTAATTTAGCGATTTTTTTTTTTTTAAACCACCGAACTATGTTAGCCAGCATTTTCACGTCAGAAGTTAGCTAGAAAGAGAGCCTCGCGTAGCAAGAAAATTTTACGCATGCAGTTAACCAGCGTTTCAAAGAACACCATTTGCGACACAATTTGACGGAATCATAAATCAGTTTACTCTTCCTCCGACTATCAAGTCGTAAGCTTCTTACAGGAGGAAGCAAATGACCAACAAGTTCCAAAGGAGAGCAACGTTTTCTTGCATGAGTGGAAAGCAGGGAAAAAGAAAGGCGGTGTGGGGGAGGAAATCTAGAGTACCCTGGAGATTCTTGTTTTCAGCTACAGGCAGAACAATAGCTTTCTATGAAATCAGGAGACACACATTGTACGTACCCATTACTGAACCTCTGGAATTCTTCCCCAAATTGCGCTTCTTCTTTTCTTCTCAGTGTTAAAAATCTACAGCTCAAATTAAACACCAGAGCGTGTTTACGGATAAAGTTCTGATGAACATAGATAGCACTAGAAAAGTTAGAAGTGAAATTCGCTGATCACTGTAGTTTGCATAAGTGCATTTTGTGACAGCATTTAAAAAAAAAAAAAAAAATGAATGACTGCAGCAAAAAAAAAAAAAGGGGGGGGGGGAATATTTTCAATCAGTGTGTAACGTACCAGGAGATGTGACGTACCTGCCAGAAGGACGCACACGACATAAAGGCAGATACGAATCAGAATAAAATGTCCGCGTAGCTCAATTGGTAGAGCAACTTGTTCCGGAATAAGCGGCCTCGGGTTCGAATCCCGGCGTAGACCAGAAATGACGGAGAAATTTACGTCGTTATAATGGCGCCCGAACTATCCGGATGACCCGACCGTTCACAATCTCGCAATGGTGTGATGTTATTTCCACACCGCGAGATAGGAAAAATAAGAGCAGCACTTCGAAAAAATAACAAAAAAAAAAATAAGGGGAGATGATGTAACGTACCTGCCAGAAGGACGCACACGACATAAAGGCAGATACGAATCAGAATAAAATGTCCGCGTAGCTCAATTGGTAGAGCAACTTGTCCCGGAATAAGCGGCCTCGGGTTCGAATCCCGGCGTAGACCAGAAATGACGGAGAAATTTACGTCGTTATAAGTGAAACAACGGACATTTTGTCGCAGCTTGATGCGAATCCAGGATCAGACTGCTGTAGAGAAATTCGGAATTTCCAAGTCAACGTTGTGTACCATAGCGAAAAGTAGAAAAGAAATCGAAAGCTGTGCATCAAAGTGTGGATAATTTTCAAGTGAGGGATAATCTATGAAAGTATCGCCCCTGAGTGAGTTGGAAAACGCTCTTGTCACTTGGTTCCAACGAACACGGGCCAGTCGTGGGTTACCACAGCTTTATTAAAAAAAATTGCCTATTAGTGGATCACTTCTGAAGGAAAAAGCAGTTCATCTTGCCCAGCTACTTCAAATAAAGGAATTCACCACATCAAATGAAGGAATTCACCACATCAAATAGATGGATTGATCGTTTTAAGCAAAGACATAACATAGTGTATCTATAGAGTTCTATCCGGCGAAAGCAAAAGTGTTGATCCCGTGACGGCACAAACGTGGTAAAATGAACAGCTGCCACAAATTATTATTGAAGGGTACTTGCTGTGTGACATTTTTAATGATGATAAAACTGGACTGTTTTATAACCTGCAGCCAGATATAACACTGTGTTTTCGAAATTACACTTGCCATGGAGGAAAGAAGTCAAAAGACAGAATCACTGTCCTTCTGGCTGCCAATGCAGATGGATCGGGAAAATTGCAGCCATTAGTTATATAGAAAAAATCTGCTAAACCGCGCTGCTTCAAAAATGTGAAATGTTTGCACACCAAATATGAAGCACATAAAAAGCCGTGGGCTATTACAGCTTAATTCAAAAATTATGTAGAAGCCTTGTGTACTCAGATGCAGGCAAAAAAAAGAGAATACTCAATGCAGGCAAAAAAAGAGAAAAGTTATCTTACTGATCAGTGTGCTGCGCGTCCTCAGGTAAACAATCTGAAAAATTGACACATTGACATTTTTTCACACAGTGTGCATTCCTATTTTTTACGCTTGATTTTCGGCAGCTGTAATGCCATTAAAGGAAATGCAACCGCTCCTCCTGTCCGCCGGTAGCTACCAGAGGCGAGCTCGGGCTCAATTTTAAGCGCCCGAGCTCGAAGTATGTCAGCCCGAGCCCGAATTTTACATTGCGAGGCAGAGCCCGGGTCCGAATGAGCCCGAAAACTATGATTAACCTGTTTAGGCATTAAAAATAAATCTCCTCTTCCAGACTTCCACTCTTTCCTCCTCGTGCAATTAGCCGATGTCTTTCTCAACTGCGGAGTGGGGAAGGGACGTCTATCTATTTCTATAGTTTCTTCGACCATTCATTTCTTCCTGAAATACTTCGGGGGGCGGTCATCAGGAAAAATCGGGCGGCAAAACAATCTACGCTGTAGAATTGGCAGTGAGCTGCCGCGTGGAGGTAGGGGGCAAAATTTCGTCAGCATACTGTGTATAGTTCTTAAAGAAACTTTTCCTTCGCAGTAATTCATGGCCTATGGTATTTGTAACCCAAGCCCGAAATGAATAGCCCTGCAAAATTCCTACTCCCCTATCTAGACCCAGTTGCCGAAAAATTCTTTGTAAAAACTACAAAGTGTTAAAAAAAGTTTCGTGTACTAAATCATACAAAATCACATTAAAAGAAAAAGGAAGAAAATTCTCTCCCTCTCTCAGAGCCCGAGCACGAACTCCAATAAGTATTATGCAGCCCGAGACCAGGCTCGGGCTGCATAATATTAAAAAAAAAAAAAAAAAAAAAAAAAAAAGGTGGAGATGATGTGACGTACTACAGAGGTGAAAACATTTGTCAAGACGACAAAATCTGCTGCGAGACATTCTGTCAGCGTAGCTCAGTTGGAAGAGCGACTTACTCCGGAGTGAGGGCACACTAGTTCGATGCCGTAGCGGACATACTTGTGTTTTCACATCTTAGAATTATGCACGGTGCTTGAAGAATTGACAGAGCTCTACAGTTTCTTTTGTTTTTTGTTTTTCAGATAGCACAAAAAAACCTATAAAAAACTGACTAGTGAAAATTTTTTCGGTTTTAATTTTTTCTGTTTTAATCCCCTCCCTAGGAGGAGGGGGATTAAAAAAATTATGTTTTAATCCCCCTAGGGAGAGCGACTTACAAACTTTTCAATCACCCTCCCCCTAGGGTGGGGGGATTAAAACAGAACTGAACTGGTATCCATTTTTCAACCATGCAATTTTACATTTTCTTGCTAACACTGAATCATGAGATACACACTTCAATACTCATAGCCTCACTTCCCCTAATCCATTTTCCCTAATTCCCGTTTGCCCTAATCACGTTTACCCCAAATCGCTTTTACCCGAATTCCCATTTCCCCTAAACACGTTTACCCCAATGGCGTTTTCCCGAATTCCCATTTCCCCTAATTTCGTTTGCCCTAATCCCCATTTGCCCTAAACGCGTTTACCCCAATGGCGTTTCCCCGAAATCGCTTTTACCTGAATTCTTATTCCCCCTAATCTCGTTTCCCCTAAATCTCGTTTTCCCTAATTCACGCTTACCCTAAACACGTTTACCCTAATGGCGTTTCCCCGAAATCGCTTTTACCCGAATTCCCATTTCCCCTAATTTCGTTTGCCCTAACCTCGTTTCCCTAAATCTCATTTTCCCTAATTCACGTTTGCCCTAAACACGTTTACCACAATGGCGTTTCCCCGAAATCGCTTTTACCCGAATTCCCATTTCCCCTAATTTCGTTTGCCCTAATCTCGTTTCCCCTATTTCACGTTTGCCCGTATCAAGTTTTTCCTAATTCGCGTTTGCCCTAATTCATGTTTGTCCTAATTTTTATGAACAGAAATAAAACAGTGGTTTTTGATATCTCAAGAGAATTATTCTTTCCTTTCTTTTTGATGAAGTCGATAACCATGCCAACAAAAGTGTAAAGAACTGCACATGGTGAAGACCATTATATGGTTAGTCCTTAACGCAGCCATTGTATCCGTAACGACCCCCCCAGCTGCCTTCCCTCACAGATAAAGTACTACATCGCATTAAACTTTTATTAAAGCAAGAAATAGTATTGAAAAGCATTCGCTAGAATTGTGAACGCAGAAGGCGCACTTTTAAAGAGTTCTTAGCGTACTAGACCCCTCCCCTCTCCCCACCGTACGAGACTAAGCATGAGCCGGGGAAATGCCTTTTGCTAATTGAGTTCCCCCTTTGTCCAGTTTGAATGTTTTCCCGATTAGCACCATCACTGATTGGGTGTAGGAGAACTAGCCATCGGTAAACTGGCCACAAAAATTCTAACAGCCCGTATAAAAATTGCGTTTTCGACCGCTTCGTGGCCACGTTCGCGGATGTTGGTTATCTGAATCACATCAAGTTTCCGTAATTTCGTCTTTTCTTAATTGCCATTATTAATGTAATTCTTTATAAAAAAATATTTATGATCTACAACTGTACAAAAGATTTCAGGATTTACAAACTGCAAGTCTGCAATTAATTATCTGAGGGCATGTGCTGCCTCACGAAACCTTTCGGGGGGAGGGGGAGGCAACACCAAAACTATAAGGTATAAAGAATTTCTGGTCCGATCGGGAGATTTTCAGCATTTACAACCTACAAGTCAACAAATTAATCTGGGGGGGGGGGGGCATGTGCTGCTTGAAGAAAACTGTCGGGGGGGGGGGGGCACGCGTACAATGTTAAGTTAAACGAAATTTGTTTTGGATTTTATGGATTTTTACACTGCCTGAAAATAAACATCTTTCCTTTTCTTTCTGTTGAACTAGAAATCCAAAAAGGATAAAGACAATTTTTTGTAATTTAAAAAATAAAATACAATGCTCCCTTTTCCATTCCTGAGAACTTACAGCGCCAATAAGGTGCACAAAACCCTCTTTTCACATTTTTACTGTCTGTAGCAGTGGCTTTACGCTGAAAGATCGTTTTGCAAACTTAAAATTATGAAAAGTTACTTCTGATTAAATGTGAAACAGGAACGCCTTTTATTGTTTCCTTAGTATTTAAAACAAAATTGCTACAGACTTAGACAATTTGGACATTGTTACAAAGTTTGTGACAAAAAGAAAAAAAAAGCTACAAAAGTTAATTTTACCTGAAACTACGCTTGTTTGTGTGCTTTCTTAAAGCTTTAGTTTTTAATTTATAGGAAAAATAATTTCATTTATAATTTCATTTAATACGTAAACCAATTATTTCGAATTCTACTTTTAGTTTTATACAATTTATTTGAATATGTAACAATAGAAGATATTTTTTGGTTAGAATAGTTCAAGACACGCCCGTCATGTTCAATGCTATATATATACATATATACACACGGAAAACATCAAGACTGCAAATTTCTTAAATAAATACTGAATAGCAAGACCAAACATTACTGACCACTGGGATAAGAGAGGGCTATAGAGCAATGGTGTATATATATATCCTCTTCTTATCTCTCCTGGTTACACCAAGCATGCACCTCTCCATGCTGCTTTGAGTTGTCTGTAGTCTTTGTATGTCTCTTTTAGTTAAGGTCCACGTCTCTGCACCATCGATTGATGGAGAAAAGCTGGAGATAACAGACACGTACGTTTATCTCGGACAGCAGATATCAAGTGAGGGTCACATCGATGAAGAAATTAATCGGCGTACAAAACTTGCCTGGAGAGCTTTTGGAAGAAACAGCATAATTTTCAAGAGCAATATGCCATTATGTCTTAAAAGAAAAGTGTTTGATCAATGCATCCTTCCAGTGCTTACGTATGGTGCAGAGACGTGGACT
Organism: Macrothele yani; assembly: GCA_039090855.1. Classification (NCBI taxonomy): domain Eukaryota; kingdom Metazoa; phylum Arthropoda; class Arachnida; order Araneae; family Macrothelidae; genus Macrothele; species Macrothele yani. Next base: position 154,206,702 of record CM076996.1, read on the forward strand.
TTAACTAAAAGAGACATACAAAGGCTGCAAACTACTCAAAGCAGCATGGAGAGGTGCATGCTTGGTGTAACCAGGAGAGATAAGAAGAGGAACTCGTGGATCCGAAAAATGACAAGAGTGGAAGACATCATGATCAGAGTTAAAATCCCTGAAATGGCAATGGGCTGGACATACTGCCAGAAGGACAGACCATCGATGGACAGCCGAAATTTTAGATTGGATTCCAAGGGACAGGAAAAGACCCAGAAGAAGACCACATGGGAGATGGGTGGATGAAATTCGAAAGTATGCGGGAGTGACATGGAGGAGACTGGCACAAGACAGACCGTTGTGGAGGAAACTTGGGGAGATCTTCGTCCAGCAGTGGATTGATAATGGTTGACAATTATGATGATGATACATTGTATATGTAAGGGATAAAGATTAATGGAGATTATATAACTCACCTTCGTTTTGCTGATGACGTAGTTATTTTTGCAACTACCCCATCAGAGCTGCAGAGTATGACCCAGGAACTTGTTGACAAGAGTAAAAAAGTTGGATTAAAAATGAACTTTCAGAAGACAAAAGTGATGTACAATGCTTTTACAAAAACTGAAAATTTACAGATTGATAAGGAAAATCTGGAAATAACCATTGCCTACATTTATTTTGGACAGCAGATCCCAGTGAGAGTCACATTGATGAAGAAATTAATCGGCGTATAACACTTGCCTGGAGAGCTTTTGGAAAAAACAGTATAATTTTCAAGAGCAATATGCCATTATGTCTTAAAAGAAACGTGTTTGATCAATACATCCTACCAGTGCTTTCATATGGTGCAGAGACGTGGACCTTAACTAAAAGAGACATACAAAGACTGCAGACAACTCAAAGCAGCATGGAGAGGTGCATGCTTGGTGTAACCAGGAGAGATAAGAAGAGGAACTCGTGGATCAGAAAAATGACAAGAGTGGAAGATATCATGATCAGAGTAAAATACCTGAAATGGCAAGGGGCTGGACATATTGCCAGAAGGACAGACCATCGATGGATAGCCGAAATTTTAGACTGGATTCCAAGGGACAGGAAAAGACCCAGAAGAAGACCACATTGGAGATGGGTGAAAGAAATTCGAAAGCGTGCGGGAGTGAGATGGTGGATACTGGGGCAAGACAGATCGTAGTGGAAGAAACTTGGTGAGATCTTCATTCATCCAGCAGTAGATTGATATTGGTTGATGATGATGATTAAATACACATATATTTTCCTGAATTTGACGATAAAAAATTACATACAACGATTTTTTTCCTGAATTTGAAGATAAATCCGATATTTTTCCCTGAATTTTGGCGATAAAAAAAACGCCCTATTTCGCTCAACGAAAATCAGAACAAACATGAATTACGGAAAACATGAATTGGGGAAAACGCGAATGAAGGCAAAGGAGAATTAGAACAAACTTGATACAGTAAACGTTTTTAGGGGAAACTTTGATACGGACAAACGTGTTTAGGGCAAACGTGAATTGGGGGAAACGAGATTTAGGGGAACCGAGATTAGGGGAAATGAAATTAGGGGAAATGGGAATTCGGGTAAAGGCAATTTCGGGGAAACGCCATTGGGGTAAACGTGTTTAGGGCAAACGTGAATTAGGGGAAACGGGATTAGGGCAAACGAAATTAGGGGAAATGGGAATTCGGGGAAATGCCATTGGGGTAAACGTGTTTAGGGCAAATGTGAATTAGGGGAAACGAAATTAGGGGAAATGGGAATTCGGGTAAAAGCGATTTCGGGGAAACGCCATTGGGGTAAACGTGTTTAGGGCAAATGTGAATTAGGGGAAACGAGTTCAGGGGAAACGAAATTAGGGGAAATGGGAATTCGCGTAAAAGCGATTTCGGGGAAACGCCATTGAGGTAAACGCGTTTAGGGCAAACGGGTGTTCACCCTTCAATATGGTGGGGACATTTTTATGGCTTCCTCATCATACTTTAGGAATGTTTTCTCCTGGGTATTTTTATTCGGCCAGCCATAATGAAATCTTATAAATGCGCCACTAATACTGGGGCCCCGAAATACCGTCCAGCCCCCGGTCTCTTGTCTCCTAAAATGCGCTCTGGGCAACTGCTTATAGCCCTATGAGTTGTTCATTGTGATCGTGAAACCCTAAAAAAAAAAAAAAACACAAAAAAAAAAAAAACGGTTGCCACTCAGCCTTCATACTTATATATTTTTTCTCTTCTGATATTCCACTGAGCAGTGCAGTCTTAACCCAAAGAGAAGTCACCTGTTATACCTTTTATTTAAGGGCTACCACTTAGACAAAAGAGTTCACATTCTCTTTATACTAGAGACCAATAACATGAGTTAAAAGCATAAGATTTCTAGATTTTGTCTTAGACTTTTTAGTGATTTAGCATCATATACTTTTCTTGGTGCATCTCCTTTGTCATGTAAATTAAAAAACAGGTTTACTGCCAAGTTTTTGGTTCATGATAGTTAAAGTCTAAAATGATGAAAACCCAATAAATTTTTCATGTTTTTTTTGAGAAGTATATATTTAATGAGTTAGTATGTAAACCAGAAAAGCAGTCTAGTCATACAAAATACGCGCAAAATGGAAAGTTTGAGTCGTCCTAGCCAGAAAAACATACTTTGGAAAATTATAACATGTTTACGTAACATATGCTATTTTGCGTATATTTATAATCTTTTTGTTGTTTTTATTTGGGGGTTTAATTGACCACCGTGAGCAGCTGGACTGGCTATAAGCAATCGCCCTTCCCTAATTTAGGGTCATTTATTTCAGGGAAAGGAGAGAGCTATTGCCGTAAGCGGACACAATTGGTTCATGCCTCACCGAGATTCGAACCCGGACCCATCTCGGGCGAATAGTCAGAATCCAGCGCTAACGGGGCGGCTCTTTTTTGCTTATATTATACTGTTGCATACGTTTATCATGTGCTTATCTCTATTTTCCGCGACTAGAACAACAGATCCAGCTTACCATAATTTTTCAGTGGGCAGCAATGTTTTCACGAGAACTGATTCGTTCTTCCCCATTTTTCCAGTCTGAAAACCCATGATTTACAAATTACAAGAGTACCTTAGTGAAGGTTTTGTGAACAACTGATAGGAGCAGATGTGCCTATATAGTTTCTGAGGTCCTGCATACCCCCTGTTTTACGTAGTAGGGTGTATGTTCCAGTCATCAGGAATCTTCCCTTCATTGAGGCATCTAGTGAAAACTTGGGCTAGTATAGTTTCCATTTCTCTGCTGGTTTCATGTACAAATGTACAATACACAGGGCTGTAGTGAAGGGTATACGGCGGTATACGCCGTATAAAAAAGCAGAGGGTATACGCCGTATACCCTCTGCTTTTTTTGACAGAGTAGCGTATACCTCCAAAATTTGTTATATGCAATACTTTTGTTTAATACTGATATTTCTATAAAATAAATTTATACTTTATAACACGTATATATGATTTTCGAAGTAACTGGCATTTTTAAATAACAGTCGGCAAAAAAAAAAAAACCCGAACTGCGGCAGTGATTTTTCAGAGCTTTTTTACACGAACGGTGATTTTCTGCAGTCCGAGGGACAAAACCATTTTCCTTTCTCTGGCACGAAAGAGAAATGTAAACAAAACTGATCTGCTAATCGCTGGGGGAATGCCTCTGTACTCTTGTGTGTTGTGTTTTTTATTCAGTCTTGTATTTTACCACGGTATGAAACGGTGGCTAGATACAGAGACTGATTTGGATGAAGACTATTTAAAAAGAAATTGGATCGCAATTGCCACTGATGGTGCCAGTGTCATGACAGGCAGCCATTCAGGTGTGGTAAATCGACTTAGACAAAAGTATCCGAATCTTTTCACCTGGCACTGTCTTAATCATATACTAGAACTGTCTATATCCGACGTTATAAAAAATGTGCACGGAATAAACCTCTTTAAATCGTTTTTGGACAAGCTGTACAGTTCGTACAGCCAATCCCCAAAAAATTTTCGTGCTCTTCAGAACGCTTGCGGTGAATTAGGATTGAAATTAAAAAAAGTAGGGCGAGTTCTTGGAACGCGCTGGGTTTCAAGTAGTTTCAGCACAGTGAAGGCCGTATTGGGAATAATATGAAGCTTTACACCGCCATTTCCAAATGTCATCTGAAGATCAGAACTTGAAATCTACTTTTATGAGCTTAAAGAAAAGGCTTGAAAGTTCCGAATTTCTTTTGGATTTAGGACTTATGTATGACATTCTTCAAAAATTGTCAATGTTATCAACAGAACTTCAATCTCGAACAACATCGCCGCCAAGAGCTGAACATCTAATAAAAAGAACCATACGAGTTATAGAGAGAGAGCTTCGGAGAAAATCCTGGGGGAAAAAACTCATTTAGCATTAGCAGTGAACGAAATCGTTCTTGGACAAGCTAGTATACCCTCTGCTGATTTTACGAATTATTATTTAAAAATATCCCATTGATTCCTAACAACAATTTGTACCTATTAACCGAAACCAGTTTATTCAAAGCACGATTGACAAGATGAAATCAAGACTGTGTTCAGATTCAAACTGTGAAAATGTACAACTTCTTAATGATATTTCTTCATTAGAGCAAATAAATATTAAAACAGACGACGTGCGCTATGGAGAACTAGAAACCAGGCGGATCTGTAGACGTTTTAATGCTGATGAAATGCAAGCTATTCAGGGATTGAGATAATATACTGAAAACGTCCAAATTATACCAGAAAACTATGAAACCGAGTTGAAACCCTCTTAAGAACGATTTCAACTCTGCCTGGTTCGACAGCTGAATGCGAACGAGGACTCAGTTTAATGAACAACATTATAACCGATCTGAGAGCATCTTTGTTAATCTCCAATGTATCTAACCTGATGTTCATACATTGAAATGGACCGCCCATTGAACGATTTAATAAAAAAAAATATGTAAGATCTTGGTTGATGAATCATCATTCAGCAACTGATAGTAGATCAAGAGTTTCTTTTAGAGAAGAACAGTGTTGTAAGGACTTATCTCGTCAGGCTATATGGGATATATTTCAGTAATCTTGTGCATGGTCTTCAACATGTCATCATTGACAGGACAGAGGAGAAGATACTTTATTCATATCGGTAAGTGAGCTCAAAGTCATAATTGCTTTTTTTTATTATCCATGTAGTATAACCTTTTTTTATCCATGTAGTATAAAGGGATGTAAGGTCAGGTGATCCGTAACATCACAGCCTCTCCTTGACAAATGTCAACCCCGCCTTCTCGTGGTGCATCCTGTTCCCACTAAAGGGGCTCTGACGACCGCCAATAGCGGTATAACTATACCATCGGGATTTGAGGAAATGCTATCCCACACTCACCAACCCGCTTGAGGAACTACAAAGGATCGTGGTGAGTTATGGCCAAACCCCTCCAAAATGACTCCACAACTTAAATCTTGGCCCTCAGTCTCCGGCAGCTGAAATGTACCTGGCCAAGGCAGCGGCCAATGCAACATGAAGGCAGAGGGTGCTAAGAATCCCCGGAGAACCGGACTAGGATGCCATCTGATGCTGACCTTGGCTACGTATAATAGACGCTCCCTATCTTCTGATTCAAGGCTTCTTGAATTGGAAGAGGAACTACAAAGGATCAATTGGGACATCATCGGGCTAAGTGAGGTAAGGAGAAAAGGAGATCTCATTGAACTGAAAAGTGGACATCTCTTCTACTATCGTGGGACAGATACTGGCAGAACTAGTGGTGTTGGGTTTATAATAAACAAGAAACTGAAGGATAAAGTTGTAGAAGTTGAAAGTTTCTCTGACAGAGTTGCACGACTCGTTATCCAACTCTCGAGAAGATACCAGGCTCAGATAATTCAAACTTATGCACCCACCACAAGTCATCATGAAGAAGAAATTGAAGAATTTTATGAGGAAATTCGTCATCTAAATAATAAAGGTAAGCAGCATTTGAAGATAATTATGGGAGATTTCAATGCAAAAATAAGGACCCGGCAACAGAACGAAACTTCAGTAGGTAAATTCGGTCACGGCAACAGAAACCAGCGTGGAAATACTCTCGTTGAGTTTGCAGAGGCAGAAGGATTTTTCATCTTGAACAACTTTTTCAAGAAAAAGCCACACAGGAAATGGACATGGAGACATCCAAATGGAACGACAAGTGAGATTGATTTTATTATGTGTAACAAAAAATTCGTCATAGAAGATTGCAGTGTGCTAAACAAGTTCAACACAGGTAGTGACCATAGATTGGTGAGATGTAAGATGCATCTCATCACTAAACTTGAACGTGGCAAGCTCATAAGACAAACAAAATGTATTGACATAACCAACCTTAAAAAACACCATAATACCTTCAAGGTGGAACTGAAGAACAGATTCTCTGCTTTAGAAGGCCTAACATCGGATGAAGTGGATATTTCTGAAGATAACAGAAAAGTAACCAAAGCTCTTATGGAAACAGCAACAAAATTAGCTGGGTCTAAGAACAAGTTGCATGTGAACAAATTATCAGGAAAAACCAAAATGTTGATGTAAAAAAGAAGATAGATGAGGACAACTAAAGAAGATGCGACTTCCAAAGTGGAATATATGGTTCTGTAACAAGAAATAGAGGCGAAATTTTGACAAGAGTGAAAGATTTCTACTCCAAATTATATGAAAGGGATGATACATGTACTCCAGACATCATGAAAGGTACCAGTACCAGAGTTCTTCCAGTCCTCCCAGCAGAAGTTGCAAATGCAATCAAGAACATGAAGCGAGGAAAAGCTCCAGGAGAAGATGGAATTACTGTAGACATCATACAAGAAGCAAGTGGAGAAATCGAAACAGTACTCCCCCAAATTTTCACTCGATGCCTTAATGAAGGGAAGATTCCTGAGGATTGGAACAACGCTACAATGATCTTGCTACATAAAAAAGGTGACATTGAGGATCTCAGGAACTACAGACCTATCAGCCTCCTATCAGTGGTTTATAAAATCTTCACTAAAGTTCTTTCACACCGCTTGAAGGTAACACCGGACATGGCTCAACCGAGAGAACAAGCTGGATTCAGGAGTGGCTACAGCACAATAGATCGTATCCACGTACTGGGAGAACTAATTGAAAGAGCGAGAGAATATGAACTTCCATTGTGCATGGCTTTTATCGATTATGAAAAAGCCTTTGATTCGGTGAAACCATCAGCAGTTACAATAGCTCTGAAATCCTGCGGTATTGAAGATGCATACATTAATATTATTAATAACATCTATGAAAATGCAAGTGCAAAGATTCGGCTGTTTGAGAATACAGCACACATAAAAGTTGGAAAGGGAGTGAGACAAGGTGACACCATATCTCCGAAGCTCTTTAATGCCACATTGGAGGGTGTTTTTCAGTCGCTGAGCTGGGAAAACAAGGGGATAAAGATTAATGGAGATTATCTAACCCACCTTCGTTTTGCTGATGACGTAGTCATTTTTGCAACTACCCCATCAGAGCTGCAGAGTATGTTCCAGGAACTTGCTGACAAGAGTAAAGAAGTGGGATTAAAAATGAACTTTCAGAAGACAAAAGTGATGTTCAATGCTTTTTCAAGAAATGAAGATTTATCGATTGATGGAGAAAAGCTGGAGATAACAGACACGTACGTTTATCTTGGACAGCAGATATCAAGTGAGGGTCACATTGATGAAAAAATTAATCGGCGTACAAAACTTGCCTGGAGAGCTTTTGGAAGAAACAGCATAATTTTCAAGAGCAATATGCCAGTATGTCTTAAAAGAAAAGTGTTTGATCAATGCATCCTTCCAGTGCTTACATATGGTGCAGAGACGTGGACTTTAACTAAAAGAGACATACAAAGGCTGCAGACAACTCAAAGCAGCATGGAGAGGTGCATGCTTGGTGTAACCAGGAGAGATAAGAAGAGGAACTCGTGGATCCGAAAAATGACAAGAGTGGAAGACATCATGATCAGAGTTAAATCCCTGAAATGGCAATGGGCTGGACATACTGCCAGAAGGACAGATCATCGATGGACAGCCGAAATTTTAGATTGGATTCCAAGGGACAGGAAAAGACCCAGAAGAAGACCACATGGGAGATGGGTGGATGAAATTCGAAAGTATGCAGGGGTGACATGGAGGAGACTGGCACAAGACAGACCGTTGTGGAGGAAACTTGGGGAGACCTTCGTCCAGCAGTGGATTGATAATGGTTGACAATGATGATGAGTATAACCTCTGATTGTTTTTAGAATTTGCACGTAGTATATACCCTCTGCTGATTTTACAACTACAGCACTGACAATGCGTATTATAGATAGATACACTGTGCATTATTTGTGTAGCGGCATGCCTCCTGGGCCCAAGGCTATCCATCTTAATCCGGCGGGCCGCGGGTGGCATAGTGGTCAACGTTCATGACTACCACGGAGGAACCTCAGGTTCGATCCCGGGCAGGTAAGAACGCTCGAACCACTAAATATCTGCCGTGCGTCGGATGGGCACATTAAGCTGTCGGACCCCGGGTACTGGTCCCCCGGTAATAAATAAGAGCGTCTTTCTCCCCTTTTCTACCTCGCTTCCGTGTCCCTTTTTTATCGGGCACTCTAGCCCAAATTTCCTAGCTTCCAATTTCTAAGGGTTGTTTAAGACCTGGGGTCAGACACTTCCTTCCTAAAATCTTCTACATTTGATCTGATCTGATTTGATCTTAATCCGGCTCTAATAGCAACATCTCTACAGTTGTCTTCCACGTGGCAGAAAATTGAAAATTTCTTAATCAAGGACAAATACAAAAAAATTAATTAACTGCTAAGCACACAAGCTATGACCCTCTTTTATTAAAGAGCTGCTGACAGCGGCTGCAAAAAAAAAAAAAAAGTAATTTTCCAGAGATAAACAGATCAGAGTGGTGCTTTACAGACTTAGTGATGCAGTTTCATTTCGATGTCTTGAAAAGTGTAAGGTTATTTAGAAAATAGAGGCATTAGTTTAGATTAGAATTCATTGTATTTTTCCTAGAGAAAAATCTTCTCAAAATAAAAGTCGTAAGCATGAATTTAAAAAGCTACAGTTTTTCTTATACACTGCAGCTAACAGATTACTGGTCTTTTCAGAAATTCCACCGTATTTAGATTCTAAAGAAAAATCGTTTTCAGTTTCGCTTCAAGTCATAAGAAAAATGTCCTATCCTGGCTTTCAAAGAAATAAAAACGTCTTTTCATAATTTCTTCAGGGGGATTTCTTCCGCAAATAGCAAATCACCAATAAAAGGAGAAAGAAAAAAGAAAATGTAGGCGGAGTGACTCTCGGAAGCTGAAGGCAAAGATTATTCCCAAGCCTTCTCTTCCCCAAACCGGCAAATGGATTCCTCCCTCCCAAACTCTCCCCTCCCCACTCAGAACTAGCGGACGCCCGACAGTCCGACGTCGAGGCTCGGGTTACATGCGGTGTAGAGTTACGGTACGGCTCAGCCCCCGTCCCCAACGAACTCAATCACGGTTCCCCAAACCTTCTCTCCCGCCTCGCAAACATTGCAGGGGTAACTAGCTGTTTTCTCGAAGAGCCCCGTCGCTCCCGAGTACCGTTCTCTGTGTTCGAAACGACTTCCCTCCCCCATTCTACTTGAGCACTCCGACCCTTGATAAACATGCCAGTTAGTGGCTTTCAATTATCATCCCTTACTCCCCCATGAGAGCAGCTCCTCGGACCTTTCAGAAGGAGTTATATCTCCGGCGTTCACCACCCCACTCACTGCCCAATCGAAGTACTCTCCCCCAATTTATAATAACAACCACGTGTGCCTTATTAAGCACGCGTTTGAACCTATTGCTCCTCGGAGATTATTCGCAATCCCATTTACAGGACGCCTTTCTTCAAAGATTAAAAGGCCGGATGACAGAGCTGTGGGGGATAGGAACTGGTGTGATGACCATTTTCTCACACCGTATTTCTTTAATGAACCACGCGTTTAGCATACAATCTTTTATTTCCAACGCAGAAATAAGCAATCTGCTGTGACAGAGTGGCGACAGAATTTGGCGAATACAATCGCGGAGCTTAATTTAAATGAGGTGAGACCAATTCATTTGATCAAATGATTCAAAAAAATCTTTTGAAAATGAATGTTCTAATCAATCGAGAGGAAAACAAAATAAAAGTGGGGCTTTCATGCCTTGACGGTTTGGATTAAAGTGACTTTCTCAGACCGCCTGAGGGTTTTAACATCTCCAGCCTAAGATTTTCTTAGTCCCCCAACAGGGGATCCATGTCATGAACGTCGCTAGACGTTGTCACTTACTCCCCCCCCCCCAATTTATAATAACAACCAAGTGTGTCGTATTAACGGACTGGAACTATTTTCCGTTTTATACTGTACAGGTGCATCCACGGAAGCCACTGAAATGTAAACATTTGAATTTTTTGTCATGCTAATAAAAGATTTTACATTGTGACGTTCTTTAAAAGTAAAGCCCTTGTCGATATGATGAAGTTGTAGTGATACATTGTCGGTGTAGTATAGTCAATTGGAGCAACTCACTCCGGGCAATGAGACCCGGATTCGATCCCCGACAAATTTCTGTTTTCACATGATAAGTGATTACTTAAGAGAACGTACAGTTCGTAGTATCTTAATCAACTAAAAATCACAAACTTCTACTTTTTTTAAATAATCCAACATTAATTTCTGTGTAGTAGCAATCACAATATGACGCCGAGTAAGAGCGCGTGCACTCCTCATTAACTGAAACAATTGAGTTACCTCGTAGAAGTGCAAAATCTCAAATATCCCGAATATTTTGAAATGCCTTATGTTGATAATTTTCGTATCCAATTACTAAACTTTTCACTTTGACGTCTGCCGCTTCACCATAAATTTCTTTGAACGAAATGTGCCTTTTTCGAAAACTCTAGCCGTCCTTTTGAAGAATGGAACTCTTTTCCGCTTTGGGAACATCTGTTGCTCGTGTTTGCGGTGTTAAATACACAATGAAGGAGTTGTTGCGGCATCAATGTTAAACACAAGTTTGAAGGTGTACAATGATAAAATTAACAATAAGATTTTTAAAAATACATTTTTTATTAACACATCTGTAAAAACCTTGAACTGGCGTTAAATTGCAGAAATTGTTCTTCTAAGTTATAATTTCAAAATGACGGTCTAGTTAATGTACTCCTTGTATATATGGCTATACAAGAAAGTACAGCGTTGTGATTCCCCCTTACTCGCGTGGGGAGATACGGGTGCCGCCCATTGAATGTTAAAGTAAATCTATTATAATTCTCAAAACTGAGCCTACTTCTGATCTTCGTGATGTACTTTGAAATAATTTTCAACATAAAACCAAAAATGTCTTTGTTAAACCAGTTCAACAACTAACAAATTTAATATTAAAGTTCAATAAACACGTGCAAAAACACAAATTCATTCTTGTGTGGGTGCGACCGTAGTTAAAACGTAAATTTCTATTTAACATTTAAGCACAATTATCTTCATTTACTTCTGTTTGCATACTTCTGTTTGCACATTTAAACCTGAATCAACTGTAATCTTATTAATCACAAGAAAATCACAAAAGAATTATTATTACAACAATTAAAATTCATCCGTTAACTTCATTGTTCCACTTCTCCACTCCATTAACAACCCTACATAAATCTGTTCTAACTTTGATACAATCCTCTTATCTCATACTCCTTCTTAAACATGGGATTTAAAAATAAACTTCCGTAATCTTCACTTTTATTTCTGATCTCTACAGAAGACACATATTAAACTAACTAACTGGGATTTGTCAACGTTTGACGAAATAAACCCACACTCCAACTATTTCGTTAAGATGACAGAATTATGAAGCAGGTGCATGCACTAAAAAAAGGGGGAATCAGTTTCCTTGATCACTAAATAAAAAGGGGTCGTCAATTTCCTTGGGGTTCCTTGATCATCCTGGGCGCTGTCTTTCTCTGTTCTGTGTTGGAATGTTCCACTACTCATCCTTTTCATCACCACTTGTCCACTCTCGCAACCTCAAAAATAGCTCTTGTTAGAACCTCCTATTTACTCCGGATCCACTTGAAGACTGACCATGCTCATCCAGGCAACTTCGGTCCCACTTGAAGACCGCCCATGCTAGGACATCCGGACAACTCAGGTTCCACTTGAAGACTGCCCAGCTCGACTGTCCTCCGTTTTTCTCTTCAAATTCGGAGGAGGGCTCTAAAAATTCGTTATTCTATTCGATTGGCTATCGGTATCAAAAACATTTCAATCATTAGGTCTTCTCCTTGTTTTTAAGCAAAAACTGCTTTCTTATCCCTTAACCCTGGCTTGACCACTGCCCTGAGACGCCTTCGGTTTTTCGGCACGACGTTCAAAGGGGCAAAGCGCCATCAATGCTATAAGTCTATTCACCTAAGAATAGCTGTGGCGAGGGATTAACTTCAGCGACCGGATGCGGAGACACCACCCTGCCTGAATCGCGCTGGCTAAACTGAAATCCTTTTCATTTGCTAAAAGCAATATTAGCCATGCTTCATCCGCAAGAGGAAGTACCACTGGATTCAAACACAGCCAGCCCTGTGAACTTACCCATGTTTCCCCAACAAAGAAATGTCCTTTGTTTCTTGGTCCCAAAGAAACAAAAGAACATTTTTTTTTTTTTTTGTTTCTTGGTTGTGCAAAATTTATTGAAATAATGTTTGCATACAACAGCGGCATAGGGCCCGGAACTACACTAACAAACCATTCCCAGATAGTCTTATTCCACCGACTACCCCTGCCTCTTCATTTCCAATTTTCCACTTCGTTATCTTTACGCCAAAGCTTTGTTATCTCGTCTTTTCGCTTTAAAATATCACAAATTTGTATTTTTCTGGCACTGAAATTCTCTGCCAAATGACTTTCTTTTCCATGCATTTCAACAACTTAGCTTTTGTATCCAAATAGGGAACGTTATTCTTTGGCGCCATGGTAAGAGGCAAGCAAACGAACGCAACTCACAAGTAAAGGTTACTGCAAGGGCGGATCGGGGGGGGGGGGGGCTCCACTCAGGACTAAAGAAAAGCTTCGATTTGTTAGCACTAAATTAATAGTGTAAGAAATTGAATAATTTTTCGTGAAAGAAAGTATCACTTAAAAGTATATTACTTTCCTTAATTAATTGGAAGAATTTATAGACATACTTAGAACACTTTCATTTTGAGGAAAAATATCAGAAAGGTTCCCAGTTATTCCCCACACTTGCGCCCCCTCCCCTCACGAAAATCCTGGATCCGGCCCTGAAAGGTTGTGAATGATCATCTCAATGAATAAATATTAAGCAGGGTTGCCACTCATATCGGTTTTAAAAATTCCCCCAGTTTTCCAGGTTTTTCAGAAGATAATTTCACGGGAACTTTCAGGTAAAATTTGCAGATAATGATTTTCAGGAGCTACAGTACATTCCAGAACTTCCTTTTTAACAATTTTTTTTTATTAACTAAGAAATCAGGTCATACAAGGGGCTTCATACAGGAAAGGTACCATCGGTTTCGGAGTCTGGAACTTTTTAAGAAATTATTCTAACATTGACGCAACAAATGAAAAAATTCCAACTTTGCTAAAATAAGTTTATCCATGCAAGCTTTTTCAACTTGATCACAAGTAAAGGTATTAGGTAGCGATCAAATACTATCTGTGTACTTTTTAACGTCTGGGAAGACCTGAACAGCTCGCTGAGAAACAACTGCATTCCACCCATCTGACCTGGCAAAACTTCAGAGGAAATGTAGAACTTTTCAGTAATGGCAAAATAATCAGCACGCCTATGCATTAAAATGGTATTTAACAACAATACTGGGCAGAAGAAACATTGCGAGAAAAATAAATTAGGATTATGGGGATAAATCTTCACTCCGTTTAACTTCCGTTTTCGAAGGTTTTGAAACATGAAATACTGTCCCCCAGACGGAAAAGACCCCCCCCCTCCCATTTTTTTTTTTTTCAGTTTTGCATCGATCTTAAGAATAACCCTTATTATTATTATTATTATTATTATTATTATTATTATTATTATTATTATTATTATGCGGAAACAAAAGACGACGTGATGACGGAGAAAGCGGAATTCCGCGAATCCACAAAATAATATCACATATGAGTAAGCAGTGACTAAGAAATGGAAAAACACGAATTTTATGGAAAATTAAAGTGAAAAATCAATACTGCGTTGCTCACTCTGAAAAGTGAAACAATTTTACAGGGAACGGAAACGGCGCGGATTCCACCGCGGACATATTAAGTACCGATCTAGAAATTTAATTTCGTTTAATAAAAGGAGGGGCGAAAACGATTGGTCTCTATTGATTAGTTTTGAAGAAGTATGTATTAAAAATAGGGAAACATGCATTTCATTAGAAAAAAATCTTCAAAAATACGAGGTCGCTCCTTTTCACCATTACCGAAGATACGAAAAACGAGGAACATGATCAGAAAACATCAGAAATAAAAATATAATCAGGCATAGGAAAAAAGAAAAAAAAAGGGAAACTTGGACGGAAAAATTTATTATGCGGAAACAACAGACGACGTGACTTCTCAACACGCAAGAAATATTTCCGAAAATGTTTAACAAGTGTTAGAATCTTGAAAATAAACTTTTCACAGATGTTTAATAATGTTATTTCACTGAGATTTTCGATTTCCATAGAATACTCGACGTTTTCCGTTGTCCGTAGCGGACCGACGATTTCCATAGGATACTCGATGTTTTCCGTCGTCCAGACCGATAATTTTCATACCATATTCTATATTTTACGTCGTCCGTAGTTGACCGACGATTTCCATATCATACTCGATGTTTTCCGTCGTCCGCAGCGGATCGACGATTTTCATATCATACTCGATGTTTTCCGTCGTCCGTAGCGTATTACTATGGAAATCGTCGGTCCGTAGCGGACCGACGATTTCCATAGTAATTACGTAAAACCCTTAGTACTTGGAATCGCTGAAACTTTCTTTCCAACGCATGGTTTTACTCAGCGTCGGAAAATGTAGTGTGCCGAAGTACCGACGATGGCGACGGGGCACGGCGATTCTGGAGCACAATGGCGCAAAATCTGCCTTTTGTAGCAAGATGTCGCAAGATTTTTGTTTTGGCGAAAATTGGAACTGAATTCCTATCTCTGGTAACTGCATATGCATTACACAAAAAATGATCAGTTTAATTTTCCCTGACTTTTCCAGGTTTTTGCTAAAAAATTTATTATTCCATGAGTTTTCCCTGATTTTTAGCCTTATTTTCGGATTCCCTGATTTTTCCGGGTTTCCCGGTCGGCTGGCTTAACAGAATTAAGTCGGATCGTCTCGTTCAAATCCGTACGAAACAGTCAGCTGTGAAGACGTTGCGTCCAGCAAAGAGAGTAAAGCAGGTCACATGAACTACACCTGAGTCGCGGCACGCGTTTAAGAAGAAGCCAAACAGTGGTTGTGTTAGTGTAGATTGCTTTTGAGTGCAAACAACTCAAAAACAATCTCTCTTTTTAATTATATTACTACAACTTCAAACATATTTGTTCCGTGCGAATTCATCATTACACTTTACCGTGTAATGTTTTGTATTCAAGTCAAATACTAGACGGCACGAGAACATTTGGAAACTTTCCGTTGTTACCAGGTTGATTTATTCTCTTGCCACTTCCGTTTCCGTGTTAGGCAGATATATATATATAGAACAAATTACCGATAAAATAGTATAAAATTAACCTAGGCTGATGAGCTTTACCTGCACCGTCTTAGTATAGACCTCGCAGGGAAATGCGGAACTCTCTCGAATAGTTTGGGATTAATAGGATCCCTGACGGCGATCCGACAGCTAGCCTGTCAGTCACCGGAAACCACAGTCTTCCACTCGGACAGATTCGGTCTAGAGACCTGTGGGGATCTGCCTCCCCCACATCCCACATGACCGGTACCTTACACCCTTCTGTCACAACCCGTGTGTGCGACGTGCTATGAGCAGTTGGGACAAGCAACTTTTTCAAAAATATCCCATCTCGTGGCCGGGAGATCGCCCGCCAACGCGAGTTTTTGGGACAAAAGTCCTTTATTTGGTATCAAAGCGGATTACAAACATGCACATTTCACTATGAGGGCCCCATGCACCCCTCTCACAAACTTTCAAACACTGAGAAATAATAGTATAAAATTAAAAACCAACTTTGAAATTTTGAAATTCTGAAGCGCCCAAGGCTGCGTAAAAGAAAAATCAAAACATACAAGGACAACTTGAGATACGCAAACAATTTTTTTTAAATAAATATTAAAATAAAAAAAAATAATAATAATAAGCCAAACATGCAAAACAAACGTGTACCCGAGCAAACAAAAAAACAAAATTTCAACCAGGTGAAAAACAGGGATTGCAAATTATGTGGCAGAGTTTATTCATGGCTTCGTCAGGGGCAATCACGAAGAAAATCTCTCACATTTCTACGTAAAAGAAAAATCGAAACATACAAGGACAACTTGAGGTACGCAAACAATTTTTTTTTCAAAATAAATATTAAAATAAAAAAAACAATAATAATAAGCCAAACTTGCAAAACAAACGTGTATCCGAGCAAACAAAAAACAAAATTTCAACCAGGAGAAAAACAGGGATTGCAAATCATGTGGCAGAGTTTATTCATGGCTTCGTCAGGGGCAATCGCGAAGAAAATCTCTCACATTTCTACATAGACCAGAAAAGTGTGAAATTCTACTTATTCGGTTTGCAACAAAGGACAAAATTAAAATTAAGGATTTATTCAACTATCTAAAACGGGACAACCCCCCCCCCACACACACACACACCTAGCGAACCGAATAACCATTGCCAGAGATGCACACTCAACCAAAGACCAGTTCAGGAGAATTCATGCTAAATACATTACAAAAGAAAAACGAACGTCCATTACACCACAGAACTAGAGAGAACAACCATTAATTGATAAAAAAATACGTAGAGCATTGCTTGAAAATAGTTTACATATTTACAAGTATTGTTCTAATTAGGCTGAGAATTATTTTAAACCAAAAACGTGGTTATTGGAACATAGAAGCCCGTTTGCGGATCTAAGGATGACCGGCAAACATAAAAAAACGACGAACCGATTTTCAAACCTCTAAAGAGAAAGAGCAAAACCCAAGACTCACACAACAAAAAACAGTTCAAAAGAATTCACGCTAAGGACATTAATTACCAAATAAATAAATAAATAAAAATGACGAATATTAATTTTTTTTTTTACTTTGCGTATCTCAAGTTGTTTATATATATATTTCCAACTAGGTCTTTGTGGAAGTGAGAAAATGCAGAGTTTTTGCTGGTCCTTGATAAAGCCAAGGCTCAGTATTCTCGACACCTTCTACATTCAGTTGTTTTATTTTATTTTTTTATCTTTTCTCCTTTTACTCACACAGGTAGATACATAACCTTTTCTATGTTGTACTAGGCGTGAGTCAAAATTATATATGTATTTTTTTGCTTAGGTATCTTCTTTATAGAATATATATATATATATATATATATATTCTATAAAGAAGATACCTAAGCAAAAAAATACATATATAATTTTGACTCACACCTAGTACAACATAGAAAAGGTTATGTATCTACCTGTGTGAGTAAAAGGAAAAAAAAAAAATAAAATAAAACAACTGAATGTTATTTTGCACCCTTCGTTTTAAATTCTAAAATTTTTTCCTTAGTCTTCAGTTTTGCTCTTAAGTATATATATATATATACATATATATATTCTATTAAGAAGAGACTGAAGCAAACATTTTTTTGACTCATACCAAGTACAACATAGAAAAGGTTATGTTATGTATTGACCGGTGTGAGTAAGAAGAGAAAAAAATAGAAAAACTGAATGTAGAAAGTGTCGAGAATACTGAGCCTTGGCTTTATCAAAGACCAGCAAAAACTCTGCATTTTCTCACTTCCACAAAGACCTATTTGGAAATCGGTTTCGGCAAAGCCATAGATGCAAGTAATAAGCCCACCAAAATTTTTTTTAAAAATATATAGGTATGTCATGACCTCCGCAGAGTTATATGACCTAGCTCTAGTTTACAATTTAGCTTGCATCCATAACTTTTCTGGCCCGACCCATGCTCTTCATCTGTTACGATTAAACAGAAAGAAGAAGATTAAAGAACACTCAAGTTGTGAGAGTGACATAATAATTAGAAATAATGTTCAGCAATAACGAAATGCCAAGTTCGCCTGAGAGAGAATTTAAACCTGAATAGCAATGCAAAAGTTTTCCAAATTCTTACATTGCAATTAAAAAAGGAAATATTAATTATTTAAAACTCAGATTCTTGAAAGAAAACTTGATTCTAAAACCCCCTACTCCACAACTTCTGACAACACAAAAACGAGAATAAATTAAAGACAATAATTAACTAAAGAAATGCTTTGTGAAGGTTATATGACATAAACAATTAGTTGCAATATGTACAAAGTATTTCAGAAGTGCTTAAAGTGCATGATTAAGTAGTTATTAAGAACTTAACTACTTTGAAAACCCAGCGCAAAGTACAAGAACTATGAATGGCCAGCTGCTTGGCCTAAGTTTCCTAAAAAACGCGCAAAGTTACCAAGAAAAGAAAGAGTTAAAATCCATATAACTCTGCGGAGGTCATAACATATCTATATATTTTTAAAAAAATTTTTGGTGGGCTTATTACTTGCATCTATGGCTTTGCAGAAACCCATTTCCAACTAGGTCTTTGTGGAAGTGAGAGAATGCAGAGTTTTTGCTGGTCCTTGATAAAAGCCAAGGCTCAGTATTCTCGACACTTTCCACATTCAGTTGTTTTATTTTATTTTTATTTTTTTCTCTTTTTACTCACACCGGTAGATACATAACTTTTTCTATGTTGTACTTGGTATATATATATATATATCATCATCATCATCATCATTGTCAACCATTATCAATCCACTGCTGGACGAAGGTCTCCCCAAGTTTCCTCCACAACGGTCTGTCTTGTGCCAGTCTCCTCCATGTCACCCCTGCATACTTTCGAATTTCATCCACCCATCTCCCATGTGGTCTTCTTCTGGGTCTTTTCCTGTCCCTTGGAATCCAATCTAAAATTTCGGCTGTCCATCGATGATCTGTCCTTCTGGCAGTATGTCCAGCCCATTGCCATTTCAGGGATTTAACTCTGATCATGATGTCTTCCACTCTTGTCATTTTTCGGATCCACGAGTTCCTCTTCTTATCTCTCCTGGTTACACCAAGCATGCACCTCTCCATGCTGCTTTGAGTTGTCTGCAGCCTTTGTATGTCTCTTTTAGTTAAGGTCCACGTCTCTGCACCATACGTAAGCACTGGAAGGATGCATTGATCAAACACTTTTCTTTTAAGACATAATGGCATATTGCTCTTGAAAATTATGCTGTTTCTTCCAAAAGCTCTCCAGGCAAGTTTTGTACGCCGATTAATTTCTTCATCAATGTGACCCTCACTTGATATCTGCTGTCCAAGATAAACGTACGTGTCTGTTATCTCCAGCTTTTCTCCATCAATCGATAAATCTTCATTTCTTGTAAAAGCATTGAACATCACTTTTGTCTTCTGAAAGTTCATTTTTAATCCCACTTCTTTACTCTTGTCAGCAAGTTCCTGGATCATACTCTGCAGCTCTGATGGGGTAGTTGCAAAAATGACTACGTCATCAGCAAAACGAAGGTGGGTTAGATAATCTCCATTAATCTTTATCCCCTTGTTTTCCCAGCTCAGTGACTGAAAAACACCCTCCAATGTGGCATTAAAGAGCTTCGGAGATATGGTGTCACCTTGTCTCACTCCCTTTCCAATTTTTACGTGTGTTGTATTTTCAAACAGCCTAATCTTTGCACTTGCATTTTCATAGATGTTATTAATAATATTAATGTATGCATCTTCAATACCGCAGGTTTTCAGAGCCATTGTAACTGCTGATGGTTTCACCGAATCAAAGGCTTTTTCATAATCGATAAAAGCCATGCACAATGGAAGTTCATATTCCCTCGCTCTTTTAATTAGTTCTCTCAGCACGTGGATATGATCTATTGTGCTGTAGCCACTCCTGAATCCAGCTTGTTCTCTCGGTTGAGCCATGTCCAGTGTTACCTTCAAGCGGTGTGAAAGAACTTTAGTGAAGATTTTATAAACTACTGATAGGAGGCTGATAGGTCTGTAGTTTCCGAGATCCTCAATGTCACCTTTCTTATGTAGCAGGATCATTGTAGCGGTGTTCCAATCCTCAGGAATCTTTCCTTCATTAAGGCATCGAGTGAAAATTTGGGCGAGTACTGTTTCGATTTCTCCACTTGCTTCTTGTATGATGTCTACAGTAATTCCATCTTCTCCTGGAGCTTTTCCTCGCTCCATGTTCTTGATTGCATGTGCAACTTCTGCTGGAAGGACTGGAGGAACTCTGGTACTGGTATCTTTCATGATGTCTGGAGTGCATATATCATCCCTTTCATATAATTTGGAGTAGAAATCTTTCACTCTTGTCAAAATTTCGCCTCTATTCCTTGTTACAGAACCATCTTCTTTTCTCAGTGCCATAATCTGTTTTCTTCCCTTACTGAGATGTCCCTTTGCTATCTTTAGGCTTTGGTTGTTTTCAATTGCTTTCCTCACTAGTTCACAGTTGAATTTCCTTACGTCTTCAGTGATACTTTTTCTTACTGTCTTGCATAGCTCTATATATTCCACTTTGGAAGTCACATCTTCTTTAGTTGTCCTCATCTCTCTTCTTTTTTGCATCAACATTTTGGTTTTGATGCAAAAAGAAGAGAGATGAGGACAACTAAAGAAGATGTGACTTCCAAAGTGGAATATATAGAGCTATGCAAGACAGTAAGAAAAAGTATCACTGAAGACGTAAGGAAATTCAACTGTGAACTAGTGAGGAAAGCAATTGAAAACAACCAAAGCCTAAAGATAGCAAAGGGACATCTCAGTAAGGGAAGAAAACAGATTATGGCACTGAGAAAAGAAGATGGTTCTGTAACAAGGAATAGAGGCGAAATTTTGACAAGAGTGAAAGATTTCTACTCCAAATTATATGAAAGGGATGATATATGCACTCCAGACATCATGAAAGATACCAGTACCAGAGTTCCTCCAGTCCTTCCAGCAGAAGTATATATATATATATATCATCATCAACAACCATTATCAATCCACTGCTGGACGAAGGTCTCCCCAAGTTTCCTCCACAACGGTCTGTCTTGTGCCAGTCTCCTCCATGTCACTCCCGCATACTTTCGAATTTCATCCACCCATCTTCCATGTGGTCTTCTTCTGGGTCTTTTCCTGTCCCTTGGAATCCAAACTAAAATTTCGGCTGTCCATCGATGGTCTGTCCTTCTGGCAGTATGTCCAGCCCATTGCCATTTCAGGGATTTAACTCTGATCATAATGTCTTCCACTCTTGTCATTTTTCGGATCCACGAGTTCCTCTTCTTATCTCTCCTGGTTACACCAAGCATGCACCTCTCCATGCTGCTTTGAGTTGTCTGCAGCCTTTGTATGTCTCCTTTAGTTAACGTCCACGTCTCTGCACCATAGGTAAGCACTGGAAGGATGCATTGATCAAACACTTTTTTTTTAAGACATAATGGCATATTACTCTGGAAAATTATGCTGTTTCTTCCAAAAGCTCTCCAGGCAAGTTTTGTACGCTGATTAATTTCTTCATCAATGTGACCCTCACTTGATATCTGCTGTCCAAGATAAACGTACGTGTCTGTTATCTCCAGCTTTTCTCCATCAATCGATAAATCTTCATTTATTGTAAAACCATTGAATATCACTTTTGTCTTCTGAAAGTTCATTTTTAATCCCACTTCTTTACTCGTCAGCAAGTTCCTGGATCATACTCTGCAGCTCTGATGGGGTAGTTGCAAAAATGACTACGTCATCAGCAAAACGAAGGTGGGTTAGATAATCTCCATTAATCTTTATCCCCTTGTTTTCCCAGTTCAGTGATTGAAAGACATTTTCCAATGTGGCATTAAAGAGCTTCGGAGATATGGTGTCACCTTGTCTCACTCCCTTTCCAATTTTTATGTGTGTTGTATTTTCAAACAGCCGAATCTTTGCACTTGCATTTTCATAGATGTTATTAATAATATTAATGTATGCATCTTCAATACCGCAGGTTTTCAGAGCCATTGTAACTGCTGATGGTTTCACCGAATCAAAGGCTTTTTCATAATCGATAAAAGCCATGCACAATGGAAGTTCATATTCCTTCGCTCTTTCAATTAGTTCTCTCAATACGTGGATACGATCTATTGTGCTGTAGCCACTCCTGAATCCAGCTTGTTCTCTCGGTTGAGCCATGTCCAGTGTTACCTTCAAACGGTGTGAAAGAACTTCAGTGAAAATTTTATAGACCACTGATAGGAGGCTGATAGGTCTGTAGTTCCTGAGATCCTCAATGTCACCTTTTTTATGTAGCAGGATCATTGTAGCGTTGTTCCAATCCTCAGGAATCTTCCCTTCATTAAAGCATCGAGTGAAAATTTGGGCGAATACTGTTTCGATTTCTCCACTTGCTTCTTGTATGATGTCTACAGTTATTCCATCTTCTCCTGGAGCTTTTCTCTGCTTCATGTTCTTGATTGCATGTGCAACTTCTGCTGGGAGGACTGGAAGAACTTTTGTACTGGTACTTTTCATGATGTCTGGAGTACATATATCGTCCCTTTTATATAATTTGGAGTAGAAATCTTTCACTCTTGTCAAAATTTTGCCTCTATTTCTTGTTACAGAACCATCTTCTTTTCTCAGTGCCATAATCTGTTTTCTTCCCTTACTGAGATGTCCCTTTGCTATCTTTAGGCTTTGGTTGTTTTCAATTGCTTTCCTCACTAGTTCGCAGTTGAATTTCCTTATGTCTTCAGTGATACTTTTTCATACTGTCTTGCATAGCTCTATATATTCCACTTTGGAAGTCAGATCTTCTTTAGTTGTCTTCATCTCTCTTCTTTTTTGCATCAACATTTTCGTTTTTCCTGATAATTTGTTCACATGCAACTTGTTCTTAGACCCCAGCTAATTTTGTTGCTGTTTCCATAAGAGCTTTGGTTACTTTTCTGTTAACTTCAGAAATATCCACCTCTTCCGATATTAGGTCTTCTAAAGTAGAGAATCTGTTCTTCAGTTCCAACTTGAAGGTATTATGGTGTTTTTTAAGGTTGGTTATGTCAATACATTTTGTTTGTTTTATGAGCTTGCCACGTTCGAGTTTAGTGTTGAGGTGCATCTTACATCTCACCAATCTATGGTCACTACCTGTGTTGAACTTGTTTTTTTTTGTTTTTTTTTTGTTACACATAATAAAATCAATTTCACTTTTTGTCCCTTTTGGATGTCTCTGCCCATTTCCTGTGTGGCTTTTTCTTGAAAAAGGAGTTCAAGATGAAAAACCCTTCTGCCTCTACAAACTCAACGAGAGTATTTCCATGCTGGTTTCTGTTGCCGTGTCCGAATTTACCTACTGAAGTTTCATTCTGTTGCCGTGACCGAATTTACCTACTGAAGTTTCATTCTGTTGCCGTTGCCCTCTTTTTGCATTGAAATCTCCCATAATTATCTTCAAGTGCTGCTTACCTTTATTATTTAGATGACGAATTTCCTCATAAAATTCTTCAATTTCTTCTTCAATTTTCAATTTCAACAACTTTAAATTTTGACTTGTGGTGGGTGCATAAGTTTGAATAATCTGAGCCTTGTATCTTCTCATGAGTTGGATAACGAGTCGTGCAGCTCTGTCAGAGGAACTTTCAACTTCTACCACTTCATCCTTCAGTTTCTTGTTTATTATAAGTCTAACGGCAATAGTTCTGCCAGTATCTGTTCCACGATAGTAGAAGAGATGTCCACTTTTCAGTTCAATGAGATCTTCTCCTTACTTAGCCCGACGATGTCCCACTTGATCCTTTGTAGTTCCTCTTCCAATTCAAGAAGCCTTGAATAAGAAGATAGGGAGCGTCCATTATACGTAGCCAAGGTCAGCATCAGATGGCAGCCTAGTCCGGTCCTCCGCGGATTCTTAGAACCCTCTGCCTTCATGTCGCACTGGCCGCTGCCTTGGCCAGGTACATTCCAGCTGCCAGAGACTGAGGGCCAAGATTTAAGTTGTGGAGTCATTTTGGAGGGGTTTGGCCATAACTCACCACGCTATATATATATATATATATATATATATATATATATATATATATATATATATATATATATATATACTTAAGAGCAAAACTGAAGACTAAGGAAAAAATTTTAGAATTTAAAACGAAGGGTGCAAAATAACCTGAAAATCAAAACGCGCAACGCAGCAGTTTTGAAAATTCAGAATACACATTCTATAAAGAAGATACCTAAGCAAAAAAATACATATATAATTTTGACTCACACCTAATACAACATAGAAAAGGTTATGTATCTACCTGTGTGAGTAAAAGGAGAAAAGATAAAAAAATAAAATAAGACAACTGAATGTAGAAGGTGTCGAGAATACTGAGCCTTGGCTTTATCAAGGACCAGCAAAAACTCTGCATTTTCTCACTTCCACAAAGACCTAGTTGGAAATGGGTTTCTGCAAGGCCATAGATGCAAGTAAAATTCCCACCTAAAATAGTTTAAAAGATATATATATATATAAGTCATGTCCTCCGTAGAGTAGCATGACCTAGCACTAGTTAACAATTTCGCTTGCATCCATTAACCTTCATGGCCCGACCCATGCTCTTCATCTGTTACTATTAAACAGAGAGAAGAAGATTAAAGAGAACTCAAGCTGTGAGAGTGACATAATAAATAGAAATGATTTTCAGCTATAACGAAATTCCAAGTTCGTTTGAGAGAGAATTTAAACCTGAAAAACAATGCAAAAGAAATCCAAATTTTACATTGCAATTAAAAAAGGAAATGTTAATTTATAACGAACAGATTTTTGAAAGAAAACTTGAGTCTAAAACCCCCTACTCTACAACTTATGACAGCACGAAAACGAGAATAAGTTAAAGATAAATATTAACTAAAGAAAACTTTGTGAAAGTTATATACCTTAAACAGTTAGTTGCAATATGTACAAAGTATTTCAGCAGTGCTTTAAGTGCATAATTAATTAGTTATTAAGAACTTAACTACTTTGAAAAAACAGCGCATAGACAGCGCATAGAAAAGGAACAGGCTTAGCCTTCTTCTGTTCCTAGGTACCCCAAAAGACGCTCAAAGTTACAAAGAAAAGTAAGAGTTAAAACCCGCAAAAATGTTAACAGACAAACCAATGCTTAAAAGCTGAAAAGCTAAAAAACGACAGAGAAAAGGTACATAAAGTACAAACATTGAACTTATAAAACCTAGAACCCAAAAACAAGGAAGAGAGCTTACTTCTTGTGTGACAAAAACTTTTCTCCACACAAGAGGAGAACATGGCTGACCCCTTCCGCCACTCCCTAGACGCTGGGGGGCAGTGAGGGTGGGGCTGATGGCCTCCTCATACAGCAAGAAACCAACGCGCGGAGATTTTAACCAGAGAAAAAAATATATATAAACTTAAGACTGTGGATCTGTATGATCAGAATGAGCAGAATTAACTCTCCAGAATACATGAGAAATATTATAAAATACACGAGCAGTTTATTTAATAATCTTTGCATGTATTAAATCACCTTAGTGAGCTTCTATAGATTAATCAGAATCTTATTTATTTTAATGTTGGTTTTACTATTTTTAGTATAGCTATCCTAGTGATGAATAACTAGTTTTCTTTTTTATTTGTTTTTATTTTCTTTTATAAACAGATTTTTAAGCTTTTTTTGTGATTTTGTTTATATTATTTAATTTTTTGTTTTAATAGGACCGCCATATCCATAGCACTAAGGTTCCTTTAGGTAGTTAATAGGCATCCTCTAGCCAACTTCCTTACGGCTTTGATTGGTCAGAATCATATTATTAACTGTGTAGAAAATTAAAGCAGATCTGCCAACCTTACTCTATTATTCAGAATAATTTTTCTTAAAGTTCTTTTGATGAAAGAAGATTGAATTTCGTTCTCTAGAAAACTTTCTAATAGTATATTAATGTGGTAATTGAAATCCAAATTGTTGCTGCAAATTCTTGAAATTCTTAGGACCTGAGAAATTAGTACATTCTCAATTACTTTGGTTGAAATGTTATTATTCCAGTGTAGATATTTAATTACTTTGAAAGGAAAATTAACTCTTTTATCAAAGAGGCTAATAGATGGGTTACCTCTGTTGAGCTTAATGCTTAAGTCTAGGAACTCAAGTTCCTGATTACTGTGGTTGGTTTTACATAAGTTAAGAGAGCTAGGATAGATATTATCAAAATCACTCTCTATAACTTCTGAATTATTGATACACAGCAGATCATCAATATATCTAAAAGTGTAAAGGTAGTTATCTGAGCAGGTGGGGTGATTTTTAATGAATTTATATTCCTTAAAGAACAGGAATAGATTAGCGATATTTGTGGACATTGATGTTCCCATTGGAATACCGTTCACTTGCTTATAGAGAGTATTATTATATAAGATATGGTTATTTTTTATGCAGCAATTGAGATAAGAGTTCCAAGTTCCTACATCAACAAATTGGTTAAGTTTAAATTCTGCATACAGCTCTTTAAATGTAGTGATTATATCTGATAGAGGCAGATTAGTATATAGGTTTTCAAAATCATAACTATTAATATCTAGGGGACAAACTTTGAGTATAGTAGAAATTACTTCTGCATTATTATTAATTATCCAAAAATCTCTGTACATCAAGTTAGAACAGTTTCTAATGTGTTTCAAAACCTTCTTTAAGACATCTTCAAAAGCAAGATCTATTTTATTTTTATGACTCCTTACTCCACTAGCTATGAACCTGAACTTCACAGGATCCTTATGAAACTTAACCGTTGCAAAAAGAAATGGAAATTCAGGCCCATATCTTCTAGTTTGTGGAATTTTAAGTTTCTTGAAGAATGCCTTAAACCGATTTTCTAACTGCTTGGTAGAATAACTTACGGGCTCGTATGTTACTCTATTATTGAGTTCCATAGTTAACAATTCAAAATAGAACTTCTTACAGATAATTGCAAAATTATTGCTAGCTTTATCCGTAGTGGTAAAAATAAATTGGTCTTGTAGTTTGGAGAGTGACCTTTTAGCTTCTCCAGAGAAAAAGAGATTTCTGTCGAAACAAAAGTCCAGACCTGCCAACTCACCGGTGAAGCTATTGATTATATTATATTTCCATTCTGCGAAGGCCTCAATAGGCTGATTGTACGTCAAACTGGTTTTTACGATGTACTTATTTACATCTTGAGTGAAGCTCTCAAGAATCCTTTCTTTGGAAATTGTGAAGGAAGGTCTGAATTTAGAGCCATACTCTAATAAATTCCTAAGCTTTTCATTTTCAACATAACTCAAGTCTCCGGTGATAATATGGTTGTAATTCTTATCATAGTGAACTGTTTCTTTATGTTCATCACAAGAACAAGAAGTAATTACAGGAATGTAGCTCGAAGAGTTAAGTTTGTAGTTTTTAACTATTGACCCTAAGGTCTTAACATATTTAAAACTTACAATAGACTGGTGCCTGTGGATGGGAAAAAAAATTGCATTATTGTAGAACAGCTTCCTTACATTGAGATTATCGTAGGCTTTATTTAGGAACCTGATGGTAACAAAATTACTGGAAAATTCTTTAAGAGAAATTTTATCTTTAAGAATATGTTTAAGAATGTCCAGAACCAAAGCAAAAACATGCTTATCAACATGGTCAGCAGTTTCATTCCAGAATTTGAAAAAACATTTAAGGACAGAGTGCTTGAAGGACTTGAGAATTTTGTAAGTATTTTTAACAAAATTAGTGCCAGTTTTAAAGCTTTCCAGAGTTTTTAGCAAGTTAGCAAAATCAACTTTGCTTGATGTGCGAAATAACCTCTGTCCTCTATTACCTCTAGAGCAGCTCTTATTATTAACAAGAAAGAAGAGTTCACGAATTGAAAATTTATGCTGATTATGCTTATTGTCAGATAGAGTGGAATTAAGGCCATAGGGATAAAGAGACTGATGCTGCAAAATTTCAAGGGATTCAGTTTCTAGCCGAGCATAGAGGTCAGGAATAATATGTAGTACCTCTATTTTCACTTTGTCAAAACCATGAGTATGGAAATGCTCTAATTCAAAGGTAGAGTACTGGTTGGCGTTTGTGGAGGGGTTCACTCCTGAATTAGAGAACTTGTTTACTAGAGACCTGTGACCATTAATCCTAAGATGAAGAGGATTTTTACTTTGGCCAATATAGCTAAGGTTGCAGACAGTACAGGTGAGCTTATAGATGGTATTGTAGGCTTTGCAAAACTTGTTGGAGCAATTATCCTCAACAGAAGAATACAGGTTAGGATCTGCAGATTTACATGTCAAACAACGTTTGTCAATTCATAACTTTAGATTACCTTTGCCAGCGAGTTCATACACTATGGGAAAGGGTGCTAGCCTAACCGAGCGGGAGGACTTAAAATATCTGAGCTGACCTCCAATCCTTTCATCGTCCTTAGAACTCCACTTGGGCCAAAACATACAAATTCTGAGCAAACCAACTAGGAAAAACTTTTAGAAATAAGCAGTCCAAGAAAAGACCAAACTCGAGTATAAACTACACTCCAAAAAGCTGCATCCAAAACATACTAAAAAGAAAAATTAGAAAATGAAAAAAAAACCTCAAGTGAAAAAAATAGTAATAAAAAAAATAATAATAATAATAAAACATTTCAATTAGAATTTGCGCATGAGCTGCTAAATAATAAATTGAAATTAGTTACTTAAGAGCAAAACTGAAGACTAAGGAAAAAATTTTAGAATTTAAAACGAAGGGTGCAAAATATATTCGTTTTAGGCAGGTTTCAGTTTAATACAGGTTCCGTCGTATACAGGTTTTACTGTACCAATAGTAAACACTCTTTGTTGAACTGTATTAGGGGTCAAGTTAAAATTGCACTTTCATTTTGGGAAGTAAATTACTTTGACGTTGTACGTTTTTTAAACCTATAGTGTTCCAATGTGGAATTATTTTTTTTCGGAGGAAGGAATAAAAAAAAAATACCACACTGGAACACCGATAAAAAATCCCCATTTTGGATGGAGTAGGTACGAGGTAGTGAGAAAAATCAAGCCCTGTTCAGTCCCTCAAATATCCTGGTCCATGGAGTTGTTACAGTACCCGCACAAAAGGAAATACG
The DNA here is from genome assembly GCA_039090855.1 of Macrothele yani. Lineage (NCBI taxonomy): Eukaryota > Metazoa > Arthropoda > Arachnida > Araneae > Macrothelidae > Macrothele > Macrothele yani. The sequence continues at coordinate 154,236,003 of CM076996.1, forward strand.
TGCTGTATTATACTCTCCAGTCTCCAAATCTTTTCTTTTGCTCAAAATTTATTAATTTATGTGCATTGAAAGAAGTCTGACAATTTTAAATAGGATATTAAATTCAGAACGGTGTCGACTTTCTTCCTGAGTATGCAAACATCTTCCTCGCTATTTCAATGGAAGGGCCCGTTGACAGCAAAGAAGCACAAATGAACTCATTGCAGATGCTTATCGGTTGAAAAAGCTGAGAAGAAATGTGAGGTAAATTTCATTTGTAAACTGGGTTAGTTAATTTAATTCAACACGTAGCGTACAGTTCGAATTGCAGCACAGCAGATACAATAAAATAAAAGCCTGGTAAAACCATTTATCATATATTTGTCTACAGTTAAATTTTTTCAATTTCAACAACTTTAAATTTTGAATTTCAGGTTATCAAGAATACACGGTTGTTTCATTCTTTTATACGTAACCTGTGTGTTACAAATCTGAGAGAATTTAGAAACGAACGTTGCAAGGTTCTTTCTTGGTGCAGCCAAAGTTTAATCTTGATCTCATCAGAGAATGGTATGTTGTTTACTTTCGGTTTGGATCAAAAACTGGTTTCGCATTTCACGACTTACACACATATGCACTATTTAAAAATTTATAAAACTCTGGGGCGTAACTTTATGGCTCCACCATTTCGTGGCATAGTAGAATGCTAGATGTATAATCTACAACAGTGGTCTCAAACTCGCGGCCCGGCGCCTACTATTTTGAGGCGCGCATGAATGATTACAAAATAAAAATACATCACCATTTTCTCAAGTATATTATAATACGTATATTAAATATAATATAAACACAGTAATGCTTAGCAAAGCCATCCCTTTTATAAGTAACAAGTTTATTTACGAAGAATATAACTGTATTAAGCATGCGTATTGCTACGTCGAAAGGAATGTGAAAACGGTGCAGGTGTGACTTCTCCTATTATTTGCGCAGAACTGAAAGCAAGCGCTGGCAACACATTGAAAAGCCCCCCCCCCCCGGCGCTCAGCTGGTGGCTAGTTTCATCCATCCGGATGCATCGGTTGCTTCGCATGTAAGAAGAAATCAACTTTGGTGAATTTTCTACGAAGATAGTTATGTTAAAAGAGGATTTCCACAGGCAGTTTGAATGTTTCGAAGACATGGAAAATATTTTCTAAATATATTCAAGTCTCCATTTTCCTATAATGTTGAAAACGCACCTGATGAACTTCAACTTCAATTAATAGACTTCATTGTGATCCTTTCCTACAAGAAAAATTCAACAGATGCAATCTAACAGTTTTACCAGTTAGTTTCAAAGGACAAGTATACCTAAACATTCGTAACCTAGCTGCACGGGTTCTGTCTATGTTCGGAACAACATACTCATGTGAACAGTTGTTTTCAAGGATGAACCAAGTAAAACGTCTAGAAAGGAATACATTAAGTGACAGTCACTTATGCTCACTTTAAAAAGTAGCATGCTCAAAGGACATTATTCCAGATATCGATAAGTTAGTGACAGAAAACCGAGCCCAAGTTTTTGGTCAGAATATGTAATATTTTCCGTACCGTGTGCATTGTTCAGTTTGTAAAATGTGATTGTTTTAAGATTTAAGTGAAAATAATTGTTACGTAAAAGTGATTGTTTTAAGATTTAGGTGAAAATAATTGTTACGTAAAAGTAACTGTTTTAAGATTTAAGTGAAAATAATTCTTACGTAAAAGTGATTGCCTCAAAACTGGAATGTGGCCCTTCCAAAAGTCTGAGTTTGAGACCACTGATCTACAGGGTGATTCACAGAAAACTAACACATTGCGTGTTCGTTTTATTTCAGCAGGAATAAATCGTAATGGCCCGTGGTAGTGTCAAACGACGAGGGGCATCTGTAAGATTCCTCTATTCTCACGAGAGGGCGCTGCTGTGCAGGATGTGGTAGCTATGGCCGCCAGATTGCCTCAGTCAATGTGAAGATGCAGTATACGCTACAGCAACGGGTATTCCTTGTGAAAACGTACTGGATTACAAACTCGATCACAGCTACGCAAAGAGCATACACGAGGGAATTTGGTGTTAGCAAAGCTCACCAGAGTAACTCTATACTAGCGCTTGTACGCAAGTTGGAAACAACAGTATCTCTCGTGAGTGAAACCGGCAAGCATCGTTCATCTGCTGCACTGCCGACGGTTGCTGCGGATGTTGAAACACGACTGCAGCGGTCACCCCGGAAGTCATTACGGCATCTGTCGCAAGAGACCGGGTACTCGTACTTCATGTGTCAAAGAGCCGCTAAGAAAGCGAGGCTAAAGCTGTATAGGTTCATGGCTGTTCATGAGCTGCTGGAGCCAGATAAGGTGAAACGAATGCATTATTGTCGCTGGTTTCTTCATTGCTCAAAATCCTGGCATATTATCCATCACGTGGTTCACTGACGAGGCGTGGTTCCACTTATGTGGCTATGCCAATTCATAGAACACACGCATTTGGACCGCAGAACATCTGCACGCCCTTCAGGAAGCGCCTATGCACCCACAAAAAGTCGGAGTTTGGTGCGCAATATCTGCTGAAAGAATTGTGTGTCCCATTTTTTTCAATGGGACTGTCAACACTGCAGAGTAACAACGAATTGTCATGGAGTTTTTTGAGCAATTGGATGACATAGAGCTGCGTCACGACTATTTTCAACAGGATGGCGACACGTGCCATACATCAAACGAGTCCATGGCGCTGATCCACAGTTTTTTTTTGAGGACCGGATAATTTCCCATAACTTGTGGCCACCGTGATCACTAGATTTGACAACACCAGATTTCTTTCTATGCGGTTTTTTTTTTTTTTAAGTAAAGAGTGTACTCTACATGCCCTCGGACATTAGACGAACTGAAAGAGAACATTACAAACGAAATCAACGGTATTGACAAGACGATGCTCCAACGAGCAGCCAGGAACATGGAACGACGTGTCCAGATGTGCCTTCAGGAGGGGAACGGACATTTTCAACATTTGATGTAAAGGTAAATGTTGTGTAATGTAAACTCCCATAGATATGCTACATTTCACATGGCATAACTTGCTGTTAGCTTTATTCTTGTTCATGCAATTCGATAATGAAATGTGTTAGTTTTATATGAATCACCCTTTATATTCATCATTCCGGTTTCAAACGGATGCATCCGCAGAAGAAAAAAAAAACAAAAAAACCAAAAAAAAAAAAACCTGTTAATTCAGGTGTTGCTTATTGAAGCACTGGTCTCAGATTCCTAGTTGGGGGATTGCACTTAATCTAGAATCAGGATTTTTATGGACAGAGTAATTGAAAGGGAAGTTTAATTTTCATAGGCTTCATGATTTTTACAATGGGATGAAATATGAGTTGTAACACTTTTTTACCCCTTTCGCCGCTAATTCGACTTTAAATACACTGCTGGCCACCCAAAATGCAACAACAAGAAAGACACGAGATAGCAAAGCCAGACTTACTGGACACATAACAACAGATACAAAGATGAAACGATTGAGCTTACAAGCCCGTGCGACTTGCGGAACACGCAGACATCAATAGTTCGTGTGGCCCCCATGGCTGGCAACAACGGCCGCTACACGCCGCGGCATCGAACGAAAGAGGCTTTGGATGTGGGCTTGGGGTATGTCGGTCCAGGCTGCTTCCACACGTTGCCACAGTTCATCAGGCGTAGTCGCGGGTGGTGCTTGCCGGGCCACTCGGTTGCCTATCAGCGACCAGACGTATTCGATGAGCGACATATCGGGAGAACAGGCGGGCCACGGCAGCAGTGACACCTGTTGGGCCGTGAAGAATTGTTACACGATGCGTTCCAAGTGCGGGCGCGTATTGTCCTGTTGAAACGTGGCCGCTGGCAGGTCCTGCAGGTAAGGGAGGACTACAGGCTCCAAAACGTCGGAGATGGTGCCGTGGCTGTTGAGTGTACCGGCGATGCGTACCAGAGGGGTGCGGGTGTCATATCCAATTGCGCCCCAAACTATAACGCCAGGCGACGGACCGGTATGGCGATGCATAATGGAGGCGTCATACAGTCTCTCGCCGCGGTGCCGCCACACGCGGATCCGACCATCGTGGTGTTGCAGGCAGAAGCGGGATTCGTTGGAAAAGACAATGTCATACCATTCCGTAGTCCAGGCGGCCCACTGCCGCCGCACTCGCCGGTGGTGTAACGTCAATGGTAATCGGAGCAATGGGCGCCGTGCGACAAGTCCCCGCTCCTGCAGACGTCGTCGAACGGTACGTGCTGACACAGGTTGTTGCGCAACACACCCTAATTCCTGCGCTAAAGTTCGTGATGCGGCGGTGCGAGCCGTCAATGCCCGCCGCACAACATGCCAGTCCTCTCATTTGGTGGTGTGCCGCGGCTGCGGCAATCACTCACGTTGGTCCGTCCGTCCCTCCTGCACCCACCGAATCCATACTCGCCTCACTGTGGCTGGATGTCGTCCCACACGGGCGCCGATGTCTCGGTGCGATAAATCGCTGTCGCGGTAAGCCACTATTAGTACTCTGTCGAACTCCGAAACGTGCTGGAATGACTGCCGTATTCTGCGACGAGGAATCAGGAAGCTTCCCACGCACAGGTCCGGCAGCACAACACTTCCACTACTTACACCCTGCCTTCTGCGCACCCTTCTCATAGTGCTTCTCGGTGGCGTGCCGGGCGCACATGATTTGCATATGCCCTGCAACGCTAACACTGGTCAACAACAAACAAAAAAAAATTCTGGCCTGGACTTTTGCAGCTGTTTTAGACTAATTGCAGGGTGCTGATTCCAAATCTGATCTCAGATTTGCTCTATCACATCTCATTTTTATGCTATCGGCATACCCGTTTTCATTGATTTTACCCGAAATTAACTCTTTGTCACTTATGATTGCAAGTTGTTGCGAGTCAGTGACTGCTTTAGTGTTAAAATATGGTGTATTTTTAGGATAGTGTGTTTATAATATCATTTTATGTAGATATCCACATTTATTTAATATTTTGCTTCTGCAGGTTGTGATCTAACAATGGCTACAACATCCGAAAGAAGGAAATGCAGTAATGACCCAGATATCTTCTGCTACATCTGTGACAGCTTCACTTTTCAGGATCAAAGGCGCAACATCAATACCTTTGTCAAGAAGGTTTATCTTGCCTACTTTAAAGTACGACTTGGAGACCAAGACAAAAATTGGGCTCCTCACAAAGTGTGTAAAACCTGTGTTGAAACTTTGCGATCATGGTCTAAAGGAAAGAATGCTAAGCTGAAGTTGTGTGTGCCAATGGTTCGGAGAGAACTTACAAACCATCTGGATAACTGCTACTTCTGCCTTGTCAATGTAAAAGTTTTCAATATGAAAAACAAAAAACACTTACAATACCCAGATATCCCATCTGCCAGACGACCGGTTGAGCACTGTGAGGAAATACCTGTGCCTGTATTTACTGAGCTACCAAAGATTGATGTTGAATCCCTCAGTTTACCTGCTTTTACAGATGATGATGATGCTCAGATCGAATAACGCCATCTGATGCAGATTGTGATAAAATTTCTCTGTTTAGTCAGCCTGAATTGAATGATCTTGTAAGAGATTTGTATTTGTCGAAGCAGTCTGCTGAATTGTTGGCTTCCAGGCTGCAAGAGAAAGGACTACTAAGACCTGGTACTAGTGTCTCCTTTTATCGTAACAGAGAAGCAGCACTGCGAAAGTACTTCCATACAGGTGGTCAACTTGTTTATTGTAATGATGTTGAAGGGCTTCTTCTCAATATCGGACTGCCCGCATATGATTCAAGTGAATGGAGACTTTTTATTGACAGTAGTAAAAGGGGTTTGAAATGTGTGTTACTTCACAACAGAAATATATATGGTTCAATCCCAATAGGACACTCTGTAAAAATGAAAGAAGAGTATGCCAACATCAAGATTGTTCTGGATAGATTGGAATACCATGTTCATGGATGGGTAATTTGTGTTGATTTGAAATGGTTATTTTTTTGCTGGGTCAGCAAGGAGGTCACACCAAATACTCTTGTTTCCTGTGCTACTGGGACAGTAGGGCTACATTAGAACACTGGGTTAAAAAGAACTGGCCATCAAGAATCAGTTTGACGCCTGGTGACAAGAACATCAAGAATGAGCCTCTGGTTGATAGGAATAAAATTGCATTTCCCCCACTGCACATAAAACTTGGGTTAATGAAGCAATTCGTCAAAGCTCATGATCACATTGGAGACTGCTTCAACTATATATGTTCTACCTTTTCTAGTCTCAGTGCCGAGAGAAAAAGGCAGGAATATTTGATGGCCCTCAAAATAAGAGCACTCATCAGGGATCCACACTTTGTTACAACAATGACTGCTGCAGAGGATAGAGCTTGGAATGCATTCTCTGATGTGGTGCGGAATTTCCTTGGGAACAGGAAAGCGGAGAACTATCAAGAGATTGTGGAGGAGCCGCTCTTGAGTTTCCAAGCACTTGGATGTAGAATAAGCATCAACGTTTACTACTTACATAGTCACTCGGCCCAGTTTCCAGAGAACATGGGTCCCGTGAGCGAAGAGCAAGGTGAACGCTTTCATCAAGACATTAAAGTTATGGAAGAACGTTACCAAGCCCGATGGGACTCAAACATGATGGCAGATTACTGCTGGTCCTTGATGAGAGACATTCCACAAGCTGTACATCGGAGATCGTCAAAGAAGAGGTCGTTTATGCAAATGTAACATCACTATTTTAATAACCTTTTTGTACATATTTTTCTTATCTTCACAATTAAATTCTTACATGGTAATATGCATTCACTCACATTGATATACAGTCACTCTCACAACTTTGTGCTACGGCTCATTAAATGTTTGTTTCATTATTATTGCATAATGTATCTTGTCTTATTCTTGTATGTATGTCTGTTTAGCTATTCGTATATGAGCATAAATTTGCTGTTTTTATTGAAAATGCAATATTTGATATCTCAAAAACCTGATGTGATAGACAAAAACTGATGCCACATTTGGAATCAGCACCCCAAAATTACCTTAAAACCGTTGGAATACCTTATGCCAGAAAAAGTGTTTTGACCAGTGTAATCGTTTGCATGTCCTCTCGCGGGCGACGCATGCTGCGAATTTCAGGCGAATCGGATGCTTCCTTCTTGGTGTTGCATTTTGGGTGGCCAGCAGTGTAAATCATTACTAAGGCATATCTTGTACTCTTTCAAATCATAAGTTTTACCACAGTATTTAACAATTGGAAATTTCTTTTACGTTTCTTAAGGTCTTCCCCTAGAAGAACGTATAACCGAAGTTCCGCAGTAATATTTTTTTTAATGTTATTTACGCTTGGCATCCAGAGGAACCCATTTGTTTTATTTATTTAACCAAGCCCAGTGCGAGTACTGAAAAGTACAGGGGTTGGACAGAATAATATGAACACCACGCTCAGAGACGTGACTTTTAATGCAGCTGCGTACGTCGCAATACGCAAAGGTATCCACTACATTTTGGTTGTAATAGCTTTGTTTAAAACCTCAAGGTCCTGTTTAAGTGCATTTAAAGTGTCTTGTGCAAAATTTCTTTCAGGGTGACGACGAAATGAGCGACCTAAGTGACTTTGAAAGAGGACTAATTGTTGTTGGCCTGCTAGTCGGTGTCCCCGTGACAACAGTCGCCAGAGTAGTGGAGGTATCGAGAGCTACTGTGTCAAGTGTCATGACAGTATACGGAATTCGTGGCAAAACCTCGTCTGCGAAACACAAGAGCTGCCGGAAAACGACCTTGACTGATATAGACAGGAGAGCATTCAAGATTATTGTTACCCATAATAAGAAGACCATCACGGTATCGAAAATTAGTGAGGAGCTGAATCTGCATCTCCAGACCCCAGTATCAACAAAAACAGTGCGCAGGGAACTGCATAAACAAGATATTCCTGACAGAGCTGCTACTGCAAAACCTCTGGTGACCCGGGGGAATGCACAACGGCGACGGCAGTGGTACCAGGAGCATCAAACGTGGACTGTCGATGCATGGGAACGTGTGTAATGTGGTCGGATGAATCCACATTCACACTATTTCACACCGCAGGACGTGTTTAGGTGTAGAGAACACAGCTTACAACACAGATTGTCTGCTCCCAACAGTGCAGTATGGTGGTGGTTATGTCATGCTCTGGGCGGTCATATCGTGGTTTTCAGCAGGTCCCTTGATAACCTTGAAAGGACGGATGACTGGTAGAGCGAATGAAACCATTTTGGCCTATCAAGTCCATCCAATGGCTCAGGCATTGTTTCCTGCAGGGGATGCCATTTATCAAGATGATAACGTCCCAATTCACAGAACTTTGAATGTCCAATGATGGTTTGAGGAATATCAGGACGAACTTTCACACCTTCCTTGGCCTCCCCAATCACCAGACTTATCGAGCCACTGATGTCTGTGTTGGAAAACAGAGTAAGATCCCATTATCCTCCTCCTGCATTTCTCAAGGACCTGGTGGTTTCTGCATGAAGAATGGTGTAACATCCCACTAACCACCATCCAGGATTTGTATATGTCCATTCCAAGGAGAATTCAGGCGATTTTGAATGCCAAAGGTGGTCGCACATCCTATTAGGTACGTAAAACCTTTTTTCCCTAGGGGTTCACATTATTCTGTTCAACCCCTGTACGCTGCAGTGCACATCAAAATGGATTTAATATTGCTGGAAAACGTAGTTTTGCCTATGTACTAATAATCCACATAGCCAAAGAAATATTTCCATGAACTTTATGTACATTATTTTTTTCCTTTTGTTTTATTTTTTTGTAATCCGATATATCATTTTAACTAGGCAATCCTGTGTGCCATTGCACGAGTGATCTCCAGACGCCCCGCCATCCTCGTAAAAGTGAGTGAGCTCTAATGTGTTTCTGAGAGTGCGCGTGCTGCTTCATTCTAAGAGGTTTCAGATTTCAATCAATCGCCATTCACTCGCCGCTTCAAAACAGCAGCCACAGTAGACCTGCTTCGTGGTAACTTTTTCTTGTGTTTGTGCAGCAGTTCATCTGTGGACCACACGTCCTTAAAATCATGGCTGCAACAGGTGTTTCTCTCTCTTATTCGCCTTCCCGGTGCATTAATCCTCATTTAATTCGTGCTCCCACGATGATTTCTTACACTGGAGAAATACGAACAAACTAACGGAAAGCTCAAGACCACCGTTCTCACGGAATTTAAATTATGTCTCAGGGTCGTGCGGAATTCAGATCTAAATTTGCCTTCTTCATGTACAAAAACAAACGAACATGCTATAAAATAATTTGCCTCAAAATATTTTTGTCCAAAACTTAAAACCCCGTCGATAATTTAGGGATTCACCAACAAATTTTGTTGTTTGGAGGTTTAACGTCAACCGTGAGCAACTCAAGCAATCACCCAGCTTAAGATCCTCCGTGGCTCCAGGAAAGGGAGAGAACTAGAGCCGTAAGACAAATACATCATGCATGAATCACCCGGGATTCGAACATGGACTCATCTCAGCATGGCCGGAACAAGCCTTTTCTTTGGGGGGGGGGGATTACGCCCGCAGACGTTTCCCACTTCCACTCAAATAGTACAGTTTTTACTTTCTCTAACCTCCGTTATAAGAATAATCACACTTCCGGTTTTCATATAGTAGTTTTACTACAATGTGAAAACTAGATAAATACCGAAGAGCTAAAGGTTATAACTATTATGTGGAAGGTAAAAGTTATGTGAACGCCAACAACACAGCCAGTGACGTCACTAGGAATGATGGAATGGGGGGGGGGGGGGCTAAGCCCATCCGTTATATATTCTATGTGTGTGTGTGTGTGTAACTCGACAAATTCAAAGTACCCTGATTTACCTCAGTTATTTATAAAATTGGAATAATGTCGAACCTTACACACACCAGATTTTTCTTCTGTATCACAGGACAATTGTCTAAAACTGAATAAAATCGACAATAAATAAAGCATTTTTGTCTGGAATACATTTCTTGTGTGTTAGAGAGCTCGCGCACACAGTGACTACTTGGGTTAAAGACAGTTGTTTGACGCTGTTTTCCAAGAGATGTATTTCGCGGTGCTATTTAAAAAAAAAATCATCCTAGTAGCTCTGAAAGTATAGCTTGCAGTGGATAAAAAAATCAACTGCACTAAACTGAGAAGAATACACAGCAACAGTGTTCTGTAAAAAAAAGGGTCTATCATGCGACAGTTTTCCACTCTCAACGTCCTTATTCTGTTTTTTTCTTTGATTGGAGGTTTAACGACCACTGTGAGTAAATTAATGGGCTATAAGCAGTCACCCGTCCCTAATTTAGGGCCACTGGTTCCAAGGAAGGGGGAGAGACAACGCCGTAAGGCAAACACAACATCCATGCCTCACCGAGATTCGAACCCAGACCGATCTCGGACGAATGTTCAGAAGCAATCGCTTAGACCACTACGCCACCGGGGCGACCCTTATTCTATTCTATTCTATTCTATATCCCGCCCGATGGCCAAATACATCCACCAATAAACTACCGTAACGAGAAATGTACTAAAAGCGTACCGAAATCCCTTTACCCCGTGAAACAAATGCCTTCACTTAGTGGAAACTTCTGCTCCCTTCTATGCTGGTTTTTATTATTCTAGTAAAGATGCCGCCTTTTCACATGAACATTACCGTTTCCGACTAGCTGTTGCACATTATTCCTTCAGTCTTTTGGCCTACGGCTGATTCTCCGGTTTGGGCTTTTGTTAGCTTAGAACTGATGGTACGTGCCTCCACGATACTGCCACCCCCGTAAATCATTAAGTTGTTGGACGTATTGTTCCCTAATGGCCTAACCCCTGCAGAGAGCAGGCGAAGAGATTACCTCCAACTAGAGTAATGTTATCTTAATGCTATGACACCTGACCCCCCTCATCAGACAAAAAAGGGAATCGAAGGAAGAGGTTTTTTTGCTTTGACAACAAAATATTTAAGAAAATTCCCATCTGCCCTTTTTTCTTTTTTTTTTTTTTTTTTAAGTGGAAGAATATTACATAGGTAAAGGTAAGCTAATACAAGAAAAGGTTTATTTTATTTGGGAGGGTTTCGCGCTTCTTTGTGGGGGTGGGGGCTTGAGCCCCGAAAAATTGGTCTACCGACGCCACTGAACACAGCATTCTGCAGAAATGCAGAATCGAAAACGAATTAGCACAGAACGAATGAGAATCAAACAGTGAACGTAACAATTGAGAGACGCTTACGGGATAAGGCTTGGAAATATTCCGTTCAAGGTTAGACGTTCAGAGCAACTTTCTGCCAGAGAGCACAAATGACTAATTAAGTCTTCATTCCTATGGAGTATTCGGAATGGTTACGGAGATTAGTCAGACCCGCTCATTGTTTTAAATGCCCCTCTCCACTGATTTCATGCTTTCTATACCTGTCACCAATTTCTTTCATGCACACGAGGGGTCCACATTCCACAGAGTACATCACTCTCTGTGTTCGGTTTGCTGCGCGGAATTACTGTATGCGGCTTACTTAAGTGTTTAAGAAAAGAAAAAATTGGAGTGAAAAACTTTCTAAATTTTCAGTAAGACCATTTGGGAGAGCACCCCCCCCCCCCCCAGGAGTGAAAAAACTCGAGGCCCTTTTCCGAAAATCTGTTAGCTTTCAATTACTCAAAATTTTTATTTCCGTATTATTATTGGGTGTGTGCATGAGTTCTACCCGTTTTTGTAGGCTACAAAGAAAGAACACAACAAATAACGAAAGAACACTAAAAAGGAGACGTCTGATACCAACGAAATTTATACAGCATAATAACGGAATACAGAGGATAACGTGATCAAAACATTATGGCAAAATACAGCTGTATTTGTTGGTAAACTGAGAAATAACATTTCCATGTAACATGGTTAATACGAGGTTGAACCACCATGAACTGCGTCACACTGTGCAATTCTGGCATGGAGTCTGTCGTACAGTTGGATGTTGGATGTAAGTTTGGAGTATTGAGTTCAAAGCATCCTCAACCTGGACGCGTAAATCGGGGATGGTCGTGGGGACCGGATAAGTCGTTGTCCCATAAAATCCCACACGTGCTCAATGGGGGACAAATCCGGTGAACGTGCAGGCCATGGAAGTTGTCTCACACCCTGAAGTGCATGTTGCGTTGCACGTGCCGTGTGTGGGCGTGCGTTATCTTGCTGGAAAACACCACGATGGACCGACCTTACAAATGGCACAACAACGGGCTGAATGACGTTGTTGATGTAGGAGGTGCTGTTTAACGTACCCGGCACAAACACTAGTTGTGTAAGGGAGTGATAGCTGATCGCTCCCCACACCAGGCGACCAGGTGTAGGCCCTGTGTTTTGCTGGCGGATGCAAGAAGGGTGGAGACGCTCCTCTGTGCGTCTGCGAACACGCATACGGCCATCGGAGGCTCCCAAGCAGAATCTGCTTTCATCGCTGAACACGACAGATCGCCATTGCGTTCTCCAGTGCAGACGTTGGCGACACCACTGCAGCCGTTCCTGACGGTGGGCTGGAGTCAGAGGTACACATGCCAGAGGCACATGTGCACGTAGTCCTGCATCCAGTAGACGGTTGCGGATTGTTCGCACAGTCACCTCAGGTGCCGTTAACGGCAGCTCGGATTTGCGTCGCAGTGGATGTTCTGCTTGACAACGCCGCTCTTCTTATGCGTCGATCGGTCCGCTCATCAGTCCGTCTGTGACTCCCGGTTCCACGTCTTCTCGTATGGGAATGTTCCTCGGACCATCTACGCCACCATCGTACCACCACCGATACTTCCCATCCAATTCGCTCCGCAATATGACCACCCGGCCTCGCGGAGTCAGACTAGACGACCTCGCTCAAAATCCGATAACTCCTGAAATCGTACACGTCTTCCATATCCAGGCATTGCAGCTTCTTCGGGGTCTTCGCACGTGTCCGTACGCCGACGACTGATTACATTCACTTTGCCGTACTCCTTAAATACCACCGACGATAATTTGCATATTATGCCGTGCTGTGGCGTAAGCGCTCACCGGTTGGTTCCGAAATTAACATCACACCTACGTAAACTCGACCCCATTAACATATGTAAATTTCATGATCGTCCGCCAATTCCTTCTTGGTGTTCTTTTTTCACTTTCGGCAGTGCATTTATTTTAACCATCCGCAAGGTACATAGTTCTAAAATTTGGGGTGCTTTACTTCGCAAAGTCTGAAGAACTGCCTTTGGTTTCTTTACAGGTCGACAGTTACTTGATAAAGTGGATGGCACGGAATTCTCCGGCGTAATGAGGGTACGCCTTTAACATAAACACGCTGATTTTAGGGTCCATGATTTGTTTTTTACTTTAAAATTTGTGATTATTAGTGTTCTATAAAAATCCGGATTTTTTAAGTAACATAGCGGAAATATTTTGAATCAGAATTCTCGGTGATTACAGTAATAGAATGGAAAATTTTATATTCAAAATTGGACTTCTAAAAGACTCGCATATATGGGGACGATGAAAACGCACTCATCGTCAAAAAAACAGTTGCACCCAGAAGGAAGCAACCGACAGGAATGAAACTTTGTGGGTAGGTTTGACATCGTGAGACATGCAAATGATTCAAGTATCACGCTCGGCCGCGCATGTGACGCAAGCAAGGAAGGGTCGTAGCGCTGTGCCTGACTGGCTATATAAGGTCGTCCCGTCGTGCGCGCTTGCCATTCTGACTCGTACCGTTGTGTTGGTTGCATCCTTTGCAAGGGAAGTACGCCTCGGAGAAAAGTTCGGAACCAATTCGAGCAGTTGGAGGTGTTCGAGAGGGGCCGCATCGCCGGGTTCTGGAAAGCGGGATGGTCTTATCGCCGTATTGCAGGCCATACTGGTCGTGCGGATATCACCATAGCACGCTGTTGACGGCAGTGGATAGAACAAGGCACGCAGCAGCGGGAGGAAGGGTCTGGGAGACTTTGACGAACCACGGAGGAGGACCGACGGGTTGTCCGACATACGCGGAGTGACCCAACAGCTAAGATTGCGGATATTCAGCGTGCGGTGGTGCCCTCCATGCATCGTCCGATTAGTGCCAGCACCATTGGCAGACGGCTGCACGATGTCGGACTACACGCACGCAGACCGATACGACGACTGCCAGCAACAACAGTGCATCGTCGCCAAAGACTGCAAAGGTGTTGTGCCAAACTGTCATGGAGCCACTCAGAATGGCAGCGGGGGATCTTCAGTGACGTGTCCCTCTTTTGTCTTGGATGAGACGACCAACGAATCCGTGTGTGGGAGCACCGTGGTCGGCGCCAAGATGAACGGCTTTTTGTCGAGCGTCACACGTCCAGAAGGCCTGGTGTCATGGTGTGGGGTGCAATTGCCTACGATGCCAGACCACCTTTGGTGTTCATTACAGGCACTTTGACAGACCAACGTTACGTTAATGGGGTCCTGCAACCAGTGGTCCTACCTTTCTGAACGCTCACTCCGGTGTGATTTTCCAACAGGACAACACTCGTCCGCATACTGCTGCTGTCTCAAGAGTTCTTGCCTTCAAGACACTGACACTCTGCCATGACGAGCCGCATTGCCAGACCTATCGCCGATTGAAAATGTGTAGGATTCTATTGGACGCGCTATCAACACTCCACCCCTACGGAACAATCTGCCGGAACTGCGTGAGAATATTCAAGCTGAATGGCATTAGGAACCTGTACAACTCCATGCCGAGACGTCTGGCATGATGTGTGAGCAAACATGGCGTCCCGACGCCATACTGAGAGTCACTACTTATTGGCGTGTGGCTCAATAAATATTGCCCATATCAGTCTCAACGTTTAATCATTTATTGTTTCTGGTAACTGTTACTTTCCTCCCGAATAGCATTGCAATCCGACAAGTCCCTCTGGGTGGAACTATTTTTTTGACGATGAGTGTATATTGCTACTCTGCTTAGGGGTTGGAGAAATATTGAGCCTGGGAAGCCAAAAACGTGTAGATATTACTCGTAGCCGTTACAACTAGGAGACGAAAAACAAAATTTTCCAATCCATCCGGTAGAAGATGGGCTATCCTCACCGAACAATCGAAATTTATGTCACCTAATAGGAAAATTGCAGAAGACGCAGAAAATAGTGGTCACGGATGTATAAACTAAAAACACAGTTTATTAAACACACCGCTCTCGTCCACAAACCTGCGCTCACACACTACATTAACACGCCCATAAGAAACACCTGCGTGCTATAAAATACCATGTTAAAAATCGCGATGTATTTTTTTTTACCTATATACGAATCCAACACTCTCAAGTTATAAACTATGACTAAAGTCCGGATGATCAAGCAAAATGTTTATTTTGCATATTTAGCCACTTTGATGAATAAAAGCATATTTTCACATTTTGTGCGTATTTGAGAATATATCCTGAAAATTTTCTAGAAAAGCTCTTACGAAAAACGGTATCATGTTTTTTTAGAATTAGCTTTTAATTAACAGCATCGTGGTATATTCTCCCTCACTGCAGAACGGCGATACTTCAACGAATCCACTTCCAATTAAGAGAAAATGTTTACTCTCCACTAAACGACTACGTTATCAATGTGAATATTTCTTTACGTAGGAAGACCACATTTACTGAAATCGTAATCTTCTGTTCATAAGATTCCCGCCACATGCAGCGCATGGGAACCGCGTGTCGAGGAGTATATCAAGAGCAAAGTTCGCACGCAGGGACAAATTTGACAGCGGATTGTGGTATCGTTAATCTCCATGGACTGTGAACGATCCAGTGGCACGCGGGCAGTGGACGGCCGAGGGCAACGTCAGAACGCAAGGATCGAGCGATTGTGAGAGCCGCACGAACAGAACCGAATTCGTTGCTCTCAACCATCTGTGAGCATGTTGGGTTGTCTACAGGTATGGAAGTGGCCGGGCGACTTACGGCACGGGGACTACACATTCGAAAAGGCCACTCCGCAGCTTACCACTGATCAGCGACCATCGCCTGCACCGGTTGCACTGGTGTCGGGCCCAATCAACGTGGGATAGTGTCCGGTGTTGTCTTCACACTAAAAAATTGCAGGGTCAATTTACAGGGTTCCCACTGAAAAGTAATAAAAAAATTCCCTGACTTTTCCAGGTTCTCCAGCTGATTTTTTAAGTTTTCCAGAGTGGCATGTTGCAAAGAATTGTTACATTTCATTCCATTCCATACATTTTTCTCACCAAAGCACACACTTGTAAATTCTTTAAGTAATTTGTCTTTATAAAATTACCTGCTTTTCATTAATAACAACTAACTGTGCACATTACTTTCTGTACCAAAGTTCCGTGAACTTTTGTGAATACTAACCACACGGAATTTTTAAACACATTTCCATAGAAACAGGTTATATGTAAGAAAAAATCTGTCAGTTGAATAGTTTCAGTTTTTCTATAACACAATACAGCTAAGCTTAATGATGGAATGGCTCTGTTCAAAGAAACATGTTTCAAGAGAACCAACAGACAAAGGACTTTGATCCATCATTTGGTTGGTTCTCTTGTGAAGTGTTTCTTCAAGCAGGAGCCATTGTGACTAATTGTTCCATGTTATAACAACTGCCTGCAGAAATTGAACAAAAGCTTAATAACTGGCAATTTTAAAAATTCAATTTTGCATCTTTTTTTAGAGAATAAAGGAAATACTTAATATAACTGAAAGTAAGATCTACCAAATTCTAGGCAGGCAGTAATTGCAAGCAAAAGTTTGAAATCTTGAAAAAATAAGTTTTTTTGGCAAAATAAAGTATCCATTGATTTTTACAAAAAAAAAGGGGGGGGGGTAATTTTCCCTGAGTTTTCCCTGATTTTTACAAAAAAGGATAATTTCCCCCGAGTTTTCTCTGATGTTTGGAACCATTTTCAAATTCCCTGAGAATTCCAGGTTTTCCCTGTTTTCCGAAGGTTGAATGGGAACCCTGATTTGCGGTAGATAAACCGGCAGCTGAGTGGCCTGTCAATAAACCGTAATTTTACAGTACCATACCGTAATGTTCGTTAACAATCCAATGACCGGGAAATAAAAGAGTGTTGCCCACAGGGGTGTTGCCAGTCGACTAATCCGCACATGAAACAACAGGTATATAACCACTTTAAGAAGAACATTGCCAGATTGTCAAGGTTAAAATACAGTAACAGTTTAAACACCGTGAACATGTAGTTTATCTACCGAAAATTTATGGTTGACCGCCAGGTGGCGTGCTTATGATCTGTAAACAGTTTTAAGTCTTAATCCAGGTGAAACACTGACTAGAGTAGTGTTTCACCCAAATTAAGAAGGTTTTACAGTGTAAGCAAGTTCTGTTTTAGACAGGTTAAATATATAGTAAGTCATTTTCTTTCATTTCGGGTCCGAAAAAGAGTTACGTTTTTGGCAGGTTTCCGTTTTATGCACGTTCCGTGTCAAACAGATTTTACCGTATTTGAATATTTTTATTATTTTTATACATACACAGTCGAGTTACATTATTGTGACCATCTCCTACTTTTGACGTCAACAACGCGTAACCAAACGAAAGAAGGCACGTGTCGTAGCTGGCTTGGTGGGTATATAAGGTGTGCTGTAGGCATTCTGAAAACATATCACCCGTTGCTGTCATGGATAAAAGGAGCGATTTATCAGATTTGCAAAAAGGGATGATTATCGCCTTTCCCAGGGTGGCAGTATTTCTGAAACATCGCAGTTTGTGAACTGTTCACGTGCTGCTGTGGTTAAAGTGTATCATGATTGGAAAAATGGCACCATTGCGAATACGTGATGTGGAATTTGTGGAGCACCACGTGCCACTGATGTGAGAGGTGAACGTTGGCTGCGAAGGTGCATGAGGGCTGATCGACAAGCTACAGTGGAGCAACTCACTGGAGGACTACCGGAAGCGTGTCTAAAACGACAGTTCAGCGAATCCTGCTGCGTATGAGGCTCCGATGCAGACGGATGGTCACTGCACCTATGCTAACGAAGGTGCATCGACAGAAAAGGCTTACATTTGCACGGCAGTATCGGAATTGGACCTCCGCTGATTGGCAAAGGATTGCCTTCTCCGTTTAATTTCTGCTTCATCAAACGGATGGACGTTGGCGTATAAGTCGAGAAACATTGGCGAACAAACACTCTTCAACCATTGCTGGAAGAACACAAGCTGGTGGGAGCAGCGATATAGTCTGGGGAATGTTTTCGTGGCATTCTGTGGGTCCACTCATACCTGTGGAAGGCACTATGGACCGAATTTGTTATGAATCCATCCTTGCAGCACGTACACCCATACATGCTGATTGTCTTCCCTGGGGTGGATGGGATCTTCCAGCACGACTGTCACACAGCTAGAAATGTCCGAGAATGGCTGGAAGAGCACGATTAAGGCTTCAAAGTACTTCCGTGGCCCCGCAATTCCCCAGACTTAAACCCAATTGAGCATCTGTGGGACCACCTCGATCGTGTTGTTCGCTATATGGATCCTCCATAACGTACCCTCCAGCAGCTGTCAGATGCACTGCAGTCAGCATGCCTCCACATACCTGTGAACACCTTCCAGCACCTTATTGAGTACCTTCCAACCCATCTAGCTGCTGTCCGCGCTGCACACGGCGGTTACTCTGGATATTAGCAGGTGGTAACAATAATGTGACTCGACCATGTATTTGAATTTTTCCTCCGGATGAATTACTGTTATTTCTCCATAATTTGAAGAGGACACGGAAAACTTATTAATCCTTTTCTTGACTGTTGAACCAAACTGATGTAGTTCAGGGTTATAACCGCACAGTGAGCACGAATTTTGCATTATCCGACAAGGGGGTGGGGTGTTGTCTGGTGGAAAGTCAACCTAAACAATTGGTAGGGGGCAGGGGCGGATAGGCCCACCGGGACACCGGGATATTTCCCAGAGGACCACTCGAGAAATGGCCCACTTTCTTGTGTCCTCATTGTCTGTATTGTTTGGAAATGACGAGTAATTATTTTGGTACTTTTGAATAGCAATCATTAATTTCATTTGAGCTTTATACAATTATCTGTCTAAATCGTCATTGTATTAAAAAAAATGGCATTTCCTTCTGCCTATATATATGTTGGGCGTTTGCTGTAAAATAACAAAGCAAAAATTATCTCTACTTCAGTGAAAAATTTGCGATCAGACAAAGCACCCTGTTCTAAATAAGTTAAGCTAACTACGGTGTAGTGTAGGCCGTTGGGCTGTGAGCCAGTGATGCAGTTCTAAGAGAAAAAGTGCCTTAGCGGTAGAAACGGCTCGGAAAAAAGACCCTCAAATTTTTTGAAAACAATTTAAAATTTGAATTATTCTTTTCAGCTATAGTACCTTTTATAACAATTATTTTCTTTGATTTTCATCAGAGTTACATAATTTGGGAAATTTTAAAGAATGTTAATTTGTGATTCGTAATAAGTCCGCAGGTAACGCTTATAGCGAAGTAAATCCGTTTATTTTTCGTGATGTAAATTTGTATAAAGATTCGCCAAGCTTTCACACTCCACTGGGAGGCTTTCTCAAGGCAATGTAGACATAAAATGCCATATTTATGTCTACATTGCCTTGAGAAAGCCTCCCAGTGGAGTGTGAAAGCTTGGCGAATCTTTATACAAATTTACATCACGAAAAATAAACGGATTTACTTCGCTATAAGCGTTCTTTGCGTATTCACGACCTGGTGTATTTAAAATGAGCGTAATAAATCCTACTGCAGGATCCAACTATAGTCTTATCCCTGCAATACGAAAATTTGGTAAAGATACGAGCATGTTTCATATAAATCACAGTATTCCGTTATTTTGCGCACATGATCAACTAAAAATTATCCTTTACCCTACTTTTCTGTCCAAGTAATCATTAAAAGTGCCTTAGCGCACCTTAGCGGCGCTAAGGCACTTCCACACCACTACTCTGAACTAAAGGGTCATTGGTAGCCTACCCTCCTTTTGTAATCTTGAAGGAGGCACTAGTATCAATTTTGATGGTAAATCAACCCCACTCCCTTATTCACGTACATATATAAAGAGCACAAAGCGATTTTCTGGCAGAGATGTTCCGAAATCTCTGTCCCACCTACATTATTCTTAAAAGAAACAACAATTTGCATGTACTGGTTCATGAATCAAAATAATCGGTAGACTTAAAAAATATGTCTATTCAAGGAGGTGGCACGAATACCGTTGCACAGTAGACGATCAGAGACCAAATAAACACATATAATTATCTAGTGCAACACCCCGTTTTGAGCATGGTTTGATATGCTACATTCAATCATGAATGAATTTTTAAAATTATTTCAGCCTTAAATCAGGGACGTCGCCGAGGGGGTGCGAGGGTGCGCTCTAGCTCTAGCCCACCCTGCCGCACACCCAGTTCAAGATGTACCATATTTTAATTTTTTAACTTTGAAATATAATCTGGAATTTGTCAAGAAATAATGAATCCCTTGGTCTTCGTTGTATAAGCCCTATGAATCTTCTCCTAGAAAGTGCGTTTTTCCTTCTCTGTAGAAAGGTTATCAACACAGCATCCACAGGGCCATGAAAATTCAGTTGTTCTCCACTCTTTCAAAACCTAAATTTAAGCCTTTTTTCAAGTTAGTATGACGAGGAACGAAGGAGCGAATGAAGAGGGTGAATAGGAATTCACTGAGGTCATTAGTGATTGCTCTGCTTTGTTAGAAGTCATTATAAATTGTTCTGCTTTGTTAGAAGTCATTAGCAATTGCCCTGCTGTTTGTTCGTGCTCCTAAGCAGTGAATTCTAACACGAAAAGTGGAGTATAAAGCCATACCAGCGCTCTTAAGCCTAAAATGAAAATCCTCCAATTCTTTCATCGGGGACGTCGCCGAGAGGGTGCGAGGAAGCTGTGGGAACCTAGAGCAGGCTTAAGAGCAATATATTAGGTGTACAACTTAATTCTCAGCCCCTAACCGCAAGCGATCATAGAACATCGGCAAATGTAAATAGGCTGATTTCAGCGCCATCCAACAGCTTTCCAGGCAACCGTAACCGCTTACAGCTGTAGTGACAGAAGAGACGAAAGTTGACGGTGAAAGCAATGTCGTTCGAGAAGCAACATTTGAGTCACTGCATACTGTTCGCGTTTCAGCTGAAAAAAGTGCCGCGGAAGCCTAGTAAATGATCTGGAAGCCCAGTAAATGATCTGTGCTTCTTTGGGCGAGGCTGCTGTGTCCTACAGTACATGTAAGAAATGGTTCCAGCGGTTTAAGTAGGAAAATTTCGATCTCCGTGATGCAGAACGTTCGGGACAGCCACAGAAAGTTGACGATGACGAACTGGAACAACTGTTGGACGCGAATCTTTGTCACACACAGTCAGAGCTCGCCCAGGAACTCGGAGTAACACGGCAAGCCATTGCAAAGTGCCTGCACAAGCTTGGACGGATTTACAAGAAGGGCCGTTGGGTGCCCCACAAACTCACAGCTGCGAACAAGTTTAGGCGCTACGATGTTGCTGTGTCCTAGCTCTCTAGATACAAGAAAAAGGATTTTCTCCACAAGATTTTGACCTGTGATGAGAAGTGGATCCTCTACGATAATCCTAAGCGGCGCAAATCGTGGGTTTATCCAGGTCAGCCTACCGGTAAACGGTAAACTCCTTCACCGGTAAATTCCCCCACCTTTTCAATCAGGGACCGTGCACAAATGAATTTTACTCGAAATACGACTCAAAAAGGTGGGGGAATTTACCGGTGGGGGATTTTCCGATGAGGGAGTTTTCCGACCGGTAAATTCTCCCAGCTTTTTCAGTCAGGGTCCGTACACAAATGAATTTTACTCAAAATACAACTCAAAAAGGTGGGGGAATGTTCAGGAAAGGACAATAAGGTGGGATTATTTTATTTTACTTAGGCACTAGATATTTACATAAGATGTCAAATTTGTAATATTTTTCTTTTACCTAATTAATTCATAGGCCCTACACCTCGGCCTTTTTAACAGCTTTTAATCCGCCGACTTCATATTCATAACGCTTACGTATCAAATCAAGTCAATAGCATTGCGCTTTTACTTAGGCACTAAATATTAATTCATAGGCCCTAGGCCTTTTAAACAGTTTTTATTCTACCGATGTCATATTCATAAAGTTTACATCGCATGTCAGGTTAAGAGTATTGCGCTTTTACTTAGGCGCTGACTAAATATTAGTTAATAGGGCCTAGCCCCTTTTACCAGTTCTATCGTTGCCATATTCATAAGGTTTACATACCCCGTCAGGTTAATAATATTGCGCTTCTACTTATGCACCATACATTAATTAATAGGCCGTAGGCCTAAGCTTTTTTAACACTTTTTTCTTTGCCTATGTGATGCTCGCAAAGTTTACAAAAAAAATCAAGTTAATAGCATTGCGATTTTACTTAGGCATTCAATATTAATTACTAGGCCTAAGGCCAATGAATTAATAACTAGTACCTAAGTAAAAGTGCAATATGATTAACTTCAGTTCATACAAAAACGTTATGAATAAGACATCGTTAGAATAAAAATTTAAAAAGGCCTCAGCCAAGGGCCAGTGAAACAACATTTAGTACTTAAGTAAAAGCGGAATATTTATAAACTTGAATTGATATGTAAACGTTATGAATACGGCATTCGTAGAATAAAAACTACTAACTAGGCCTATGGCCTCTGAATTGATATTTAGTTCCTAAGTAAAAGCACAATACTTTTAACCTGACTTGGTACGCAAACTTTGGGAATATGACATCGGCAGAATAAAAACTTCGAAAAAGGCTTAGGCCTAAGGTCTATGAATTAATATTTAGTGCCTAATAAAAAGCGCAATGTTATTACCTTGATTTAATACGTAAACGTTATGAATGTGACATATGTAGAATAAAAACTGTTAAAAAGGCCTAGGCCTAGCCTAGGGCCTATGAATTAATATTTTGCGCTTAAGAAAAGGGGCAAAATTATTTCCCTGATTTAACACGCAAACGTTATATGAATATGACAGGGTTAGAATAAAAACTGTTAAAAAGGCCTAGGACTAGGGCCTATGAATTAATATTTAGTGCCTATGAATAGGGCGTATGAATTAATATTTATTAATAAAATGCGCAATGTTATAACCTTGATTTAATATGTAAACGTTACGAATATGACATCGGTAGAATGAAAACTGTTGAAAATGCCTAGGCCTAGGGCCAATGAATTAATATTTAGTGCCTACGTAAAAAAGCAATATTATTGCCTTGATTTAATACGTAAACGTTATGAATATGGCATCGCTTGAATAAAAACTGTTAAAAAGGCTTTGGCCTAGGGCCTGTGGAATAATATTTAGTGCCCAAATAAAAGCGCGATTTGATATATAAACGTTGGGAATATTGCATCATTAGAATAAAAACTGAGGCATAGTAATTAATATTTAGTGATAAATATTCCTACGCATGAGACATTGTAATTGATATTAATATTTCTAAGCATGATGCGTAGTAATTAGTATTTAGTGCCTAGGTAATCAAAAGAGAAATATTAATAACTTGACATGAAAACATTCGACCTCATGCAATTAGAGTACATGTGGGAAGAACATGTCTCTTCCAACGGAGGAAAATTTAAAAAACCGGGCAAAAAGATAAACTACAAGATTCGAAGTATATTTTAAAACGCAATTGTTATTTCTCATCAGCAAATGAACTAGGAAACAGAAATATTCTTTTGATGAATATTAATATCTTTACAAATAAAATTCAGCCTGGGATTTTATAAAAACATCCGCAGAGAGTTATTTCCAAATGTCGGAAAACTCCCGAACATCGGAAAACTCCCGAACATCGGAAAACTCCCCACCGGTAAATTCCCCCACCTTTTTGAGTCGTATTTTGAGTAAAATTCATTTGTGCACGGTCCCTGACTGAAAAAGATGGGGGAATTTTCCGGTGGGGAGTTTACCGAGGTGGGGGAATTGACTGAATGTGGGGGAATTTACCGGTGGGGGAATTTTCTGGTGGGGGAGTTTACAGTGAACCCAGCCTACCACCAGTACCTCCAAACCGAATATCCATGCCAGGAAGTTGTTGCTGTGCATATGGTGGGATCAGCACGGTGTCGTACACTATGAGTTGCTCAATCCTGGTGAAACGGTCAATGCTGAGCGTTATTGTCAGCAACTCATTCTTGTGAGTGACGCAATGGAGGCGAAAAAGCCATACACCGGCAAGGGCAGAAGGTCGGTCCTGTTGCTTAAGGATAACACGCGTCCTCACACCGCGAAAACGACTTTAAACACGATCACCGACCTGGGATGGGAGATTTTGTCCCATCCGGCGTATTCTCCAGACTTCGCCCCGTCGGATTATCACCTCTTTCGCTCCCTGCAACATCACCTGAGTGATACGCACTTCACTTCTCTCGAGGAGGTCCACACAAGTATTGATGACTTTATCAACTCGAAACAGCCCTCTTTTTTCCGCAGTGGTATTCGGCAGCTCCCTAACCGATGGCTCAAATGTATCCAACACGGCGGGGATTATTCCCTGATTAGGTACGTATTCGATTTGCTATAATTTGCTGTCAACGTGTCGTGCCTGTAGCCAAGAATTGCGTTGCACACCTAATAAACAAATACATCGCTCTTTCCACGTTATAGCAACACACAGCACATACCCTAATAACTGATTATAATTTTTGAATAAGTAATAAGTTTCATAGTTAAACTTCAGTTATTTTTCATAGCTAAACTTCATTATTATAATTGGTTATCAGTAGTATTTTTCTTCATTAAAGCACATTTTTAATGTTGGATATAAGTGCCCAAACCCTAGCTACAGCTCTGGGATTGTATCTAGACTTCAGTCGAATATTCGGGTTGTCGCTGCATTCTACACTGTGTTCGTACTGAAACTCTCCTTCTGTCTCTGTTTGCTTCTATAATGGAAACTCTATAGAATGGAATGGCTAATAAAATTTGAACTTGTGAATAGGAGTCCGAACAACAGGATTCAAACACGTGAACAGAATAGCTAGCTGGCAACAGGATTTGAGCTTACTACCTCGCACGAGTTTTGCTTCAGGGCTTTACTTCACTCAGGCAAGATAAAGATGTAAATTCAGATGCTTAGCACTGTCATTTTGTGTAACACAATAAAACATTCAGTAATGCAGTTACAGACAAATATCGACATGCACCGTTTTTTGAAAAAATTTAGACGTAGACACTAAATACAGATATATGAAGATAGAGTATGTAATTGCACTGTTGCAGTACAATTACTAAACAGGTACAACGTGTGTCAATAAAGTTTGGTGAATGCAAGGTAAA
Organism: Macrothele yani; assembly: GCA_039090855.1. Taxonomy (NCBI): domain Eukaryota; kingdom Metazoa; phylum Arthropoda; class Arachnida; order Araneae; family Macrothelidae; genus Macrothele; species Macrothele yani. The sequence continues at coordinate 154,261,327 of CM076996.1, forward strand.
AATGAACAGCTGGTAATATGTAGGAAAACTCACTTTATTGGCCTTCAAACTGACACCCCTCCGATACAATACACTTTTGGCATCGTTCGTATAACTGCTGGCAGCTATGGGCAAATTCATCCTTTGTTATCATCTGCAGCTGAGTAGTCACGTTCGCTTGAATGTCCGAAATGTAAGCAAATCTTCCCTTTCAGCGCTAATACCAGTCGGGGAAACAAAGTCGTCAGCCGATTTCAGATCGGGTGAATACGGTGGGGGATTCAACGCAACAGAGGCTCGTGGTTGGAAGCTGTGGGACAAATCCGTAAGAGATCCTCGGCTTCCCCAAATCTTCTTTTAAAATCGTATGGACTGTATCATGAATAATATCCAGTACCTCAGAGATCATTCGTTATTAGCTCATGAACTTTTTCAGGGTTATCAGGATTTTTGGAGATCATGGCCTTCAGCTCCGGAAGTTCCTTCAACGAAGTCCCTTCGCGGAAACTCTTGAACCAGTCAAAAACACACTTCAAAGTTTATAACGTAACCCTTTTTCGTGTGCGAGATTGATGCTACGCTATTGTTATATGGAAATATTCAAACTTTATTTAAATTGTATATTCAAACTTTATTTAAAATGTAACTTTTGTTATTTTGTGTGCCAACGAGCGAGAAATTTCCTCCCCAGCCAAAAAGGCGCTCAGCACAGATTCATTTCGGAGAAAGGTCATTCTCTTGTCGATCGTGGGACCCCTCCCACGAACAAAAGCACACCCCCTTTTCCCCAGCCGTCGGCGAACTCGTCATGGACAATAAGAGCAAGCAATTCACAGTAGAACTTCTTACGTCAAGAACATCTAGGGGACAGATCGTGTATGAGAATGAGACAGAGAGGAGTCTTCATGGAGATCTCGAGGGAAAATGTAGGGAGAATTTCGCTCGGAGACAAGGTACGAAAAACGCTTTAGCATGGGATGAGGTAGAAAGAGATTTTTTTGCGGGAATTACTTAGAGGAAGTCGTCCGATATATCTACCAATCCGCTGGAAGTATTTACTATTCAATCAGGCCAACTATTATTCCAATATTTCCCCGATCTGACGAATAAAGATATGTAGTAAAAGAAAACATCTGTCATAACATTCAATTTGTTTAACTACTTATTTATTTGCTTCCCTGCTCCAATGACAGGAACCCGCAACCGATTCTTCTGACGAGTTGGCGTCTACCACGATACATAAAATAAACCAAGCCAATGCTATGTCCAAAACCATGACTAAGGAAATGTTGAGCTAAATGAGAATGCGATGCAAGAGTTGCACGAAATAGCTCTAATTAGGGTTTTACGGCCAGACGAAACATATACAGAAGGCAAACTTAGGATAGCATTTTATTGGTCCAGCACCGATTGATGAAATCCACAATATAGCACTGCGAGTTCTTTCACTTCACTTAATAACCTTTATTATCTATCGTATAATCTAGCTTAACAACGATCGAACATCTCCACACACACACACACACACACACTAAGCAACTGCTGTATCGTCCTTTTTATCTATCGTTCTTATCACATTCATACGTCACTCTCTCTGACCTCAAAAGTGTTGCCAACCTCATTCATGTGAGAGAGAAGATATCACGTTAAGTTTGGAAAGTGCAAAAGAGAACAAACTCAAATTTACATAGGAAAATTAGAATACACGTTACTGCTTCATTCCCTTAAACTTCTTTCTGAATTGCATGCGTTTCCGATACGGATTTTCCCCCATTTATATTGGTTCTTTGCTCCATATTTGCCGGCTAACAACAAGCTCTCTGTTCCACACATTTTTTCACAGCTTCGTGACGGTTACGGACATGTTCATTCATGTAATTGACTGCATCGTGCAAGTTACAGTACCTTTCCTTTTTACGCTTTACGACTGCATTAACCGAACTTTACTGACATACCTTATAAATATAGCTACATGAGCATTTGCGTTACAACGATTTCTAGAAAACGTTTATCTCTTACAATATCTCATCCTTTACAGATATTTACAACACTTGTCCTGCTGCTCTCAAATACCTACAGATAATTCTAGATATAAAATACCAAACATTCATGCAGTCAAAGAATTTCTGATTTGAATAAAGAGGTGGAATTTACCTTTCCATATCTTGTTGCATAAGTCCCTGTCAACAGGGAATGGAAGATAATAATTGTTTCATCAAGGTCCCACACGAAGACTCTTTCCAAGTGATTTTCTGGGTCTGGACTAGGATTGTTAAGTCGTCTTCCCCGACCTTTACCCGACTTTGTGGCTATGGAAGAAACACAAAATGGTATTAATTTCTTTTAATTAGTTCATCATAAGAATACAAAAGCAGCAATACTAACATGAGCCTTTTCTTATGTATGAAAGTAATTAAATGCTTATATAAACTTAAAGGATCTCAAAACCAATGTTTTGAGTGCATTGCCTATGCTGCATAGTAAACTCAATACTGAAGAATTGCATTACAATAGATCACGTGTCAGATAACTGTGATTCATACACTGAAGAGCCAAAACATTATGACCACCTGTGACAGCGCTCGAAATTCGAGGCTGCACATTTAGGTTGAAAATCCATTCCCTAGTTTATTTATTTATTCATTTATTTATTCATTTTTATTAATTCGTGCAATTTTTTAAGAAAGAGTACGTTTTATTTACTTTTTATTTATTTTGCCATATACTTTCGGATGATTCTTTTCTTTTTTTTTTTTTTTCATCTCCGACCCCCTCTCCCAGCACAAGGCGCCGCATAGCGTAAGGAGACAACGCTGGCGACATCGATCGGCGAGCTGACTTTGTAGTATGTTTTATTGGGGCAATAAAAGTGTCCACCGTGTCTAGCATCCACAATGCGTGTTAGGTAGACCGTAGACTTTTTGGAACCGGAGCTAACAGTTTAATTGGGTTAAGATTTATGGCCCGGTGGTTATATCACGCGGCAAACGCAACTTGAGCGGTTCTCAGAATTTCGCGGGAATGGGCAGCAATTTTGACTCCCTATAACGAATGGATGAACAAAATGTTAATTCTCTGACCAGTAGGATTTACACTGGGGATTTAATTCAGGGAGGCTTGTGCACGCCAGCTAGTGATTGGATGATGGGGTATTTTGAGGTAGTGCGGGTCTTCTTGGGGGTTCGTCGAAACTTTTTTCCAAGGAAAGAGAAGAACTTCGTCACTTTTTTTTTACTTTTGCCACGAAGCACTTTAACTTTTGCTTGTTTCGCGGCGTGCATCACTGGCACTTTCCTCCATGACTGTCACCTAGGAGCTGCCAAATATTACGGCAGGACTGAAGCTACCGTAAGCTGCATACAATTTTCCAAGCTGCAGATGAAAGATCTCAACCGAGGTTTCCGGATGAACGGACCCTACTAAGGACCATTAGGGCCCATACGACGGTTGTAGCTGCGGATGGAAGATAACACCCACCGGATGAGAATTCTCCCGGGTCAGGAGTGGTCAGCAGCGCGAACCCAGAGACTTTAAGATGCGACTACCTAGAGGCATAGCCCACATCGTTCAAAGAACTTTCCATTTATGTGTAACCGCCAGGACGTCATTCCCCGGATGAAACCACAGCCGCCATGGGATCGCCAGGCCAGATTCGGATGTTAAGGTAGGAAATCCATCCTATTCTTTCTTTTGGTGTCCCCTCATAAACTGTTTATCCGATCAGTCCATACGAAAGTCTTCCTTAGAGTTAATATTTTTATAAGCGAATAGTTAATTGAGTACAGGTTCCTGTCAGAGAGTCGAAATCATTTTGCTAGTATCGTGAGTGTATCTTTATTATATTATGCCAAATCATAAACAATAAATGGTTTACTTTGTTAATTGGTCTACGTTCTATCATGAGTGTTTCGTTTGTTACAAATTGTGTGCTCAACCCTGGATTTTTGGAGAATACGTATATTTTATGGCAGGGACTTAGAAAATCCGTTCACTTATGCTTTTTATTTTTAAACTAGGCGCTCACGAAAACATTGCGCCACACAGCGGACCCTTTGACTCCCAAAGGAAACTCTGCTGTGTGAATCACAACGCCCCGTCAGTGGATCCAGAAGCTGCGTCAGTGGATCCTGGAGCTGCGTCAGCCCTAAATCAGGGAATCGCAGAATCACAATCCACTCGACACCCCCTTGGTTCCCCAATATTACGCCGGGTGAACCCAATTAGGAACCCGCCCGATAATACACCTACCTAATACGATTTTGGTCTTTTAAGTGCCGCCAAAACAACTCTTACTCGAAGAGGCAGGGACGCTACTAGATTTCTAAAGGTGTCTTGTGGTATTTGGCACCACCACGTTACTAACAGATCCTTCAACTCTGGTTGAGCCCGTTGCAGATCGGATTTGCTGTAACAACACAAACGACAGATGCTGGATTCGATTGATGTCTGGAGAATCTGGAGGCCAGGGCAATACATGGAAGTCTTCCTCATGTCCCGCGAACAGTGTGCATGGCATGGCACATTATTCTTCTGAAAGAAGACACTACTAGAGCGGAATGATGAACCTAGTTTGCAATGATGTTTATACAGGTGCTAGACGTCTTAGTTTCGTGCACATGAATGACTGGATCCAGGGTTTCCGAGCAGAACATTGCCCAAAGCATTACACTTTATCCACTGGCTTGTTTTCATCCCACGGTACATCCTGGTGCAAACACTTCCCGAGATAAAAGAGACGCACACGTACTCGTCCGTCCACATGGTGCAAAAGGAAATGAGATTCATCAGACCAGACAACCATCTTCCAATCAAGATAAAAACGGGTAGTAATACGCCAAACAACTAAGTAAAGAACGATAAAATCCGTTTATTGGCATCAGACAGCAAAAAAAAAGGTTGCAAGCTTTCAGCACCTACGGGTGCCTTCTTCAGGCTTAGACGTGGTTTTGGAACAACGTTAGTAATCTAAATGAATGTACAGAAAATTTAAATATGCATGTGAAATATAAAAAATGTACAAAAACGTGACAGCATGGCACGTGCGGAAACAGAGGAATCAGGTCCTTTCACGAGAGGCACGCAGGAACATGCACCATATCAAAGGCAGCTCCATTGACTCATTATCGTTGCAGACATCATTGCTAAACAAGATCTCCAGAGACTCCCTGATGGCTGTACCTCTGGCGGTAGTGTATGGAGCAACCTGTTGCAAATCGGCCCATTGGGAGCGGCAGAAGATGCCATGACCTCCCTAGATAGAGCAGTGGACGATTTATTCTTCAAGACGTCTCCTTTTCTGTTCGGACAAACGAGTCGCAAAGGACCTCTTTGCGGGCTGTCTCGGAGCAATAGCATCCTCCCCATATACCGTACAAATTTGTCGAGTAGCCTCTGCGGCTGTGGATTCTTTGTTAAACTCGTAGAGGAGCAGATGTCGGAAATGTTCATTCCTTTCTACTTGACACTCCATACTTCCGGTCCTAAAAACCAAAAAAAACGATTAGCCACAATCACACAATGCAATATGATTTAGATACACAATATTTTTGATATACAACTGAAAATACCAAGTTTTATATTGGCATGACAAAAAGGTCCTTTGCGACTCAATTTGTCCGAACACAAAAGAGACGTCTTGAAGAATAAATCGTCCACTGCCCTATCTAGGGAGGTCATGACATCTTCTGCCGCTCCACAATGGGCCGATTTGCAACAGGTTGCTCCATACACTACCGCCAGAGGTACAGCCATCAGGGAGTCTCTGGAGATCTTGTTTAGCAATGATGTCTGCAACGATGATGAGTCAATGGAGCTGCCTTTGATATGGCGCATGTTCCTGCGTGCCTATCGTGAAAGGACCCGATTCCTCTGTTTCCGTACGTGCCATGCTGTCACGTTTTTATACATTTTTATATTTCACATGCATATTTAAATTTTCTGTACATTCATTTAGATTACTAACGTTGTTCCAAAACCACGTCTAAGCCTGAAGAAGCCACCCGTTGGTGATGAAAGCTTGCAACCTTTTGTTTGCTGTCTTATGCCAATAAACGGATTTTATCGTTCTTTACTTATTCATCTTCCAATCATTTAAGGTCCCAGTTTTGATGCTCGTGTGCCCATTGTAGGCGCTGCCGACAGTGAACCGATGTTAGCATGGGCGTTAGGAGTGGCCTGTGGCTATGCAGCCCCATTTTCAGCAGGGTTCGATGACACACTACTCCCATCACCAGTTTGAAAATTACTGGCCAGTTGCGCCACAGTATCGCTTCTGTTTGTTCGTACCATACGGGATAGAGTTCGCTCACCTCAAGCATCAATGAGCCCTGGTCGGCTTACACCTCCTCGGACCACTTTTTGAAGGTAGTAACCACGGCTGACCGTGAGCACCACACAAGCCTTGCTGTCTGGGAAATGCTCTGACCCAGTCGTATGGACATTACAATTTGGCCTTTGTCAAACCCCATTAAGTCCGCTGTCTTTCCCATTTGAAAAACAAGAATAACACTGATGAACAGAGTTGAGTATCATATGTTATTTATACCGTTTCTTGACCTTCATACGCCATGTCGTTTCCCTACAGTTGCTTCGATTTGTATAAAGACCCGCTGGCCATAATGTTTTGGCTCTTTGTACGAGGTACTTACGTCATTGCAGTTGGGTGATCTCTCCTACACAAGACATACAGCTCTGTGAGCATACAAAGAGACAGGATCATAATCAGTGGCGTAACTACAAATTTTCGACCCTTATGTAAAATTGTACCCCATTTTCAGCAAATAATGTTTCACTAATTTTCGAAATTGTACCCCCATCTCCGATCTTCCGCTCTATTTGCAAAACTATCAAAACTAACTAAATTCAAAATAAAATTATATATTTAGTAACTTGTAAACATTTATTTCGTTAAACGAAATTGTTACACTTTTACAGATAGACAGATTATATGCATTCAAATGAAAAAAATATTTCTTCGTACTTTTTGTATTGGCAAAGTTTCTAAATTTTCGGTATTTAATTTATCTGCCCCTTGAGATTGATTTGGGGGGAGGGATTTAACTACTACTGTGAGCAACTCGATGGGCTCTAAGCAGTCGACAGTCCTTAATTTAGGACCACTGACTCCAGGGAAGGAACAGAGCCATTGTCGTAAGACAAACACAACATCCATGCCTCACCGGGATTCGAACCCGGACCCATCTCGGACGAATGGTCAGAAACCAGCATTCAGGCCACTGCGTCACCAGAACTCACTCTACTTCTTCAGTGGCAATTAATGAAAGATAGTTCAGATACACTGTATTTCGCACATAATTTTTGACTATTTTCAGTTTGCTGAATGGTCTTTCAGAAGTAGCTATTGTAATAGGTAGTCAGTGGCGCGTCCTGTGGGATCAGGACCGTCCTGCTAAAATACCACTTGGACCTTCATCTTTTGTTATTGGCTGTTTAGTTTTAAATATATTGGGTTGATGCATAAGTTCATGCCGTTTTATTTCACGAGTGTTTCCCAGGTCAGTAGTGACGGTGCAGATGGCCAGTTGTATATAAAAAATATCGTGTATCTAAATCATATTGCATTGTGTGATTGTGGCTAATCGTTTTTTGGTTTTTAGGATCGGAAGTATGGAGTGTCAAGTAGAAAGGAATGAACAGTTCCGACATCTGCTCCTCTACGAGTTTAACAAAGAATCCACAGCAGCAGAGGCTACTCGACAAATTTGTACGGTATATGGGGAGGATGCTATTGCTCCGAGGACAGCCCGCAAATGGTTTGAGCGGTTCCGAGGTGGCACTTTTGACCTGAGCGACTCTCCACGCTCAGGTCGTCCATCTCACTTTGATGAGGATCGTTTGAATCATCTCATCCACTTGGATCCGCGTCAAACCACACGCGAATTGGCCACTGAGATGGACTGTGATCAGGCCAGAGTGGTGCGACACCTGGAACGTATGGGAAAGGTCCAGAAATTGGGGTCTTGGGTGCCTCACACTCTCACCAAGGACAGCGTGTTGCCATATGTGGTTTCTTGTTCGCCAGTTATCACGAATGTTCTCAGCAACACAAACCCTATCTGTCCCGTATTGTTACTGAAGATGAAAAGTGGTGCCTGTACGTGAATTTCAGGCATCGGAGGGAATGGAAACAAGACGCACACACCACGAACAAGACGCACACACCACGTCCAAAACATGACCTTCATCCTGCGTGTCTGGTGGGACATGTAAGGCATTATTCACTGGGAAATGCTGCCGAGGAATCGGACCATCAACGCTGCACTCTATTGTGAGCAACTCCGCAGTGTGGAGGGAGCAATTCAGCAGAAACGGCCACGACGGTGCCATGGTGTCATTCTCCAATGTGATAACTCACACCCTCACAGTGCAAACATGACCAAAATGCCCATTCAGGACATGAAATGGGAGATCCTTCCACATCCGGCCTATTTGCCAGATGTCGCCGCCTTCAGGCTATCACCTGTTTTGATCTCTGTTGAATGCACTCAGCGGCAGAACTTCCAACAATTACGTTGATCTCCAGAATTCCCTTGATGATTTCTTCGCAGCAAAACCTGCACGTTTTTCCAAGAATGGCATTGCAGACCTATCCAGACGTTGGGACACCATCGTAAACAATGGGGGGTAATACATAGTTGATTGATTCCGTTTTCCCTGCTGATGTAATACATTCCTGTAGTACGGTAAAAAAACGGAATGAACTTATGCTTCAACCCAATATTTAACTTATTTTCACTTTTAAGAGAAAGTCTGTGCATGCACATGTGCATCTGTTTCGGTTATTTAATGTTTCCTTAAACACTGTACCAAACATTAACACTACCATGTCATCTAAACAATGTCTATTCTTTTCTGAAAGCCACTTACTTAATGAATAAAGTACCATAACTATGAAGTACCATTATTATGAATTCGTAAAGTACCATAAACTATGAATGTTATTTTTTCAAACGATGTCTTAAAGCTTAACACATAATATATTTCCTATATAAATATCATTTGGCACATACATAATGTTTTAACTCACACAGCACATAAAAATGCATGGACTCTTAAATGTCTTTTAAAGATGAGACATCCTACCTTTTTTTGTTGTCCCATTGGCTGTTTCTGCTTTAATAGGAGAAGTAGTGTGACTATCCAGGCCAAAGTGGGATACATCTAAAAAAAATATATTATATATAATATATATATTAAAATCTGTATAACCTTCTGAAAGCAAGCAAGTATTTTCTAACAACATTTTTGGCAAGTCAAAAATGCAGAATTTGGAAGCCTTACTACTTTGCGATATACACTGACGGAAAAAAATCCCAACACCAAGAAGGGGTTGTGTTAGATAAACGACAGTTGGTAGGCGGTGAGAGTGCATCTGTAAGATGACGTCTATGCAAATTTCGCGCTCGGCGCATACGTGTGGCGCTAGTAGCGCCCTTCGGAACATGCAAAGCAGGTTTGCTGTAATGTAAATACGCGCTGTAACGTTCGTGAGCGTTAGTTATCGTTGAGATTCGACGTAGTGTGTTGATGTTAGTCAAGAATGACTTTAAGAAGACGAAGAAGCCATTATCAACAGCTCACGGAGTTTGAACGAGATCGTGTAATAGGGCTACGAGAAGGTGGATTTTCTTTCCGCAATATTGCAGAACGACTTGGCAGGAATGTAGCCACTGTGCATGATTCTTGGCAGCGGTGGTCATGGGAAGGTTCTGTCTCAAGAAGACCGAGTTCCGGCCGGCCACGTGGCACTACTGAAAGGGAAGACCGCCGTGTACGGTGTATGGCCGTGGCGCATCGTACTGCGTCTGCGGCAACAATTCGAGCTGCAGTTGCCACCACAGTGACACAACGGACTGTTACAAATCGGTTACTTGAAGGACAGCTCCGAGCCAGACGCCCTGTAGCGTGCATTCCACTTACTCCAAACCACTGCTGTTTGCGCCGTCAGTGGTGTCAAGCTAGAGCTCATTGGAGGACGGAGTGGAGATCTGTTGTGTTTTCTGATGAAAGCCGGTTCTGCCTGGGTGCCAGTAATGGCCGTGTGTTGGTTAGAAGGAGGCCAGGTGAGCGCCTGCAACCAACCTGTCTGCGGCCGAGACACACTGGACCTACACCTGGAGTTATGGTCTGGGGAGCAATTTCCTATGATATCAGGAGCACTCTCGTGGTTATCCCAAGCACCTTGACGGCACAGTTGTACGTCGGTCTGGTGATTCAACCTGTTGTGCTGCCATTCATGAACAGCATTCCAGGGGGTGTTTTCCAACAGGATAACGCTCGCCCGCATACCGCTGTTGTAACCCAACATGCTCTACAGAGTGTCGACATGTTGCCGTGGCCTGCTAGATCACCTGATCTTTCACCAATCGAGCACGTATGGGACATCATTGGACGACAACTCCAGCGTCACCCCCAACCAGCATTAACCATCTCTGTATTGACCGACCAAGTGCAACAGGCATGGAACTCCATCCCACAAACTGACATCCAGCACCTGTACGACACAATGCATGAACGTTTGCGTGCTTGCATTCAACATCTTGGCGGTTACACCGGTTATTAATGTATCAGCATTTCACATTTAAAATGGCTCTTCTCGCGCTTACATTAAGCTGTGATCTTGAAAATTTAATCGGTTAAATATGTTACCTATACAAATGTATTGCCGCCATTTCATTCCTCTACAACTATTTTTGCGTGCTGTTGGGATTTTTTTTTCCGTCAGTGTATTTCAGCTTTAATTCAGATCACTAAAAAACGTACCACAGGTAATCAGCTGCATCGCAATTAAAAAAGACATTCACAATCAGATCTTGAATTTAGTTACTTAACTAGCTCTCTAAGCTGACGTAAAAAATACAGATACCTTCTTTGCATGTGTTTCATAGGAATTAATTCGCGTGATCCCACAAAAAACATGCCAAGGCAGTCAAAAAAGAACACGTAAGTTCAAAAATCGGGCATTATTTTAATTAGCGTACCAATATTCTCAAAAATGTGTCATGAAGGTGCGCATTGAGTTTACTAAAGAGAACAGTTTCGCTTTTAAGCATATTTGAAGACAAGGTCTGCTAGATGGATAACAGGTCACACAGTGGAGTATATTCGAGGCTAGCGAGCCTAGCTGCAAAGCCCAGAAAATGCACAAATAAAAGTCAATTAAATATGCACAAATGAAAGTCAATTATCAACGGTATTAAGATATGTCTATGCTTTCGCTGTGAAAAAAACACGTAAGGATTCGCTTCTTTGACTCAGTCTGGCGAGCGAAGCCAACTGCGTAACGGTGGGACGTGGTTGTGTACAGAATTATTATACTGTATAAAGCATGGTACTAATGTTTAAAGCTCTAGGTCCATTTTAACATTTTAGGGGAAAGCTCCCCCCCCCCCAAGCTCACGGACCTCGCGGACGCTTTAAGGGGAACATCTGGATACACCGACAGACTCCAGCGGCCCAGAATATAATATTACGGAAGTTGGGGGTAGAGCCCCCTACCCCCGAACCAAGTGTACCTCGGATCCTCGGCAATTTATTTCTTCAAAGTACAATTCTCGCTTGGCTAAACATGGAACGTTTTCTCGAAATTCGTTTGGAGTTCCCAATTCAGTTCTCAAAATAGGCCCAGAAACGGCAATCTTTATAGCCCCCCCCCCTTGAACTTTTGTGGCCAGTTGCCCTAAACTCAAATGAACCGGCATGAAAATTCAGATGAACAAAAGAGTTCTTTTTTTTTTTTTTTTTTTGATTGGAGGTTTAACGACCACCGTGAGCAACTCAATGGGCTATAAGCAGTCGCCCGTCCCTAATTTAGGGTCACTGGTTCCAGGGAAGGGAGAGAGCCAGTGCCGTAAGACAAACACAACATCCATGCCTCACCGGGATTCGAACCCGGACCCCGTTCGGACGAATGATCAGAGGCCATCGCTTAGACCACTGCGCCACAAACAAAAGAGTTCCTTCCCCTCGTTATAGGCAGTAGGCACCTTGGAAAACTGCCACACATAATTCGGAAATGTAGAAAACTGCCACACATAATTCAGAATTTTAGAAAACTGGCCCACTGGAAAAATTGTCACACATTCAAAGTGTTCTTCGGAGGAACATCAATTTGTGCCCGGCCCCTTAATGAAAAACATGTGGCAATTTTCCAAGTTGCTGAAAGATGTGTGGCAGGGTTGCCGGTAAATTGCCGCACCGGAACACTGCCACACATCAGTGTTCCTGTGTGGCAGTTTACAGTGAACCGTTTGTTCTGGGGGTATTTCCTCCGGGGGAATTTTTACCACTTTTCAGTTTTCAGGAGTAATTTCGCTGGAAGTATTTTTACCGTTTACCCCGCTATAGAACCCCCACCCCCACCCCCTTCTTAATCCGGCCCTGTGTCGATCATGTAAATGGATAACACTGTTTCGTTGGAGTTGGATTTTATTTCCCTGGCTTTTTTTTCCGGGATTTTTTTTTCCGTGGATTTTTTCCCCCTAGATTCGGCTCTCTACACACCTGGATACAAAGACCCCAGTTTCTTTTTTGTTGTTTTTTGGAACAGTCAAAAATTGACCTGCTTCCATAGGTAAGAGAATTAGTGTGGGAAGTTCCTGTTTTTTTAGTTTTTGTGATTGGGGGAGAATGCAAGCAGGAGAACTAAAGCGCCTGCTCCTGGAGGCGCAAATGCTTTATTTTTTTTTGCTGGACCCTTTCGCTAAAAATTCCGTGACAAACGTCCACAAGGATCCACACACACACACACACACACACACACGGGCCCCTGGGCAATTACACCTCCTGCCTCCCTCTCTCGCGCCATCCTTTGCCATAATTAGCATATGTGGCAAAGGGTGATTTATAACTCGATTGCCTGAATTTGTAGGAATTGCTGATTAATCGAACGAAATTTAAGGTTTTTAGTACACTAGATGAAAGTGATTTTCAGTCTTTTGTTAAATTGATAGTTCGTGGACTTATTGTTATTTAAGTATTTTTTTAAAAAGAGTTTTTAAAGTAAAAACACTAGACATAGTTAGTCAGCTCCGTAAACAGGCAGTATGAGAAAGGAAACAGATCTTGTGAGGAAATAACCTTGAGAGGAATTTAGGTTAGTCTCTTGAAAGGTCACTTTGACTTGAAAATCTAGCATCATGGTCACGTTCAAAAATATGGTACCATGCCTTGGAGTTTACATCTCTACCAGATGGCCAAACTAAAGTTTTTTTACTCTCTTTGGAGGGCCAGCAGCTTTCTAATGTAGCTCTTTTTTTGCTTAAAGGTTTCAAAATGAAAGAGTAAAGCTGCAATCATTACAGGTAATTAAGAACTTGGTAAATTATGGGCTTAGTTTAAAATGTACTTATGAACTAGAGAACTAGATTTACTAAAAATGATTTTCTTACCTGTTGTGCATGGTGGTAACTGTGAAAGCTGGTATGTAGCTGTAGTCGGGACTGCAGGATTTGCTGTTAGACCCAGGGTGGAGCTGTTGTTTGCTGTAGGTACATATGCACCATACCCTTGGGCATAGTATGGATAACCACTCTGGCTGTATCCGCTATAAGAGCTATAGTCCATGCTCTGAAAGAAAGCGTCTCAGTATTAGTTAGTTATGATAACTAGGTATCTATCTGTCTGAGATATCATGAAATCACTGCATTATCTAATAACCATATGCGTTTTGTTCATTCTGGCATACACCTTTAGATAGGAATTTTGCTTAGGGGTAAATTATGAAAGCGTAGAGCCAGTTGCTTTATCTCTCCAGAGGGACTAGAACGTCGTAGATATGTGGGTACAATGGGATATTATTCAACCATTACACCTGTATTTAAAGGCATTTGCCAAACTTTTCAGCTGGACTTTGGTGTAAGAACTACCAACATTTTTACGTTGATCAAAAATGATCGAGACCAAGTGGCGGGCTTACATAAATTTGGCGTGTACTACATCCCCTTAAAAAGCATTGATGTTGGTACTCCAGATAGTCAACATATAGGATCAACTAAATGAACCTTGGGGACTAGATCGAATGAACATAAATATGCGGTAAAAAATGGACTTACAAATACTGCACTTTCCCGCCTTGTGATTGATAGTTCGCACTACCCGGTTTGGGCAGATGCCTCCATTATCGTCAGACCTACTGCTATCTCTTTATTACTGTTCACAGGGAGTCTTGTAATTACATCTCAAAGACATTTATGCTGTAATGATAATACTCCTACTTTTCTTCCTACACCCTGGAAACAATTATTTGTTCCAGATATGCAGCAGACTGTGGACGTCACTACTTAATTTGGCAATGATTAATGTTTTCATTATTAAATTTATATTGTAAATTTAAATTAATATATAAAAAATTACTATCAAAAGTCGTAGTTTATAGTTTTTTTGTACGATTTTATTTAATCCAGCGCATGAAGTTCATGACGATCGTCATGTAATCCACTTAACAAAAAATTTGAAGAATCGTGGTCCACAAAATTCTGTCTATGTGCACTGTTTTACAAAACAAAGGGGCAAAATGTCAATAAAACCTTATAGCTTTCACAGGAATGCAAGCAGCAGAAGTTTTAAGAACATGCTCAATGTTATTAAAAAGTCAATGGACACCTTTCACGAATTTCGTAAGAGTGTCACATTTAGCTGTTTGTCTGTATAATGGAGACTGCCGCCGGCAATTAGGTGCATGAGCAGCTGGCAGTCGATGTCGCCAATTCACGGCGTTTGAGAGAGGCGTGATAATTGGATTAGTGACTTGGGGTCCACAGTCGTTCTATTTTAGTAGCTCCAGAATAGCAGTTAGGAAACCAGTGAACTTATGTAAGACTGTTTCTGTGATGTAACTGTATATGATTATAAAGAGAGTTTTACAACAGTTAAAACGACTCATACTACCCAGTAAAATTGCGCCGCCACAGAGATCGTCGATGATTGAGACGAGCTACAACTGTCAGACGACAGCGATCGGGAGTGATTAGAACTGCCGAAGTCCACAGATGCGGCAGAACATTTTCCCTGTTCATTGGGTAGATGCCTATGCGACTACACATAGCGTTTTGCAGTTAAGCTTTTTATTTATTCATTTATTTATTCATTTACTTATTTATTTATTTATCTCGGTGATATTGAATAACAACTAAGAAAATTTTAGTTCATACTTTGTCGCAATTTCAGCGGATTGCAGTCAACTTACCAATACACGTCTCAGGCGCCAGAGTACGGTCAAAAATTAATAAAACTAAATTTAAAACTTCTTTTGTTATACCACGTATATACAAAACGTTAACCTCACTACGTGCAGTGTACATATATCATCATCAACTTATATCAATCCATTGCTGGACGAAGGTCTCCCCAAATTTCTTCCATAACTTTCTGCCTTTAACCTGTCACCTCCTTGTAACTCAAACATGCCTTGGAATTTCACCCACCTATCTTCCACATGGTCTCCTGCTGAGTCTTCTCCTGCCCTTGAAACCCAGTCTAGTATTTCAGTTGCCCAACAGTGGTCAGTTCTAGTAATCTGTGCAATCCATTGCAATTTTAGGGATTTTACCTTGATTGTGATGTGTCATCAACTCCTGTCATTTTGCTGATACAGAAGTTCCTCTTCCTATCCTTCGTGGTAATACCAAGCATGCACCTTTCCATACTACTTTCAGTATTTTGCAGCCTTTAAATGTCCCCCTGAGTTACAGTCCATGTGCCTCTGATCCATAAATAAGATGTTATGGAGATCGAATACAGAATTTTGTAGGTTTAGTATTAATTCTTTTCCGAGTAGGGAATATTCAACAGAGGGTTGTTCATTTGTCAGTCCGAAATGAAAAATTTCAACGACACTTTCAAAAAGATGCTTATTGCCAGCGGTCATCAGTAGATTTCTAAAGCAGCGTTTCCCATGGAAATCAGATGAGATCATATCATATGTAGAGGATTTTAGGAAGGGAGTGTCTTACCCCATGTCTTAAACAACCCTTAGAAATAGGAAGCTGGAAGTTTTGGTCTAGAGTGTCTGTTAGGAAAGTGACACAGAAACGAGGTAGAAAGGGGTGAGAAAGACGCTCTAATTACCGGGGGGGGCAGTACCTGACGTCCGACGGCTTAACGTGCCCATCCGACGCACGGCAGATATTTATTGCTTTGAGCGTTCGTACCTTCCTGGGATCTAACCTGAGGCCTTCTCCGTGGCAGTCACGAACGTTGACTACTAGGCCACCCGTGGTCCAAAGAACAGATTTAATGCCGCACCTGTTTTAAATACCTTTTTTGTGATATGCCTTCTTCATAACAATCGCAACGAGGTGCAATCAGGCTTAAATACCGAACCCAAACGGGGCTTATGACTGTTCATCAACACAATACCCTTAACAAAGAACAGCAAGGATGCACTGATTAAACACTTTCCTTTTAACATAACATGATGGTAAATTGCTCTTGAAAAACGCGAAGTTTTATACACCTATTAATTTCTTTGATGTGGCGCTTGCTTGATACCTGTTAGCTATGGTAAATGTAGGCGTTGGCTACTTCTAAACTTCCTCCATCAATTGCTAAATTTTCGGTTTTTAAAAAGGCAAGTACATCAATTTTATTTTCCGTAACAGTTCATTTTTAAGCTCACCCTTTTACTTTTGTCACCAGGTTGTTGGGACTCATACTCTGTAGCTCTGAGGGAGTACCTTGAAAAAATGAGTAACTAGGGTTGGATATAAAACAGTGACAACATATCTGTATGTCCCAAAATACTTATTCCCAGAGTAGAATAAGTTTACATCCCTTCAACATAATCTCTTCCCATATTGATAACCTTCTGCCACACATTTGGAAGGCTGGATACCGTCAGCAGAGCCATTTTTATCGATGTCAACACACGAGAACCCTATCGCTCGGAGGATTTCCGCTCTTGTGTGAAAACGCTGTCCTCACAGTGTTCCTTTCATTTTTGTGAAGAGATCGAAGTCACATGGGTTCATGTCGGGAGAATAGGGCGGATGTTCGAGCAACTACCACCGTGCTAACAAGTTCCTTACAGGAACAGCAGTGTGACATCGCGCATTGTCATGCAAGACAATGGGCACACTTGTTCGGAAATTTTGGCCACTTTCGCCACACAGCAGGGCAAAGATGATGATCCAGACCTGGTGCTACGGAACTGCATGATAGAGTAGCACACTCTGGACATCATACCTCCGCTCTATTCATCATCACTTTGAGATTCCCGGGTTCGTAGCGAACAATTTTTTTTTTTTTGGCTGGAGAGATGGGGAGAAGAAGATGGATACCGCCATTCATTGGACTGGGGTTTCAGTTCTGGTTCGTACGACCTCGCCCACGGATGTGGTACCCATCGTGCTGCAAATTTGCGGTAACCAAGCACGTCCTTCAACACTTGCAAAACTGTTTTATGGCATATTTCTACCACTGCGACTATCTTGCTGTCCATCGTCGATCCACTGCAATCAATAATTATATCAACTCTACGTGATGGTCTTGGATGCCAGGTCAACCTGAACGTACTGCATCCTCCACTCTATCGCGACCTCGGCGGAACGCTGTCACCCATCGTGCCACCGCTTGATATGGTAATGCTTTTTGCAACATGCTTCCCGAAGACCTTGATGACATTCCACGGCGTTTCTTTAACGCGCCACCTCGATTTTGATCCACGCACACGTTGTTTTAGCTTGGAAAACATCTCTTTAGGCGGTCCTGTTTAGCAACAATACTTGAACATTGCGCACACTTCTCCTTCCCTAAGCCTTGCATTGCCGAAACTGTGCGCGTGGAACACCAACGCCCTCATGCTACAAGTGCTTGGAACAGCAATGCCCTCACGTGTGCATCAGCAATGTGGGGACAGTGTTGCCACTATTTTATATCCAACCCTCTTGTGTGTGTATACACTGAAGTGCCAGAAAAACTGGTACAGACGAGCTTATGCAAAATACATAGCAACGTCACCTATGCGCGTACTCGGTTGCGTCCGCCAGTGCGTATATAAATCGATAGACAACCTTGCCAGCTGTCAGAGCTGTTTTCGGCATGAGAATGACAAGTAATACCGATTTTCAACGCGGTGTCACAGTTGGCGCTCGTGAGATGGGCCATAGTATTTCGGAGGTAGAAACGAAGTTCGGATTTTCACGGACGACCATTGCAACGGTGTACCGTGAATACAAGAATTCCGGCAAAACCTCCAACCTCTATGATACCAGTGTGGCCGTAAAAGACATTGGGTGAACGTGACCATCGTCGGCTGTCAAGAATCGTTTCGCGCGATAGGCGTGCAACACTCTCGCAGGTATAATCGGAATTCAATGCTGGAGATATCACGTTAAGTTGGGAAGTGCAAAAGAGAACAAACTCAAATTTACATAGGAAAATGAACTAAAAATGAAAGCTAAAATAGAATGTACGTCACCCATTCTGGCTCCGAACACTCTACTAACCGAAAGCCGGTCCTCAGGTTGTATATATACTGCTCTGTGAACTTCACCTGCGCCACCGTTCGGTCTCCAGGCGCTCATTTCTCTAGGCTGGGGGTGGTCGTAATGTAATGGCTCATTGCTGTAAATCTCCGTGAATTGCATAGTGATAATATTCCGAAAATAAAAAACAGCGCTTGTACGCTATTTCCAATGTATTCTTATGGTAAGTTTATGAATATGCTAATTCCAATGTATACAAATATGATCTACAATAGCATGAATTTAGACATCACAAGGAACGCCTATAAACAATTTATAACTTCATTTAAAAGAGCATACCTGAAAATTCATGACTACATTTGGAAGTGCGTATGGCTTTAAAGTTATTTTTTTTTTATTTGTCAAGAAATAAGAACGAAATTTGTGCACACTGTTTTCTGTCACTGTATCAATCTGAAACTTATCCTACCTGTTGAGAGGGTGCATAACTTTGGGCGCTGGTTGGATTGCTGGCAAAACCAGAGGCAGGATAGGCACTCCCTGAAAGAAAAAAAAATCACTGAGTAAAGAAAAATCTTATCGATTTTTTTATTTGTTCAAATATGATAAAAAAGTAAACACAAGACAGGAAAGCAGGACGGTTTGTTAAAAAAACCAAAACAAAAACAAGAACAGTAATGTTTCAGTCAGTAATTACATTTACAGCCGCTTTAATAATGGTGAAATCACCCGTTTTCTGAACATGAATTAGCAAAGAATTATTTCGATTATTTTTCTCATTTTCACATCTTAACATGCACCATAGCCTAAATATGAAAATGACATAATGGAAACAATGAGAAAAATCTAAACAAAGAAGTAAAATACATGGGCAACAAACAACAACTGAACAGAAATCGCCCGATAACCAGAGGCAAATGTAAGAAAACACTGTGTAAAACTTTTTCCATTTCATCGCAACAATACCAATGGAAAGTAGATAATGCGAGCGGCAGATTCTAACAATAGAAGAATTAAAGATGTGACGTATATCTCTAAAATTTAACCTACATTTCGAGTTCCCATTTCTTATGTAAATCTTGTTACGTCTCAGTTATACCCCAGTTAACCTAAGAGTGTACTATTGTAACGGTACGGAACGGCTAACTACGCTACGAAAAGTAGTCCCAAAATTTTAAAGCGAAAAGCAACAAAATTATTGCTCAGAATCCATTTATGTTTCTTCAGCAGTTTATCGTGCAAAATTGCTATTTCGGGCAAATTTTCGAAACAGCAGAGAGCGTTTTAGAAAGAGATTTCACATGAGAAGTTACTCAATCAACAGCGCCTCGCACTTTTTGGCCTCTGACTGTTGAGCTGGGAAATGTACGTAACTTGGAGAAGGGGATAAATGGGGGGGGGGATGATGTGACGGAGTGGAAGATACAGAAGACTTCTCTCAACATTGGCAACACAGAGACAATAAAGTACAATCGGGGAAATGCGAGTAAGTGACGAGGAGGTGAACATAAGCAGCCATGGGGAGAGAGAGAGACAGAAGAAGGGAAAAAAGAGGACACTTTTTTTATTTTATTTTGGTTCCAGGGAAGAAAAAAGAGCCAGTGCCTTAAGACAAACACACCATCCATACATCACCTGTGATTTGTGATGTGGATTCTATTTTAACTTTTATTTTTAGTTCCTTTCCTTATGTAAATTTGAGTTTATTCTCTTTTGCACTTTCCAAACTTAACGTGATATCTTCTCTCTCACATGAATGGAGATTTGGCAACACCCCTGAGGTTAGTACGTAAGTGACGTATGCACGTTGATAAGAACGAGAAAAGATATATATTTTGCGACGCAGTTGTTTGTTTGTTGAAATGTTAGATCGTTGCTGAGCTTATTGATTGTACGGCAGCTAATTAACGTATGTGAAGTTATATTTTTATTACCGTTTGCATAACTACGTTGTGAAGTTTTGTGTATGTGCACCTCGCCGTGATATGTTTGTGATTTCGTAAACAGAAAATGTTATGTGATTTCGTCTAAAGTTGCTGGACCAATAAAAAGTTAAGTGATTTCGCTTTCTGTATATGTTTCGTCTGGCCCTTAAAGCCTTAATTTAAAGTGAGCTATCCGGTACAATTAGTGCATCACATTTACCCTCAGTTCAACATCTATTCAGCCGGACATTTGGAACTTAGCATAACAACAAATCTCGCATAACGTAAAAAGGGTTACGTAATAGATTCAAAACCGGACCATCTCGGACGAATGGTCAGAAACCACTGTGTCACCGGAGTGACAAAAGGGTGATGCAATAAGTTTCGGTTAGTCCACAAAACCAAAAATGGGGAGGGCTGAGTATGGGAGTGTGACCTGGATGGATGCCGTCCTTGCGTTTCGCCGGAGACGCTGTGACCGGTTTAAAACTGTCCGTTCAATTAAAAGTAAACTGCTTAACACACAACGATAAAACTAATTAAATAGGAATTGAGATGTCAACCTTTAGTGACGATGAACATTTTAATTTTCTGTCGATTGCAGTTTCTGATGCGCTATGGCCTAGCTTCATCAGGACGAATGGTTATGAACATATTTAAAACGCTATGACAACACCTCGGAATACAAGCCGCACTTCAGGCATCGGAAGGCCCGTAGCCAGACAAAGAAGTTGGGAGGAACAGCTAATATTGCGGTACCGCAAGAGATATGAACGAGGGCGGACACTGAACTGTAGCTGTAGTGTGAGCAGTGGCGTAACTACCACCCCCGCAGCCCCGGAGGGGTGGGGGTGCGCGCAGGTAACGAAGGGGCGTACTGCAGCTGCCAGTTATAGTTTTAAGAAAAATTCGAACACGCACAATAATTAACCAAAAGGTTCACATTTTGCTTTAAGATATATTTAGCTTTGCCTAAATAAATGCCTAGTTTCACTTTTAAAACACTGAATGTCCTACAGATTGAACGTGTTCGGCTCTTTGACTTCGGGTTATAATACGATTGCTCTGCAATGGGTTGTAAATAATACGACCGCTCTCCAACCTCTCTCTGCGCTGCTGAGGAAAAGGGCGAGGCCACAGTGAAATTCCCCGTGGGGGAAGTGTGAAAACAGTAAGTTACCTAGGATTACGTGCACAACAAGCGTCAACATTTATTCACAGCAGCCGCAGATCTGCATTTGTAAGAGGGTGATTTCTTAAAGTGATTTATTTTAGTTTGGGACAAAGCAATTACACGTATTGCCAAATCTATTACTTAAAAAGTTAAAACTACAGGGCTCTAGGTACCACCATTACTTTTGCAAACACTGCACCCGACTTCCTATCCCCCTCCAACACACACACACACACACACACACACACACACACACACACACACTGCGGAAAATGCATCCTCCCTCGTGTTCGAAATCCTGGTAAAATTACTGTGCTTAGGGGTCCAGAAGTAAATATTTCGGGGGAGGGGGCACACGCACGTTGTACTAGTTACGCAACTACACTGTAAAAACTTTTCTAAAATTCACGAGCCACTTTCCGTCATTTCTTTCGCAAATTAACGAAGCATATTTCTGATACAACCTTTTCCGTGAAATGACAGAAAGAAACCTGAATTTCACGGATTTTTCGTACCACGGGAAAATTCAGAATTTTCAGAAACCTTTCCGCAGTTTCTTTCTTATATTGACGGTAAATTATTGTTTTAGAAGTGTGTTAACGGAAAATTCTGAACTTGCAGAAACCTTTCCGCAATTCCTTTCGTATATTAACGGAAAAAACTCCGTTCTCACTTTTTCCATATCCATATGACAAGAAATTACCGGTAATAGGATCGATTGGTGAAAATACTTGAGGTTTGATTAGCTTTTAAATTTCACGTCTGTCGAATTTTGAAGTTTCGTAGCGAGACCGGATCTTGTGGATAGCATATCGCATGGATTTTGCTTATTGTGGCACAGGATATTTCTTCTCTTCTCCCCTATTTCGCGCACCAGTTATTTATTATATATTGTGTTACTGTAAGAAACCGGGCATTTAACTTATTGTACAGATGATTATACGATGTCTATGTATCAGTCTTTGGACAATTTAAGACCAAAGGTATTATAGCTATTAAAAGTAAATTTTACATTAAGAGTTGTTGGTTTTTTTTTTTTTTTTTTTTGTGTGTGAAATAATACTATAAAAAAGTACATTTCACCTTTTTCAAACATTTGATTACATTTTAAGACATTTCCAGTTTAAAAAAAAAAGTGGCAAAGCATTTTTGTGCTTCGGAAAATCACGATGAAAAATGCTTAATTTGTGAAAAGCCTACACAAAAAATATAATTACAAACCCATTCAGGAAAAAAATACGCTCCAACAGAAAATAAAATGACTAAATAACTCGTATTAGTGACAAAAAAAAAAATTTCATTGTCGCGCAATTTGTTTTACGATGTACGTAACTCAAATTTCCGAGTGCCTGTGGCTGAGTGGTTAAAGGCGTACGTTACCTGTTCAAACGGCCGTGGTTCAATCCTAACTGGAGCGGATGGATTATCTGGGGAAAGTGCTGGAAAAGTGCAGGTTTGTCTGTTTAGCGGAATTTCAGTGTAAATGCGGAAAAACCTGAAATGGTGCTTTCTGTAATAAACGGAATTTCTGACTGGTGAAAATACGGAAGTTAAAATAAACGGGCACTTTTAAAAACGGAAATTTCTGAAAAGCACGGATACCTACCGGCAACTTTGCTGCACGTTATTTTCAGAAATTTTCCTTGAATTCACAGCACTTATCTTTTACTGTGTAGGCCAGGCAAAGGAAACGCAGCTTGGGCACCGCCCGACCTAGTCCTCCCCTGGCTACGGCCCTGTGATTCGGTATCACCCCAACCTCGTTAAATAACTTGCACAATTGTGCACGCTGTGTTTTTATCTCATGTATGTAATGTTTTACCTTCACGGCGGTGTTTGTGCTGTTCTTTTTCTAATTGTGTACTATTGTTTCGCCTGTGTTATCCTGTAAATCATGCCCAGCCAATGTCATGTGACACGATGCGTTTCTCTCTGTCACTTCTGCAATTTTTATGCAATAAGCTTTGCTTGCAGCATCTGTTATTTATCCCCATTGTCATTGTAGTGTATATACCATCATGTTTTAACAGTTTGTATTATTTCTCAGTGAGACGCCCAACGCTGTACGTCTCCC
This sequence comes from Macrothele yani, assembly GCA_039090855.1. Lineage (NCBI taxonomy): Eukaryota > Metazoa > Arthropoda > Arachnida > Araneae > Macrothelidae > Macrothele > Macrothele yani. Next base: position 154,284,922 of record CM076996.1, read on the forward strand.
TCTTATGTTTTCTTTTGATGAATAATAATAAAGCGATTTTGAAACCAACCTAAGTGTGAAGTAAATAAAACTCTTCCTAAACCACCAGACATCGGGAAAAAAGAAAGAGAACGGCCTCCTATCTCCATCATAAGAAAATAAATAAACGCGAAATAAAAATAATACGTACATAAAACAGTCATCTCTCTTTCCCTACGGTCTCTAGTTATGCTGATACTCCCCCACTTACTGGGGTATTCCGCCGTAGCTCGAAGACCCATCAACACTAAGAGCGCAGTAAAAGGTCCATAAGGTTAACAGTAAGTTCTCCACAGGCCCAAGAATCCCATTCTTACATTTCTGACATGTGTGGTGTTTATTCTTCAACTGTGAGTGATTCTGAGCCTGTTATTTTCCCTTAGCCAAAAACCCTTTTTTAGCAACTATCCATAGCCTTTAACCTTTTTCGTCTAAGGAACACACACACACACACACACACACACACACACACACACACACACACACACACACACACACACACACGCACGCACGCACACACACACCAAACTTTTTTCACTCGATAAATAAAAGGTAAATTCGTGCCAAAAACATCAAGAATATACACTGCACGCTGTCTATGCACGATTATTAAACTTCATGAGAATTCAATTGCAAGCTAAAAGACGAATTTTATTTTACAATTAAAATTACTGAATAATTTAAAAGATACACGCAAGATCTTTCTGGCTTGCTTTCAAGCCCAGGCCAAGTGCAACAGCAATATGAAAACATGGCAATTAAATACAATAAGGACAAAACCCATGATGCAATAGTTATCACGTAACATTCACCATTCTGCAAATATTTGTTGTGGCAGCCCCGGTGGCGCAGTGGTCTAAGGCGCTGGCCTCTGATCATTCGTCCGTAAGGGGTCCGGGTTCGAATCCCGGTCAGGCATGGATGTTGTGTTTGTCTTACGGCACTGGCTCTCTCCCTTCCCTGGAACCAGTGACCCTAAATTAGGGACGGGCGACTGCTTATAGCCCATTGAGTTGCTCACGGTGGTCGTTAAACCTCCAATCAAAAAAAAAAAAAAAAATATTTGTTGCAATGACGATGCACCATATGTACTACCACAACCTTGGAAACTTTATAATAAGAATAATTATGGTCCAAGTGATACGGAGCCTGTAGTTGCTGATACCACGCAAGTCGTTTTGTTTATTAACATGCAATGATCTTATTTGCTATCGTTTTGTATGTTCACCTCTTACGTAATGACTATTGCATCATGGGTTTTGTCCTTGTTGTATTTAATTCCCATGTCATCAAATTGCTGTTGCACTTGGCCTGGGCTTGAAAGCAAGCCAGAAAGGCCTTACGTGTATCTTTTAAATTATTCAGTGATTTTAATTGTGAAATAAAATTCGTCTTTTAGCTTGCAATTAAATTCTCACGAAGTTTAATCATCGTGCATAGACAGTATGCAGTGTATATTCTTTCTTCACTCACTGCATCAATAGAACTTGCGTGGTAACAACAGCTGGAAAAACTCATCGAATTTATTTTGGTGGCACAATTACGGAAGCGTTAGGAATTTTGCTATTTGATTTCAGTATCATGATATTTAATTGTTCTTTCTGTGTTGGGTATGCCTAAGAATGTCGGGATGAAATTTTTGGATCCCTATATTTCGTATCGTTGATGCCATTATATAAATTCGTTCGCTTCTATAGGACTCCAAATTTGCCTTTTCCTTCCTTCAGTTCTGTGGTGCAGAACTTTTAGTAATACAAAATAATCAGTTTGACACTCTACCTAATTTCAAAAAAGATACGAAGACAGTTCAAATGCTTCTCCCGCTGGGAAACTGGCGGCTTTAAAAACACATTGGTTGTAGGTACAGTTAAGTTCGGCTTTAGTGGGTAAGCGAATTTTCAAACAAACAAAATTTTGACTTCAAGATATGTTGAAATATTCATAAAATGCATTTACATCCGCAGAAGATCGGAGCTTGTTGCGCAGTATCAAGTGGCATAAGTGAAGAACTGATATTTTTATCATCATCATCAACCATTAGCAATCCACTGCTGGCAAAAGGTTTCAGTTGTCCAACGGTGGTCAGTTCTATTAATAGTAATATGTCCAGGCTCTTGCTATCTTAAGGTTTTTACCTTGATCACGATTTCTTCCACTGTTGCCATTTTCCTTATGCACGAGTTCCTCTTCTTATGTTTCCTGGTTATACAAAGAAGACGCCTCTCCATGAGTCTTTCAGTTGTATGCAGCCTTTGCATGTCCTTTTTTAGTTAAGGTTGGTATCTGTGATCCATAAGTAAGGACTGGAAGGATGCATTAATTAAACACTTTTCTTTTAAGACATTGTAAATTGCTCTTTTCTTAAGATATGTAGGTATAAGATAGACATTGTACACTGATGGTCACCCAAAATGCACCACCAAGAAGAAAGCATCCGATTGGTCTGAAATTCGCAGCATGCGTCACCCGCGAGAGGACATGCAAACGATTAACATTGCAGGGCATATGCAAATCATGTGCGTACGGCACGCCACCGAGAAGCACTATAAGAAGGGTGCACAGAAGGCGGGGTGTAAGTAGTGGAAGTGTGTTGTGGTGCCGGACCTGTGCGTGGGAAGCTTCCTCATGCCTCGTCGCAGAATACGGCAGTCATTCCAGCACGTTTCGGAGTTCGACATAGGACGAATAGTGGCTTATCACGACAGCGGTTTATCGTACTGAGACATCGGCGCCCGTGTGAGACGACATCCAGCCACAATGAGGCGAGTATGGATTCGGTGGGTGCAGGAGGGACGGACGGACCGACGTGAGCGATTGCCGCAGCCGCGGCACACCACCAAACGAGAGGACCGGCATGTTGTGTGGCGAGCATTGACGGCTCGCACCGCCACATCCCGAACGTTAGCGCAGGAATTAGGGTGTGTTGCACAACAATCTGTGTCAGCACGTACCGTTCGACGACGTCTGCAGGAGCGGGGACTTGACGCACGGCGCCCATTGCTCCGATTACCATTGACGTTACACTACCGGCGAGTGCGGCGGCAGTGGGTCGTTGAACGCCGCACCTGGACTACGGAATGACACGACATTGTCTTCTCCGACGAATCCCGCTTCTTCCTGCAACACCACGATGGTCGGATCCGCGTGTGGCGGCACCGCGACGAGAGACTGTATGACGCCTGCATGATGCATCGTCATACCGGTCCGTTGCCTGGCGTTATGGTTTGGGGCGCAATTGGATATGACAACCGCCCCCTCTGATACGCATCGCCGGTACACTCAACAGCCACCGCTACATCTCCGACGTTTTGGAGCCTGTAGTCCTCTTACCTGCAGGACAGACATACCCCAAACCCACATCCAAAGCCTCTTTCGTTCGATGCCGCGGCGTGTAGCGGCCGTTAACGCCAGCCATGGGGGCCACACGAACTATTGATGTCTGCGTGTTCCGCAAGTCGCACGGGCCTGTAAGCTCAATCGTTTCATCTTTGTATCTGTTGTTATGTGTCCAGTAAATCTGGCTTTGCTATCTCGTGTCCTTCTTGGTGTTGCATTTTGGATGGCCAGCAGTGTAAATTGCTCTTGAAAATTGTACTGCTTTCTTCCAAATACTCTCCAACCAAGCCCTACACACCTACTGATTTCTTCTTCGATGTGTCCCTCACCTGATATCTGTTGTCCAAAGTAAATGTAAGTATTGGTTACTTCTAGATTTGCCTCCAGTTCAGTTTTTGTAAAAGCAATTGCACATCAATTTTGTTTTCTGTAAGCTCATTTTTAAGCCCGTTTCATTACTATTGTCAACAAGTTCCTGTACCGTACTCTGCAGTTTTAAGAGGGCACTTGCAAAAATGTCTATGTAGTCAGCAAAACGAAGGTGAGTTAAATAATATCCATTAATATTGTTACGAGCATGATTAATTCCATTTTGTTGCTACGGTCAAGTATTGGGTTGATGCATAAGTTCATGGCGTTTTATTTCACGAGTGTTTCCCAGGTCAGTGACGGTGAAGATGGCCAGTTGTATATCAAAATGTAGCCAGTAATATCGTGTATCTAAATCATATTGCGTTGTGTGATTGTGGCTAATGGTTTTTTTTTTTTTTTGGTTTTCAGGTTCGGAAGTATGGAGTGTCAAGTAGAGAGGAATGAACATTTCCGACATCTGCTCCTCTACGAGTTTAACAAGGGATCCACAGCCGGCAAGGCTACTCGACAAATTTGTGCTGTGTATGGGGAAGATGCTACTGCTCCGAGGACAGCCCGCAAATGGTTTGAGCGGATCCGAGGTGGCAAATTTGAGCTCAAAGACTTTCCACACTCAGGTCGTCCATCTCACTTTGATGAGAATGGTTTGAACCATCTCATCCACTTAGATCCGCGTCAAACCACACGCGAATCGGCCACTGAGACGGACTGTGATCAGGCCACAGTGGGGCGATACCTGGAACGTATGGGAAAGGAGCAGAAATTGGGGTCTTGGGCGCCTCATACTCGCACCGAGGACAACAAGAATCAGTGTGTTGCCATATGTGGTTCCTTGCTCGCCCGTTATTGCGAATGTTCTCAGCAACACAAACCCTTTCTGTCACGTATTGTTACTGGAGATGAAAAGTGGTGCTGTACGTGAATTTCAGGCATCGGAGGGAATGGTTAAACCCAAACAAGACACCCACACTACGTCTAAAACATGACCTTTATCCTGCGAAGATCATGTTGTTTGTCTGGTGGGACATGGAAGGCATTATTCGCTGGGAAATGCTGCCGAGGAATCGGACCATCAACGCTGCACTCAACTGTGAGCAACTCCGCCGTGTGGAGGGAGCAATTCACCAGAAACGATCACATCGGCGCCATGGTGTCCTTCACCAACATGATAACTCACGCCCTCACAGTGCAAACATGACCAAAATGGCAATTGACGACATGAAATGGGAGATCCTTCCACATCCGGCCTATTCCCCAGAGGTCGCCCCTTCAGGCTATCACCTGTTCCGATCTCTTTCGAATGCACTCCGTGGCAGAACGTTCAACAATGATGTTGATCTCCAAAATTTCCTTGATGATTTCTTCGCAGCAAACCTGCACGTTTTTTCAAGAATGGCATTGCAGACCTATCCAGACGTTGGGACAACATCGTGAACAATGAGGGGGAGGGAATAGATAGTTGATTGATTCCGTTTTCCCTTCTGATGTAATACATTCCTGTAGTGCGGTGAAAAAAACAGCATGAACTTATGCATCAACCCAATACCGTTATTGGAATGGGAATCACTATTAGCTGATATAGATAACTCGAATTAAAAGGTTAAATTTTTAAAACAATAGCTCCAGCACTCATTTAACCTCCGAACAGCAGCACTTAAAAAAAAAAAAAATCTGACGATATTCGAACTCTCATTTTCTCAATGCGCATTCTAACATGTCTGCACAGCAAAACTAAGGAGTTAGTAAAATGCTCAACATGTCACACGAATGTATAACAGCATTTCACCGAATTACTTACCATAGCCGTATGCGCTTTGAGTACTTTGTGTTCCATTTCCTGCTCCAAAAGTGGAACAATATGGATTCAGGTAGCTGCTCTGAGGCAAAGCAGCTGCACTTCCCTTATTTTGTTGCGTTAAAGATCTAGATCCTGAAACAATAAAAAGAAACAAAAGAGAAATTATAAAAATCTTGGTATAGAAAAAGATTACGCATCTGTACTACAATCCACCTTATGACGCGCATTTGCACGATATACACTCACGGGCAATGAAATTTGCGCACCTAGAAAAAAACATGCTACAACCGCGAAACTTTTCAAATAGCTAGAGTGCGTGCTGGTATGCAAATAAACCACGTTTGGTGCGAGTGCGCATGGCCGCACACCCCGTGGTGGCGCTGCAAACACGGACCGGCAGCTTTATAAACCGGCGTGTAGTCGATGCCCCATGAAAGCGAAAAGCACCGGCCGACGCAAGCAACAGTACAGAGTGACAAGAATGCCGGGTAGACGCCAGAGACGTTGATTTACGCAACTTACGGACTTTGAGAGAGGTCTGATCATTGGGCTGAAAACCGCAGGGTGGTCGGTACGCCGTATAGCCCGCCACGTGGATCATTCTGACCATACCGTCCGACTGTGTTGGGAGCAGTGGACACGTGATGGCACTGCCACAGCGGAGCGGATCCGGACGGACCAGGAGGACCACCGGTAGAGAGAATCGACAGATCGTGTACCAGGCACGAACGGATCCCACGGGGACACGGTCCACTATACAGGCAGATGTAGCGCCTCCTGTGTGTCCACGAATCATTTCCCGAGGCCTCGCGGAAGCGAATCTGCGATCCCAGCGCTACATAGGTGTGCTGCCATTAACACTGGAACATCACCGGCTCCGTGTGCAGTGGTGCCCGACCAGAGCGACATGACTGGCGACGTGTGGTGTTTTGCGATGAGTTCCGCTTCGTTTTGGGGACAGATGATTACCGTGCCCGGGTGTGGAGGTCCCCAGGTCAACGGCATAATTCCAACCTCGCTATCGAGCGCCACACCTCCCTCACTGCAGACATTATGGTCTGGGAAGCCATTGCCTGCAACAGCCGATCAGCTCTAGCAGCGGTACGTGGATCATTGATAGGCCAGCGGTATGTGGATGAGATCCTATGACCCCATGTGCTCCCATTCCTGGCCGGGATTCCAGGTGCGCTATACCAGCAGGACAATGCCCGCTCGCCCACGACTCGGGTTGCCCAGGACTGCCTACGTCATGTCCAGACACTTCCATGGCCTGCCCGCTCCCCGGACATGTCCCCTATTGACATAGCATGTGTGGGACCGGTTGAAACGCCGGCTGCCGCCGTGCCGCACTATCCGGGATTTGGAGCACACCGTCCAACACGTGTGGGCCAGTCTGCCGCAGGACAACATCAGGCGTCTGTTCGCCTCCATGCCGGACTGTATTGCAGTATGTATCGCCGCACGAGGCGGTGCGACGCGCTATTGAAGATGACCGGACTGCGTGCCACAGATCCCTCTGTAATTGTCCTGCAGCTCTGTTTTTGCCAACATGTGTATTATTCATTTGTATCATTGCGTCCATAAATTTCAGTTCAATATGATGCTTCCTTCTTGGTGCGCTCATTGTCCGTGAGTGTAATATATAAATGTAATACACCGCCTCTGATGAAAGCCAGTAATCAGGAAACAAATTTCGAAATACACTGTATGATCAAAATTACACGGACACCCCTTCTGAATAGCGGATTCGCCCATATATGCCACACGCATGGCCCATACAATAACGTGACCTGGCAAATATCATAGACAAGCATGACTAGTAGAAAGGGCCGTACGGCAGAGCCCAGTGATTTTCAACATGATACGATCATAGGATGCCATCTTAGCAATAAATCAGTTCGGTAACTTTTTGCAGTGTTACATCTATCTGTCCGTATCAAATGTACGTGGTGTTGTAATAGTGGTAATGTAAATAATCTTCTAATAATAGCGCAATTGAACGGGAATATTTATTTTATGAAATGTAATGTCATGTAAATATCTTTTAATTGTTGAATTTTAATGAATATGTAAATAATTAAGAATCCTTGCAGTTTTAGAATGTTTGAAAAATAATCGAGGGAAACTTCTTAAGGATATAATTTTTAAGTTCTATTTGGTAGAGCCAGTAAGTCACTGGAAACGATTAGTTTATCGGCGGACTTCCTGGAGAGGACAACACATAGGATTTCGTGCGTAGATAGCTACAACAGACAAGTTTTTTTTTTTTTTTTTTAAGAGTTTTAAAGCGACTCATTAGGCAGGACTTCCGTCCTTCGGGGTGATGGCATTAGGCAGCGGACGTGGAGACACATTGAGAAGAGGGTGTTCGGACGGAGGCTTGAGGCGCGTTTTTTGGAAGTAATGCGAAAAACAATAGCAACGCTTCTTCTGAAGGAAGGATGATGACGTGTCTTAAGGCAGAATGTGACTGAGAGAAGGACGAAGAGGCTGAGGGATTTTGAGGAAGTAATGACTATGAGGGGAGGTTGTCTCCGCGTACGAGCGGTAATCATGAATATAGCGGGGAGTTAAGGGCATATTACGGTGACCCGGAGTAATCATAAATTAAGCAAAATCACGAAAATAAAGGATTTCATCAAACGTCAAATCGCTTCTCTTGAATGACCTATTACTACTCTTTTGATGTTTACAGTGCTCAAGGAACCTTGCAATCTTCTGATTATAACATATTTCGGTGATTAAAGAACGAGCTAAAACAGCACTGTGACATTTTTGGCGTCCGCGACACGACTCGAAATCAGGTTTTTCCGCACTTAAAACGAAACGCTTGATTTGTAAAGAACGAGCTGAAACAGCACTGTGACAATGTTATTGTTAAGTGGAAACACCTAGAAGCAACAACACCGTAATAGCGACCTGTTAGGCCACGTAAAATGAGAGAAAGGGACCGCCAAGTGCTGAGGCAGGTGGTGAGGCAAAATCGCCTGTTCTCAGTTGCAATACACAATCGAGTTTCAAAATGCCTCTAGAAGCAACGCCATTGCTATAACGGTTCGTCGAGAACTGAAGGGAACAAGTTTCAATGGACGAGCAGCAGCACACAAGCTTAACATTAGAAAGATCTACGCCAAGCGTCGGTTGGAGTGATATAAAAGCTCGGCGCCAGTGGACTCTGAAGCGGTAGAAACGCATTCTCTGGAGGGATGAATCATGCTTCACCATCTGGCAGTCCGACGGACGAGTGTGGGTGTTGAGGATGCCAGGTGAACGCTGGCTGCCTTACTGTGAAGTTTGGCAAAGGAGGCATCATGCTCTGGGGCCGTTTTTCATGGTTTGGGCTGGGCCTCCTAGTTCCAATGCCTGTGAATCTTAAGGCTGCGGCCTATAATGACATTCTCCACAATTCCGTGAAGACTCTTTCCTTTAAAAAACCCCACAATGCCCCGTTCACAAAGTGAGGTCCATGCAGGAACGGTTTGATGAGATGGGTGTGAAAAAACTTGACTGTCCTGCACAGACCCCGATCTCAATCAAGTGAAGCATCATAAAGATGAATTGAAAAGACGACTGCCAGTCAGGCCGAACCACGTGACATCAATGACCGACCTAACTAATGCTCTTGTGGCAGAATGGAAGGCAATTCATGCAGCTGCAGCTAGGTATCAAAATCTAGCGGAAAGCCTTCCCAGCAGAGTGGAGGCTGCAACAGTAGAAAAAGTTGGACAAACTCGATGTTAATTCCTTTACTGTTATTGGGAGTTTGTGGAAAGGCAAACTGTAACGCACTACAGATGTGAAGCACGTGTCAAGACGACAAATCTGCACGATACATTCCGTCGGTGTAGCTTAGTCGGTTAGAACAACTAGCTCCGGAGCGAGGAGTTCGATCCTCGTCACCGACAAAATTGTGTTTTCACAAAGTGTCCAGATACTTTCGCTCAGATAGTGTATTTTAATAAACCCATTTGCTATGCAAATACGCATCACTCTCGTCGTATTCTGAATAGCCTAAAAACGGCTTACACTCTATTTATTAAAAAATTAACATACAGTAATAAGAAATATTGTAAATCACAGAGTTTGAAGTAACAGATTTCTTCTAGCGGGTCATCAAGCACAACGTGTAGCTCGGCATTCATCCAAAGGCAGTTTTTATCTTTCTCCAATATTCCCGAAGTGTCATTTGAAGCCTGCTCTTTAATCGTATGATATTGGCGTGCATGCGTACAAACCTCCAGAGAGATTCATCAGATTCCTATGCATCTGCATCAAGACCTGGGCATATCAACAGAAAACTCGAAATATTGTATGGTATCAGAGGCGTAACTAGGGCGAGAGGCAGGCGGGGGTGGCTGCCCCGGGCGCAGCTCCAGATATGGGGCGCAAAAATCACTGCTTGCAATCTGATTAAAACTGTAATTGAAAGTTTTGCACCAGTTTCTGTTACATTTTTTAGCATCACACTTTTTCATTTGTTCATTTACAGAATTTGCTCATAATATGGTTCGACAGTTTCGGTAGACTTCGCAGTTTAAAAATCCGCATTTCTTCTTCAAAATATTTAAGCAATGTTAGTTGCTTACATTAAGGAATGAAGGTGCGGTTGTATAGTCTGTTCAAATAAAGAACCACGGTTTTCATCAACAACAATGGAGCCTGCGGTTTTTCTTTAGGTGCGTACGTTGTAAGATAAGGATGTAGTTCACATTTTTGAAGATTCTCTGGGAGCTATTGGATAACTGCCATGGCTTTGAACCTCCACTGCCAGCTGCATTACGTTCGTTTGATGTGGTACAGAAGATCTGAACTCAGAAGCATTTACCAAAAGATGTTTGATATAATGTCAATTTATTTGAGTTTGATATGACGTCAATTTTGATTTGAGAGAAAGAGTTTGATATGACGTCAATTTTGATTTAAGAGAAAGAGTTTGATATGACGTCAATTTTGATTTGAGAGAAAGAGTTTAATATGACTTTAATTTTGATTTGAGAGGAAGAGTTTGCTATGACGTCAATTTTTATTTCAGAGAGAGAGAGAGAGAGAGAGAGAGAGAGAGAGAGAGAGAGAGAGAGAGAGAGAGAGAGAGAGAGAGAGAGAACTGTTAAATTGGTAATATATTTACATAAGAAGGAATTGCACATGGGGACGCAATATTTCATGGTTGCCCCGGGTGAAGAAATTCCTAGTTACGCCTCTGTGTGGTATGTAAAACTTGAATGAGTGATTCGTGTGCAAGTGAATTCAGGCGAAATGAAAGTTGTTAAGCAGAGATAGGATTAAATTTAAGATATTGGAAATACTGAGGAGTGGAGGTCGGCAGGACAACGGACATCTCAAAAAACGTTGAGCCTACTCTTCATTCATTTTACGAAGTGCGAAGAACCGGGCTTTGATCTGTCCATCGTTGACAAGGTGATTTTAACCCTTTGACGACCAAGGCCCAGAAATCTTGTGTCACTCAGAATACCATAACGCCCGAAACTATCTATTGCTCCAATCAGAATTCTTCCCCTGGCATTTACAAGTTAAGAAAAAAGAGATTAGTTCTCGATCGCCACACGAAACTTCCGATCTGTAGACTTAATATACATTGATCTTCAGATGTTTCTCGCGGACAATCACTGCATTCTTCCCAGCAGAAAGCACGCGATGTCATGAGAGTAAATAATACCCTCCCGAGAGATACCAACGCCCACTTCACTTATTTGTTTAATGACAACAACGGTGACTGAATGTGACTTCTGCTAATCCCGTAGAGACCGTGTAAATTCAAAGAACAGGGGGTGGTAGCAAATCTTGTTCACTCAATACTCGGGGCAAGGCTAACCTGATTATGGAGTTAAAAAGTTAGGGAGTGTGTACTTCCACTGCATAATATAGTTCCAGTTGAAAAGCCCGTGTTCGAGTTTGAACTGAGATTTAAAAAGGACATGGATATATTCATGTTCTAAATGTTGTTAGTACGTACATTATAAAAATAAAGATCCCAGTTTCGGTCGCGTTTCAAAAAAATATAAATCGCATTTTGGCGACGTCATTGTCACTTCTGTTTTGCTTCAGAGAGGATAAACAGCCCACACAGAGGATATTTACTGCAAACGGGAGGGGAGAATTGTGTTAGCCTGAGGGTAAGTGGGGGTTTGGCGATTAAGCTTGCTCTTTTCTTCGTGGTTACTGTCTTAACTCATTCAGAAATCGTTTGTCTGGTGGTCAGCAAGGTTAAGAAGGTGAGAGAGTTGAGGGGTGACATCGTGATGGAACGCGGGAAGTTTCGTTTTGTCTTGCCTTAAGTCACCCTTAGAGAGAAGGGTCCGCGCCACATAACACCCCATTAGTGCGCGGAAAAAAACTGATACACAAGAGATATCTTGTCGGTGAATGGGTTTCACAGCATTAACAGTGTAATCAGGTTAGCTTTGCTCCGAGTATGGACGGGCGATCGTGTTAGTTTGGACGTAAGGGCGTTTTGGGCGTTATGGTCGTTAAAAGGTTAAACAAGAAAGATGACACCAATTCTTGGGTGTAATGTGCACGTCTTCCGAATCCTCTATGACACGAAAAAAATGCTTCAAAGCAGATTTATAAAAAAAAAAAAAAATCGAGCTGAAAAAGAGAACGCATTTGAGCCCTTAGAGAAAATCTGCGCATAACTTAAAATGCGCAATATAATCAGTGTTCTTCAAAGTGTACAGAATCGGTTAAAAAAAGCATGTATCGGATTAATACACAATCGGTAAAACATCCACAAATAGGAATATCTACTTTTGGCCACTAGGGGCTGTAATGTGGGCTACGAAAAATCACGTGCACAAAACATTTCTCATACGGAATATATCCAAGGTAAAGGGTTTTTTTCTAATCAGGTGCTCAAAAGCCAAGATTAGGTTCCAAGTATGGTACAAACATATAGAGAGTGACTCGAAAGTTTTGCAATATTTGCCTAAACGCATGTGCTGCGGCAGGTATGTCACGTGTTTAAACTAGTTCAAGCCGCGCACTGCACTCAATCGAAAGAGACATAAAGTGGTAGTCGTTGCTGTGAACAACATTGCATAAGGTTATTGCATATTCGTTCTGCCTGTGGTTGGAACGCCTAAAAGATTAACAGCCACAACCGGCTAATTAGGGAACTTTTGCTTTACGAGTTTGAACTCTGCCATAACGCTGCTCAAGCAGCACAAAACATTTGTGATGCGGAAGGGGAAGGTTTCGTGGACCACAGCACCGCAACTAGATGGTTCAAGAAATTTCGCTCAGGTGGCAGAAACCTCGACGATCAGCCAAGGTCAGGTAGGCAGCGAACCGTGGATTCGGAGGCCGTGCGCCAGGCCGTAGAGGCGAATCCGACAAACAGCACTCGGAGATTATCAGGCAAGCGGTGCATACCACAGACCACCGTTGTTCGTAACCTTCAGGACCTCGGAAAGGTCTACAGGAGTTGCCGCATTGCCCCTCACAAACTGACGCCAGCTGAAGCAAACCGCAGAGTGGAAGTGTGCACGAAACTCCTAGAAAGCCCGTGCGATGTACCCCTAAAAAGCCCGTGCGATGTACCCCTAGAAAGCCCGTGCGATGTACCTTTCATCAAGAGAATTGTTACATGCGATGAAAAATGGGTCTTATTTACGTAACCCTAACACACAACCGCAGTGGTTGAGCTCGAGCCAGCTTCCTGAACCTGTTGCCAAACGTGGGCGGCGTCGAGCACAAGGTGATGCTCTGAGTCTGGTGGAATTTCGAGGGGATAATCCATTACGAATTTGTTCCAAACCGTCGGACCATCAACGCCAACCTTTACTCAGAACAGCTGGAGCGGATGTATGCCGTTTTGGAGGAGAAGTACCCAACACTGGTGAACAGAAAGCGCTCTCTCCTACAGTAGGACAACGCTCGGCCTCGTACCGCGCGAACGACCCGGGCGAAACTAAAGGAACTTGAGGGCATCGAACTGATCCCACACCCAGCATATAGTCCGGACCTTGCCCCATAGGATTATTACTTGTTCCGGTCTATGGCCCAGTTCTTTCGTGGGCGGCACTTCAAAAACCAGGAGCAGGTGGCAGCAGCAAAGCGAAGGAGTTCTTCGCCTCCAAGGACAAGAACTGGTACCACCGCGGAATCGAACTAGCAGACAGATAGTTAAAGACGGTGCAACACGATGGCCTATACTTTGAATGCTAGTCAGCTTTCGTCGTAAAGGTACGTATGAAGACATAAAGTGATCCAAATATTGAAAAACTTTCGACTCACCCTCTGTACAAATGAACACTTACTCCTCTGATGGCAAAATTGTGTGGTACAGAAGCTGCAAAAAGAATTTAAATGGGACAACGCAGATGGTTGAGCTCGGCCCCCTAGTGGGAAAACTAAACATTATTTTGAGAAAAAAGCACAGATAAATGTTTTCCGCGGGGAATAGCGCCAGACTGGAAAAGAATTTCTGCAAATAAAGGTAACTTGATCACGGTAGTTACGTTACATGAAAAACTTTTACAAGAAAGTTCGCAAGTTGGGAGCTTTAATCTCACTATATCTAAGGAAGTAAACAACAAAATTGATTTCCTGGGTGTCTCTATTTGCATCACTCGTTCCGTCTATCGTAAACCTTCTGCGGCCACTAACATCATTCCCTACAAATCTTTCACTCTGCATCTCTACAAGCTTGCAGCATTGAAGTCTTACATTAACAGGGCTCATATCATTCGCAACAACCAACTTTCTCTTCAAGAAGAATTCTCCAAAATTTCTACAATAGCCCTCTCTCATTGTTTCCCTGCTCTTACAGTCAACTCCCTCTTAAAGAAATGTGAAAACAATTCGAAAATTGAATGCCTCCTTCCTCAAAAGAAAGAAAACCTGAAATTCTCTGGTTCTGTTCCTTACCATCCTTCCTATGCTTATAAGTTGCAGATTATTTTTAGAAGTTTTGGTTACCATCTTGCCATTAACCCCCCCCCCCAACATCTTGAAACTTCTACAAAGGGATAGGGACAAAGTTGAAAATCTGGACCTCCCAGGAGTTTACTGCATTCCTATCTCTTCTTCAACAGGTGATAACTTATACATTGGAAGCACATATAGGAGCATTAACCACAGAATTTTAGAACATAAAAAAGATGTTTTGAAAGCCAACCCTATTACAGCCTTGTCTATTTTGACAATGGAAGACACATCTGCAGTTCCTTGCTGGAACGAAGGAAAACGAATTGCTTCTTTTGACAATCGTTTTGCTCTCCGTTACCGTGAAAGCCTGGAAATTATTTTCAACTCAATGACTTGCAATTCCGAATCTCCTCTCTACATTCCGATGATCTGGAGATCAATTCTAAGTTTTGGCAAATGAAATAGAAAAAATTCAAATGTAGAATCTGACAACAATCTTAGTCCTCCATTGGCGTGATGAAGACCTAAGATAAGGTCGAAAGCTCCCAACTTACGAACTTTTTTGTAAAAGTTTTTTTCATGTAACGTAACTAGCGTGATCAAGTTACCTTTATTTGTTATTATTGTTACGTGTTTTGTCCATCATCGTCAAGAATTTCTGCAGTTAGATTTTCAGAAGCCAAGATATGATTGCAAACATGCTAAAAACAAAAATATGTTTTACGCGCCCTAGTAACAAAGCACTTTTCAACAAATTATTGCAAAATATTGATGACCTCCATCTAATGATGGCGGGGACAAACAACTCCGAGCGGTGACGTGCATTATTATTATTGGTGTTTACCGACCACCGTGAGCAACTCGATGGGCTATAAGCAGCCGACCATCTGTAATTTAGTGCCATTGGTTCCAGCGAAAGAAGAAAGCCGGTGCCGTAAGACAAAGACAACATCCATGCCTCACCGGGATTCAAACCCGGACCTGTATCGGACAAATGGTCAGAGGCCAGCGCTTAGACCACTGCGCCACAGGGGCGGCCATGCGGTATTTCAATAGAAACTGTACATGAAATGGCCTTCGTGACCAAAGGTATCGGAAGGTAAAAAGCATTTTTTAATTTTTTTCTTTATTATTTTTTTGAAGCAATTGTACAGAGTAAAATATATCTTGAATTTAATAGCATGTGCCTTTATTATCTTCCTAGTGTCGAGGTTGTGCATCGAAAAAAAGACCAACACGTATGAATTGCAGTTCTTACAGTTCAGGATTTCGACTGCAAAATTATTTTTTCAAGCTGTACAAATAGTTGCGACATTTAAGAGAACATGCTTATAGTGAAACTAATTATAAACACGTATACTCTATTTTCAAAAGATGTGCTAAGGAGGCAGTAGTACGAGACCAACACGTTGTATATCTGGCGTGTAAAACTAGTTGCCACCAGCCGACTTTCTTTAAATATATCGTGTTCCGACGCTCTATGGACAAGCAGGGTCCTTGCGCTAGTAAATTTAAATAAATAAGCTTGCAGCCCACACAAGGGCTGCTTATAGGCTCATTTCCGGGGTTCGCTGGCAGGCAGTTTTATCTACAGGATATTCGCTCTTGATGAGATTTCGTTTTATCATATTCCACAAAAATCCGCCGAAAGACACACAGAAAAGAAATGTCACTGAAAACTTTTCAGATCTGAGAAATGCAATTATTACTTTCTTAGAAATAAAGGAACGAGATGCTACTGAGAAAAAAAAAACAAAAAAAACCGCTAAACGGATTCTGTTTCTCGCATTCGCAAAAATCTTTTGTTTAAATTCAGGACTGAAAAATAAGTAATTTAAAACCCTTTGCTATCATGACTAAAGTTACTGGCGAAAATGTTAAAAACAAAACAAAAGAAATTGTTATGAACATAAGATTCGGTACTTCGGATAATTTTTCAATGCTAAACAGCTTGAAAATAATTATTTATCTTAGTTGGAATTTGAGAAAAATAAATTGAGTGCCGGAATTGTATTAAAAATTTAACGAGTAAATTTATTTATTAAAATTAATTAATGGGAGGATTTACATACGTATCTCAAATATATGGAGCCATCTTAAAAGATTCATTATTTAACGCGAGTGTGGCTTTGTGGTGAATTTAACATATCTACTGCAGATCGTTGGGGTATCAGTTTGTGTGAGGTTACGTAAACGGTAAAGTGTATTTATCAAAAGCGATTTCGCTGAAAGACGAACAAAAACCTTAACTAGAGATGTTGGAGCTACAGTTTTGTTGAAAAACGTGCATACCAAAAGCTGAATCACAGGTGGTTGTATCCTAACACACGTTGAATTTGTTGACCCGCAGTTTACAAATTTTAAACTCTACAATGTCATTTACAATACGAGGTCGGATTAAAAAGTACGCGATAGCATTTCCCCTCTCCTAACCTAGACAGAGCACGACTTCGAGACTCAGAGGCGCCTGCCTTGGACTTTTGTGTGCATGCGTGAATTTAGGCCACGCTATCGGCTGGCTCATTTGGTGCCTGGCAGTGAAGGTTTGGAGTTGATCATGTTCGTCACATTCTTTTCTTGTGCCGCAATGTCTGAGCGAGTTGAGCACATAATCTGCATCAAATTTTGCAACAAACTGGGTCATACATCAGATGAAACAACTCAAATGATTAGAAAGACTTTTGGTGATCCTACCACTGAGAACCAGTGCTTGGGGCCATGCCAAGAAGCACAGCCAGTGGTGCATAGGGGGTGGTTCAAGAGGAAAGTCATATTGTGCATTGGGCGGAATTGTGAGGGACAGGAGCAATGCGAACTCGTGCCAGATAGTCAGGCTGCAGACTGGAACCTCTATGCCCAACAACTGCAACGGGTTCATGATGCTCTGCGCCAACGCTACCCAGCACTTATCAGTAGAAAGCGTGCATTACTGCAAGTAAATAATGCCCCAAGTAAAACCTCCAGAGTGGTCAGCCAAAAACTAGGCATTGGAAAGGGTCGAGACCCTACCCTACCCTCCATAAAGTCTTGACTTTGCCGCATCCGACTACCATCTGTTTCGCTTCATCGCCCACTTCCTACAAGGACGGCATTTCGCTTCAGTGGTGGATGTGGAATCTATCATCAAGGACTCTGTCCTTGAAACCTACCGAGTGGTACTGCCGTGGGGTCGTGGCTCTGGTGGAACGTTGGTAAAGGACTATAGAAAACAACGGCCTGTACTTTGAAGAATGAGGTGAGCGTATATCCCAGGTAACATAGCCTGGCAATTTGACCAACGCTGAGCCACCGTCCTTTAGGGATAGAAGACGGTGGCTCAGTGTTGAGCCTGTGTGAAATTGCACGGCTGTGCTACCTGGGATGGCTTTCTAGCATCATTAAACGAGATGAATCTTTGACTCACCTTGACAGGGTGGAAAGGATGAACCTTTGACTCACCCTTCCATTAGTTCAGAACAAAGACTCGTCCTACATCTATCCGTTACATTCGTGCCAACATGTCAGATGCATTTTCTCTTCGGTGTCCGAGCACTTGCTTCTAACACATTACATTTCCGCTAGCAGTTTGATAGCTTTACGGTAGCTTTCCAATTATTCTTTTTCTCGTGAGAGACTCGAATTAAGAATAGCCTCTGAACAACCAACAATTAAAGCAGTCTCTTCTACCGTAGAAACTGCAAAACGCGCACTTATTCACCTTCTGGAATGGCGCGAGGTCTGCTTCATTCCTCACATTCGGTGAACTAAAGTCGCTAATGTTTTGAAAATACGACTTTGTAGAGCTTTCAGACACAAGTAACGCACTATGTGACTTCTTAAATTTACACATAGGGCTATTGGTGTAAATATTCACACGCTGCCCAAACCTCCAATGTCCTGGCAACGTGGTTAAATAACATACCTCAGAAATTAAAGATATATTTCTACTGTGTTTGCTGTCTGAATGATATGATTCCCCCCCCTTAATTTTCAAGAATAACTTGTCATTATGTCTGTAGGGACTTTATTGTGTCAACATGATTTTTTCCCCATGACTCGTGTAAAACTCTATCACGGAATGCTTAAGCTGATGTTCGTATTCTTGGAAATAGACATATGCGCACAGAGCCAGGGGAGGGGTCATCAAAACATTGCCCAGCAAGGTGGTTTCGCCTGAAGCTACCCCAGATAGGAAAACCAGAAACTGTGGGTTGTTGAGGCGCGCAAGAAAAAAGCCAGCCAGGCAGTCAGAAAATCAACCCCGTAGAGAGGCGACGAAACGCGCGTATCTGCTTGAGGCCGAGGAGCCCGTGTTAACGACGAGTGTTGTGCTTATTGGTTAATAAAGTTGTTAGTTGCATAAGCTGGATATCGTTTAATAAATTTAATCTTATGTTCGGGATCGACTTGCTTGTCTCATGGTAGTGATACATAAATACTTCAGAAGAAGTGGAGAGGGAACCTACTAGGGAACCAGGTTCCCTACAATGTCTTAAATGGAAAGTATGTTATCAATACTACTTTCCGGAAAGTTCTTGCTGATGGATCAGAGACATGGATTTTAACTAAAAAAGACATACAGAGGCTGCGGACAACTCAAAGAAGCAAGGGGACACGCATGCTTGGTGTAACCAAGAAACATAGGGAAAGAAACTTGTGGATCAGGAAAATGGTAAAAGCAGATGGCATTATGAGCAAAGTATAGAATCTCAAGTAGCAATGGGCTGCACAGTGTACATATTGCTAGAAGAACTGACCACCGTTGGACAACTGAAATGCCAGACTGTATATCAAGGGACAGAAAAAGACCCAGAAGAATACCATGAAATGGGAAAGCACGTCGGAATGATGTGGAAGAGAATTCATCACGAGAAAGTGGTGGAAGAGACCCGGGAAGACTTTCATCCACCAGTGGATTGAGAATGGATGATGATGTTGTAAGCGGGACGCAACATGATCGTACAATTTCCCACTCGCTTGATACTGCAATAGCCAACAGCGAAAATAGTCTCAGATAGATGCATAAACAATATTCGCCAGCAGATGTAACTGGACAAGAATATAGATATTAAATTTTTTTAAAATTTATGATGAATTGTGATATGCAATTTAATGCATCATTTTTATTCTTTTATTTAGCTCGGCAAGAATTAGTGTATTATCTTTGTTTAATTCCTACATATGTACATTCTCACCAAAAAATGAACAATTTCGAAATATTCACGCTTGTAAAGAAATCTCTGATGTGCACGTGGTTCCTTATACAGAAACCGTTTTAGTATAGCAAGGAAAACAATCAAACACCAATTTACAGAGGCGTAACTAGGGCGGGGCAGGCCCGGGCGTAGTTAAAGAGAGGGCGCAAAAATAACTGCGTACAATCGTATTGAAATCGGAATTGAAACTTTGAACCAATTTTTGGCACACCTTTTTATCGCCATACTTTGTTGTTTGCACATAGTGATTTTTGCGCCCTCTTTAACTGTGCATTTTGCTTACAATATCTTTCGCCAGTTTCGGTAGACAGGCAGCTTAAAATGCGCATTTCTTCCTCATAATGTACTTGTTCACAATCAGAAATAATGTAATTTGTTCACAATCAGAAATACAGCGCGGTTGTTCTTCGTAACGGAAGGATGTCGTTCACATTGTTGAAGGTTCTCTGGGGGCCATTTCGATCATTATTGCTCAATAGATCCATTCGGTCCATTTAATGCGATACCAAAGGTCCGAATTCCGAAGCAGTTGGAAATCTCATCGTCTTCTTTACCTTTTGCTAAAGGCTGTATAAAATACAAAAAGGAATGTAAGTAAGGGCAAGGGAAATTTACGAAACCCTTCGACTGAGTGTTGACTCCCATTTCCTCTCTTCTTTTGACGCAACTAAAGAGAGTAAAATGCCGTTCCCGTTTGGGACCAGAAATGACACATAATTCTATAATACCCTATTAAAAAAATGGTAGGTTGAACTACAATAAAAATAGCAATGAGGGCAGCAGTAACTTCGCGAAGTTCTTCCCCTAGTCTGCCGAAAAACTAGCCGGCTCTTAAGATCTATAGCATAACCATTAATGATTATTAGTTATCAGTTAACTACAAGAGAATATGATGAAACAAAAGATAGTACAAATTTCAGTGTGAAGCGAAACGTGAGAAGCAACTCCGGTGGCCAGTGTTAGTTATTTTAAAAAATTACAATTGCATATGCGTGTGGACACGAAACAACGCAAAGTTGTGCGTAATTAATGCACAAGACCAGTTTTACTTCCCTGAAAACTCATGAAACAAACATGATTATAATTATAAATGCGGGATTACACCATTGTACAATGCAAATTTGGGGATGTGATTCCATTTATTGCCTCGGACGCAATCTCGGGAATAATAAATTCCTCCAGATTCACCAAACATGAATGCCGCGTTACTTCGACTGGTAAATCCTGTAATGGTTATTTTCAAATTTCTCGGAAACTTGAGACTTGGTTTTTCTGGGTGGTGTAGTGGATAGCATACTCGGGCACTAACCGAGAGACGCGGGTTCGATTCCCGCTCCAGGACAATGAAGTTTTCGGATATTATCTGACTTACCATTAATGTCATAATTTACAGCAATAAACGGAATCACACCGCAAATTTGCATGATTATAATATTTCAAGCACCAGACGCTAAAGCTTTTTTGTTTTTTGTCTTAACGACACCGGGGGACGGGGCGCAATTTGTTTGGTTTGCCCCGGACGCAGAAATACCTAGTTACGCCTCTGCCAATTTTCATGCTACTTTTTCTATTGCTATTTACACTGTACTAAGTAGGTATTTTCAGAGATTTGATCAATACAACTTGCTCATAAAAGCTTGCCGTAGTAAAATAAATAACTTTGTTAAGAAACGTCAAATAAAGAAAAACTGACTTCATTTTTAATGAAATACCTCAAATTTCAAAGAAAACAAATTGCTTAGGTAATGCAGTGGTGTACCTGAGATGAATTACTGAGCCAAGACCTCGCAACAATTCAATGCAGTGTCCAAGACGGGAAATGTCATTTCACAGCGGAACTGTTAGTTGAGTTTAAAAAAAAACATAGAAATGCCTTGTGAAGCACAGAAAATTAGAAACGAAGAAAAATAACTTAAAATAAGCACTTACCTCGTAGGCATCCAATGGGACTTTTTTTACTGCTATCTCGGAGATAACTTCAACAGCAGGTAGAAAGAAGATTATGGCATCATTTATTTGTATATTTACATCTTACAGTGTGGCACAACCTTCATTTCCTTGGGATTTTGCAACGCCGTTTTGGTTTCTATGAATAGTATTTTTATCATTCCTTTAACCATATGGCGTATTATTATACGCCATATGGTTAAAGGAAATAAATACTGTATTATTATGGCTCTGCCGATAATGTAGTACATTACGGACTTTCCAAAATATAAATTCCTGTAAGCGGGTAGTTCTTTCCACGTATTTTTTGTGGGCTATGCATTTGCAATGTAATGCTTAACGGTTGCACTACCACTACATTTTTCTAAATTTTTGTGTAATTGTGTTGTATTAAATATTGTGAAAGTTCGTTTTTCCTGCGAGTACAGCATTCAGCGAGATATCCGTCATCATTACCATGCACCGGCTTCTTGTGCATGCTAAATGTAAGAGAATTGTTCACTAACAAAAAGTTCCTGCTCGTTAAAACTTCCGCTATTACAAAGTGATTTTAAACTTTTGGTGTATCTTTAACCGCAGTTGATGCAACTATAGAAACTAGTGCAATTCACCTTAGTCAAGAATGCAAATGACAATGAATGGTTTTGTCCAGCACTGGCTGAAGGAGTTTTGTCTGGGTGTGTTCGTTTACCTCTTTTTCATTTACAAGCGCTCTAATTCTTGACACAGTTTCTTGCTGTGCCTACAACTTCCACGTGGTGTGTGAGCAGTTTGCTAGTCTGTAAAAATCCTAGTCTTTACGTATTGAGTAGTTCGAAAGAGCATTTTCTGAACTAAACGGCTAGCAGCAGCAAGCACTGAGTCATGAACGTCAGCTTTTGTTTTGTTTCGAGGATTAATAAGGGCATATCAGACTACAAAGAGGCACCTACTTTCACTTAAGAGTCACTGGTCACAAGGAAGAACGAGAACCAGCGCCAGAAGGATAAATACAACATCCACATCTAGTTTCAGGGTTCGAACCCAGTCCCGGAAGCACAAGACGCCAGAAACCGCGCTCTACAGCAGCACTCGACAACATGAAAAGATCAATGTCGGCAAGAAAAATTGGAAGATGCTACAGTTTAAGTCCTTATACTTTATTCACGATTTTGGAAAACATGTAGTAATTAAAGGCGGCACAGTCAGCCCAACGCAATACAATGAGTAATTGTTTGGCTCAATGTAAGTTTGGTTCTTTCCTTTAGTTAACATCTAGCTATTGATTTTCCAACGATGATGTTTCTCAGACGAGATTTATTATTGTGTGTATGATTTGTAAACAAACTTTGATAAGCGCACTAAAGTGGCATCGAAGAAGCTTTAGGAATTGATTTTTTTTCTAACTTTTTAAAAATCATACACAAAAACTGGAGGTAAAATTGTTTAAATTCGTTCGTCATCGATTTCCTTTGTTGTTGATATCACGTACTTTAGCATACGTTGGTCCAAAGTATACTACAGGGGAGCTGTTGTTTAAGATAAACTGTAGGAAATCAAAAAATTACGAAGCGCTGATCAACCATAGCTAGAACCGGTTGTGTTTCAAAGGTTTACATAATGAGCTACAGAACTTACACTTCATCTGAATATTCAAGATTTTAAAAAATACGGTTAAACACAGACATAAAACCACAAATAGTATTTAAAGATGCAACTGTAACGACTAATTTACAAGCCATTACTAGCTCCCGTTATAACGAACTTTTGTTATTATTAATTCTGAATCGGCTGTATCGATTATTATTATTTTTACCTGTCTGTTTTCACTTCTCACATATTTTATGAAACCTGGTTAGCCCCTGGGAAAAACCTAGAGAAGGGGGAGATAAAAAACTTAGGGATAGAAAATCTTACCGTTCACTCCATATGACTGTGAAAAGACACCATACGCCGTTGCCTGGGTTCCTGGGTTGAAGAAGTTTGCCGTTGCCTGCATAGAGTATGCGGAATTTTGAGCTCCAAGTTGTGGATATGCTTGCATGCTAACGGAAGAGATCACCTTAAGAATACATACTTCTGCCATACAAACACACGAGCATGACACATGAAGCTGTTTGCTGATATACATGCATATTTAAACTGCATACGAAAAAGTGAAACATTTGCAATGGCTACCTAAGTACAGACCACAAAAAGAAAACAGCAACAACACGCATTTCCACAAGGATTCTCCACAGTTTCCGTTTCAGCTTTTAATCCGATACATATTTATTTCACCATGTCTTATTCTCCTTGTAGATAAGGCTAATAATTATTTCAGAGCTTTTCCAGTTTTGTTTTCATAAACAGATAATTACTTAAAGTGCAACCATAACGTTCCTGGACCGACTTTTGCGCACATTCGGATAATAAACGCATAACATGTTGACTACATTTTAGCCAAGTCAAACTGTGAATGAGGTTTTCACTCTGTTTCCACAGGTCATAAGCACAAAGGGTGATAGCAAGGGGGAAAATCAGACTGTTACAAGCTGACTGATGGGGAAAATGTCAAGTTTTACTGTAAAAGTTGGTTGAATGGTTGGTTGATTTCTCCTAATCGGATGCAAGCCCCTGGGTAAAAGAATGGAGTGGGAAGAATGCGGGTTTGACAGATTTACTACACGACATTTAGTGAAGATCTGGCACGTTAAACTTTGGAAAATGAAATTTACACTGCTGCAAACCTCGTGAATTAAGCACACAACTTCTCTGGAGCACGAGGAAGTTCTGACAGTTATTCGGTCAGATTCGACAACAAAAATGCTCATACGTGGAGCATATTGTGGCTTTTGTTAAAGCTGCCAAAGGCTGTACTCGTGGTGTTAGTATTTGGACGGTGTAGTTAATTGGTCATACTATAAAGAAATTAAAGTATATTAGTAATTTCAAATATGTGATTGTGAAGAATCTTTTAGTGGGTTCAGTGTGCACCGTGATGGATAGAACAAGACTTTTGTGGCTAAAGAGAGAGATTTATAAATTCACCTTATTTTCCCGAGAGGTCCTCTCGTTTTCCATCCTCCTGCTCACTTGTTTTCGCCTTAACTTGAAGAAAAACTGCTTTGATGATGATAAAAATATCTACCATATAAGGCCCGCAGTGCTAATAATGACCTTTCAAATGTTGAAGTGTAGGACAAAGTGTACAATTGTGCGAAGATTGCAAAGTGTAGTTATTTGTTAAATTTCGTCTGACATCTGGAATAAAAAAAATCGGTCCTGGAACTTAATGGTCGCAACTTATAATCGTAGCCAAAGATCGATTCGAAAATTTTGAAGAAAGAAAAATCTTTTATTTACAATTATTTCAGTTTTTGTACTTCTTGGACTACAACGGTGGGCATGGCATACAGCTAAGTACGTATAAGCGCATGATCAAAAAAGTATACTACTTCACACCACCCACGAAAGGATTTTCCAGAAATTAAAATTTATAGTACTGTTTTGTAGCTTGCTGGTGGCGCTCGACTGCACCCATCTCTTATGATAGCAGCCTCGAAACTTATCGATGTTGTCTAAGCTCGCAGCCGAATACAAACACACAGACTAGCAGCATTACAATATCAGGCTCGGATGGACCTGACGTTAAGCCTCTGTGCCATTACAGCATCTTCTGGATGCAAATACGCTAGCTATTCCTGTACTTTTAGGATATTTTCCTACACCAATCATCTTATCAGAAAAAATTAAAAGTAAACACCTATGAATACCTACTTCAATAAACCTCCAACAGTTCATGAACTGCGAACGACAGGTCGCAACATTTCCAAGAAATCTTTATAAAAACAATATATGGCATGACATTACGAATACTGTCAGCAACACACTAGGGTAAACGTTCGCTGCCAACTTGCTAGCCATATTTTGAAATTCATTACATTTTTTTCAAACAACAGCGTACGCCAAATATGGCGCGCACACATTAAAGAGCCTCGTGGTCTAACTACTAAGCGTCTAAAAATTGTTATGTCATGACCACAAATGCAAAATCGATTTTGAAACACTCTACCACAATGCTTGTTGTTCAGCTATATTCCAAAGAAACTGAAAGGAAATAATTAGGAAGAAAGGAAATCGAGGAAGAACAGGGCAGCTGAACTTGATGTCTTCATCGAGTATGACTGAAATACAACTGGAAAAATTAAACGAAACACTTACCTTTAATTGTTTGAAGTCGTTGCTCCTTGGAAACGACTAATATATATTGATATTTATATTTCATCATACTAAATATTTTTAAGAGTTTCTCTGAGCCTTTTAAAGAGATTACGTATTGGCCCCAGATACCATTTTAATAGTTTTGACTATCAGCTTTAGATTATGCATGACACTTATATTGGTGTTAGTGCAAGCGTTCAGGGGAGTGTAAGTACAGTGTTAGTATGAGAGCATACTTGCATTACCTTAAATCGAATTTTTGAGCTTTTTTGGAATGGATTGTGGTGACAAACCCATGTGTGCAGTGAATGGTGTGATCTTAATGTTTCTATACACAAGCGCAGGAATTAAACGTTAACAACAGTTTTATGTGCTTGCAGTGACAAAAACGTTTCACTTTTATTCACTGTAGTGTGTTTCGGAAAAGGCTGCAGCCCGACAAAGGAAAATCAACCAACCAAGTTTATCACTTGACATAAATATGCATGACCATAATTCTTGGAGCTAGACATTGTAGTGTATCGTGATTTTTAACAATCTCGATGCGCTGGAAACAAACAAAAACATATATTGCAACTCTAATACTGCTAGCGATGTATTTTACAATTTATAAAAATGAAAGAAAAAGAACAGATTCGAATTCATTTCATGCATTTCCTTGATTTTTGACCCCGAGAGTCTGATTAATCAGTTTCTGCTGAACAGCCCAAACGTAGGAGGTCAGGAGACTTCTCTATCTAGACATTATTAAGGTCATTCAGAAGTCATTGCCGTTTAGAAGAGTCGTCCTGTATCAGGCTATTATTCGGTGCTCATGCGTTATGCAGATAAGAACAACGCATGACCGGAAAACCGGTATTGTCTGGTTGGTATAAGTAGAAGCACACGCCGCTATAATTTGTTTGAAAATTTTCTGCTGCCAAAACCTATGGAAGATAAGTACACGATCCGAATGTTGAAGAAAAAGTTGACCACTGCAGCTGAAGCGAGGGAAATTTGTGCTGTGGAAGGTGAAGGAGCAGTGTCCGAAAGAACGGCAAGATTTTAATTTCAGCGATTTAAAAATGGGGACTGCAGCCATAAAGACAAAGCACGTGCTGGAAGACCTCCGACGGTAAATTCTGAAGCTGTACGCCAAGCCTTAGAGTCAAATCCGTGCACAAGCACTAGAGACAACTTAACTGTCAAATGAGCTGAGAATATCTCAGCTCACAATTGTTTGCGAACTGCACAAGCTCGGCAAGACGAACAGAAGCGGACAAGTACCCCACGAACTGACTGCTGCTCAAGCTCAGCGATATGTGCACGTGTGTCGCTAATTGCTGAAAAATCCCCAGGACGACCGTTTCCTTAGGCGAATTGTGACATGTGATGAAAAGTCAATATTTCTCCGGAATCATGGCATCAAAAATCAGCGGTTAGATCCCAAAAGTCACCAGAACCGTCTCAAAAATGGAACCATTTAAGCACAACGTTATGCTATACGTATGGTGGAACTTTGAGGGCCCCATTTATTGGGAATTAGTTTCACATGGCCGAGGCATTAATGCGCAGCTGTTATACTGAGACTAGTTGGAGAGGATGTATGCTGCTTTAAGCCGAAGGTACAGTGCTCTGGTGAATCGTAAACGAGTTATCCTCCAACAAGATACTGCTCTTGCTCATCGTGCCCGGTCAACTTAGGAAAAAATACAGGAACTGCAAGGTATTGATCAGATTAGATCAGATCATATGTAGAGGATTTTAGGAAGGGAGTGTCTGACCCCAGGTCTTAAACAACCCTTAGAAATAGGAAGCTAGGAGATTTTGGCTGGAGTGCTCGATAGGAAAGTGACACGGAAGCGAGGTAGAAACGGGGAGGAAGACGCCTTATTTATTACTGGGGGGCCAGTACCCGGGGTCCGACGGCTCAACGTGCCCATCTGACGCACGGCGGATATTTAGTGGTTGGAGCGTTCGTACCTGCCTGGGATCGAATGGAAGATATTGAGCTCATGCCTCATCCTACTTATAAGTCCGGATATTGCGCCTTCGGACTACCACTTATTCCGATCCAGGGTACATTTTCTACGTGGGAAACACTTTCAACACAACCACAATGTTGAACTTGGGGTCGCCTCAAAACCAAAAAGATTTCTTCACTGGGGGATTCAAGTCATGGCATCATGGACCATCGAGCACGATGGACTGTATTTCGAAGATTAAACTTTCACGTTTATGCTTTATACACGTTTTCATCAACTGTCAGAAAACGGCAATGACTTTTGAATCATCCTGGTATACCACCTAATAAAATAACACGTTATCTTACAAATGAGATATGACTTTTGAGAAAAAATAAAGATTTACTGCTATGATATCACTTCTCAAAAATGCTCTGTTTGAGCGTTGAGAAACGAAACGACTTCCAATGATCTGAACATAATATTTAAATTTAACGCTTAAGTAAATTCTAGGTAAACATAAAAACTGCCTTTAAGAAATTGAAGGAACATAAGATATACAGCATTTTAAAAACCGTCAAAAATGTAAATATATGAACAGCTATCTTTGATATAATGTTCTTTTATTAACACTTATGATGTGCTATCTGTTCTGAAATCGATTTCATTCTCACATATTTTTGTTTTCTTCAATACAATGCCGTACTCATAGAACAATGTCTTCGATGGAATTTGTTCGTTTAATTGTTTGATACCTACCTTGTTAATTTGCTGTATACATACCATATCCAGTTAGTTCTATGTGAAAATAAGCCGCCTTGTAATTATGATTTCTTGAACTTCTGTGAATTTCTTTTATTCAGTAACACTAAATATCTAAAAGTGTCCCCCACCCTTCTCGATTGCCTCAAAAAAGCATCTGGTAAGTTTACCTTAATTTTTATTTTCCCGAAAATTAAAAACTTCTGTACTGCATGCTTAATCTACGAAAAAAGTGCATCATTAATGACATATTGCATCTATAAATGCTTACCATCAAACCATGGGCGTCGCTAGACTAAAAACAGGGGGGGGGGGGGTGAACAGGGCGGCATTGTACTCAAACCATCTCAACCTCTTCCGTAATGAAAAAATAAATAACAACTGCGGAATTTTAAAATCAATAGTTCTCACTTTAAATTTAATGGCGTTTTAAATTTTCAATAATTT
Organism: Macrothele yani; assembly: GCA_039090855.1. Lineage (NCBI taxonomy): Eukaryota > Metazoa > Arthropoda > Arachnida > Araneae > Macrothelidae > Macrothele > Macrothele yani. Next base: position 154,313,811 of record CM076996.1, read on the forward strand.
AATTTTACTTACAGCCAATGTAACTCCGTGATTTTAAGTTTCAGGATTAATTTTAGCGCAGTGTTCATATTTTTTAAATGTTGATCCTTTCCCTATCTTCCATAGGTTTTTGAGAATATGGAAATTGTCTCTAACTACTTTGCTGCGGTGAGGATTATTGAGCAGTACACTGTAATGGAGTTAAGGGCAATTAAGGGCAATGAAAAGAGAAAGGGGAAACCCACCGCAGAGCAAGAAAACTAGCTCTGTAACACAAAATTCAGCGTACGAGCCCCAAAATCTCTGAGCGTCCAACTGATTTCCACATCCACGAAGATCATGCAATGTTGCCAATTCTTGAGAACTTAAAAAGTAAAAAAAAAAAAAAAAAAAATACGCGGACCGCATTAAACACCCTACGATATGCGGAACGCGTCGTTAAGTGTCCTTTGGTAGCATAAAATGGTCAAATGTAAATTTGTCTTTGATGACTGATCACGGATTTAAAATAATAACATTCCGAACTTAGTAAATTTTAGAACTTGTTTTTAATTTAAAGGAAAAACTTATTGGAGATCATTGTAAGATTATTAGGGAAGCGAAGACCCCGTATGCTCTAGCGACGCCCTTGCACAAATATAATTTAACACCAAATATGAACGGCAGTCACAGAGAGTAAGTCATTCTACACAGAGTGGCCACTTTATTATGACCACCCCCTCAGAACTTCGTTGGGCCACCTTTTGCCTTTAATACTGCGTCGATTCTTCTTGGCATGGACTCCACGAGATGTTGATAGGTGGTTTGTGGAATTTGAAACCATGCTTGATGAATAGCACTTTCCAGGAGTGTGAGATTGCAGGGTTGTGGATCCAGCTGTCTGATGGCTCGTTCAACTTTATCCCACAAATTCTCAATGGGGTTGAGATCTGGAGATTGTGAGGGCCACCTAAGCAAAGTAAACTCACCGGCATGTTCCTGAAACCAATCCTGTACGATACGAGCACTATGGCAGGATGCATTATCGTGTTGAAAGTAGCCATCGCCATTGGGATAAACCATCCACATGACAGGATGCAGTTGGTCCGCAACGATGTTTAGATATGATGTGCCAGTCAGACGTTGATCAACACGAATTAAAGGGCCCAAAGCATGCCAGGAAAACATTCCCCAAATCATTACGTTGCCTCCACCAGCTTCAAGGGTTGTAGCAATGCATTTGGGGGTCCATGCTTTCGTGCTCTGTCAGCCAAATTCTCACTCGGCCATCGGCATGGTGCAACTGAAAACGTGATTCATCGGACCACATAATTTGTTTCCAATTATCAACTGTCCAATCCTTGTGCTCCTGTGCAAACTGGATACGTTTTCTCTTGTTAACTGCAGACAGCAAAGGTGTTCGAACAGGCCTTTGGCTGCCATATCCCATCCGATGCAGTGTACGGCGAACAGTGCGTGCAGAGATCATTTAAGGGGATCCTTGATTAAGATGGTCTGTAATTTGCTGCACTGTTGCCCTTCTGTTGTCTGTTACCAGTCTGGACACTCTTCGTTCCGCCCGAGCAGTCACTAGTCGATGACGACCACACGTTGCACGTAGAGACCCAGTTTTTTGGCTGACAGTCCAGTCTTTAAATACTTTAACAACAGCTGCTCTGGAACATTTCACGAATGCGGCGGTTTCGGTGATACTCGCTCCATGGCTCCGAGCTCCTACAATCATAAAACGTTGAAAATCCGTCAAATCGCATTTTTTACCGATCTCATCACCCAAAAATCATGGCTACTACTGTCGCAAGCACTAAGCTTTCCCTATTCATACTAGCCTCGCCCTCTGGCGGCAACAGCGTGCAGCCATAGCTCATTTGCTTAAAACTGTCAGGTGGTCATAATAAAGTGGCCACTCAGTGTATACGTACAGATATATTTCATTATACATTCATCGTCAAAAAATAGTTGCACCCAGAAGGAAGCAACAGACAGGAATGAAACTTCGTGGGTAGGTTTGACATCGTGAGACATGCAAATGACTCATGTATCACGCTCGGCCGGGCATGTGACGCAAGCAAGGAGGGGTCGTTGCGCTGTGCCTGGCCGGCTATATAAGGTCGTCCCGAAGCACGCGCTTGCCATTCTGACTCGTGCTGTTGTGTTGGCTGCATCCTTTGCAAATGAAATTTGCCTCGGAGAAAAGTTCGGAAGCAATTCGAGAAGTTGGAGGAGTTCGAGAGGGGACGCATCGTCGGGCTCTGGGAAGCGCGATGGTTTTATCGCTGTATTACGCACCATACCGGTCGAGCGGATATCACCATAGCACGCTGTTGGTGGCAGTGGATAGAATAAGGCATGCAGTAGCGACAGGAAGGGTATGGGAGACCTAGACGAACCACGGAGATAACAGACGGGTTGTCCGACATGCGCGGAGTGACCCTGCAGCCACTATTGCGGATATTTAGCGTGCAGTGGTGCCCTCCATGCATCGTCCGATCAGCGCCAGCACCATTGACAGACGGCTGCACGACGTAGGACTACACGTACGCAGACCGCTACGACTCTCATGGAGCCACTGAGAACGGCAGCTGGTGATCTTCAGTGACGAGTCCCGCTTTTGTCTTGGAGGAGACGACCAACGTATCCGTGTATGGAAGCACCGCGGTCAGCGCCAAGATGAACGGGTTGTTGTCGAGCGTCAAACGTCCGGAAGGCCTGGTGTCATGGTGTGGGGTGCAGTTGCCGACGATGCCAAGATGGCATTATGAAGTTGCCTGAAAGATGGCAGAAGGTTGTGGAACAAAACACTGAATATGTTGTTCAATAAAGTTATTGGTCAAAATTAAAATTGTGTGTTTTGTTTTTACTTAAAAACCGAACGAACTTTTTGGCCAAACGAATACTACATGCATCCAGAAATTCTACACAAAAATCAGCAATCAGAATTGGTGTTCTCGCAAAAATCTCTGAAGTGCTTTCCAACAACAGAAAGGACATTGTCCGATTTACAGGGGAAGGCAAATGCCCCCTCTTGCCCCCCTATATGGGCGCCAATGTTTAGATATATTGGAGACTTTCCTGCTACGGCTACGAAAATTAGAATTTCACAAAATTTTAAAATAGTGTTTTTAAGCAAAAAGTATAAATTACTCAAATTCAACAAATTAGACACCAAACAGCAGGAAAATGTCCGCGGGTATAAATTCTCCATCGTAGCCATATATTTTTATGTTAGGGTGTATGCACATAACGAGTTTTCAAATCCAACATACAGATAAATATTCCTATTCAAGAAAGTAATGCTACAGATTACCATTTACACATACAGTAAGTAATTTACTAGTTCTCTTAATTTAAATAGCTTTTGTAAAACTTCTTAAATTTGTTATTGAGCATTTTTATGAAGTAATTTGTTCGAATAATTACTGAATTTTGAAAGCACCTGCTTATTAAAAAATGCAGGTGATATAATTCGAAATATTGTTTTTTGATATCTGGGTAAACGTATTTCACATAAATCGGTTATATGACAGCTAAAATTCTGCAGTCTCTGAAACTTCAGAAAAAGAAATCGATAATGCGAACTTTTGATGGAATATGCCGTTATTAAAGATTTGCTTCCGAAAGCATTTTAGCGCCAATCTTCGAAAAGTTTTCACACTCTTGTTCTGAAATGATCAAACAAAACTTTTACAATTCTTTACCGTTCTTCTATTTAATCTTTTCCAGTATTTTCACTAGAACAGTCTTCTTCAAAGTCCTGTTTGTTTTACAATACAATCAACATTTAATAAAAATTGCACTTTTATCAATAACCAGACAACACAAGATTAATAACTTATGAGTAACGCAAAGAAAATAATGACACAGCAGAGTATTATTTTATTAGCACCCAAGGGAGCATATACATAATAGCTTTGTTGATCTAGCGTACGAACAATCAGACAAAGGCAGAACAGCATATTCCGTGCACTGCAAAACCAGGAGTCGAATTCTTGCTAGAGAGCAGTAAAGGTTTATGAAGAAATCAATACAACGAAAATTAAGGCACAATCAGACAATAACTTTTCGTCACACGCAGTGCAGTGCTCAAAAGAAAATTCATTGCAAACGTATTTGATATTCATAAAACTGATCATTCACAAATGACTTGCGAAACTATTTCTATCACCGTACGACAGTTATGTATGTATGTTACCTGTATACCTCTGAATAACGGTCACCACTCGGACCGGGACAAAGCGATCGTTATTGGTAGGTGGCCATTGTTCGGAGGTTATGACTAAATCAATATCGTTTATCAGTACTGTTTGGGCTGAGCAAACCGTGGAAGTCAATGCGGAATTTGAGACAGATATGCTCAGTGATTGCAGCGCTGCGAAGATCACAATGCAGCCTACAGAAACCTGTGCTTAGTTCAAGAATGAAAATATACAACTCATTGTTTACAGCTGGATTTTTGAACCTGCAAAGTTAGACACAGGTATTGGGTGTGTGCATAAGTTCTACAAATTTTTGTAGGCTACAAAGAAAGGAGGAAAACACAACAAATAACGTACCTAAGATTTCACATAACTGCCATTATTCTGTATGACCTCTTGCCATCTGTTTATGAGTAGGGGAATCCCACGCCGGAAAAACTCCTGTGTTTCAGAGTCAAAAAAGTCATGTAACGCCGTTTTCACATCGTCCACATCATCGACGGTTTGGAAAGCGAAAGCGTTCTGTAATGATCGAAAAAGGTTGTAGTTCATAGGTGCCAGGTCAGGGGAATACGCCGGGTGAGGTAACGCTTCCCAACCAAAATCCAGTAATTTTTGCCGAGTAATTAAAGCAGCATGAGGTCTGGCGTTATCATGATGAAGGATCACGCCTTTGCGATTGACGAGTGCTGCCCGCTTCGATGTCAGTTGTTCTCGCAATCTGTCCAACTGTTGGCATTAGAGGTCAGCATTGATTTTTCGGTTAGGTGCCAACACCTCCCAGGGGATTATTCCCTGGATATCCCACCAAACACTCAACTAAACCTTTTTGGGGTGCAGTCCTCCTTTTGAGGTGGCTGGAGCAGGCTCCGCACCTTGACACACAGTCCGTCGACGCTTTACATTACGGTACAGTACCTATTTCTTATCACCCGTTACAATTCGTCCCCAAAACGGTTCATTTCTGTGGCGAGAAAGCAAAGAAACACAGGTACGGATTCTCTCCTCTCGTTGCTTTGCAGAAAGCTGGTGCGGAACCCAGTTATCGAACTTGGTGATGAACCCAAGCGCATCCGTCTTCCGACTGTTGTTCTGTGTGCCGACAACGTTTCCGCTAATTCCTGAACGGTTGGATGTGTCATTTGTTATGGCTTGGTCCATATGCTGGTCAGAAACCACGGATGGAGGTCAAGGACGTGGTTGATCTTTCAACTTCTGTTTCCGTCCCGGAATTTCCGAAACCAACGGCGACATGGGCTATCATCAACTGCATCCACCCCATATACTTGACAGATGTTGCGGCAAGCCGCGGCTGCAGTACTGCTTTTATCGAATTCGTGCAGTAAACAATGTCTAATGTGCTCCTTATCACATCCCATGTTACACCATCCGTGATTTCCGTTACGAATGACTTGCTCGGACAAACCTAGTGTCTCTATATGCTCTACTGCTTCAAGTTTTATTGGCCAAAAATTCGGCATTGCAGCGTCATCTGTGACGTAACTACTCCGATCGCAATTTGCATCTATTACAGAAACGGGTAGAACTTTTGCACACACCCAATACATACGGTTAGATACGGTTGAAATGCAAGAGTTTTTCTCGTCATCGCCTCCTATTGTTCACTAGAATTGGATGGCCTACAGTTAAACTTTAGCAATTAATCATACTGTAAAGGGTTTTATAGGAAGGCACGGTATCTGACCCCCTGGTCTTAAATATCCCTTAGAAATAGCAAGCTCGGAGATTAGGGCAAGGTTACCCAATAGCAAAGAAAAGAAGAACTATTTTTGGGGCAATGAAGTGCGGCTCCACAGTTAAGGAGCATCAAAGGGGCAATATTCCAGGCACCAGCACCCACCCATGTCGGCCTTAGTGTGGGACTGAGACATGCAGGGGAGTTAGAGCGCCCCTCAAGTGGAACTAAATTTTAACATATTTCTTTTGATTTCAGCACGCTATTGTGCTCGCCGTAATGCGATCCATCTTGCCCGGGGCAGTTCCTTTAGCAACATTCTTTGTTTTTGTTTTTTGTGTTTTTTGATTGGAGGTTTAACGACCACCGTGAGCAACTCAATGGGCTATAAGCAGTCGCCCGTCCCTAATTTAGGGTCACTGGTTCCAGGGAAGGGAGAGAGCCAGTGCCGTAAGACAAACACAACATCCATGCCTGACCGGGATTCGAACCCGGACCCCTTACGGACGAATGATCAGAGGCCAACGCCTTAGACCACTGCGCCACCGGGGCGGCCAACATTCTTTGTCCCAATCATGAGCATCCGCCGAAGAGCTAAGTAAAATCTTAACGGCTAAGGTTTCCGTTAGTTCTCCTTCCAGACTGACTAAAGGGTGTCCGCTGACCGCTGTTACGAGGTTTCGTTTTTCGGAGGTTATCGCTTATGTTAGGGGCGGCCAACCCGCGACACGCGTGCCACCAAGCGACACCAGCGAACAAAGTCACTTTTTGCAATTTTAATAATTTATTAAACAACCCGGCTAACCGGCTTATCAACACTATTGTTGTTGCTCGAACACGCCTAGCAGTTTCACCGTTTTCATTCGAAAACACTCATCCCCCCTCCCTTCCATTCCCTGCAAAGTCAAGACGACAGAGGTCATGCGATTGCAATGCTCGCGCGTTTTTTGTTTGCCTGCTGCAGCAGCAGGAGTAACGATACGCTTTCCCTTTATTGAGCTTTGGTTCTCACCCTCAGTCTTCTTAGAATTGTAGTGCCTGCTATGTTCTAAATATAGTTCTGAGCAAGCCGTGTGGTTCAAAAAGGAAGTATGAAGATCATATTGCTCTGCGGGAGTAATATCATCAATATCGCAGGGATTTGCTCAACCAGACATGTCCCTGCAATATCGTTACAGGTTCGGGTCGACAAGCATATCAGAAAATACTTTTTCTATCATGAACTTGGTGAAAAATAAGTACCGTTCAGCACTCACTGATCAGCATCTCAAAAATCTGCTGGTTCTTGCTACTTCATCTTTGAATCCAAACATTAAAGAACTGGTGAAGAGGAAAGACATCCAAAAGCCTCACTAAGAACTAAGGGTTTGTTTCATACAATGTTATGTAATCATACAATGTTGGAATATGTTTTTTTCTTTGCAAGTAATTTGTGTTTTTAATATGCTAGTAAACTAGTTCTTGAATTATTATTAGTGTTCTGTTACAATAGTATTGGTTTAACAATATTTTTCTCTTCTTCAGTACTGCTTTATTGGAAGTATACAGAGATACATAATTTTGTATCCTTTCTGGCAACCGTGGAAGGGGAGAGGGGGAGGTTAAGGTGAAGTAGCACATTCAAGATTATATACATCAAAAGTGGCACATGGCGAGCCGGGGGATGGCCTTCCCTGGCTTATGTTAATCCTACCCGCAGCTGTTCTGTATCAAACAAAACTTGCCGTTGTTTGTAGGTTTCCGTTTCTCGGAGGTGTCCGTTAAAGCTGTCTTTGAATGAGTGTTAGGGTTCATCTTCTACGATAGATGGCGAAAAAATCACTCCTTGGGTGTGGGTTTTACGTCTTGAGTGACTGCCCCAGAAGTTGACGTCGGCGAATCACTGGAGACCTCACCATATTCAGAATGGAAGCGGTCTCTCGTTGGCTCCACAATGAAAAGACACGATGTTACGTTTTAACCAATGGCGTTATTTGGGGGAGGAGCTCAGTAAGTAGGTGGAGCTTAGTACGTAGGCGGAGTTTCTGTAGCTCAAATTCAGGAGTTCTCTGCTAATGTACACATTCTCTCTTCAAAGAACGAACGTATAGTAGGATTTAAGATGATCTATAGAAGGCACGATTTTAATCTCACTTGTGCCCCTATTAACTGATATCTGTTTGGCTCATATAATTAGAAAAATCAGTCAGAAATACGAGTTTTCGTTGCTTCCAGACAGAAACACTACTATGCTAACTTGTCGCGCCATCTAGCGCCAAATTGGAATGCTTTCGAGTAAAATAAATTGAATTTAAAAAAAAAATTATAACACATTTTTCGGAATAATAACTGTGGCATAGCTACGGATAGTTTTTATTTCTGCTCAAAGTTTCAAACACTACAAAGTAATAGTCTTCGACAAAATGTGTACAAAAGAATTTACATTGCAGATATAATGAACCCTAACACTCATTCAAAGACAGCCTTAATGGAGGTTTCACTGTAATCGAAAATTTAATTGCGTTCTCAAAGACAGGTACAGATAACATTCTTTTTCTTTGTGTGGGGATCGTTAATATATTCAAACGTGTGCTACTGTATGCCCGCAAAGAAAGAAAAGGGGAAGATGAATACGGGTTTTCGAAGTGCCGTGTACTTCTAAAGTGTATAAATAATTTCGCTATTTTTTTTTTTTTTTTTTTTTTTTGAGCCAGTCTGAGTTAAAAAGAAACCGACCGCGGATGAGCCAAACAGAACTGTACCCAAACGGCATGAACAGGAACGGATTGAGATGAACAAACCAGGTAGATAGATTTTGTCTTGCTGTCTTCTATAAAAGCACATGTATCTACAGAAGAACACTTCATACTCTCATGTATAAAAATCTGCTAGATCTTGGATGAAAGGGAACTGTTGAAAAATGCATTGCAGTCATGAACAAATTTTAACAGTAATTTAACGATGAAGAAATTTAAAAAATTTGCTCACTGCTTAATGTAAAATTAAACCACCTCAAAACGGGGTGTTGTACCAATCATTTTCCTTTCAAAAGTTTGTTTTTGATAAAATCACGGGTCTCTTGGAAAAATCATTTCCAGCCAGATCGCCATGAATATCATTCTGAAAGTTTTAATGTGCATATGTCACATAGCAATTATTTTTTATATTTATTTGGTCGTTGAGATTGTACTGCAGAATGGTATTGACAACTAACTGATCGTGGAATAAACTCATTTTTTAAATCTACCCATTATTTTCACCCACGAACTACAATTTGGGCATTTGAGCGTGTGTTTGTGTGTGTGAACTGGTACTGGTAAATCGTTGTTCCTTTTTTGCTAAATGTGGGTAGGACACAAACTTCGGAATATCTTTGTGCTCTGTGTCGGTCTGTGGATAAGGGTGTGGTGTGCCACAATGACTGAGGGAGTTAAGCACACAGAATGTTCATGAAATTTTGCCACAAACTCGGCCACACATCAGATGAAACAATTCAAATGATTAGCATAATCACCCTAGTGGAAGAGTCCAGGGTTTCCAAGGCCAAAAAGCCGCGGAAGGGCCGCATCGAAATGTAAAGTCATGCTCATGGCATTTTTTGACATGGAGTGGTTCATCATGAATGCGCACCAGAAGGACAAACTGTAAACGAGGAGTACTACCATACCAGGCAGTTATCCGTCGCAACGAAATGCAGTGATGCGGAAGAGACCTGCGCTGTGACAGCAAGGTGACTGGCAGCTGTACCATAACCATGCTCCATCCTAATCGTCTCACCTCATTCAGGCCTTTTTGGACAAACACCGGATCCCGCAAGTGAAACAAGCCCCATAATCTACAGACATGGTTCCTTGTGATTTCTGGCTATTACTGAAGTTGAAAATGACTTTGAAGGGGAAGATTTGAAGACACAAATGAGATCATGAAGAATGCGAAACAGCACCTGTTGGCGATCTCTAAATATTACTTTAAAATTTTTATGATTAGTGGACAGAGCTCTGAAACAAGTGTGTCGTGTCAGAAGGTGCCTATACTTTGAAGAGAACTGAGACAGCAACACAGCGGGTTACTTAGGGCTCTTTTTCCTACCCTTGGATTAGATACTATTTTGTTCAGACCTTGCATGTGATTCTGGACCAAGCGTGAAAAATGATACACTGGCGAGAGTTTTGCATCCTAGTTGTGCTAATAATGCCCTCATTGACGACCACCTACCCAATAGCGTATTGGGACTCTTTTCGCAGCGGTATAACCAGTTGAACCCGGCGTGCCATGACCTCACCAGACAGCGGGGCGATCCTCAGATATTTTCTACCAGCTGGACAGAATGACGTCCTGGATTATTTTTTTCTTTTGGTTTGCGCATTTAACGACCACCTTGAGCAATTCTCAATAGGCTAGAAACAGTCGTCCTTCCCAAATTTGGGCCCTCTGGTTCCGGAGAAGGAGGAAAGCCAGTGCCGTAATACAAACACACCGTCTATGCATCACCCAGGATTCGAACGAGTATCCATCTCAGACGAATTATTAGAAGACACCTGGTGAGGAGTTCGGAGATGGAACAAAGCAACCAGGGAATGCTGCATTTCTCTACATATCACATATGTTCCACGGAATTCAAGTCGGGAGAAATTTAGCAAGCAGGGGAGCACACGAAATGCTTGGACATGATCCTCGAACCATTCCTGCTCAATGCGGACTTGTGACAAGAGACGTTGTCTTCTGAAAGAGTCCGGTACCATCCGGATAACGGTCACCATATAGAAAAACATCTAGTCGAAAACAGTGTATTGATAGGATCTGACTGTGAGATGTGTAGTGATGACCATGAGAGCAATCGCCACTAGTGCGGAGTCCCGACTTAATTTTAAGTGCCCGAACCTGCCTAAGCCCGAAGTATGTCAGCTCGAGCCCAAATTTGATATCGCAAAATAGATACCGGACCCGAAACTATGACTAACCATGGTAAGCTTTAATACAAACAAAAAAAAAAAAAAAAAAAAGTATCTTCTAGCCTTCTACTCTCTCCTCCCCTGCCATAAACCAATGACTTCCGAAGCTGAAGAGTGAGGAAGCGCATCTGTTTTTATATTATAGCTGCACTATTTTTTTATTTTTTTTTACCATTAGTTTTTTTTCTCAAATGCTTCGCGCATCCCGCAAAATCGGGCTGCTCTGCATTGTACGTACGTTGCTATGTAAAACTGGCAGGGAGTTGCCTCTTGGGGGAGGGGGCGAAATTTAGACACGGCGTCGTATCTGCTAACTAGAATCTACAGTTCTTAAAGAAGCTTTTATCTTCTGCACAGAAATTTACTAATGCGTGCCCTATGGCATTTGCTTCTTAAGCCCAGAATAAATAGCTCTCCTCAGTCCCCACCCAGATCCAGTTGTTGAAGAATTCTCTTTACCAACTAGTAAGTGTAATGAAAGTCTCACACACATATGATAAATCAAACAAAAGCACAATTAAAAAAAAAAATCAGAGCGCCAGCCCGAATCGTAGTAAATATAATGTAATTTGCTTCGGCTCGGGCTCAGCCCGTCTCGGTACTGATCACCATGCCATGATACTGCCTCCGCCGCCCGTTGACCTTCAACATGCAGTCTGGATAGAGCTGTTCGCACGCGCGGCGTCGAATAAGGACCCGTCCATCGGCATGCTCGAGCTGGAACCTCGACTCATCGGACTAGACAACTCTTTCCCAGTTGTCCAATTTCCAATCACAGTGTTCCACTACAGGCGGAGCTGACGAAGGCGGTCGGACAACATGGGCTCGGAAGGCAGACTCCTTAGTGCCTTCTGATGAATTGTGTGCTGGGAAACGTTTGTCTGTGCCACCTGGCTGTAATCTACCGTTAACGCTGCGATCGTGAGCTGTCTGTTGTCTAGGAAAGTATGTGCAAACCGGCGTTAATCTCGACTGTCAGCCAGTACTGTTCTTCCCACTTCCGCACATTGCGTAGATGCGTGTCCCTCTTCAGACCATTCCCGTCACAACCTCACTACGGAGTCCCCAAAAGCAGCGTGCAATATCTACGATTACGGAGCCCCGCTTTCCCAACCCCCCCCTGGAGGGTTTTGGCTTTCCCCACTCTCCAAGGGATTTTGGCTTTCCCCGCACCAGTTGCACAGCCGTCATACTGATGAGTTGGCACGCCCTGCCCATGCCGTCAACATTCATTACGCACCGGGTCGGTGACGTGACTGCTACGCGTTGTGGAACGCATCCACCCCCAAAGACAGGGGTAGCCCCAATGACCTTGCTATGATTACTTTGCGCCTTAGTCTCATAGCATTGTTTTATTTAAGATATATTTTATGTATTCTTTTGTTTGATACTATTTGATCGATTTCTTCAGTTTTCTCATAAATATTAAAAAATGTGATCTTAAGTTAGAAAGGCAACTCTTTCCTTCCTAAACCTATGAACTAAATTTCAGAGCCCGAGTACGAAAACTTTCTTACTTGAGAAAGGATTTCGGAGTCCAGACAGATATGAAACCCATCTTGATGTATACACCCAGTAAAATTCTCATCAAAGCACCTTCAACTCTGTTTCATGTCACGCGGAAATTGACTGTATGCTTTAGTAGTTTTTCTTTCATTGGGGATTTAACGACCACTGCCAGTAAGTGGGCCCGTCCCTAATCTAGGGCGATTGGCTCCAAGGAGGGGATGGGAAGGGAGATCAGTGCCGTAAAACAACACTCCACTCATGCCTCACCTGGGATTCGAACCCAAACCCATCTCGGACGAATGGTCAGAAGCTAGCGCTTAGACCACTGCGCCACTGTGACGGCTGCTTTAGTAGTAAAAGAGAACACAACGATTCCAGGGGAAGACTGAACTAAAATTCAGAAATTTACGGTACTCAGGGCAAAGCTAACCTGACTATGCAGTTAAAGCTACGGAGTGTGTACTTCCACTGCATAATATAGTTCCAGTTTAAAAACTCCTGTCTAAACTTGAAATGAGACCTAAACAAACGCATGGATATATAGATGTTCTAAATAATGTACGTACGTACATTATAAAAATAAAGATCCCAGTTTCGGTCGCGTTTCTAAAAAATACAAATATTCGCATTTTGGCGCCGTCATTGTCACTTCCGTTTTGCTTCAGAGAGGCTATACACTGAACACGGGGGATATTTACTGCGAATGTATTAGCCTGAGGGTAAAGGGGAGATAATGGCTTGCTCTTTTTTTCGTGGTTACTGTTTTAAAATACTCATTCAGAAATCGTTTGTCTGGTGGTCGGCAAGGGTGAGAAGGTGTGGGGTTTGAAGGAAGATATCGCGATGGAACGCGGGAAGTTTCCTTTTGTGTTGCCTTAAGTCACCCTAAGGGGGAAGGGTCCACGACACATGGCACCCTATTAGTGGGTGGAGAAATACTGAAACAAGAGATATCTTGTTGGTTAACCGGTTTCACAGCATTAGCCGTGTAGTCAGGTTAGTTTACCCCAAGTATTGATTTTTACTGGACTCATTAGGAAAGATTTACATTTCAAATTGTGTAATTTCCGGAATGTCATTTAAATATTTTCAGGGAATTTAAAATTTCTTCAGAAATTTTCAGTTCTTTCCCAGGATCTTGAGGAAGGATTAGTGTTCTGAAGATTACACCGGCAGGTGAAAATTATTATTTTCATAGTAAAAAAACAACAACTAAATTTTAGTATGCAGTTGTATTCGCTTTGTAGAACGTAAGTGTAGCTGATAATTAAAAAAACATGGGGTGGGTGCAGGACACAGAAGTAGAGTAAAAACAGCAAACAGCTCAGTTGCCCAGATTTTTGTTTTCATTTTCTCAAAACGACGAGGAAGACTTTGAGTTCATTCAGACTACAAAACACCCATGCGGAGGGAACCGTGCCTAAAACTTCCAAGTACCTCCCATTACATTTCTTTAAGCCAGTAGAAGTCGCCCAAGCGTCGGAAAAACGCCGTCTCCTAGTTGGCACAATCCCCGCAGCAGTCACAGACCTGTTTCATCTAAGTGATATAAATTCTTATGGAAAACCATGTTATATAAAATCTTCAACGTTCAAGTTTCTCTTGATAAAATAACTTACTCAAACATAGCGGCGTAGCGCAGGCTCCCAAACTGCCAAGGGCCCCGATATCCCTGAAAATATTTTCCTTAGCATTCGTTGCAATGTTAAAGAAATGCTTTCTTTTATATCTCACCGCATCATAACACACAAATCTCCTTACTTAAAAGCAGGCTCCACAGCCAATCTTTTTATACTTTCACTGCAGGTAGCGTCAATTCGTCGCATTCCCAAATTTTAGTTACATACAAATCGCATGCAGGATAGCGTAGGATTTCCGTTGTCTTTCCTTCCGTCTCTCTCTCTCTCTCCTGCAAACACGGTATTTAAGCTGCGAAATGTTGATCTCCTCATTTTTGATTTCTCATGGAAGGAACAAACCGTATAAGATTTCAGACACCACTCCTTCCGTCTTTTTCCCAGTCAGTTTCTCTGTTTGTCCGTCCACAGAAAATATATTTCTGGATCTAACGGCTATGAAAGAAATTCGGTGTGTGTGGGTGTCAGTTGATCGTGTGACGTAATGCATCTCTGGCGTCATGTCAGAATGATTTGGATGAGATCACGTCACACCAGCAGCTGTGAAAAATCAGTCTTTGCTGATATGACAAAAAAAAAAAAAAAAAGAAATGGACACACGTATAGGTGATGACGTCACCTGCAGGAAAAGCTAAGCGTGACGTCACAAAATTTCTTTCTCGGTTGTTGCTTTGGTGACAACTTTCCGTTGGGCCATAGCAGCGGGACAAACGTTCAGATAAAGGGAACTATATTGTTTTAGATTATAGATATATGTATATATCCATAAAGATTACTTGAAAAGTTCCGTATACTTATAACAACCCACTGCCCCTTACTTTTGGTACAAGTCTACGCCCACGTTCCACGATCTATGTTCCAAGTCACCCAAACAGTGCACTGTTGTTAAAGGTAGGAAAGCCAGATCACTACCTTTCAGTGGAACGTAAGAACGGTATCAATCCGCGTCACACTGCACTCCGGCTCTGTCCATTCTGTCAAGCGTTTACTCTCACACTGCCCCCCCCCCACAGGCAGGTAGAACTACGCTGAGTATCGAATTTAATCTTAAAACCACAAGGAACTGAAAGAGCTTCATACAGGGATCAGTTTCAAGAGAAGCAGTGGCGATAGAATAAAATAGTGGTGTGCAGAGGCGTACCTATGGCGGGCGGCTACCCCGGGCGCAGCCAAAAGAGGGCGCAAAAATCACTGTTAGCAAACTGATTGAAATTGCAATTGAAACTTTTACACCAGTATTTGGTACATTTAAGGTGAACGTCAAGTAATTTTGCTTCCTATACTTCCAATGGAAAAACTTCTGTACACATTTTCTTCACAATTAATGCGTTCCCAAGGATGAAAATTTGAACATCGATTAAAATAGCTTAAAAAAAAACTTGGAATATTTAATATTTTCTAAAACATAACCATAATTATATTAAAAATCAATAACGTTTCCTTTGGTGGTGTTGAAACCAGAAGAAAGATGGCGCGACCTGTACTTTGATGACGTCAGTAGACAAACAAATGTTGGATTGCATAATTATGGTTATGTTTTAGAAAATATTAAATATTCCAAGTTATAAAATGAAGCTATTTTAATCGATGTTCAAATTTTCATCCTTCGGAACGTATTAATTGTGAAGCAAATGTGTACAGAAAATTTTCCGTTAGAAGTATAGGAAGCAAAATTACTTGATGTCCACCTCAAAATCGAATTTCTTCCTCAAAATGTTCTGGGGATGCTAGGTGCTAACTACTGACATTCGAAAATGATGGAGCGGTACTATAGTCAATCCAACTAAAGAAAAACTATGGCATTTGTCGACAACAATGGAGCCTGCAATTTTTCTTTAGTTAGTTGGAAAAGGATCACGTTTTTCTTTAGTTGGATAGAGAAGATAAGCATGTTGTTCTCACTGTTAAAGATTCTCTAAAGGCTATTCGATTATTACTTTGACTGCGAGCCACGGCTGCCAACTACATTCGGTCTGTTCGCTGTGGTACCGAAAGTTCGAACTCCGAAGCAGTTACTTTAAGCTGTATAAACAGTCACAATTTGACTGAGCTTCCAGCATAAAGAAGACCTACGGTTACGACCTTTATTTTGTTTTGTTGAGCAGTGTGTACTTTTATATATATATATATATATATATATATATATATATATATATATATATATATATATATATATATATATATATAAGTGCATGTTAACTATTATATTAAAACAGTAAAATATATAACTATTAAATTAGTAACTTATATATGGTCGCAAATTATATATATATGTTTTAAATTCTAAAGTTTTTCCTTAGTCTTCAGTCTTGCTCTTAAGTATATATATATATACACACACACATACACACACACAAACACTATATTGACAAAAGTCACCGGAAACCAAGAAGAGAAACACAACATAGCATTTATTGACATACATTAGTATGGTGTCGGTCCACCTTTGGTTTTAATGCATGCACTGACCCTTCGAGACATGCTTTCGACAAGGTTTTCGAACACAGCTATAGGTATGCGCTTCCATTCAGTACATAATGCTGCCGCTAACTGTTGCTTAGTAATAGGCCTTGGTTCCAAACTTCTTATGCGGCGCTATAATTCATCCCATACGTGCTCTATGGGATTAAGATCAGGGCTCTGTGCTGGCCAGTCCACACACGATATGGAATTATCGTCAAATCACGCCGTAACAGTCTTTGCTTTATGTCTCGGTGCATTATCCCGCTGGCACCAACAAAGATCGGTTCCATAGTATTGCCACAGAGTTGGTAAGGCACAATTGTCCAGCATATCAAGGTAGGCGTGCTGGTTAGCAAGTTTGTCCACGATAACCAACGGCCAGGGACCATACCACAAAAAATACCCCCACACGAGTACACTGCCAGCTCCAAACTTGACCATAGGAACAGTACACTGTGGTACATAACGTTCCCCCGGCTGCCGCCATACCCACACACGCCCATCAGACTGATGGATCGTGTATCTGGATTGATCAGTCCATAGGACACGTTTCCATTGATCTACGGTCCAGGATAAATGTTCTTTACACCATGCTAAACAACGAGTAGCATTCCGAATAGAGATGAAAGGATTATGAGCAGCCGCACAACCACGGTAACCCATCGAACGAACGTTTTCTGCGAATGGTACGTGCACATACCGAGGTTCCAGCATTTTTACTCACCTGTACACTGAGGTCTTGTGCAGTACTCCGTCGATTAGCTGTAAAGTCTCTCCCGAGGCTTCGACGTCCTCTATCACTGATTTTCTTTCGTCACCCGGTACGTGTTTTGCTGCTTCAGGCGCGCCGTGTGTCTTCCACTTATTCAGTACATCCAAAAGAGTTAACTTGGGTATGTTTAAACGGCTCTCGGTTTCTCTTATGAACAACCCACTAATATAAAACCCAACAATCTTTCCTTCCTCAAAATCAGTTCTCTCCCGCCACGACATTTTCACTCAATCTCACAGTGCGATATGATCGCGGTCAGCTGCAGGCTTGTTTTTATACCGTTTGCAGCTGTACGGCGCATCTTAACAACGCAGCGGATCCGTTCATTTGCTTTTAAAGGGGTGTCCGGTGACTTTTATATATATATATATATATATATATATATATATATATATATCATCATCATCATTGTCAACCATTATCAATCCACTGCTGGACGAAGGTCTCCCCAAGTTTCCTCCACAACGGTCTGTCTTGTGCCAGTCTCCTCCATGTCACCCCTGCATACTTTCGAATTTCATCCACCCATCTCCCATGTGGTCTTCTTCTGGGTCTTTTCCTGTCCCTTGGAATCCAATCTAAAATTTCGGCTGTCCATCGATGATCTATTCTTCTGGCAGTATGTCCAGCCCATTGCCATTTCAGGGATTTAACTCTGATCATGATGTCTTCCACTCTTGTCATTTTTCGGATCCACGAGTTCCTCTTCTTATCTCTCCTGGTTACACCAAGCATGCACCTCTCCATGCTTCTTTGAGTTGTCTGCAGCCTTTGTATGTCTCTTTTAGTTAAGGTCCACGTCTCTGCACCATACGTAAGCACTGGAAGGATGCATTGATCAAACACTTTTCTTTTAAGACATAATGGCATATTGCTCTTGAAAATTATGCTGTTTCTTCCAAAAGCTCTCCAGGCAAGTTTTGTACGCCGATTAATTTCTTCATCAATGTGACCCTCACTTGATATCTGTTGTCCAAGATAAACGTATGTGTCTGTTATCTCCAGCTTTTCTCCATCAATCGATAAATCTTCATTTCTTGTAAAAGCATTGAACATCACTTTTGTCTTCTGAAAGTTCATTTTTAATCCCACTTCTTTACTCTTGTCAGCAAGTTCCTGGATCATACTCTGCAGCTCTGATGGGGTAGTTGCAAAAATGACTACGTCATCAGCAAAACGAAGGTGGGTTAGATAATCTCCATTAATCTTTATCCCCGTGTTTTCCCAGCTCAGCGACTGAAAAACACCCTCCAATGTGGCATTAAAGAGCTTCGGAGATATGGTGTCACCTTGTCTCACTCCCTTTCCAATTTTTACGTGTGTTGTATTTTCAAACAGCCTAATCTTTGCACTTGCATTTTCATAGATGTTATTAATAATATTAATGTATGCATCTTCAATACCGCAGGTTTTCAGAGCCATTGTAACTGCTGATGGTTTCACCGAATCAAAGGCTTTTTCATAATCGATAAAAGCCATGCACAATGGAAGTTCATATTCCCTCGCTCTTTCAATTAGTTCTCTCAGCACGTGGATATGATCTATTGTGCTGTAGCCACTCCTGAATCCAGCTTGTTCTCTCGGTTGAGCCATGTCTAGTGCTACCTTCAAGCGGTGTGAAAGAACTTTAGTGAAGATTTTATAAACTACTGATAGGAGGCTGATAGGTCTGTAGTTTCCGAGATCCTCAATGTCACCTTTCTTATGTAGCAGGATCATTGTAGCGGTGTTCCAATCCTCAGGAATCTTTCCTTCATTAAGGCATCGAGTGAAAATTTGGGCGAGTACTGTTTCGATTTCTCCACTTGCTTCTTGTATGATGTCTACAGTAATTCCATCTTCTCCTGGAGCTTTTCCTCGCTTCATGTTCTTGATTGCATGTGCAACTTCTGCTGGAAGGACTGGAGGAACTCTGGTACTGGTATCTTTCATGATGTCTGGAGTGCATATATCATCCCTTTCATATAATTTGGAGTAGAAATCTTTCACTCTTGTCAAGATTTCGCCTCTATTTCTTGTTACAGAACCATCTTCTTTTCTCAGTGCCATAATCTGTTTTCTTCCCTTACTGAGATGTCCCTTTGCTATCTTTAGGCTTTGGTTGTTTTCAATTGCTTTCCTCACTAGTTCACAGTTGAATTTCCTTACGTCTTCAGTGATACTTTTTCTTACTGTCTTGCATAGCTCTATATATTCCACTTTGGAAGTCACATCTTCTTTATTTGTCCTCATCTCTCTTCTTTTTTGCATCAACATTTTGGTTTTTCCTGATAATTTGTTCACATGCAACTTGTTCTTAGACCCAGCTAATTTTGTTGCTGTTTCCATAAGAGCTTTGGTTATTTTTCTGTTAACTTCAGAGATGTCCACTTCTTCCGATGTTAGGCCTTCTAAAGCAGAGAACCTGTTCTTCAGTTCTAACTTGAAGGTATTATGGTGTTTTTTAAGGTTGGTTATGTCAATAGATTTTGTTTGTCTTATGAGCTTGCCACGTTCAAGTTTGGTGTTGAGGTGCATCTTACATCTCACCAATCTATGGTCACTACCTGTGTTGAACTTGTTTAGCACACTGCAGTCTTCTATGACGAATTTTTTGTTACACATAATAAAATCAATTTCACTTGTCGTCCCATTTGGATGTCTCCATGTCCATTTCCTGTGTGGCTTTTTCTTGAAGAAGGAGTTCAAGATGAAAAACCCTTCTGCCTCTGCAAACTCAACGAGAGTATTTCCACGCTGGTTTCTGTTGCCATGACCGAATTTACCTACTGAAGTTTCATTCTGTTGCCGTTGCCCTATTTTTGCATTGAAATCTCCCATAATTATTTTCAAGTGCTGCTTACCTTTATTATTTAGATGACAAATTTCCTCATAAAATTCTTCAATTTCTTCTTCAGGATGACTTGTGGTGGGTGCATAAGTTTGAATAATCTGAGCCTGGTATCTTTTCGAGAGTTGGATAACAAGTCGTGCAGCTCTGTCAGAGGAACTTTCAACTTCTACAACTTTATCCTTCAGTTTCTTGTTTATTATAAATCCAACACCACTAGTTCTGCCAGTATCTGTCCCACGATAGTAGAAGAGATGTCCACTTTTCAGTTCGATGAGATCTTCAAATTTTTTTGACTCATACCAAGTACAACATAGAAAAGGTTATGTATTTCATGACTGCTGCGTTGCGCGTTTTGATCTTCAGGTTATTTTGCAACTTTCGTTTTAAATTCTTAAGTTTTTCTTATGTTTTTCGGCTATGCTCTTAAGTATATATCTATATCATCATTGCCAACCGTTATCAATCCAATGTGGTCTTCTTCTGGGTCTTTTCCTGTCCCTTAGAATCCTCCTCCACGTTACTCCGCATACTTTCGAATTTCATTAACACATCTCCCATGTGGTCTTCTTCTGGGTCTTTTCCTGTCCCTTGGAATACAGTCTAAAATTTCGGCTGTCCATCGATGGTCTGTCCTTCGGGCAGTATGTCCAGCCCATTGCCATTTCAGGGATTTAACTCTGATCATAATGTCTTCCACTCTTGTCATTTTTCGGATCCACGAGTTCCTCTTCTGATCTCTCTCTTGGTTACACCAAGCATGCACCTCTCCATGCTTTGAGTTGTCTGTAGTCTTTGTATGTCTCTCTTAGTTAAGGTCCACGTCTCTGCACCATACGTAAGCACTGGAAGGATGCATTGATCAAACACTTTTCTTTTAAGACATAATGGCATATTGCTCTTGAAAATTATGCTGTTTCTTCCAAAAGCTCTCCAGGCAAGTTTTGTACGCCGATTAATTTCTTCATCAATGTGACCCTCACTTGATATCTTCTGTCCAAGATAAACGTACGCATCTGTTATCTCCAGCTTTTCTCCATCAATCGATAAATCTTCATTTCTTGTAAAAGCATTGTACATCACTATTGTCTTATGAAAGTTCATTTTTAATCCCACTTCTTTACTCTTGTCAGCAAGTTCCAGGATCATACTCTGCAGCTCTGATGGGGTAGTTGCAAAAATGACTACGTCATCAGCAAAACGAAGGTGGGTTAGATAATCTCCATTAATCTTTATCCCTTTGTTTTCCCAGTTCAGTGATTGAAAGACATTTTCCAATGTGGCATTAAAGAGCTTCAGAGATATGGTGTCACCTTGTCTCACTCCCTTTCAATTTTTATGGGTGTTGTATTTTCAAACAGCTGAATCTTTGCACTTGCATTTTCATAGATGTTATTAATAATATTAATGTATGCATCTTCAATACCGCAGGATTTCAGAGCCATTGTAACTGCTGATGGTTTCACCGAATCAAAGGCTTTTTCATAATCGATAAAAGCCATGCACAATGGAAGTTCATATTCCCTCGCTCTTTCAATTAGTTCTCTCAGTACGTGGATATGATCTATCGTGCTGTAGCCACTCCTGAATCCAGCTTGTTCTATCGGTTGAACCATGTCCAGCGTTACCTTCAAGCGGTGTGAAAGAACTTTAGTGAAGATTTTATAAACCGCTGATAGGAGGCTGATAGGTCTGTAGTTCGTGAGATCCTCAATGTCACCCTTTTTTATGTAGCAGGATAATTGTAGCGTTGTTCCAATCCTCAGGAATCTTCCCTTCGTTAAGGCATAGAGTGGAAACTTGGGCGAGTACTGTTTCAATTTCTCCACTTGCTTCTTTTATGATGTCTACAGTAATTCCATTTTCTCCTGGAGCTTTTCCCCTCTTCATGTTTTTGATTGCATGTGCAACTTCTGCTGAGAGGACTGGAAGAACTCTGGTACTGGTACCTTTAATGATGTCTGGAGTACATGTATCATCCCTTTCATATAATTTGGAGTAGAAATCTTTCACTCTTGGCAAAATTTCGCCTCTATTTCTTGTTACAGAACCATCTTCTTTTCTCAGTGCCATAATATATATATATATATATATATATATATATATATATATATATATATATATACAGGGGTCGCGCTGCCGATTGCCATCTTCTCAATTTGCGTAAGAGAAATCTCTTAGGCGATGAGAAAAAAAGATTTGGCGATTACCTTTTCATAGAGTAATAACACTATGGCGAAAACAAATTGAATTTGGTGACTAATTTGGCGAAAACAAATTGAATTTGGCGACTAATTTGGCGAAAACTTTAGAAAAGCCAGCGCAACCCCTGTATATATATTTATACTCCAAATTATACGAAAGGGATGATACATGTACTCCAGACATCATGAAAGGTACCAGTACCAGAGTTCTTCCAGTCCTCCCAGCAGAAGTTGCACATGCAATCAAGAACATGAAGCGGGGAAAAGCTCCAGGAAAAGATGAAATTACTGTAGACCTCATTGGAACAACGCTACAATGATCCTGCTACATAAAAAGGGTGACATTGAGGATCTCAGGAACTACAGACCTATCAGCCTCCTATCAGCGGTTTATAAAATCTTCACTAAAGTTCTTTCACACCGCTTGAAGGTAACGCTGGACATGGCTCAACCGATAGAACAAGCTGGATTCAGGAGTGGCTACAGCACGATAGATCATATCCACGTACTGAGAGAACTAATTGAAAGAGCGAGGGAATATGAACTTCCATTGTGCATGGCTTTTATCGATTATGAAAAGGCCTTTGATTCAGTGAAACCATCAGCAGTTACAATGGCTTTGAAATCCTGCGGTATTGAAGATGCTTACATTAATATTATTAATAACATCTATGAAAATGCAAGTGCAAAGATTCGGCTGTTTGAAAATACAACACACATAAAAATTGGAAAGGGAGTGAGACAAGGTGACACCATATCTCCGAAGCTCTTTAATGCCACACTGGAAAATGTCTTTCAATCACTGAACTGGGAAAACAAAGGGATAAAGATTAATGGAGATTATCTAACTCACCTTAGTTTTGCTGATGACGTAGTCAATTTTGCAACTACCCCATCAGAGCTGCAGAGTATGATCCAGGAACTTGCTGACAAGAGTAAAGAAGTGGGATTAAAAATGAACTTTCAGAAGACAAAAGTAATGTACAATGCTTTTACAAGAAATAAAGATTTATCGATTGATGGAGAAAAACTGGAAATAACAGACACATACGTTTATCTTGGACAGCAGATATCAAGTGAGGGTCACATTGATGAAGAAATTAATCGGCGTACAAATCTTGCCTGGAGAGCTTTTGGAAGAAACAGCATAATTTTCAAGAGCAATATGCCATTATGTCTTAAAAGAAAAGTGTTTGATCAGTGCATCCTTCCAGTGCTTACGAATGGTGCAGAGACGTGGACCTTAACTAAAAGAGACATACAAAGACTACAGACAACTCAAAGCATGGAGAGGTGCATGCTTGGTGTAACCAGGAGAGATAAGGAGAGGAACTCGTGGATCAGAAAAATGACAAGAGTGGAAGACATCATGATCAGAGTAAAATACCTGAAATGGCAATGGGCTGGACATACTGCCAGAAGAACAGACCATCGATGGACAGTCGAGATTTTAGATTGGATTCCAAGGGACAGGAAAATACCCAGAAGAAGACCACATGGGAGATAGGTGGATGAAATTCGAAAGTATGCGGGAGTAACATGGAGGAGACAGGCACAAGACAGACCGTTGTGGAAGAAACTTGGAGAGACCTTCGTCCAGTAGTGAATTGATAATGGTTGAAAATGATGATATATATATTCCCCGCCGGCAGGACTATGTGCTGAGGATCATAATGTTCTGGCCCATCCGTGTATATCTCTTAGATGTGGCAGATGCTTTCAAAAACGACTTTAGTAAGTACTGTTTTTAGCACGTCTTTTGTAAAAAGGACCGTCTTTTGTAAAAAGGACCGTGTTTATGTTATCGGTTCGTCCGTCCGTCCGTCTGTGGACACCATATCTCTGAAACTATTAGTCCGATTTGAAAATCCTTTTTGGGTTGGAAAGCCTGAAATATGCGAATCATGACTCTTCATTTCGTTTTTTTTTTTTTTTCTTACGATGTACAATCTCGCCGCGAGAGGGTGTAAATGCAGATTCTATCGAATTCAAAATACATTTTATTCCATATATTTCCTTCTAAACAACCGATTGAGAAAATTCTTTCATCTTTCGAATCCATTTATGTCGAAGAGCATTTTAGGTATAGTCACTTTTTCAAGTTACGCATAGATGTCCCGCTAGGGGGCGTAAAAGTAAATTGCGTCTTCCCCGATATCTCTACTTCTAAAACTCCGATTTGTAAAAAAAAAATTCTTCGAATACAGCTCCTGATGAGAAATCTTTTGCATATAATTTCTAATTCTTGGTAAAGAATGGTTTGGCCACCAGGGGCGTAAGTGTTAATTTCTGCTTCCGACGTATTTGCCACAAAATCTGAGCTTCTAAAATCTCGATTGCAAAAAATTGTTCGTGCACCAATGCCACTCACGTCGATAAACCTTTTCAGAATATTT
The DNA here is from genome assembly GCA_039090855.1 of Macrothele yani. Lineage (NCBI taxonomy): Eukaryota > Metazoa > Arthropoda > Arachnida > Araneae > Macrothelidae > Macrothele > Macrothele yani. Next base: position 154,338,421 of record CM076996.1, read on the forward strand.
TCTTCTTAAAATAATGCATGGTTTCTCTGCCAGGGGGCGTAGATATATACCTTATTTTTGTCCATATCCCTACTTCTAAGAGACCGATTTAAACATTTTCTCCTTTGTCGGATAGCGTTTCTGGTGCAAAATGTTTTTCTTATAATTTATAAAATTTTCAAGTAACTCATAGACTTTCCGCTAGGGGGCGTTAAAGTAAATTGCGTTTCCCCCGATATTTCTGCTTCTAAAACTCTGATTTGAAAAATTCTTCCTGTATGGCATACACCTCTTGATGGGAAATGTTTTCATATAATTTCCAATATTGGTAAAGAATGGTTTGGCCACCAGGGTGCATAAGTGTTACTTTCCGCTTCTGATGTATTTGCAGCAAAATATGAGCTCCTGAAAACTCGACTGAAAAAAGTTTTTCCTGGACCAATACCGCTCACTTCGAAAAACGTTTTGAGAATACTTTCTTCGTAAAATAATGCATGTTTTTCCCGCCAGGAGACGTAGATCCATATCTTATATTTGTCTATATCTCTGCTTCTAAGAGTCCTATTTGAAAAATTCTTTCTTTATTGGAGAGCGTTTCCGCTGCGAAATGTTTCTCATATAATTTCAAAATTTTCTTAATGCACAACTCTGCCACCATAGGGCGTAAGCTCACGATTCCGTTTACAACAATATCTGCGGGATGAAAAACTCGATTGAAGAACTTCTTTCTTCGGTCAGATACTACTGTATTCCATACCGGTTCCATTGACTTTGAATAGATTTGATAAATTTAATTCGCGTCAGAACGGATTCAAAAGACGTGCTCCTTACCCGAAAATTCGGTGTTATCTTTCTTGTTTCATTTAAAAGTGCGAAAAAGAATTTTAAAAAAGTTTGCGCATGTTTGTCTTGACATCGAAACAGACTAACCGTCATATTTTTTCAGGTAAAAGAAGAAAGGCGTCATTGGTCAGCTTTTCACCTTGGAGACATAAGTGCGCATTTTTGTTCGAAGTACGATACACAGGCTTTTGTCCCTCACAGATTTCATCGATACAAATTACCATTGTTCGATAAATGTCGTTTACACTTTGCCAACCTTGTTTAAATTTTGGTTTTTCATTACTTTTTATTTATTTGTTTATTTATTTCGATTTTGGAGTAGTAACTTTAAATCTTAAAAAAGACAAATCGAAATGCACCGACGAAGGGATGGTGACACTGTGACATTCCAATGGAAAAATGATTGCAGGTGAAAATGGAAATCAGGCGTGTAAAGTCGCTACGAACAAGTTCACTATTTGTCAAGCGAGACTTGAACGTCTCCAAGAGACAGCAGCAGCAGGTGTGCTTGTCAGCAGATGTGTCGAGCCTTCGCTTGAAACCTGTCAGGAACCATTAGCGCCTTCACAACCTGACACTGTAAGCCTGCGGTTGCGTGAACCAGCAGAAATCGGTCCAACTGGAAAGAACCTTCAAAACGAGCAAATTACTTTGCATTCTTCAATTCTTATTTTTCACTACTATGATTCTCTACCTGTTGTTCCGGATATATATACATATTTTCCTCCTTTGCAAATTGATCAGCAGATATAAAATCAGACACACACAGCTCACAAATTTAAGAGATAATCTATAAAACATCAATAAAACTGGACCACATCACGAGCAACTCTAAAACAAATGACAAAGATAGTAAGTAAAAGAAGAGGGATACATTGTACTTCCACACAATTCGTATCAATAACTAATGAATCCCACCACTCTACAATTCACACATGGTAAATTAATTGATGTCCCAAATCATATCAAAATCATGTAACAAGGGATTAAATTACCTGAACCCCGATCCCACAGCGCCGCGACGTCAATAAGAGTTTTGGGGAAGGCGTGGTGCTACTCCCCTCATCCCTAACTATTTCGCCGTCCCTGCTGCCACCCACCATTGTGAGCTTCTTCTAAGTCAGGGGTCTTAAACCTTTTTTCTGAATAGCGGGCCACACGACAAAATTAGATAGGACTGGCGGGCCACACAAAAAAGAAAAGCAAAAATGCATGTGTTGATTATGAATATTGATTATTTCGGAGAGGTTTTAAATCCTAAAACTAAACTTTTGGAGAAAGAAGCGATGTACTTAACATGATACCTGTGTTCCAAAGAAGTCTCAGATAGTTACCTGATGTTATACCACATTTTGAGCACTCATTAAAAATTTAAAATATATAAATTATTCCAATACAACTCAGTGCGGATTCGGAATTTAAAGTCCTTAGAACCAAGGTCTTACTGAAAACCCCGTCTTTTAAAGGTTGACAGGTATATAAAATAGTTACCGTATTTTTCGGGCTAACTCCCGCGGCTCTCGTGGTAAAAGAAGTGCTGTTTGCCAGACTTGCGGCCTTTATACAGACCCGATGTTTAACACCATTTTTTTTCTTTTCTAAACAACGCAATTGAAGTTTCTGGGTAACATCACTCTCACAGTAAATAGCTATGAATTTCCCTGATTTTTGGACCATACTTTTATTCTTGGAAGGCTATTGAGAACAACAAAAAGATCCACCACTGCAATTTTTTCCTTGTGACCTGTCTCTTCTACTTTTCCTACAAAACTACTATGAACAAAGTTTGTCACTAAATTAACAATGTATGTCACTAAATTTAATATTAATGAGTAACGAACCGATTTTCAGACCTTGAACACATTAACACTTTTTCATTAATGCAACTCGTAATGTACTTGAATTATTGTCTACAAAAGTATTTAAAAAAATATAAGTATTCCTATTTTACGATAGCAGCTAGCAGAAATTTAGACCCTCTAGAGTCGGCCCCCGGGAGCGAGAATTTTGTAACGGCGTATGTCTTCCATTTGTACGCCACAGTTTTTTTTTTTTTTGGATCTTCGCCTTCTTTCTTGTCAGTTTTTCCCCCTCATGGAAGTGGCAGGCTAAAATTGCATTGATTTTTTTACTTAACTGAGGCTTTGAACTTGAAGTGCTATTTTCCATTTCTATTTCTTCCTCTTTATAGCAGTCATCGCCAATCCTAATCCTACAGCGTTTTTACCGAATCTTTTCCGCTAGGCTGAGAGCAGAAAGGGTTGGGGACGAAGAACCGGTGAATATATGATCAGGTAAATTAGAATATACATGCCAGGTGGTCCTTGTAGTCACTTATTCACCCATCAAAATTGCCTTAACCTTGAAGGGAGGGGGGAATAGGAAAGCTGCAAAATATGTTGTCCGTAAAATAACCGTAAAACAAGTAGAATTTCCGAAAACTTGTAACATGTAACCTTTTGTCGGTGGTGAGTTTCAAAACCACGTCTTCCTCCTCCGGGGCCGACTGCTCTCCCAACTGGACTATACGCCGTCAGGCTTATCGTTACAACACTGCCGATTTGACTCATACGTGAGCTCAGTAGTACGTCGTCTACGTCATGCCACGTATATACGGTCGTATCAGAATAATATGATCACCTACCTCATAATGGGAATAACCACCCTTGGCCCGGATGACAGCTGCGAGACGGCGTGGCATGGACGCAATGAGGCCCTGGAAGGTTGCCCGAGAGGCACACGTGCCCATTCGGACTGCAGCACAGCACGGAGGTTCCGGAGATGACATGGTTGTGAGGTGGCACGTCGAACCTGTCGATCTAAATAGTCCAAGTGCTCTATGGGATTGAGATCGGGCGATTTCGCCGGCCAAGGGAGAACGGAGACATCGCTATCGAGTTCCTTTAGCGACATGGTAGGGCGCATTGTTCTGTTGGTAAACACCATTACCACCAGGGTAAACGCCCAACATGAAGGGATGCATGTGGTCAGCGAGGATGAACAAGGTAGCCATTGTCGTTCAGGGACTCATTTAGTGGTACCAAAGGTCCCAGATCATACCAGGAAAACATCCCCCAGACATGCACACTGCCATTGCCGGCCTCTACTTGACCGACAAGCGTGTCCGGGTGCTACTTCTCGTGTGTCTGACGCCGTGTCCGCCACCGCCCGTCACTTCTGTGGAGTAGAAACCTCGATTCGTCGGGGAAGACAACCTTTTTCCACTCTTCCACTGTCCAATGATGGTAGTCCCATGCGAACTGCAGGCGTCGCTGCCGATGGATCTGGGTTAACATGGGCGCCTTGACGCAGCGTCGACTCCGGAGACCAATGCATAACAGAGTTCGCTCTACTGTTATCGGGGACACGTACCTGGGTGCTCCAGCGTCCATTTGCGTGGTCAATTGCTGCACTGTTGCGCACCGAATGCCCTTTCCCAGTCGACGGAGGTAACGTCGTTCTCCTCTGGGGTCGATGTTCTTTGGGGCTCTACAGTTATGACGTCGGGAGTTACTCGGTGTGCCAGCGGTCCATTCTTGGTACACCCTTACTACAGCACTGAGCGAACAGCCCACGAAGTCTGCTGTTTCTGAGATGCTTCCACCCTTGGCGCGGTAGCCGATGAACATTCCTTTTTGAACGTCCGTCAAATCACCACCCCTGCCCATTGTGCTCACGTAAAGCACTATGGCTCACCTGTCCTGGCCGGCCGCTTATATCACCGTGTTGTCGACCTTGTCACGGGCTCTCTGTAACGCGCCTGGGCGGGTACACTGCGAATCCGGGGGTGGTCATATTATTCTGATACGACTGTGTAGTATGTTACACACCTTACAATTTAATTATCTTACATTTCTGAGCTAAATATGAATTGCTCTGCTCTGAAGAGAAAGAAATAATTCGAAATTCCTGACATCTCGGGTTACGGGGAAGAGAGTGAATACGGTCTTTGCCAGAACCCCCCAAAATCTATGGGCCCAGCAACATTGGTAACTATCTGCGAAGCTCTAACGAATCGATATTAAGCAGACCACAAGGGTTAAACTACGGCACACCATTCTTCATTCGATGAAACATTACAGTCCCTATGGGGCAATAAATGTGTGGGGTTTTTTGGAGGCAAATGTGGACATCTAATTTCAACAAACTGCGCAAGTTGGAAAATCTGGGGCATAAATTATTCTCCTGTAAGCACTGCGGTGCTCCACCAATCTAGCCAGCTGCTGAAATTATTTTCTTCCTGATTTTTGTCTGAACGAGTCTTGGACTGTTACCAAAATGCTGCTGTCGTTCGCGATGTATTTCAATAGAAAAAATTACACATTGTCACCGCAATAATAGAACAAATTATAAACACCTTAACATAAACTAAAATCCTGTTCCCACTAAAGGGGCTCTGACGACCGCCAATAGCGGTATAACTATACCATCGGGATTAGAGGAAATGCTATCCCACACTCACGAACCCGCTTGGCCAGCGTGGTGAGTTATGGCCAAACCCCTCCAAAATGACTCCACAACTTAAATCTTGGCCCTCAGTCTCCGGCAGCTGGAATGTACCTGGCCAAGGCAGCGGCCAGTGCGGCATGAAGGCAGAGGGTGCTAAGGTTTAAATATGCATTTATTAAACACTCGGAGTACAGAATGAGAATGTGAGTCATGAAATGATTATGTACAAATGAGCGCCAGAACAAGTAGGCAAAGAAATAATACTATATACACTTCCTGAGGGTATGATAGAGGGGGAAATTAAACAGGTTAATTAACGATATAATTGTCAAAAAAGGATAGAGTATTCATAATAGTTCAAACTGTAAAGGAAATTCTCAGGCCATCAATCTGCAACCAGTTGAGGTATGGTCTCCAGAGTTTGTAGAAGTTGGGAAGGGTATCTGTATTGACAGTGTGTTCATGCGCTAACTGTAGACGGAACTTTAGTCGAGCTGTGGTAGACGGAACTTTAGTCGAGCTGTGGTAGACGGAACTTTAGTTGAGCTGTGGTAGACGGAACTTTAGTCGAGCTGTGAAGTAATGGACAAGCTTCTCGCTTGCCTCTGTGAGAGTAGGTACAGTGGAGTTTTCCTCATGCGTCAGTTGATGGGAGTAGATTACTATTTTTACAAGCGTGAAAATATAAACACACACTGATGGGAGAAGAGAAGCAGGAAGTATATCTTGAAGTAGGGTAAAATATGAGGCAGCACTCAGATTTCCTGGGCAAAGATGGTGTGCAATACGGAACATGAGATTTAACATAGGTAGCAAGACTGGACAAAACCAATAGACATGTTCAATGTCAGCCAGGACATCACAGTAGGCACATTGTGGAGAGACAACAAGAGTCATTCGGTGTAGTAATTGAGGAACGGGGAGGCGGCGATGAAGAAACAGCCAATGAACATTCTTCTCGTGAGGTGCAGCAAGGAGAGAATGTGCCGCAGACCAAACAGCTGTCAAGGAGGCAGACGGAACAGTAGGGATAGGCATTGGTTGCTGAGGTGCACAAGTGCGCAGAATTTCACTCCAAATCTTCTGTGAGCATGCCTCAAGCGTAAAAGATTTCATACGGAGTTGCACAAAAAACGGGAAGAGTCGCGGTGCTGCTGTAACCTGTAGAATTCCTTCAGGAGAGGCCAAAGATGGGTATGAACGGATGATCGACGATTTTATCGACGTGTAGAGTGTCCGGGAGGAGACGGAATCACGAAGATGAGTAGATAGGCGAGAGAAGTCTTTCCATGTAAGGTTGAGGATCACAAGGTCTCGTACAGTAATAATGCCTGCACGCATCCATTCTGGAGAGGCAAAGAATGGTCGGTCAGAGGGATGAAGAGCTGATGAGTAGAAGAGTGGTTCATTTAAAATCTCCATAGTGCAGGAGGGGGTGCCCTCTGTAATGGGAGAGACCTCGGGATTTCTATGGCCTCCCAGTAACCGGCCGGGAGGCTTCGCCGCAAAGCTGGGAAACCATCCATTCGAAGAAAGACGGCGAACATTAATGAAGGATTTTTCAATGAGGCAAAACATTTCGTACTGTGCATGTATCTGGGTTGGAGCTATTGAGCACATGAAAGAACCAGTGAAGCCGTGCGGCACGGTAAACGAGATATACTGCAGGAAGACCAATTCCTCCCTGTGAAGGTGAGAGGCAGAGAGTAGAGGAGCTGACCCAATGATGCTTTGACCACACAACTGAAGTAAGGCATGCTTGAACTTGACGGAGTCTGCAGCCAGGAACGGTATCCATTTGCCAGAAATAGTGACACTTTGATAAAATGTATGTGCGGGCAATGTGAGCTCTTTAAAGGAAGGAGGTGCAAAATTGCGCTCTTCTCCAGAAGCCAGCTGCTTTGAGAAGCGAGGGATAGAGAGAGGACCAATTTGTTCGTACGGCCTCTGATGGGGTTCCGAGATGAATTCCTAGGAATTTTTGGGTGATACTTGACCATTTGGCTCTCCAGGGAGAGTCCTGGTGGTGTTTCCAAGTGCCGCACCAGAGGCCTGTGCTTTTCTCAAGATTAAGTGCTGCGGTAGCATACTCTTGGTAGCAGAGAAGAAGGGTGGAGAATTGGGTGTCATGACGTATGCAGAAAGTTGTATCATCTGCATAGGCTGAATAGGTAATTTTATGATGTCTCGTGCTGGCTGTTGCAGGAGGGAGCCGATGAATAAACTCTCTGCTTGTCAGGCGCAAGAACGGCTCAACAAACTATGGCAAATAATTGTCCAGATAGAGGGCATCCCTGACGAATTCCTCTGGAGAGCTCTATTCGAGCTGTCAGGTAGGTAGCGGTCTGAACTTGTAGAGTAGCTCCTTGATGGAGAGAAAGGAGTGAGGTGATGAAGGAGATAGGGAAACCAAATGCTTGAAGCGTTGCAGAAAGAGAGACGAGGGATATATTGTCAAATGCTGCTTTTTGATCAATATTAAGGAGAGCCAATGGCTCGGACTGAGTGTCAGCAAGGAAGATTAAGTCACGTAGGAGTGTAAACTTGTCAGTGATCGAACGTCCAGGCACAGTATAAGATTGTTGAGGGGAAACGACATGAGATAGAATGGTATTGAGGCGGTGTGAAAGCAGTTTTGTGTAGAGCTTGTAGTCGAGGTTTAATAACGAAATTGGGCGCCAGTGTGCAAGATCCAGGAGGTCTTGTTCTGGGAATAAAGCAACGTAAGCTTGCGTAAAGCATTGTGGAAGACTGTTGGAGGTGAACGCATCATTGAAAGCCGGGAGCAAGAGCAGGTGTGAAGAGAAGACATCAAATAATGCATGGGGAAAGCCATCAGGTCCCGGTACAGCATTCAATTGAGAGAATTGAAGGAGGTTTGGAGATCCGGCAAGGTGAAAGGATTCGTGAGATTGTTTTGTAGATGATTTGGAACTTGAGGAAGAGACGTAAGAAGTGGGGAGTCAGAAGTTGCGCCGTTAACGTCAGTGGCCCCGTATTTTTGCTTGAAAAAAAATCGTGTACTAAGGAACACATGACGTTGGGATCTGAAGTGATCTCCCCAGAGGGGAGTCGTAGTTGTCGAATCGTGGTGGATTCCCGACGAGTTTTTTCAAGAGAGTGGACGTACTCATACGAGTTGTTAATAGGAGTCAGATGAAGAAGACGTAATCGTTGGATCGCCTGAGCAGCCATGGGAGTGAGGAGGGTTATTAACTCAGCTTTTATAGCCGGGAACATCGGATCGTTTAGCGTGAGATCAGAAAGCTCGGACCGAATGTTTTGCAACTTCATGTTCGGCTGCTAAGAATCCCCGGAGGACCGGACTAGGCTGCCATCTGATGCTGACCTTGGCTACGTATAATGGACGCTCCCTATCTTCTGATTCAAGGCTTCTTGAATTGGAAGAGGAACTACAAAGGATCAAAAGGGACATCGTCGGGCTAAGTGAGGTAAGCAGAAAAGGAGAAGATCTCATTGAACTGAAAAGCGGACATCTCTTCTACTATCGTGGGACAGATACTGGCAGAACTAGTGGTGTTAGATTTATAATAAGCAAGAAACTGAAGGATAAAGTTGTAGAAGTTGAAAGTTCCTCAGACAGAGCTGCACGACTCATTATCCAACTCTCGAGAAGATACCAGGCTCAGATTATTCAAACTTATGCACCTACCACAAGTCATCCTGAAGAAGAAATTAAAGAATTTTTTGAGGAAATTCGTCATCTAAATAATAAAGGTAAGCAGCACTTGAAGATAATTATGGGAGACTTCAATGCAAAAATAGGGCAACGGCAACAGAATGAAACTTCAGTGGGTAAATTCGGTCACGGCAACGGAAACCAGCGAGGAAATACTCTCGTTGAGTTTGTAGAGGCAGAAGGGTTTTTCATCTTGAACTCCTTTTTCAAGAAAATCCACACAGGAAATGTACATGGAGACATCCAAATGGAACGACAAGTGAAATTGATTTTATTGTGTGTAACAAAAAATTCGTCATAGAAGACTGCAGTGTGCTAAACAAGTTCAACACAGATAGTGACCATAGATTGGTGAGATGTAAGATGCACCTCAACACTAAACTCGAACGAGGCAAGCTCATAAGACAAACAAAATGTATTGACATAACCTAACTTAGAAAACACCATAATACCTTCAAGTTGGAGCTGAAGAACAGATTCTCTGCTTTAGAAGGCCTAACATCGGAAGAAGTGGATATTTCTGAAGTTAACAGAAAAGTAACCAAAGCTCTTATGGAAACAGCAACAAAATTAGCTGGGTCTAAGAACAAGTTGCATGTGAACAAATTATCAGGAAAAACCAAAATGTTGATGCAAAAAAGAAGAGAGATGAGGACAACTAAAGAAGATGTGACTTCCAAAGTGGAATATATAGAGCTATGCAAGACAGTACGAAAAAGTATCACTGAAGACGTAAGGAAATTCAACTGTGAACTAGTGAGGAAAGCAATTGAAAACAACCAAAGCCTAAAGATAGCAAAGGGACATCTCAGTAAGGGAAGAAAACAGATTATGGCACTCAGAAACGAAGATGGTTCTGTAACAAGAAATATAGGCAAAATTTTGACAAGAGTGAAAGATTTCTACTCCAAATTATATGAAAGGGATGATACATGTACTCCAGACATCATGAAAGGTACCAGTACCAGAGTTCTTCCGTCCTCCCAGCAGAAGTTGCACATGCAATCAAGAACATGAAGCGAGGAGAAGATGGAATTACTGTAGACATCATACAAGAAGCAAGTAGAGAAATCGAAACAGTACTCGCCCAAATTTTCATTCGATGCCTTAATGAAGGGAAGATTCCTGAGCATTGGAACAACGCTACAATGATCCTGCTACATAAAAAACGTGACATTGAGGATCTCAGGAACTACAGACCTATCAGCCTCTTATCAGTGGTTTATAAAATCTTCACTAAAGTTCTTTCACACCGCTTGAAGGTAACACTGGACATGGCTCAACCGAGAGAACAAGCTGGATTCAGGAGTGGCTACAGCACAATAGATCATATCCACGTACTGATAGAACTAATTGAAAGAGCTAGGGAATATGAACTTCCATTGTGCATGGCTTTTATCGATTATGAAAAAGCCTTTGATTCGGTGAAACCATCAGCAGTTACAATTCCTTTGAAATCCTGCGGTATTAAAGATGCTTACATTAATATTATTAATAACATCTATGAAAATGCAAGTGCAAAGATTCGGTTGTTTGAAAATACAACACACATAAAAATTGGAAAGGGAGTGAGACAAGGTGACACCATATCTCCGAAGCTCTTTAATGCCATATTGGAAAATATCTTTCAATCACTGAACTGGGAAAACAAGGGGATAAAGATTAATGGAGATTATCTAACCTACCTTCGTTTTGCTGATGACGTAGTCATTTTTGCAACTACCCCATCAGAGCTGCAGAGTATGATCCAGGAACTTGCTGACAAGAGTAAAGAAGTGGGATTAAAAATGAACTTTCAGAAGACAAAAGTGATGTTCAATGCTTTTACAAGAAATAAAGATTTATCGATTGATGGAGAAAAGTTGGAGATAACAGACACATACGTTGATCTTGGACAGCAGATATCAAGTGAGGGTCACATTGATGAAGAAATTAATCGGCGTACAAATCTTGCCTGGAGAGCTTTTGGAAGAAACAGCATAATTTTCAAGAGCAATATGCCATTATGTCTTAAAAGGAAAGTGTTTGATCAATGCATCCTTCCAGTGCTTACGTATGGTGCAGAGACGTGGACCTTAACTAAAAGAGACATACAAAGGCTGCAGACAACTCAAAGCAGCATGGAGAGGTGCATGCTTGGTGTAACCAGGAGAGATAAGAAGAGGAACTTGTGGATCCGAAAAATGACAAGAGTGGAAGACATCATGATCAGAGTTAAATCCCTGAAATGGTAATGGGCTGGACATACTGCCAGAAGAACAGACCATCGATGGACAGCCGAAATTTTAGATTGGATTCCAAGGAACAGGAAAAGACCCAGAAGAAGACCGCATGGGAGATGGGTGGATGAAATTCCAAAGTATGCGGGAGTAATATGGAGGAGACTGGCACAAGACAGATCGTTGTGGAGGAAACTTGGGTAGAGCTTCGTCCAGCAGTGGATTGATAATGGTTGATGATGATGATATATATATATTAAACACAGCATTCATGTAGGAAACGATTCTACTACAAATATTCAGTTGGAATCTATGTAACAATTGTGGTGTTATATTACAACTTAAAGCTAACGTTAGTTTTTCCTTGCGCAAAATAGCAGAACTAATTAACCGCAGCTATCTTCCTGAAAAACATAACCATAGATATTATCAGCGAAAGGCATTTCTTTGTTGATTTGAATCATCGAATAAAAACAAAAATTGTTGTCATACCTGCTATAGTAGGAAGCCGGGTAGGAACTACTGAAATCCAGAGCTGATGCTGGTTTTCCAGGACTCAGATCACCTTCGAATAGACAAACAATTCAATTACTCAGTATATGAGCACAATACTGGATCACTCTTATAAATGCACATATTTTCATCTTATAAATTACAAGATGAAAATATTTATGCAGTAGAAAGAATCATCAAGTGAATAACTATTATAAACTTTCATCCGACATGGCTGATATTTGACTAGAAACTGTAGCTATGTTTTTTGGGAAGTAAATATTCTCTAATACAAATCCTTGTTGCTTAGCACATGCAGTACTAAGACACTGTTCGGAATGCCAGTTCGGTTGTTAAAAACTATAGACAAAAGCATCTCGGCAGTTTAAAAGCTTTAAATAAGCATCCCATTAGTCCAGTCTTCCCTCCTGTCCAGGAAATAAAATAAAAACATAAAAATCAAAGTTGAATTTCATGCTAGAAAAACTAATCCGTCTTCAACACGATTATAAATTTAAAACTTTAATTTAAACATAGGAGTTAAAAACACACATAGTTAAAATACACAAGCACTTTCAAGACTGTTCCAGTCTCTTCAGGTGTGAGAGTAAACGTGGTGATAACTGGTTATATACACGTGGGAGATAGAGTAGGTCGCAACAGACATGCCCAAAAGAGCAGGTTCATGAACATCTAGGATTAAGTTGTTTTTAAACAGTTAGAATTAATTAGAGTCAAAATTTTGTAATACATCCTGTAATAAAAGTTTTTATGGGGTGGGCACAACATAAGGGAGATCGTCATTACAAGAGTGTCTCTGAATGGCAATTACTATTTGTAAACTCTCTGTGAGAAGAGATGCACTTTTCGATTCCGTGTGGTAAGGATAGTGTCTTCGTCCCATATCGGATGAAAGGCTTCCTTGAGAAGTAAGCGCGACATCGCTGTCGCAGATGACTTAGTTTTAATATCGTATTTGATGTTCTTTCAAACGGGTTTTTAAATTGCGATTCGCCGAGTTTAAAATTGCGATTCGTGCTATAACACATTCTTCAACACCGGAGTTATTTAACATTGTGATTGGGAAAATAAAGGGCTTCGCAGCCGCTTTTGGATATCCCCAACTTGTAGTGAACAAGCTACTGAGAAAAATGCAAGACAGAGCTTCCATCACCTTGTCTAGGAACAATAGACCTACAAAATACACTGCTGGACAATTGCTAAGGACGGATGACAATAGCAACGATAGCAACCATAAAATGGAAGGCAGGAAAATGTGGAAATTAGCATAAGTGCGGGATACAGTAAGACGTGTTGTGCGTATGCAAATTTTGGATTGCCGAACTTGTTCGTGACGTCATAGCGCTGATAAGAGATATAAAGGATTTGCCGCGTATTTACCGTTGTTGTTCAAACGCAAAGTTGAAAGGGAAAGAATCAATTGACGAACTTGCAATTTTCAGTATGTCTTCCCGACATCACCTAGATGATTTTACGCGTGGCCGTATTACTGGCAAGATTGAAGAAGGGCGAAAAATAACAGATGTTGCCAGGGAGTTCGACGTCAGCCACAGTGTTGTTTCAAGGCTTTGGAAATCATTTCAAACAAATGGAGAGTATAGCAAACGTCACGGGGAGGTCGTGTTCGCAGTAGGACACCTGCAGAAGATCGGTACATTGTGCTATCAACAAAAAGACACCGGCGCAGCACAGCTAGTGAGGTAGCAGATCAGCTTATGGCTGCTACTGGCAAGCGGATCTCCCGAAAAACTGTCGCCAGACGTTTGCATGAAGGAGGACTATACGCCCGCCGTCCTGTTGTGTGCATCCCATTGTCCAGACGTCACCGTACTGCCCGTTTGCAATGGTGCCATCAACATCGCAATTGGACTGATAAGGACTGGTCTGCTGTCCTCTTCTCAGATGAGAGTAGATACAGTCTATCGTCTGATTGTCGACGACAACTGATCTGGCGTGATAGTGGTACTGCATATTGTCTAGCAAACATACAGGAAAGGGACCGATATCCGACATGTAGTGTCATGGTATGGGCTGGCATCATGATCAATGGCCGTACTTCCCTCTATGTGCTTTCAACTGGGACTATTACTGGCCAACGATACATTAATGATGTTCTGCTACCTCATGTTCGCATGTTCCGTGGTGCTGTTGGTGATAGATTCATTTTCAAGGACGACAACGCAACATGTCATCGAACAGTCGCTGTCCAGGAGTGTCTTGAGAGCGAGGATATTCAACGCCTCGTATGGCCCGCACGTTCTCCAGATCTGAATCCCATTGAAAATGTGTGGGATGCTTTGGGGAGGAGTCTTGCTGGTCGCCAATGCCGTCCAATAAACAAGGACACCCTCATCCACGCACTGACAGATTAATGGGACACATTACCCCAACAGCTGCTTGATAATGTTGTGCAAAGCATGACACGACGTATGGAATCTTGCATTGCCCTCCATGGTGGCCATATCACGTATTGACATCTTACGCCGGAACGCCTGCGGACGGTAATTGCATTTTTCTTCACGTTTACGTATTCTGCACAAAATGGCCTGTTTGTCCCTTGAACACGTTCCAAAGCCTTCTGGATTTCAGAGCACAATAAATTGTCTTTCTTGTAATGTCCTGGCATTCTGACATTATTTTATTTCACTTGGCATCCAACCACACACTTTTGTATGCGCTATATAGCCGTTTATGATCCGTCCTTAGCAATTGTCCAGCAGTGTATGTAGGCTCGATACCGTACCTTCCGCCACTATCCAATGTTCTAAAAAACATTTGCAGACCCGATGGACTAAATTTTGGGCTTATAATGAAGTAAATTTCTCCGTCATTTCTGTCCACGCCAGGATTCGAACCCGGATCCCCTCATTCCAGAATAAGTCACTCTACCAATTGAGCTACGCGGACGTTTTATTCTGATTCCTATCTGCCACTATGTCGTGTGCGTCCTTCTGGCAGGTGCGTCACATCTCCTGGTACGTTACATCATCTCCCCCCCCCCTTTTTTTTTTCTGAAGTGCTAGAGAAGGGATTCTCTTATTTTTCCTATCTCGCGGTGTGGAAATAACATCACACCATTGCGAGATTTTGAACGGTCGGATCATCCGGATAGTTCGGGCGCCATTATAACGAAGTAAATTTCTCCGTCATTTTTATCCGCGCCAGGATTCGAACCCGGATCCCCTCATTCCGGAATAAGTCACTATCAATTGAGCTACGCGGACGTTTTTTATTCTGATTCCTATCTGCCACTATGTCGTGTGCGTCCTTCTGGCAGGTACGTCACATCTCCTGGTACGTTACAGGCTGAGCACATGTGGGATTTGGTCCTTAGTAAAAAATGACAGCTGTTGGAACGCCATGGAGTTTACTCTATTCTTCTCAGAGAGACCGAACCTGGGTAGGACGACTGCGTTTATATTGGCTTGACGAATCGCAATTTAAAAACCCGTTTGAAAGAACATAAATACACTGACGGGGGAAAAAAATCCCAACACCAAGAAGGGGTTGTGTTAGATAAACGACAGTTGGTAGGCGGTGAGAGTACATCTGTAAGATGACGTCTATGCAAATTTCGCGCTCGGCGCATACGTGTGGCGCTGTAGCGCCCCTCGGAACATGCAAAGCAGGTTTGCTGTAAATACGCGCTGTAACGTTCGTGAGCGTTAGTTATCGTTGAGATTCGACGTAGTGTGTTGATGTTAGTCAAGAATGCCTTTAAGAAGAAGAAGCCATTATCAACAGCTCACGGAGTTTGAACGAGGTCGTGTAATAAGGCTACGAGAAGGTGGATTTTCTTTCCGCAATATTGTAGAACAACTTGGCAGGAATGTAGCCACTGTACACGATTGTTGGCAGCGGTGGTCAAGGGAAGGTACTGCCTCAAGAAGACCGGGTTCCGGCCGGCCACGTGGCACTACTGAGAGGGAAGACCGCCGTGTACGGCGTATGGCCGTGGCGCATCGTACTGCGTCTGCGGCAGCAATTCGAGCTGCAGTTGCCACCACAATGACACAACGAACTGTTACAAATCGGTTACTCGAAGGACAGCTCCGAGCCAGACGCCCTGTAGCGTGCATTCTACTTACTCCAAACCACTGCCGTTTGCGACGTCAGTGGTGTCAAGCTAGAGCTCATTGGAGGACGGAGTGGAGATCTGTTGTGTTTTCTGATGAAAGCCGGTTCTGCCTGGGTGCCAGTGATGGCCGTGTGTTGGTTAGAAGGAGGCCAGGTGAGCGCCTGCAACCAACCTGTCTGCGGCCGAGACACACTGGACCTACACCTGGAGTTATGGTCTGGGGAACAATTTCCTATGACAGCAGGAGCACTCTCGTGGTTATCCCACGCACCCTGACGGCACAGTTGTACGTCGGTCTGGTGATTCAACCTGTTGTGCTGCCATTCATGAACAGCATTCCAGGGGGTGTTTTCCAACAGGATAACACTCGCCCGCATACCGCTGTTGTAACCCGACATGCTCTACAGAGTGTCGACATGTTGCCGTGGCCTGCTAGATCACCAGATCTTTCTCCAATCTAGCACGCATGGGACATCATTGGACGACAACTCCAGCGTCACCCCCAACCAGCATTAACCGTCCCTGTATTGACCGACCAAGTGCAACAGGCATGGAACTCCATCCCACAAACTGACATCCAGCACCTGTACGACACAATGCATGAACGTTTGCATGCTTGCATTCAACATTCTGGCGGTTACACCGGTTATTAATGTACCAGCATTTCACATTTCAAATGGCTCTTCTCGCGCTTACATTACGCTGTGATCTTGAAACCTTAATCGATTATATATGTTACCTATACAAATGTATTGCCGCCATTTCATTCCTCTACAGCTATTTTTTCGCGGTGTTGGGATTTTTTTCCGTCAGTGTACAATATTAAAACTAAGTCATCTGCGACAGCGATGTCGCGCTTACTCCTTAACGAAGCATTTCAACAGATTGAGATGAAGGCACCATCCTTACCATCCCGAAATCGAAAAGTGCAACTCTCCTCACAGAGAGTTTACAAACAATTGCCAATCAGAGACACTGCTGTAATGACGATCTCCCTTATGTTGTGCTCACCCCATAAAAACTTTTATTACAGGATGTATTACAAAATATTGACTCTATTTAATTCTAACTGTTTAAAACCAACTTAAGCCTAGATGTTCATGACCCTGCTCTTTGGGGCATGTCTGTTGTGACCTACTCCATCTCCCACATGTATATAACCAGTTATCACCACGTTTACTCTCACACCTGATGAAGAGACTGGAGCAGTCTTGGAAGTGCTTGTGTATTTTAACTGTGTGTGTTTTTAACTCCTATGCTTAAATTAAAGTTTTTAACTTAAAATCGCGTTGAACACGAATTAGTTTTTCTAGCAAATAAAAACATATTTTAAAATTGGAAATTGTGAAGTGCGGTGTATGTAACTTATTCTGTTACTTCTAAAAAGGGTTATTAAAAGAAACGTAGGAAAAAGACTTAAACAGAAAAAAATAAAAAGAAATTAATCTTATGTTTTAAAGAAAAAGGGAAATAAGAGAAAAAGGAGAATGTCAAATTACTGAAATTAAACGTTTAGTCTAACATGCACCGAGTGATCACTGAATAATGACCATCCCTATCAAAAGTGGATCTGGCCCGTTGACCACGTGATTTCTGAGAGGGCGCGATTAGTCGACCGACGTAGCATATCTAAGGCGTGACTGAAGCAGTAGATTGTAAAATTCGGAGCGTGATGGGTAAACGGAAAGATTTATCGGACTTTGTCAAAGGACAGATTGTGGGAGGTTGGAGAGCGTGTGCCTCGAATTTGCCAAACGGCTGAACTGGTGGGTTGTTCGCGAGCCGTCGTAGTTAAAGTACATCAGGACTGGCGTGAAAATGGTCAAACAACGACCCGGAGGCAAAACTGCACAAAACAGCGAAAGGTTGATGTGTGAGGTGAGTGCCGGGTCCGACGACTCGCACAGGCCAACAGACTCAGCACTGTTCAACAGTTGACTACCCAATACAAGAGAGGACAGTATCTTGAGAGGGTCAAGTGTATCAGGACTGGCGTGAAAATGATCAAACAATGACCCGTATGCAAAACCGCACAGAACAGTATCTGGCATGGCCATGTGGCGCACTCTCGCACATGTGGGCAATAACAGCAGACGACCCGGCGCAAAGCAGATATCCTCGGCGCAAGAGACTCGCCTGGTGCAAAAATCATGCAAGTTGCACGTCGGATGACTGGAAAAAGTGTGCTGGTCTGACGAGGCGCGTTTTTTATTCCACTCCATGGATGGGCGTGTATGTATTTGGCGCAAACAATATCCATCCTGCATGGTCTCCACAGCGCAAGCCGGTGGAGGAGGTTGTATGGTGTGGGGCATGTTCACCTGGCAGTAAGTTGGACCCCTGGTGTATGTGGAACAATGTATGATTGGTGTCCATTATCGTGAATTGCTTGCTGACTCTGTACACACAGCAATGTTGCACTTTCCCTCCGACTGGCGACTGTGTCTTCTTCCAATATGACAATGCTCCGAAATACAGGTCCAATTTTGAGCAGGAATGGTTTGAGGAACACAGTTCGGACTTCCAGCATATCGACTGGCCTCCGAACTCCCCCGATATTAATCCCACAGAACACTTATGGGACACTATGCAACGGCACATCAGTAGTCTGGATACACAAACCACCTCCATACCTGCATTGAAGGCCGCATTACACACAGCTTGGATGGCCATACCTCTCAAGTGCTTTCGGCATCTTATTGAATCGATGCAACATCGAATAGATGCTGTACTGAGGGCGAAATGGGGACCTGCGAAGTATTAGGTAAGCGGTCATAATTCGTTGATCACTCAGTGTACCTTTTATATCATACCGCAAGAACATGGTGATAAAACATTGTGTGCACTTTCGCTCCGTATTGCAGAAACGAGAAGCTTTGCTCCCGCACTGTCAACAGTTTGCTCCACACAAAATTTATTGAGTAAGTCTTAAGAAAACAAAAACTACAACTACATACAGTATATTGACAAAAGTCGCCGGACACCACTTCAAAAGCAAATGAACGGATCCGCTGCGTTGTTAAGATTTGCGGTACAGCTGCAAACGGTATAAAAACAAGCCTGCAGCTGACCGCGATCATATCGCACTGTGAGGTTGAGTGAAAATGTCGCGGAGGGAGAGAACTGACTTTGAGAAAGGAATTATTGTTGGGTGTTATAGTAGTGGGTTGTTCACAAGAGAAATCGAGAGGCGTTTAAACATACTCAAGTCAACTGTTTCGGATGTACTGAATAAGTGAAAGACACATGGCGTGCCTGAAGCAGCAAAACGTACCGGCAGACCAAAGAAAATCATCGATAGGAGACGTCGAAGCCTCAGGAGAATCGTTACAGCTAATCGACGAAGTGCTGCACAAGACCTCAGTGTACAGGTGAGTAAAAATGCTGGAACCTCAGTATGTACACGTACCATTCGCAGAGAACTTCATTCCATGGGTTACCGTGGTCATGCGGCTGCTCATAAGCGTTTCATCTCCACTCGGAATGCTACTCGTCGTTTAGCATGGTGTAAAGAGCATTTATCGTGAACCATAGATCAATCGAAACGGGTCCTATGGACTGACGAATCCATGTACACGATCCATCAGTCTGATGGCGGTGTGTGGGTATGGCGGCAGCCGGGGGAACGCTATTTACGACAGTGTACTACTGTTCCTACGGTCAAGTTTGAAACTGGCAGTATGTACACGTACCATTCGCAGAGAACTTCATTCCATGGGTTACTGTGGTCGTGCGGCTGCTCATAAGCGTTTCATCTCCACTCTGAATGCTACTCGTCGTTTAGCATGGTGTAAAGAACATTTATCGTGAACCATAGATAAATTGAAACGGGTCCTATGGACTGACGAATCCAGATACACGATCCATCAGTCTGATGGCAGTGTGTGGGTATGGCGGCAGCCGGGGAACGCTATTTACGACAGTGTACTACTGTTCCTACGGTCACGTTTGGAGCTGGCAGTGTACTCGTGTGGGGGAAGTTTAGAAGTTTTTAGAAGAAGTTTTTGTGGTATGTCACGGCCCATTGGTTATCGTGGACAAAGCTGTTAACCAGCACGTCTACCTCGATATTCTGGACAATTATGCCCAACGAATTCTGTGGCAATACTACGGAACCGAGCCTTGTTGATACCAGCAGGATAATGCACCGAAACGTAAAGCAAAGGACTGTTACGGCGTGGTTTGACGAAACTTCCGTATCGTGTGTGGACTGGTCAGCACAGAGCCCTAATCTTAATCCCATAGAACACCTATGGGATGAATTAGAGCGCCGCATAAGAAGTTTGGAACCAAGGCCAACTACAAAGCAACAGTTAGCGGCAGCATTATGTACTGAATGGAAGCGCATACCTATCGCTGTGTTCCAAAACCTTGTCGAAAGCATGTCTCGAAGGGTCAGTGCATGCATTAAGGCCAAAGGTGGACTGACACCGTACTAATGTATGTCAATAAATGCTATGTTGTGTTTCTCTTCTACGTGTCCGGAGACTTTTGTCAATATAGTGTACATGTACAAGGGTAAGAGTGAAAACAAATGTAATTTTCATTCATTAGCTGACCAATACTTTGTTTTTGCTAGTACAAAAAATAAAACGACGAGATATTTATATATAGTTTTTTTATTGAAATTTCGACAAAAAGCCTGGTGTAGAGTGCACGGGAGGGGGGTAAGTTTCTTTGAGTGCTTCGTTTTTTTATATGAAAAACTTGGGTTCGACCCACGACCAATATCAATATGCCATCCCGGCTGTGTTTTGTGCTCCTTCGACCACTGTACTAAAATGAATTTGCTAGCATTAATCTCCCACTAAAATGGCGTTATGGAACATCCAGAAGCTTTCTTTTATAGTCACACAGGCATCCTAAAAAATCTTTTACTATTTTAAATGTAGTTTCATGGGGAAATTGCACTGCCAAAAATTTCAGCTTGAAAACTCTATCAAACAGATTGAAAATAAAATGTCGGTTATTTATAAATCACAGGAATAAAGTGTGATATTAATATATATATTCACTGGAAGGATTTTTCTTATAAATGTCATATGCCCAAAAATTAATCAAGCAAGCATTCTTGTACTGAACAGTTGGATAATTATTTCTGACATTTTTTTACCTTCTAACTAAATTTAAAGACGTAAACTACACTGGCTTCCATAAATTAAGCAACAAACGGAAAAATCGTGATAACTCAAAAAGTATGCAACCGATTCAGATGAAATTTGGTGGTAAGTTTTATCAAACCAAATGCAGCAACAACAACAACAACAACAACAAAAAAAGAAAAGTAAAAACATGTAATACAAAACATTTACATTTCGTATCAGTGATGCAAATATGAAAATACAGAAATATAGTTATCAAGATGAAATAGTGAAGGGTACTCCAATACGGAGTGTGGTTACCCCGAACAACAATACCAGCCCGACAGCGATGTTCTGTGCTGTTAATTATGGTGTTGAGCAGTTCCGTGGGTAACTGCGCCCATTGCTCGAGCAAAGCAGTGCGGAGCTCCTGCAGGGTTCGGTGAAGGGGCTGGAGGCCAGCAACACGCCTCCCGAGAGCATCCCATGCATCCCAAATGGGGCTCAAATCGGAAGAGCGTGCTGACCACTTTAGGTACTGGTGCACGAGGCGAGCTGTGTGAGGGTGGGCGTTATCCGCTTGCAGTACAAATGTATTGCCGATTGCGGCCGCATACGGACGAACAATAGGGTCCACGATGTCGTTTCGGTACCTCTGAGCATTGAGGTTTCCATGTGGCAACACATGGAAACCTCAATGCTGTCGGAACGGCCGCCCACGCTGGCTGGTACGATATGCCTGCCCACACCAGAACACTACCACCACCATAGGTGTACCTGTCCTGGGTATTAGAGAGAAGATAGCGTGTACTGGCCTCTCTCCAGATGTAAACTCGGCGAAAATACTTTGTAAACAGTATTGCGACTCATAAGTGGACAGTACGGGCCTTCACTGATTTTGAGTCCAGTTCACATGCATTCGTGCCCAATTGAAACGTTCTCTCCGGTGGCCGGGGGAGGGAGGGGGTACGCATAATACCGGTCGCCGAGCATACAGTCCTCCGTCATGTAACCTTCTGCGTACTGTCGAAGCTGATACCGTCCGTCCGGTGGTTGCCGCAAGCACAGATCTGAGATAAGTCGGTGTAGCCGTCCTGTTCCGCCGTGCCGAAAGCCGCAAATACCGGTCATCCGCAGAGATCGTCGCCTTTGGTCTACCTTCGCTGTACCTTCTGGAAGCTGCACCCGTAGCTTGGAACTGCTGCCACATCCTGCTTTTCACAGAACGATCGACCTTGAGCCATCTTGCGACGTCCGCCTGCCATTGCCCTTCTTCGAGTTGGTTTATCACTCAGTAGTGTAACTCCGCTGGTAAATGAAGTCTCGAAGCCATGTTAACAAAATAGCTATCTCGAAATCTTGTCATTCACCGCCGCACATAAATTGATGACTCTTTCCGAAACAGCTGGTTTTAATCTCTTGTGCATTTGTATAAAGCGCTGCCAGCGCCACTCATTTGCCTTCCGTAAATCGACGCTGTGTGCCTTTGCCCGTAATATATGCAAATTTCATGCAATTTGAACTATAGTTTGCCCAATTATCGCGATGTTTCGTTTTTTTGCTTAATTTATGAAAACAAGTGTATAAGATGAAGAATTAAACTAACATTTTTAAATTTCAGCACTTTGTGATAATCTATAATTTAAGAAGTGTTAAATTTTTCTGCTTCAGATATCTCATGTTAAGTTCAATTTCTCTTCCATGAAATGTTTTGAAACTGCATACATACTCGTATACAATATACTAGAGAGAGGGGGTATTGATAGACCCCGCAATGCGGGGGACCTCACGGATAAGAGGTCCTTCAGCCTCAGCGAAAAAACTTTACAATTTTTTTTCTTATATATATGAAGGTGGTTAAAGAAATAGCAAGTAATTTTTGACGGCTCATTTGAATGAAGTATTAAAAGGAAAAGCAAGTTTTCACAATTTTTTTTTTCAATAAATAAGTTAAATATTTAGAAATCAGTTTCACAGTTTTAGTTTCTAAAAACTGGATGACAGGAAAGCATCCAGTTTCCCCCATAGGTCTTGCAGCCCCTTTTTACAGCCATATATAAGTTCAATGAACGAAATTTTTGTACCAGTGAAAATAAGGTGTTGTGTGTTACATTTGTTTGCACATATAACTACCATCCTTCAGAATGTAATTACAAGGATGATCTTTACGGGAACGAGGAAACACCCTTGTGTCATATTTTTTGTAACAGAGTCAAGAGAAAAGTATTTACTCTGTGCAAAACATTGTGACATTATGTTAAGTGTGTTTTTATATTCAAGAGTAAATAATTTAAGTGGTGCTGCTGGTTTCATGCCACAATTCTTAATTGTTACTTATTTCTTTGTTCACTTATATTCTGCATTTTCGTATAAATTAGAAAACGTCATCAAACGCGGTGATTACGTGTTTTATGCATGTGATCGTGAACCATTTCAAAGAGGAGGTTGGCCTTAGTTTTCTAAAACAATAAAATTTTACATGACATAACGTTCGGGAAAATGTTTTGTGCAGTACTTTGTATTGGTATAAAACTGCACCAGTCATTTTTTACTACAATGTGCACATTTGTGTTACTCGCAATAAAGTGCAACAAATTTGGTTTTACGAAAAATACATGTAGGTTCCAAAGAATTTGCATTACTAAAACGCCCGTAAGAACTAAATAACACGGAACTTAAAAATTTCAATAATTGAAATCTAATAGATTTTCGCAAAATGGCCTCAAAAATATATTTTGCGGAAGGGCCCAGAGTTTTCCAATACGCCACAGATACTACAAAAACTTTTGAGGCGAGTTCAAGAGTTTTACAGAAAATTATATGAAAAGAATGATGCATCTATTACGCATTAAAAAAATATGTGGGGTTTAAAGTGCCTACAATACTGCCGGCAGAAGTTGTCCATTTTAAAAACAAGATACCGCGAACAGCGCAAGGGAAAGATAGGATTATAGTGGACATTGTACCAAAAGCCAGTGGAGAAATACGACACTCGCCTAAATTTTCACTACATACCTCAACGAAGGTATTACGATTCCCGACCTGATGATCGTAACAGCGCTACAGTGATCCTGTAACATAAAAACGGGGACACAGAGGATCTCAGGAACTACAGACTTATTAGCCTCCTATCAGTTGTTTACAAAATTTTCACTAAGGTACTTTCATATCAGTTGAAGGAAACACAGGGAATGGCTCAACCGAGAGAACAAGATGGATTCAGAAGTGGCTACAGCGCTACAGATTATATCCATTTACTATGAGAATTAATTGAAAGAGCAAATGAGTATGAACTCCCATTATGTATGACTTTTTTACGCTTTCCAACCGTAGGTTGAAGAAGCGTATATGCTCTAGCTTTGTCCGTCCATCTGTCTGTTCGCACATAATTCGCGTGAAAATGGTTCAATTTCGATG
Organism: Macrothele yani; assembly: GCA_039090855.1. Lineage (NCBI taxonomy): Eukaryota > Metazoa > Arthropoda > Arachnida > Araneae > Macrothelidae > Macrothele > Macrothele yani. Next base: position 154,362,700 of record CM076996.1, read on the forward strand.
AAATTTTAGTATGTGGTAGGGGACCACCTAGGGACGAACCCTATTGAAAATAGGTGGTGGGGTCAAAGGTCATGACATAGGAGCGGGATGCATTCCATTGCCCTTATGCGTCATAACTTGCGTAAATATGGTTCCATTTCGATGAAATTTTAGTATGTCGTAGGGAACCACCTGGGCACGAGCCCTATTGAAAAATGGGCGGAATGGGGTCAAAGGTCAAGACATAGGAGCGGGATGCATTCCATTGCCCTTATGCGTCATAACTTGCGTAAATATGGTTCGATTTCGATGAAATTTTAATATGTAGTAGGGGACCACCTGGGAATGAACCCTATTGAAAATGGACGAAATGGGGTCAAAGGTCAGGACATAGGATCGGGATCTATTCCATCGCCCTTATCCCATACTATTAAAGAAGCAATTATTGTATGTATGTAAATTTTATTTTGAAAACGGCTCTAAGGATTTTGATGAAAGTCGTTAACCTACCGTTTTCTGGTACTAGAAATCGATTTAGCTTGATCTCGACTTTAGGAAAATTCGTTCAGGGGGTTAAATAACCACCCCGAATTACCACGTTTTTAGTGTCATGGCGTCGTCCCATTAATGTTACCCATGATTAGAAATCTTATGACGTCACACTCTCGCGATTGAGATGTTGGCGCGCGGTCACGCCATCTGTCTCATTAAGTCACGCGTTGTATGTGGATTCTATTAAATTTTTATGACGTCACACACTTGCGAGCAGATGGTCACGATTCCCATCTGCCTAATTACGTCGCGTGTTGTGTGTGTATGTCCATCCGCACGATAACTCGCGTAAAAATCGTTCAATTTCGATGAAATTTTAGTATGTGGTAAGGGAACACTTGGGAAGGAACCCTATTGAAAGTGAGCGAAATGGGGTCAAAGGTCAGGACATAAGAGCGGGATTCATTCCACTGCTCTTATGCGTCATAACTAACGTAAAAAAAGGTTCGATTTCGATTAAATTTTAGTATGTGGTAGGGACAACCTGGGGACAACCCCTATTGAAAATGGGTGAAATGTGGTCAAAGGTCAGGACATAAGATAGAGATCCATTCCATTGCCCTTATGCGTCATAACTTAGGTAAAAATGCTTCGATTGCGACAAAACTTTATCATGTTATTTCGGAGGTATACTGAACCGGTTCTGTTGAATATCATCGAAATGGGATCAAAGGTCAGGGCATAGGACCGAGATTTATTCCACAGCCATTATCCTCATAACTTGAGTAATGATTTCTGGTATGTTGGAAAGCGTATCATAATCAATGAAGTGCATGATTTTACTAACTTGTTTTGTTTATGAAAAGGCTTTTGATTCCGTAAAACCATCAGCCGTTATATTTTTGAAATCCTGCGGTATTGGAGACTGATATATTAATATTATTACGCAGTCTTAGCATAAATACTGTTACAAACGTTCGACAGATGGCGCACAACCGATGTGCAGCGTCACCGACCAGCCAGGAGGCATGACCATAAAGCAGCAAGTGAATCATTGTGTGTTCAGTCACAGAGGAGATAACCTGTTTCGTGAAGTACTTGCCATGGAGTGGGGCGATTAATCGTGTTGATGTAATAACGCTGTACAAAGTTGGAAAATCAGCTCCCAAGATTTTCAACATGCTGAATGTTTGTCTATTGATCAGCCGAATTTTTGTCTACTGGACCATAAAATTTTTCTTGAGACTGGGACCGTCGCTGACCGCCCCACAAAGGGTCGGCCGCGTACCGTTAGGACTGCTCACCTGGTGAAAGTGAAAGCAGTGGCAGCATGTATTCGATGAAATACTGTCAGAAAGCAATCAGTGATGGCTCGTGAGCTGAACGTTTCAATAATGTCCATGTCACGCGTGCTGCTGAGTGACCTAAGGGGAGAGCATACTGGTGGCATACAGGGCACTTCCTCACCCCACAACTGAAGCAGCAGAGGGGGCTAAAAGCGAAACGTTTGCTGCCGCGTTAAGCAGACAATCCCACAGACAGATCCTTTTCTCTGATGATTTTTTTCATTACTGAAGAGGCTTTCAACCGCCAAAATGACTGAGTGTATGCGTTAACTTCACGAGAAGCTCAGGAGAAAGCTCCAAGGATCATGAGGGGCAATCATCCTGCTTCTGTAATGGTTTAGTGGGGACTATCCTACGAGGGTACCACGGAGCTCCATTTTTGTGAGAAAGGAGTGAAAACATCCGCCAAAGTCTACAAGGACAGGGAGTCAATGGTCAAAAATGTGAGACACACCCTCTTCCAAAACAGACAGTGGAGCTTTTAGCAGGATTCCGCACCTGCCCACAAGGCCAAGTCAACCCAGGAGTGGCTTCAGGCGAATTGGCCAGACTTCAATTTCTCCAGTTGATTGGCCTATAACCAGCTCAGACCTCAACCAATTAGACTACAAGTTGCGGGCCACATTGGAGGACATGGCTGGCAGAAAGAGACACCCCAATATTGACGGTCTCAAACGCTCTTTGGTGCGAGCAGTAGCAGCTTTCCCTTCGGAGACCCTGCGTAAAGCTATTGATCAGTGACTACAGAGAGTCAGAGACTGAAGGACTGTGTGAAGGCGAAAGGATGCCATTTTGAAAAGTGATTGGTGCCATGTATTCACAAGTGTACTACTTACGTCATATCACAGGTATATTAAAATATCTTTATATTTCTTTTGTTATTTCATTGAATACTTTGTAACAGTATTTATGGTAAGACTAGGTAATAATATCTATAAAAATCGAAGTGCAAAGTTTGAGTAGTGGACGACGCAGCACTTATGAAAATTGGAAAGCGAGTCAGGCAAGGTGACACCATATCTCTCAAACTCTTCAATGCCACATTGCAGAATATTTTTCAATCACTGAACTGGAAGAACAGGAGGATAAAATTAATAGAGATTATTTAACCAACCTTCATTTTGCTGATGACATAGTCAATTTTGCAGGTACTTCTTCAGAGATGCACAGCATAATCCAGGAACTTGCTGAAAAGAGTAAATACGAAACTTGGAAACTGAAAGAATTAAAAAGGAACTTACAGATAACAAAATCGATGTTTAATGCTTTTTCAATAACGGAGGATGCTTTCTCAAGAATGGAAGATGTTTTTTCACGAAAGGTTTATCAGGCAACTTTAGAAGTAACTGATGCCTACATTTACCTTAAAGAACAAATATCAAGCTAGGACTATTTGGAAGATAAAAAATGTTGACAGCTTTGGAAAAAAACAGTACAATTTGAAAAAGCAATTTACCACCATGTCTTTAAAAAGTGTTTGAACAATGCATCCTTCCAGTTCTTACTTATGGATCAGAGACATGGACCTTAACTTTAAAAAGTTAGTAAAATCATGCATTGCATTGATTATGATACGCTTTCCAACATACCAGAAATCATTACTCAAGTTGTGAGGATAATTGCTGTGGAATAAATCTCGCTCCTGTGCCCTGACCTTTGACCCCATTTCAATGATATTAAATTGAAGTGGTTCAGTATACCTCCGGAACAACATGATAAAGTTTTGTCGCAACCGAAGCATTTTTACGTTAGTTATGACGCATAAGGGCGATGAAATGGATCCCGCTCTTATGTCCTGACCTGTGACCTCATTTCGCCCATTTTCGATAGGGTTCGTCCCCAGGTTGTCCCCTGCCACATACTAAAATTTCATCGAAATCGAACCATTTTTACGCGAGTTATCGTGCGGACAGACAGACGGACAAATCTGGAGCATATACGCTTCTTCAACCTACGTTTGGAAAGCGTAAAAAAAGACATACGAGGTGTGATCAAAAAAGTATCCAAACTGGTTGCATAAGTTCGGAGTCGCGCGACACAGCAGGAAGCGGTTGGGCACATGTTACCCTTGGAACCTACTACGCGTGTGCAATGAGTCACGTCTACCCTACTCGTTCGGTTTTTTTTTACAGTAGTGTTTTGTTCTTACATGTGTGTGTGTGTGTGTGTGTGTGTGTGTGAAGCTGTTCGTCGCATTTGTCATGTCGGAAAAACTGATCAGATTTTATCAAAAACTTGGCGAAACTTGCAGCGACATATACTTGGAGTTACAGAAAGTCTGTGGGGAGGATTGTATGAATCGTGCACAAGTTTATGAGTAGTATAAACGTTTTAAAGATGATCGTGAAAGTGTTGAGAGTGATGAACGGTCTGCGAGGCCCCCAACTAGCAAAAGTGAAAACAATACCGAACATGTGTGCACAGCTGTGTTGGAAAATCGCCGAATCACTATTCGTGAGTTATCTGAAGACTTTAACATTAGTTTCGGTCAGTTCAGTCGATTCTTACGGACGATTTGGGTATGACACGCGTCTCAACCAAATTTCTGCCAAAATTGCTCTCAGTTGAGCAAAAATAGACCAGTGTTTCAACTACTAGTGACTTGCTGGCAACTCAATGAAGAATGAAGAGATGCATGCATATTTGGTGTAAATAAGAAAGGTTTACAGTAAAAGCAACTCATGGGTCAGGACAATGACAAGAGTTGAGGATATCCTGATCAAAGTAAAGACCACCAAGTGGCAACGTGCTGGAAATATTACAAGAATTGACCATCGTTAGACAACTGAAATATCAGACTGGATACCAAGGGACAGAAAAAGACTCAGAAGAAGACACGTAGGGAGATGGGTAGATGAAATTCGAAAGTATAACGGGATGACATTGAAAAGCTGCTCAACAGAGAGTTGTGAAAAAAAAACTTGGGCAGACTTTTGTCCAGCTTTGGAATGGGAATGCTTGTTGTTGATGATGGTATCTCAGTGTGAACTCATAAGAGACGAATATTTTTAGCACTAAAAACATTCTGATTAACAGTGCTAAATCTAATCATAGAGGAGTGCACTTCTCTTGACAAAGAGAAAGCTCAATTTTTCAGATGAATATTTGACTTTGGAAGAAATATGTGTATAACCTGAAAAAAATAGTATAGGACATATGTGTTACGGAGATTTAATACTAGAATTTTAGGCAAAGATATTAATCTCATGTAGCAATTTTTATTTCGCTTTCGTGCTCCATATCCTTTGTTTCCACGATGCGTCAGAAAATTTTGCTTCGTTCCCCCGGTATAGAAACATTGGAAACGCGGTTTATTTAGAGACGCCAGGCTGTCGCACCTTAAGGGTCTGAGCCTTTGTATTTCGTAGACGCATTGGTATTGTCGAACTCATTTGGCGCTTTTACCTTCTTAATTTCAAAGCAGCCGACTTAAGGCGCAAGCCCTTTTAATTTCAACCTTGAAGTTTTGTGAAACCGACGCTGGCGGTACCATGATTTCGTAGAAGGAAGGGGATGAGTTTGCGTGGGAACAAGGGGGGAGCTAAGACAGTCTACTCGAGGAATTGGAAGCGACATGTCGCAGGAGGCCAGGAAATGCCTTAGGTGTGGGCCAGCACGTCTGAAGCTAGCCGAGGGAATAGAGTTCTATCTCCACGTGCGCGAGAGAGAGACGAGGGAATGACCGAAAAGTGAGATGGTAACAGAAACGATTTTCGCAAGGAAATGTTGGTTTAAGAGGAACAGGGAGGAAGAATGGCAAAGCTGAGGACAACCTTCTGCACTTTAGTAAAGAAAAGAATAAAGTGATTTAAGAGTTCTAAAACGATTGCATAAAAATTATTGCTCATAGTTATTATTGTCTTCAACCACGTAGGACTGTGCTCGCTATTAACCAAGAGTATGCTAAGATTATGCACCAACAAGTTAATAAATCTTCTATTATTGTTATTACTATTATTATTATTATTGTTATTACTATTATTATTATTTTACTACGTTAACCTTGGAAGAACAAACCAAGTTAACAATTGCTTATCAGAAAAGAGTAATTCTTCGAGAGCAGCACAATTCTCATTCCTAGCTAGGCTGAAAGAATATGGCCATCTGCTTATTTTTTCTTATTTACAGCTCCTTAAAACTTCTACATTTGTTAATGAAAAACAAAAGTACGGCGCATGAAAAAGAATGAAAGTGCATGACAAAAAAATATATTGGCAACTGAAGATGAAACAGGAAGAAATCACGTATTTGTGAGAGACGAAAGATCCTGCTGAGTACAAATTATCACGGTTCCTTAGTATTATGTAAATTTCATTAGCAAAAACCTGGAGAAATTCCAACCTGCTACAGATTTGCCTAAATGGAAAGCAAAAATGTTAAAGAAATCCCAGTTGAATACACACATAATTCATTCAGTTTAGAAAAATGTAATCGCGTCAATTAACCTGAAGGATCGAATAAGTAACTAATAAATGTTTATCCGATGGAAAAATTGAAAGAAATTGAGTAGCTTTTAACATGATTTAAGACTTGGTTAAAATAGCTAAAATCATTGTTCTTTCAGTTAGTTGCTAATCCTCAAATGGGCACTACCTATGATACATAATGGGTTAAACGGTTCGTGAGAAACCCTGGAAGTCTTGCTAATAACGAGGAGTCTCTATCCCGGAACCAACGGCTTAACGTAACTCTAAATCACGATGCGGCCGTAGTCCGCTTGAGAGGCTCGAACTTATAAAATCTTGCTTTGGGGACACACACACACACACACGCACAAGTAATGCCTCAACAGTATATTTCTATCAAACTCCGAAAGGTCTAAGACATCGTATCTATGAATGTAACTGATTATATTATTATTCTCATCAATAAATATGTAAATTGATGAAATAAGAAGGGCAGTATATACAGTATTTTAAGTCTCTTATCTCCCGAATTTAGCAATATTTCTTAATAAATCAAAATTCAGAATGAGACGAGTCAAAATTATTATTTAATCCCAAGGAGAACCTTTCATAACTGAATACCGTACGATGTACAGTATATCTCTAATTTAACCTTCCTTTTGAGTTTCTATTATGTAAATTCTGTTAATTCTAAGTTTTCATTTTTATTTTGGGACGATCGACTCATCACTTGCTCGAATTTCCTTATACGTTCTGGCAATACTGAAGTGGGTCAAAGTATAAATAAAAACCTCGTCGAGAGCAGAAGAGGGTGCATGGTGAGCGTAGTAAGAGTGGTGGCAGTAGTACAACGAATCATGCTTTTAACTGAGTGCATATTTTGACTAACGCTATCTTTCTGTCTTGATAATAGGCATACATCAAAGCCGTCTTGTAAACGAATGTACTATTGTGATAACAACGAGTCTTTGTGAAAATCGGAATCGTTACTAAGGGTGTAACATCGACAACCAAAAAGCAATTAAAAGTGCTATAAATATCATTTCTTGCTTATCGGTATCTGGATCGTTAATATTACTATAAGGTTATGAATTGGGACTTCATAAGTTCCGGTGTTACAGTGTTCTTCAGTGTGTACTGCATCTTCAATAAAGTGGCAGAATTTCCCCGGATAAAAATTGCGCTGTATAAATTTTATATGAAGCAATCTGGAACTTAGAACAATGATAACAATACAAAACAATTTTGCCATGGTACTGAAGATTCCCTATTCCATAGTCATCGTTTGCGGAAGGGAACGCGGCTTTTGAGTGGCGAGGCACCCAATTCTTGGGCGAAAATTTGGGTATCCGTATAATAAAGTACACTGCTGGCCACCCAAAATGCAACACCAAGAAGGACACGAGATATCAAACCCAGATTTACTGGACACATAACAACAGATACAAAGATGATACGATTGAGCTTACAGGCCCGTGCGACTTGCGGAACACGCAGACATCAATAGTTCGTGTGGCCCCCATGGCTGGCAATAACGGCCGCTACACGCTGCGGCATCGAACGAAAGAGGCTTTGGATGTGGTCTTGGGGTATGTCGGTCCAGGCTGCTTCCACACGTTGCCACAGTTCATCAGGCGTAGCCGCGGATAGTACTTGCCGGGCCACTCGGTTGCCGATCAGCGACCAGACGTGTTCGATGGGCGACATATCGGGAGAACAGGCTGGCCACGGCAGCAGTGACACCTGGTAAGCCGTGAAGAATTGTTGCACGATGCGTGCCACGTGCGAGCGCGCATTGTCCTGTTGAAACGTGGCGCTGGAGATCCTGAAGGTAAGGGAGGACTACAGGCTCTAAAACGTCGGAGATGTAGCGGTGGCTGTTGAGTGTACCGGCGATGCGTACCAGAGGGGTGCGGGTGTCCAATTGCGCCCCAAACCATAACGCCAGGCGACGGACCGGTATGGCGATGCATAATGCAGGCGTCATACAGTCTCTCGCCGTGGTGCCGGTGCACGCGGATCCGACCATCGTGGTGTTGCAGGCGGAAGCGGGATTCGTCGGAAAAGACAATGTCCTGCCATTCCGTAGTCCAGGTGCGGCGTTCAACGGACCACTGCCGCCGCACTCGCCACTGGTGTAACATCAATGGTAATGTCGGTGGTGTAACGTAAATGGTAATCGGAGCAATAAGCGCCGTGCGACAAGTCCCCGCTCCTGCAGACGACGTCGAACGGTACGTGCTGACACAGGTTGTTGCGCAACACACCCTAATTCCTGTGCTAACGTTCGTGATGTAGCGGTGCGAGCCGTCAATGTCCGCCGCACAACATGCCGGTTCTCTCGTTCGGTGGAGTGCCGCGGCTGCGGCAATCGCTCACGTCTGTCCGTCCGTCCCTCCTGCACCTACCGAATCCATACGCGCCTCACTGTGGCTGGATGTCGTTCAACACGGGCGCCGATGTCTCGGTACGATTGACCGCTGTCGCGATAAGCCACTATTCGTCATCTGTCGAACTCCGAAACGTGCTGCAATGACTGCCGTATTCTGCGACGAGGCATCAGGAAGCTTCCCACGCACAGGTCCGACAGCACAACACATTTCCACTACTTACACCCCGCCTTCTGTGCACCCTTCTTATAGGGCTTTTCGGTGGCGTGCCGGGTGCATATGATTTGCATATGCCTTGCTATGCGAATCGTTTGCATGCCCTCTCGCGGGCGACGCATGCTGCGAATTTCAGGCCAATCGGATGCTTCCTTCTTGGTGTTGCATTTTGGGTGGTCAGCAGTGTATTACTATGTATAAATTTTTGACAAACGGGAAATTTCGATTGCGATATAAGTGCATTTTTATAAAGCAGAGACGCATGGACAACTAGCAGTTTGTCTTTTTCGTACGCAAAAAACGCCTAAAAATTGTGTTGAGTTTAAACTGAAAAATTTTATGTTGCCCATTTTTTCTTCGCGATCTGGAAATCTGGCAAGGTTGCAAATTAAATTTCCAAAACATACTTTTCTACAACGAAGTACAATTATGGATTCAAAATTTAAACTGAATGTGCTTTCAATTTCGAATAAGTCCATTCATACAGTATGGCACAGAAGCTCCGAAAAACTCCATTTAAATTTTTATTGGCTACTTTTTCAGAAAAACCAAGATAGCCATTTCTCTTTATGCCAAGGGAGACACTTTGGGGGCATAGAACCGGGGGCTGGTGACCCGGTAGAGGGCGGGGCTTGGGGTTACTCGAAATTTTCAAATGGAAAGAGGGGTCGTGTGACATATCGTTGGAAAGATCTCCGAAAATTGGTTTTAAATTTTTTTTATCTTTATTAGGTACAAAATTATTGCCCACAATAGCGACACTCAAGTGAACTATGAATGGTAAGAAAAATTGAGTTACTTCTGATTTGTGTTCTTTCTTTGGTTTGTGTGAATGTACCGTACTTATTGTGTTTTATGGCAAGGAACCGCGTTTCCAGCCACGAATCGAGGAGCCCAGTGATCCCGTTGGAGACGCGAATCAGGGTCATTCAATAATTGCAGATGGAAAGGGAATCGGCTTCAGATGCAGGAATGTCTGCAGGTATTGATATGATTTGGAAAACCAGCCATTTTACAGTAGACTCCAAAGATGTGAAACTGGGCGTATCTTTTGCAGTATTTTATATTCCTCGATTACACGTTAACCTCAACAGTTTGGCATAACACAAATGACAAAATGAAGATATGACAAAAGCTAAAAACAGAAGTTGTTCCCATTTCTGACATCTTTCCGGTGATATGGCGTGACCCGATTTTAGCATGCAACATTTCGTGCAACTTCCAGCCCGGATCCTCACAATGTCGCAAAACCCCTCGGTTCCTATCACATACGGTGTCCCCTCTGATATAAAACATAACGACTATTAAATGTTTCTTGAACTACAAAGCGCAATAAATTAAATTTGCGAAATATGTCATTGTAACAATGATGTATTACACTACTCTCACCCCCCCCCCCTTTCCATCTGCAATTATTGAATGACCCTGATCCTCGCCCCCAGCGGTGTCAACGGACCCCTCAATTCGTGGCCAGAAACGTGGCATAAAACACAATAAGTACGGTACATTCACACAAACCAAAGAAAGAACACACTTTAGTGTCGCTATTGTGGGCAATGACTTTGTACCTAATAAAGATAAAACAAAAATTTAAAAACCAACTTATTACATTTTTGGAGAACTTTCCAACGATATGTAACACGACCCCTCTTTCCATTTGAAAATTTCGAGGAACCCCCAACCCCGCCCACCAGCCCCCCGGTTCTATGACCCAAAGGTGTCTTCCTTGCCATAAAGTGAAATGGCTATCTTGTTTTTTCTGGAAAAGCAACCAATAAAAATTTTAATGGAGTTTTTCGGGACTTCTGTGTCATACTGTATATTCTACAACGAACGCAGCGTAAAAAACGCAAGAGAAGCAGAGCGTCAGGGGCGGATTTACAAGGAAGCCAACGAAACCCAGGCGCTGACCCCCGCGATACTGAGGTGCCTCAAAAATAATTATTCATATCATCATCATCATCATCATCATTGTCAACCATTATCAATCCACTGCTGGACGAAGGTCTCCCCAAGTTTCCTCCACAACGGTCTGTCTTGTGCCAGTCTCCTTCATGTCACTCCTGCATACTTTCGAATTTCATCCACCCATCTCCCATGTGGTCTTCTTCTGGGTCTTTTCCTGTCCCTTGGAATCCAATCTAAAATTTCGGCTGTCTATCGATGGTCTGTCCTTCTGGCAGTATATCCAGCCCATTGCCATTTCAGGGATTTAACTCTGATCATGATGTCTTCCACTCTTGTCATTTTTCGGATCCATGAGTTCCTCTTCTTATCTCTCCTGGTTACACCAAGCATGCACCTCTCCATGCCTCTTTCAGTTGTCTGCAGCCTTTGTATGTCTCTTTTAGTTAAGGTCCACTTCTCTGCACCATACGTAAGCACTGGAAGGATGCAATGATCAAACACTTTTCTTTTAAGACATAATGGCATATTGCTCTTGAAAATTATGCTGTTTCTTCCAAAAGCTCTCCAGGCAAGTTTTGTACGCCGATTAATTTCTTCATCAATGTGACCCTCACTTGATATCTGCTGTCCAAGATAAACGTACGTGTCTGTTATCTCCAGCTTTTCTCCATCAATCGATAAATCTTCATTTCTTGTAAAAGCATTGAACATCACTTTTGTCTTCTGAAAGTTCATTTTTAATCCCACTTCTTTACTCTTGTCAGCAAGTTCCTGGATCAAACTCTGCAGCTCTGATGGGGTAGTTGCAAAAATGACTACGTCGTCAGAAAAACGAAGGTGGGTTAGATAATCTCCATTAATCTTTATCCCCTTGTTTTCCCAGCTCAGCGACTGAAAGACACCCTCCAATGTGGCATTAAAGAGCTTTCGAGATATGGTGTCACCTTGTCTCACTCCCTTTCCAAATTTTATATGTGTTGTATTTTACAACAGCCGAATCTTTGCACTTGCATTTTCATAGATGTTATTAATAATATTAATGTATGCATCTTCAATACCGCAGGGTTTCAGAGCCATTGTAACTGCTGATGGTTTCACTGAATCAAAGGCTTTTTCATAATCGATAAAAGCCATGCACAATGGAACTTCATATTCCCTCGCTCTTTCAATTAGTTCTCTCAGGATCTATTGTGCTGTAGCCACTCCTAAATCCAGCTTGTTCTCTCTGTTGAGCCATGTCCAGTGTTACCTTCAAGCGGTGAGAAAGAACTTTAGTGAAGATTTTATAAACCACTGATAGGAGGCTGATAGGTCTGTAGTTCCCGAGATCCTCAATGTCACCTTTTTTATGTAGCAGGATCACTGTAACGGTGTTCCAATCCTCAGGGGCGCAGTGGTCTAAGCGATGGCCTCTGATCATTCGTCCGAACGGGGCCTGGGTTCGAATCCCGGTGAGGCATGGATGTTGTGTTTGTCTTACGTCATTGGCTCTCTCCCTTCCCTGGAGCCAGTGACCCTAAATTAGGGACGGGCGACTGCTTATAGCCCATTGAGTTGCTCACGGTGGTCGTTAAACCTCCAATCAAAAAAAAAAAAAAAAAACAATCCTCAGGAATCTTCCCTTCATTAAGGCATCGAGTGAAAATTTGGGCGAGTACTGTTTCGATTTCTCCACTTGCTTCTTGTATGATGTCTACAGTAATTCTATCTTCTCCTGGAGCTTTTCCCCGCTTCATGTTCTTGATTGCATGTGCAACTTCTGCTGGGAGGACTGGAAGAACTCTGGTACCTTTCGTGATGTCTGGAGTACATGTATCATCCCTTTCATATAATTTGGAGTAGAAGTCTTTCACTCTTGTCAAAATTTCGCCTCTATTTCTTGTTACAGAACCATCTTCTTTTCTCAGTGCCATAACCTGTTTTCTTCCCTTACTGAGATGTCCCTTTGCTATCTTTAGGCTTTGGTTGTTTTCAATTGCTTTCCTCACTAGTTCACAGTTGAATTTTCTTACGTCTTCAGTGATACTTTTTCTTACTGTCTTGCATATCTCTATAAATTCCACTTTGGAAGTCACATCTTCTTTAGTTGTCCTCATCTCTCTTCTTTTTTGCATCAACATTTTGGTTTTTCCTGATAATTTGTTCACATGCAACTTGTTCTTAGACCCAGCTAATTTTGTTGCTGTTTCCATAAGAGCTTTGGTTACTTTTCTGTTAACTTCAGAAATATCCACTTCTTCCGATGTTAGGCCTTCTAAAGCAGAGAATCTGTTCTTCAGTTCCAACTTGAAGGTATTATGGTGCTTTTTAAGGTTGGTTATGTCAATAGATTTTGTTTGTCTTATGAGCTTGCCACAGTGTTGAGGTGCATCTTACATCTCACCAATCTATGGTCACTACCTGTGTTGAACTTGTTTAGCACACTGCAGTCTTCTATGACGAATTTTTTGTTACACATAATAAAATCAATTTCACTTGTCATCCCATTTGGATGTCTCCATGTCCATTTCCTGTGTGGCTTTTTCTTGAAAAAGGAGTCGAGACGAAAACCCTTCTGCCTCTGCAAACTCAACCAGAGTATTTCCACGCTGGTTTCTGTTGCCATGACCGAATTTACCTACTGAAGTTTCATTCTGTTGCCGTTGCCCTATTTTTGCATTGAAATCTCCCATAATTATCTTCAAGTGCTGCTTACCTTTATTATTTAGATGACGAATTTCCTCATAAAATTCTTCAATTTCTTCTTCAGGATGACTTGTGGTGGGTGCATAAGTTTGAATAATCTGAGCCTGGTATCTTTTCGAGAGTTGGATAACGAGTCGTGCAGCTCTGTCAGAGGAACTTTCAACTTCTACAACTTTATCCTTCAGTTTCTTGTTTATTATAAATCCAACACCACTAGTTCTGCCAGTATCTGTCCCACGATAGTAGAAGAGATGTCCACTTTTCAGTTCAATGAGATCTTCTCCTTTTCTCCTTACCTCACTTAGCCCGACGATATCCCACTTGATCCTTTGTAGTTCCTCTTCCAATTCAAGAAGCCTTGAATCAGAAGATAGCAAGCGTCCATTATACGTAGCCAAGGTCAGCATCAGATGGCAGCCTAGTCCGGTCCTCCGGGGATTCTTAGCACCTTCTGCCTTCATGTCGCACTGGCCGCTGCCTTGGCCGGGTACATTCCAGCTGCCGGAGACTGAGGGCCAAGATTTAAAGTTGTGGGTACATTTTGGAGGGGTTTGGCCATAACTCACCACGCTGGCCAAGCGGGTTGGTGAGTGTGGGATAGCATTTCCTCAAATCCCGATGGTATAGTTATACCGCTATTGGCGGTCGTCAGAGCTCCTTTAGCGGGAACAGGGTACACCACGAGAAGGCGGGGTTGACATTTGTCAAGGAGAGGCTGTGATGTTACGCATCACCTGACCTTACATCCCATGATTCATATAAGAAGAAAAATAAAAAATACATATATCTATATATATGATTCATATATACATATATATTTTTTAAATTTTTCTTCTAAAAAGAGAAAAGTCATAGAGCGAGGGATAAATTCGCTGTTCTCGGTTTAGGAAGACTTGGGCGCATGAATTTACTAGCTGAAATGCAGGCTCACGAAATATCGTTTTGAAAGTAATAATAATTTATGCTACACTACAATTAAGCTTAGAAATCGAGGTGTTATTTCTGGCCAATTTCCTTAAAATGTATTGAACATTTAGCTCCTTAGTTCGGTGATGACTCCCCATCTTTCCCTTAAAATTCCTTTTCCCCTCTTTAAGTTTAGTTTAAGAGGCAATCACAAGACTATTATCGTACGAGTAAAACGGCATTGGAAAACGTTTTTTACGAGACACGGGAATATATTTCATCTGTGTTCGGACTGTCTGTAAGGGAACTAACTGTCAGTGGTGTTGAATCTGACTATACGTATCGACAGCAGATCTCACACCGCATGTAACATAAATGTCAATTAAAACAGTACCATAAACTAACCTTACGTAACATGTACTGTGGTCAGTGATCATCTTTACAAAAGTTCCAACTTTTCTTCCTAAACAAAAGGCTTTCCACTTTTAACTTCAGCCATTTCTTCCATATGAAAGTATCACAAAAGCCCTCGCAGAATTTAATTTCGTCTTGAAAGCTATAATAGTTTTTGAGTTATGGCGACAACACCCCACACCCCCATCCTCGGGACGTCGCCAAGGAAATGCGAGGGTGGCTGAAATTTGCCTTGCCCACCCTGCCACTCACCCAGTTCAAAATGAGCCATTTTTCAGTATATTTAACTTTAAAATATAATTCGTACTTTGCCAAGTAATAAGTTTTGTGTTTTATTTCATGTAGCCCTACGTGCACTATCTACCAACAAGTAATTGGACACCCCTGCAATCGACGATATCTGCGGTCCTGATACACGTCACGGCCGCCCCCGTTAAATATCGTGTGGGAAACAACAACGCAACCAGTCGCATGCAAGATGCCACGCAGTTCGGAGCTCTCTGATTTCGAGAAAGGTGTAATCTTCTGGTATCACAGAAATGGCCGATCCATAAGTGGCATATCCAGCAAGTTGAAGTACCCAAAATCGACAGTGGCCTACGTGATTGGTAAGTGGAAGATGAGAGGTGACTGTCGGAATGTGCCCGACAGTCACCTCTCATCTTCCACTTGCCAATCAGACCGACGGGTGCTGGCCAGAGAAATTCGGAAGAACCGCACCAAATCGATGGGCCACATCCGCGAGGAGTTTCAACAGGCATCCGGGAGTGTTCTTTCGATGGATACCATCCGTAAGGAAGCCCATCTGCTCGGTTATCATGTACGTGCTGCCGCCCACAAGCCTTTGATCACAAAGTCCAATAGCGCTGCTCGGCTTACGTGGTGCAAAGAACGTCGACAGTGGACCGTTGAACGGTGGAAACAGGTTCTCTGGAGCGACGGATCAAGGTTCACCCTCTACCGTTCGGATGGTAGGGTCTGGGTTTGGCGTCTGCCTGGAGAACGCCTCCTGCCGGAATGTGTTGTGCGAACTGTGAAGTTCGGCGGCGGTGGAATTATGCTATGGGGGTGTTTCTCCTGGTATGGCACGGGACCCTTGGTCGCAATTCCTGGTAGACTGAACGCCGAGACCTACTGCACCATTTTGGATGACGATGCGCTTCCTACGTTGTGGCAGTTTTACGGGGTGGACCCACGTTACTTTCAGGATGACAATGCCACCTGTCATGTTGCGAGGTCCAACCTGGCTTGGTATGGTGACAATGGGGTTAATCGAATGGACTGGCCTGGGCAGAGCCCGGACCATAACCCTATCGAGCACCTCTGGGACGAGTTGAAGCGTCGACTTAAGGGGTGCCCCCACCGTCCGAAATCGGTGAAGGAACTGACCTGTTTTCTCCAAGCAGAGTGGAAGAAAATACCGCTAGCCGTCGTACAACGCCTGGTTTTGAGTATGCCCCAGAGGGTCGCAGCTGTAATCGCCGCTCGTGGAGGCTCCACCAACTATTGAAGGTGAATAAACTTCGTTTTCCTTTGCTATCACAGGTGTCCAATTACTTGTTGGTAGATAGTGTATTTCCCTCTTGGAAATCCGTTGTTTACGTTGCCAAAAAAGTTATCAAAAAAGCACCCGCATGGCCATCAAAATTCAATTGTTCTCCACTCTTCCAATTCCTTAGTTTAATCGCCTTTTCCATGTTTGCATGGCCAGGGGACTAATGAGGAGGGTGGATAGGAATTCACTGAGGGGGTCACTACTAATTGCTCTGTTTGTTTTCTCTACAAAATCAGGGATTTCGACCCGGAAAGTGGAGTCTAAAGCTACACTAGCGCTCTTAAGACTTCTCCGGGGTAGTGAAAGTGCAGAAAAAGGCTGACGATTGCTTTCTAGGAGAGGAGTCGTGCAAGGCAAAGTCGCTAGCTTGAAGGAAGGGAGTTAAGGAGGGGGAGGTATTGTGTCTGCGTAGGACGACGTTAAAATTTGATTTAGGTAAACAAAAATATTTTCCTTTAAATTGTTCAAATACTGTACTATTTTCGTAAGCAAAAATGCAAAATTTTGAAAAGCAGTTCAAGACAATGCATTCAGAGCAACCAAAAAGTTGAAGGTGACATTCTACCAACACTTCTATCTTACACCAGGGGCTTAACTAATCAGATCCGTGAATGTATGTGTGTCCAGGTGGAGGGGGTGCGAATTGCACGAATTTCTTTATAGCCGGTAGAGAAAGGCAGTTAAGCCCCACCGGTGGCGCACTGGTCTAAGCGCTGGGTTATGACTATTCGTCCGAGAAGGTTCCGGGTTCGAATCCCGGTGAGGCATGGATGTTGTGTTTGTCGTACGGCACGAGCTCTCTCTCTTCCCTGGAACCAGTGACCTTAAATTAAGGAGGACCATTGAGTTGCTAACGGTGGTCGTTAGAAATCCAATTCAAAAAAAAAAAAAAAAAAAGTTAGGGGGGCCCAAAAACCGATGCTGTACACAGGGTCCCGGTAACTCTAAATCCGCCACTGGGGAGCGTTACATAAGGAATTAAGTAAACAGCGACATAAGTACATTTCCTTAACTTGAATTTTTTACATCACCATTTTGTTTCACTTAAAAATTCACTGGGTATGTGTGTGCTGCAATAGAGTAACCTACTTGAAGCACTAACGCGCATACAATGATTTAACTTTGCAAGTGATACCTACAAAACTAACTTATAGCCCCTATTTCTGCTAAACACGAGCCACCTCTGTCAGATCGTTATAAAGAAAAACAACGGTTCTGATGGAAAGGATTTTTTTTTTTTTTTTTTTTTTTTGTAAATTCTTAAAACAAGTTGCCCTTACCAGCATAACCAGCTAAGGAATCTGCCGTGGGATAGCCGGAGTCCACGTGCTGGTGTCCCTCGTGGGCAGCCAAGTGCTCAACTTTTACTAGAGAAAAAAAAAAAAAAAGACAGAAAAAAGAAGAAGAAGAAAGAGAAATTAAAAACATTTACCTATGGTATAAGCCTAAAGAAATACATTTGGTATCATATAACACCAATTCAACGATGAATTTTCTACCTAACAGAATGAACTTTTTCTAAAAAAAGGTTTATCAAGCTCGCAATAATTTCGGAACTTTAAGGCAAGTGCATTAAAAAAAGGAAAAACCGAACCAAAAACTCATTAGTTTCCACATAGACTGGCCTTCTAATATGGGATATTTTACAAAGATTTAGATGAATATCGAAACACGACGTTGAAATAATTGGGAGGGTATGCGCCACATTAACAAAAACAGCACAATTTTTGAAAGTAGTAGTTCTTTATTACACCCAATTTTGTCCGTCTGTCTCCAGACACAATATCCCCACACCTGCAGTAGGATACACGAAGAATTCTTTTTGCATCTGATAGATCCATAAAGATGAAGATTAGTCTCTTTTGAAATTTTCTAAGGCATAAGTTTCGCAAAATAAAAAAAAAATTGTTTTTAATCTTTTTCATAACATCCACACTTGTAAACGGAAAACGTCTTTCCTGCATTCGACAGCCGAAGCTATGTGAAAACTTTCCTTCCATTTTTTGAGCTAACAATAAGGCAGTGCAAATGTAAATTTCTGTTGGCTCATGTATACATAAATCTGCATTTTACAATACATCCCCGCTTCCGCACACAACTAATAGAAAGTTTCTTTTGCAAGTGACAACCGTAGTAACAAGAAACTATATTTCATGGACTTCTGAATCTCAATTAATATAATATATTCCCGCCAGGTGGAGCTTCGATTATAGTTCAGAGATACCTCCGTTTATAACTTACGGATTATTTTCTTTTACATCGCCTATGATCAATATAACGTAACTGTTTGATATCTCAGATGCACTGATGTACTTCGCGACTACTTATAACCTTTATAGAGTTGCTTATGGTGGTCGTTTAAATACGGGTTAAAATAAACACTCGCGCTTCGAAATGAATATGCGCTTCTAAGAATCAGATTGAAAAAACTATTTTTTCATACACTCACGAGCACATCATTATGACCAGTGGAGTGCGGAAAGAATATAGCAGTGACGTCACCGGCCTACGCGAAATATACACTGCCTGACAGAGAAAATGCCACACCATGAAGACCTGAACGCAGCGCCATGCGAATTGCAGGGTGGGTGCACACGTACAAGTTATGCAAATGATTGCATTTCCAGGTCAATCGCAAGAACGGCGCGCGGGATATAATCGGACAACCAGCCCGTGAGGCCATCAGTCGAGACGTCGTCACGGCCACGAGAAGTGAGTGGTTCTGCTGCAACCGTGTCTGGAGAACGAACAAGTGGTGCCAATGCCGTTAAAACGCCGTCCTACGCGATTTCTCGTCAAACGGATGAGTTCACGGGAGGTGTCATCGTAGGCCTTCGTACCGCCGGATGATCCTTGCGTCGTATTGCGGAAGAAACGGAACGTGATGCCACAATCGTCGGTCGCATTTGGAGACAGTGGTCCTAGGAAGGATCTGTACAACGTCGTAGGGGAACCGGAGCACGGAGACGGACGTCCTAGCGCACCGATCGTTGCTTCCGATGTCATGCTGTAGCGGACCCACAGGCCACAACGGGAGACATTTTGCGGAGTTTACGAGGAGGCTTGGATGCTCCGATATCAACGTGGACAGTGTCTCGCCGATTGGCTGCGTCTGGTTTGCCGTCCAGCCGCCCGTTGCGAAGGCTACCTTAGCAGCGAGCCATCGTCGTCACCGCTTGCAGTGGTATCGCTCTAGAGCTGCGTGGGGTGCCGAATGGAACAGTGTGGTGTTCATCGACGAATCGCGATTCTGTTTCACCACGGATGATCGCCGTGTGAGAGTCTGGAGGCGACGTGGCCAACGGGCGGATTCCTCCGCCATTGTAGGGTGCCACACGGCCGGGTAACGTGGAATCATGGTATGGGGTGCTATCAACGCCAACAGCCGTTCACTGCTGGTGCGCATTACGGGCAAATTGATGGCACGCAGCTATGTTGACGAGGTGCTGCGGCCCGTGGCACTACCGTATCTCCAAGGCATCCCAAACGCCGGGTTTCAACAGGACAACTGAATGCTTCCGTGGCCAGCACGATTCCCCGACCTCTCGCCCATGGAGCATCTGTGGGACACGATTGGACGTCAGTTGAGTACCCTCTCACCCCCGGAAAATGAAGATGAACTGTGGACTCGGATCAACACCACATGATTCATGATACCCCAGGACTCTATTCGGACTCTCACTGCCTCGATGCCAGGTCAGATTCGGCGCTGTATCGCCCAAAATGGGGGCCACACTCCTTTTTCATCATCCTGTATATTCGGCCACTGGAGCCTAGTCTTATGTGACAATTAAATGCTTTGTTCAGGACTTACTTGGCTATCTGTGGGTGCAGTTTGGTCTGTTTTCCAGCATTTCTTCATGGTGCGTTCGCCTTACGCTACGGTAGCCACCAATCCACGGCGCTATGTGTGTTTTTTCTGTGAGCATCTGACTTCACAAATCTCATTGTCTCCACGTATTTGGAAGATTTCCACTATCACTTTCGCCCTCTGGATTTATTAGCTACAATTTAATAGCTTGTGCCGTTAAGCCCCGCCAGATGGAGACGTCTGAGTCTGAGCCCATCTCTACGGATTTCTGAAGTCAGATGCTGACAGATGAACACACATAGCGCCGTGGATTGTTGGCCACCGTAGTACATATAAGGGAAACGCACTCGGCTAGTTATCGAGAGATCTGGGATACGATCCCAGCGGTGACCGGATAACAATTTTTCGGTTGCTGTATATTAATTAAAGAAAAACGTGGAAACAGCGATGCCTTTGTCTATTCAGTATACAATCAGCGGTCAAATTTATGACAAAGTTACTCTAAATGTATGTGCCCTTGTTGACAGACCGTCATCGAGGGCTGTAGTAAGCATGAAAGCATTGTGACTGGACGTGAGTCACCTGGTTCGACGAGCTCCAACATGTCGAAGACGGCATGGTCCGTATTTAACGCGACGGGGGTGAGGGTGGGGAGGGGAGGGGAGTGAACAGCTGCAATCAGACTTCCCTATTGGACGGAAACAGGCCAGAGGCAATGGGAAGGAAAATTCGGTGCGACAATAAACAAAATTTCATGTGCTTTATGCTATCTACAATATCCGATCTCCCAGCAGAACTTTGAAATCACATCCTTCGACAGACGATTGAAATTTAACAGTTCATCAAAACTCAAGTATTCTCGGGAATCGCTCCTATTACAGGAATTTTTTCGCCTTATGGATATGGAAAAAGTGAGAACAGAGTTTTTTCGTTAATATACGATAAAATTGCGAAAAGGTTTCTGAAAATTCAGAATTTTTCGCTAACACGTCTTAAAAACGTTTGCTTTGTTGATTTACGAGAGGAATCACGGGAACTGGTTCGTGAAAAGTTTTTACAGAGTATACTTCTTCCCCATTGCTTTTCTATCAACATTCTTCCACTAGCACACCAGGATTCCTCTGCGCTGTTGCAATTGCGATCGGTATGCCATCGTTTCTATTCCAGGAGGCAGCAGATTTTCTCTGCGTCGTTAAATGTGGAATTTCATTTTTGTTTTCCCTACTTTGCTTGTTAAAAAAACATCACCTCAGCTTTTCTCTCCTTCGTTAAATCCGGGGACTTTATTAATTTTGTTCGTTAAAAACGATCAAATTAGCTTTGAATTAATCTTATACCAAGCAAAAGTTTCCGTTTTGCTCTTTAAATCCGAGATTTCGCTAAACACGGGCTTGTTACTGTATAAGCGACTTCTACTGCATTTTAAAGCAGATTTTCAGGAAATAAAAGAAAGGACGAAAAAGAGAATGCATGTATGCCTTCTAGAGAAGAGAAAATCTGCGCATAATTTAAAATGCCTAATTTATATATCTTTTATGAGAAAGATATCAACCGGATTTCTACGCAATCGGTAAAATATCCACAATAAAAATAGCGACTTTGGGCCACGAGCGGCTGAAATGTGTGCTACCAAAAAGTCATTGTGCACAGAGTATTCCTCATAACGGAAGATATCCAAGGCAAAGGGGATTTCTCAAAAAGGTTTCTTAGATACGAAGATACAGTTTTAAGTATAGTACAAATAGTTTTTAACACTTACACCCCTAGTAGCAAAATTGTAAGGAACAAAGATCGCCAAATATATGAAAAATATTCCTTGCCACAAACGCTATCAGTAGCAAAAAGATCTTTTTTTTTTTAAGTCGAACATGTAGAAGCAGAGATATCATCATTACAGATATTTACGTTAACAGCCCCTTGCGCGAAAATAATGCAATGATAAAAAAATAAAAAGTGCACAATAGTATTTTCCGCGGTGGGTGGCGTCGGACTGAAAACATTTTTTTTCAGTTAAAGTTTTAGAAGCAAAGATGCGATTGCAAACGTGTTAAAAACAAAACTATGTACTTACGCCACCTAGTGGCAAAGAATTTTGTAACAGAATGTTGTAAAAAAAACACAGAATATTCATTGTTTTCACCACTATTTAACGCAGAAGAAAAAATTTTAATCTGATTTTTAGAAGCAGAGGTTTCGTAAAATAAAAAAAAACAATACAATATACATTTACGCGCCCTAGCGGTGGCACCATACATTATTTTAAGTAGAAACTGTACGTAAAATGGCCTTCATGGTAAAAGGTATCGCGAGATTAAAGTAAATTTTTGAATCGATTTTTTGATTGTATACATTGAAATATATTTTTTTAATACATGCATCGAAAAAAGACTAAGATGTATGAATCGTGGTTATTATAGGTCAGGCTCTCGTCTGCAATTTTTTTTTTTTCAAATCGGACTAATAGTTACAGAGGTATTTATGATGTCCATGGGCGGGCAGACATAGTGATACCATAAGAACGCAACTTTTCCTCAAAAGACGGGCTAAAAAAGAACTTGCCGTCCCGGTGGCGCAGTGGTCTAAGCGATGGCTTCTGATCATTCATCCATCCCTCACGGGTCCTTGTTCGAATCCCGTGAGGCATGGATGTTGTGTTCGTCTTACGGCACTGGCTCTCTCCCATCCCTGGAACCAGTGGCTTTAAATTAGGGACGGACGACTGTTTATAACCCATGGAGTTGCTCATGGCAGTAGTTAATCCTCCAATAAGACAAAAATTTGAAATTAGCGTAATAGATTTCAGACTTTGTCAAATAAGACCTATGATTAACAATCATGTCTTACTTGTATGATTAGTCCTCAAAACCTGCGTTCGCCTACCAGCAGCTCTTCGCTGAGCACCGCTCCCTCAATTCTGACTACACTACCATTTTCACTGATGGCTCTAAGATGGCTGGGGTTCGTTGGATCCGCGGCTGTCTGTGTTGATGATGTCTCTGTAGCGCGGATCCCAGCTGAGGCCTTATTCTCTAACCCTGGCTGAGGCCACGGTGTTTTCGGCGGAGATGCATGCTGTGTATCTCGCCCTTCTACATGTTCAGTCGAGCACTCCTCATCGAGCTATAATATATATATGGATTCTTTGAGTGTACTGCAGGCCCTCTCTTCTGCCGACATCTCCGACCAACCTATTCTTTTTGGCGTGAGGCTGTTACTGCGTACCTTACTGCAGGCCGGCTTCCAGATACAATTTCGCTGGATTCCCTGCCATGCTGGAATCTCAGGTAACGAGTGTTCTGATGCGGCTGCTAGATCTGCTTCCTCTTTGGTCGTCACGCCCCTGCCACTGTTTCACCGGGATTTGCGTTTTCTGATCCGTCATTATATCAAGCGAACGTGGCAGGGTCATTGGGACCAACAGGTGGACAATAAACTGCATCTTATCAAACCAGTTCTTGGTGTCTGGAGTTCCTCATGTCGCCAAAACCGTAGGTAGGAAGTTGTATTCGCACGTCTCCGCATTGGGCATTGTCTTTTCACTCACCCCTATTTGCTGTGTGGTGACCAATTGGTGGTGACACTGCCCCTATGTGTGGGACATGTGATGTACCTTTAACTGTTGTTCATATTTTGTGTTCGCAACGCTGTTTCATTGATCAACGCTCTCGTCATTTTCTTTTACCAATTCTACCAGACGGCTCAGTGACCCTCAGTCGTCTTTTAAACGATCAGTGTGACATGTCTTCTGTTGTATTATTTCTTCGCGTTACTGGTGTTTTTCGTTTTGTGAAGCTTGTTTCTGTTTTATCGGTCTTTTACACCTTATATATCATGTTTTACCACATCATTTTACATCTTTTTAACTGTCCTGATTTTATCTCGTAAGTTGTTATCATTTTATATTGTTTTTGTTACGTTAATCATGTGATTCTAAGTACCGATGTTGTTGTTTTATAGTGCGTTGTTTTATTGGCCTTTTCCACCGGATGTTCTGTTTCATATTGTTATCTTTTAACGTTGTTTGTAACTTATAAAACATTCGTTTTGGTGCTCTTTGGCACTTCGAGGCCCTTGCGCCACTAAACTCCAACCAACCATGTCCTACTTGAACTATGATTATTAACTATACAGCAGCATCGCCCGTGCTTTTAAAGCTTCTCATAAAAATTATTCTGCATGAAGTGAATAACAATGATGTTAGCTCATATGGGTATGTTTTAGAGATGATTTCGGAGCACGAAAAAAACTCGGTTTTGCGGGAGCGGACGACACACTTTTAAAAACTCGATTAAAAGAACTTTATACTTTAAATGCCTTTATCAATTGATTTACCTATAGAATTATACATTCACAAATCTATAACATTAAATATTCTAATTATAAAGAAGTGCTAGAAATAACTGAAATATTAAATATCACTGAAAGAAACGTACACATGTCAGGTACCATCCTTGTAATTGAAGAACACACGTGTTCAAATATCAGAAGTCATAATCTGTGTATATCAAAATTACTGTCAAAAAATTAGACGGCCTAGTAGACCAAAATTCATGCTACACTCAAGAGGACGTTCGTGGTCTAATCAAATGTTTTCATTAGCAATTAAACGTCACGTGCTCTTTTTTTATTCAGTATATCACAACTGTGGACATTATATTTACAAGCATACTTTTATTTTCAGTGTCTAATTATTGCATCTAAAACAAATACACCCATGAGCCCTTCCATTATGACCACCCCAGCCTAGAGAAATAAGCGCGCCTACAGACCAAACGGTGGCGCAAGTGAAGTTCACAGAGCAGTATATATACAACCCGAGGACCGGCTTTCAGTTAGTAGAGTGTTCGAAGTCAGAATGGGAAAGGCTGACGAGTTATCGGAGTTTGATAATGGACAAATTGTGATGGCACGGTACCTCAGAACTACGATGTCGGAAACGGCGCGGCTTGTGAGTTGTTCACGTGCCGCTGTAGTGAGTACGTATCAAAAGTGGTGCACAGGTGGCCAAACGACGAACCGTCGACCAGCCGTGTGTCGTCCGCAGCTCATTTATGCCAAAGGGGGAGCGGAGACTGTCGCGCATTGTTCACAGCAACCGCAGGGCCACAGTGCGACAAATCACCCACTGCTACAACAGCGGTGATCAAGGCAATGTGTCACAGCACACAGTTCATTGCAGACCTCTGCGCATGTCCTTGCGTAGCCGAAGACTCTGCCGGGTACCCATGCTCACTGCACGTCACAACGCATGAAATAGGCCCAAGATCATCGAGATTGGACCTTGGATGATTGGCAAAAAGTGGCCTGGTCTGACGAATCAAGATTCCTGGTGCATCACGTAGACGGCCAAGCGCAGATACGCCGATTACCAACGGAGGCCATGGCACCTGGATGCACTGTTGGGCGGAAACAGGCCAGCGGCGTCGGTGTTATGCTGTCGGCGATGTTTTCTTGGAACACTTTAGGCCCCATTATCCCAACAGCACAATTACTGACAGTTATCAACTATTTGAACATCGTTGCGGACAAAGTTCACCCATTCATGGCAGCTGTGTTCCCTACTGGTGATGGCTATTACCAACAGGATAATGCGCCATGCCACACTGCCAGAATCGTCCAGGAATGGTTCGAGGAACGTGCTGGTGACTTTCTGTTAATGCCCTGTGCTCCAAATTCACCTGACATGAACCCAATCTAACATTTGTGGTTTGACTTGGAAAAATGGGTTCGCACTAAATCCCCACCACCCTGAAATGTACGGGAACTGGAGTACCTGCTGTTGACATTATGACACCAGATACCACAGGATACCTACCGCCACCTCATCCAATCTATGCCTCGCCGAGTGGCCGGTGTTTTGCGGGCTAAAGGAGGTCCTACTGCTTATTAGGTAGTAGGTAGTCATAATGTAAAGGCTCATCAGTGTATTGCGTCAATAAATATCATAAAGCATACACAAATATTTTATTTACGAGAAATTTATTCTATGCTCATACTGCAAAGTGAGTTAAAATTATTAAAAGTTTAATAGAATTTCATCACACTTCAGAGAAACCAGTTGAAGAACATTATATTTCACAAGAGTATTTTATTATTTCACAGAACATTTCATTTTAAGAGAAACTGAGTTGATTTCAAATACTTCGGAAATAAAAACTTGACAAAAACTTCAGTTGCAGACCATGTAACGTTTAAGTGTTTTGAAGACTTATTATTTTCTTCGCCAAATTACTTGTTAAGCAAATATTTTATGTCTAATAACTTACAAAAAGGCCATGGTTCCATGAATAAGAACAACTTACGTGAAAACCCAATGGTTTATGTTCTCCAAATGTAGAAGCCACATAATTGTGGAACATGATATAACATCCATAGTACCAGTACCAATCGCGTACGCTTTACGCTTTCGTAGTATACCGCTGATAACAGCAATCAATAAATCCTGTAACGACTATAAATCAACACGCTACAATCTATACACTCTCGATACACGTTTTCCTTGCGAAGACATTTTATTTACACTTTGACTCACCGTCAGCTTTGTCATAACGTATATGGAAATTCAGGGAAGTGATGAGCCGTTCAGAAGGGAAATCTAACTGAGAAGTAACAAAATTTACGTAAGAATATAAGCTCAAAAGTAAGGTTACATTATAAATATAGGTCACAACCGTACAGCTATTTATGGGACAACTCGCTACTCGTCTTTCTATTTGCGGAACATAGGAAACATAACTCTTTTTCACTGGGACATAACTTCTAATGACGAAGTTTGAACTTTCTCTCTTCAAAATAGGGACTTGAATTTACAATCACTTTCGGTATTCATAATGTTGCTCATCTGCTTATGTTCTACAAGTTCATTATTTTCAACTTTAGAAAAATCACACTCGGAACGAGACTTCATCTTGCTGTGATGTAACTTAATACGAAGAATGGAAAAGAGGCTTCTTTCTCCCAGAGTTTCGCTGTTGCTATTTTTTTATTACCTATAAAAATTTACGCTGAAAAGACTAAAATACGTCACGCTTTCAGAGAAAAATAAGGGGGTTATTCTTTGGTGATAATTTATTCAGTTTCCGAACACTACGTTTAAGTAAAAAATTTAAAATGTATAGGCGCTTCTTACTCAGGGTTTAACGAACTATGACTAGGGCAAACTGATAGAAAAAATGCCACTTGCGAATGAATCTCTCTTTGAATTTTTTTTCATTCCTTCCGGAAGGATGAAGCTTCACACAAAACTGTGGTAACAGTTGTCTCAGAATGAAGAAATATGACACAAATTTAACAAGCTATTAATATAGAACAACTAACGTCAGCCACAGTTAACACAAAGGTAAAAACGCCCAACACTAACATAGCTATACGATTTAGCTGAAACATAATAATTCATTGGGCGACGGTAGATCATTTGACCACACTCTTTAACAGCAGCAAGATCATTTATGTAGTACTACTTTTACTGATTTGCAGGGACGTCGTTAAACTTCTAAATCAGGGTGGGCGAAGTATTATTTTCAGTAGGGCAAGTTTGATAACTGTATTTACGAAACACCGAAGAAAAAAATACAGAATTTGTAAAGCTTTTTACTACAGGCTGCAAAGGTGTTCGTGCACCCCCCCCCCCTCCGATACTCATTAATTTTGGAACTGCCTTGAAGTTTTTACATTTTTTGGAATTCAAAAGAATCCATTGTTCAAAGCCATTTTTTGCTAACGTTTCATCAATATTTTTAATAAAATTAGTAAAAACTAGAGTTACATACCCGTATAATGAACATGACACACTGCCAGCAGCACCAGTAACACGCCCAGATTAAAGGAAAATTTCATGCCTAGGAGAAAGTTTTTTTTTGTTGTTGTTGTTGTTTTTTCGGCAGCTGGCTTGAAGGAAGCGAGTGTTTTTGTGGATTAGGGTTGAAGGGAAATAAGGACACGCAGACGATACCTTTCCCCTCTTTAACTCCTTTCCTTCAAGCCAGCTGCTTTGTCTTGCACTCATCTGTTCCAAAGTAGTCGTCAGCCATGTTGCTTTAAGAGTGCTGGTATAGCTTTAGACTCCACATTCCGTGTTGGAATCCCCTACTTAGTATCCCGAACAAACAGCAGAGCAATTACTAATAACTAACTAACAACCGCAGAGCGATTACTAATGACCTTGGTGAATTCCTATTCACCCTCTTCATTCGCCCTGATCACACTAACTTGGAAAAAAGGATTTGCAAGAGTGGATAACAGTTGAATTTGTTCATGGCCCTGCGGATGCTATTTGGGTTGGATAACCTTCCTACAGAGAAGGAAAAACGCACTATCAGGACAAACAAACGTAGGTCTATACGTAACGGTGACCATATTTCCTGACTTCGAATTCGGGGCAGATGAATGGGTCATGTCAGGTGGTTGAAAATACCCCCTTCCCCCTGTCCTGTTGTGGTAAGGGTTGAAATACAGCACACTTGACTTTAGTTACTATATGTATTTACCTTTAAAATGAACAAAAAATATAATAATCATTGGTAGTTTGAATCAAAATGATTACTTACAAAAAAAATTAGTTTCACTAAAGTTGGTAGAAAGTACTCGTTCCATTTTATTTTATGTTTGACGTTGAAGTGGTTGATGACGTCGACGGTGTGTACCGATCTGTACTTCTCTGAGGAAGACAACTTCTTTATGAGCACTTTTTGTCCTTTTTTATTTTTTTCATTCATTTCTGTACAAGAATCCGATTGATTCCGTCGGATGATCAACAAGGCTTTTTAACATATTCAGTTGTCATTGACGATTTCTCGGATCCCCAGAAATTATTAATTATTGAAAATGCCCTTT
Source organism: Macrothele yani (assembly GCA_039090855.1). NCBI lineage: Eukaryota > Metazoa > Arthropoda > Arachnida > Araneae > Macrothelidae > Macrothele > Macrothele yani. The sequence continues at coordinate 154,391,640 of CM076996.1, forward strand.
ATTATCGTATATACCTTTTCGTCCGTCTTAATAAAGCCACTCGAACGGGTTTCATTTGATCACGCCTTATATGTGAATAATTAAATCAGGATGAAATTCGGGTTTTTTCATTATTTTTCGGGACACCGGGGCAGACCTCTGAATTCGAGACGTATGATATATGGTTACCATATCTATATGACGAAAGACACGGAAGACATTACTTCTTGGCAAAGTTCAGATTATATTTTAAAGTTAGGAAAAATCAAAATATGGCACATCTTGAACTGAGTGGGCGTCAGGGTGGGCTAGCACTCCTTTGGCGACGTCCCCGCTGATTTGACTGACTGCCGCAAGTGAATCCCTAAAGAAATAAATTCTCGGGAGTTCCGACGTGACGTTCAGTTCAGAAAGCATAGCGAGAGAAAACCAAAAAACTTAATAAGTGACAGTAAATAAAAACAGAAAGTCAAATAAGTAACAAACCGTCACCACCAACTTCTGGATGATAGTTTTTCACTTTTTTTTTTTTTTTTTATACTACATTTGCGGTGCGGTCAGAGTTGGTATTAGACAATAAGGTATCGGACGAAACAAATGTACCACCTGGGTATTAGAAGAAACGAGCAAACCAATCGGGATTGAACGAACTCTAGGTTTGGACAAATTGGCACTAAAGGAATAAGAATTGGACCAATCCTTATCGGATGGAACGGAAACGAACAAATCATCATCCTACGAACTGTCGGGGACCAGTTCATAAGACCATCAGAGAGTGGTTTATTGACAGAAGTTGGATCAGAGATCAAAATTTCTCGAACGAATCATTGCTCATACGTGGTGATATCAACAGCATATGGCTGCCATACAGATTAAAAAGGAAAAAACACGAAAGATGACACCGATTCTTGGTCTTTTGAATACTTTCACAGAAAGCGATTTTTTAATGCCCACTTTCAGAAGCAGAGATCAAAGAAAAAGAAACTAAATTTAGCGAAAACTGCGTATTGTTTGAAATACACATGTAGAAGCGTAATTAAGGATGGGCAGGCGAGGCTCAAAGGGGGAGCCCAGCACGTTATTATAGGTAGGTTTTCCTAATAGTTTGCTTCTTCAGTTTATATGTGATCGAAGCGTAACGAGTTGGTTCAACGGCGTTGCAAGCAAACAAACATGGTATGTTTTTTTTTGTTTTTCTTTCCCCCAACTGTTTCAGTCTTTCACTTGCATCTGTTCTGATCAACTCAGAATGTTTTCCTTAAATATGAACAATAATTTTTTGTTACCTATTCTTAGAAGCGGGATGTTAGAAACACTACTTGCAAACTTTACGGAACGGATTGCACCTCTAACCAGAACTATTTGTTTTCACCCATCAGGTGAAACAAGTGACAACATCAAATATCTATATAGGTCAATTTTTTCGTTGACACCCTTCTCTATAAATCGTACTTCATTATGTATCACATATAAACTAAGTATTACGGTACTGTACTAGTGAAATCTTTCTTTCGGCAACAAAGAGGCACACATATTTAGAGTATTTTAAACAAAAAAATAAATTAATTGAAACCAATTTTACATCGCGAATAAACAAACTTCTTGATTAAAAGAAAAATGCAGGACAACAAAGAAATGAAAAATAGCTCAAAACTTAGAGGGAAAATCTTTAAAATGTACAATGGCCATACACTTTACTTACCTAAGGCTTCGTTAGTGCACATTCCCCATGCTGACGTGGAATTATAGGACGGCGAATCATTCGGGCTTGCCATAGAACCTAAGACACCTAAACAAAAGGGAAATTTTGTTTTAGCAACAGAAAATATTCATTTGCGGGTAAAAATGAAACAAACGTGTTTGACATGCAATGACAAATTGTACAATAACTTACTAAATGAAAGGATACGTAGGATTTTGAATAAATTCGCAGGAATGGTTTTACGATTCATTAACCACTCACATGCTGTTTGGTAAACAACGGCAGAAAAAAAAAAATAATAATAAAGAACGAGGAAACTGCGAATTTTTTTCAATAATTGAAATACACTTCATTCGTCATTCTATATGAAAAGTTATTGTAAAATAACTCTAGTAATTTCTCACAAATACACTCACGCATACATATCATTAAGCTGTTCCCTGAGATACAGAGGCAGCTCCTCAAAAAAAAGAAAAACAAAACTCATCTTCCAGATTAAAGTTAAAAACTAATGGCGCCAGATTTTACTTATTGTTGATGCATGAAATGTCTCCATTTACAGCGATCTCGGCACACAACTCGAGCTTCACTGACATTCATCACACGTCTTACATAAGACTTTTGTACTTCATACTGATTATCGTTTTCTGATGCGGACATTCCTGAATCTGGTCATCCCATAATTTCCTTGGCCTTCCTCTACCTTTCTTTTCCGCCACTTAGGTTCAATAAATTCTCTTAGTAAGCATCTCACCACTCATTCTTTCAACATGGCCAAAGCACCGCCAAATACTTGTCACCACTTTACTAAAAAACCTTTCTGCTTCACATTACACATCTCCAACAGATCTTTGTTCCTCACATGATCAGAACGTGTTCTGCCACCACCCCACCCACCCCTCCCACGTAAGTAACATATCTCTTCAGCACACAAACAATTCCTGTGTTTCTTCTGAAGTACATCGTAAAGAAATTTCTGAAATTCACCGACAACTTCCCGCCATTTCTCTGATACAAGTTTTTCCGTGAAATGGCGGAAAGAAACCTGAATTTCACGGATTTTTCGTACTACGGAAAAACTCTGAATTCTCAGAAACCTTTCCGCGTTTCTTTCTTATATTCACGGTAAATTACCGTTTTAGAGATGTGTTAACGAAAAATTCTGAATTTTCAGAAACCTTTCCAAAATTCCTTCCTTATATTAACGGAAAGTTTCTGTTCTCACTTTTTCCGTATCCGTATGACGAGAAATTTCCGATTATAGGAGCGCTTCGTGGGAATACTTGAGGTTTGATTAACTTTAAAATTTCAATCGTCTGTCGAATTTTGAAGTTCCGAGCGAGATCGGATATTATGGATAGCATATGGCATGGATTTTGTTTTTTGTGGCACAGGATATTTCTTCTCTTTTCCCCTATTTGCTGCACTAGGTACTTATTATTTTATTATATGTTGTGTTACTGTAAGAAACCGGGTACTTATTGTACAGATGATTATACGATGTCTGTGTATCAGTCTCTGGACAACTTAACAAAAGCTATTATAGCTATCAAGAGTAAATTCCATACTTGGTTTTGTGTGTGTGTGTGTGTGTGTGTGTGTGTGTGTGTGTGTGTGTGTGTGTGCGCGCGCGCGTGTGCGTGCGTGTGTGTATGTGTGAAATAATACTATAAAAAGTACATTTCACCTTTTTTAAAGATAACTGAAATTCATTGTGAGTTTAAAAAAATCATGTTGCAAAGCTATTTGTTGTTTTGAAAAATCACGATGAAAAATGCTTAATTTGTGAAAAGTCCTACAGAAAAAGAAATTACAAACCAATTCAGAAAAATAATAAGCTCCAACAGAAAATAAAATGACTAAATCACTCACATGAAAGCCAAAAAAAAAAAAAAATAAAAAAATAAAAAAAAATCATCGTCGCGGAATTTATTTTACGATGTACGTGAGTCGGATTGCCGAGCGTTTGTGGTTCAGTTGTTAAAGACGTACGTTACCTGTTCATCCAACTGTAACGACTGGGGTTCGATCCCGACGTCAGCGGAAGCATTATGTGGGGGTAAATGGGTCGTCGATTTTGCGGAATTTCAGTTTAAATACGAAAAAAAAACTTAAATCGACTTTTCTGAAATAAACGGAATTTCTGTCTACGGAAAATCTGTGAAAATACGGAAGTTAAAATAAACGGGCACTTTTAGAAACGGAAATTTCTGACAAACACGGATACCTACCGGCAAATTTGCTGCACGTTATTTTCAGAAATTTTCCGTGAATTTTCACCACTTATTCTTTACAGTGTACCTAAGATCACAGCCATACATCAAAATAGGGACAATCACAGTACCATACATATTCATCGTTCAGCACCTTTTCAAGAACCATCAGTAATGAGAAATCCTCCTATATCAGCAATGACTTTCAAAGATAAATTCACCCGCCTACTAATTTCACGAACTAATCCGCTTTTTGTTCTGAATTATACAAGTTCATTCAGCTAGTCTAACTCTGCACCATTTAGACTCGTCTTGCATTCAGTACTAACAGTTCTTCACTCAAAATCCATAACTTTGGTTTTTCCCTTATTTATATTAAGTTTGAATTACATACAAGCTTCGTTCATCCAGGACAACATACTCTGCAACTCACTTTTGATCTCAGCCAACAGGACTGTGTCATTAGCTACAGCAATCTGCACAGATAGATACAGTATTACTAAGAGCACAGATACACACATCACCTGAAATTAAACTTATTCCACCCACAAGGAGTGAATAAACTCATTGAAAATCAGTATAAACAAAGATAATCAGATGTATAAAGCATAACTGATTTTCAGCTCAAGGCAACGACTTAATCAAGACGAATAGAGAAATACACTGACTGAAAAAAAAATCCCAACACCAAGAAGGGGTTGTGTTAGATAAACGACAGTTGGTAGGCGGTGAGAGTACATCTGTAAGATGACGTCTATGCAAATATCGCGCTCGGCGCATACGTGTGGCGCTAGTAGCGCCCCTCGGAACATGCAAAGCAGGTTTGCTGTAAATACGCGCTGTAACGTTCGTGAGCGTTAGTTATCGTTGAGATTCGACGTAGGGTGTTGATGTTAGTCAAGAATGCCTTTAAGAACACGAAGAAACCATTATCAACAGCTCACGGAGTTTGAACGAGGTCGTGTAATAGGGCTACGAGAAGGTGGATTTTCTTTCCGCAATATTGCAGAACGACTTGGCAGGAATGTAGCCACTCTGCATGATTGTTGGCAGCGGTGGTCAAGGGAAGGTACTGCCTCAAGAAGACCGGGTTCCGGCCGGCCACGTGGCACTACTGAGAGGGAAGACCGACGTGTACGGCGTATGGCCGTGGCGCCTCGTACCGCGTCTGCGGCAGCAATTCGAGCTGCAGTTGCAACCACAGTGACACAACGAACTGTTACAAATCGGTTACTTGCAGGACAGCTGCGAGCCAGACGCCCTGTAGCGTGCATTCCACTTACTCCAAACCACTGCCGTTTGCGACGTCAGTGGTGTCAAGCTAGAGCTCATTGGAGGACGGAGTGGAGATCTGTTGCGTTTTCTGATGAAAGCGGCTCTGCCTGGGTGCCAGTGATGGCCGTATGCTGGTTAGAAGGAGGCTAGGTGAGCGCCTGCAACCAACCTGTCTGCGGCCGAGACACAGTGGACCTACACCTGGAGTTATGGTCCTATGACAGCAGGAGCACTCTCGTGGTTATCCCACACACCCTGACGGCACAGTTGTACGTCGGTCTGGTGATTCAACCTGTTGTGCTGCCATTCATGAACAGCATTCCAGGGGGTGTTTTCCAACAGGATAACGCTCGCCCGCATACCGCTGTTGTAACCCAACATGCCCTGTAGCGTGCAACAACAGAGTGTCGACATGTTGCCGTGGCCTGCTAGATCACCAGATCTCTCACCAATCGAGCACGTATGGGACATCATTGGACGACAATTCCAGCGTCACCCCCAACCAGCATTAACCGTCCCTGTATTGACCGATCAAGTGCAACAGGCATGGAACTCCATCCCACAAACTGACATCCAGCACCTGTAAGACACAATGCATGAACGTTTGCGTGCTTGCATTCAACATTCTGGCGGTTACACCGGTTATTAATGTACCAGCATTTCACATTTAAAATGGCTCTTCTCGCGCTTACATTACACTGTGATCTTGAAATCTTAATCGATTATATATGTTACCTATACAAATGTATTGCCGCCATTTCATTCCTCTACAACTATTTTTTCGTGGTGTTGGGATTTTTTTTTCCGTCAGTGTATTTAAAATCTATCACTTCGTCATGCAACCACCATGGTTTGTGATACAGTTGGAAGCACTTCCCTATTTAGAGCCGTGAAGATGTATGATAATGCTCTGAGGGATCTCACATCACGCCACAGACCCAGACTGCTGAGAAAAGACTTGCAAGCTATGTCCGATGATATCCTACACATGCCTGATGGATAGGAAATTTCCTTATAGGCCACGGAAGCATCTGGATGCCTTGTAGACACGGATTGGTGATTGTAACAGAATAATGGCGAGCGTTATTCTTCTTGAAGACCTTCGGGATATCCTCAAAAATGTTAGGGCAACTGGCCGTAAAATATACCCTGAATAAGGACACCCAGTGGGCAAGTGATATGATCAGCACGGGGAGATGAACTGTGGATTCAACTTCTACCCATGTCGTCTCAGGACGCAGATGTGACATTCATCAGAATCTAGCGTCGTCGCTGAACGCTTGGCTTCCCTCTTGCCAGACAGTTTTACTCTTACCCGAGTCCAGCCGTGCTTGCTGTCAAAAGCTAGTCGACGCACTGCAACTGCCACTTTCCTGACGATAGTCCGGGTCTTGATAGGAAAGCCCATGATCTCAACCACAATTCACTGAATAGTCATTGCACTTGCTCCAAGGTTCTCAACCGACTAACTACCGTCGATCCAATCGTACTGACGTGCGTATGCCAGCGCCTGGCACTCGGCGATTACTGTGGATACCGTTCAGTAGAAGATCTAGAAGCTCATCTTAGGGAAGGAGGGGAGGTTTCTTTGGTGTAAAAGAAACAAACAGATACTTTGTTGAGGGCGCGCGCACGCACACACACAATAAACAATTTACAGTGCTGCCCTGCTGCTTCCTGGCGTCGCAATGTTTTAAAAATTTCCATTAAAGAATTGTTCTAAATTTTTGAATCACAAAGTTTGATCCCTTCTATTCAGATGGGTTTATTTAACAGAAAAAATTCCAGCTTGGAAATGCGTTACTAATTTCTGTTTATGGCCCAATCGAGGCACGTACTTCGCTCTATCATTCACAGCATCTCACACACACTTCGAAGTTTACCCCACACGGTGACTTTCCCTGAGCCCAATTACTAATGATGCCAGATAATCAGTGGTCAGGATCGTACTGATAGCGCCCGCAACCCCCGCAGTGCGGGGGCGGCCTCATAGTTAAAAGGGGCCTCTAGCCTGCGCAAAAAGATTTTAAAAATTTTTTCGCGGAAACTTCGTATGAAACTGGTTAAAGAAATAGCCAAGAATTAAGGCAGCTTTGAAGTTTTAGGAAGAAAAGCATTTTCTTTTCTCAGTAAATACGTAACATCTTTAGAAATCATTTTCGGTGCTTTTGTTAAAAAAAAAATGGATGCCGGGAAAGCAACTACTCGAAAGAACTTGAGGCCCCTTGTAGTAGCCCTTGCTGTTACAAGGGGCCTCAAAGTTCACAGCCCTTGCAATAGTTTCTATGCAGGTATATTAACAAGAGAATGTGAAAAAAATATCAGTTCAGTGAGCGGACTTTTTATGCCAATGAGGATAAGGTAATATGTATTACAGTTGTTTGCACATAACTATACATCTTTCCGAATATAATGAACTAAAAGGTGTTCTTCGCGGGAACGAAAAATCAGAGACTTGTGTCATTTTTTTTTTTTATAACAGAATCAAAAGATTTTTTCTTACTATGTGCAAATCATTGTGGTAGTGTGTTAAGTAAGTTTTTTATATTCCGTAATAATTTAATATTTAAGTGGTTTTTAGTTTTTTGTGCTACAGTTTTTAATCTTTACTTAGTTATTTTCTTACTTATGTTGTGACATTTCGTATAAATCGGAAAAGTCATCAGACATTGTCACACAGCAGTTGCATGTTTTGTGCCTGCAATCGTGAGGCATTTCAAAACGCAGGCCTCAGTTCTCTAAAATAATAAATTTTGCATGATATGATTAACTTTAACGTAAGTATTTTGTAGTAATTTGTATCGGAAACCAGGGCTATCATTTTAATTATAACGTACACATTTGTATTTCACGCACTAAAGTGAAATAATTTTGATTTAAGAAAAAAACCTTGTAGGTTCCAAAGAATTTGATTTATTAAAACACCCGTAAAGCCTAGTTAATAATATGGAAGTTAAAAGTTTGAGAATTTAAAAGTTATAAGGGCCTCGAAAACATCGAGGGGGGGGGCTCGAGTATTTACGGGACGCCACTGTCAGTGGTGTAGTTTTAAGTGAAAAAGCACAGAAACTCGCGGTGTCTTTGCAGGTTCCAAAGAATTTGATTTATTAAAACACCCGCAAAAAGCCTAGTTAATAATATGGAAGTTAAAAGTTTGAGAATTTGAAAGCTATAAGGGCCTCGAAAACATCGGGGGGGGGGGGCTCGAGTATTTACGGAACGCCACTGTCAGTGGTGTAGTTTTAAGTGAAAAAGCACAGAAACTCGCGGTGTCTTTGCATCTTCAATACCTTTTCCTTGTTATCCTCCCCATTCCGCCTTTCCCATTTTTACTTTCTTATATTAATACACTGATGGCCACCCAAAATGCAATACCAAAAAGGACACGAGATAGCAAAGCTAGGTTTACTAGAGACGTAACAACAGATACAGAGATGAAACGATTGAGCTTACAGGCCCGTGCGACTTGCGGAACACCCAGGCATCAATAGTTCGTGTGGCCCCCATGGCTGGCAATAACGGGCGCTACATGCCGCGGCATCGAACGAAAGAGGCTTTTGGATGTGGTCTTGGGGTATGTCGGTCCAGGCTGCTTCCACACGTTGCCACAGTTCATCAGGCGTAGACGCGGGTGGTGCTTGCCGGGCCACTCGGTTGCCTATCAGCGACTAGTCGTGTTCGACATATTGGGAGAACAGGCGGGCCACGGCAGCAGTAACACCTGGTGGGTCGTGAAGAATTGTTGCACGATGCGTGCAACGTGCGGGCGCGCATTGTCCTGCTGAAACGTGGCCGCTGGCAGGTCCTGTAGGTAAGGGAGGACTACATGCTCCAAAACGTCGGAGATGAAGCAGTGGCTGTTGAGTGTACCGGCGATGCGTACCAGAGGGGTGCGGGTGTCATATCCAATTGCGCCCCAAACCATAACGCCAGGCGACGGACCGGTATGGCTGCATAATGCAGGCGTCATACAGTCTCTCGCCACGGTGCCACCACACGCGGATCCGACCATCGTGGGGTTGCAAGCACAAGCGGGATTCGTCGGAGAAGACAATGTCGTGCCATTCCGTAGTCCAGGTGTGGCGTTGAACGGCCCACTGCTGCCGCACTCGCCGGTGGTGTAACGTCAATGGTAATCGGAGCAATGGGCGCCGTGCGACAAGTCCCCGCTCCTGCAGACGACGTCAAACGGTACGTGCTGACACAGGCTGTTGCGCAACACACCCTAATTCCTGCGCCAACGTTCGTGACGTGGCGGTGCGAGCCGTCAATGCCCGCCGCATAACATGCCGGTCCTCTCGTTCGGTGGCGTGCCGCGGCTGCGGCAATCCCTCACGTCGGTCCGTCCGTCCCTCCTGCACCCACTGAATCCATACTCTTCTCACTGTGGCTGGATGTCATCCCACATGGGCGCTGATGTCTCGGATACGATAAACCGCTGTCGTGATAAGCCACTATTCGTCCTTTGTCGAACTCCGAAACGTGCTGGAATGATTGCCGTATTCTGCGACGAGGCATGAGGAAGCTTCCCACGCACAGGTCCGGCAGCACAACACACTTCCACTACTTACACCCCGCCTTCTGTGCACCCTTCTTATAGTGCTTCTCGGTGGCGTGCCGTACGCACATGATTTGCATATGCCCTGCAATGTTAATCGTTTGCATGTCTTCTCGCGGGTGACGCATGCTGCGAATTTCAGGCCAATCGGATGCTTCCTTCTTACACATTTTGACATTCAAGGAACAAGATTTCACCATTTGGGACTGCCAAGTGAGAATGGATTTAGAGACTGACTCTACTTCAAACAAATATGAGACGTTAATTCCACTAACTGTGCAGTTTTTCTGTTGCACTTTTGGATTAAAAAAGAATTATAGGGCATTCGCAATTAAAAAATAAAATAAAATATGCTGTATAAGGTTGACAGGAACGCGTGCTGGGGAAAAAAATAAATAAAAATAAAGTACCAGAACGCCGTTCCGGGAAGGGCTATAGAAGATTGCGTTGCGGCCCCACTACACCCCAGCAGACAATACTAAAAAAACAGAAGAAAGCTCACCCATTGCGTTTCATGATCAGTCCAAATCTCTCTTCACTGCAGCTCTCATATTTTTTGGTTTCTGAATCTCTAGTTGTTGTTTTTTGTTTGTTTGTTTTTCTGCTGAAGATAGAACAGAGCGTTTTGTCTAAATTTACAGAAACTTTTGGTTGTTATGAAAACTTTTACGAAACCTGCGGATTTATTACGATATAATTTTATCAAAATAAATGCCTTAATTATTTAGATATTGGCCATTTAAAAAGGAAACATCTGCTTGAGGGGGCGATTGCCCCTCCACTGGATCCGGTACCGTTTTGTGATATCTGGAGCCAACACAATCCATACGCTCTGTGATGAGGCCCCGCGCGTGTTCATTGTAAATGGATAGGAATACAATCTTACACGCAAAATAGAGCTGCGTGCAAGATGATTCTACCACAACTCAGGCATCATAGCAGAAATGATTTCGAGGCCCTTCTTCGAAAATCTATAAGCTTTCAATTACTGAACTTTCTAAATTACCAATTTTTATAGGCGTTTTGATAAATCTAATTATTTGGAACCTACAGGTATTTAAAAAAAAAAATTATTGCACTTTATCGCGTGTGGCGTAAACGTGCACGTTTATGATTGCCCTAGTTTTATACCATTACGAAGTACAGGGTTATTCAAAATGATTGACCTAGTTTTGTACCATTACAAAGTACAGGGTAATTCAAAATGATTGCCCCGGTTACAAATGACAATAACGTGTTTATGAAAATAAATAGACAGCTGATATTCCTACACAAGAAGGAAGTTCAGAATTTTATTGGAACCTACTGCTGTGTTGCTATGGTGACGTATGAAAGTGAGCTGCCAGTGAGCAAAATCCAATGGGAAGAAATGGCGACCGCAGCAGAAAAGGCGTTTTGCGTGCTGGAGTTTGAAAAGTGACATTCTGTTGTTACAGTTGAAAAAATGTTTCGTAATCGCTACAAATGTGCTCCCCAAGATGCTGAGAGCAAAAGGAGGTGGCATAGGCAGTGTAGGGACGGACCTCGTATGTTAATTAGCATATGCTTATGCCTAACTTGCTCCCACGTCTCGAGAAGATTGTCCCACAGCAGGCGAAATAAAATAAGGTTCTTTTTACAAATGAAACTATTTCTCAGCGTATGCTGATGATAGCCCGGCGTTCTTTCTCTTTCAGCTTTTTATAAATGTATCTGCTATTCAAGAGAGGGGAGGGTAGAATAGTAGACAAACATTGAGGCATAAAATATTCATTAGACCCAAGTACTAAACTTAACAACTTTATTGTCTTAGGGTTCGGCCGCCATTGTTCTCTAGCATGGGCTACTTCAGTTGCTACCTACTCAGTACTTCGGAAATTCGTCTTCCGTCTCCAAGCCTTACTCAAAAGTCAGTTCGTTCCCTAAACACTTATCCCATCACGTAAACGAGAGCCTCCACCGGCTTGCTTCGTTTCGTACACTCTTTTCTCTTTCTCTTTCAAACAATAAAAGAAAGGCTTAATTGCTTCCTTTCCGCGCACGTGGTCCTCACTCGTAAACGACAGCCTTTACAGGCATAAGTCGTTTCGTACACGGCGCACTCTTCTCCTCTCTTCTCTACAACGAAAAAGAAAAGGCAAAAACACGTCCTGCTCCTACGAGCACTCAACGCAAATTCCCTTCTCGGATGTTAAATTTCCGAAGATACAACTTCCTTGCACCCCATTGGCTCCTGCTCTCCTCCCTCTTTTCGGTGGTCACGTGCTTCCCTGGTGTGTAGCACACTCAAAGATGGCTGTCTCACCCCACTTTGCAGCCCACCTACACCCTTCCGTGCTTTCAGACTTCTAACCTGACCTTGGACCTTCTCTTGGCGTGACCCCGAAGCGTCCTTGAGCCTCTCCTGCTACTGCGTCCCCTACAAACTTGATATCGCCCGGACTAGGAACAATAGCTGTGGCGTCTGTATATACATAGAATAACAACGGTATACATTGGAATGTCGTCGAAATACTGCATTCCTCAGACGTCTGGAGTCTTGTTATTTAAAACATCGTTTTTGTGCGTGTCTTCGCCCAAAACGTCGATCGCTAGTAGTTTGTTTCTCACAGGTGATCTTCAAACATACATGAGCTTGACTGGAATATTTACATTTCCATGAAATTACATAATTTAATGTCCATCACATAATTCCGTAATATTTCAGTCTCTATAAATTATGCAAATTAGCGTCCATTACATAGTTTATGCAAGCGATTAATTCTTCGCCCCTACAGGCAGTTTGTAGAAACAGGATGCCTTTGTAAAGGGAAGAGTACCGGCCGAATACGTGTTTCAGAGGAAAACGTTGACAGAATTCGCCAGAGTTTTAAACGCAGTCCACGCAAGTCAACTTACCGCGCCAGCCAGGAGCTGCAAATGCCACAAACAACTGTTTGGCGTGTTCTTAAACGGAAGCTGCAAATGAAACCCTACAGTGTTAAAATTTTGCACAAACTGAAGACCGACGACAAAGTGCAGCGTGCTACCTTCGCTGAAACCATACAAGAAGCCATGGAGGATGACACATTTGCTTCACGCCTAATTTTCAGTGATGAAGCTATACCTTTCATACAGTAGCAAGGTAAACTGCTACAACACCAGAATCGTCTGGATGACGATTTCGGGGACTACATCTACAGCAAGATGGAGCACCCCACATTGGAATATGCACGTTCGCCAATTTTTGAACGAAATTATCGGTTGGATTGGTCGTTGTGGACAGGACGACAGGGTTTTCCGCAAATGGCCCCCCAGGTGTCCGGACCTTACTCCTTGTGACTTCTTTTTGTGATGGTATGCCAAAGATCATGTGTATGTGCTACTTTTGCCCAGAACCCTGCAAGAACTAAAGATGCGCATTCAGCTTGCACTAGCATCAGTGACTACGGACATGCTTCATAATGTATGGCGTGAAATGGATTACTGTTTAGATGTTGTACACGTGACTCAGGGGAGTCACATAAAACATTTGTAAGGTATGGAAACAGGATTCTAAACTTCCTTCTTTATTGTGCAACAATGTGATCTCTGTATCTATGTTCATAAACCAGGTATTGTCATTTGTAATCGGGGCAATCGTTTTGAATTACCATGTACTACAAAACACTTAGCCAAATCTGATCATATCATGCAAATTTTATTCGTTCAGAGAACTAAAGTTAGACTCTTTGAAATGCCTCTCGTTCTCACGCACAAAACACGTAAGTGCCGCGAGAATGTATCTAATGGCATTTTCTGATTTATACTAAAATACAGCACATAAGTTATCAAGTAAATAAGTAGGAGCTAAGAATTATGGCACCATAAAAATCAAACTACTTAAATTATTTATTCTTGAATATAAAAAACACACTTTACATAATGCCACAATGTTTTGTACATAGTAATTTTATTTCTCTTGACTCTGTTATGAAAAAAAATGACACAGGTTTCTCTGTTCCTTCGACCCCGCGAAGAACATCTTGTACTTCATTATATTCTGGAGGATACGTAGCTATGTGAAAATAACTGTAATGCACTGCCTGACAGAGAAAAGGCCACACCACAAAATCGTGAACGCACCGCCATGCAAATTGCAGGGTGGGTGCACATGTACAAGTTATGCAAATGATTGCATATTGCAAGCCAATCGCACGAACGGCGCGCAGGATATAAGCAGACAACCAGCCCGTGAGGCTATCAGTCGAGACGTCCTCAGGGCCGCGAGAAGTGAGTGGTTCCGCTGTGACCGTGTCTGGAGAACGAACAAGGCATGCAAATGCCGTTAAGATGCCGTCGTACGCGATTTCGTCAAACGTACGAGTTCACGAGAGGTGTCATCGTAGGCCTTCGTACCGCCGGATGATCCTTGCGTTGTATTGCGGAAGAAACGCAACGTGATGCCCCAATGGTCGGTCGCATTTGGAGACAGTGGTCCCAGGAAGGATCTGTGCAACGTCATAGGGGGACGGGAGCACGGAGACGGACGTCCGAACGCACCGATCGTCGCATCCGACGTCATGCCGTAGCGGACCAACAGGCCACAACGGGCGACATTTTGCGGAGTTTACGGGGAGGCTTGGATGCTCCGATATCGATGCGGACAGTGTGGCACCGATTGGCTGCGCCTGGTTTGCTGTCCAGCCGTTCGTTGCGAAGTCTACCCTTAACAGCGAGCCATCGCAGTCACCGCTTGGCGTGGTGTCGCTCCAGAGATGCGTGGGGTGCCGAATCAAACAGTGTGATGTTCAGCGACGAATCGCGGTTCTGACTTACCACGGATGATTGCCGTGTGAGAGTCTGGAAGCGATGTGGCCAACGGGCGGATTCCTCCACCATTGTGGAGCGCCACACGGCCCGGCAACGTGGAATCATGATGTGGGGTGCTATCAGCGCCAACAGCCGCTCACCGCTGGTACGCATTATGGGCATATTGACGGCACGCCGCTATGTTGACGAGGTGCTGCGGCCTGTGGCACTACCGTATCTGCAGGGCATCCCAAACACCGTTTTTTAAAAGGACAACTGAATGCTTTACACGGTGTGCGGATGCTTCCGTGGCCAGCACGATCCCCGACCTCTCGCCCATCGAGCATCTGTGGGACACAATTGGACGTCGGTTGAGTACCCTCTCACCCCGGAAAATGAAGATGAACTGTGGACTCGGATGAACACCACATGCTTCATGATACCCCAGGACACTATTCGGACTCTCACTGCCTCGATGCCAGGTCGGATTCAGCGCTGTATCGCCCAAAATGGGGGACACACTCCTTTTTCATCATCCTGTATATTCGGCCACTGCAGCCTAGTCTTATGTGAAAATTAAATCATTTCTTTAGGACCTACTTGACTATCTGTGTATGCAGTTTGGTCTGTTTTCGAGCATTCTTTCATGGTGTGGCATTTTCTCTGTCAGGCAGTGTATATAACATCTCATCCTCATTGGTACAAATATTTCATTCATTGAACTGATACTTCTTTCACGTTCTCTTGTTAATATGCAGTACACAGTACAGTACGTACATAAGAACTATTGCTATGGCTGTGAAAAGTGGCTCGAGTTCTCTGGAGTAGCTGCTTTCTCGTCATCCTGTTTTGACAAACTCTAAAACTACGAAAATGATTTCTAAATATTTTAGTTATTTACTGAAGAAAAAAAAAAGGGGGGGGGGGCGTTTAGTAGAAGCCACTATTAACAACTATAAATAAATTACTGACTTCTCATAAGCAACCATTTCACGGCTGTTTACAGACGGGAAGACATGCGGATCTTCTACATCTAAAAGGCACAAATGTGGCACGAAAACTAGACTCAAAGAGCTTGACCGTCGTGCTGTGAGGAGGAATGTGCGGAAGAACAGGTCTTCCAGTGTGCAATAACTGGCTGATGAATTCCAGTGCCAAGCGCAGCCCATTTCAACCCGAGGCATGCGTTACAGAAATTGTCTTTGAAGTCGTCCGCACATTCGGAAGTCACTTATCTCAGCAAAAAATGGAAAAATCCGCCTATACTGGTGCGGAGAAAGCCCGGAATGGACAGTACAGCAATAAAAAAAAAAGTGGTGTGGTCAGATGAATCTGCTATATATTGTTCTGCATTGATAGTTTGCACAGAGTGTAGCAAGAACCCCATGAAGCATTGTACCAGCCTGTCTTGTGAACTCAATTCAAGCATCTAGAAGCGGCACAATGCTATGGGGCATTTTGTGTTGCTACGGACTGGGTCCACTGATACCAGTGAGTGGTAAGATGCCACCCAGGGAATACCTGAGTGGTGCATCTGATCAATGCACCATGCAATGTTCCACTTTTTTCCTGCATGTAACATCATCGTTATGGATGAAAATGCAACAAAACATCGCGCCAGAACGTTTGATGAGCAAGTTCCACTGGCATAGCTACAGTCCCCTGATTTTAATCCTATTGAAAATGTTCGGCACATACTACTGTCAACACTGAGAGAGTTGCTCGATATTTTGCTACAAGAACGGCTACCTTTGGACTAAAATGAACTCAGATACCTTATAGAATTCATGCCCCGTCACATACTTGTTGTCATTCACAACAAAAGCGGTGCTAAATTAAAATTAGCATTTTTGTAGTCAGTGTGTGTATATGCAGTCTCCTTTCTTTTGGAACAAATCTTGGAAATCGCAACTACAGCGACGCCATGCTTCGGGAGGCCGCACAAACTCAGCGATCGTGTCAAACGTAGCTTACTGTCGAATGAGAAGGAACACACACCCTTTGCCACAGACCTGGCCGGCGATTTCGCACAAGCCACTGGAACAGCTATTGGCACCAGAATAATTCATTGCGAACTGCATGGCCACGGCTGCCATGTTAGTTCAGCTGCGCACAAGCCCTGCATCACTTAAGGCAGAGCCAAACCCACGACGACGAGTGCAGTGGTACCTCGCTCGCCCTTCGTGGACAATAGAAGAATGGAAGAGGGTCACGTGGATCAACGATTCACACTACTTACTTTTTCGTTCAGATGGACGCATTTGGGTGTGGCGTTTGTTAGGGAAATGCTATCGGGCGAACTGCATTGTCCCTATTGTCAAGTTCGGAAGGGGATCCGCGATGGTGTGGGGTTGTTTCTGCTGGGAAGGACTAGGTTCGTTGGTCATGGTGCCCTCCCGCCTAGCAGCCAACAGGTACAATAATATTCAGAACAATTCCGTACTACCTACGCTGTGACATACGTTGGTACAGATTCCTGCCTGTTTCAGAAAGATCTAGCTCCTTGCCACACTGCAATGTCTATCCAGGCCTGATTTGAGGAGCAGGACGTCTAAGTTTTGGTCTGGCCGGCCCAAAGTCCCGACATAAATCCAATGACAATCTGTCGGTCTAACTAGAACGCCGAATCCGATCTCGGCCGGTAAAACGTTCCTTTTCGGCAGCTGTGGCAGAAGCTTTGCATGAGGAATGGAGAAAAATTATGGTAGAGACCTACCGGCATCTGGTGGAAAACATGCCCAGAACGGTCGCTGCAGTCATATCTGCCAAAGGTGGACCGACTGTGAACTGATTTCAGCAAATAAATGCTCTTGTTTCTGCTCTACCTTGGTGTACAAATTATTTTGTCTACGTAGTGTATATTGCACTAATCTTACTTACGGTAAATTATGTAAAGTCCAATTCGTACTAAATGGTTTATTATTTTTTTTGTTTTTTGTTTCGGGGTTTAGCAAGCAGATAGCATTTCAAGGTGGCTACAGACATACACGTTTGAATGACACTTGAGTGCCACGCCAGCAAACGTGGAGTTTTGTGCCTGAGTTAGAATGTAGCGTGGAGTGAAGATTTCAGGCAGGCGTTGAAGAACTTCACTCCACGCTACATGCCGCTTCAGGCACAAAACTCCCCCGTTTGTTGGCATGACACTCAAAAGTGTCATTCAAACGCGTGTGTTTGTGGCCGCCTTAAGGCTATATGGAATTGCCTGCCCCTAAATTGGGGCCACTGGTTCCAGAAAAAGATGGCACGAGCGCCAGGGGAAAAACGTTCTGCACCATGCGGGAATCCAACCCGACAATAGCTCGGCCGATCAAACATATGCCCGCGTCTCTGACCACTCGGCTACCCAGAAAACCTTAAAGGCTTACAACCACTCTATTTTAAGAATGAACCGTAATGTTAATATTTGGTTATTTCACAGGAAACATAAAGACACTGATGATAAGAACCTTACCATTTGTAGCCAGTGCCGATGGTAGGGTTGGTGACTCTGATGCCAAGGAATGTGGGGAATTATGTCCACTGTCCACTTGCGTCTCCGGACTTGACAGACTACCAGGCTGACTTTCTTGACTGCTGGAATAATACGCAAAAAGAAAAGACTAATAAGTAAATGAAATAATTTTTCGAACTCTCAACAGTTGGTACGAACACATCATAAGCGCAAATAACTAACCTTTAATGCAACATCAAAAGTTTGATAAATCAATATATATATATATATATCATCATCATCATCATCATTGTCAACCATTATCAATCCACTGCTGGATGAAGGCCTCCCCAAGTTTCCTCCACGACGGTCTGTCTTGTGCCAGTCTCCTCCATGTCACTCCTGCATACTTTCGAATGTCATCCACCCATCTCCCATGTGGTCTTCTTCTGGGTCTTTTCCTGTCCCTTGGAATCCAATCTAAAATTTCGGTGTCCATCGATGGTCTGTCCTTCTGGCAGTATGTCCAGCCCATTGCCATTTCAGGGATTTAACTCTGATCATGATGTCTTCCACTCTTGTCATTTTTCGGATCCACGAGTTCCTCTTCTTATCTCTCCTGGTTACACCAAGCTTGCACCTCTCCATGCTGCTTTGAGTTGTCTGAAGCCTTTGTATGTCTCTTTTAGTTAAGGTCCAAGTCTCTGCACCATACGTAAGCACTGGAAGGATGCATTGATCAAACACTTTTCTTTTAAGACATAATGGCATATTGCTCTCGAAAATTATGCTGTTTCTTCCAAAAGCTCTCCATGCAAGTTTTGTACGCCGATTAATTTCTTCATCAATGTGACCCTCACTTGATATCTGCTGTCCAAGATAAACGTACGTGTCTGTTATCTCCAGCTTTTCTCCATCAATCGATAAATCTTCATTTCTTGTAAAAGCATTGAACATCACTTTTGTCTTCTGAAAGTTCATTTTTAATCCCACTTCTTTACTCTTGTCAGCAAGTTCCTGGATCATACTCTGCAGCTCTGATGGGGTAGTTGCAAAAATGACTACGTCATCAGCAAAACGAAGGTGGGTTAGATAATCTCCATTAATCTTTATCCCCTTGTTTTCCCAGCTCAGCAACTGAAAGACACCCTCCAATGTAGCATTAAAGAGCTTCGGAGATATGGTGTCACCTTGTCTCACTCCCTTTCCAACTTTTATGTGTGCTGTATTCTCAAACAGCCAAATCTTCGCACTTGCATTTTCATAGATGTTATTAATAATATTAATGTATGCATCATCAATACCACAGGATTTCAGAGCCGTTGTAACTGCTGATGGTTTCATCGAATCAAAGGCTTTTTCATAATCGATAAAAGCCATGCACGATGGAAGTTCATATTCCCTCGCTCTTTCAATTAGTTCTCTCAGTACGTGGATATGATCTATTGTGCTGTAGCCACTCCTGAATCCAGCTTGTTCTCTTGGTTGAGCCATGTCCAGTGTTACTTTCAAACGGTGTGAAAGAACTTTAGTGAAGATTTTATAAACCACTGATAGGAGGCTGATAGGTCTGTAGTTCCTGAGATCCTCAATGTCACCTTTTTTGTGTAGCAATATCATTGTAGCTTTGTTCCAATCTTCAGGAATCTTCACTTCATTAAGGCATCGAGTGAAAATTTGGGCGAGTACTGTTTCGATTTCTCCACTTGCTTCTTGTATGATGTCTACAGTAATTTCATCTTCTCCTGGAGCTTTTCCCCGCTTCATGTTCTTGATTGCATGTGCAACTTCTGCTGGGAAGACTGGAAGAACTCTGGTACTGGTACCTTTCATGATGTCTGGAGTACATGTATCATCCCTTTCATATAATTTGGAGTAGAAATCTTTCACTCTTGTCAAAATTTCGCCGCTAATATATATATATATATACATACACATCAAACGTTTGGCAGAATATTCAAAGCAAACTGAATGTGCTTGTACCACTTACTGGTCATCCATGTAACATCTCTCAGAAAACTTAATTTCATTGCCCTGGAGCAGGAATAGAACTCGAATCTCCCGATTTCCGTTCAAGTATGCTAACCGTTACACCACCCAGAACAGTGAAATTCCAAGCAACTGGCATACTCGACCGGTAATCGGGAGATGCGGGGTTCGGTTCCCACTCCAGGACGATAAAAGTTTTCTGAGAGGTTTTACATGGTAAACCTTTTGATCTTAATTTTGGAATAAAAACACGCAATATCTAATCCATCATCAAAAAAGACAGAGATCCCGTACAGCTATTAGACCAACATGGAATCTATGCAATACCTCTCAAAGCTATCGAACCTGGAACGAAGGACTTAATCTATATCGGTTCAACAACTCGTAGTCTAAGTACTCGCCTTAAAGAACACAAATATAATATAAAAACTTGTTCTTCCAATACAGCAATGTCACGTTTACTACTTAACGAACCTTTTCAACCATTGTGGGAAAAAACCAAAATGCTCACCACTCCCAAATCTAAGCATCTAACCCTACTTACTGAGAGTCTGCAGATTTTCGCTCATCGCCACCAATGCTGTAACGACGATTACCCAAGTATCATTCATAATCCCTGGAAATTTTTGCTACAGATTGCAGCTTCTAAAAACATTTTTATAAACTTTGAATAATAATACACTCCCCTGTTTGAACTTTTATGTTTCTGTAGTGCGCATGCCTTCATTACACTCTACGTCATTTTTGTATTTCACCCCACTGTGTATATATCCTGCTGATCTAACCATCAGACTTACACCTGAGGATGGATCCGTTGCGGATCTGAAAGATTCTAGTGTACCTTTTATGTGAATGCTTTTTTGACTAAGGTGTTTTTACATTAAAATATTTTTAAACTATTTTATCGTGCATAGACGGCAATGTACTTACATTAATTTTCAACCTCCAGCACGAAGTGTTTTTACGGACTCAACAAAATGAGAGCTAAAACTGGCTACCCTAGATGTAAGAGTGCAAAACCTTTGTCAAAATGCCATTGTTATATCCTAAAGAAACTTTCCTTCTATCACACCAAATTTCTTAAGAGTTTGAGAATTCACTAATTTTTTTCAAGACTAAAAGGTGTCACGTGTTCAGCATGTGTGCCCTCCAAGCTCTGACGCTAGCCACGTAATTTTTATGCCTTTCGTATCGCCTAGTTGAATGAATGAAAAAGGGAATGACTTGAACGGCACAAAGTTTATCAGTCCAAACCCTATGAATACTACATAAGAGACAGATAACATGTAAGTAATCCCGTGCACTCAGAGTAATCGTTTTATTTTATTTCCCCGTTTCTATTTATTGCATATACTTTTTCACCCCCCCCCTCCCTTTATTATCCAGGCGCTGATCCCGTAAAGCAAGACCTCATTCGTCGCACTCTCATCGGGGTGCATTATCTCCCCCTGTCAGCAACGGAACTATGGAATGATTTTCCCGTACTACAAATCTTCGAAGTAGGACGATTACATCCACGATAAGCTGCTAAAACTTCCTCCCTGAAACAGCGCTCAAGTGTGTTCGTACATGCGTCCTGACGGGGAAAAAACGTGAGGGGAAGTAGACAATCTGTTAAGTCCTTGAAAGATCACTGTCAGCAATAAGTCAGTTGCGCGGGATATAAAAAAAAAAAAAACGTGAAATAACAGGAAACTATGTTCCCACAGATAGCGAATACCATTGAAGCTTGCACGAGTAAAACGAATTTCAGAAAATGTTTTAGGTGAGTGTTAAATAGTTCTCAAAAACAAGTCGCCCTGAATTTTGTCCAATGTTGGATAGGGGTTTGTTTCTTTTCTTTTCTTAGCAAGTCTTTTGTATAAAAAGGTCGTGCTTATGTTATCGGTTTGTCCGTCCGTCCGTCTGTAGACACAATATCTTTGCAACTACACTGGTGTGCAAAAATTAAGGACGAAGAGGAGAAATTAGCATAACAGCGGAATGAGCAGGCAGAACGGACCGAAAGACCACTCAGGAGATAGACTAGGGTCCGGTACGGTAGGGCATGCGCATATATGCAGCATGACGAAGGCGGGCGGAAGGGGGTGTCGGAAGGGTATAAAGCACATGGGCGGTGTACGCTCAGCAATTCGGTGAAAGCTATTGCACGGTGTACATCGGGTTGAACGACGTCGAGTTGCTGCCACCGTGTGATATGGCCAACAGGCACGACATCTGGATGACTTTACCCGAGGTCGCGTCATTGGGAAGTTGGAAGAAGGTCGAAGTGTGATTAGTGTGGCCGAGGAGTTCGGGATCGCTCACAGCATCGTTTCACGAGCTTGGAGAGCATTTCAAACGACAGAAACAGCTGTCCGAGAGTTTAGCAGTGGTCGTCCACGAGGAACCACTGCGGCGGACGACCGGTATATTGTCCTACAGGCAAGAAGAGACAGACGGCAGACAGCGGGAGAAATCTTAAGGCACATGCAACACAACTGGACGTCAGTGATCGCGTTTTACCGTGGCCAGGAGGCTGCACAAAGGTGGTCTATTTGCACGACGACCAGTACGGTGTGTGCCATTAACGCCTGGTCATCGGAGACGGCGGTTTTTGTGGTGCCAGGAACACAAGAACTGGACACATCAGCAATGGGGTCGAGTTCTCTTTACGGATGAGAGCCGATTTAGTCTGACGATCTATTCTGGACGTATACACATCTGGAGAGAGCAGGGAACACGCAATCACACCTCCAACATCATCGAAAGGGACCGGTTTGGACGTGGCGGAGTTCTCCTTTAGGGCGGTATCATGGTTGGTAGCCGTATTGACCTCCACATCTTCCAAGGAGGTTCAGTCACTGGTGTCCGCTATTGTACAGAGGTTCTCCTGCCTCACGTGCGTCTGCTTAGAAGTGCTGTGGGTTCTGAGTTCCACTTCATGGGCGACAATGCTACACCTCATCGTACAGTGGCTGTCGCAGAGCTGTTGGAGAGTGAAGATATTCAACGCATGGATTGGCCCGCAAGGTCCCCGAACCTAAATCCAATCGAACACGTGTAGGACCTTCTCGGGAGACGCTTGGCAGCACGTCACCAGCCGCCAGCAACGATTCCGCAGCTGCGATTGCCGCTACAGGAGATATGGGCCGCGATGCCTCAACAGCTCCTTGACAACCTCGTTCTCAGCATGGACAGACGTTGTAAATCCTGCAACGCAGTCAGGTGTGATCGTATCCCCTACTAAAGACTGGATTTTTCTTAGCAGCCGCCTGTCACATGGACGTTTCTGTGGTCTGTCCAGTTGTGCTCGCAGCTACCTTTTCAATAAAGTGCCTTTGTATCCTTTGAATTCCTTGTTTGGACGGTTTTGCTCACTTGTCCCATATTCTTACATCTTGGGGATCTTATGGTATGATTTGAGTCGATGTGGAGCAGTTCTGCACGACGTTACATTCAAAAAATCGTCTCGTCCTTAATTTTTGCACGCCAGTGTATTAGTCCGATTTGAAGAATTCTTTTTGCATTGGGAAACCTGAAACATGGGAATGACGATCCTTCATTTCGTTGTTTTTTTCTTTTTCGCGATGTACAATTTCGAAGCTATAGGGCGTAAATGCAGATGATATCGAATTCAAAATGCATTTTATTCCATATATTTCCTTCTAAACATACGATTGAAATAATTATTTCATCTTTCGATTCCATTTATGTCAAAGAGTATTTTAGGTACAGTCACTTTTTCAAGTTACGCATAAATTTTCCGCTAGGGGGCGTAAGATTAAATTGCGTTTTACCCCGATACCTCTACTTCTAAAACTCCAATTTTAAATTTTTTTTTTTTCAGAGGATACAGGTCCTGATGAGAAATATTTTGCATATAATTTCTAATTTTTGGTAGATAATGGTTTGCCCACCGGCGGGCGTAAGCGTTAATTTCTGTTTCTGATGTGTTTGTCACAAAATCTGAGCTCTAAAATCTCGATTGAAAAAAATCGTTCGTGGACCGATGCCACTCGCGTCGATAAACCTTTTCGGAATATTTTCTTCTTAAAATAATGCATGGTTTCTCCGCCAGGGGGCGTAGATGCATATATTACTGTTGTCAATATCTCTGCTTCTAATGGTCCGCTCTGAAAAATTCCTTCTTTATTGGATGGAGTTTCCGGTGAGATATGTTTTTCACATAATTTCAAAAATTTTCAAGTATTTCATAGACTTTCCGCTAGGGGCGCAAAGGTAAATTGCGTTTTCCCCGATATTTCTGCTTCCAAAACACTGATTTGAAAAATTCTTCCTGTATTGCATACAGCTCATTATGGGAAATGTTTTTCATATAATTTCTAATATTTGGTAAAGAATGGTTTGGCCACCAGGGGCCATAAGTGTTCATTTCTGCTTCTGTTGTATTTGCAGCAAAATCTGAGCTCTTGAAAACTCCACTAAAATTTTATTTTTTTCGTAGACCGATACCGCTCAAATCGAAAAACCTTTTCAGAATAGCTTTCTTCCTAAATAATGCATGGTTTTCCCGCCAGGGAGCGTTGATGCATATCTTATATTTGCCCGTATCTCTGCTTCTAAGAGTCCGATTTGAAAAATTATTTCTTTGTTGGAGAGCGTTTACACTGTTAAAAGTTTCTCATATAATTTCAAATTGTTCTTAAACCTCGAGTCTACAACCAGAGGGCGTAATGGCACGATTCGGTTTACAGTAAAATCAGCGGGATTAATAACCCGATTGAAAAACTTCTTACTTCGGTCAGATACTATTGTTTTCCATACCGGTTCCACTGAGTTTGAATAGCTTTGATACATTTAATTCGCGTCAGAACGGACTCAAAAGACGTGTTCATTACGCCCGAAAATTCGTGTCATCTTTCTTGTTTTTTGTTTTTTTTTTTGTTTTCCTTTTTTTTTTTAAGGTTTAGCGACGATCACCGTGAGCAACTCGATGGGCTAAAAGCAATCACCAGTCTCTAATTTAGGGCCACTGGTTCCAGGGAATGGAAAGAGACATGCCATAAGACACACTTTCCTCACCAGGATTCGAACCTCGACCCTGTCGGACGAATGGTTTTAAGTCAGCGCTTAGACCATTGCGCCTCTGGGACAGCAGGGTTTGTTTCGGATACACGAACCTTTTCAAACAGTAACATGTGTGGGTGTATCCAAGACAACATTCATGCGGCAACATTGAGGGTGCTAGTGTTCCAGTCTGCGAAGACATATCCTAGATCCGTACGAGGAAGTTCCATATAGGTTTTAGCAGAGCTTCCGTATGGGTCCCTAACCAATTGATTTAGTAGAAGAGGTGATTAGTACGAGAGGTAATGTTGCATATCTGATACTGGCAGATATAAAACATTAATTCATATAAGAATATTAATGTAGATCTTATTGATATTATATTGCTTAAGACAGGAGTTTCGGAAGAGACTTTGAGAGACCTTCAACCAACAGTGTGTTTAGAATGAATGATGATGATTTAGAGAGAGACCCTCCCAAAACGCACAGGCTTGAAATACTACCCCCCCCCCCCGCCACACACACACACACGCATACAGGTGATCGATTCGTCTGATTTTACTGCTTTATAGAGGTTTGCATGAATGTACATCAGACACCAGGGCCTGATTAAAGCCTTAGTGGGCCCTTAGGCAAAGACATCTGAGTAGGCCCCAAACGAACTTATGACGGGAAATCATTTAAGTCACTGTACTTTCCATTGTTCTCATAAGAACATGGGTTAAAAGCTTAAGATTCCTAGATTTTGTCTTGTACTTTTTTTTTATTTAGCATTGTATAACATAATTAGTACTTCTTTTTAGTACTGTAATGTGGAGCCACAGGGGACTTCGCTCATTAACGGTTCTAAGTGCAAATACGGAGGTATATATGTGGATGCTAGTGAAAGGCTGAAACTATCTCTCCGACCCCGCTGTTTTTTTTGTTTTTTTTTTATTGGAGGTTTAACGACCACCGTGAGCAACTCAATGGGCTATAAGCAGTCGCCCGTCCCTAATTTAGGGTCACTGGTTCCAGGGAAGGGAGAGAGCCAGTGCCGTAAGACAAACACAACATCCATGCCTGACCGGGATTCGAACCCAGACCCCCTACGGACGAATGATCAGTGGCCAGCGCCTTAGACCACTGCGCCACCCGGCCCGGCCCCGTTGTACACAGCGACATGAAACCTTTAGTTTTGCTGAGTCACTGCCTGAAATCAGCTCGTCTTCCAGCCTCTGTTTCTGACCAAATGGTAATCATACGAGACAAAAGCAAAACTGCACTCAAGGACAATGAAGTTGTGCGCACCAAGAAGGAACCATCGGGTTGAACTGAAATTTCACGGACGTAATGACACTGATGAATGATACACGTGATGGCAAAAACAGAGCTGCAAGACAATTACAGAGGGATCTGTGGCACGCAGTCCGGTCATCTTCAATAGCGCGTCGCGCCGCCTCATGCGGCAAGACATGCTGCAATACGGTCCGGCATGGAGGCGAACAAATGCCTGATGTTGTCCTGCGGCAGACTGGCCCACATGTGTTGGACAGTGTGCTCCAAATTCCGGATAGTGCGGCACGGCGGCAGCAGGCGTTTCAACTGGTTCCACACATGCTCGATTGGGGAAATGCTCAGGGAGCGGGCAGGCCATAAAAGTGTCAGGACATGACGTAGGCCGTCTTGGGCAACCCGAGCCGTGTGCGGGCGGGGTTTATCCTGCTGGTATAACGCACCTCTATGCAATCCCGGCCAGGAATGGGAGCACATGGAGCCGTAGGATCTCATCCACATACCGCTGTCCCGTCAATGATCCACGTACCACTACTAGAGCTGATCGGCTACTGTAGTCAAAGGCTCCCTAGATCATAATGTCTGCAGTTGGGGACGTGTGGAGCTCGATAGCGAGGTTAGGATTGTGCCGTTGACCCGGGGAACTCCACACCCGGACACGATGATCATCTGTCCCGCAGTGGTCTATGCGATGGCCTCTGATCATTCGTCCGAAAGGGGTCCGCGTTCGAATCCCGATGAGGCATGGATGCTGTGTTTGTTTTACGGCACTGGCTCTCTCCCTTCCATGGAACCGGTGACCCTAAATTAGGGACGGGTGACTGCTTATGGCCCACTGAGTTGCTCGCGGTGGTCGTTAAACCTCCAATCAATGCAAAAAAAAAAAAAAAAAATCATCTGTCCCCAAAACGAAGCGGCACTCATCGCTAAAAACCACACGCCGCAGGTCTGTGGCGTTCCACATCGCTCTGGCCTGCCACTACTGCACACGGAGCCGGCGATGTTCCGGTGTTAATGGCAGCACACGTAAGGGACCCTGGGATCGCAGATTCGCTTCCACGATGCGTAGGGAAATGATTCGTGGGCACACAGAAGCCGCTACATTTGCCTGTATAGTGGACCGGGTCCCCGTGGGATCAGTTCGTGCCTGGCGCACGATCCGTCGATCCTCTCTACCGGTGTTCCGCCGGGAGCCTTTCCGCCGTGTGGCAGTGCCGTCACGTGTCCACTGTTCCCAACACAGTCGGACGGTATGGTCAGAAGGATCCACGTGGCGGGCTATACGGCGCGCCGACCACCCTGCGGTTTTCAGTCCGATTATCGGGCCTCTCTCAAAGTCCGTAAGTTGCGTAAATCGACGTCTCTGGCGTCTACCCGGCATTTTTGTCACTCTGTACTCTTGCTCGCGTCGGCCGTTACTTTTCGCTTTCATGGGGCATCAACTACACGCCGGTTTATAAGGCTGCCGGTTCGTGCTTGCAGCGTCACCACAGGGTGTGCGGACATGCGCAATCGCACCAAACGTGTATCATTTGCATACCAGCACGCACTCTAGCTATTTTCAAAGTCTCGCGGGCGGTTATAGCATGTTTTCTTCTAGGTGCTCAAATTTCATTGTCCGTGAGAGTATTTCATAAACCTCTCTCTTTTTCATGCTTCCTGGGCCCTTGGGGCTATAGCCCCTATAGACCCCTTAATCCGGCCCTGTTAGGCAGAAGCATGCAAAACCTCATAAAGTACACGCCGTGCAGTGGCGTACCGGAAAAACTTACCCACCCCCACCACCCAACCCCTAAAAGTATTTTCGAGGCCCTTTTCCGAAAATCTATTAGCTTTCTATTACTAAAAATTTTAACTTGCATGTTTTTCATTAGACTTTACTGACGTTTTAATAAAGTAAGTTCTCTGGAACCTACGGATATTTTTCGTAAAACCAAAATTATTACATTTTATTGCGTGAAACACAAATGTGCACATTGTAATTAAAATGACTGCTTTAGTTTTATACCGATACAAAGTACAACTAAACACTTACGCCAAAGTTAATCACATCATGCAAAATTTATTCTTTTAGAGAACTAGCCTCTTTGAAATGCCTTACGATCACACTCACATAAAACAGGCAACTTCCGTGTGATATATAGTGACTTTTTCCGATTTATACGAAATGTCAGAACATAAGTAAGCAGCTAAGTAAGTAACAATTAAGTATTGTAGTACAACAAACTTTAAACTACTTAAATTATTTACTCCTAAATATGGAAAACACACTTAACATAATGCCGCAATCTTTTGCACGTAGTAAGAGTTTTTTCTCTTAACTAAGTCATAAAAAAGAAATGATACAGGTCTCTGTTTCTTCGTTCTCGCGAAGAACACCTTTTAGTTTATTATGTTCTGAATGATGCGTATTTATGTGCGAACAACTGTAATACATAACAGCTTACCCTTATTAGTATAAAAATTCAACTCATTGAATTGGCATTTCTATCACATTCTCTTGTTAATATACGCATAGGAACTACTGTTATGGCTGTGAAAAGGGGCCTCAAGTCCTATGGAATAGCTGCTATGTCGTCATCCAGTTTTCATAAACTAAAGCAAAGTAAATGATCTTTAAATATTTTACTTATTCACTGAAAAAAAAGATGATTTCATATTCGGGGGTAAGTAAGCTGTCGATGCACGATAATCAACAAGCCATGAGAATTCAATTGCAGATAAAAGATGAACTTTACATACAATTAAAAACACTAGCTACAATAGGTTAAAATAACATATGCAAGGCTTGCTTAAAAAAATTTTTGGTGCGGCTAGAGGCTCTTTTAATTGTGAGCCAACCCCCCCTCCCTCCCCAACCCCCGCGCATTGCGGTTGCGGGGGATATCAGTACGCCCCTGACGCCGTGCTTCCGGGATCATCAATCAGAAAGAAAGAATACAAATGTATCCTATATATTTTCTGCTGCTGTTGTAACGAGTTTATTGGAGTGGAAAACGCGAAATCTGAGAGTGCCAACAATAACACGACTTCACGTACGCGGTCGAAGTTTCAATGTTTGCGGAAACTGGTTGTGCTTTCTGTAGGAAATCGGTAGCATGATCACCTTGGGGTAGGCGCGGACTGTGCCGTCGGGATACCGGGAGAATTCCCGGTGGGCCGCAATATTCTGAGCCGGTAGGCCGTATGCTAACTCAAGTAAAATAAGGTAAATATATAATACTTATACTTCAGCAATATTCTTGCAGAAGAAAACCAAGCTCTACTAAAACTGAAAAGTTTGTTTTTATTGTTTACCACTTTGACGGCTTCGAAAAAAAAAAAAAAAAAAACTACGTAGCAAATGTTCTGTTGAGCCAAACACTGTTTTGACACATCCCTTCCTCTTTCTCGAATTCCAAATTTAAGCCCTGTCCCTTAGCGCTCATATCCCGTACTTCAGTCTTCTTTTGCTAATTGGAGTTGAATATACTTTGGGGCTTACAGTTACACGAATTCTTGAGCTGCAGTTTTGGAAAGTCTGTTTCAGCTACAGTAAAAAGACGTTTTCCATTTGACAGTAATGAAATATAAATTGGTCTTGGCATTCTTTAATTTCTCTCACGTTATAAATTTGCACTGAAATTCTAGCAATTTTGGATATTATCAATTTTCTCAAGAGATTGTTTCGCACTTAATTTATTTATTAATAATAGGCAAGTCTTGAAAAAGAAACTAATTTTTAGCACATTCAGATTTCCGTTCCCACTAAAAGCAAAGAAACTATTACAAATTCTGAATTCAGTTGAAGCATCAAAATTCGTAAGAATGGAATAAAGTTTTCGATAGTCTCTCTCAGAGAATGTGCCTTGTCTGTTGCTTCTCAGCAACGGAATTAAAAAAATTTTCTTACGCTAAATTTAACCAGTGAGCTGCGGTTCATGAAAATGGGTAAAATGTTGTTAATTGGGTAAAATGTTAATTGTTATTGCCTCAATACAAAACACTACAATCATTCGTAGACTTGTGTTGAAAAGATATTTGAACAGTTAATGGTGATGCTGATATACCATGTTTTTTTTGTGTGTGTGTGTGTTTTTAGGGATGGGGTAACTTGACAATTTTTTCGAAACGTGGGCAGCTCAAAATCAGCTTTCAGGGTCGGTTATGGATCTCCAGTCCGCCACTGGCTTGGGGCGAAATAACCTCCATAGCAGACATTTCTCAACTCCTCAACGTTTGTGGTGAAGGTGCAACGAATCTTACAGCATGTTGTCCTCCTTCCAACTCAGTGATATGAAGAACTTTGGACGACACGTTCTCAGTACGCTGCAAATCGCATAAACATCTATACTGAAGTAGAACATTATTAGGAACACTTACTAGCAATCAGACACGTACCCGTCCGCACTTACGTACGCAACTAAGACATTCAGATGGGTTTATAAGCAGCTCACCGCAAAAGATTCAGGCGTATATGAAGCATAGATAGCTGCAGTATAGGAAAGATTCATGATCTACGGGGTTGGACAGAATAATGTGAACACCTAGGAAAAGAAGGTTTTACTTACCTAATTGGGTGTGGGACAACCTTTGGTATTCAAAAGCGCATGAATCCTCCTTGAAATGGACACATACAAATCCTGGATGGTGGCTAGTGGGATGTTATACCATTCTTCATGCAGAAACCACCAGGTCCTTGAGAGATGCAGGAGGAGGATATCGGGATCTTACTGTTTTCCAACACAGACAACAGTGGCTCGATGACGTTTAAGTCTGGTGATTGGGGAGGTCAAGGAATGTGTGAAAGTTCATTCTCATGTTTCTCAAACCATGATTGGACATTCCGAGTTCTGTGAATTGGGGCGTTATTATCTTGATAGATGGCATCCCCTGCAGGAAACAATGCCTGAGCCATTAGATGGACTTGGTCGGCCAAAATGGTTTCATACGCCCTGCCAGTCTTCCGTCCTTTCAAGGTGATCAGGGGCCCTGCTGAAAACCACGATATGACCGCCCAGAGCATGACAGAACCACCACCATACTGCACTCTTGGGAGCAGACAGTTCGGGTTGTACACTTCTGACGGTGTTCTCCACACGTAAACACGTCCTGCGATTGGGAATAGTGTGAATGTGGATTCATCCGACCACATTACACGCTTCTATGCATCGGCAGTCATGTTGTATGCTCCTGGCACCACGGCCTCGCCGTTGTCATTCACCCGGGTCACCAGAGGTTTTGCAATAGCAGTTCTGCCATGAATATCTTGTTCATGAAGTTCCCTGTGCACTGTTTTCTTTCATACTGGGGTCTGGAGGTGCAGATTGAGCTCAGCACTAATTTTCGGCGCCGTGGTCTTCTTATTACGGGTAACAATAATCTTGAATGCTCTCCTGTCTCTATTAGTCAAGGTCGTTTCTGGCCACTCGTGTGTTTCGCAGACGACGTTTTGCCACGGACACGGTATGCTGTCATAACGCTAGACACAGTAGCTCTCAATACCCATACTATCCTGGCGACTGTTATCACGGAGGCACCAACCAGCCGGCCACCAACATTAGCCCTCTTTCGAAGTTCGTTAGGTCACTCATTTCGTCGTCACCCTGAAAGAAATTTTGCAACAAGACACTTTAAATGCACTTAAACAGGACCTTGAGGTTCTAAACAAAGCTGTTACAACCAAAAAGTGGTGGATAACTTTGCTTATTGCGACGTTCACAACTGCATTAAAAATCACGTCTCTGAGCGTGGTCTTAATGCAACATTATTCTATCCAACCCTTGTAAATGACGTTGAAAGCGCCATGATAGTGGACGCCAGACAGGTAGGTGCAAGCGTCTCAAACACGGCAAAACTTCTCGGCTATGCGAGAAACTGTGTCAAGGGTGTTCAATGAGTGGTGCACAAACAACAAAACAAGCAGTTAGCGGCCTTCCTGCGGGAGGAAACGATTGAACGATATTCGAGGGTAACGCCGGCTAGGGAGGATTATACGGGGTAACAGACGAGCTCCATTGCGTCAAGTAATCGCACAGTACTACAGCTATCGAGAGAAGAATTTCAGCGTACACAGTCCTACGCACATTAGTGCGAATGGACTATAACATACAACCCCTTCGTGTACCACCTGGTCTCTACTGAGAACCGACAAATATGTCTGCACGGGAGCACTAAACCCTTGAGGGATGGAAAAAGGTCGCCTGGTCCGATGAATCACATTTTCAGTTGAAACACGCCTATAGATAGATGGGCCAGAACATGACACCAACGGCACGAATCGATGGACACCAGCTGGCTTGCGTTAACATTGGAGGCGGTGTAATGGTCTTGGGTCTGTTTTTATGGCGGCAGGCATTAGGTTCCTTAATATCTCTGGAACAGCTTTTGAATGTTATGAGGTAACTTATCATCACTGCGGGCTAGGCACAACTGCATATGTGCGTGGTGTTTTTTAGATGCAGAGGGCTACTTCCAGAAGGATAATGCGCTTTGCCATAAGGACCCGATCGTCACACAGTAGTATCAGGATCACGATAGTGAATTGGCCACTACATTCTCCCCACCTTAACCGAATTGGACACCTGTGGGATTGTGGGATGAGATTGAGCACCTGTGGAACCAGATCTTAACCAATTGGACACCTGTGGAATGAGGTTCGTAACAGAGATCCTCGTACAGCGAAAATTCCACAATTGACGGACTCCAACACATGCGCTTGGCTGCACATGCCTGTAGGATAATATTAGCAGTTCGTTGGGTCCATGCCACATCGAGTTGAAGCTGCTCTGAAGGCCAAGGATGGACCAACGGGTTATTAGGTAGGTGTTCCTAATAATTTACTACTTCAGTCAATCGTATTTTGTGTGTAGTTCTGATCATATTACAGGTAACTGCCACTTGTCCCAAACACTAATGAAACGAGTGATGTAGTGATATAGGGTTAACCGGAACGCGTGCCGGTCAACCCTATACAGCATACTTTGTTTTCTTTTTAAAATGGAAATGTCCTACAATTCTTTTCCAATAAAAAATGCAACAAAAAAAAAAACTGCACAGTTAGTGGAATTTACACCACATTTTTGTTTGAACGTACAGTCAGTCTTTAAATCCATTCTTATTTGGCAGTCCCTTGAAACTCCTTTCCATATTGTTGTTACGAACGTTGAAGTGGGGATATTGCAGTGGGGAAATTATTGTAATTGGGAATTTAAATAATCTAGTCACTTTTAAGGAGTCTAGTTGTGAATTTCAGTGAATTTAGTCCAGTTACGAGTGCCCACTAATTACGCTGGAAGCAGAGGAGATTATTTTTCTTCGTGGAGCTTTAGGGCCGTTTCACACAGGAGAAAAAAAATCCGTCGAAGCAATAAATCTCCAGACTTGCTCAGGCGGACAATAGAATTGTCCATGCTGTACCCAAACTGCCCCTATCCAAATATCTCGGGAACTAAGACTCCCGGTAATAAATGACTTTCACCATTAAACTCTAAATTAGTTTCCACTTCCAACGACATCTTACTGGATGCAGAGGGCGAGTCGAAAATTTTGCAATATTTGCATAAACGCATGTGCTGCGGCGTGTATATCACGTGTTTAAACTAGTTCAAGTCGCGCACAGCAGCCAGTCGAAAGGGATATAAAGTTGTAATCGTTGCTGTGAACAGCATTGCAGGTCGTCGTTCTGTCTGTGGTTAAGACGCCTAAAAGATCAGCAGATACAACCGGCTAATCAGGGAACTTTTTGCTTTACCAGTTTGAACTCTGCCATAACGCTGATCAAGCAACACGTATCATTTGTCATGCGAAAGGGGATGGCTCCGTGGACCACAGCACCGCAACCAGATAGTTCAAGAAATTTCGCTCAGGTGACCAAAAACCTCGACTATCAGCCAAGGTCAGGTACGCCGCGAACCGTGGATTCGGAGGCCGCCGTGCGCCAGGCCGTAAAGGCAAATCCGACAACCAGCACTCTGAGATTATCAGGCGAGTTGGGCATATCACAGACCACCGTGGTTCGTCACCTTCAGGACCTCTGCAAGGTCTACAGGAGCTGCCGCTTTGTCCCTCAGGAACTGACGCCAGCTGAAGTAAACCGCCAAGTGGAAGTGTGCACGAAACTCCTAGAAAACCCGCGCGATGTACGTTACATCAATAGAATTTTTACGTACGATGAAAAGTGGATCTATTTCCGTAATTCTAACACACACCGGCAGTGGTTAAGCCCGGGCAAGCTTCCTGGGTCGGTTGCCAAACGTGGGCGCTTGGAGCATAAGAGGTGATGGTCTGCGTCTGGTGGAATTTCGAGGGGATGATCTATTACGAATTTGGTCCAAACGGTCCAACCATCAAATATTTAACACCAATCTCTACTCTGAACAGCTGGAGCAGATGTATGCCGTTTTGGAGGAGAAGTACCCGGCACTGGTAAACAGAAAGCGCGCTCTCCTACAGCAGGACAACGCTCGGCCTCAAACCGTGCGAACGACCCGTGGACTTGAGGGCAGGAACTCCATACCGTGCGAACGACCCGGGGACTTGACTCCCGGAACTTGAGGACATCGAAGTGATGCCACACCCAGCATATAGTCCGGACCTTGCTCCGTCGGATTATTACTTGTTCCGGTCCATGGCCCACTTCCTTCACAGGCGGCACTTAAACAACCAGGAGGAGGTGGCAGCTGGGGTGAAGGAGTTCTTCGCCTCGAAGGACAAGAACTGGTACCGCCGCGGAATCGGAGAACTAGAAGACAGATGGCTAAAGACGGTGCAGCACGATGGCCTATACTTTGAATGCTAGTCAGCTTTCGTCGTAAAGGTACGTATAAAGACAAAGTGGTCCAAATATACCAAAACTTTCGACTCATCCTCTGTAATATGGGGCTGATTTTAGTTTTTGCACCTCGAAACGGTCCCGACATTTCATTGTTTTTGTACCAAAATAGTGAAATGTTGTTCCTTATATTCGAAAACGTGTAAATCTGGAAATCTGGTTTCGACCGATCACTATACTTTCTCATATTATAAATACAAGAAAGTAAAAAGGGGAGAAGAGGAATGAGGGGAGGGGGAAGGCTGGAAGGGAAAGATATTGTAGAGGTAAAGGCACCGCGCGATCCTGTTCTTTTTCGATTAGCACTACGCCACTTAATGAAACTAATGTAGCATATGTTATTCGGATGACGACAAACACAATACGCGGTTCATCCGACTCTAAAGACAATCTTGATTTCTTGGCAACTGTTAAGGGAATTTCTCTGAAAAACGAAAGTATCACTTCAAGTGCGTTTGAAAACGTAGTTCCATTCCTTCAGTTTCGTGTAATTGCATACATAGGTGTATATTGTAATCTACACCAATGAGCCATTACATTATGACCTCCTACCTAATAAGCTGTAGGACCCCCTTTAGCCCGCATAACAGCGGCCAATCGGCGAGGCATCAATTCGATGAAATGGCGATAGGTATCCTAGGGTTTCTGGTACCATAATGTCAACAGCAGGTCCTTGTCCGCAACGTGGTTGAGTTTGCTCCGTGTCTGACCGGCTACTGTATTTATTAAGTGTGTGTTGTGCTTCTTATTTCGAGCGTGCCTTCAAGGTGAAGGTTGTGCCTTTCTTTTTTGACGTCTCCCGAGTTGGTGAGTACTTTTTTGAGTTCGTTATTAGCATTTCATTTTCGACAAGATAGTCGTTTTTTTGCTCAATTAAGATTCGCCATCGGCGATGGCTACCCCTGATAAGAGTGCCGATCTCATCATGCAAACTCCTGATTCGTCGCTTCAGCCCTCTCTCGAAGTCAACCAATCAGCGTCTGCTGATGCAGATGTGGAGTATCGACCTCCTCCTGATCCCAGTGCGTTTTCTTCTTCAACTCTTCAGCTATCTGACTCCACTCTTCCTGGTGGAGCTACGTCACGAGTATCTGAGGTAGATAATGACGTCATGGATGTCTCTGATGGCTCTGCCTCTCTGCCCTCAGACAAGCCGTCTAAGATTGCTCCAGACCTTTTGAACAGCGCCAAGCCTCTACCTTCTCATAGTGCTTCACCTTCCCGTTCCTATTCTGGCGTTGCTTCCGGGCCTTCTCCAACGCCGCAAGTGCCAAGTACTTCTCTAGCAGATGCCTGTGTTCGGATCATTCACGATTCTCTTGAATTGGTCGTCCCAAAAGCTTCATCTGCTGCAAAAGACCTCTATTCTACATTAGCGTTAGGTGTATGCCTAGATGCTTTGCCCAATACCCCATTGAAGGTGTATTGTGACACTATCCTCGAATTTCTACCTCCTGGTTCTGTCACATATCTCACTCGCAAGCCATGCACAGTGATCGTATATCTTTCGCGTAAAGAGTATGCTGATTCTCTCCTAATACAAGGACTTGACATTGGGGACTTCCATCTAATCGCTGAACCGATTGGTAGGCGCCCGGTGCAAGTTTCTCTGCACCCGGTCCCTCCTGAGATTTCTTATGACATGATTTGCACAGACTTAAGTAAGTGTGGACGGGTGGTCAGTCCTGTGACCACGCATTCCGCAGCACCAAAGGATCCAGCCAATAAAAATGTTCGGAGTTTCCGTAGAAGCGTCAGGCTTATTTTCCCATCTGAGGAACACCTCCGCAAGTTTCCTAAATCTCTTACGGTCCGCTGCGGCCAACTCCACTACAAGATTGATTTACTTACTTCAGAACATTGCGCTCTGTGCAGAGAGTTAGGTCATCAGCGCGCTCGTTGCCCGCTTGCACCATCTTCATCGCACGGTGCTTCCAGACTGCCTCCAGCTTCCAAGAGACCAGTGCCTGCTACATCCTCTTCCGCGTCGACAACTCCTCAGGCCAGTGTACCGAAAAGTCGCACTACAGACGTTGGTCAACAGATGTCTTCGACGATTGATACGTCCTCACTTGATGCTTTTCCCTTACTTCCTACATCTCGACAAGCAGTGTCAGTTCCTATTTCTCATGACCTTCGTGGGGATCGCTCGCCATCCTTTACAGTTGGGGTCTCTGGTGATGGTGACCAAGAGGACCCTTCCTCTGACTCTACTACCACATCTCGTGTGTCGACGATTACTGCTAAAAGGTCTTCGAAACTTCGCACGGGAGCTCGGCGAAAGAAGCAAAAATCCCGGTCCGCTTCTGGACGTTTTGTTCCCCCTGATGGTACCACTGATGCACCGTCTCTCTCTCTTCCTCAGCTGCTGAATCTGGTGAGGCCTTCACTCATGGCCTTATTTCGTTTGAGGCCTTTACTCACGGCCTTGCCCACTGTTTCGAAATGTGGGAGCCTCTCTCCCTTGAAGACTGGTACCAGTTTTGTTGCAATACGACTAGTTTCTCTGCTACTACCATCTTCTTACGACAGTATGAAGCAGTTCTCCCTGCAGTTCTATCTCAAACGGGCATCGTTGATGCGTTCCTTCGACACCATCAGAAGCAATCCGCTTACAAGTCGTGGGTACCGGCCCTCATCAAACGCTTTAGATTGATTTTGTCAGCCGCTCGTGCAGAGTTCCAAATAAGTGTGGATCTGCCACTTTCAGGGTCACCACCTTGAATTGTCGGGGCTTTGCGAGCCCCCCAGCTGATGCTCTCGTCATGGAGGATCTTTCACCCCTGCGGTCGGACGTCTTACTGCTCCAAGAAACGAACTGTTACACCTCCACGTATTTTAATCGTTGGCGTGCGAGCGATTACGCCTTTCATCACGCATTTCGTCTTACTTCAAGTAGTGGGCTAGCGATCGGCCTACATCAGCAGTTCCGTTCCACTCTCACGGGCTTCTCAGCTCGGAACCTTTGTCGAGACTTACTTCAACGTACATCATTTTCTGTCAACGATACCCGCTTTCACATATTTAATATCTACGTTCCGTCGCATTCTCTTCATCATAGAATTTTGTTTACCCGCCTGCGTCGAGCTCTGTCTGCGGTCTCGCCTTCCGACCGAATAATCCTGGGCGGAGATTTTAATTGTACATTGAATCCGTCTCTCGACCGCTCTCCAGCTACACGAGAACGTCGCACTGCTCTAGTTGCCTTACTGCAAGAGCTCGTCGCTGACTTCTCCTTGACAGATGCACATCGCCGTCTCAACCCCCATGATACTACTCATACCTGGAGATCATCCGGGAACCAACCTCTAGCGACTGCTCGCCTTGATCGCCTTTATGTTTCACCTTCGCTCCTTGCGTCCATTTCTGAGTCGCAAATACAACCCACTGCCTCCTCCGATCATAGTTCAGTTTCTCTCACAGTATTTGCTTCGGCATCGCTCCCTAGGACAGTTCGTCCGTGGACACTTGACACTTCTTTACTCAGTGATCCTGCTTTTTGTGCCTCCATTCGTTCTTTCCTCAGCACTCATCGTGCTGGGATACAATCAGCTCCCTGTGCATTGACTTATTGGCTGCAAGTTAAACATCAGCTCATATTGCACATCAAACAGCTTGCTTTTACAGCGTCAACATCTCGCCTGATGTAAATTGATCACGCCCGACGGAAGATTGCTCTCATCGGGTTGTCAGATCCACTTTTCCCTGCAGTTCAGGCAGATCTTAAAGCTTTGCTTGAAACTCTTGCGCAGCAGGCTCTATTACGCCTTCGCTTAAAGCACCTACACCCAGAAGATTGCAACTATGATTTCCTTGCGTCAATGGAGTCTTCACGCAAGTCTACCAACGCACTCCGGAAGCTTCGTCTACCAACTGGTGTTGTGACTTCTGATCCGTCGACTCTATGTTCTCACGTTCGTAGTTTTTGCCACCAAGTTCTGTGAGGCTCCTCCCCCGTTCTCCTCTACTCTCTCTCACCTTCTTTCCAATCTCCCTCAGGTTCCCCCACATCTAGCTACCTCTTTAACTCTTCCACCCACATCTTCTGAGCTCTCATGT
The DNA here is from genome assembly GCA_039090855.1 of Macrothele yani. NCBI lineage: Eukaryota > Metazoa > Arthropoda > Arachnida > Araneae > Macrothelidae > Macrothele > Macrothele yani. Next base: position 154,430,694 of record CM076996.1, read on the forward strand.
CTTTTCTTCACTCAACACTCAAGCCGCTCCGGGTCCGGACGGCCTCTCTTTTCCTTTCTATCGTACTTTCTTCCCTCTCCTCCTACCCTTTCTTCTTCCTGCTATTTCTGCTGCTCTCCTCTCCCCCACCCTCCCGAGGAGCTTCACAGACGCTCATGTAGTCTTATTTCCCAAGAAGGGTGACCCTCTTGACTTGGGAAATTGGCGCCCCATTTCTCTTCTTAACCAGGATTACAAACTCTTCACCAAGTTTCTTTCCCACCATCTCAACTCTGTCCTTCCTCACATTCTCGCTGATTCTCAAACCTACAGTGTTCCTGGACGCTCTCTTTCTACTAATATTCAACTCCTCCGTGACTAAATTCATCTCGCTCAAACCCACTCCGAACCCTTAGCCCTTCTCTCTTTGGATCTCCGCTCCGCCTTCGATAACGTTTCACATAACTCTACCTAACACAAACTCTTTTGCACTTTGGTTTTCCTTCAGCCTTTGTTTCCACTCTTCTCTCTCTTTACAGGGACGCCGTTTTCCATGTCAAGACGGCATCCTTCCTTACAGCTCCAATCCCCTTTAAGCGTGGAGTCCGGCAGGGCTGCCCGCTTTCAGGGCAACTCTTTGCGATCGCCGTGGAACCCTTTCTTCGTTCCCTTCAACATTCCTTCTTAGCTACACTTCCAGCGCCAGTCGCCAGTACACGTCACCACTCAGTGATTTACTCTGCGTATGCGGATGACATTACAGTCTGCATTCGTAGAGAATCACAATTCCACCATCTTCGTTGTTTGTTCTCCGACTACGCCTCCTGTTCTGCTGCTGAGCTAAACACGTCTAAGAGCACCGGTCTGTGGTGCGGGTCGTGGCGGAACCGCACAGATACTCCATGGGGTGCCGCACGGCCTTTAACCACCCAACGCTTCCTAGGAGTTCACCTAGGACAGCCACGTGCAGCCTCAGAAGGTACTCGCACCGGTTTACATCCTCGTCTGACCAACTCTGCGGTGTACTGGAGACGAGTGCAGTTCTGCACATCCTATCACCAGCGTGCGAGACTCACTCGTACATATCTCCTGTCCATGTGTCAGCATTCATGGATAGCTGCTCCAACCCCGCTCTTTTGTCTTCAAGAGATTTTTTTTATTGGAGGTTTAACGACCACCGTGAGCAACTCAAATGGGCTATAAGCAGTCGCCCGTCCCTAATTTAGGGTCACTGGTTCCAGGGAAGGGAGAGAGCCAGTGCCGTAAGACAAACACAACATCCATGCCTGACCGGGATTCGAACCCGGACCCCTTATGGACGAATGATCAGAGGCCAACGCCTTAGACCACTGCGCCACCGGGGCGGCCTTCAAGAGATCACCCGCCGTCTTACAGTGGTCATGTGGGTGCGACATCATTGGCTTTCCGTCACGAAGCTCTGTGCACCCCCTCGTTTGGTGGAGCCGGTCTTCCTGATGTTTCTCTGAGCTATAAGGTACACCGTATCATTCACTTCGTCCGTCTCTTCACAGCTCCAGTTGCATCTACAATTCAGGTAAGAAACGTTCTCGCCTCCAGGCGTAACCCCCACTTCTCTTTTTCCTCTCTAGTTCTTATGGACCGTTGTCTTGTTCCCCCTCTAAACTTCTCTCTGCTTATTCTGAAGCTCTTAAATTCCTTCGCTCTCTTCCCCTTCTGCGCTCCCCTCCTTCTTCAAATCTTGAGCTTCTTGCTGAACCCCTCTTTTTCAACTCTTCTCCACCCTCCCCACCTCCCTTGCTTTGCTTTTTCTTCCTGGCTTCGTGCCGGTGTCGTAACCATTCAAGACCTGATTAATCCTGACCTCTCCTGGCGCCCTTTCGCCGATCTCCCAGCTGCAATTCTATCATCCCGTTCTGCTCGTTTCGTCTTTGACTCTTTGCACTCTTCTATCCTATCTCTTTTCCCTGATTTGGCGTCCCCTTCTGGTCTGATTTCCGTGCTCTCTGCTCCTCTTCCGCTACAGTTCTTCCTCAGGCACGCTCACACGGTTCAACCTCTTGTTTCTATCTCATCTAAATCTTTGTATCGTCTCCTAGTGCACATTTCCACTCCCTCTGCTCTTCCTATACTTGATGTTCCTACTACCTCTCTTTCTGCCGTTTGGGCCGCTGCCCGCTCCCCCTCTCCACACCTCATGAACAAAACACCCACTGGCTCTTCCTCCATAATCGTCATCCTGTTCCATTTTTCCTCTATCATATGTCTCTACTCTCTTCCCCTCTTTGCTCCTTCTGCGCTCAGGAGGCAGACGTTTCTCACGTCTACCTATATTGTCCTGTTCTACTGCCTCTACTCAATCAAGCCTTCAAGATTGCCAGTTCCTCTTGCTCCCAGGAGTTATCGTTTACAGCCTATAGACACCTTCTATTACGTGATAATCCACCAGTTCCTCTTCCCTCTCTTTGTGCATATCTCTTTGTACTGGCCAAACACGTAGTTTACGTGTTCCATCAGCAACTCCGGAGCATTTCCTCACCTGTTTCTCCTCAACAAGCGAGTGCGGCACTTGTGTGCCACTTCAGAGATCGTTTAACATCACGTCTCCGCTTTGAGCACCGCCTCGCTTCCATCAGCCATCGAGAAGCAGCTTTCCATTCCACGTGGGTACCTCTGACCCCGTGGTTCGCGGTGGACACAGGTCTCCTCAATCTAACCATCCGTTAGAACTTTTTCTCTTTTTAGCACCAGAATGTGGCGCTGAGTGTTGCATTTTCACGGCGTTGGTCGTGTTTTATTAGATTTAGTGAAGTATTTTTGTACTTCTACTACATTTGTGTGCACAGTGTGTTCACTTGTAACTTCTGCTGTATTTTACGTGCTACTAAGTTGCACGAGTTGTACTATGTTTTTCTCTTACCTCGGTTTGCAATTAAGTATGTCAGCACTGCTTACTATTGTCTATGTATATAATTGTCATTCTATTAAATCACCGTTTTGCTCAACTGTGCCTGTTTATTGTGCGCTCTAAGTTTGTATTATTGCTTACCTGCAAATATGTTCCTTCAGCGTCATGTTACGCGCTAGCCACCCAATGATGTGTTTCCTTCACTTGTTGTGTATTTAGCTCAACTGCAGTTTCTTCCTAGTATCAACATTTTTCATTGCATATTATTTTATCCATTGGACGAGTTGTTCCATGTTTTTCTATTATTTCGTTTAGCTATTGAGTATGTATGCACTGTATAATGTTGCCTCTGCATATAATTGTCATCTTATTTCATCATTGTGTTGCTGAACCTATGCCTGTGTTATCATGCGTTTTAAGTTTTCAATACTGTTTGTCTGCACATATATGTTCCTTTAGTGTCAGTGTTTTTAGCTCAATTGCAGCATCTTCTTATCATTAACATTTCTCATTGTAGTATATATTTCTTCGTTGCATAAGTCATACTATGTTTTTCTATCGCCGTCGTTTCGCTTCTACGTATGCCTGCGCTATGGAATGTTACCTATGTATATAATTATCATTTTTGTTTTTGCTCAACCTGTGCCTACCTTTTTTTTTTTTTTTTTTATTGAAGGTTTAACGACCACCGTGAGCAACTCAATGGGCTATAAGCAGTCGCCCGTCCCTAATTTAGGGTCACTGGTTCCAGGGAAGGGAGAGAGCCAGTGCCGTAAGACAAGCACAACATCCATGCCTCACCGGGATTCGAACCCGGACCCCTTTCGGACGAATGATCAGAGGCATGTATGCACTCTGATCATTCGTCCGAAAGACCATCGCTTAGACCACTGCGCCACCGGGGCGGCATGCCTACTTTACATGCGTTTTATGTTTTCAATACAGTGTACCTGGAAATATGTTCCTTCAGTGTCATGTGACACGTTGACCAACTTATTGTGTTTTTCCCTACACCTGCTGTGTATTTAGCTCAATTGCAGCATATCAGTATCATCAACATTTCTCATTGCAGTGTAAATATCATTGATTTTATCAGTATGAATTTTGTTTGTAAGACGCTTCAAGCTGAACGTCTATTTTATTTCGTTATACCAATAAAGCGATTTTGAAAAGCAGGTCCTCCAGTTCCCGTACATTTCGCGTGGTGGCGATTTAGCGCGAATCTGCTTTCCAAGTAGAACGACAAATGTTCGATTGGGTTCATGTCAGGTGAATTTGGAGGCCAGGGCATTAACAGAAATTCACCAGCGTGTTCCTCAAACCACTGCTTGACGATTCTGGCGGTGTAACATGGCGCATTATCCTGTTGGTAATGGCCATCACCAGCAGGGAACACAGTTGCCATGAATGAGTGAACTTGGTCCGCAACGATGTTCGCATACCTGACAGCTGTCAGAGATCGTGCTATTGGAATAATGGGGCCTAAAGTGTCGAAAAAAAACATCGCCCACAGCACAACACCGCAGCCGCCGGCTTGTTTCCGCCCAACAGTGCTTCCAGGTGCCATAGCCTCCGTTGGTAATCGGCGTATCCGCGCTCGGCCGTCTACGTGATGCACCAGGAATCTTGATTCGTCAGGCCAGGCCACTTTCTTCCAATCATCCACGGACCAATCTCAATGATCTTGGGCCCATTTCATGCGTTGTTGGCGATGGCGTGCAGTGAGCATGGGGACCCGGCTGGGTCTTCGGCCACGTAGGCCCATGCTCAGAAGGCTGCGATGAACTGTGTGCTGCGACACATTGCCCTGATCACCACAGTTGTAGCCGCGGGTGATTTGTCGCACTGTGGCCCTGCGGTCGCTGTGTACAATGAGCGGCAGTCTCTGCTCCTCTCTTGCATCAATGAGCTGCGGACGACCCACGGCTGGACGACGGTTCCTTGTTTGGCCATCTTTGCACCACTTTTGATACGTACTCACTACATCGTCACGTGAACAACCCACAAGCTACGCCGTTTCCGAGATCGTAGTTCGGAGGCGCCGTGGCACCATAGTTTGTCTTTTATCAAACTTCTATAAATCGGCAGCTTTTCTCATTCTGACTCCGAAAACTCTACTAACCGAAAGCCGGTCCTCGGGTTGTATATATATATACTGCTCTGTGAATTTCACATGCGACACCGTTCGGTCTCCAGGCGCGCTCAGTTTTCTAGGCTGGAGGTGGTCATAATGTAACGGCTCATCGGTGTATGTATGAATGTACTTAAAATAGGTGAGTGGATAGTTCTACGTAACAGAAGTGAGACGGTTGAATTAGTTGGAAGAACTAGATGAGTGAAGCCTCTTTTTTGTTGTTCTTATTTGGAAGTTTAAAAACCATCATAAGCAACTCTAAGGGCTATAAGCAGTCACCTGTCCCTAATTAGGGGCCACTGATTCCAGGGAAGAAGCAGAGCCGGAAGACAAGCACACCACCCATGCCTAACCTAGGGTTTGACCCCGGACTCAGCTAAGACGACTAGCCAGAAACCAGAGCCTTGGACCTCTCGGCCACACCAGTCAATTCATGAAAAAGGCTTCATGCCATTTTTCTTATTTAAAAACAGTTCAGCCGAGTAAACAAATCACTAAGGTATTTCTGATTCTTAAAACGATAGATGCATAGGTCATTTAACTGAAACACCTTTCTCAATCTGAAGAGCAACGCAGTTACACCAGCTAATAAACGCGCCACATACACATTCCCCCAAGCTTTTTTAAGACGGACTGTAACGACCCTCGCTGCTTCTTAACTCTTTCTCAACATAACCGTGATCCAGCGAGAGCCGTCACATAATTTTGTTTTGGTTCGTTCCATAGAATCACGCACTCGAAGAAAAATAGAATGCAGGCCCTTTTTTAACAATAACAAAGGCAAACAGTTTATTTCGCTAAAACTATGTGGCTTGGGCCTCTCGAAGGGTAGGTTAATGGAATGCTTCATTGACTTGATCGCCGTCTGTGCTATAGACACTATACCCGAACTTCGTGTTTCCCGCAAACACCGCTGCAGCTACGCGGCGCAATATGAATCCCTCTTCGGAAACAAATCGTCTCCGACGCCAATTCTAAGACCCCGACCTATCTCTCCAAAAATGAGGTACCGTCTGTCTCTCTTTCACTTCCAAAGTTTCCCTTCTCTCTTAAAACTTCAGAAAAGCTCCACTGCCCACTTGATCGGATTTCTTAAGCTTGTGTTTCATTCATTAACGCGGCCTTGAGATAATCCCATTGCCATACCAGACAGGTACAATACTCTTCAAATACTTATGTACTGAGCCTACCGCAATGAGGGCCGCGGATAGCCTAGTGGTCAACGTTCGTGACTGCCACGGAAAAAAACTCAGGTTTGATCCTAAGCGGGTACGAACCCTCGAACCACTAAATATCCGCCGTGCGTCGGATGGGCACGTTAAGCCGTCGGACCCCAAGTACTGTCCCCCGGTAATAAATAAGGACGTCTTCCTCCCCCTTTCTACCTCGCTTCCGCGTCATTTTCCTATAGGGCACTCTAGCCCAAATCTCCTAGCTTCCTATTTCAAAGGATTGTTTAAGACTTGGGGTCAGACATTCCCTTCCTAAAATCCTCTACATATGATCTGATCTCAGGGTTCCCAGGGTTCTTATAAATTCTTAAGTCCTTAAAAAGTGCTTTTTTTATTATTATTAGGGCGTTTAGAGGTCCTTATTTTTTGCCAAAAATGGGGAATAGTTCTTAAAAAGTACATATTTTCCCTAGCTAACTACACAAAAATCCAGAAGTTATGATGCAGTGCGTGGAACTTCTGCTGCTGGTTGACTATGTTGATGATGTCATGTGACATCAGGTAAAAGCCCGTGTGAAAGCAAGGGACAGTGTGAGAAAATGTTAGTAATTTGCTGAAAAAAATGAATCAGTCTAAATTAAACGCATCTAGCAGATTCCACCCAACAAGCCCCTTCACCCATCTCTTGGTACCGATATTTCACACTTGTATTTACCCTTTTTGGTATATGCAAATAAAAAAATTTCAGTCACAACATGACAAAATGAAGTACAAAATTTAAATCTTGAACATGCAATGCCGACTTTGGTTTGGCATGAGATGATTATGTACAAAATCAGATGTTGAACTCATAGCTTTATCTGCAGTTTTACGATTTACATCCTTTTTACTGTGAATGTGATTATTCTCTCAGATAGGAAGACTGACTTGACCAAGAGAACTGTCTTTTAAATTGCATAAAGTCTAGTTTATTACATTCACAAACTTAAATTATATGGAGAAATATTGCAAACTTCAGCAGGATCTTTAATTTGCATAGTTAAGTTGTGTGTAAAAGTATATTTGTGCACGTCATTGTTGCGTATGCAGTTGGTAAGATCCTTAAAAAATTGGGAGGGTGCTTAGAAGTCCTTGAAAAGTCTTTATTTTTTTTGTGGAAGAAAAAGGGTGGGAACCGTAGATCTGATCTACCGTAATGAGGTTAATCGCGTGAATCTGACAACAGCTTTAAACATACTGATTTCGTCCGCTCTGCTCGAAAACGGCGCGAACAAAGAAATTCCACGTGGGGAATACATACATACATACATACATACATACATACATACATACATACATACATACATATATACGGTATTTAAAATTATTTGTTCTATGACCTGTGGGGGCTAGCGATTCTTACGAGGACAATAGGCTGCTAGGTGATGTCAGGGTAAGGATGTGATTAGAACAAAAAATACTTCTTTTCTTAATGCACTAACTATTTCAATAAATATATGAATCCATCGCTCTTTCCACGTTAAGCAACGCATAGCAACTGAAAAATTGTTATTCAGCCGCCTTCGGTTGCTGTGCGTTGCTTAACGTGGAAAGAGCGATGGATTTATTTATTCAACTGACGCCACGTATTTAGAGGATTTTCACTTTGGATCTCGCCCTTGTATTTCAATAAATGTTTTTAATTGGGAAGTAAGGGTCAAGTACTGAACTTCTGTCGAAATAGATGATGCGATGCCAGACAGTCGTCCACTCAACTACACTAGAGCTCAAAATAAAAGGATAATCTACAAAAACGTATATAACTGCTGATGTACCGTAAACCGGGGTGACTTTGTCTACCACAGGGTAGTTTGTCCTAGAGGTCTGCATGGGCCGGGTCGGGCTTTATTTAGTTTAGAGAACAAAGTACCGGGCCGGGCAGGGCCTGGCCGAAACAAGTCGACCCATTCTTTTTATCGAAATAGTAAAGAAAGAAAAAAGTCATGTTCCCCGATCTTCTGGTGTGTTTAACTGTTTTGCTGGCTTTACTTACTTCCATGATATAGCCCAGGGCATAATCACAAAAGCAAGGAGAGGCACCCACAGTGTTTTTACCATCTGTAGGTATTAAGATGGAAAAAACAACTTTGGAACTTGTTGAACACAAAAAGATTCGACCCCGAGCGAGTGTGTGTGTGTGTGTGTTGTGTGGAGCATGAAATGTCTTTAGTGGTGTGTGTGCATGAGAGAGAGACAGAGAGAGAGAGAGAGAGAGAGAGAGAGAGAGAGAGAGTGGGACGACATGGATTTTTTCTCCTATCCCTAATCTGTATAGGGACTGACTTTTGTAGTGTTACTGCTCACTAGTTCAGAGAAAGGGAAATCTTGAACGCGCTTAGACTTCCTTTTTCTCCCTCTTTAAAGGTTATATTATTTGCTAATTGTTAAAGTTTAGTTAATATTTTTAGGCTTACATTCAACTAGATATTTCCAATAATATCTCATTCCATTACTTAATTTTCGCAATTTAATGAAGTACAATAGAAAAACAAAATACTACCATCACGGGCCGGGCCGAGTGTCTAATATTTGAAACGGGCCGGGCTGGGCCTTAAATGCGCGGTCTTGGGCCGGGCTCACAAATAAGGCCCGTGCAAACCTGTAGTTCGTCCCACGAAACGGAGAAAAATAATAGTGGTGCTAACTCCTGTTTCATTGAAATATTTTAGTAAAGCCTTATTCCGGTAGGTGGCAGCACTAGCTTGAATGCAGAATGTTTGGTTTAACTGTTTTAGTAACCTGAAGTTGGCAACACTGCAGCTATTGTTTTGTTTACATGATAATATAAGGGTGACATTGTCTCGCAGCATTACGTTAAGGCTTATTTAATGGGTTCTGAGACACGAGACAAAGTCACCCCAAGCTGTGGTGACATTGTCCACGTTTCTTGAAAAATTATTTTGTAGTTTTACATTGTCACAAATTGCAAAAGTGTAAATAAAATTGTTCATTAGACACTTACGAATATGGGGGAAATATTAGGATTTTTTTTAAATATAAATTTCACCCAGTTTCTGGATTTCAAAAAAAAAAAAAAAGAGATGGAAAATGACACAAAGTCACCCCGGTTGACGGTATGCAAAATAATGCACCGAAAATTGGGGAACATGCTTCTGCTTGAGTTACATAAGGTCATAAGCAATGTACTAAAAATATCTTTACTAAATTTCATTCAATTTCCCTAATCAATTCTTTGAGTTAGGTACGAATTTATAAGTTAACCTGTAATTTTGAGCACCAGCCTTCTGCACTACTTAGGGGAAATTATAATCACGTGAAAGTATGGCGTTTCTCAGTTTGTAGAGCTCCCTCCCTTACCACTGAGAACAGGAAAACGAGAGATACGTGATTCTTTTTAAGTTAGATTTACTGTAATTGTAGATACAATCGAATTACAGAAAAGTAAGTTAGTCAGCGATTTGTATTTCCTATAAATGTCCTCTCGCAGTGGCGTACCTGAAAAACTCGCACCCCCCCCCCCCCCCCGCAAAAAATGTCTTCGAGGCCCTTTTGCGAAAATCTGTACTTGCTTTCAATTACAGAAGCTTTTTAATTCCATTTTATTAACTAGGTTGTACGGGCGTTTTTAATAATTCAAATTCTTCGGAACCTATACAGTGGCGATGCCAGCCAGCCGCTCAGAACTGGGTGGGCACAAATTTTAAAGTGTTTGGCAGAAATGTTACCAAAAAATTTGGCAGAAATGTTACCAAAAAATTCCGTTCATGTGCATTTTACCCTACGCTGATAATGTTATCCCTAGTCACAAACAGTTTCAGGTGAATATTGTACGTAGTATTTATTCAATTTATGTAGTATGGGGACCGTGGATACGAATCGCTATGGCAAGTTACAATTTTTTCGCAATTTTAGCTTATTTAGGTAGCTTTTTTGCTTTCATAAGGCTGTTTATGAATTAGAGGGTGTAACTTGACGAGGAATATCTCTCTCTCTCTCTCTCTCTCTCTCTCTCTCTCTCTCTTTTTAAATAATTACAAAAATGGCGTGTTTCTACTACTCTCTTAGAAATTCGTTTAGAGGACTCCCTCCATTTCCCATAAGTAAAAACATTAACTTTGACAAAGAATCCAGTTAATATAACAAAATTTCAGTGAATTAGAGAAACTCAAACACATTTATCCAAGTTCTGTGGATTCTTAGATGGTTGCATCCGCCATATGTTCCAACTGCTTAAATATTAGGGTCAAAGGGGATGTCAGGAGGGAGGTAAAATGGGGGGTTGGAGGGCTGACTCACATAAAGCTTCCGTAATTTCGTATTTTCTTAATTGTGATATTTAATGTAATTCCTAATAGAAAATGTTTATAATTTACAAATCAACAGAAGAATTTCTAGGTTTATAAAGCACAGTTTAACAAATTCTTTGCTGGCATGTGAAAACCCAGGAAACTGGTGGAGGGGAGTTTAGGACATTTGGGCACCGGGACATTTTGGCACAAATCTTTAGGGGCCGTACAAAAATTGCCGTTTCTTGGCGCTCTGAGGGGAACTGAATGGAGAAAACGTTCCCAGTAAGACAAACGACAATTACAATTGAATTTAAAAAAATTACAATGCACAAATTTTGAAGATGACAATCCGTTTTTTTTTTTTTTTTTTTGTGTGTAAATATGACAAGGATAATTAATTAATATCCGAAAACTTGAAAATTTCGTCCTCTTGGATTACATAGCACATAATTATGAATATGTTACATAGCACCAAGGGCGCCGGGGGAGGGGTACTCGACCCCACCCCGTTGGTATAGCCAAATTTTTGATAAATTTAAAACACTAAAATAGACGGAGTCTTTTTTTGAAAATAATAAAATATTAATAATTGATTGTATCAATTATTTTTGTTGTATTTTAGTATCTTGCACATTTACTAAAATGTTTGACAGCCTTGAAAGAGGTAAGGATTTTTCTTACCCCCCGCCCTCCCAAAGTACTCACATGGGCGCCACTGCATAGCACATTTCTTAGGTTTCAACGAAACAAAGCAATTACAGCAGAACTCATATAATGTTCGGAAAGGGACGACAAGGAATGATTTTTTTATAACATCTCACTTTTACTTAGGCACTAAATATTTACATAACATGTCAAGTAATTAATATTTCTCTTTTACTTAATTAGGCACTAAATTACTATGCCTCATTCGTAGGCTCTTTTGACAGTCTTTTTTCTACCGATGTCATATTCATACCGTTTACGTATCAAATCAAGTTAATAGCACAGCGCTTTTACTTAAGAACTAAATATAAAGTCATAGGCCCTAGGCCTTGGCCTTTTTAACATTTTTTCTAACGATGTTATATTCATAACCTTATGCATAAACTGAAGTTAATCATATTGTGCTTTTAATCATACACTAATTATTAATTCATTGGCCCCAGGCCTAAAAGTCTAGTAATTAATATTGAATGCCTAAGTAAAAGTGCAATGCTATTAACTTGAGTTAATATGTAAACGTTATGCATATGAAGTCGACGGATTCAAAACCGTCGAAAAGGCCTAGGGCCTATGAATTATTATTTCGTGCCTACGTAAAGGCGTAATGCTACTAATTTGATTTGAATCATAAACTCTTAAACGTTGCGAATATGACATTGGTGGAGTAAAAACTATTTAAAAGGCCTAGGCCTAAGGTCGGTGAAATAATACTTAGTGCTTAAGTAAAAGCGGAATATTATTAACTTGATTTGGTAGGCAATTGTTATGAATGTGACATCGGTAGAACTAAAAACTGCTAAAAAGGCCTGGGGCCTATGAATTAATATTTAGTGCTTAAGTAAAAGCGCAATGCTATTAATTTGATTTGATACGTAAACGTTATGAATATGACATCGGTAGAAAAAAGACTCAAAAGGGCCTACGAATGAGGCATAGTAATTTAGCGCCTAACTAAGTAAAAGAGAAATATTAATAGCCTGACATGTTATGTAAATATTTAGTGCCTAAGTAAAAGTGCAGCATTATTAAAAAATCCCTCCTTGTCGTCCTTTTCCAAACATAGTATGAATTCTGCTGTAATTGATTTGTTTCGTTGAAGGTTTAAGAAATGTGCAATGTAATTTTTTTAATTCACGAATGTAATTTTGTTTCCCCATATTCAAGTGTAATTGTCACATGCCTTACGGTGAACATTTTTTTCTAGGTTAAACTCTTACTATAGGGCCCAGAAACGGCAATTGTTATACGGCCCCTTAAACATTTGTGCCCAAATGTCCGGTGCCCAGATGTCCGCCCCTTCTTTCAGACAGAAATTCGTAAATATGTCTTAATTTCTTAATGATAGAGATATGGGTGAAAAAATTTTTGTGCACACCACTTGCTCAAGTAGGGAGAAATATAGGAACACGATAATTTTTTTTACGCAGCGCAAATTCATTGCTCTAAAAGGGAATGTGCCAAAATGCCCGGGTGTCAAATGTCCGAATTCCGGTGGAAGGGGATGGTGCTAATACCTAAAATATAATGAAATTGTAGCCCAGTCGGGAGATTTTCAGCGTTTACATAGTACAGCTGAAAAAATTCTCTTCGGGCATGTGCTAACGCAGGAAACCTGTCGGTGGGGGTGAGGCTTGAAGCCCAACCGATGGGGGTGGGAGTGGGGTTTGAAGCCCACCCGTAGCGTCGCGCCTGAAACTATATAATATATTTTTCGTAAAACCAAAATTGTCGCAGTTCATTGCGTGTAACACAAATGTACACGTTATAATTAAAATGATTGCCCTAGTTCTATACCAACACAAAGTATTACAAAACACTTACGCCAAAGTTAACAGGCAAATTCTATTCTTATAGCGAACGAAGGCCAAACTTTTGAAATACTTCACGATCACACAGGCAAAACACGAACAGACGTGTGACAGTCTCTCTCTCTCTCTCTAAAGACCTTCCGATTTACACGAAAATACAGAGCATAAGTAAGCAAAAAAGAAAAAAAAAAAACTAAGAATTGAGGCATAAAAGAAAAAGTAATATTATTTAAATTATTTTCTCTTGAATATAAAAAACACACTTAATGTTACAATGTTTTGCACATAGTAAACGTTTCTTTTTTTTTTTTTTTTTTTCCAAGTAAAAAAAATTACACTGGTCTCTGTTTTCTCGTTTCCGCGAAGAACACCTTTTATTTTTTAGCTCACTATATATTCTGAAGGATACAAAGTTATATGCAAAAAAGGGTAATATATAACCCGCCTATCCTCGTCGATATAAAAATTTCATATATTCTGATATTTATTCACATTCTATAACTGATATTTATTCACATTCTACAACCGATGTTTATTCACATTCCATAATTGATATTTCTTCACCTTCTATAACTGATATTCATTCACATCTTGTTAATGGGGTTCGGACATTTGGGCACCGGACTCTGGGGCACCCGGACATTTTGGCACATTCTTTTTTAAAGCAATGAAATTGCACTGCGTTAAAAATTATGGTGTTCTTATATTTCTCCCTACTTGAGCAAGTGGTGTGCACAAAATTTTTTTCACTTATATCTCATATTCATTAAGAAATTGAGACATATTTCCGATTTTCTGTCTGAAAGACGGGGCGGACATTTGGGCACCGGACATTTTGGCGCCCGGACTTTTGGGCACAAATGTTTTAGGGGCCGTATAACAATTACTGTTTCTTGGCCCAATAGTAAGAGTTTGACCGAGAAAATGTTCGCCGTAAGTTACTTAGGCACTAAATATTTACATAACATGTCAAGTTATTAATATTTGTCTTTTATTAATTAGGCACTAAATTACTATGCCTCATTCGTAGGCCCTTTTGACAGTCTTTTTTCTACCGATGTCATATTCATAACGTTTACGTATCAAATGAAGTTAATAGCATTGCGCTTTTACTTAAGCACTAAATATTAATTCATAGGCCCAAGGCCTTTTTAACAGTTTTTGTTCTAAAAATTTATTGTCCAATCGGGAGATTTTCAACATTTACAAGCTACAACTCGACAGATTATTTGAGGGCACGTGCCTACTCAGCAAACCTGTCGGGGGTGGGAGTGGGGGTATATCAAAAGTATAAAATATGAAGAATTTCTCGTCCGATCGGGAGATTTTCAGCATTTACAAACTACAACTGGAGGCATTTTCTCAGGGCATGAACCTACTGAGCAAACCTATCGGGTGGGGAGGGGGGGGTTAATACTAAAAGTGTAAAATATGAAAAATTTCTAGTCTGATCGGGAGATTTCCAGCAATTACAGGCTACAACTCGACACATCATCTGAGCACTCGTGCCTACTCTGAAAACGTGGCGCGGCGGGGTAGCTAAGAAAAATCCTTACCTCCTTCAAGGCTGTCAAACATTTAAAAAAAGGTTTCGTCTATTTTAGTGTTTTAAATTTATCAAAAATTTGGCTATATTAACGGCTGGGGGGCTCCCCCGGGCGCCCTTGGTGCTATGTAATCATGAATATGATGTAATCAATATTCATGATTATGAGCTATGTAATCCAGATCCAGGATGACGAAACTGTCAAGTTTTCGGATATTATGCTTGTCATATTTACACCAAAAAAAAAAAAAAACGTATTGTCATCTTCAAAATTTGTGCATTGTAATATTTTTTTAAATTCAATTATAATTGTCCGTTTTCTTACTGGAAACGTTTTCTCTATTCAATTCCCCTCACAGCGCCAAGAAACGGCAATTTTTGTACGGCCCCTAAAGATTTGTGCCCAAATGTCCGGGTGCCCAAATATCCGGTGCCCAAATGTCCTACACGCCTTGTTAATATACTGCACATGCATATATGTAACTATTACTATGGTTGTGAAAATCCTCAGGAATAGACTCCTTGTTAATATACTGCACATGCATAAATGTAACTATTACTATGGTTGTGAAAATCCTCAGGAATAGTTGCTTTCCCGTCACCCAGTTTTTATAAACTTAAGCGAAAAGGGTTTCTTGCAGATCTTACTTTTTACTGTAAAAAAAATTGCTTTTCTTTTTAATACTTCAATCAATGCTGCCGACAAAGATACCTGGCTATTTCTTTAACCAGTTTCATATAAAGTTTCTGTAAAAATTTAGAAAAATACTTCTGCTGAGACTAGAGGCCTCCTTAGACATCACCCCCCCCCCTTTTCCTCCGCACTGCAGGGGTTGTGGGGGCTAGTACGCCCGTGTCCTCTCGTTCGGCAAGTGCGAACATTTTCCTTCAGCGCCGTTCATCTCACTGATTTCCACATTCAACGAATGCAGCTTGCAATCCATTCATTCATTTTTTTCGCCGGTTGGGAGAATACTGTTACGCAGTGAGCAGCAATTTTCCATTACACGACTTCAGCGCAGCGGCTGATGTGCAAACGCATGAAAATCTCTACAGCTGTACACTGTAGTTGCCACTAATTCGTGTGTCCAAAAATAGGGAAACTATTCGCGCCACTGTTATATTATCTGGTCTAGGTACTCAAATACCAGTTGTTGCTTTTTTCGTTTCCGTGAAGGATTATTTTCTTCATTTCTACGTTCAAAAAACAATTTGACTTCTAGGAGGGGAGGAAAATAAAACGCAATAGTGGGACTGTTGTGTTGTAATCTTTGAGCTTACTTATTATCTGCACATTTCGAAGCAGTTTTAATTTTCGCAATTGCCTTCGTAAGCATAAACAGCTTCCGTTAACACCACTGATATCGTACGTATTGACAGCTTTAATTTAATCATCTCAGACAAACTGTTTCCTTCTTTTCTTTTCTTTTCCTTAGCCCAGGTCGTATTATCTTATTATCTTAGTTAACCCTAGTTCGAAAGTATTGCTGAAATGACTGAAAGTGACGACGCAAGGACGAAAAATAATTTAGTGTTCTCTCTCTCTCTCTCTCTCTCTCTCTCTCTCTCAGGGTGGAGGAGGGTGGGGGCAAAGTGTGCGGTTTATGTGCCTGCATTTGTTTTCCACCGTTTCCACAAAAGCCTATTTTTAATTAAATATGACTATAAATTCCAGGACTCTTCAACTGCTACGGCACGTGCTGGAAGTGGAAAAAATATATTGCGGAAAATTATTTTAAATAATGTTCACACTAAAAAGTCATCCGAAAATTCCAATCCTATTTGAGATTTTAACTTTTTTATTAGGTGTGCAACTTAATTCTCGGCCACAGGCACGACATGTTGGCAGCAAATTATAGCAAATCGAATACGTACCTAATCAGGGAAATAATCCCTGTCGTGTTTTTTTTTTTTTTTTTTTTTTTTTGGAGGTTTAACGACCACCGTGAGCAACTCATTGGGCTATAAGCAGTCGCCCGTCCCTAATTTAGGGTCACTGATTCCAGGGAAGGGAGAGAACCAGTGCCGTAAGACAAACACAACATCCATGCCTCACCGGGATTCGAACCCGGACCCCGTTCGGACGAATGATCAGAGGCCATCGCTTAGACCACTGCGCCACCGGGGCGGCCTGTCGTGTTGGATACATTTCAGCCAATCGGTCAGGGAGCTGCCGAATGCCATTGCGGAAAAAAAAAGAGGGCTGTTTCGAGTTGATAAAGTCATCAATACTTGTGTGGACCTCCTCGACAGAAG
Organism: Macrothele yani; assembly: GCA_039090855.1. Taxonomy (NCBI): domain Eukaryota; kingdom Metazoa; phylum Arthropoda; class Arachnida; order Araneae; family Macrothelidae; genus Macrothele; species Macrothele yani. Next base: position 154,447,470 of record CM076996.1, read on the forward strand.
TGGAGTATCACTCAGGTGATGTTGCAGGGAGCGAAAGAGGTGATAATCCGACGGGGCGATGTCTATAGAGAATACGCCGGGTGGGACAAAATCTCCCATCCCAGGTCGGTGATCGTGTTTCAAGTCGTTTTCGCGGTGTGATGACGCGCGTTATCCTGAAGCAGCAGGAATGACTTTCTGCCCTTGCCGGTGTATGGCCTTTTCGCCTCTATTGCGTTACTTACACTAATGAGTTGCTGACAATAACGCTGAGAATTGACCATTTCACCATGTTTGAGCAACTCATAGTGTACGACACCGCGCTGATCCTACCATATGCACAGCAACAACTTCCTGGCATGGATATTCGGTTTGGCGGTACTGGTGGTACGCTGACCGGATAAACCCACGATTTGCGCCGCTTAGGATTATCGTAGAGGATCCACTTCTCATCACAGGTCAAAATCTTGTGGAGGAAATCCTTCTTCTTGAATCTGGAGAGCAAGGACTGCACAGCAAGATCGTAGCGCCTAGACTTGTTCGCAGCAGTGAGTTGGTGGGCACCCAACGGACCTCCTTGTGAATCCGTCCAAACCTGTACAGGCGCTTTGCAATGGCTTGCCGTGTCATTCCGAGTTCCTGGGCGAGCTCTGACTGTGTGCGACAGGGATCCGTGTCCAACAGTTGTTTCAGTTCCTCAACGTCAATTTTCTGTGGTTGTTCCGGGCGTTCTGCACCACGGAAATCGAAATTTTTCTGCTTAAACCACTTCTTACACGTTATGTAGGACACAGCAGCCTCACCCAAAGCAGCACAGATCATTTGCTGGGCTTCTGCTGCACTTTTTTTCAGCTAAAACGCGAACAGGAGGCAGAGCCTCAAATGTTACTGCTCGAACGACATTGCTTTCACCGTCACCTTTCCCCCTTTCTGTCACTACAGCTGTGGGCAGTTACGGTTGCATGTGAAGCTGTTGAATGGCGCTGCAATCAGCCATTATCGCACAGAGCTATTTGCATTTGCCGACGTTCTATGATCGCTTGCGGTTAGGGGCCGAGAATTAAGTTGCACAGCCAATAGTTTAAAGAAGAGGAGTTTAGTCTTCTGCGTAGCCGAAAACCCAGCCGAGTTACCATGCTCACTCCAACAACGTCATCGCCAACAACACATGAAATGGGCACAAGATCATCGAGATTGGACAGTGGATGATTTGAAGAAATTGGCCTGGTCTGACGAATCAAGATTCCCGGTGCATCACGTAGTCAGCCGAGAGCGGGTACGCCGCTTGCCAACGGAGGCTATAGCACCTGGATGCACTGTTGGGCGGAAACAGGTCGTCGGCGGCGGTGTTATCCCAGCAAAAGCACAAGTGTTGGGAAACTGCTGGCCACGAGCTGGCAGTGATGGGTCACTGCTGGCTGAATTCTGCCGCTCACGGCCCTGTAGCGGTCCGTTGGTGGCAGCGCCATCAGTTGGCAGCCATTGATGGCCCTGCAGCATCGCCGTGAATTGCGGGTCTCCAAGCAAGTGCCACTAGTGGCTCGTAGCTGGCAACCGATGCAACTCCAACATCAGGTGGAACTAATGTGTCTCTCGTGGTACTAGTTAGTTGAAGACGACGCTATCGCCATTGTGTTATTTTAGTGGATGTTAAGAATCCACTAAAATTGTAGCTTTGGGAAACTGCGGCTATCCTTTTTTTTTTTTTTTTTTATGGCTACTACTGGGAAATTGGCGGGCAAAGATTCGGAAAGCCATCAGTTACGTCACGTAATTACCGGCTGCCACTGCCGGGAAACTAGCTGACCACATTAGGCTAGCCAACATTTATGGCACGTGCTTGCAGGGCCGCTGAAGGGCCACTTGTGGTAGCTGCTGCCTGTGATGAATAACTGATGGCTCTGTTGTGGCACATGACAACTGATGGGGGTGCCAACTGTTGGCCTGAACTGCTGGCCCTTCTGTTGGCCGCCCGGACATTTTATTGACGGTTCGGCAGCGGCAACATAGTGCTGGGCCAGCAAGACTGTTTTTGCTGGGAAGTTTCGTAAAGCGAAAAAAAAGTCGTTGTATCGTTGGGAAACTGCGGTTATACTTTTTTTTTTTTTTTTTTTTATAGCTACTACTGGGAAATTGGCGGACAAGATTCGACAAGCCATCAGATACGTCACGTGATTGCCGGCTGCCACTTCCGGGAAACTAGCTAGCCATCATTCATGGCATGTGCTTGGCAGGCCGCTGAAGGTCCACTTGTGGCAGCTACTGCCTGTGATGGATAACTAATGGCCATGCTCTGGCATGATAGGTGCGCCACTGTTGGCCCACTGCTGGCCCGATCTGTTGGCCCATGTGGCGTCCGCCCGGACATTTTATTGACGATTGGGCGGTGGCAACATAGTGCTGGGCCACCGTTGGCAGCCAGCAATGGCCCAGTGCTGCTCCAGCAAGACTGTTTTTGCCGGGATGCTGTGGGCGATGTTTTCTTGGGATACTTTAGGCCCCATTGTCCCAATAGCACAATCCCTGACAGCTGTCAGGCATCTGAACATCGTTGCGGACCAAGTTCACCCATTCATGGTAACTGCGTTCCCTGCTGGTGATGGCCATTACCAACAGGATAATGCGCCATGCCACACTGCCAGAATCGTCAAGGTGTGGTTCGAGGAACATGCTGGTGACTTTCTGTTAATGCCCTGGCCTCCAAATTCACCTGACATGAACCCAATCGAACATTTGTGGTTCGAATTGGAAAAGTGGGTTCGCGCTAAACCACCACCACCCCGAAATATACGGGAACTGGAGAACCTGCTGTTGACATTATGGTACCAGATATCCCAGGATATCTATCGCTACCTCATCGAATCGATGCCTCGCCGAGTGCCAGCTGTTTTGCGGGCTAAAGAAGGTCCTGCATCTTATTAGGTAGGAGGTCATAATGTAAGGCTCATCGGTGAATATTCAATAACTTTTGTGGACTTTTCTTTTTTAATTTTCAGTCACTGAGGAAAAAATATATTACTCGGACATGTTTGAAAGCTGATACTTTAACGACTAAGAACCATGCACGTTTTCATTCAGAAATAATATAAGGGGCGGCCAAGTCATTCTTTTCCGAGGGCCGCCAAATAACTAAGGCCGGCTCTGTACATAGTAGGCCACATCACCTTGATGAGAATTGTTAGAATTTGATGGTTCCTTTCTCGCATCCACGTATTCTTTTTCTGGATCTACCACCACTTTAGATTCTTTCAGAGTCAGAGACAAATCAGTTTCCATTTCATTAAAAATTATGATTATGAAAAATTAGGTTTCCTCCGTTAGATAAACTTTATGTTCACGATCGATAGTATAACGTTGACAAACCCAATGAAAAGAGTTACTGCAACGCTTGGTGAGATCAATAAACGGAGAAAAATTCGTAACAATATGAACTTGTTCCGTGTGTCCTCAGTCACCACTATTTTAATAACAATACCAGAGTCAATTCTGTAACTTCACTCAACCATTTACTCTTCAAGAAGGACCAACTGATAAAAAAAAATATCTCCTAGAAATCCAACAGTTCTCAGGAAAAAGATGTACTATAAATTAAGCCATGAGAATGTCAACGGAATAATGAGTTTAGGACATTTGGGCATCCGGACATTTTGGCACCCGGACATTTGGGCACAAATCTTTAGGGGCCGTACAAAAATTGCCGTTTCTTGGCGCTGTCAGGGAAATTGAATACAGAAAACGTTTCCAGTAAGAAAAACGACAATTATAATTGAATTTAAAAAATATTACAATACACAAATTTTGAAGATGACAATACGTTTTTTTGGGTGTAAATATGACAAGCATAATATCCGAAAACTTGACAATTTCGTCGTCTTGGATCGGGATTACATAGCTCACAGTCATGAATATGGATTACATCATATTCATGATTACATAGCACCAAGGGCGCCCATGGGGAGCCCCCCCCCCCCGTTAATATAGCCAAATTTTTGATAAATTTAAAACACTAAAATAGACAAAACCTTTTTTTAAATGTTTGACAGCCTTGAAAGGGGTAAGGATACCCCCTCCCCCGACAGGTTTGCTGAGTAGGCACGTGCCCTCAAATAATCTGTCGAGTTGTAGCTTGGAAATGCTAAAAATCTCCCGATTGGACGATAAATTTTACAAATTTGACAGTTTTGGTATTAACCCCCTCCCCCCCCCGCCACGTTTTCAGAGTAGGCACGTGCGCTCAGGTAATGTGTCGAATTGTAGCTTGTAAATGCTGAAAATCTCCCGATCGGACGAGAAATTTGTCATATTTTGCACTTTTAATATTAAACCACCCGACAGGTTTGCTCAGTAGGTTCATGCCCTGCGATAATGTCTCCAGTTGTAGTTTGTAAATGCTGAAAATCGCCCGAGAAATTCTTCATATTTTACACTTTTGATATACCCCACCCCCGACAGGTTTGCTGAGTAGGCACGTGCCCTCAAATAATCTGTCGAATTGTAGCTTGTGAATGTTGAAAATCTCCCGATTGGACGATAAATTTTTAGAACAAAAACTGTTAAAAAGGCTTTGGGCCTATGAATTAATATTTAGTGCTTAGGTAAAAGCGCAATGCTATTAACTTGATTTGATACGTAAACGTTATGAATATGACATCGGTAGAAAAAAGACTGTCAAAAGGGGGTTCACTGTAAACCGCCACACAGGAAAACTGCCACACTGGAAGATTGCCACACAAGGAAACTGCCATACCGGAAGATTGCCACACAGGAAAACTGCCACACGCTTTTCATTAAGGGGCAGGGCACAAATTGCTATCCCTCCGAGGAACACTTTGAATGTGTGGCAGTTATCTGGTGTGGCAGTTTTACAAGTTTCCGAATTATATGTGGCAGTTTCCCAAGGTGCCTAACGATGGGAAGGAGCTCTTTCGTTTGTCGGAATTTTCATGTAGGTTCATACTTAGGGCAACTAGCCACAGAAGTTCGAGGGGAGGGGAGGGGGTAAAAAGATTGCCGTTTCCTGGCCTATATTTAGAATTGAATTGGGAACTCCAAAGAAACGAATTTCGAGAAAACGTTCTATGTAAGCCAAGCAAAAATTGCTCTGTTCAGGAAAGGACAATAAGGTGAGATTTTTTAATAACGCTGCACTTTTACTTAGGCACTAAATATTTACATGACACGTCACATTTGTGATTTTTTTTTATTTAATTCATTTATAGGCCCTACACCTAGGACTTTTTTACAGCTTTTAATCCGCCGACTTCATATTCATAACGCTTACGTATCAAATCAAGTCAATAGCATTGCGCTTTTACTTAGGCACTAAATATTAAAATCATAGGCCACACGTATAGCCCTTTTTAACAGTTTTTATTCTACCAGTGTCATATTCACAACGTTTACACAGAAAATCAAGTTAATAATATTGGGCGTTTACTTAGGCACGAAATATTAATTCATAGGCCCTAGGCCTTTTTAGTAGTTTTTACTTTATCAATGCCATATTCACAACGTTTACACCAAAAAAAAAATTGTAATAATATTGTTCTTTTATTTAGGCACGAAATATTAATTCATTGGCCCTAGGCCAAGGCCTTGTTAATAGTTTTTACTCTATCAATGCCATATTCACAACGTTTACACAAAAAAAATTAATGTAATAATATTGCTCTTTTACTTAGGCACGAAATATTCGTTCATATGCCCTAGGTCTGGGCCAATGAATTAATATTTCGTGCCCACGTAAAAGCGTAATATTATTAAATTGATTTGCTGGATAAACGTTGTGAACATGGCATTGACATAGTCAAAGCTATTAAAAAGCCCTAGGCTATGAATTAATATTTCGTGCCTAAGTAAATGCCCAATATTATTAACATGATTCGTTGTGTATACGTTGTGAATATGACATTGGTAGAATAAAAACTGGTAAAAGGGCCTAAGCCTAGGGCCTGTGAATAAATATTTCGTACCTAAATAAAAGCGCAAGATTATTAACTTAATTTGATGTGTAAACGTTGTGAATATAGCATTGGTAGAATAAAAACTGTCAAAAAGGCCTAGGCCTAGGGCCTATGAATTAATATTTCCCGCCTAAGTAAAAGCGCAATGCTATTTCATTTATTTGTTGTGTAAACGTTGTGAATATGGCAGTGATAAAGTAAAAACTATTAAAAAGACCTAAGCCTAGGGGCCTATGAATTAATATTTCGTGCCTAAGTAAACGCCCAATATTATTAACTTGATTTTCTGTGTAAACGTTGTGAATATGGCATTGGTAGAATAAAAACTGGTAAAAGGGCCTAAGCGTAGGCCTAGGGCCTGTGAATAAATATTTCGTGCCTAAATAAAAGCGCAATATTTTTAACTTGATTTGATGTGTAAACGTTGTGAATATGACACTGGTAGAATAAAAACTGTTAAAAAGGCCTATGCTTGTGGCCTATGACTATTTAGTGCCTAAGTAAAAGAGCAATGCTATTGATTTGATTTGATACGTAAGCGTTATGAATATAAAGTCGGCGGATTAAAAGCTGTTAAAAAGGCCGAGGTGTAGGGCCTATGAATTAATTAGGTAAAAGAAAAATATTACAAATTTGACATCTTATGTAAATATCTAGTGCCTAAGTAAAAGTGCAGCGTTATTAAAAAGTGCCCACCTTATTGGCCTTTCCTAAACAACACAACAATTTTCGCTTAGCTTGCATAGAACGTTTTCTCGAAATTTGCTTGGAGTTCCCAATTCAATTCTCAAAATAGGCCAAGAAACGGCAATCTTTATACCCCTTCCCCCTCGAACTTCTGTGGCCAGTTGCCCTAGGTATGAACCGACATGAAAATTCCGACAAAGAAAAGAGCTCCTTCCCATCGTTAGGCACCTTGGAAAACTGCCACACATAATTCGAAAACTTTGAAAACTGAATGTGTGGCAGTTTTCTGGTGTAGCAAAGTGTTCCTCAGAGGAATAGCAATTTGTGCCCGGCCCCTTAATAAAAATCGTGTGGCAGTTTTCCTGTGTGGCGGTCTTCAGAAAGAAAGATCAGATGTAGAGGATTTTAGGAAGGGAGTGTCTGACCCCAGGTCTCAAACAACCCTTAGAAATCGGAAGCTAGGAGATTTGGGCTAGAATGCCCAATTGGAAAGTGACACCGAAGCGAGATAGAAAGGGGAAGGAAGACGCCCTTATTTATTACCGGGGGGCCAGTACCCGAGGTCCGACTGCTTAACGTGTCCATCCGACGCACGGCGGGTATTTAGTGGTTCGAACGTTCATACCTGCCCAGGATCGAACCTGAGGTTATCTCCATGGCAGTCAAGAACCCTGATCACTAGGCCACCCACGGCCCTGTGGCGCTCTTCCTCCAACCCCTTGCTTTATATAATGATTCTGTACACGACCACGAATTTTCAGGAGGGTGGGGTGAATCCTCCTTCCAGTTTCTAAGAGCTCTTCAGGGGTAACATCGAGGATACTCTGACCGACTCTTGAAGTCCAGATTATAAATTTACGGAAGTTGGGGGTACAGCCCTCCAAACCAAGTAGCTCGTATCCCTTTTACAGACTTCACCAAATTTCTGGGGAGGGTGGAAGGGCATACATAGTCTGCCACTAAACACAACATGAAGCATAGAAATTGCGAGCAAATCCCTTACCTTGAACACTTGTCTGCGCTCTTTGAAACTTGGGGGAGGGTGAAATCACCCCACCCTCCTGAAAATTCGTGGTCTTGTACAGAATCATTATATAAAGCATGCTTCTAATGTTTACAGCTTTACGTCCAATTTAACAATTTGGGGAAATCCCTACTCAAAGCTCACGGACCTCGCGGACGCTTCAAGCGGGTAGAGCACACACACACACACACACCCTCCCCTCCCCAAGTGTACCTCGGATCCTCGGTCATTTATTTCTTCAAATTAGAGTACAATTCTCGCTTGGCTTACATGGAACGTTTTCTGGAAGTTCGTTTGGAGTTCCCAATTCAGTTCTCAATATAGGCCCCCAAACGGCAATCTTTATACCCCCCCCCTCTTGAACTTTTGTGAGCAGTTGCCCTAAACTCGTATGAACCGGCATGTCTTCCTCACGTTAGGCACCTTGGAAAATTGCCACACATAATTCGGAAATTTGGAAAACTGCCCTACTGGAAAAATTGTCACACATTCAAAGCGTTCTTCGGAGGAACAGCAATTTGTGCCCAACCCCTTAATGAAAAACATGTAGCAATTTTCTAAGTTGCTGAAAGACGTGTGGCAGGGTTGCCGGTAAATTGCCACACCGGAACACTGCCACACATCAGTGTTCCTGTGCGTCAGTTTTATTGGAAGATGTGAGTGTTTGATCTGCTGGGGGTATTTTTTCCAAAGCGAAAGAAATACCCCCCCTCCCTTCCAATGGATTTTAATTGATTGCACAAGTAAATCGCTTTAGTATTACTGCAAGAATGACTTCTTTTCATTCTGTTTCACCGCATGCAGTTTATGCGTGTAGACTGTTATATCAACAAATGGAGAAAGCGTCGAAGGTAACTGCAAAAAATGCACGATATTAGGAGATGTGAGTGTTTGATCTGCTGTGGTTATTTTTTTCGGAGGTATTTTTGCCGGTTTTTCGGCTTTCGAGGGTATTTTCTCCGGGGGTATTTTTTCCCGGGTATATTTTTACCTACAGCATAGCAAAACTTCCTAGCAAGATAAAACGGTAGAAAAAAAGTAGGAGTTTAGGCTTTTGGAGTTAATTGCAAGGCGTTAGTTAGGTCTAGGCCTTGCAGCTAATGCTTCGTGACCGAGTAAAAGTGCAACATTATTAAGTCATCTGTTATGCAAACGTTAAGAGTGGGGTACGGAGAAGTGGCCACAGGGAGAACTGGACACATTCAGTGCCATAAAATTGTTCTGCATAAACAAATATTGTGTAGCTATATGTACAACTCACGGACATTGAAATTTGCGCATTTAGAAGAAAGCATGATACAAACGCTAAATTTTGCAAAATGCTAGAGTGCGTGCTGGTATGCAAATGATCCACGTTTGGTGCGAGTGCGCATGACCGCACACCCTGTGGTGGCGCTGCAAACACAGACAGGCAGCTTTATAAACCGGCGTGTAAGCGATGCCCCATGAAAGCAAAAAGCACGGGCCGACGCAAGCAAGAGGATAGAGTGCCAAGAATGTCGGGTAGACGCCAGAGACGTCGATTTACGCAACTTACGGAATTTGAGAGAGGCCTAATAATCGGGCTGAAAACCGCGGGGTGATCGGCGAGTCGTATACTAACGTGGATCGTTCTGTGTGCCCACGAACCATTTCCCGATGCCTCGCGAACGCGAATCTGCGATCCCAGCGACCCTTACGTGTGCTGCCATTAACACCGGAATATCGCCGGTTCCGTGTGCAGTGGTGCCAGGCCAGAGCGACGTGGAACGCCACAGACTGGCGACGTGTGGTGTTTAGCGATGAGTACCGCTTCGTTTTGGGGACAGATGATGATCGTGTCCGGGTGTGGAGGTCCCCGGGTTATCGGCACAATCCCAACCTCGCTACCGAGCGCCACACCTCACCCACTGCAGGCATTATGGTCTGGGGAGCCATTGCTCACGATAGCCGACCAGCTCTAGTAGTGGTACGTGAATCATTGACGGGCCAGCGGTATGTGGATGACATCCTACGGCCCCATGTGCCGGTTCCGTGTGCAGGGATTCCAGGTGCGCTATACCAGCAGGATAATGCCCGCCCGCCGGCACACGGCTCGGGTTGCCCGGGATTGCCTACGTCATGTCCAGACACTTCCATGGCCTGCCCGCTCCCCACACATGCCCCTATTGAGCATGTGTGGGACCAGTTGGAACGCCGGCTGCCGCCGTGCTTCACTACCCGGGAATTGGAGCACATCGTCAGATACGTGGGGGGGGGGCAGTCTGCCGCAAGACAACAACAAGCGCCTGTTCGTCTCCATACCGGACTGTATTGCAGCATGTATCGCCGCTCGAGTGCGTGCCATAGATCCCTCTGCATCGGTCATGCAGCTCTGTTTTTCCCATCATGTGTATCATTCATCTGTATCATTACGTCCATAAAATTTCAGTTTAATCTGATGCTTCCTTCTTGGTGCGCAAATTTCATTGTACATGAGTGTGTTTCCCACTACTTGAGCAACTATTGTTCACAAAATATTTCTTTTTAGTATTTCATTTTCAATAAGAAATTTAGACATTTCCATGATTTTCGGGCCAAAGACTAAGCGGAGAATGTCCCCCGGAGAAGTGGCTACAAAAATTTTAAGGGGCCGTATAAAAATAGCGGTCTTGACTGCTCCGTGGCCACGTCCCTAGAAGTTGGTTATCTGAATCACGTAAAGTTTCCGTAATTTCATATTTCCTTAATTGTTATATTTAATGTAATTTTTTATAAAAAAATGTTTGTAATTCTACAACTCAACAAAATAATTTCAGGGTTAATAAACTACTGCTCAACATATTCTCTGTGGGCATCCACTGCCGCAGAAGCCCTGTGCGTGTAAGCGGATTAATACCAAAGCTATAAAGAATTTCTAGCCGAATGTGAAGCAGATTTTCAGCGCTTACAAACTACAACTCAACCTTCTACTGCACCAACTCTCTGAGTGTCGTATGAGGGAGGGCTTAACACCAAAAATATAAAATATAAAGAATTTTTGATCCGATTGGGAGATTTTCAGCGTTTACAAAGTACAACTCAACAAATTCTCTGCGGTCATGTGTTAACTTAGGAAACCTGTTGGGAGGGGGGCTTAATACCTAAAACATAATATATAAAGAATTTCTTGTCCGATCGGGAGATTTTCAGTGATTAGGCTACAAATTCTTTAAATTTTATATTTTTGGTATTAAGCTACCACCCACACACCCCGTTACGCAGACAAGCAGACAGGTTTCCTGCAATAGTAGATGCCCGCATGAATTTTGTAGAGCTGCGATTTGTAAACGCTGAAAATCTGCTCCCAATTGGGCTACAAATCCTTTATATTTTATATTTTTGGTATTGTCCCTACAAGTTATCTGCGGGCATCCTCTTCAGCAGAAACACACAAGGTTTCTGCTGAAGAGGATGATAATTTGTAAGGCTGTAGTTTGTAAACGCAGAAAACCTGCTTTCGATTGGTCAAGAAATTGTTTATATTTTATATCTTTGGTATTAAGCCCTTCCCCCTCCGACACACAGGGTTTTACAGGTTACAATCATTATACGGTCCCCTAATATCTTTGTGGCCAGTTCTCTTACACCCGAGTTGTCATTTATGCAATTTGTGTATGCCCCCGTAACGTCGCAGCAACAGAAGGGTACCAATCTGCCGGGTACGAATATGCCCCCTTCCCTTTAGCGTGGTTGCCGGTAAACCGCCACACAGGAAAACTGTTACACGTCTTTCAGTAACTTGGAAAACTGCCACATGTTTTTCATTAAGGGGCTAGGCACAAATTGCTGTACCTCCGAGGAACACTTTGAATGTGTGGCAGTTTTCCAAGTTTCCGAATTATGTGTGGGAATTTTCCAAGGTGCCTGACGACGGGAAGCAGCTCTTTTCTTTTTCTGAATTTTCACGCCGGTTCACACCAGTTTAGGGCAACTGGCCACAAAAGTTCAAGGGGGGTGTATAAAGATTGCCGTTTCTTGGCCTACATTGAGGATTGAATTGGGAACTCCAAACAAATTTCGAGAAAACGTTCTTTGTAAGCCAAGTTAGAACTGTACTTTAATTTGAAGAAATAAATTGCCGTGAAGGTGGTAGACTGTATTTAAGAATAAAATAATTAATTTGTAACAAATGATAAAGGAAAAGGGGATGAACTAATGCGACTGGTTCCAAATTTATACATCTGTGGTAAGAGAAAATTGTTTTCTTAAACTTATACAATGCAAAATCTAGACACCAAAATATGTTAAAATGAAAAATTTGGATGCATACCGACAGGACAAAATATTCAGAACAGTATTTTGGCTGTGTGTTTAGAAAACGTGAGAAAGAAGGTGTGGTAATCAGTGAGCCCCACCCCCTCTCACAGGAAGTGCCCGTACAGTAAGACGCCACATGTCTGCTTACGGTTGTAAAGCATTAAGAATCGATAAAGCTGTTCTCAAGACAATGACGGAGTGTGTATTGTTTGAGAACTTCCATCGTCTATAGCCTGAAGCGCTGGGCTCCTTCACAGTAGGCATCCACTCGTAGTGAAGAGTCGCTATAAACAAAAACACATGCTACAATGAATTCATCTGGCGTCACTGCCCAAAAGCCTTGGTTCAACAACAGATGGGAATTGATTAGAGCGTAGAGTTTTATGTCAAGCGCCGATGCACGGGGCGACGCTTTTATAACGTTTTATAACGCATGTTCCTTTTTCATATCCTAGCAATTGCTTTAAACAGAAAACTGACATCTCTATGTAGGAAAAGCGAAAATTGATAGCATTTTTGATACAGAATTTCTCCATGCCTATATTCAGTTACGATTTCTAAGCGGTCACTCAGTTAAAGAAAAAAAAAAAAAAAAAAGAAAAAAAAAGCGTAAAATAACCAGAAGCATACAGTTTTAAAAATTCATTCTTTTCGAAATAAAATCATTTATTGGCTCAAACCATTTTTTTCTTTAGAGACCGAATAAAAGTCTGGGCAATCTTCAGGAAAGTGGATATACATTTTCCGGCATCCATAAAATTGCGGTTCCTCTCATCATCATCATCATCATTATCAACCATTATCAATCCACTGCTGGACGAAGGTCTCCCCAAGTTTCCTCCACAACGGTCTGTCTTGTGCCAGTCTCCTCCATGTCACCCCTGCATACTTTCGAATTTCATCCACCCATCTCCCACGTGGTCTTCTGGGTCTTTTCCTGTCCCTTGGAATCCAATCTAAAATTTCGGCTGTCCATCGATGATCTGTCCTTCTGGCAGTATGTCCAGCCCATTGCCATTTCAGGGATTTAACTCTGATCATGATGTCTTCCACTCTTGTCATTTTTCGGATCCACGAGTTCCTCTTCTTATCTCTCCTGGTTACACCAAGCATGCACCTCTCCATGCTTTTTTGAGTTGTCTGCAGCCTTTGTATGTCTCTTTTAGTTAAGGTCCACGTCTCTGCACCATACGTAAGCACTGGAAGGATGCATTGATCAAACACTTTTCTTTTAAGACATAATGGCATATTGCTCTTGAAAATTATGCTGTTTCTTCCAAAAGCTCTCCAGGCAAGTTTTGTACGCCGATTAATTTCTTCATCAATGTGACCCTCACTTGATATCTGCTGTCCAAGATAAACGTACGTGTCTGTTATCTCCAGCTTTTCTCCATCAATCGATAAATCTTCATTTCTTGTAAAAGCATTGAACATCACTTTTGTCTTCTGAAAGTTCATTTTTAATCCCACTTCTTTACTCTTGTCAGCAAGTTCCTGGATCATACTCTGCAGCTCTGATGGGCTAGTTGCAAAAATGACTACGTCATCAGCAAAACGAAGGTGGGTTAGATAATCTCCATTAATCTTTATCCCCTTGTTTTCCCAGCTCAGTGACTGAAAAACTCCCTCCAATGTGGCATTAAAGAGCTTCAGAGATATGGTGTCACCTTGTCTCACTCCTTTTCCAATTTTTATGTGTGTTGTATTTTCAAACAGCCTAATCTTTGCACTTGCATTTTCATAGATGTTATTAATAATATTAATGTATGCATCTTCAATACCGCAGGTTTTCAGAGCCATTGTAACTGCTGATGGTTTCACCGAATCAAAGGCTTTTTCATAATCGATAAAAGCCATGCACAATGGAAGTTCATATTCCCTCGCTCTTTCAATTAGTTCTCTCAGCACATGGATATGATCTATTGTGCTGTAGCCACTCCTGAATCCAGCTTGTTCTCTCGGTTGAGCCATGTCCAGTGTTACCTTCAAGCGGTGTGAAAGAACTTTAGTGAAGATTTTATAAACTACTGATAGGAGGCTGATAGGTCTGTAGTTTCCGAGATCCTCAATGTCACCTTTCTTATGTAGCAGGATCATTGTAGCGGTGTTCCAATCCTCAGGAATCTTTCCTTCATTAAGGCATCGAGTGAAAATTTGGGCGAGTACTGTTTCGATTTCTCCACTTGCTTCTTGTATGATGTCTACAGTAATTCCATCTTCTCCTGGAGCTTTTCCCCGCTTCATGTTCTTGATTGCATGTGCAACTTCTGCTGGAAGGACTGGAGGAACTCTGGTACTGGTATCTTTCATGATGTCTGGAGTGCATGTATCATCCCTTTCATATAATTTGGAGTAGAAATCTTTCACTCTTGTCAAAATTTCGCCTCTATTTCTTGTTACAGAACCATCTTCTTTTCTCAGTGCCATAATCTGTTTTCCTCCCTTACTGAGATGCCCCTTTGCTATCTTTAGGCTTTGGTTGTTTTCAATTGCTTTCCTCACTAGTTCACAGTTGAATTTTCTTACGTCTTCAGTGATACTTTTTCGTACTGTCTTGCATAGCTCTATATATTCCACTTTGGAAGTCACATCTTCTTTAGTTGTCCTCATCTCTCTTCTTTTTTGCATCAACATTTTTGTTTTTCCTGATAATTTATTTACATGCAACTTGTTCTTAGACCCAGCTAATTTTGTTGCTGTTTCCATAAGAGCTTTGGTTACTTTTCTGTTAACTTCAGAGATGTCCACTTCTTCCGATGTTAGGCCTTCTAAAGCAGAGAACCTGTTCTTCAGTTCCAACTTGAAGGTATTATGGTGTTTTTTAAGGTTGGTTATGTCAATAGATTTTGTTTGTCTTATGAGCTTGCCACGTTCAAGTTTAGTGTTGAGGTGCATCTTACATCTCACCAATCTATGGTCACTACCTGTGTTGAACTTGTTTAGCACACTGCAGTCTTCTATGACGAATTTTTTGTTACACATAATAAAATCAATTTCACTTGTCGTCCCATTTGGATGTCTCCATGTCCATTTCCTGTGTGGCTTTTTCTTGAAGAAGGAGTTCAAGATGAAAAACCCTTCTGCCTCTGCAAACTCAACGAGAGTATTTCCACGCTGGTTTCTGTTGCCGTGACCGAATTTACCTACTGAAGTTTCATTCTGTTGCCGTTGCCCTATTTTTGCATTGAAATCTCCCATAATTATTTTCAAGTGCTGCTTAATTTTATTTTCCTCTCATATAGGGGGAAATATCATTTACTTAAAACGTTGTAAAGGTTTTGAACCTGATTAACGTTGCGAGTATTATACCATTCATTCACGGCAAAATTTCATTAATGGACATGTCAAATTGTATTTATTTTCACAGGTTGAATTTCATTCCCGTTCGTTTATTCAAAGGCTCAAGGTCGGATGAATCTAGGAAAAAAAAAATCCAAGGGGAAAAGATCCACGGAAAAAAATCCAGGAAAAAAACCCATGAAAAAAAACCCCAGGGAAATAAAATCCAATTCTAACGAAACAGTTATCCATTTACATGATCGACACAGGGCCGGATTAAGGGGGGGGGGGGAGTCTAGCCACATTGTTTTCATTAAGGGGCCGGGCACAAATTACTGTTCCTTCGAAGAACACTTGGAATGTGTGACAATTTTTCCAGTAGGGCAGTTTTCCACGGTGCTGAACGAGGGGAAAGAACTCTTTTGTTTGTCTGAATTTTCATGCCGGTTCATTTGAGTTTAGGGCAACTGGTCACAAAAGTTCAAGGAGGGGGGCTATAAAGATTGCCGTTTCTGGGTCTATATTGAGAACTGAATTGGGAACTCCAAACAAACGAATTTCGAGAAAACGTTCCACGTAAGCCAAGCGAGAATTGCACTTTAATTTGAAGAAATAAATTGCCGAGGATCTGAGGTACACTTGGTTGGGGGAGGGGGAGGCACTACTTCCAACTTCCGTAATATTAGTCAGTTTATCCAGGATGTTCCCCTTGAAGCGTTCGCGAAGTCCGTGAGCTGGAGGGGGGGGGCTTTCCCCCAAAATGTTAAAATGGACGTAGAGCTGTAAACATTAGTACCATGCTTTATATAATAATTCTGTACACAACCACGAATTTTCAGTAGGGTGGGGTGAATTCACCCACCTCCTGAAAATTCGTGGTTTCTAAGAGCTCTTCAAGGGTAACATCGAGGATACACTGACCGACTCTAGAGGTCCAGAATATAAAATTACGGAAGTTGGGGGTAGACCCCCAAACCAAGTGTACCTCGGATCCTCGTCAATTTATTTCTTCAAATTAAAACACAATTCTCGCTTGGCTTACATGGAACGTTTTCTCGAAATTCGTTTCTTTGGAGTTCCCAATTCAGTTCTCAATATAGGCCCAGAAACGGTAATCTTTATAGACCCCCCCTTGAACTTTTGTGGCCAGTCGCCCTAAACTCAAATGAACCGGCATGAAAATCCAGACAAACAAGAGAGTTCCTTTCCCTCGTTAGGCACCTCGAAAAACTGCAACAGATAATTCGGAAATTTGGAAAACTGCCCCACTGGAAAAATTGTCACACATTCAGTGTTCTTCGGAAGAACAGCAATATGTGCCGGACCCCTTAATGAAAAGTGTGTGGCAGTTTTCCGGCAACCGCTGGGCCCGGGCCTCCTTTTTTGATTTTTTTTTTTTTTAGAAATGACTTAATCATTATTGAAAATATTTTCATTATTATTATTACTGTGAAGGTACTAATTTATGTTAGGTTTTATTGCACCCTTCTTATTGGCCAATCTGCAATGCATTCATAAAAGGAGCAGTTTCAATATTCAGAAAACCCTGTGTTAATCTTCTATTAAATTGCTACCAAACCTTCAAAATCGCAATCAGTTTTGCTTTACCAATTGTAAGATTATAAATATTTATTATTATTAATTCGTAGGTTATTAATTAATCAAACTCTGCTGCCTCTGTGGCGTCAATCTAGGAAAAAAAGATCCACAGGAAAAAAACAGAGAGCCAGGGGAAAAATCCAATGACAAGTTTTATACGACCCTCCAGGCTTCTTACACAGAAGTGACGCAAAGAAATCAGAAAAGAAATTTTTATACGATCCCTTAAGCTTCCTACATAGAAGTGACACAAAGAAATCAGAAATGCAATTTTATACGACCCCTAAATTCCCTGGTTACCGGAAAAAAAATCCAAGGAAAAAAGATCCACGGAAAAAAAGCCAGGAAAAAAAAATCCAAGAACGGTTACCGGAAAAAAAGATCCAAGGAAAAAAGATCCAAGGAAAAAAGATCCACGGAAAAAAAAGCCAGGAAAAAAATCCAACGGAAAAATGATCCAGGGAAAAAAAGCCAAAGGAAAGAAAAGCCAAGGAAAAAAAGTCCATGGAAATAAAATCCAACGGCTTCTTTCATGTAGGTTAAACCAGTAAGAAACTGAGAGAGTCATATAAAAATGTACATAAAAAAAAAAGTTCTAACTTCTCAAAGATTACAAGGACACCATAATTTGTTTCCATGGAGGTTCGAGCGATTGGGGGGCGTATAAAAATTGCATTTTTGTTTCTTGTGTCCACTTCCATGTTGGTTGACCTTGTAAGAAATGTAGGGGTCGTACAAAAACTGCACTTTTGATTTTCTTGTTTCCACTTCCATGTTGGGAGACCTTGTAGGAAATTTAGGGGTCGTATAAAAATTGCATTTCTGATTTCTTTGTGTCACTTCTATGTAGGAAGCTTAAAGGATCATATAAAAATTTCTTTTCTGATTTCTTTGCGTCACTTCTGTGTAAGACTTAGCCAAGAGGGTCGTATAAAAATTGTCATTGGATTTTTTCCCTGGCTCTCTGTTTTTTTCCTGTGGAACCTTTTTCCTAGATTGACGCCACAGGGCAGCAGAGTTTGATTAATTAATAACCTACGAATTAATAATAATAATTATTTATAATCTTACAATTGATAAAGCAAAACTGATTGCGATTTTGAAGTTTGGTAGCAATTTAATAGAAGATTAACACAGGGTTTTGTGAATATTGAAACTGCTCCTTTTATGAATGCATTGCAGATTGGCCAATTAAAGGGTGCAATAAAACCCAACATAAATTAATACCTTCACTGTAATAATAATAATGAAAATAATTTCAATAATGATTAGGTCATTTCTAAAAAGAATAATAAAAAAAGGAGGCCCGGACCCTGCGGTTGCCGGAAAACTGCCACACACTTTTCATTATGGGGTCCGGCACAAATTGCTGTTCCTCCGAAGAACACTTTGAATGTGTGACAATTTTTCCAGTGGGGCAGTTTTCCAAATTTCCGAATTATGTGTGGCAGTTTTCCAAATTTCCGAATTATGTGTGGCAGTTTTCCCAGGTGCCTAACGAGGGGAAAGAACTCTCTTGTTTGTCTGAATTTTCATGCCGGTTCATTTGAGTTTAGGGCAACTGGCTACAAAAGTTCAAGGGGGGGGGGGAGGTATAAAGATTGCCGTTATTGGGCCTATATTGAGAACTGAATTGGGAACTCCAAAGAAACGAATTTCGAGAAAACGTTCCATGTAAGCCAAGTGAGAATTGTATTTTAATTTGAAGAAATAAATTGACGAGGATCCGAGGTACACTTGGTTTGGGGGCTCTAACCTCAACTTCCGTAATGTTATATTCTGGGCCGCTGGAGTCTGTCAGTGATGTTCCCCTTGAAGCGTCAGCAAGGTTCGTAAGCTTTGGAGGGGAGGGTTCCCCCAAAATGTTAAAAAGGGTGTAGAGCTGTAAACATTAGAACCATGTTTAATATAAGGATTCTGTACACGACCACGAATTTTCAGAAGGGTGGGAGGAATTCACCCTCCCTCAAGTTTCGAAGAGCGCCGACAAGTGTTCAAGGTAAGAGATTTTCTCGCAATTTCTGTGCTTCATGTTGTGTTTAGTGACAGACTATGTATAATCTTCCCCCGTCCCCCAGAAATTTGGTGAAGTCTGTAAAAGGGATACGAGGTGCTTGGTTTCCAGGGCTCTACCCCCAACTTCCGTAATTTTATATTCTGGACCTCTAGAGTCGGTCAGTGTATCCTCAATGTTACCCCTGAAGAGCTCTTAGAAACATGGGAGGAGATTCACCCCACCCTCCTGAAAATTCGTGGTTGTGTACAGAATCAGTATATAAAGCATGGTACTAATGTTTACAGCTCTACGTCCATTTTAACATTTTGGGGGACAGCCCCCCCGAGCTCACGGACACTTCAATGGGAACATCCTGGATACACTGACAGACTCCAGCGGCCCAGAGAATATAATATTACGGAAGTTGGAGGTAGAGCCCTCCCCCAAGAGTACCTCGGATCCTCGGCAGTTTATTTCTTCAAATTAAAGTAGAATTCTCGCTTGGCCTTGCTTACATGGAACGTTTTCTCGAAATTCGCGTGTTTGGAGTTCCCAATTCAGTTGTCAATATAGACCCAGAAACGGCAATTTTTATATCCCCACTCCCACCCCCTTTAACTTTTGTGGCCAGTTGCCTTAAACTCAAATGAACCGGCATGAAAATTCAGACAAACAAAAGAGTTCTTTCCCCTCGTTAAGCACCTTCGAAAACTGCCCTACTGAAAAATTTTTCACACATTCAAATGTGTTCTTCGGAAGAACAGCAATTGGTGCCCGGCCTCTTAATGAAAACCATGTGGCTAGACCCCCCCCCCTTAATCCGGCCCTGTGTCGATCATGTAAATGGATAACTGTTTCGTTACAGTTGGATTTTATTTCCCTGGCTTTTTTTTCCGTTGGCTTTTTTTTTCGTGGATTTTTTCCCCATGGCTTGTTTTTCCGGTGGCTTTTTTTCCCTGGATTTTTTTCCTTTGATCTTTTTTCCTTGGATTTTTTTTTTCCTAGATTCGTTGAAGAGCATGCACAAGATTACTTCAATTTTTACTGAAAAGTCCCTACAGCACTGTTCTTCTCTAGAAGAAACTCTTGATCTACTATCAGTTGCTGAATGATGATTCATCAACCAAGATCTTACATATTTTTTTGGATTAAATCGTTCAATGGGCGGTCCATTTTAATGTATGAACATCAGGTTAGATACATTGGAGATTAACAAAGATGCTCTCAGATCGGTTATAATGTTGTTCATTAAACTGAGTCCTCGTTCGCATTCAGCTGTCGAACCAGGCAGAGTTGAAATCGTTCTTAAGAGGGGTTTTAAGTTTTCTGGTATTATTTGGACGTTTTCAGTATTTTAAGTTTTCAGGGTTTTAAGTTTTCTGGTATTATTTGGACGTTTTCAGTATATTATCTCAGTCCCTGAATAGCTTGCATTTCATCAGCATTAAAACGTCTACAGATCCGCCTGGTTTCTAGTTCTCCATAGCGCACGTCGTCTGTTTTAATATTTATTCGCTCTAATGAAGAAATATCTTTAAGAAGTTGTACATTTTCACTGTTTGAATCTGAACACAGTCTTGATTTCACCCTGTCAACCGTGCTTTGAATAAACTGGTTTCGGTTAATGGGTAATGTTGTTAGGAATCAATGGGATATTTTTAAATAATAATTCGTAAAATCAGCAGAGGATATACTAGCTTGTCCAAGAAGGATTTCGTTAGTGAGCACCCGTTTCCCCTAATTCCCGTTTGCCCTAAACACGTTTACCACAATTGCGTTTCCCCGAAATCGCTTTTACCCGAATTCCCATTTCCCCTAATTTCGTTTGCTCTAATCTGGTTTCCCCTAAATCTCGTTTCCCCTAATTCACGTTTGCCCTAAACACGTTTACCCCAATCGCATTTCCCCGAAATCGCTTTTGCCCTAAACACGTTTACCCCAATCGCATTTCCCCGAAATCGCTTTTGCCCGAATTCCCATTTCCCCTAATTTCGTTTGCCCTAAATCTCATTTCCCCATAACATGTTTGTCCGTATCAAAGTTTCCCGTAGAAACGTTTCCTGTATCAGGTTCGCTCTAATTTTCCTTTGCCTTGTTGATTCGCGTTTTCCTAAATTTATGTTTTCCATAATTCATGTTTGTCCTGATACTCGTTAAGCGAAATAAAACGTTTCTTTTATCGTCAAATTCAGGAAAATATATGTATATTTAATCATCATCAACCATTATCAATCCACTGCTGGATGAAGATCTCACCAAGTTTCTTCCACAACGGTGTGTCTTCACCTAGTCTCTTCCATATCAGTGCCGCATGGTTTCGAATTTCATACACCCATCTCCCTTGTGGTCTTTTGGGTCTTTTTCTGTCCCTTGGAATCCAGTCTAGAATTTCGGTTATCCATCGGCGGTCAGTTCCTCTGGCAACATGTCTATCCGATTGCCTTTTTAGGGATTTCACTCTGATCATGATATATTCCACTCTTGTCATTTTCTTTATCCGTGAGTTTCTCTTCTCACCTCTCCTGGTTACACCAAGCATGCATCTAGTTATCTGCAGTCTTTGTATGTCTCTTTTAGTTAATGTCCACGTCTCTGCTCCGTACGCAATCACTGGAAGAATGAATTGATTAAACACTTCTTTTTGAGACATAATGGCATATTGCTCTTGAAAATTGTATTATTTTTTCCCAAAGTTCTCCATCCAAACAGGGGCGCGCCAAGGGCATTTGCCGCCCCGTGTATGAGAATATTTTTTTCAATTTTCATTCATTTTTACATGAAATAAATACCTTTAGCAATATCATTTTCCCTTTCCCGTAAATTAAAGTTTTCACAAAATACAAGTCTCATATGAAACTAAAAGAAAAAAAAAATCTGTAAAGCACTAGTTCAGTTGACGCTTTGAATAATCCAAGAAGTCAGCTTCCTTTCTGTCAATTTACACAAGTCCGCTTTACCGGTAAAAAAAGGTTGTCATGCACGATTATAGACATATTACAGCTTCTTTCTTGGAGGGGCAATTGTTACATATATATGCTAGCTGTGCCCACGGCTTCTCTCGCGATGAAGATATCACTGAAAAACAGGGCTATGATAACACGTGTAATCCGATCCATCCATAAGAACTGCAGTTGAATATCATAGCAACCGATGGAGGAAATTGACCGAAAGATTAAATGGTCGGCAATTAGGTTTTTACGTGAAAGAAAATTATAATAAATTTTTACATAAATTTAAGTACATAATTCTTATTTTATTTTTTGAAAATAATTCATAATGCGCATATATAACATTCTTTGTCCCGTTTCCAGTCGTTATCAAACTAAATTGATTGTCTAAAATGCCGGTTCTCGATAAACCGACGAACAACTGTCCCTGCGAGAAACATTCTGCGGGCATATGCTAACGCAGGAAAACTGTCGGGGGGGGGGGGGGGGTCTCATTTTTCTCTTCGACTGGCAAATCTACATGGTAAGACCTTTATTTTCTATAAAAATAATGATCACACTTCATTGATAATCTAACAAGAGTACTGTGGATTAAAAGTTGCTGAAATAGCCAAACCCGAGGCCCGTATTTTTAATGCTTGGGGTAGGTTTGCAACATTACGACAAGTTATACTGTGGGTACCGGAAAGTAATGTCTTTTTTTTCTGGAGGGGGGAGCTTTGGATAGCAGTTGTGAGGTGTTTATGTACGTAAAGTAAGTGTATGTACAAGTGAATGAACTTATGTAGGCGTTTTTGTCTTCCAGATTTGCAGAACAAAATGAGTGACATAAAACCCGAAGAGGGCCATGTTCGTCATTGTATGCTGTATGAATTTCACACGGGGAACAATGCAACCGTATCCACCAATAACATTTGCGCTGTTTATCCGAATGCGTTAAATGTCCGCAAGTGCCAGGCGTTGGTTCGCGCAATTCCGGTCGGGCAATTTTGACCTCTCTGATGCCCCTCTTGAAAGAAGGCATATGAAGCTGGACAATGACCTGATGCGTGCAGCCGTTGAGGCAGATCCTCGTCAAACCATCGATGAATTATCCCAACATCTTAATGCATCATGGTCTACTGTTCAAGAGCACCTGCAAAAGATAGGGAAGGTATATAGACAAGGAGTTTGAGTCACACACCAACTTTCACCGGACAACAAAGCTCAGCGTTCCATCATCTGCAACTCTTTGCTCAGCTGACAGGAAAAGGACCCATTTCGTCATCGAATTGTCCCTCGAGATGAAAAGTGGGTTCTTTACGTGAACAACAAACGCAAAAACCAGTGGGTTTCTCCAGGTCTGACCCAGTTCCTACGCCAAAACGCCTACACCCCAAAAAGGTTTTGTTCTGTGTTTGGTGGGCTACTGCTGGCATAGCTCACTTTGAGCTCTTGGAACCCAGACTGACCGTAACGGCAGACCTCTGTTGTCAACAACTGGACCGTTTGAAGCAAGCTCTTACCGTAAAACATCCAGCATTTGGTCAACAGAAAAGGTGTAATGCTCCAGCATGACAACGCGAGACCTCACACGGCGAGACGGACCCAGCAGACGATCAGAGATTTTGGCTGGGAAGTTTTGCCTCGTCCCCCTTATTCCCCTGACATTGCACCATCTGATTACCATTTGTTCAGATCTCTGCAGCACTTTCTTAATGGGAAAAGATTATACAATATTGATGATGTCAGAACGGGGCTCTCGGACTTCTTTGCATCACAGCCAACGTCTTTTTATAAAGACGGCATTGAAAATTTGACTTCACGAAGGGCAAGTGTGATCGATAATGATGGCGCTTATATAACTGATCAAGAAATAAATTTCTTCTGTTACAAACAGTGTTTCTTTTCTTTTCCAAAAATGACATTACTTTCCGGTCCGCCCAATACCACAATACAAATAATTTGCTTTCCCATTTCTCCAACGCACCACGAGCACGGTGAGGTGGTAATAAAATTGCAATCTTTACAGTTGACCTACGGAGAAATGGACACAATGAAATCAAAAGTGTGATCTTTGCACGACCCCCTAACGGTTTTGCGGTTACCGTACATGGAAGTGGACACAAAGAAATCACAAATGCAATTTTTGTACGGCCCCTTAAGGCATCAGCTGTCCATTTTTCTTTTAGCCAGAAATTCATGAACATTTCTTAACGATAAGGAACAAAAGAAAAAACAATTGTACTCATGTACGGGGAAAATACAGGAAATTTATATTTTTTATGCAGAGTAATTTCATGACCTTAAAATTGCACGTGCCCACTTATCCAAACCCCGTAATATACAGTGTGGACATACAATCGAAAAACGACTGAAAGACAGATCAAAGCTTATTTTGTAAACATCGGAAATAAAGTAAATTGCTTTTTTTCAAAATCAGAAATGTATTTATTCACGCACATTATTTTATATAATCATATGTGCAAATTGAATTGTCGGCCTTTCGGAAAAAAAGACGATGTCTTGACTGAAACAAAACTTCAAACACACGATGTACAGAGGCGATTTTAGATCTTTTGGTGCCCTAGGCACTATAAGATTCAGGGATCCCTCCCCTTCTTACCGCCTCAGAAATTTTCATTTGTCATATTAACAAAAAAAAAAAAATATTTTACGCTTTTTAAAATGCAGTTCTTCCTGTTATTACAACGTTTTGTAATAAGAAACAGTGTTGGTGTAAACACTTTGTCTGTCTGTGCACATCGACCTTTTTGTTTTTAGAGATATTTCTAAAACTATTTTTGCGGCAAATAGGAAATGGCACTTTCAGTGGCGGATTTCCAAATAGGCATGAGGATTAAATGCAAAAGACGCGGTTTGAAAACGGAAAAGTGGGATCGACAGCTTTTAGAGTAGGGGTATAATTGAAAATGTTTTTGCTTTTTCAAAAGTTAATTTTACGTCCATTTAAGGAATAGAAAAAGTGAGAAAACTTGATGATTACCAATAATAAACCAGGGGAGGAGAAAGTAATAACAAAATGTTGTTGCAATACAATAGGAATTTCTTTTAACACTGTTACATAAGGAAAAGATAAATACTGTGACATTCTCGAATTTCTTTCTTTTCTCTCTTCCTTTCTATATATATATATATATATATATATATATATATATATATATATATTCTATAAAGAAGATACCTAAGCAAAAAAATACATATATAATTTTGACTCACACCTAGTACAACATAGAAAAGGTTATGTATCTACCTGTGTGAGTAAAAGGAGAAAAGATAAAAAAATAAAATAAAACTACTGAATGTAGAAGGTGTCGAGAATACTGAGCCTTGGCTTTATCAAGGACCAGCAAAAACTCTGCATTTTCTCACTTCCACAAAGACCTAGTTGGAAATGGGTTTCTGCAAGGCCATAGATGCAAGTAACATTCCCACCTAAAATAGTTTAAAATATATATATATATGTCATGTCCTCCGTAGAGTTGCATGACCTAGCACTAGTTAACAATTTCGCTTGCATCCATTAACCTTACTGGCCCGACCCATGCTCTTCATCTGTTACTATTAAACAGAGAGAAGAAGATTAAAGAGAACTCAAGCTGTGAGAGTGACATAATAATTAGAAATGATTTTCAGCCATAACGAAACGCCAAGTTCGTTTGAGAGAGAATTTAAACCTGAAAATCAATGCAAAAGAAATCCAAATTTTTACATTGCAATTAAAAAAGGAAATATTAATTTTTAACGAACAGATTTTTGAAAGAAAACTTGAGTCTAAAACCCCCTACTCTACAACTTATGACAGCACGAAAACGAGAATAAGTTAAAGATAATAATTAAGTAAAGAAAACTTTGTGAAAGTTATATACCTTAAACAGTTAGTTGCAATATGTACAAAGTATTTCAGCAGTGCTTTAAGTGCATAATTAATTAGTTATTAAGAACTTAACTACTTTGAAAAAACAGCGCATAGAAAAGGAACAAGCTTAGCCATCTTCTGTTCCTAGGTACCCCAAAAGACGCTCAAAGTTACAAAGAAAAGAAAGAGTTAAAACCCGCAAAAATGTTAACAGACAAACCAATGCCTAAAAGCTGAAAAGCTAAAAAACAACAGAGAAAAAGTACATGAAGTACAAACATTGAACTTATAAAACCTAGAACCCAAAAACAAGGAAGAGAGCTTACCTCTTGTGTGACAAAAACTTTTCTCCTCACAAGAGAAGAACATGGCTGACCTCTTCCGCCACTCCCTAGTTGCTGGGGGCAGTGAGGGTGGGGCTGATGGCCTCCTCATACAGCAAGAAACCAACGCGCGGATATTTTAACCAGAGAAAAAAATATATATAAACTTAAGACTGTGGATCTGTATGATCAGAAAGAGCAGAATTAACTCTCCAGAATACATGAGAAATATTATAAAATACACGAGCAGTGTATTTAATAATCTTTGCATGTATTAAATCACCTTAGTGAGCTTCTATAGATTAATCAGAATCTTATTAATTTTAATGTTGGTTTTACTATTTTTAGTATAGCTATCCTAGTGATGAATAACTAGTTTTCTTTTTTATTTGTTTTTATTTTCTTTTATAAACAGATTTTTAAGCTTTTTTTGTGATTTTGTTTATATTATTTAATTTTTTGTTTTAATAGGACCGTCATATCCATAGCACTAAGGTTCCTTTAGGTAGTTAATAGGCATCCTCTAGCCAACTTCCTTACGGCTTTGATTGGTCAGAATCATATTATTAACTGTGTAGAAAATTAAAGCAGATCTGCCAACCTTACTCTATTATTCAGAATAATTTTTCTTAAAGTTCTTTTGATGAAAGAAGAAGGAATTTCGTTCTCTAGAAAACTTTCTAATAGTATATTAATGTGGTAATTGAAGTCCAAATTGTTGCTGCAAATTCTTGAAATTCTTAGGACCTGAGAAATTAGTACATTCTCAATTACTTTGGTTGAAATGTTATTATTCCAGTGTAGATATTTAATTACTTTGAAAGGAAAATTAACTCTTTTATCAAAGAGGCTAATAGATGGGTTACCTCTGTTGAGCTTAATGCTTAAGTCTAGGAACTCAAGTTCCTGATTACTGTGGTTGGTTTTACATAAGTTAAGAGAGCTAGGATAGATATTATCAAAATCACTCTCTATAACTTCTGAATTATTGATACACAGCAGATCATCAATATATCTAAAAGTGTAAAGGTAGTTATCTGAGCAGGTGGGGTGATTTTTAATGAATTTATATTCCTTAAAGAACAGGAATAGATTAGCGATATTCGTGGACGTTGATGTTCCCATGGGAATACCGTTCACTTGCTTATAGAGAGTATTATTATATAAGATATGGTTATTTTCTATGCAGCAATTGAGATAAGAGTTCCAAGTTCCTACATTAACAAATTGGTTAAGTTTAAATTCTGCATACAGCTCTTTAAAGGTAGTGATTATATCTGATAGAGGCAGATTAGTATATAGGTTTTCAAAATCATAACTATTAATATCTAGGGGACAAACTTTGAGTATAGTAGAAATTACTTCTGCATTATTATTAATTATCCAAAAATCTCTGTACATCAAGTTAGAACAGTTTCTAATGTGTTTCAAAACCTTCTTTAAGACATCTTCAAAAGCAAGATCTATTTTCTTTTTATGACTCCTTACTCCACTAGCTATGAACCTGAACTTCACAGGATCCTTATGAAACTTAACCGTTGCAAAAAGAAATGGAAATTCAGGCTCATATCTTCTAGTTTGTGGAATTTTAAGTTTCTTGAAGAATGCCTTAAACCGATTTTCTAACTGCTTGGTAGAATAACTTACGGGCTCGTATGTTACTCTATTATTGAGTTCCATAGTTAACAATTCAAAATAGAACTTCTTACAGATAATTGCAAAATTATTGCTAGCTTTATCCGTAGTGGTAAAAATAAATTGGTCTTGTAGTTTGGAGAGTGACCTTTTAGCTTCTCCAGAGAAAAAGAGATTTCTGTCGAAACAAAAGTCCAGACCTGCCAACTCACCGGTGAAGCTATTGATTATATTATATTTCCATTCTGCGAAGGCCTCAATAGGCTGATTGTACGTTAAACTGGTTTTTACTATGTACCTATTAACATCTTGAGTGAAGCTCTCAAGAATCCTTTCTTTGGAAATTGTGAAGGAAGGTCTGAATTTAGAGCCATACTCTAATAAAATCCTAAGCTTTTCATTTTCAACAAAACTCAAGTTTCCGGTGATAATATGGTTGTAATTCTTATCATAGTGAACTGTTTCTTTATGTTCAACACAAGAACATGTAGTAATTACA
Source organism: Macrothele yani (assembly GCA_039090855.1). Lineage (NCBI taxonomy): Eukaryota > Metazoa > Arthropoda > Arachnida > Araneae > Macrothelidae > Macrothele > Macrothele yani. Next base: position 154,475,518 of record CM076996.1, read on the forward strand.
GGAATACTAGGTGTGAGTCAAAATTATATATGTATTTTTTTGCTTAGGTATCTTCTTTATAGAATGTGAATTCTGAATTTTCAAAACTGCTGCGTTGCGCGTTTTGATCTTCAGGTTATTTTGCAACCTTCGTTTTAAATTCTAAAGTTTTTCCTTAGTCTTCAGTTTTGCTCTTAAGTATATATATATATATATATATATCATCATCATCATCATCATTGTCAACCATTATCAATCCACTGCTGGACGAAGGTCTCCCCAAGTTTCCTCCACAACGGTCTGTCTTGTGCCAGTCTCCTCCATGTCACCCCTGCATACTTTCGAATTTCATCCACCCATCTCCCATGTGGTCTTCTTCTGGGTCTTTTCCTGTCCCTTGGAATCCAATCTAAAATTTCGGCTGTCCATCGATGATCTGTCCTTCTGGCAGTATGTCCAGCCCATTGCCATTTCAGGGATTTAACTCTGATCATGATGTCTTCCACTCTTGTCATTTTCGGATCCACGAGTTCCTCTTCTTATCTCTCCTGGTTACACCAAGCATGCACCTCTCCATGCTGCTTTGAGTTGTCTGCAGCCTTTGTATGTCTCTTTTAGTTAAGGTCCACGTCTCTGCACCATACGTAAGCACTGGAAGGATGCATTGATCAAACACTTTTCTTTTAAGACATAATGGCATATTGCTCTTGAAAATTATGCTGTTTCTTCCAAAAGCTCTCCAGGCAAGTTTTGTACGCCGATTAATTTCTTCATCAATGTGACCCTCACTTGATATCTGCTGTCCAAGATAAACGTACGTGTCTGTTATCTCCAGCTTTTCTCCATCAATCGATAAATCTTCATTTCTTGTAAAAGCATTGAACATCACTTTTGTCTTCTGAAAGTTCATTTTTAATCCCACTTCTTTACTCTTGTCAGCAAGTTCCTGGATCATACTCTGCAGCTCTGATGGGGTAGTTGCAAAAATGACTACGTCATCAGCAAAGCGAAGGTGGGTTAGATAATCTCCATTAATCTTTATCCCCTTGTTTTCCCAGCTCAGCGACTGAAAAACACCCTCCAATGTGGCATTAAAGAGCTTCGGAGATATGGTGTCACCTTGTCTCACTCCCCTTTCCAATTTTTACGTGTGTTGTATTTTCAAACAGCCTAATCTTTGCACTTGCATTTTCATAGATGTTATTAATAATATTAATGTATGCATCTTCAATACCGCAGGTTTTCAGAGCCATTGTAACTGCTGATGGTTTCACCGAATCAAAGGCTTTTTCATAATCGATAAAAGCCATGCACAATGGAAGTTCATATTCCTCGCTCTTTCAATTAGTTCTCTCAGCACGTGGATATGATCTATTGTGCTGTAGCCACTCCTGAATCCAGCTTGTTCTCTCGGTTGAGCCATGTCCAGTGTTACCTTCAAGCGGTGTGAAAGAACTTTAGTGAAGATTTTATAAACCACTGATAGGAGGCTGATAGGTCTGTAGTTTCCGAGATCCTCAATGTCACCTTTCTTATGTAGCAGGATCATTGTAGCGGTGTTCCAATCCTCAGGAATCTTTCCTTCATTAAGGCATCGAGTGAAAATTTGGGCGAGTACTGTTTCGATTTCTCCACTTGCTTCTTGTACGATGTCTACAGTAATTCCATCTTCTCCTGGAGCTTTTCCTCTGCTTCATGTTCTTGATTGCATGTGCAACTTCTGTTGGAAGGACTGGAGGAACTCTGGTACTGGTATCTTTCATGATGTCTGGAGTGCATATATCATCCCTTTCATATAATTTGGAGTAGAAATCTTTCACTCTTGTCAAAATTTCGCCTCTATTTCTTGTTACAGAACCATCTTCTTTTCTCAGTGCCATAATCTGTTTTCTTCCCTTACTGAGATGTCCCTTTGCTATCTTTAGGCTATGGTTGTTTTCAATTGCTTTCCTCACTAGTTCACAGTTGAATTTCCTTACGTCTTCAGTGATACTTTTTCTTACTGTCTTGCATAGCTCTATATATTCCACTTTGGAAGTCACATCTTCTTTAGTTGTCCTCATCTCTCTTCTTTTTTGCATCAACATTTTGGTTTTTCCTGATAATTTGTTCACATGCAACTTGTTCTTAGACCCAGCTAATTTTGTTGCTGTTTCCATAAGAGCTTTGGTTACTTTTCTGTTAACTTCAGAGATGTCCACTTCTTCCGATGTTAGGCCTTCTAAAGCAGAGAACCTGTTCTTCAGTTCTAACTTGAAGGTATTATGGTGTTTTTTAAGGTTGGTTATGTCAATAGATTTTGTTTGTCTTATGAGCTTGCCACGTTCAAGTTTAGTGTTGAGGTGCATCTTACATCTCACCAATCTATGGTCACTACCTGTGTTGAACTTGTTTAGCACACTGCAGTCTTCTATGACGAACTTTTTGTTACACATAATAAAATCAATTTCACTTGACGTCCCATTTGGATGTCTCCATGTCCATTTCCTGTGTGGCTTTTTCTTGAAGAAGGAGTTCAAGATGAAAAACCCTTCTGCCTCTGCAAACTCAACGAGAGAATTTCCACGCTGGTTTCTGTTGCCATGACCGAATTTACCTACTGAAGTTTCATTCTGTTGCCGTTGCCCTATTTTTGCATTGAAATCTCCCATAATTATTTTCAAGTGCTGCTTACCTTTATTATTTAGATGACAAATTTCCTCATAAAATTCTTCAATTTCTTCTTCAGGATGACTTGTGGTGGGCGCATAAGTTTGAATAATCTGAGCCTGGTATCTTTTCGAGAGTTGGATAACAAGTCGTGCAGCTCTGTCAGAGGAACTTTCAACTTCTACAACTTTATCCTTCAGTTTCTTGTTTATTATAAATCCAACACCACTAGTTCTGCCAGTATCTGTCCCACGATAGTAGAAGAGATGTCCACTTTTCAGTTCGATGAGATCTTCTCCTTTTCTCCTTACTTCACTTAGCCCCACGATGTCCCACTTGATCCTTTGTAGTTCCTCTTCCAATTCAAGAAGCCTTGAATCAGAAGATAGAGAGCGTCCATTATACTTAGCCAAGGTCAGCATCAGATGGCAGCCTAGTCCGGTTCTCCGGGGATTCTTAGCACCCTCTGCCTTCATGTCGCACTGGCCGCTGCCTTGACCAGGTACATTCCAGCTGCCGGAGACTGAGGGCCAAGATTTAAGTTGTGGAATCATTTTGGAGGGGTTTGGCCATAACTCACCACGCTGGCCAAGCGGGTTATATATATATATATATATATATATATATATATATATATATATATATATATATATTGTTTAGGCTGGTTTAGGGGGGGGGGATTAGGGCTGAGGAAGAACTTGATTACCCTGCCCCAAAGCAAAGGAGAAAGGCAATAAACAGCAAACACCCCCAATCATCAAGACAGTTTCTCCAAGTACTCCTCATTGCAACTCAAGGGGGAAGGAGGTTCGAACACAGATGTTTTCTTTTGGCTGGAAGTAGCATGAAAGTAATTTATGTAACAGCAGACCAGTTAAGTACACCATAAAAGTGTGTGAAGCGTGAATTCTTCTTTCAGCTACCACTAAATGAAAGGCTAAATTATTTTAACTGTTCCTTTCAAAACAAGGACATCGATAAGAACTCGAAAATTTGGAGTATCAACAACAGCAAGAAAAATATATGACTAATATGAGAAAGTAAAATACCAAGTCACAATATAAAAAACAATGGTCGCTTTACGGATTTATTTATAAAGATTTGCTTATTTTTTATTCTTATTTCCGTCCCTGAAAGCCTAAACATTACTGACAATCCAATTATACGTTTTCTGGGCCTCTCAAACGATAGGGACCTGGGTGGGCGCCTAGGGCGCCTATTTGGAAATCCACCACTGTCGATGTATTGGGTTGATGCATAAGTTCATGCCGTTTTATTTCACGAGTGTTTCCCAGGTCAGTAGTAGTGACGGTGCATATGGCCCGTTGTATATCAAAATGGTGCTAGTAATATCGTGCATCTAAATCATATTGCGTTCTGTGATTGTGGCTAATGGTTTTTGGTTTTCAGGTCCGGCAGTATAGAGTGGCAAGTAGAGGAATAAACATTTCCGACATCTGCTCCTCTACGAGTTTAACAAGGGATCCTCAGCCGTCGAGGCTACTCGACAAATTTGTGCTGTGTATGGGGAGGATTCTATTGCTCCGAGGACAGATCGCAAATGGTTTGAGAGGTTCCCAGGTGGCAACTTTGATCTCAACGACTCTCCACGCTCAGGTTGTCTATCTCACTTTGATGAGGATCGTTTCAACCATCTCATCCACTTGGATTCGCGTCAACCCACACGCGAATTGGCCACTGACATGGACTGTGATCAGGTCACAGTGGTGAGACACCTAAAACGTATGGGAAAGGTCCAGAAATTGGGGTATTGGGTGCCTCACACTCTCACCGGGGACAACAAGAATAAGCGTGTTGCCATATGTGGTTCCTTGCTCGCCCGTTATCGCGAATGTTCTCAGCAACACAAACCCTTTCTGTCACGTATTGTTACTGTAGATGAAAAGTGGTGCCTGAACATGAATTTCAGGCATCGGAGAGAACGGTTAAGCCCAAATAAGACGCCCACACCACGTCCAAAACATGACCTTCACAATCCTGCGAAGATTATGTTGTGTGTCTGTTGGGACATGTAAGGCATTATTCACTGGGAAATGCTGCCTAGGAATCGGACCATCAACGCTGCGACTCCGCCGTGTGGAGGGAGCAATTCAGCAGAAACGGCCACATCGGCGCCATGGTGTCCTTCTTCAACATTGTGACGCACGCCCTCACAGTGGAAACATGACCAAAATGGCCATTCAGGACATGAAATGGGAGATCCTTCCACATCCGGCCTATTCCCCAGATGTCGCCCCCTCAGACTATCACCTGTTCCGATCTCTGTTGAATGCACTCCGTAGCAGAACGTTCAACACTGATATTGATCTCGGTAATCGGAAAAGTCCCCCACAGGGAAACTACCCCACATTCGGAAAAGTTACCCACATTGGAAAGGTTCCCCATAGGAAAACACCCCCACCTTTTTCAGACAGGGACCATGCACACATTGCATTTGACACAAAACATCGAACGTGGGGGAGATTTCCGGGGTAATCATTTCCATTTCCACGCTGTTTAAAACAAGTTGCAGCCGAACATGCATATAAAACAAGTTGCAGCAGTACTGCGTATAGCTGGATGAGGTGGGGGAAATTTCCGGGTTAATATTTTGACTGTTACCGCGCTTTTTAGAGAAAAATGGTCTTACATTATAAGCAGGCTAACAGGGTGGGGGAAAATTCTCGGGTCGGCATTTCAAACTTTTATCGATGTTTATAGTAAAAAACCCGTCTTGCAAGTAGCTGGATGAGGTGGGGTTAATTTCTGGGTTAGTATTTCCACTCTTACCGCGGTTTTTAATGGAAAACGGTCTTACAATAAGCAGGCTGACAGGGTGGGGAGAATTTCCGGGTTAGTATTTCGACCGTTACCGCGGTTTTTAGTGGAAGATTTTCCGACGAACTTCGGTAGATTCAATAGAAAGCTGTGGACAGAAATTTTCCGACAGTATTTCATAAATACGAAAAATTCACATACTTTTATCTGAGTTTCCTGAAATCTTAGAGAGATGCTCTCTCGACATGTGTTCTAACTGCGTGAGGAATTTTTTATTTTTATTTTTTGGATGAGGGTGGTGGTAAAATGGTGGGTGGTTGTGTGGGTGTGTGTGTGTGGGGGGGGGGGGGGGCTCCAAGAAAAGTTGGGTGTGCTGAAGCTCACCGTAGATCACCCGTAACGTCGCGCATGTGCAACACATTGACCACGACATTCTTGCAAAACAACGAGGCTTCAGGCCTTTTCAGTAAAATGTTTGTTAGTTATAATGTTTGATATGTAAACGTTATGAATATGAAGGCGATAGATCAAAAACTGTTAAAAAGGCCACGTATTTGTTCTACTTGTACGGCTGCATCTTGCTTTAAAGTGCATGAAAATAGAAAAGATGACACCGGAAATTTCCCCCACCCCATCCTAAAAGTCGAAATGCCGACCACGGAATTTTCCCCTATCCTGTCACCGTGCTTATTGTAAAACCGTTTTCCATTAAAAACCGCGGTAAGAGTGGAAATACGAACCCGGAAATTTCCCCCACCCCATTCAGCTACTTGCAAGACGGTTTTTTAAGCTTTCCAACCGTAGGTTGAAGAAACATATGCTCCAGCTTTTTCCGTTCGTCTGTCGGCACGATAACTCACGTAAAAATGGTTCCATTTCGATGAAATTTTAGTATGTGGTAGGGGGACCACTGGGGACGAACCCTATTGAAAATGGAATAAATGGGGTTAAAGGTCATGACATAGGAGCGGGATCCATTCCATTGCCCTAATGCCTCATAACTTGCGTAAATATGGGTTCGATTTCAATGAAATTTTAAGTATATGGTAGGGGACCGCCTGGGGATGAACCCTATTGAAAATGGGTGAAGTGGGGTCAAAGGTCAGGACATAGGAGCGGGATGCATTCCATTGCCCTTATCGGTGGACGTCAAGTAATTTTGCTTCCTATACTTCCAATGGAAAAACTTTTGCACACATTTCCTTCACAATTAGTGTGTTCCCAAGGATGAAAATTTGAATATCGATTAAAATAAATTCATATTATAACTTGCAATACTTAACATTTTCTGAAACATAACCATAATTATATTAAAAAACCATAACGTTTCCTTTTGCGGTGTTGAAACCAGAAAAGATGGCGCGGCCTGTACTTTGATGACGTCAGTAGACAAATAAATGTTGGATTGAATAATTATGGTTATGTTTTAGAAAATATTAAGTATTCCAAGTTATAAAATGAAGCTATTTTAATTGATGTTAAATTTTTCATCCATGGGAATCGCATTAATTGTGAAGAAAATGTGTACAGAAATTTTTCCATTGGAAGTATAGGAAGCAAAATTACTTGACGTCCACCTTAAAAGAGCAATTCTGGTATCTATGTAAATTTTATTTTGAAAACGGCTCTAAGGATTTTGATGAAAGTCGTTAACCTACCGTTTTCTGGTACTAGAAATCGATTTAGCTTGATTTCGACTTTGGGAAAATTCGTTTAGTGCGTTAAATAACCACCCCGAGTTACCACGCTTTTAGTGTCATGGCGTCGTCCTATCAATATTTCCCATGCCTAGAAATCTTATGACGTCACACTCTCGCGTTTCAGACGTACGCGCGCGGTCACGCCATCTGCCTCATTACGTCACACGTTTTGTGTGGCTCCTATTAAAGTTTTATGACGTCACACTCTCGCGACCATCTGCCTCATTACGTCACGCGTTGTGTGCGTGTTACGCTTTACTTCTATTTTCTTCTAGAACAAAAAGTGAGTTGTGCCAAGGCCATTTTATACCTCACCAGGCACGCAACAAGGTCACAAGACTTGCCCGTGACGTCACAATCGTAAGGCTACTCTTTTTCAGTAGAACTACGGATTTGATTCGTTTCTTAGTTTTTTTACGCTTTCGAACCGTAGGTTGAAGAAACGTTTATGCTCCAGCTTTGTCCGTCTGTCCTCACGATAACTCGCGTAAAAATGGTTCGATTTCGATGAAATTTTAGTATGTGGTAGGGGATTACTTGGGGACGAACCCTATTGAAAATGGACGAAATGGGGTCAAAGGTCACGACATAGGAGTGGGATCCATTCCATTGTCCTTATGCCTCATAACTTGCGTAAATATAGTTCGATTTCAATGAAATTTTAGTATGTTGTAGGGGAACTCTAAAAACGAACCCTATTGAAAATGGGTTAAGTGGGGTCAAAGGTCAGGACATAGGAGCGGGATGCATTGCATTGCCCATATGCGTCATAACTTGCGCAAATATGGTTCAATTTCGATGAAATTTTAGTATGTTGTAGGGTACCACCTGGAGACGAACCCTTTTGAAAATGGGTGAAGTGGAGTCAAAGGCCACGACATAAGAGCGAGACCCATTCTATTGCCCTTATGCTCCATAACTTGCATAAATATCGTTTGATTTCAATGAAATTTTAGTATGTTATAGGGGATCACCTGGGGACGAACCCTATTGAAAATGGGCTAAGTGGGGTCAAAGGTCAGGACATCGGATCGGAATCCATTCCATCGCCCTTATGCGTTATAACTTACGTAAAAATGCTTCGATTGAGACAAAACTTTATAATGTTGTTCCGAAAATATACTTTACCGGTTCTGTTGAATATCATCGGAATGGGGTCAAAGGTTAGGACACTGGTGCGAGATTTGTTCCACAGCCATTATTTTCATAACTTGAGTAATGGTGGTATGTCGGAAAGCGTATCATAATCAATGCCTTGCATGATTTTACTAACTTGTTTACTATAAACATCGATAAAAGTTTGAAATGCCGTTCCCGGAAATTTCCCCCACCCCATCCTAAAAGTCGAAATGCCGACCACGGAATTTTCCCCCATCCTGTCTCCCTGCTTATTGTAAGACCGTTTTCAACCGCGATAAGAGTGGAAATACTAACCCGGAAATTTCCCCCATCCTGTCAGCCTGCTTATTGTAAGACCGTCTTTCACGAAAAAGCGCAGTAACAGTCAAAATACTAACCCGAAAATTTCCCCCACCTTATCCAGCTACTTGCAATACTGTAAACTACGATAAAGGTTTGAAATACCGACCCCGGAAATTTCCCCCACACATTTGTTCTACTTGTACAGCTGCATTTTGTTTTAAAGTGGATGAAAATAGAAATGATGACATCGGAATTTTCCCCCACCCCATCCTAAAAGTCGAAATGCCGAACCCGGAATTTCCCCCACCCTGTCAACCTGCTGATTGTAAGCGCAGTAAGAGTGGAAATACTAACCCGGAAATTTCCCCCACCTCATCCGGATACCTGGAAGAAAGTTTTTTATTATAAACAGCGATAAATGTTTGAAATGCCGAGCCGGGAATCCCCCCCATATTTGTGCACGTTGTTCGGCTGCATTTGTTTTAAACAGCGTGGAAATGGAAATGATACCCCGGAAATTTCCCCCTTGTTCGATATTTTGCGTCAAATGCTATTTGTGCATGGTCCCTGGCTGAAAAAGGTGCGGGAGCTTTTCCTGTGGGGAACTCTTCCGTCCATCATTGATCTCCAGAATTTCCTTGATGATTTTTTCGCAGCAAAACCTGCACGTTTTTTCAAGAATGTCATTGCAGACCTATCCAGACGTTGGGACACCATCGTAAACAATGGGGGGATACATAGTTGATTGATTCCGTTTTCCCTTCTGATGTAATATACTCTTGTAGTGCGGTGGAAAAAACAGCATGAACTTATGCATCAACCCAATACATCATTTTTTTGCTTTTAAAGGCGGGAAACCAATAATAACTTCATGAATCTTACATATACTGAAGTGCCAGAAAAACTGGTACACCGGTCTAATACTTGGTAGGTCCACCACGGGAGCGCATGACTGCAAAAATACGACGGGGCATGGACTCCACTAGCTTTTGGAACTGCAAATGTGCTGTAGGCAATGCTCACCATACTTCCTGCAGAGCGTTCCACAATTCGGGTTTATTCCGAGGTCTCGGATTCCTGTGTTCGGTTGCGCGTTGCATGGCATCCCAAATGTGTTCTATCACGTTTAGATCTGGGGACTTGGGTGGGAATGACAACACCCCAAACTCAGATGAATGCTCCTCTAACCATAATGTGGCGTCCCGACACTTGTGTGGAGGTGCATTGTCCTGTTGGAACAGGCTCAACCCATCAGCATGAATGCAGGACATGAACGGGTGTTCCTTTTCAGAAAGGATGCGCACATAGCGTTGGCCGGTCACAGACGTTTGTAGACGTACCAGGGGCCACAGTGAAGTACAGCTAAACACACCCCATACCATTACGGTCCCCCACAAGCCGGTACAGTTCCCTGTTGACAGGCGGGATCCATGGCTTCATGGGGTTCGCGCCACACACGAATCCTTCCATCTGCCCGATACAGTAGGAAACGCGACTCGTCAGACCAGGCTACTTGTTTCGAGTCATCAAGTGTCCAGTGGCGATGTTGTCGTGCCCAAGCGAGTCACATAGCTCTGTGTCGTGCACCCATCAAGGGGACTCGAGTTGGGCGTCGGCTCCCAAAGCCCATATCGTGCAGGGTACACGTTGCACAGTCCGGACGCTGATGCTTGTTGAGGCTCCAGCATTGAATTCCGATGAAACCTGCGAGAGTGTCGCGTTAAACGATTCTTGACAGCCGACGATGGTCACGTTCACCCAATGTCTTTTTACGGCCACACTGGTATCGTAGGCTGGAGGTTTTGCCGAAGTTCTTGTAGTCGCGGTACACTCTTGCAATGGTCGTCCGTGAAAATCCGAACTTCGTTTCTACCTCCGAAATACTATGGTCCATCTCACGAGCGACAACTATGACACCGTGTTGAAAATCGCTTAAATCGTTATTACTTATCATTCTCATGCCGAAAACAGCTCTGACAGCTGGCAATGATGTATATCGCTTTATATACGCACTAGCGGACGTAACCTAGTACGCGCATAGGTGACGTTGCTATGTATGTTGCATAAGCTTGTCTGTACCAGTTTTTCTGGCACTTCTGTGTATACCAATCAATATAACAGTTTGTTGTATTAACCATTATATTCCAGACAAAGGTCAATTTTTAATGTATCTTTTAAATATCGTAAAATTATTAACATTTTCATACTTCGTGGACATTTACACTCCGTAGACAAAACATTAAAGATAGGGGTGATGGGCAGCTGACACAAGAATCGCACGCGCGGACTGGAACAGACCCAAACCGAAAGCACTCGGACAGCAGGGTTTCCCAACAGTGTATCGCAATCGACAAATATAAGTAAACGTCGCGATCTGAGAGACTTTGATCATGGACGCATTGTTGGCGCAAGAGAGATGGGTCATTCTATCGCCCAAGTGCTAAGAAAAGAACTCTCGGGTTCACGAGGGCAACCTTATCAAGGGTATACCGCGAGTATACCATCGACGGACGTACCAACGACCAGACAGCAAACGATGGGTGACCACACTCCATTGATGACCGGGGTAAACGTAGACTATCCAGGCTCATACAGACCGACCGCTTGGCAACTGCAGCGCAAATAACATTCAGTTTAAGTGCTGGGGGCCCAAGCAGCGTCAGCGAGCGAACGATAAAGCGCACGCGGCATACCCTGAAATACGAGAGAGAGCCGAAGCCCTACTCGTGAGCCACTGTTGACTGCTCGTCATCGGACAGTGTGCCGAAATCATATCCAGGTTAAATGTAGGAGGCCCAAGCAGCGTCAGCGAGTGAACGGTATGGTGCGCAATGCATACCATGGGCTACGGGACCCTACGTCCTACTCGTGTGCCAGTGTTGCCTTCTCGTCATCGGAAATTAGGCCTCTCCTGGTGCCGGGAACACCGAAACTGGACCACTGCAGAATGGCGCCGCGTCGTGTGGTCAGATGAATCCCGTTTTCAGCTACGCCAAGCTGACGGAAGGGTGCGGGTGTGGTGTCGACAGCATGAGGCCGTGGCTCCGTCGTGTCAGGTCGGCTCTGTTCAAAGTGGTGGCGGCGGCTCTGTTGAAAATGGTAGCGGCGGCTCCGTTCAAAGAGGTAGCGGCGGCTCTGTTCAAAGTGGGGGCGGCGGCTCTGTTCAAAGTGGTGGCGGCGGCTCTGTTCAAAGTGGTGGCGGTGGCTCTGTTCAAAGTGGTGGCGGCGGCTCTGTTCAAAGTAGTGGCGGCGGCTCTGTGATGGTTTAGGGAGCCTTCTCATGGGACACGTTAGGTCCCTTAGTGTGTATGGAGAGGTCCTGAATCATTGCGGTCTACCAGCTGGCCAGCCATGTCTATTTCAACACTGTCCACAACTCCATCTGAGACATCGGTCAAGGATCCATGGGTCTGATGTTTCGCTCCACGGCATCCCAGAGACCTTCCACAGGATGGTTCCAAACTCAGATGAGTGTTCCTTGAGTCGTGCCTGGGTGGTTCCAAACTCAAGATGAGCAAAAGCAGGACAATGCGCCGCCCCACCGTACCACAACCACCCAGGCACGGCTCGGGGAACACTCATCTGAGTTTGGAACCACCCAGGCACGGCTCAAGAAACACTCATCTGAGTTTGGAACCATCCAGTGGCCTCCAAAGTTCCCCGATTTAAACCCTGTGGAAGGTCTCTGGGATGCCGTGGAGCGAAACATCAGACCCATGGATCCTTGACCGATGTCTCGGGTGGAGTTGTGGACAATGTTGAAATAGACATGGCTGGCGTTACCTCCAGAAACCCTCCGGCGTCTGGTGAAGTCGATGCCTGGGATTCGCGCTAGAGGAGAACCTACACGCTATTAGGTAGGTATCTTTAATGTGTTGTCCATCGAGTGTATTCCGTAGAGTGAGAGTACAACAGAGAGCAATTTATTTTGCTTGTTTTTCAGTTCTGGCATAGGTTCATATTATGTTTTATGGATATTGTCATCTTATCCTAAAACATAATATTCTATTTACATTCTATTATTATCTCAGTCAGATCTGCATTGATATTCTTATATGAATTAATGTTGTGTATCTGCTAATAGCAGATATACATCCCCCCCTCCTTAGAAACGTCGCCAAGGGAGTGCGAGGGTGAGCTTTAGCCCACCCTGAAAATTGTCTTGCCAACCCCGCCGCCCACCTAAGTTCAAGATGTGCCATATTTTGATTTTTTTCTAACTTTAAAATATAATCTGAACTTTGCCAAGAAGTAATGTCCCCCCTGGTTTTCGTCGTATAGACCTACGTTTCTCCTAAGAAGTGCGTTTTTCCTTCTCCGTAGAAAGGTTATCCAATCCAAATAGCATCCGCAGGGACATGAACAAATTCAACTGTTCTCCACTCTTCCAAATCCTCAACTTAAGCTTTTTTTTTCAAGTTAGTATGATCAACGCGAATGAAGATAGTGAATAGGAATTCACAGAGGTCATTAGTAATCGCTCTGCTGTTGTTAGTGATCATAAGTAATTGCTCTGCTGTTTGTTCGGGCTATTAAGTAGGGGATTCCAACACGGAATGTGGAGTCTAAAACTATACCAGCGCTCTTAAACCTGCCTTAAAGCAACATGGCTGACGACTGCTTTGGAACAGATGAGTGCAAGACAAGGTAGATGACTTGAAGGAAGGGAGTTAAAGAGGGGAAAGGTATTGTCTTCGTGTCCTTATTTCCCTTCAACCCTAATCCACGAAAACATTCATTTCTATCAAGCCAGCTACCGAAAAAAAAAAAAAGCTTTCTTCTAGGCATGAAATTTTTATTTATTATTATTATTATTTTTTTTAATGGAGGTTTAACGACTACCGTGAGCTTCAACAATATTTATTTGGAGCAAACATGGACAGGAAGATACAGATGGCCTGTGCTTAACAGTTACCAAAAGATAAACAAGTAGATGACCTATTTACAATGACGATGAGATATTTACACTATGTGGATGCACTATATACAATGTAAGCAAATTCATAACACTGACAATACTGGACTGAAGGGTTGACTTACTCTATGTACAACATTTGTTCGCAATGTGCATCAGCAGAGTGCCATCTCTAATAGGTGAACACCAGTACAAGGTATAACTATAAATTTTACAGTGCAAAAACAAACATGTATATTTTGAGCAATCTTGAAAAAAAGAAGAAAAGAGCAGAAGGCTTATACTTTTCAGTGTCTGAAAGATAAGCGAATAAATAATCTAATTACAATGATGGTGTGAACTCTATACAAATTGAATGCAATATCTCTATTGTGAAACACTGTCAAATTATAAAAAGAACTATTACTTAGGCTTAAACAAGTGCCTCAATCACAATACTATAGATTAACTTGGAATGAACAACAACATATGTACACAAGGTGCAACGGCATAGGGAAGACACTAATACGGAATTACAATTCCATGGTACAACTGTAAATTTCACAACGCAAAGAGTAAAGTATATTAGTACAAACAGAACTTGCGTTTTACAGAAAATTTATACTTCGGGTACAATACAAATAATGAAAATATTAAACTGACTCTTTGTACAGCAAATGTGCAATACAGCGCAGAACATTATATAATAGACTGATTATTTCCTGATAGGCACATGTGACATGAGAAAAACCACACTGTGTAACATTAACATATAATTGAAATACTATCAAAACGTTTGCTCCGCACCATGAGCATAAAACTTAAGACATCTAATCTTGACCCAACATGCGAAATGTGCCGAACATAAATTTTACAGTGCAATTAGGAAAGTACATTAGTATATACAATACTGAGCTTTTGGCATAGCAACTATACTTCAGGAATAGTACAAATATCTGAACGAGGAACAATTACTCTTTGTACAACAAAAGTGCTAAACCTCGCTGAACATTGTGCATTTGACTGATCATATACCTTTATGTACATGTAACATGATCAAAAACCCCACTGTGCAAAATTAATAATTAAATTTAAACATGAACAAACAATAGCTCAGCACCGTGAGCATAAACCAGAAATTATAAAGCCCGACAGACATAAGGAAAGCGTTGAACATAAAACTTTTTAAACTTATTCTAAGTGCCTGTGGTGTAACAAAAAAAAACAAAAAAAAACTCACCTACAGGACCTTGTTGGTGAGAAACATGCAGACGCGCAGTAACCACCGTGAGCAACTCAATGGGCTATAAGCGGTCGCCCGTCCCAAATTTAGGGCCACGGGTTCCAGGGAAGGGAAAGAGCCAGCGCCGTAAGACAAACACAGCATCCACGCCTCACCGGGATTCGAACCCGGACCCATCTCGGACAAATGATCAGAAGCCATCGCTTAAACCACTGCGCCACTGGGGCGGCGAAATTTTCTTTTAATCAGGGCGTGTTACTGGTGCTGCTGGCAGTGTGCCATGTTCATTATACGAATGTGTAACTCTTTAGGTTTTACTAATTTTATTAAAAATGGGGACGAAACATTAGAAAAAAATGGCGTCAAACAATGGATTCTTTTGAATTCCAAAATATAGAGAAACTTCAACACAGTTCCAAAATTAATGAGCATGTATCCAGGAGGCGGAGATGGGGGGGGCAGGAATACCTTTGCAGCCTGCAGTAAAAAGCATTACACATTCTTTTTTTTTTTTTCAGTGCTTCGTAAATAAAGTTATTAAACTTGCCCTAATAAAAATAATACTCACCCACCCTGACTTAGAAGTCTAATGACGTCCCTGTCTCTCTTCCTAAATCACTTCCTTAGAAACCTGTACGAAACCTCTCCTCCTAAAACCTGTACGGAATTTGCACTGCGTATGAAATCTTTAATTATCTTGTAGGGAAACAGCACGGTATTCGACTTGAACGGAAATCGCACGCTCGGATTTAGAACATCTTTTCTATGATATCTGAATCTACGACCCCACAGCAGAAAGTTCCTAATCAGCATGCGACGTATATCATGCAGACGCAAAATCTGCGGGCGGTCACTGGGCAAGATAACAACAAGATGCGAAAAACAAAAATCTGCACAGGTAGAAAGAAAAAAAAAACCAAAAAAACAAAGGAGACTGATCACCTAATATTTCTTGTACCTACACCATAAAAAAAAAAAAAGTGGTGTGAATTCACGGAAAATTGCTAAAAGAAACGCGCAACGAAGTTGCTGTATGTGTCAATCTTTAAATGAAATTTCCGTTTTTCTTCTAACTTCAGTATTTTGACAAAATTGTCAGTAATTCAGTTTATTTCAGAAAAAAAAAAAAAAAGTTTCGGGTTTTCCGCATTCATGCAGAAATTTCTCAAATTTCTCCGATTTTTACAGCCCTTATACCAGAGGTTATTCATTGCCTTGGAATACTAGGCTAACGAGCCCGATTTCCTGTCGCCCCAGGCTGGACTTGAACGAGGAACCTCGTCAACGGGAGGCCCACGTACTACCGTTGAGCCAGAAAGGCCGTAACGGAAAGCTCGTATAAGGCAGAACCTTAATTGTTCGGTGATGAAATGTTTTCTGTTATTAATGCAGGTGAATTAGTCTTTTATTTTCTGTTGGAGCTTATTATTGTCCTGAATATGTTTGTAATAATTTTATTTTTTCTGTAGGAAAACTTATTATTACGCATTACGTATTTTGTTTATCATGATTTTTTCAAGCAACAGAATGCTTTGGAACTTGAGATTTTTTTAAACTGACAATGACTTTCAATTGTCTTTAAGAAAAGGTGAAATGTGTTGCTTTGTAGTATATTTTCACGAAACTCCTAAATATTGGGTGTGTGCAATAGTTCTACCCGTTTTTGTAGGCTACAAAGGAAGGAGAACACAACAAATAACGTACCCAGGATTTCACATAATTTCCATCATTCTGTATGACCTCTTGCCATCTGTCTACGAGTAGGTGAATCCCACGCCGGAAAAACTCCTGTGTTTTAGAGTCAAAAAAGTCATGTAATGCCATTTTCACATCGTCCACATCATCGAAGGTGTAGAGAGCGAAGGCGTTCTGTAACGATCGAAAAAGGTGGTAGTCCGTAGGTGCCAGGTCAGCGGAATACGCCGAACCAAAGTCCAGTAATTTTTGACGAGTGATTAAAGCAGCATGAAGTCTGGCGTTATCATGACGAATGATCACGTCTTTGAGATTGACGAGTGCTTCGCGCTTCGATGTCAGTTGTTCTCGCAATCTGTCCAACTGTTGGCAGCAGAGGTCAGCATTTATCGTTCGGTTAGGTGCCAACACCTCCCTGTGGATTATTCCCTGGACATCCCACCAAACACTCAACAAAACCTTTTTGGGATGCAGTCCTTTTGAGGTCGATGGAGCATGCTCCGCACCTTGGCACACAGTCGCTCGACGCTTTACATTACGGTACAGTACCGTAATGTAATCCAGGAAACTTGTGTGGCCATCAAGATTCCTGGTGCATTACCTAGACGGCCGAGCACGGATACGCCGATTACCAACAGAGGCTATGGCACCTGGATGCATTGTTGGGCGGAGACAAGCCGGCGGTGGCGGTGTTATGCTGTGGGCGATGTTTTCTTGGGACACTTTAGGCCCCATTATCCCAATAGCACAATCCCTGACAGCTGTCAGGTATCTGAACATCGTTGAGGACCAAGTTCACCCATTCAGGGCAACTGTGTTCCCTGCTGGTGATGGCCATTACAAACAGATAATGCGCCATGCCACACTCCCAAAATCGTCAAGGAGTGATTCGAGGAACATGCTGGTGATTTTCTGTTAAGCTGTGGTCTCCAAATTCACCTGACATGTACCCAATAGAACATTTGCGGTTCAACCCTGAAAAAGCGGGTTCGCGCTAAATCACCAACACCCCGAAATGTGCGGGAACTGGAGGACCTACTGTTGACATTATGGTACCAGATACCCCAGGATACCTATCGCCACCTCATCGAATCGATGCCTTGCCGAATGGCCGCTGTTTTGCGGGCTAAAGGGGGTCCTACAGCTTATTAGGTAGGTGGCCATAATGCAATGGTTCATCGGTGTACACCGAAGAGCAATTGAATTAGAGACAGCTGGCGTTATGCAAATGTGGCGCTGTGGGCGGCCCTGTAAACGGAAACGACATGACGTATGCAGCGATCCGACAATATAAGGAGTGATGCGACGGGAATCCGTAAGAGTCGGACTCAGTACGGGCAAGACGAAGGATCTAAGCACATTTGATCGTGGGAAAATTGTCGGGGCCCGACGAATGTGTCACTCCATCTCGGAAGTCGTGCAGGCACTGCGATTTTAACGAGTCACTGTGTCACAGGTGCAGCGTGAGTACATCGAATTCGGTAAAACCATCCCTGCAAGGGCCAACTGCAGTGGACAACAGCGTGTGGATAAGCGGGGTCATCGTCGGCTAGCTCGCATTTTAACAGCGGATAGACGGGCCACAGTGCAAGAAATCACTCGGCAATTTAACGTTGGTTCACAAAAACGTGTAAGCAGCCACACCATCCAGAACCATATCCTCGCTATGGGGTACAGAAGCAATCTTCCCACGAGGGTATCGCTGTTGACTGCACATCACAGGGTGCTAAGATTAGCATGGGCGCGGGAACATCGCCATTGGACCCTAGACATGTGGAAAAATGTTGCCTGGACTGATGAGTCGATATTCACGTTCGTACATGCGGATGCAACCACATGAAGCGATGGATCCTTCTTGCCAGCAGGGTACTCTTCAAGCTGGTGGGGGTGGCATTCTCGTCTGGGGACTATTCACGTGGACTGAAATGGGACCCCTGGTACGTGTGACATCGTCCCTCGCAGGTCAACGTTACCGGGACATCCTGGACGACCATTTGCTCCTGTTTGTGCGTCTTCAACATCCCACTGGGGACCACATCCTGGAACAAGACAATGCACCGTGCCATCGCTCCCGAATTGTATCCGAATGGTTGGATGAACATTCCACCGACGTGACCTCGATTCCTTGGCCAGCTAGGTAACCTGACCTCAGTCCCATCGAGCACATCTGGGATGCCATCGAGAGAGATGTTCGAGGCTCTGACCCCCTCCATTAAATCTTCGTGAACTGTGGGGGCTTGTTCAGGGATCGTGGCTCGGTATGGCTTCCCAACGCTTCCTGTGTCTTGTCGAGTCCATGCCGAAACGAATCGCCGCCGTCATCAGGGCGAAAGGTGGTTGTACACGTTACTATACAGGTATCTCTAACTCAATTGCTCTTCAGCGTATGTTCATGTTGAAGCTTTCTGATGTGATATATGTACCCAGTCAGTGACCCGACAAAATAGTCCAGACCAAAATAGCCCCGGCATCACAATAAACGCACAAAATAGCCCTGTCAAAGCAAAACTGTATATGTAATATATAATATGCGTAGTACCTCTACTACTGATCATATGTAGAGGATTTTAGGAAGGGAGTGTCTGACCCCAGGTCTTAAACAACCATTAGAAATAGGAAGCTAAGAGATTTGGGCTAGGGTGCCCGATAGGAAAGTTTCACGGAAGCGAAGTAAAAAGGGGGGATATTGCTATTTGAAATAAAAAGGAAATAATTTACACAATTTTTTTACAAAAAAAATTAAATAATTTAAACAATTTTTTACAAAAAATAAAATTTAAACAGTTTTTTACAAAAAATAAAATTTAAACAGTTTTTTACAAAAAATAAAAGAATTTAAACAATTTTCAGTAAAAACAAATCATGTTTTGATCAATTTAAATTGTCACGCTGTGAGAAATTGCACGTAAACCAAAGTATTAGTAGCACGATAATTCTGCACAGTTGTAAACAAGTTTTTAGTAAAAAATAATGGTTTTAAACATGTGAAGTAGCATTGAGAAGTTATGAGAAATTCTACGCAGATAGTCCAAAATATTGGTGTCATGACAATTCTGCACATATGTTTCAAGTCGATGATTGAATTGCACGTACTTATGCTTTGATGCTACCGGTTGCCAAAAGCCTGCGTGCAAACTAGCTATTACAATAAATCAATTTCCACTCGATCTTACGTTCATTTAGAAATTGATGCATAAGTTTGCACACTGACGGGTGATGGAAAATTATCGATTGCTGTAGAGCACTGCAACAGGTTATTGAAGAATTTCTATTGTCAGGTAAACGAAATATTTCAATTTATTTTAAATACACTCACTTATTTAAAATTTATTTAAAATGTGGAGCGCGCAAGAAGGTTAAATATATTTGATAATGGGAAGTTTCGACATAGTGTCTTTATATCCGTCTATACCTATACCAGAGGCTGTTGCAAACCTTGAAGAATTAATCGTCACTTCCCATGAATTCACACCGACCCAAACAAAGAAAATTATCGGCGCCGTAAATCTGGTTACTAACCACAACTATTTTAAGTTGGATGGAGACATCTATAAACAAACTAAAAGAGCACCGATGGGTTCACCTCTACCTTCAGTTCTTGCGGAAGCAGTACTTGGACCGCTACAGATATCACCTTTTTAAATTGTATCAAGAAACCCCGATTGTGGATCTGCTACGCTGACGACATATTCTTCATTTGGGAACATGGAATAGACGAATTAAATGATTTCATGAACAAAATAAACAACCTACACAATACGATAAAGTTTACCATGGAGCTTGAAAAAGATGGATGGGACGTTGAATTATCTAGACATCGCGCTCAGAAGAAATGGGAAGTCCAGCTTCGATTTTAACGTTTATTATAAACGGACCGCAGTACCGAACCTTGTGCCTCCTGATTCGCACTGCCCAAAAGAGTACAAGCTTTCTGCACTTCGAGCCTGGCTCTATAGAGTGCATAACGTATGCAAACCCTAACTACCTAAATAATAAAGAAATCGATAATATTTATAGAAAAGGTCTAAAGGCTGGATATAAGAAGGATGACAAGACAGAATACACAGAACTGTAAGAAATCGTATAATGTCAGCAATAACAAAATCACCTTGTAAGACGATGAGATACGCAATCCATCATATATGTCCCAGGCTTTACATATTGGTTAAAGAACTTATTACATAAATACAACATATTAATAGCAATGAAGTCTCCAACCCCGTTATCACATATAATATCAAGTTGCAAGGAGAGAAAGTGTCAGAAAGAAAAGGCAGGTGTGTGCGCTCCACCGTTGGTATATCCTGACAACACGGAAAAGATATACACTATACTGGCAAATGTCCCCAGACACCCCTCAAAAGCAAATGAACGGATCCGCTGCGTTGTTAAGATGCGCGGTACAGCTGCAAACGATATAAAAACAAGCCTGCAGCTGACCGCGATCATATCGCACTGTGAGGTTGACTGAAAATGTCACGGCGGGACAGAACTGACTTTGAGAAAGGAAAGAATGTTTGGTGTTATATTAGTGGGTTGTTCATAAGAGAAACCGAGAGGCGTTTAAACATACCAAAGTCAACTGTTTCGAATGTACTGAATAAGTGGAAAACACATGGCGTGCCTGAAGCAGCAAAACGTACTGGCAGACCAAAGAAAATCAGTGACAGAGGACGTCGAAGCCTCAGGAGAGTCGTTACAGCTAATCGACGCAGTACTGCACAATACCTCAGTGTACAGGTAAGTAAAAATGCTGGAACCTCGGTAAGTACACGTACCATTCGGAGAGAACTTCATTTCATGGCTTACCGCGGTCGTGCGGCTGCTCATAAGTCTTTCATCTCCACTCGGAATGCTACTCGTCGTTTAGCACGGTGTAAAGAACATTTATCGTGGACCGTAGATCAATGGCAATGTGTCCTATGGACTGATGGATCCAGATACACGATCCATCAGTCTGATGGTCGTGTGTGGGTATGGCGGCAGCCGGGGGAACGCCATTTACCCCAGTGTACTGTTGCTATGGTCAAGTTTGTAGCTGGCAGTGTACTCGTGTGGGGGTGTTTTTCGTGGTATAGTCCCGGCCCATTGGTTATCATGGACAAACCTGTTAACCAGCATGCCTATCTCGATATTCTGGACAATTATGCCCTACCAACCCTGTGGCAATACTATGGAACCGAGCCTTGCTGGTACCAGCAGGATAATGCATCGAGCCATAAAGCAAGGACTCTTACGGCGTGGTTTGACGATAATTCCGCATCGTGTGTGGACTGGCCAGCACAGAGCCTTGATCTTAATCCCATAGGGCACCTATGGGATAAATTAGAGCGCCGCATAAGAAGTTTGGAACCAAGGCCTACTACTAAGCAACAGTTAGCGGCAGCATTTTGTGCTGAATGGAAGCGCATACCAATCGCTGTGTTCCAAAACCTTGTCGAAAGCATGTCTCGAAGGGTCAGTGCATGCATTAAGGACAAAGGTGGACCGACACCGTACTAATGTATGTCAATAAATGCTATGTTGTGTTTCTTTTCTAGGTGTCCCGTGAATTTTGTCAATATAGTGTATATCGGAATGACAAAGCGATCCTTGTACAAAAGATGTAAAGAGCACGTGCGAAGTGTCAACCAGGACATGCAGAACACAGTCCTAGCCAGAGAAGCCATGCATTGCTCGGCCGCTCCTGTATGGAATAAGAAGAATTGCGCCCCTACACGAATTTTAAGGATACCGCCGTCAGGGAAACAGTCGAAATCCTATCTAGCAAACTGGCATGCAATGATATGGTCTCTACTGAACTACCAATGGTTTGGCATGCGTTATTAAAAGATGGAAACACGTCGCGAGACACCGTATAATTGCGTGATAAAAATTCATGTATTATGCTCGTGAAGTCACCCACGTTATTTTCAAAAATCATCTTTGTTTCTTACGTGTTACAATTTCCTGCATTTTTATGTCTACCATTGCCTTGAAAAAGCCTCCCAGTGGAGTGCGAAAGCTTGGCGAATCTTTGTGCTGACTACAATACAAAAATAAACGGATTTAATACGCTATATGCGACTGTTGAGTATTCGAAATATTTTGGATGGTTCTTACTAACCAAGTAACGTTTTCATTAGTCAGTGTAGCTCTGAAGAAAAATTTCAGACATCTCCAAGGAAGGTTGTTCACATGGATATAGTTACGACTGTGGTTTAACATGCCCAAACTGCTACATTAATCGACCCAATGCAGGGGTTGCGCTGGCTTTTCTAAAGTTTTCGCCAATTTAGTCGCCAAATTCAGTTTGTTTTCGCCAAAGTGTAATAACACTATAAAAAATGTAATCGCCAAAGCGTTTTTTCCATCGCCACAACGATTTCTTTTTCGCAAATTGCGAAGATGGCGATCGGCAGCACGACCCCTGCAATGTATTAATCATGAGATTTAGACCACTTGGTAATATATATGTACAAGTGATAGAGATTAAAATTTTCGTATGGACGAATGAAAAAAAAAATTGAGAGAGCACTCCGGTACTTTTAGTAGACAATCTATGCTACGCATCTTTCGCATGCCAAGAACTTTGTGGGTATGAAATAAAAACGAGTGATTCGAGAGTACACATATATTTAAATACAACACTTGCGTTTATTCGCTTCACTCACGACCACAGTCCGGTACATATTAAGTAGAATTAAATCATAACAACAAAAAATAAGGTTTACTAATTTCTAACATTGAGCAGTACTTAGCTGCATGTAGGTAGATTAATGAACGTTGTCGTAAAACCAATGAAAGAAGATATATGTAAGTCATAAAAGGTAAATATCTACAAACTAAGGGGGCGGTAATAGTATTTTGACTGCTTAGTTTTTCAAAAACGATATTTATTTTTATTAATATATATATTCAGATTTAAACGAATGTAAGAAACGACCCTGACACCGAAGAAATGTGACGTAGATACGAAAGTGCACATGCTCAAGCTAAAATCTGACCTCAAGATAGAAAAAAAGCTGAATCGCAAGTGTGTTAGTGAGGATAATTGGTAACTTTTGGTCTAGGATATCTACAGGTTACCCTCCACAGTGTTACAAGAAGCATCCTGAAAGTAATGCCTCCTCCTTAAGAACTTTTGAAATTTTGAAGTGATTTTAATGAAACAGCACTGACATGTACTATGATATGTTACCAATGTGGAAACAATTTTTTTTTCAGAATCGGAAATAAAGATCATGAATGACAGAGAAAAGCAGCGAGCCATAACTGAATTCCTGGGGAAAAGATTGACGTGAAGCTCCAGAAATTCACACAAGACTATTGCCGATGCCACAATCGATATCAGTAATGTTCGAAGATGGATGAAGAGGTTTCGAGAGGGAGAAAGTTCAGTGTTAGACAAACAACGGAGTGGAAGACCCGCAACTGCAGCGACAGATGCCAACAGGCAACGAGTGAAAGACCTCGTCACAGCTGATCGTCGTGTCACCATTCAGGAGTTGCAACAATAAACAGTGCTGACATTGCGCAGACACTGAAGAAGCTAAAGGAAGCTATTAGAAGGAAAAGACGTGACATTCCACTTCATAGTGTTGATTTACACCATGATAACGCACGTCCCCACACCTCAATGGAGACTTCACAGGCTATTGCCAAAATCGGGTGGATGGTGATGTTCCAACCCCCTACAGTCCTGATTTGGTTCCCTCAGACTTTTTCCTGTTTGCCCCTTTTAAAAACGCCCTTCGTGGGGAACGTTTCGACGATGTGACAGTCGTTAAACTGTCTGTGAACTTATGGGTGAAACGACAGCTTCAGGAATTTTTCCAAAATGGATTTTACCAATGGGTTCAAAGGTGGCGGAAATGTATAGAAAGTGATGGACAATACTTTGAATAGGCTAACATTATTAGCATTATGTTCAAGTATTTTGCCAGCAAGTTTCACATTTTTGCTGCTACAAATAAAAAATTTATGAGGCACGAGGCATTATTTTCAGGATGCCCTTTGTATATAACTTATGATGTTAAAGCCCTCTTCAAAAGCAGGTAAGGGGGAGGGGGTCGAAAGGAAGCCAAATTTCGTTACGACGCACCGTTTTCATAGCATCAGAAATATATTTTTGTAATGGTTTTTATGATGTTTAGCACGAGGTACTCGTAATTTACGCAGATTGCAATGTGATACTGTTACGCTTATGTAAAAATGGGATGAAATAATGTTAGGAGAGGAAATAATGTTGGGAGAGTAACAATTAAATTAACTATTGTTGCGTCACTTTATGAAACAGCATGGGGCACGATCAGATTTTAACAATGGTTTGGACAATTATGCATCGTTACCCATTTTCGTTACACAGAAATTCCTTACTCGGGATTTTTTACTATTGTCGGTAAAGATTCATAGCATCAAAAATACATAAAAAAATGAACGAAACTTTTTTTTTATAAATTGGTGACGTAAAATTAAACACTATCACTGCAGTACAGAAACCCAGTTTTGGCTTTTTTCCATAAATCAGCAATGTGAATAGAAAAACTTTATAACTACACTTAAATTTGGTAATATGTTGCACTAAAAAGTGGTACTACCAGCTGCACCACCCTTTGAGGAAAGGTACACTAACATGTACTGCATGAAAAACTCGAAACATAGTACAACTTTGCACCAGAAATGTTCAAAAGTGTTGCAGTTTGTACCATATTATGGTGAGACTTTGCACAATAATACGGTGTACTTTTGCATTACTTTCGAATATTAATGGTGCAAAGTTGCATAAAAACATGACGCATAATTACATCTTTATTCTCGAGTTTCCCATATGCTACATAT
Source organism: Macrothele yani (assembly GCA_039090855.1). NCBI lineage: Eukaryota > Metazoa > Arthropoda > Arachnida > Araneae > Macrothelidae > Macrothele > Macrothele yani. The sequence goes on from CM076996.1 coordinate 154,500,698, forward strand.
TGCATACATGAGACTCACGAAGAAACAAACAAGTTAGTAAAACCATGCAATGCATTGATCATGATACGCTTTCCAACATACCAGAAATCATTACTCAACTTATTACTCAAGTTATGAGGATAATGGCTGTGGAATAAATCTCGCTCCTGTGCCCTAAACTTTGACCCCATCTCGATGATATTAAGCAGAATTCGTTCAGCATACCCCTGGAACAACATACTAAAGTTTTGTCGCAATAGAAGCATTTTTAGTCAAGTTATGAGGACAATGGCTGTGGAATAAATCTTGCTCCTGTGCCCTGATCTTTTACACCATTACGATGATGTTCAACAGAACTGGTGCAGTATACCTCCGGAACAACATGATAAAGTTTTGTCGCAATCGAAGCATTTTTACGTAAGTTATGACGCATAAGGGCGATGGAATGGATCCCGCTTCTATGTCCTGACCTTTGACCTCATTTCGCCCATTTTCAATAGGGCTCGTCCCCAGGTTGTCCCCTACCACATACTAAAATTTCATCGAAATCGAACCATTCTTACGCGAGTTATCGTGCGGACAGACAGACGGACAAAGCTGGAGCATATACGCTTCTTCAACCTACGGTTGGAAAGCGTAAAAAAGCTGAACTTTTTAACCACGCTACGAAACAGTGTGGATATATAACACAGCATGAACAAGACAGAATTGTTAACTGAAAATTTATGTATGTAAATATTAAACTGGAGCATACTACTCTATTCAAGAAAAAAAATTGACATTTAACAACAACACAAAACTCATCGCGGAGAAAAAAACAAAAAACAAACACGAATAGGGAAATCTTCGTTCCGTCCGACTTCCGCTTTCGGAAATATTTCCTCCAGTTTCCAGTGAAATACAAATATTTATGGAACAAAAGGATACTTGACAAAACTGCTGGGCAGAAAAAACTTCGCGAAGAAAAAAAAAAATTACGATTACGAAAGAAACCTTCACTGCGTCTAACTTCCGTTTTCGAAAGACCGAAATTCCATCCTCTGATGGAAAACGACCCACCACCACTTCCATGAATCCCCCTCCCCATTTCTGTTCAGCTATGCATTAATCTGGAGAATCACCCAAATGATGATGGAAAAGGATGAATTCTTCGAATCCGCGGAAAAACCTCGTGACTGAAGATTACAGGGAAATTTTCGTTTTTGGAAAATGTTTCTCTATTTTCACGTTGAAATGCACATACACAGTCGAGTCACATTATTGTGACCACCTCCTACTTTTGACGTCAACAGCGTGTAGCCAATGAAAGAAGGCACATGTCGCGAGCTGGTTTGGATGATATATAAAATGTGCCGTACGGATTCTGAAAACACATCACTCGTTGCTGTCATGGATAAAAGGAGCGATTTATCAGATTTGCAAAAAGGGATGATTATCGGCTTTCGGGCCAACGGTGGCAGTATTTCTGAAACAGCGCAGTTTGTGAACTGTTCGTGTGCTGCTGTGAATAAAGTGTATCGTGATTGGAGAAATGGCCCCATTGCGAATAAGCGACGTGAAAACTGCGAAGCACCACGTGCCATTGATGTGAGAGGTGAACGTTGGCTGCGAAGGCCGATCGACACGCTACAGTGGAGCAACTCACTGGCCGAATAAACCAGGGGGCTACCGGAAGTGTGTCTAAAACGATAGTTCAGCGAACCCTGCTGCGGTGCAGACGGATGTTCACTGTACCTATGCTAACGAAGGTGCATCGGGAGAAAAGGCTTACATTTGCACGGCAGTATCAGAATCGGACCTCCGCTGAGTGGCAAAGGATTGGTTTCTCCGATAAGTCACGTTTTCTGCTTCATCGAACGGATGGACGTTAGCGTATACGGAGAGAAACATCGGAGAACAAACACTCTTCAACTATTGCTAGAAGAACACAAGCTGGTGGGGGCAGCGTTATGGTCTGGGGAATGTTTTCGTGCCATTCTCTGGGTCCACTCATACCTGTGGAAGGCACTATGGACCGAATTCGTTATGAATACATCCTTGCGGACCACGTACACCCACACACGATGATTGGCTTCCCTGGGGCAGATGAGATCTTCTAGTACGGCAATGCGACGTGTCACACAGCTAGAAATGTCCGAGAGTGGTTGCAAAAGCACGATGAAGACTTCTAAGTACTTGTACTTTCCTGGGCCCTAATTCCCCAGACTTAAATCCAATTGGGCATCTGTGGGACCACCTTGATCGTGCTGTTCGCTCTAAGGATCCTCCACCACGCACCCTCCAGCAGCTGTCAGATGCACTGCAGTCAGCATGGCTCCACATAGCTGTGAACACCTTCCAGCACCTTATTGAGTCACTCCCAGCCCGTCTAGCTGCTGTGCGCGCTGCATAAGGCGGTTACTCTGGATATTAGCTGGTGGTCACAATAATGCGACTCGACCGTGTATTTATGGGAAAAAATATTTAACAACTGGACACGAGGAAAATCGTAAGAAAAAGAAATCAAGATTACGGGAAAAAAAAATTTCACTTCGTTAAATTTCCGTTTTCGAAAGTTTTGAAAATGAAATACCGTACCCAGACGAAAAAACGAGCCACCCCCCATACTAATCCCCCAAAATTTCTCTTCAGTTTTGCATCGATCCCGAGAATGACCCAATTGATGACCAAAAAAAGCGGAATTCCGCGAATCCGCAGAAAAATCTCATGTATGATATTGGTGTACCTTTCCTGAAAAGGTGGTGCAGCTGGAATAGTTCCACTTTTTGGTGCAACGTATCATAAAATGTTTGACAGAGCAGTGGCTGTTTCGTCGTTTATACACTGAAAAGTAAGATGCAATATTTAAAAGTGCTATCAACAGTGAGTAATAATCTGTGTCAAAATTTCTTTGAAAACCTTGATGTTTACGAACCAGTGTTTTCACTTAGAATATTTTTTTTTTTTTTTGACGTAAAATCTCGAAGAAGACCGTTTGGTTGTATGACAATTTAAAGGAAAAGTTAACACATTCTCCAGGAAAGCTTCCAAGCAGCAGACTAAACTACGGAAACGATTACTGTAGGTTTGTGTAACTCTAAGAAACAAACAAACAAACCAAAAAAAAAACAAAAAAACTTAACTACCTCGACACGCCTATGGGAAATTTTTTCATGTATTCACTGTGCGCGAACAAATGGGCACCTGTACCGTATTTTGATTAAATACTACTGCTCCTTTCGAGGAGACAGACTCGTCGGACGAGTAATTGCCAGAAGAACAAGCCAAGTGTCCCTACAACCTCTTCGAACAAACTTTTAAAAGCTCTTCATTCGTCGCTTAAACGTATTTAAAAAAAAAAAAAAACACTGAAGGTTCGCCTCAAACGTTGTTTTTCCTGGCTTCGTTCAACACTTTACCAGCTAAAAAATCGTGTGGCGATTAATTTTCGGCTTGTCTGCGCCATGTGACGTCGTCTCTCTTTACTCGAAGGTTTAATGAGAGATTTTTTTTTTACGTTTTTCAAACTCATTTCCTTTATTTTTTCCTTGTTAAAGATTTTTTCTTCCATTGATAGTGAGATTTTTGGGAAAGTTATCTTTGATTTTTTTCCCCTTGCTCGAAAGTTTAACGACCACTGTGAGCAACTCGATGGGCTACAAGCAGTCGTCAGTCCCTAATTCAGGACTACTGGTCCCAGGGAAGGGAGAGAACCAGTGCCCTAAGACAAACACAACATCCATGCCTCACGGGATTCCAACCGGTTCCCATTACAGAAGAATGGTCAGACCACTGCGCCGCCGGGACGTCTACGGGTACAGAGACACGCTTGTTTTTAATGCTGTAAATAATAGAGCATGCGCACTGAAACATCAATGTTTACCATTTGATTCTTGAGAAGTTTTAATCCCCTAACACCTACCTCCATACGTCACTAATATATTATATAAATACACTGAGTTGCCGCTTTATTATGACCACCTGACAGTTTTAAGCAAATGAGCTATGGCTGCACGCTGTTACCACCAGAGGGCGAGGCTAGTATAAAAAGGGAAAGCTTAGTGCTTGCGACAGTAGTAGAAGTGATTTTTGGGTGACGTGATGGGTAAAAAATGCGATTTGACGGACTTTCAACGTGGGATGACTGTAGGAGCTCGGAGCCATGGAGCAAGTATCACCGAAACCGCCGCAATGTTCCAGAGCAGCTGTTGTTAAAGTGTTTAAAGACTGGACTGTCAGCCAAAAAACTGGGTCTCTACGTGCAACGTGTGGTCGTCATCGACTAGTGACTGTTCAGGCGGAACGGAGAGTGTCCAGACTGGTAACAGACAACAGAAGGGCAACAGTGCAGCAAATTACAGACCATATTAATCAAGGTTCCTCTCAAATGATCTCGGCACGCACTGTTCCCCGTACACTGCATCGGATGGGATATGGCAGCCAAAGGCCTGTTCGAACACCTTTGCTGTCTGCAGTTAACAAGAGAAAACGTCTCCAGTTCGCACAGGAGCACAAGGATTGGACAGTCGATAATTGGAAACAAATTATGTGGTCCGATGAATCACGTTTTCAGTTGCACCATGCCGATGGCCGAGTAAGAATTTGGCGGAAACAGTACGAAAGCATGGACCCCAAACGCATTGCTACAACCCTTCAAGCTGGTGGAGGCAACTTTATGGTTTGGGGAATGTTTTCCTGGCATGCTTTGGGCCCTTTAATTCGTGTTGATCAACATCTGACTGGCACATCATATCTAAACATCGTTGCGGACCAAGTGCATCCTGTCATGTGGATGGTTTATCCCAATAGCGATGGCTACTTTCAACAAGATAATGCGTCCTGCCATAGTGCTCGTATTGTACAGGATTGGTTTCAGGAACATGCCGGTGAGTTTGCTTTACTTAGTGGCCTCACAATCTCCAGATCTCAACTCCATTGAGAATTTGTGGGATGAAGTTGAACGAGCCATCAGACAGCTGGATCCACAACCCTGCAATCTCACACTCCTGGAAAGTGCTATTCATCAAGCATGGTTTCAAATTCCACAAACCACCTATCAACATCTCGTGGAGTCCATGCCACGAAGAATCGACGCAGTTTTAAAGGCAAAAGGTGGCCCAACGAAGTACTGAGGGGGTGGTCATAATAAAGTGGCCTCTCAGTGTATATATTAATATATAGGTGAACACAGAGGCGTGCGCGAGATCGTTTCACAGAAAGGGTTCAGTGTCAGTGCAGTACATAGGCGTAGCGTGACCAAATATTTGGGGAGAGGGGCACCAATAAGTGTAAACAGATTTTTTTTGGGGGGGGGGGGGGGGATTCTCGGAAATAGTTTCTCCGAAAATGCTCCTGTTCAATTGCCATTAGTGCCATAATTTAGGTTTTTCGCATGCCTAATATATTCAAAACTACGCGGTGCAAGAGGCTTGTGTTCATTCACCTTAATTAAGATGAAAAAATATGCCTTTCAAAGCACTTCATGCAGTTATCTGATGATGAAAACCATCATCAGATGACTGCATGCTATTGTGCATGGAATGACTGCTGGAAAGCAGTCATAGCAATGCTCGCTGATGCGTAGCGTTGTTCCCTTGGCTGTATGTCACACTTTATAACATATAAAAAGCGAGCGACTAGTTATTACTTTTTCGACTTTTTAAGTTTGAGAGGCACGTGCCCCCCGACGTTACGCCTATGGTGCAGCAGGTGATGCACATGCGCACTAAACTCTCTACATGCACTGCTCGACATAGAAAATGCCACACCACAACGAATGCACGAAGTGAGACGAAAATACACATACTAAACAAGTAGGTGGGGAAAATCGACTTATTTTTTGCAGAATTGCATGAATCCAATGGGCGAAGAGACGGTATAATGTGGCTAGAGTCAGTATCTTATGACCGACATGCTGGGCTATACATTCAAGAAAAAAGCGTAGCATCTAGTGGAAAAGTCTCTGCATTGAGGCCTGAGGTACCGCTGACCGTGCGTAGTTGATTTGTGTCCACGATTCTTGGAAGAGGAAGACCGATGGCCTCGACACATCAACAAATTGGACGACTTCATTTACTTTGTGTCCGTGGACACGGCCAAACACGATGGCCCTTTTTTGCCACTCAGTAACGTCTGTCTTACGACCCATATTACAGACTAAATTTAACACACAAGTTGCTCTTTACCACTGCACGAAACAGGAATGATCCTTTAGACCACGTCAGTATCTCCCAACAATGCTATCACGGCGCCCTCTGTGCAACCGGTAACTTCCTACTGTCATTTCCGTTAGGAGTGACTAATTTTTTGTAACCCAACTGCCATACTTCCTGGTGTGGCATTTACTATGTCGAGCAGTGTATAATTATTTTCGGGTGCCAAACGAGATTCAGTTTTCCACTGACCAAACACTTCCTCCGCACTTGCTATGAATCTCAAGTTCGGTACTGATATGGATATTGTTGTAAACTCTCTTGGTGGCTTTCCTGGTTTATTTTTTCGTTTCCTTGATTTAGAAAAATTTCGAGGTAAGTGAATCAACAGAAGGTAAATGTTTGGAAGTTTCAATATGTGCAAAACACACTTTGGAGATGGGCTGCATTTTGGAGAGGAGAGAATGCATAGCTTTTTTTTTTTTTTTTTTTCAAGCAGTTCTCTGTTTAACTCTTGTCGTTCTTCCCCCGAAACTCGACCCCAGGGATCACCTGACTGTCAGGAGCTGCATGATCCTCCTTGTTGTATCTCTCTTCGGAAGCATACAGCTGTCCAAGTGATCACACCGCACTTCCGACAGATGTTAACCGATAACAGTTTGTGTGTGTTTTGATGAACTTTCTCTATGTACCTTTTTGGCAGAAAAAAATTAGAAACTCCCTGTGCATCAGTTGAAGGAGAAGGAAATGTTCATTTCTTCCTTAAATAAACAAATACAATACATCGTCGAAAATCCGAACTAATTGGGACCACTGGAAGTTCGGATTTTTGATGTGTTCGGATTATCGAGCATGTAAAAAAATACAAATACGCTAACATTCCTACATTATATTATCCAAATACGTGTAGCATTATATTATCATATATGTAGCATTATATTATCATATATGTAGCATTATATTATCATATATGTATCTTTATATTATCATATATATTATCATTATATTACATTATATTATCCAAATACGTGTGGTGACGCAGTGGTCTAAGCGCTGGCTTATGATGATTCGTTCGTGAAGGGTCCGGGTTCGAATCCCGGTGAAGCATGGATGTTGTGTGTCTTACGGCACTAGCTCTCTGCCTTCCCTGGAACCAGTGACCCTAAATTAGATACGGGCGACTGCTTATAGCCCATTGAGTTGCTCACGGTAGTCGTTAAACCTTCAATAATAATAAAAAAAAAAAAAAAAAAAAAAAAAAAAAAAAAAATACGTGTACCAAAAATAAGCAACTGTATACAAAAAAAATATATCATAAGACAAAGATTTTTTCGTTATGATGCAGTACGAAACAAGTTTGCCATTTTTACTACTGCCGTGAAATTTTTAAATAAAGTACAAGGTGAGTCAAAAGTCACAGAACACCCGCTTGTGTTTCAGAAACGGGAGGGAAAATGAAATATCTGAATACTAAAGCAAAAAAAAAAAAAACAGGGGGGGGGGGGCTATCTTTTAGGCTATTTCCGGACCCCACCATCTTGGATCAAGGTCAAATTTTTCAAAAGGTAAGAAGGTCATGTTGCATATAAAACCGGACCATAATTTTCTCAGAGATTGATTGCCGTAATCAGTTTCGATATATGCGTTGTGGTTCACAAGTTATTAACAGCAGATGATTTTTTTTTTTTTTTTGAACATCATACTGAAGTTCATTGTTGATACGGGAAATTTCCAAATACGAATAGTTCTACACGAATTACTTAAAGTTGTTCGATTATGATGAAACATCGCATGCAACTACCTTAGGGCCGAATATGGAAATGATAACAAAATAACGACCACTGACTAAATAGTGGCCTGGGGAACCGCGGACCGAAGTGGGTATATCAAAAACAAAGCTCGCACGCAGCGACAATTGTGACAGCGGACTGCGGTTGCATTAACTACCACGGAGTGTGAAAAGCTTCGACATCGGATCCGTGAGTCGAGCGAGTTTGAGTGAGGCCGTATAATTAAGCTGAGAGAGGCCAGTTGGACAAGTCGCCGTATCGCCAGGCATTTAGACCGGAGACGCGGCAGTCGGACGATGTTTGTGCCGCTGGGTTGTGCGGGAAAGCACAACCCAACGCACGCGGGCAGTGGACGGCCGAATGCAACAACAGAATGCGATAATGAAGCCATTGTGAAAGCCGCACGAACAGAACCCAATTCGTCGCTCTCAACCATCCGTAGCCATGTTGCGTCGTCAACAGGTACGGAAATGGACATCCGTACCGTTGCCAGACGACTTGCGGCACGAGGAGACCACTCCGCCACCTACCACTGACCATCGCCGGCACCGGTTGCAGTGCTGTCTGACCCGTTCAATGCGGACAGTATCCAGTGGCGTCGTGTTGTCTTCAGTGATGAGTCCCGGTTTGCACTTAGCGCAGATGACCAGCGCATGTGTGTCTGGAGAAGAGCCGTCCAGCGCACGGATACTACCTTTACCGTCCAACGGCACACGGCTCGCACACCGGGAATAGCTGTCTGGGGAGCCATTTCCTACGTAAGCCGGATACTTTTGGTAATCCGCCGTACCATCGTCATGGCTCATCGGCACATTGACGACATTCTACGACCTGTTGTGACCTGTCACAGCAGCACCGAGCAATTTTTCAGCAGGATAATGCCCGGCTACACGGCACAGCTCTCCCAGGCTTGACACTGTACAGCTCTCCCAGGCTTGACACCCTTCAATGGCCAGCCCGATTGCCCGACCTCTCACCGATCGAATTGGGACATGATGGGACGCCACCTAAGTCCATCCCGGTTTCTGAAAATTCATAATTTTTCTGGGGTACGAAAAATCCGTGAAATTCAGTTGTTGTTGTTTTCCGTCATTTCACGGAAAATGTTGTATCAGAAATATGCTTCGTTAATCCACGAAAGAAATCACGGAAAGTGGCTCGTGAATTTCAGAAACATTTTGTACAGTATATTGCGGCTAATGATAGCCTGGTGGTCTTGGGAGAGAGTTTCTGACAACTCCCTTGTTGAAGTCGGTAGGGATTTGTGCCACTGTCGCTCAACGGTTGATTGCAATCAGTGGCGCATATTTGAGGCCAGCTAAGCTAGCTGCGAAGCCTAGAGAATGCACAAATAAAAGTGAATTAAATATACACAAATAAAAGTCAACCACCAACGGTATTAAAATATGTCGATGCTTTCTCTGCGGAGAAATCGCGTGCGGATTCGCTTCTTTGACTCAGTCTGGCGAGCGAAAACTAACGGCATAACGCAAGCAGCTCTTCCAGAGTCTTCAAAGTTCTGATTCGAACACCTGCTAAAGTTTCCATGACAACATGAATCAGCTGGTATAGAGGGGAATGGGCCATTGCTTTGCGCAATGGTTCGCTTAGAAAAGCGAAGACTTAAACTATCTCAGTCACTCGCATACTCCCGCCCATAAGAGAATGTGTTTGGCGAGAGTTGTTTCAGTTTTTGTGAAGTGTCATGAATTAAAATCAGAGATATTATATCTTAAATTCGTGGTTTTGTTGGATTCGAACTGTTTTGATAAATTTTGTGAAAGCTTCCCTGAACATTTACTGTCAGAACTTAAAGAACTCTATGCTTCAAATTTTGATACAGCTCGACTAAAAAATGAACGGAAGGTGTTTTATTCCTTTGATGAATACAAAAACAAATCAGTAAGAGACATTACATGTTACATAAAGTTGAATAAATTGGACATAGTGTTTAATGAGGTGTGCAAATTAGCAGACCTAATATTAAACTTAACAACTGCCGAAAGAAGTTTTCCTGCATTAAAAAGAATCAAGATATATCTTAGAGCCACACAAGGACATGCACATTCGAAAAACTTGGCTGTTTTGTCAATAAAGAAAAACATTATTTTTAAATATGGAAAAGTACTCGGATGAAACATTTTATGAAAACGTAACACTCAAGTTCACACAAAAGGAAAGAAGAATGGAGTTCATGTACAAATAAGTGTTTAAATCCTAATCCTCATAATTATTTCGTATCATGTTAGCCATGGCATGTACCTAAAATTTAGAAAAAAAGTTACTTCTATTACTCAACAATTAAAAATTAAACTTCACGTTTAAAAAAAACAGTACTGGGGGACGGGGGAGTAGCCCCGGTCTCGGACCCAAGATATGCCACTGGTTGCAATTATACGACACAGACTTCGACGGTTACAGCACTGTTCACGATGCGATGTTACTCGGGAAATGGCGTATTCCCGATACACTCTTGATACTGTAGAATGGGGATATACTGCAACTACTATAACAACTATCACCCCTCATTCAAATTCTGTTAACTCACGACGTTTATCCATACTAACATGGAATTACAGTTTGTAAAGATGAATGCAGTGATGTCTTCCTACTTATGTGCCTGCCAAGCAGTGGGTTTGTCCACTAGCAAGAGGGTTACCAGCGTCGCGCTGCCCAGGATCCAGGTGTCCTATGATTTCCGTCCTGTCGGTGTATATTTGAGTGCATAAAAATACACCAAGGCTGCTTCAGTGGCAAAGTATTTAGAGGTCCACGTTAGGCCATCTTTCTTGTCCTACAAAAAGCCTGCAGTTTAAGATGATCGTGGAAAACGTTCAACCCCGAATGAATGGGGAGGGGATTAGAAAAGCATACACACCAAGAGTATAACAAAAGTACGTGAGGCACCTATCTGTCGCATGAAGGATGGTGTACAAGTTTTTGTGAAGCTCAGAACTGCCCAAAAGCTTTTGCATGCCCAAGTACTTGTCTTTTGAGAGTAAGTTCTTTCATCTTACTAATCAAAAACCAACCTCATTTTAAGCAGTAAAAAGTCTTAGTGCGTCATTTGAATATGTCATACTGAGCAAACTCTGCTCTCTAGGATCACGCGCTGACGTTTCTCACATGAGCTACCAACACGTTCCTCTACTACACCCGGGAGCAATAAACCTAAAACAAACAACAGATTAATTTACTTTTCGTGCGAGATCAAGACTTGAAGAAACACTGGCCAGTTGATGTTGAGTTGACTATTGGTTCACGTATTTCCATGGATTCATTAATTTACATAGCACAGGAATATTATCAGTGTTACGACGTTTAAAAGTTTCAAGACATTTTTTTTTCAGGTAATAGTAATAATAAAAAAAATGCAGAAAACAACAAATGTAATATATCTATATCTAACAAATTAAAAGAATATTGAAGCTTTTTTCTAAGTGTGAGACAATTTTTTTATACAAATCGAGTTTTTATCTTGCACACTCATCGTCAAAAAAATAGATGCACCCAGTAGGACGTGTTGGATTGCAATGCTATTCCAGAGAAAGATAAAGATTACCAGGAATAATAAATGATTAAACATTGAGACTGATATGGACAATATTTATTGAGCTACACGCCAATAAGTAGTGTCTTTCAGTATGGCGTCGGGCCACCATGTTTGCTCACACAACATGCCAGACGTCTCGGCTTGGAGTTGTACAGGTTCCAAATGGTGTCCTGCGATAAGCCATCCCACGAAGCTTGAATCTTCTCACGCAGTTCCTGCAGATTGTGCGGTAGGGGTGGAGTGTTGATAGCGCGTCCAATAGCATCCCACACATTTTAAATCGGCGATAGGTCTGGCAATGCGGTTCGTCATGGCAGAGTGTCAGTGTTTTGAAGGCAAGCTCTCGAGACAGCAGCAGTATACGGACGAGCGGTGTCCGGTTGGAAAATCGCACCGGAGTAAGCGTTCAGAAAAGGTACGGCCACTGGTTGCAGGACCTCATGTCAAAGTGCCTGTAATGAACACCAAAGGTGATATGACATCGTAGGCAATTGCTCTCCACAGCATGACACCAGGCCCTCTCGACGTCTGACGCTCGACAACAAACTGTTCATCTTGGCGCTGACCACGGTGCCTCCACACACCGATTCGTTGGTCATCTCCTCCAAGACAACAACGGAACTCGTCACTGAAGATCACCCGCTACTATTCTGAGTTGCTCCATGACAGTCTCGCACGACACCATTGCAGTCTTTGGCGACGATACAATGGTGTTAAAGACAGACGACGTAACGGTCTGAGTGTGTGTAGTCCTACGTCGTGCAGCCGTCTGCCAATGGTGCTGGCACTAATCCGACGATGTATGGAGGGCACCACTGCTCGCTGAATATCCCGCAATCGTGGCTGTTGGGCAGTGGCGGCTCGTGGCAAGATGAGATGGGGAGAGGGGGGGGGCTGCATTTGAATTTTGTAGATATCGCGATATCTACAAAATTGGTACGTGTGACATCGTCTCTCGCAGGTCAACGTTACCGGGATATCCTGGACGACCATTTGCTCCCGTTTGTGCGTCTTAAACATCCCACTGGGGACCACATCCTGGAACAAGACAATGCACCGTGCCATCGCTCCCGAATTGTATCCGAATGGTTGGATGAACATTCCACCGACGTGACCTCGCTTCCTTGGCCAGCTAGGTGACCTGACCTCAATCCCATCGAGCACACCTGGGATGCCATCGAGAGAGATGTTCGAGGCTCTGACCCCCCCCCCCTCCTCCATCAAATGTACGTGAACTGTGGGAGCTTGTTCAGGGGTCGTGGATCCGTATGGCTTCTCAACGCTTCCGGTGGCTTGTCGAGTCCATGCCGAGACGAATCGCTGCCGTCATCAGGGCAAAAGGTGGTGCTACACGTTACTAGACAGGTATCTCTAATTCAATTGCTCTTCAGTGTGTGTGTATATATATATATATATATATATATGTCCAGCAGTGGATTGATAATGGTTGACAATGATGATGATGATATACATATACACATGTATACACTACTAATTAGAGACAGAAATAAAAAAATATTTAACAAATACTAGAAAATGCAGAGTTTTGCTGGTCCTTGATAAAGCCAAGGCTCGGCATTCTCGACACTTTCTACATTCAGGTTTGCTATTACTTTATTTTCTTTTTTACTCATGCCTGTTGGGCTTTGAGGTTTTCTTTGTTGTTTTAGTATTTGTTAAATAATTTTTTATTTCTGTCTCTACTTAGTAGTGTGCGAGTTCTGAATATTCATAACTGCTGCGTTGCGCGTCATGATCTTCAGGTTGTTTTTTAAACAAATTTGGTTTTAAATTCTTAGGTGTAAAATTTAGTCTTTGACTCTGCTCTTGGGTATACACACGTGCCAAAGCTCTTATGGAAACAGCAACAAATTAGCTGGGTCTAAGAACAAGGTGCATGTGAACAAATTATCAGGAAAAACCAAAATGTTGTTGCAAAAAGAAGAGAGATGAGGACAACTAAAGAAGATGTGACTTCCAAAGTGTAATACATAGAGCTATGCAAGACAGCACGTAAAAGTATCACTGAAGACGTAAGGAAATTCAACTGTGAACTAGTGAGGAAAGCAATTGAAAACAACCAAAGCCTAAAGATAGCAAAGGGACATTTCAGTAAGGGAAGAAAACAGATTATGGCACTGAGAAAAGAAGATGGTTCTGTAACAAGAAATAGAGGCGAAATTTTGACAAGAGTGAAAGATTGCTACTCCTAGTTATATGAAAGGGATGATGCATGTACTCCAGACATCATGGAAGGTACCAGTACCAGAATTCTTCCAGTCCTCCCAGCAGAAGTTGCACATGCAATCAAGAACATGAAGCGGGGAAAAGCTCCAGGAGAAGATGGAATTACTGTAGACATCATACGAGAAGCAAGTGGAGAAATCGAAACAGTACTCGCCCAAATTTTCACTCGATGCCTTAATGAAGGGAAGATTCCTGAGGATTGGAACAACGCTATAATGATCCTGCTACATAAAAAAGGTGACATTGAGGAACTACAGACCTATCAGCCTCCTATCAGTGGTTTATAAAATCTTCACTCAAGTTCTTTCACACCGTTTGAACACTGGACATGGCTCAACCGAGTGAACACGCTGGATTCAGGAGTCGCTACAGCACAATAGATTATATAGACGTACTGAGAGAACTAATTGAAAGAGCGAGAGAATATGAACTTCCATTGTGCATGGCTTTTATCGATTATGAAAAAGCGTTTGATTCGGTGAAACCATCAGCAGTTACAATGGCTCTGAAATCCTTCGGCATGGAAGATGCATACATTAATATTATTAATAACATCTATGAAAATGCAAGTGCAAAGATTCGGCTGTTTGAAAATACAACACACATAAAAATTGGAAAGGGAGTGAGACAAGGTGACACCATATCTCCGAAGCTCTTTAACGCCACATTGGAAAATGTCTTTCAATCACTGAACTGGGAAAACAAGGGGATAAAGATTAATGGAGATTATCTAACTCACCTTCGTTTTGCTGATGACATAGTCATTTTTGCAACTACCCCATCAGAGATGCAGAGTATGATCCAAGAACTTGCTGACAAGAGTAAAGAAGTGGGATTAAAAATGAACTTTCAGAAGCCTTTTACATGAAATGAAGATTTATCGATTGATGGAGAAAAGCTGGAGATAACAGACACGTACGTTTATCTTGGACAGCGGATATCAAGTGAGGGTCACATTGATGAAGAAATTAATCGGCGTACAAAACTTGCCTGGAGAGCTTTTGGAAGAAACAGCATAATTTTCAAGAGCAATATGCCATTATGTCTTAAAAGAAAAGTGTTTGATCAATTCATCCTTCCAGTGCTTACGTATGGTGCAGAGACGTGGACCTTAACTAAAAGAGACATACAAAGGCTGCAGACAACTCAAAGTAGCATGGAGAGGTGCATGCTTGGTGTAACCAGGAGAGATAAAAAGATGAACTCGTGGATCCGAAAAATGTCAAGAGTGGAAGACATCATGATCAGAGTTAAATCCCTGAAATGGCAATGGGCTGGGCATACTGCCAGAAGGACAGCCGAAATTTTAGATTGGATTCCAAGGGACAGGAAAAGACCCAGAAGAAGACCACATGGGAGATGGGCGGATGAAATTCGAAAGTATGCGGGAGTGACATGGAGGAGACTTGCACAAGACAGACCGTTGTGGAGGAAACTTGGGGAGACCTTCGTCCAGCAGTGGACTGATAATGGTTGATGATGATGATATATACGCGTTCTCAAGTATATGTACGCGTTCTTAAGTATATGTACGCGTTCTCAAGTGTCTCATTGTGACCCCTAGAAATATGAAAATAAATATTTTTTTCTTCTGATACACTCCCTTTGGAACTTCGACTTGCTACTGATCACTTCAACTTGGACGGCGATGAAGAACATTTTGTGGAATTTTGAAAGGTCTGGCAGAATTTCGCGATGAGATGTTATTGCGATACTCACACACCGGCATTCTCTTTAATAAAAACGGATTGCAAACATATTCAGATCAGTTTTAATTTTGAAGCCATGATAACAATTTAGTGTAGAAAAATTTGTTTTCCAAAATCTACTAACGTCGTAAATTTTCTAAACAATGATATCTGATTAAATGTTCTTTTCAAAGTAATTAAGTATAACGCACTACCTCAACTGAAATGCATTGCTTATTTTTGGGAGGGAGGGGGATACAACAGAAAAATAAAATGTACCCAGTGGAGTGACTTCAATGATTTTTGGTGAATAAAAATTTACATGAGTTTAAAAGCGAAAATTTCGCTGTGCTTGGTAAGTGAAGAAATCAATTATGGGCAAGTATTTCGCTGCAGACATTAGTCTCTCTCTCTCTCTCTCTCTCTCTCTCTCTCTCTCTCTCGCTCTCTCTCTTCAATTTATATAATACTGAACTCTATTTTTAATCGCAATGTGTTGTTGTTCACTTGCCAATTTTGACCAGAAGTAAAACGTTTTTGTAAAAGTCCCGGCAACTGAGTATTTGTTATTGCAAACACGCATAATCTCCAGTTCGATGGGAGTAACATTGTTGTTAGAATTATTACGTTGATTAAAAGCAGGAACAAACCAAAAATTGGAAGAAAAAAAAAGAAGAAAAAAACCAGGTTGAGTAATACATTTAAACATACTTTATTTAATACTTTGTTTCAACATTCGTCATTATTTTTAATTCATTCCCCTATTTGATTTCTTATTCGGAAGCACAAGAACCGTATTAATCAACAAAGCACACAGGCTCAGCGATGCATTCCCACCCAACGAGAGATTCCATTCGCGAGCAACCCTGCTAGCGAGAGTTGCCATCAATGCAGTCAGCAGAAAGTTTTATTCAAAGGAAACGAACTGATGTGGGAATAGGCAGAGTTTCCCACATGAGTTGGTTTTAATAGCCGTCAGAGCTGCAAACAGGGCAGCCCGGAAACGTTCCTTGCTATGCTGGAAAAACTTACAGCGGTGTTCACAAAACTTCTCTCTCTTGGTACGGCATGAAAAAAAAAAAACTGCTTTGGGTAGGAGGGGGGTGCTGCAGCCCCACAGCGGAGCCGCCCCTGCTGTTGGGTCACTCCGCGCATGCCGGACAATCCGTTGGTCCTCTCTCTCCATGATTCGTCTAGCTCTCCCAGTCCCTTCCTGTCGCTGCTGCGTGCTTTGTTCTATCCACTGCCGCTAACAGCGTGCTATGGTGATATCCGTACGACCGGTATGGCGCGCAATACGGCGATAAGACTATCCCGCTTCCCGGAGCCCGACCATGCGGCTCCGTTCGAACTCCTCCAACTGCTCGAACTGCTTCCGAACTTTTCTCCAACGCATAGTTCACTTGCAAAGGATGCAACCAACACAACAGCATGAGTCAGAAGGGAAAGCACACGCAACGGGACTTCCTTATATAGCCGGTCAGGCACAGCGCTACGACCTATCCTGGCGTGCGTCGCATGCGCTGTGCAGTGTTATACTTGAATCATTTGCATGTCTCACGATGTCAAACCGACCCACGAAGTTTCATTCCTGTCGGTTGCTTCCTTCTGGGTGTAACTATGTTTTTGACGATGAGTGTAAAAAAGGGTTGTAGCGGTAAACGGATCAGGCTTTCCCGATGGCGCAGTGGTCTAAGCGATGGCTTCTGATCATTCGTCCGAGTTCGAATCCCGGTGCGGCATGGATGTTGTGTTTGTCTTAGCTCTCTCTCTCTCTCCTCTCCCTGGAATCAGTGGCCCTAAATTAGGGAAGAGCGACTGCTTACAGCCAGCTAAGTTGCTCACGGTAGTCGGAATAATAAAATAATGAAAAAAAAAAAAAAAAAAAAAAAACACGGATTAGGAAAAAACAACGCGAGAAGAATTCTCTCAAAATTTTCAAAAACAGTGTGAAATCTGTTTTATTGGGGTTTTTTTTTTTATCATCTTTCCATGCTATGCCTCTTTCACGATAGTAGTAAAGTAAATCCCAAGTAAAATATTTCGATGTAACAAAAATGGGTAACAGAAGTAATCAAAACCAGTAATGAAATCTGATCGTGCCTCATGCTATCCCACGAAGTGAAGCAACAATAGTTAATTTCATTGTTACTCAACAATATATTTTATTAACCTATTGCCGAACATTATTTCATTACGTTTTACATAAACTTAACAATATCTCATTGCAATGTGCGTGAATTACGAGAACTCATTTTAACGAAGCATATTTCTGATACAACTTTTTTCGTGAAATGACAGAAAGAAACCTGAATTTAACGGATTTTTCGTACTACGGGAAAATTCTGAATTTTCAGAAACTTTTCGGCGATTAATTTTTTACATTGACGGTAAATTACCGTTTTAGAGATGTGATAATGGGAAATTCTGAATTTTCAGAAACCTTTACGCAATTCGTTTCGTATATTAACGGGAAAATTCCGTTCTCACTTTTTCCGTATCCGTATGACGAGAAATTATCAGTAAATAGCAGCGATTGGTGAGAATACTAACTTTTAAATTTCAATCGCATGTCGAATTTTGAAGTTTCGTAACGAGATCGGATATTGTGGATAGCATATCTCATGAATTTTGTTTATTGTGGCACAGGATGTTCCTTCTCTTCTCCCCTATTTGGTGCACCAGTTATCTATTATATATTGTGTTACTGTAAGAAACCGGGTACTTAACTTATTGTACAGATGGTTATACGATGTCTATGTATATGAATCTTTGGACAACTTAATTATAGCTATCAAGAGTAAATTTTATACTTAGTAATTTCTTTGTGTGTGTGTGTGTGTGTGTGTGTGTGTGTGTGTGTGTGTGCGTGCGTGCGTGTGTGTGTGTGTGTGTGTGTGTGTGTGTGTGTGTGTGAAATAATGCTATAAAAAAGTGCATTTCACCTTTTTTAAATATAACTGAGTCATTGTCAGTTTAAAAAAATCAAGTTGCAAAGCATTTTGGTTCCTTCGAAAAATCACGATGAAAAAGCTTAATTTGTAAAAAGTTCCCCTACAGAAAATAAAAAAATTACAAACCTATTCAGGAAAACAACGTGCTCCAACAGAAAATAAAATGAATAAATCACTCGCAATAATAACAAAAAAAGAAAAAAAAATTGTCGCGCAATTTGTTTTACAATGTACGTGATTCCGATTTCCGAGCGTTTGGAGCTCGGTGGTTAAGGGCGTGCGTTACCCGTTGAACCCAACACAAACGACGGGGGTTCGATCCTCACTGCAGCCGAAGGATTATCTGGGTTACGGGCCGAGAAATGCAGGGTTGTCGATTTTGCGGAATTTCAGTTTAAATACGGAAAAACCTGAAATTAATTTTTTCTGAAATAAATGGAATTTCTGACTACGGAAAATTTGTGAAAATACGGAAGTTAAAATAAACGGGCACTTTTAAAAACGGAAACTTCTGAAAAAGACGGACAACTACCGGCAACTTTGCTGCACGTTATTTTCAGAAATTTCCCCTGAATTCACACCACTTATTTTTTACAGTGTACGGAACTTCCTGTTAACACCTGTTAAAAATCTCAATTTGTCGTCAATATACGGAAGGAATTGAGGATAGGTTTATGAAAATTTAGAAGTTCCGTAGCATACAAAAAAATCCGTGAAATTCAGGGGTTTTTTTTGGGGTTTTTTCGTCATTTGACGGAAAAGGTTGTGTCAGGAGTATGCTTCGTTAATTTACGAAAGGAATCATGGAAAATGCTCGTGAATTTCAGAAAATGTATTACATACGGCATCAGGGACTCGAACCAGGGACTAGTTTGGACGAATAGTCAGAATCACAGCTGAGACGGGGTGAGCTCGAGCACGAAAGCCCGAAGCAGAGCCCGTGCCCGAATCGTGCTCGGGCTTTAGAATATTTACTTGGGCGGGCTCGGGCTCTTAGAGAGAGGAAAAGCGAGATAATTTTTTTATATACAAATGTGATTTATATGATTTAGAAAATGAGACAATTTATAGTTGGTAAAGGGAATTCTTCGGCAATTGGTTCTGGTTGGGGAGCGGGAATTCGAGGTGGCCATTTTTTCCATGCTTGTGTAGAAAATGCCATAGGCCGCGCATTAGTGTGTTTCTGCAGAGAAGAAAAAGCTTTTTCAAGAACTATACATATTGGATAGTTGATAGCATGCCGACGATAATTTACCCCTATCTCCACGCAGTAGCTCCCTGCTAATTCTATTTAGCAACGTGCATTTTGCGGTGCATTATTGGCGCGATAATATTAGCATTATTTGAGAAACATACAATTGGAGCACCTCCCGATCATTTTGGATGACCGGCAGCCCAAAGCACTTCAGGTGGAAACGAATGGTCAAAGAAAATCGCACAGTATGACCTCTTGCCGTCAGTTACACTGTAAAAATAGATTGAGGTCCCTTCCAACCACTCCTCATTTGAGAAATACATTGGTTAATTGCAGGAGGAGGAGAGAGTGGAAGTGTGGAAAAGGAGATTTTTTTATTAATGGTTGAACAGGTTAGCCAGTTTTCAGGCTCGTTCAGGCCCGGGCTCTATCTTGCAATATAAAATTCGGGCTCAGGTGGGCTCGGGCTGATACACCACGGGTTTGGACAGGCTCGGGCTCCGAAAATTGAGCCCAAACTCAGTTCTAGTCAGAAGCCAGCGCCTTACACCACTCGACGACCGGGAACGGCTATCAGCATGCACATTGTATTAAGATACTAAGCATGTTTCTACGCAGAACACAGCTTTCCGTATTTTTGGATACGTGATCTGCGGAAACACAAATTTGCCGGTGGCGATATTCAAACCCACATCCTTCTGCTCCGGAGCCGAATGCTATCCCAACTAAGTTATACCGACGGAATTCATCACTGCAACTCTGCGGTCTTAGCATGTGCTTCAGCTCTATGGTACGTCACATATATCCCCGTTTGAGAAAGGCGGTGGCACAAAATCACAGGTTTTGGGTCCGCCGGAGACCATGCTTAAATTAATTATCTGGTGAAGTAATTCTAAAATTCCAGACGACGTATGGAAGAAACATCACACATTTTTCGAATAACCCAAAAGCCTGTAGATCCATTTTTACATTCGGGCGTCTGTGTGAAAACACAAATTTGCCGGTGATGTTACTCGAACACACATCCTTCTGCTCCGGAGCCGAATGTTTTCCCAATTAAGTTACACCGGCTATCTCTACTACTTGCCGTCTCGAAATGTGCAGCACCTTCTGCAGTACGTCGCAGATCATCTAAAAAAATTTCTTTGCAATACTTTTCTTTCCAGCTAACGAAGAAAAGTGCTCCTTCTGTTGGGTGTGTGCATAAGTTCTACACGTTTTTGTAGGCTACAAAGAAAGCAGGAGAACACAAGAAATAACGTACCTAGGATTTCACATAATTGCCATCATTCTGTATGACCTCTTGCCATCTGTCTATGAGTAGATGAATCCCAAGCCGGAAAAACTTGTGTTTTAGAGTCAAAAAAGTCATGTTATGCCGTTTTCACATCGACCACATCATCGAAGATTTGGAGAGCGAAGGCGTTCTGTAACGATCGAAAAAAGTGGTAGTCCGTAGGTGCCAGGTCAGGGGAATACGCCGGGTGAGGTAACACTTCCCAACCAAAGTCCAGTAACTTTTGCCGATGGATAAAAGCAGCGTGAGATCTGGCGTTATCATGATGAAGGATCACGCCTTTGCGATTAATGAGTGCTGCCCGCTTCGATGTCAGTTGTTCTCGCAATCTGTCCAACAGTTGGCAGTAGAGGTCAGCATTTATCGTTCGGTTAGATGCGAACACCTCCCAGTGGGTTATTCCCTGGACATCCCACCAAACACTCAGTGAAATAATGCTATAAAAAAGTGCATTTCACCTTTTTTAAATATAACTGAGTCATTGTCAGTTTAAAAAAATCAAGTTGCAAAGCATTTTGGTTCCTTCGAAAAATCACGATGAAAAAGCTTAATTTGTAAAAAGTTCCCCTACAGAAAATAAAAAAAATTACAAACCTATTCAGGAAAACAACGTGCTCCAACAGAAAATAAAATGAATAAATCACTCGCAATAATAACAAAAAAAGAAAAAAAAATTGTCGCGCAATTTGTTTTACAATGTACGTGATTCCGATTTCCGAGCGTTTGGAGCTCGGTGGTTAAGGGCGTGCGTTACCCGTTGAACCCAACACAAACGACGGGGGTTCGATCCTCACTGCAGCCGAAGGATTATCTGGGTTACGGGCCGAGAAATGCAGGGTTGTCGATTTTGCGGAATTTCAGTTTAAATACGGAAAAACCTGAAATTAATTTTTTCTGAAATAAATGGAATTTCTGACTACGGAAAATTTGTGAAAATACGGAAGTTAAAATAAACGGGCACTTTTAAAAACGGAAACTTCTGAAAAAGACGGACAACTACCGGCAACTTTGCTGCACGTTATTTTCAGAAATTTCCCCTGAATTCACACCACTTATTTTTTACAGTGTACGGAACTTCCTGTTAACACCTGTTAAAAATCTCAATTTGTCGTCAATATACGGAAGGAATTGAGGATAGGTTTATGAAAATTTAGAAGTTCCGTAGCATACAAAAAAATCCGTGAAATTCAGGGGTTTTTTTGGGGTTTTTTTCGTCATTTGACGGAAAAGGTTGTGTCAGGAGTATGCTTCGTTAATTTACGAAAGGAATCATGGAAAATGCTCGTGAATTTCAGAAAATGTATTACATACGGCATCAGGGACTCGAACCAGGGACTAGTTTGGACGAATAGTCAGAATCACAGCTGAGACGGGGTGAGCTCGAGCACGAAAGCCCGAAGCAGAGCCCGTGCCCGAATCGTGCTCGGGCTTTAGAATATTTACTTGGGCGGGCTCGGGCTCTTAGAGAGAGGAAAAGCGAGATAATTTTTTTATATACAAATGTGATTTATATGATTTAGAAAATGAGACAATTTATAGTTGGTAAAGGGAATTCTTCGGCAATTGGTTCTGGTTGGGGAGCGGGAATTCGAGGTGGCCATTTTTTCCATGCTTGTGTAGAAAATGCCATAGGCCGCGCATTAGTG
Organism: Macrothele yani; assembly: GCA_039090855.1. Classification (NCBI taxonomy): domain Eukaryota; kingdom Metazoa; phylum Arthropoda; class Arachnida; order Araneae; family Macrothelidae; genus Macrothele; species Macrothele yani. Next base: position 154,523,178 of record CM076996.1, read on the forward strand.
TGTTTCTGCAGAGAAGAAAAAGCTTTTTCAAGAACTATACATATTGGATAGTTGATAGCATGCCGACGATAATTTACCCCTATCTCCACGCAGTAGCTCCCTGCTAATTCTATTTAGCAACGTGCATTTTGCGGTGCATTATTGGCGCGATAATATTAGCATTATTTGAGAAACATACAATTGGAGCACCTCCCGATCATTTTGGATGACCGGCAGCCCAAAGCACTTCAGGTGGAAACGAATGGTCAAAGAAAATCGCACAGTATGACCTCTTGCCGTCAGTTACACTGTAAAAATAGATTGAGGTCCCTTCCAACCACTCCTCATTTGAGAAATACATTGGTTAATTGCAGGAGGAGGAGAGAGTGGAAGTGTGGAAAAGGAGATTTTTTTTTTATTAATGGTTGAACAGGTTAGCCAGTTTTCAGGCTCGTTCAGGCCCGGGCTCTATCTTGCAATATAAAATTCGGGCTCAGGTGGGCTCGGGCTGATACACCACGGGTTTGGACAGGCTCGGGCTCCGAAAATTGAGCCCAAACTCAGTTCTAGTCAGAAGCCAGCGCCTTACACCACTCGACGACCGGGAACGGCTATCAGCATGCACATTGTATTAAGATACTAAGCATGTTTCTACGCAGAACACAGCTTTCCGTATTTTTGGATACGTGATCTGCGGAAACACAAATTTGCCGGTGGCGATATTCAAACCCACATCCTTCTGCTCCGGAGCCGAATGCTATCCCAACTAAGTTATACCGACGGAATTCATCACTGCAACTCTGCGGTCTTAGCATGTGCTTCAGCTCTATGGTACGTCACATATATCCCCGTTTGAGAAAGGCGGTGGCACAAAATCACAGGTTTTGGGTCCGCCGGAGACCATGCTTAAATTAATTATCTGGTGAAGTAATTCTAAAATTCCAGACGACGTATGGAAGAAACATCACACATTTTTCGAATAACCCAAAAGCCTGTAGATCCATTTTTACATTCGGGCGTCTGTGTGAAAACACAAATTTGCCGGTGATGTTACTCGAACACACATCCTTCTGCTCCGGAGCCGAATGTTTTCCCAATTAAGTTACACCGGCTATCTCTACTACTTGCCGTCTCGAAATGTGCAGCACCTTCTGCAGTACGTCGCAGATCATCTAAAAAATTTCTTTGCAATACTTTTCTTTCCAGCTAACGAAGAAAAGTGCTCCTTCTGTTGGGTGTGTGCATAAGTTCTACACGTTTTTGTAGGCTACAAAGAAAGCAGGAGAACACAAGAAATAACGTACCTAGGATTTCACATAATTGCCATCATTCTGTATGACCTCTTGCCATCTGTCTATGAGTAGATGAATCCCAAGCCGGAAAAACTTGTGTTTTAGAGTCAAAAAAGTCATGTTATGCCGTTTTCACATCGACCACATCATCGAAGATTTGGAGAGCGAAGGCGTTCTGTAACGATCGAAAAAAGTGGTAGTCCGTAGGTGCCAGGTCAGGGGAATACGCCGGGTGAGGTAACACTTCCCAACCAAAGTCCAGTAACTTTTGCCGATGGATAAAAGCAGCGTGAGATCTGGCGTTATCATGATGAAGGATCACGCCTTTGCGATTAATGAGTGCTGCCCGCTTCGATGTCAGTTGTTCTCGCAATCTGTCCAACAGTTGGCAGTAGAGGTCAGCATTTATCGTTCGGTTAGATGCGAACACCTCCCAGTGGGTTATTCCCTGGACATCCCACCAAACACTCAGTAAAACCTTTTTGGGATGCAGTCCTATATGCTCTACTGCTCCACGCTTTATTGGCCGAAAATTCGGCATCGCAGCGCAATGTGTGACGTAACTACTCCGATCACAACTTGCATCTATTACAAAAACGGGTAGAACTTTTGCACACACTCAATACATCACTGATAGTAGCTTTGTGTGCATTCATTTGTTCAATACCACTTGAGTTTCCTGGTTAGATGGACACTAAGTAACGCTTGCGAAGCATGATCAAGGATTTGGACAAACTCTGAAAACGTATGATTGTGGAAAGCAAAGGAGTATGTTGTTTGTGTTCAGGATGCGGTCAGGCAGCGAAGGTCTCCTCAAATCTCTTTTACAATTCAACAATTTTTTTAGGTCTTGAGCAATCCTCTTCCATATCACTCAAGCATGCTTTCGAATTTCATCCATTCGTTTCCCACTTGGCCTTCTTGATCTTTACCCGTCTGCAGGTAACCAGTATAGCATTTTAGTTTTCTAACAGTGTGGTCAATTCTAGCAATACGTCTTAGCCCATTGCCACTTGAGAGTCTTCACTTTGATTATGATGCCATACACTCTTGTAATTTTCCTGATCCATGAATTCCTTTGCCTATCTTTTCTGCTTATCCCAAACATGCATCCCTTCAGGCTTCTTTGAGTTGTCCGCAGCCTATGTATTTCTGTTTTAATTAAGGTTCATATCTCTGATCCATAAATAAGAACTGGAAGGATGCATTCTGAATTAAGCACTTTCCTTTTATATGAGACATTATGCTAAATTGCTCTTGAAAATGTACTTTTCTTTACGCTTTCCAACCGTAGGTTGAATAAGCGTATATGCTACAGCTTTGTCTGTCTGTCCGCACGATAACTCGCGTAAAAATGGTTCGATTTCGATGAAATTTTAGTATGTGTAGGGGACGACCCGGGGACGAAACCTATTGAAAATGGGCGAAATGGGGTCAAAGGTCAGGACACAGGAGCGGGATCCATTCCATCGCCCTTATGCGCCATAACTTATGTAAAAATGCTTCTATTGCAACAAAACTTTATCATGTTGTTCCGGAGTTATACTGAACCGGTTCTATTGAATATCATCGAAATGGGGTCAAAGGTCAGGGCACAGGAGCGACATTTATTTCACAGCCTTTATCCTCATAACTTGACAAAAAAATGCTTCTATTGTGACAACACTTTAGTATGTTGTTCCGGAGGTATACTGAACCAATTATGTTTAATATATTCGAAATGGGGTCAAAGGTCAGGGCACAAGAGCGAGATTAATTCCACAGCCATTATCATCCTCATAACTTCAGTAATGATTTCTGGTATGTTGGAAAGCATATCATAATCAATGCATTGCATGATTTTACTAACTTGTTTTTCCAATGCATTTCCCATCCAAGTTCTAACCTCCCATTAATTTCTTCTTCGAAAGTGACTGGCGCCCGAGGGCAAGATGTATAATTTGCGATCCTTGGAAAACAACAACACAGACTATGAAGAAAGTGGTCTCATGGAGTGACTTGTGTATGCTAAAGCACCTACCAGGAAAATTTTGTTCTATTTCTATATTGAATATATCCGGAAAGTTTATTCAAGCCGAATATAGTTTTGTATCATAATACAGTTAAAAACATTAACCTAGATTTGACAGCGAAAGAAAAAGTGTAAGTTATGAATCGTGCCTGGTCAGAAACGCACAGCACCTAACAAAATAGCAAATTATAGAAAAATATACCCCCCCCCCCCCATCTGTGGCTGAGTAGTCTGATTAGCTGGCCTCTCAACATTCACCGAAAATGAGCCTGGACTGGAGTTCAGGATGAGTAATGGATAGTGTGTTTGTGTAAAGGCGCTGGCTCTTTACCTTCCCTGGAACCTGTGGCCCTAAATTAGGGACGGACGACTATTGCCTTTAGAGTTGCTCATGGTAGTCGTATACAGGGGGAAAAGTGAGCACTAATTCCAAGGAAATTTTCTTCTACATGTGAAAAGTGCATATTTCCATACTATTAAACTACTTGGTGCTTTTCCAACTTTTTTTTCTTTTTTTTTTTTTTTTTGGGAGGTTTAACGACCACCGTGAGCAACTCAATGGGCTATAAGCAGTCGTCCGTCCCTAATTTAGAGTCACTGGTTCCAGGGAAGGGAGAGAGCCAGTGCCGTAAGACAAACAACATCCATGCATCACCGGGATCCGAACGCGGACCCTTTTCGGACGAATGATCAGTGGCCATCGCTTAGACCACTGCGCCACTAGGGCGGCTTTCCAACTTCAGCAGCATCATAATTTCAGCCTTTTTGGCGCCCCATAGACCGACAACTGCCCTTCTCTGCCCCTCTCGTTACACGTCTGAATAATGTATTGTATAATTTCTACCCCAATACAAAATAATCGGATGTGCTTGAAGGTGTGAATATGAGACGAATTCGTGCTGATTATACCAATGTATGTGAACTCACGCTGTCTGAGCACGATTTAAAAACTTAAAAGTGTTGCTAAATAAAAGCTGACATTTATTTACATGATAAAACACAAATAAGTTAAAAAACTAAATGAGGGCGAGATCTTTCAAGGTTCACTATGACCCCATCATCAGGTCGAATGTACAGATGAACGCAAGCACGTTGACATATCTTACATTCACAGATCACCCATAATGCAACGCAACACCTGATGTTAAGGGTTGCCACTGACAAAAGGAAAAACTCACCAAAAAGAAATAAATTACAAACATTACATAGTTGGTACGTCATCTTCTATGTTGAACTGCTTGAGGGTTGTCTTAAAAAAATAATTTTCAGCGCAACGTTGTTGTTTTTTTTTGGTTTTTTTTGCTAGTGCTTCACGAGTACTTTTCCGATTAGGAACCCTTTTATGGAAATGTTACACGTGAACCAGAAGACAGGCGATTCAAATGAATTAACAGAGTTCGGATTATTAACTTAGTTAAAGCACAGAAAACATGCGAGTACATGTTTTCTGTGCATGTTTTCATGCGAGTACATGTTTTCTGTGCTGTGGGGCCAGTTAGGTGTAATGTATCGGATGCACATATGTCGAAAGTGCATTAGTCAACCGTTACCGGTTTCATGACAATATCTTTGACTTCTGAAACTCAGACGGTAATTATGAGACTGCACTCATCTTAGGAGCGTGGGAATTTCTGCAGAAGATTTTAAAGATTGCCGGCTGCAGAAGACCATCTCGACAACTCACTACGTCTCCTCCTTCCTTTTAAAAACCCACTTAATCACCATGATATGATACTTTAAGAAAGCCCTATGATTGGGAGCTGAAAGGGGTGAAAAAATTGCTCATTTCGTCACCTACATGAAGAACTCTCTTTGTGATGTCTCAAATATAAAAGACTTGAGCAATGAATAGTGAAGAGTGAGAGAGTTTTTGTCCTTAGATCTTATCTATCGGGACAAATTAAGTGCGGTGTTGCTCACCGAGCCACACCTCCTTTGCTTCCCAACAGCGACTACGCCTTCACACCATGTGCAGTGGATGCACATGAAGCGAGGGTGGGGCGCCATGCTGGGGCTACTGACCTGGTACACAGGGCTTCCTTCCTCACCGATTCAATGGGACTCCTACGAATTTTAATCGAAGACAGCAGGGTCTCGTCTCGTGCCAAAATCCGTCAGACCGAAAGACACACTTCACTGGTTACGCTGTTGCAATGAAATAATGCCACAGCGTTTCCTTCCAGCTTATAAATAAAACCCTAGGATGTTGAGATAGACATATGCAGCCTTTCCCTATCTACAAGTAAGAATCCACAAGAGGGAAATTTATCATCATGAAATATCACAGTCATGATTTGTATTGGGCGAGACAATAAAACTTACGGCTCCATAGTAATTTTCATGAAGAACAAGCATTGGAATTTTAAATACGTGAAGTCATATTCCTATAAGCAAAATTTACATAGCATTCTGTGTAAGAAAAATTGCTGCAATGCAATAATGCAAATTTCGGGAGACCGGTTCTAATGATACCGCTCCCCCTTCCACGGGAGGACTGATGTGTCAAGCTCCCTATATCATAGGCGTAGAGTTTTGTAAATCTCTGAGCGTGCTCGGAAAAAAAAAAAAAAAAAAAAAAAAACTGGCGTTTATACACTAATTTTCTTTAAAATAAGTAAGAAAATAAATAAAAATATATTGTTATTAACCGTTATCCAGCAGTAAATGTTTTTGAACAGTTCTGAAACAGTGCAATTTTTTATTAAATTCTCATGCTTGTGAGTAAATTCGAATATATTACGGGAAAAAGATGTTCTTTTCTGTGTGTTTGGAAGTTCAACGACCGTCGTGAGCAACTCATTGGGATATATAAGCAGTCACCCGTCCTTAATTTGAGACCACGTTCGTGACTGCCAGTTTTTATTTGTTTGCGACTGCCATCGATCCCGGGAAGGTACGAACGCTCGAGCCACTAAATATCCGCCGTGCGTCGGTAATAAATAAGGGCGTCTTCCTCCCCCTTTCTGCCTCGCTTCCGTGTGACTTTCCTATTGGGCACTCTAGCCCAAATCTCCTAGCTTCCCATTTCTAAGGGTTGTTTAAGACCTGGCGTCAGACACTCCCTTCCTAAAATCCTCTACATATGATCTAATTTGAGACCACTGGTTCCAGGGAAGAGAAAGGAGAAAGTACCGTAAGACAAACACAACATCCATGCCTCACCCGGGATTCGGACCTGGACCCATCTCGGGCAAACGATCGGTGGCCAGCACCTCGTACCACTCGGCCACCGAAACGACTACTTGTTTCCCTTCATATTTTTCTTAATAACTGTTTCCTTTTTTAATAAATCAGAAAAATGTTTATTGTAGTACAACAGCGGTGCAGTTCGACCTATTTCCACATGTACTATGCGCCGTACCTCGCTTTACCTGGGGTCCCACAGCCGGAGACCAACGAGGGTACGCCCAATCATCGCAAAGCATGTGTCAAGGAACGTAGGCAATGGAGTCTCGACAGATGAAAGGTCGTCTGGAGTGATGAGTCCCGTTTCCTACTGATGGCCGGGTTCACACATGACGTAAACAGCATGAAACCCGATCCCCTGGTTCCACAGTTGGAGTTCAACAGACAGATAGAGGTGGTGTTCTGGTTTGGGGAGCTTTTTCGTAGGGTCCGTTCGTTATCATCCCGCAAACACTGAATGGTGGACGCTAAAGGGATTTGTTAGCCGACCATCTCCGTCCTTATCTGTAGGAGGTTTAACCGCACCACAGTGTCATCTTTCAGAATGACAATGCACCGCATCATCGGGCTCGTATAACTACTGAGTGGTTGGAGGAGAACGACAACGAATTCCCCACATTGCCTTTGCCCTCAAACTCCCCTGACGGTAACACAATTGAACATTTGTGGGACATGACAGAACGGGGTGCAAGAATTGCTGATCCTCCTCCACGGAATGAACGTGAACTAACGGAAGCTGCTGCAGCGGACATGTGTCAAGTTACGCATGGAGGATGTTCGACATCTTGTAGAATATGTTCCTAGGCGTCTGCGAGCTGTGATTGCACAGAAAGGTGGACCAACGCATTATTAGGTAGGTGTTCCTAATGCAAAGGTTAACTCAGTGTAGGCCCATAGTATTATTTCGCAAAACTCAAATAAAAAATTTACTTTTGATAGCTATTATACTAGCTTTTGTCTTAAGGGTTTCACAGACTGATGCATTGACATCATAAACCACCTGTGCAATAATTAGGGTACCCTGTTTCTTACCAGTGGCGTAACCATGTTTCAAAATCTGTCCGATCACACATTGTATGTATACATATAAAAAGACTTCGCAGCTATTTATCCTAAATACCTTAAAATTAAAAAAAACAAATAACAATAACCAAGTACTAGAATTTTTGGATTTAGCTATAAATCTTAATACAGGCAACCCTGTACTCAGCCTCTATGATAAGAGAACTCAGTTTAAATTTAAAATAGTCAAATATGGTATGTGGTGGAGCAATATTTCCAATAAAGTAATAGAAAATGTATTTATTTCACAAGTCCTAAGGCTTTCTAGAATATCTAGCTTAAACTCTGAACTTGAGAAACATGTTATCGTTTTAATCAAACAGTTTCTTGATAACCAAGTGCCTAAAAACTTCTTAAAAGTTGCATTAAAAAAATAGTTCTCCAAAATAGAATTAGGATGGAAGACTTAATTTAACTTTAACCTTGTTGACCGAATGAATTGTTTAATTAAAGCTAATTTTTAGAGGTTTAGATGATGATGTGGTCAACTAAACATTTAGGAACCTGTGATACAGTATTTACTCCCCTTCAATTGATTCACAAAAAAAAAAAAAAAAAAGGATATACATAAAAATGTACAAAAAAAAAAAAAAAGAATAAAACTTTTAAGTAAAAACATAGTTTTTAAAAAAATTCATAAAAATAAAAGCAAGTAAAAATAATAATACTTAATTATCAAAGGTTTGGGAAGGATACTGTTATTAGGGTTTTTGAAATACTTTAATAACTTTTGGAAGCAGAGAAATAAATTACTATACTACCAGAAAGGGCTTTCTAGTATTCTAGTTTACTCTGAAAATTCGTAACGGTTTTTTCAGAACTTTGATTCTGGTGTCTTGAAGGTTCTACAATAGAACATCCTTGTGTAACTCCCTGGAAGGTTCTAAAGTTGCCTGCTAGGTAGCGCTGCGACGGATATGCCCCTGTGGTCAGTAGTTGCAGACCCATTAGTTGGACTGCTAAAGTACTTCTAAGGGCTGGTCAGTCGTTTTTCTGTCTTCTTGATATGAATTTTTATTTTATTTTCTAATCTTATGAGTTATTCATCACTATTTCGTAGCATATTTTTTTTGGCTTTGGTGCGGTTGGCGTTTCTTCCGCGGGATATCTGGTCTGCGTATTTAGGTCCCTTTGGAGCTTGTAACAAGAAATTGGCTACAAGTTGTTTGATCTTAGGCCTAGGGCGGGCCTTCCAGTAGCTTCAATGATTAGAGCAATTTTGTAAATAATTAACCTTGTATTAGCAATAAGCTGCATTAACTATATTATTATTTTTTATTTTTATTGTTATGTGTTTACGTTTTTGGTAAAAAAGAAAATTTTCGTTACTTATTGGTATGTTCTAAACCAAACTTTTTGAAATAATTTTGTGAGTGTCTTGGGCATTTCCCTTGATTATATGTGGCCAGGATTTTGACTTTTTGAGTTCCATCTCTCATGCTCCTGCTGTGCAGTAATAAAAATGCACTGTTTGCTAATTCGTTTCTTAAATCTTTTGTTTTAAATTCGCTTTTTTAAAAGATACTCTTTGATCTTTGGTTAAATTTAGTATTAATTTTTTTATTCAATTTTGTATGTGAAAAAAATGTGTTACTCTATTTCCTCACCTCTTCATTGGGTTGGTACTTACACTTTTTCAGTATTTCTTCTCTTTGGGATTATTATTTTTTGAGTGTTCGTCACACTTCTTTAGAGTTAATTGCTGAGATTCTCTCGATCGTCTGTGTGAGGTCGGGCAATGTGTTTTAGTTTGCGGGTTATTGGCTTGGGAGTCCCTATTAAATCTGACAAAATTAAAATTTGGTAAATTTTAACACTAAACTTAATTTGTCCTTATAGCAAACTAAAATAGCAGAAACCTACACTTCCATGGTCTCAGTAGATAAATGAGTGATTTTCTCAATGCTTGCCCTCGACGAAGCCGTTGGGGAATCAATCAATCATTGATCTGCTTCCCTGCATTAGTCTATTCATTTGTTTGCTCTCGTTTGGAGCTCGATTGCCTCGGATGATTGGGGTAATTAGAGCTTTTCGTTTGCTCGTTTTCGGGAGTTGTTTGTTTTGTTTTCCCACAGTTTTTTATTTTTATTATTTTTTAATAAATTTTTTTTTCTTAGAGTTTTGCTTATTGTAGTATTGTGGTTTGATCTTTCTTTTATGCAACCTTGGGCGCTTTCGAATTTCAAAGTTTTTTTGGTTTTAACTTCTTGTTGGTTATTTGATCGCTTGAAGGTAACACTGGAAATGGCCCAACCAAGAGAACAAGCTGGATTCAGGAGTGGTTACAGCACTATAGATCATATCCATGTACTGAGAGAACTAATTGAAAGAACAAGAGAGTATGAACTCCCATTATGCATGGCTTTTATTGACTATGAAAAGGCCTTCGATTCCGTGAAACCATCAGCAGTAACAATGGCTTTGAAATCCTGCGGTATTGAAGATGCAAACATTAGCATTATTAATAACATCTAAGAAAATGCAAAGGTTCGTATATTTGAGGATACAGCACAAATAAGAATTGGAAAGGGAGTGACACAAGGTGACACCATATCTCCCAAGCTCTTTAACGCCACATTGCAAAATGTATTTCAATCATTGAACTGGGAAAACAAATGGATAAAGATTAATGGTGATTACTTAACTCACCTTCGTTTTGCTGATGACGTAGTCATCTTTGCAACTACCCCTTCAGAGCTGCAGAGCATGATCCAAGAACTTGCTGACAAGAGTAAAGAAGTGGGATTAAAAATGAACTTTCAGAAGACAAAAGTGATATACAATGCTTTTACAAGAAATGAAGATTTGGCGATTGATGGAGAAAAGCTTGAGACAACCGATTCCTACATTTATCTTGGGCAGCAGATATCGAGTGAGGTTCACATTAATGAAGAAATTAATCGACGTATAAAACTTGGATGGAGAACTTTTCGAAGAAACAGTACAATTTTTAAGAGCAGTATGGCAGTATGTTTCAGAAGAAAAGTTTTTAATCAATGCATCCTGCCAGGGCTTACGTATGGAGCCGAGACATGAACCTTAACTAAAAAAGACATACAAAAACTGCAGACAACTCAAAGCAGCCTGGAGAGATGCATGCTTGGTGTAACCAGGAAAGATAAGAAGAGGAACTTGTGGTTAAGGAAAATGACAGGAGTGGGCGACATCATGACCAGAGTGAAATCACTGAAATGGCAATGGACTGGACATGTTGCCAGAAGAACGGACCACCGATGGACAACCGAAATTTTAAACTGGATTCCGAAGGACAGGAAAAGACCCAGAAGAAGACCCTATGGGAGATGGAAGGATGAAATTCGAAAGTATGCTGGAGTGACATGGAGGAGACAGGACCAAGACAGACAATTGTGGAAAAAAGTTGGGGAGACCTTCATCCAGCAGTGGATTGATAATGGTTGATGATGATACAATTGTTGCTCATTATCATCATTGTCAACCATTATTGATCCACTGATGGATGAAGGTCTCCCCAAGTTTCTTTCACCATTGTCTGTCTTGAGCCTGTCTCCTCCATGTCCCTCCGGCATGCTTTCGAATTCCACACATCCATCTCCCATAGCGTCTTCTTCTGGGTCTTTTTATCAAGTCCCTCGGAATGCAGTCTAAAATTTCGGTTATCCGTTCTTCTAGCAACATGTCCATACATACTGTAACACACGCAGGAGCAAAGCAGTTGCTGAGGTGCGATCTAACGGGCACGACATAGGCGCCTCTACTGGCGAATTGTGGAACTTAGCAAACACAACTAAAACTATGATAGATGGGGCAAAAATGTAAACTACAAAGTTGTAGAACTGACTTTGCTTATTAGGAATCGATATCGCTGTTTTATTAAGTACACATTATACACGTGTTTGCATTCTACGAAAAATTACAATCTTATACTATTAATTTTAGTTGGTTCACATATAAAAAAGTGTGCATCATTATATTCCCGAAAAATTGGGGGGGGGGGTCCTTTACATTGGAGATCCCCGACTCAGAAAATCTGGGAGTCCTGACCCCCCCCCCAAGTGGTTACGCCTATGTTTCTTACGGTAACACAGTATCCAATAGCTGGTGCACAAAATGGGGAAGAAGGGAAGTAATATCCAGTGCTACAGTATGCGATATCTATCCACAATATCCGATCTCGCTACATAACTTCAACAATCAGATCCTGCGACAGACGACTGAAATTTAATAGTTAATCAAACCTCAAGTATATTCCCACGAATCGTTCCTATTACCAGAAATATAAAATTTACTCTTGATATCTATGATGGCTTTTTGTGCTAAGGGATCCGAAGACTGATACACAGGCATCGTAGAATTACACCGAAAAAAATGGGGGTGGAAAAAAGATGTCCATTGTCACAGAATAATATCATGTGATATGCTATAATATCATATGATATATGCTTAATATCATGTGAAATGCTATCCATAATGTACGGTCTCGCAACGCCTCAAAATCAGGTCCGTCAACAGACGATTGAAATTTAATAGTTAATAAAATTAATCAAACCAAGTATTTCCGCGAACCGCTTTTATTACCAGAAAGTTTCCGTGATATCGATAAGTAAAAAGTGACAACAGAATAATATCTTTTCGTTAATACACGAACGAAATCACGAAAATTCAAGATTTTCCTATACAAAGCTCATTTAAGGAAGACAGGGGGACCCGGGGGCTGGACAGTATTTTGTGTCCCCAGTATTAGTGGTACACTAGGATTTGACTATGGGTGGCCGAATAAAAATACTGAGGAGAAAGCTTTCCCAAAATATGAAGAGGAAGCGATAAAAATATCCCGGCCAGATTGAAGTGAGTATCCATTGATTCATGGGCGAATCAGTGTTAGCAAGAAATTATAAAAATGCATGGTTGAAAAATAGACATCAGAGTTCATTCAGTTCTGCTTTAATACCCCCCCCCCCAGGTCCAGCTTGTTGAAATTATATCGAAGTAGTGGACAAAATAATATGATCCAAATACCATGATTCAAACAAAATCTTAATGTATGAAAATTTCTCCCAATTACAGACGTGTACAAAAAACATCTGTAATGCTTTCGAAAGATTTGAGGATGGACTAGGGGCGACTATACCTTTTGCGGACTCCTCCTAAAAAGGAGGAAAGAAATAGAAAAAAAAATCACAAGGCAGTTTCTTATTGTTTTCGCTGTACCATCTGAAAAAAAGAACAAAAAAGCTAGAACTCTATCAATTCTTCAAGCATCCTGTATAATTCCGGGGCCCCTTGAAAATGCGAGGCTCGGGGCTGCATCCCCTCCCCTCTTAAACGGGCTCTTGTGTCGTACAGCAGAGGTGAAAACATGTGTCAAGACGACAAATCTGCAGCGAGACATTCTGTTAGCGTAGCTCAGTTGGGAGAGCGACTTACTCCGGGGTGAGGGGACATGGATTCGATGGCAGTCGTTTACAAACTTTTGCTTTCACATTGGCGTCCGATTGTAGAAAATGGATCCACTGAATGCCTTTGGGTTATTCGAAAAATGTGTGACGTTTGTTCCACACACAGTTTGGAATTAATGAAAAAAAATTCCTACTTTGCTTCAGATAAAAATAAATAAATAATAATAATAAGAGGGGGATGATGCAAGGTACTACAGAGGTGAAAATTTGTATTACGACGACAAATCAGCAGCGAGACATTCTGTCCGCGTAGCTCAGTGGGGAGAGCGACTTACTCCGGAGTGAAAGGACACGATTTTGATGTCCGTCGCGGGCAAATTTGTGTTTTCACACTCTATTCTTATAACACCTCTTAGCCGCCCCGGTGGCGCAGTGGTCTAAGGCGTTGGCCTCTGATCATTCGTCCGTAAGGGGTCCGGGTTCGAATCCCGGTCAGGCATGGGTGTTGTGTTTGTCTTACGGCACTGGTTCTCTCCCTTCCCTGGAACCAGTGACCCTAAATTAGGGACGGGCGACTGCTTATAGCCCATTGAGTTGCTCACGGTGGTCGTTAAACCTCCAATCAAAAAAAAAAAAAAAAAACACCTCTTAAAAACAGCATTTTTCCGTTATTAACCGGAGAAAGATGGAACAGGCGTATTTCTGTCTATTCACGTATGAAAAATCCGTAACATTCATTTTTTCCCCCGTCATTTCACGGGAAAGGTTCAATCAGGAATATCCTCCGTTAATTCACAAAAGAAATCATGGAAAATGTCTAGCAAATTTCATGATTTTTTTAAATAGTGTATGTAACGTAGGTTTTAAGAACTGCGCTCAGTTTAAGCTTACCTCAGTCGTTAGGCTTAGGGCGTATGGCTACCTCGGATATGTTAGCTCTTGTTTAGTTTCCGTCCAGCAGGATGAGAGATGTATAGTATCTCTCGGCTGAAACGTCATTTCCTTGTAGTTAATCACAAGAGTGTTTCATTTCAAGGAAAATATGTGAATTCATTCATAATCTATTTTAGTAAGACTGACCTTACACTAGTTCAAATGTTAATAAAAGTTAATAATGAGCACTAAAGGTTCGAAAAAATCAGACTAACAATTCTCCCTGAATCTACAGGAAATGGATCTTTTCAAGTCTTACTAGTTACCTATTCGGTGTGAAACAATGACGTCCGTCCTCCAGAGAATTACCGAGGACTCTTTTTTTTTTTTTTAACCTTTTTTTTTGTTCATGGATCTCTTTGACGTAAGGGCTAATATGGAAGGACAGGGCATGGCAGATTCTGATTCGACAGGACGTCTACTTTTGCAATGAGTACACCATTCTGCTCTTACGCAATAGCAGCAGGGTAGACGTAATCAAAGCAGAATAAAGAACAAGCAAACTGTGAAGAACGCGCGCCGAACTTATAAAGAAAGCGGTATGGCGCCTTTTATTAGTCTTTTCGAAAACTTTTTTTATTTCTTTCGTACTTTTTTAAAGCAGCCCCTGAAGAAGCATATGTCATCCGTCAGTCTGGATAACGCGTGGGTGGAAAACAGAGTTAATGAGATTTTTTTGATCGACTCCGTAAAAACTGGGTTCGGGGAAGTAGGACGGGAATGAGAGAGTTATGAAAAGCATATTCAAGAACCCCATGACCATGGTAGCTCTATCAATCAAAGTAGCCTGGAGAAATTACAAGGAATAATGAATGTTTCCGAGATGAAAACATCGTGCTGTTGCAAACTGACGACACTTTCGAAAGAAAAAGTCGCGAACAAAATGCTTTCGTAATATTCAGCCTGCCTATAATATTGATTCGCAACAGCGGAAGAAGCTCGTGATGTAACCGAAGATCATTAGTCTGTTCCAGCAGCTCGCAGAACTTTACCAACGGGGTAGGCCTAAAACTACTAATGGGGAGAAAATTAGTAGAAAGTTAGAAGGCTGATTAGCTGCAGAACTATTGTTGCTGGCCATACAGAAATTAGAGAAGCTCTTTCGCCCATTTTCTATATAATAAAAGGGATTAAATTCCAAACACAACTACTTTTTTTTCTTTGGGGTTTAACGACCACCGTGAGCAAAGGGTGACGTACTACAAAGGTGAAAACATGTGTCGAGATGACAAATCTGCAGAGAGACATTCTGCCCGCGTAGCTCAGTTGGAAGAGCGATTTACTACGAAGTGAGGGAACACGGATTTGATGCCCGTCGCGGACAAACTTGTGTTTTCACAAAAGCCAATGCCTTAGGACGTACTACACCACACATGCCATCGGGACTCTAGGTATGGCCAGCTCGGACGAGCGATAAGTCATCGCTTTGACCACTGCGCCATCGTGGAGTGCACAAACACACAAGTCTTCATTCAGATCAAAATCGTCCATCATTTTTACTAATACGTTCAACATATTTATCATATGTACAGTGGTGGATTTAGAGTTACCGGGACTCTGTGCACAATATCGGTCCCCCTTCCACCATTTTGCCAGCTATTCTTGGAAAAAAAGTTTTTCATTGCCGCACCCCCCCCCCCCTCTACTTTCTCAAAATAATGTATAAAGAAAGTATTGTAATCTCAAAAAAAAAAGGCTTCGAGATTTTAACAAAAATGCTTATGTTTTCATTTCCCCGAAAATCATTTGACTGTTTTTACAGTGGTGCATATAGCATAAATGTCAGGTTAAGTCAATGCCATGCCGCCCCGGTGGCGCAGTGGTCTAAGCGATGGCCTCTGATCACTCGTCCGAACGGGGTCCGGGTTCGAATCCCGGTGAGGCATGGATGTTGTGTTTGTCTTACGGCACTGGCTCTCTCCCTTCCCTGGAACCAGTGACCCTAAATTAGGGACGGGCGACTGCTTATAGCCCATTGAGTTGCTCACGGTGGTCGTTAAACCTCCAATCAAAAAAAAAAAAAAAAACGTCAATGCCATAAACTACAGACAGACGTCTGTTTGTTCGTTTTGTTTTTTTTTCGGCAAAAACTCAAAAACTATAATAGCTATCAAGACGAAAATACATATTTAGGGGTTTCGTGTTACTCTGATGGAGACGAAACAGCGGAAGTTTCAAGTGGGAAAGCCTTTTTAAGAAAGAAAAGTAGGACTTTCTATAAGAATCCCTGAAGTACAGTACTAGCATTTAACATGTTATATACGATTAATTCATGGCATTGCTTTAATTGACATTTAGCTTTATGGGATCTGCTGTCGCATATCATCTAATTTTATCCCACTGACAGTTCATGTAATCCTGAATGCGGACGAAATCAAGCAGCGTATAAACCAGCTTTCATAGTCCATTTTCGTCGTATAGTAATAGCTCTGTGACTGCCTATTAAACTGAATTGTATTCAGAAAACGAAATTTTAAAGGGAAAGATGGACTGTCATGTTAAAACAGAATTAAAGAGCAAGACGTTTATTTCATTCTAAGCAAATCTGCCAGAAAAAACATGCCAGTCTGAGCTCGGTTGTAGTATAGTACTGCATGAGTAGCATTACTTTCAAAATAATTTCTATAGTGAGTTTGCATTTCAGCTAGTAAATCAATGCTTGTACTTCGAGTTCAGACCGAACCATGCTCGTAAAATCCAGAACAGCGAAATCCCCCGCCACTCTATGTTGTATTATTTATTTATTTACTTATTTTATTGAGAAGGAAAATGAAAAAAAGAAAATTAAAACATCGGTGTTAGGGCGCTCCTCCAGCATCGCGGGGTCTCGCCTCGTGGGCTTCCCTGTAAGTCCGCCTCTGCATATGTATAATAAAAATAGAATTATAGCTACCAGAGTATCCATTAATTAGTTAAATTTAGCGAAACTGCACTGAAGTTTAATGATTCAAATAATTCTCTGCTTTTCATAAACACAAAACAATTTGACACGCAACAGAAGTTTTGAATACGTTAGTGATGAACACAGTTAAACTTAGTTTCTAATAATGACGTGCTTTTGTTGTTGTTTATTAATTCTCTTAAATTTGCGTATTTTATTTCGATTTTAAGCTATGAAAGGAAGTTGTTTTAAGAATAATCATAGCTGAAAAATTATTTTCCAAACTTTTATTAATGAATAAACGGACAAAAATCCAGTTGGCGAATTAAGAGCAAAGTTACTCTCACAGTAATTAGAAGCCTTCACTTCAGTAATGAAATGCTAATCTCATATTGCATTATTCTTCAGTTTCCCCATCTTAAGGCTGTCTTCGAAGGAGTGTAAGAGAAATTCTATCCTATATCTGCAATGTAAATTCTTTTGTACACATTTTCTCAAAGACTATTTACTTTGTAATGTTTGAAATTTTGAGTACAAATAAAAACGACCCATAGCGAATATATGCCACTGTTATTATTTCGAAAAATTTATTAGAATTTTTTTTATTTCAATTTACCTGACTCAAAATATTGCAATTTGGCGCTAGATGGAGCGATCAGTTAGCTTAGCAATGTTTCTGTCTAGAAGAAACAAAATCTCTCATTTCTATCTGATTTTTTAATTATCTAGGCCAAATAGAAATCATTGAAGGGGACCAAAAGTGAGATTGGAATCTTGTCTTCCATAAATCATCTTAAACCCTACTGTACGTTCATTTTTTGAAGAGAAAATGTGTACATTAGCAGAGAACCCTTGAATTTGAGCTATAGAAACTTTGCCTACTTACTGAGCTCCACTCCCAGATAACGTCATAGGTTAAAACGTAACAACGCGTATTTTGTCTTTTGATTGCGGAGCCAATGAGAGATCGCTTCCATTCGGAATATGGTGAGGTCTGCAGTGATTCGCTGACGCCAACTTCAGGCACAGTCACTCAAGACATCAAAGCCAGGCCCAAGAAGTGATATTTTCGCCATCTATCGCAGAAGATGAACCCTAACACACATTCAAAGACAGCCTTAGAGAAAAAAATTTCCCCAAAAAATGCCTTCTATTAATTTAATTTCTCAATTTCTATTTCTTTCTCCTTTCGTTTTTACTTTCAAAAATTTCATTTACGAAACGCATGCTACCAAACTTAATGCAACAACATTTACTTTTCATTTGATACTTGATATTTTTAGAAAACGTTGAAATATCTAACGATTTCGTCGTAATTTTTTCGAAAATTTATAAAATTTCATTCCTTCTCTTTGTAAATTTCCAACTCTCGTATTTACAGAAGGTATTTTGCAGTATTGCTGTGCTACGGCGAAGTATTCTGTAAGCTGCCACTGGACCAAAACCTTTAAGAAAGAGTGGCAGCTGTGTCCCTCTTGTTACAGGTCAGAGCAACAGAGAGACGATGTCATCGCTCTGTCCACGTTATTTTATACACAACGCATAGCGACTGAAAAATTGTGTTCCGACACCCCTGGGATCGAACCCCAGATCTCTCGATAACTAGTCGAGTGCGTTCGCATTTACGCTACGGCGTCAACAATTCTCAGCGCCATGCGTGGTTTATCAGTCAGCATCTGACTACACGAATCCGTATTGATGGTCTCAGCAAATGAGATGTCGTCATCTGGTGGCAACTGAAAAATTGTGTTCCGACACCGCTGGGATCGAACCCCCAGCGGTGTCGGAACACAATTTTTCAGTCGCTATGCGTTGTGTATAAAATAACGTGGACAGAGCGATGACATCGTCCATTTACATTATCTCCACGTATTTGATTTATATTAACCATTTCTATCGCCCTTTGAATTTATCAGCTAGAATTAAATAGCTGTTGCGTTAAATGCCACCAGATGACGACATCTCATTTGCTGAGACCATCAATACGGATTCGTGTAGTCAAATGCTGACTGATAAACCACGCATGGCGCTGAGAATTGTTGACGCCGTAGCGTAAATGCGAACGCACTCGACTAGTTATCGAGAGATCTGGGGTTCGATCCCAGGGGTGTCGGAACACAATTTTTCAGTCGCTATGCGTTGTGTATAAAATAACGTGGACAGAGCGATGACATCGTCCATTTACATTATCTCCAGGTATTTGATTTATATTATAGCAATAGAGAGATCCACATTTTGATTTCGAAAAGTTTTTCTTCTACACTGTTAAAAATTTTGTGGTAGATTGCGCCAAAAAGTGATGCTACACCAGCTGCCCCACTTTCTAAAAAAATATACATCATTGTGCGGTGCAAACAAAACCCAAAAACATGGTGCAACCTTACACCATAATGTGTGACAATCTTGTACTATGCCGTGGTGTAAAGTTGCACCATGTTGTTGGGTTTTGTTTGCACCACACAATAGTGTATCTTTCCTTAGAAAGTGGTGCAGCTCGTGTAGCACCATTTTTTGGTGCAACCTACCACAACAATTTTAACAGTGTAAGCTTAAGGATTTTTTTAAACTTTTGTAAAAGTACTTATTCAGGAAAAACTGAATTTTTTTTTACTTATGAACTGGTTCTTCACTGCTACACATTTCAACTTTCACTTTAATATTTGGTACTGTGTCTAGATGAGAAACTATTAGGTGTGCAAATAAGTTTTAAATAATTTTTTGTGTGATGTATACCGCTAATTCACACATCCGACATTCCCCCGCGTTGTTGTCATGTGACCGTAACTGGTCCACAGCATAAAATGTGACACAGAAGTTTGCCCAACAGTCAAACGCACTTGCAGAATGGTAGGTGAAAGATGGCAAGTGATACTGCATTTATTTGATACTGCATTCGTTACGAATTTCATCAAGGAAAAAGTGCTGCAAAAACATGTGCCTCGATCTGTTCTGTTCTGGGGAGGAATACTGTATCGAAAAGCACATATGAGTTTTGGTTTAGACGGTTTAAAGCAGGCGATTTTGATGTTAGCGATCGAGAACGTAGCGGCGCCCCGCAGATGATTACACATGGCGAACTGCAAGCATTGCTGGATGAAAATTCGTTTCAAACGCAAAAAGAACTAGCTGAACAACTGGGGGTAACTCAACAAACTATTTCCAATCGTTTACGCGGAATTAGAAAGATTCAGAAGGAAGGAAAATGGGTGCCACATGACCTGAGCCAGAGGAACAAGGATGGGCGTGTCTTTTTTTTTTTTTTTTTTATTTGAGGTTTAACGACCACCGTGAGCAACTCAATGGGCTATAAGCAGTCGCCCGTCCCTAATTTAGGGTCACTGGTTCCAGGGAAGGGAGAGAGCCAGTGCCGTAAGACAAACACAACATCCATGCCTCACCGGGATTCGAACCCGGACCCCTTTCGGACGAATGATCAGAGGCCATCGCTTAGACCACTGCGCCACCGGGGCGGCAATGGGCGTGTCATGAAGTGTTTGAATCTGTTGAATAAACAATACAGAAAGTCTTTCCTGTGGGAAATAATTACGGGTGATGAAAAGTGGATATGGTACGACAATCCCAAACGCAAAAAACACTGGGTAGACCCCGGTGAAACATCGACTTCGACACTGAAACGCAATATTCACTCCAAGAAAGTTCTGCTGTGCATCTGGTGGGATATGAAGGGTGTGTTCTATTATGAACTATTGGAACAGGGTCGAACTGTTAATGCTGATCGCTACAATTGCTGCGATTGAAATAGAAAATCTGTCGGAAACGTCCATTCACAGGCAAAGGATTGCGTTGGAAATTTAAGGATAAGGAAAGGTGAAATATTTGGAACTTTTTCAAAGGGATTATTATTTCCTAAACAAATACACATGGGAGCAAGAATTTGTGTTACATTTTATTTAGGGAAGGAATTTTCAACATAATATTGATGCTCTAGCTTCTGATATTGATGCTCTGCTATGCTTTTAAATTTGTACACCAGCAAACAAAGTATGCACAAAATTTTCCAAAATGAAACCAAAGAAAATAACGGAAAACCTTAAATTCAAGGGCTATGTGTACAGCTGCATTCATCAGTGATCAAGGCAATTTAACTGGGCATGATTAGAAAACTAACTATAGAAGATGGAAAGTAATTACTTAGCTTAGAAAACACTAAAAAACAACTAGATTTAAGTTTCTGATATTAGAAAGCAATGCGATTTTAGGGAAAATTTTTACATAAAGCATTTATTAGCAAATTTCAGTAAAGGTCAAAATAAGTCACAAAAAAAAAAAATGAAAAAAAGTCAGCTACTTACTTCTACCAGTAAGCATGTTTCGAAAATTCATAAATGGAGCACAACAAGTTTCTCATAGCACAAGGAAGGTAACAGAGACAAAGAGATTTAAAATCGAACAGTTAAAGGACAGAAAGAATTGCGATATATAACTCTATACCTTCTAGCAGCAGAATTTTGCATAGTGGGAAAGTTGAAAATAAGCGAAAAGTGTTCTTCATGGCAAAAGCTATGCTAAGGAAAAAAAAACTTTTCAAATATGTATCCCGGAAGCAGAGATAGAAAGAGAAAGGTTTGGACCTTTACGCCTCTTCGGAGAAAGTTATGCATTATTAAAGAGGATCTTCTTATTGTAGCAAAAATCTTATTCGCCCCCCCCCCATCTTTATTGTAGCGAATGGCATACAGTAAAAAAAGAAATTTCTCAATAGGGTTTTTAAGAAGCTCGAAACGGAAAAACACAAATACCACCTAGCGGCAGAAATTTGAACTACTAACCTCCATTTCCTCTAATACAAATCTAAAGTGTTCCATAAGGTATATGGTATCTGGTGCTGAAAGAATTTTTTAAATCGGACATTTAGAAGTACAGATATTGACAAAAATAGATTAAATATTTGCGCCCCTAGCGGCGAAATTGTGCATTATTGTGGGAAGAAAATACACAAGGAGTTTTTACAGTTAGTAGTATCTGATCGAAAAAGAATTTTTTTTCATCGGGCTTTCAGTCCCGCAGATACTGCCGTAAATGTAAAAGTGAACTTACGCCCTCTAGTGGCACACTTGTGCGTTAAGAAAAATTTGAAATTATATGAGAAACATTTCACACCGAAAATGTTCTCCAATAAAGAAAGAATTTTATCTAATCGGATTCATAAGAACAGAGCTATTGACAAAAATAAGATATGCATATACGCCCCCTGGTGGAAAAACTATGCACTGTTTTAAGCAGGAGGTATTCTCGAAAGCTTTTCCGAGGTGAGCGGTATCGGTTCACAAAAATCGAGTTTCCAAAAGCTCAGATTTCGTTGCAGATACACCAGAAGCAGAAATAGACACGCTCCCTGGTGGCCAAACCATTTTTCTCAAAAAAAAAAAAAAAAATTAAAATATATGTAAAACATTTCCTTCCGGAGCTGCATCCGACGCAGAAAGAATCTTTCAAATCGAAAGCGGAGTAATCACGAAAACCTTTTAGAAGCGGAGTAATCACGAAAACCTTTTAGAAGCGGAGTAATCAGGAAAACCGCCATTTATCTTTACGCCCCTAGCAGAAAATCTTTGCATTACTTGAAAATGAGACAAACTAAAACTACCTTCGATATAAATGGCATCGAAAGGAAAAATATTTTTTTCAACCGGATATTTAGAAGCAAATGTATGAAATAAAATGTACACTGACGGAAAAAAATCCCAACACTAAGAAGGGGTTGTGTTAGAGAAACGACAGTTGGTAGGCGGTGAGAGTACATCTGTAAGATGACGTCTATGCAAATTTCGCGGTCGGCGCATACGTGTGGCGCTGGTAGCGCCCCTCGGAACATACAAAGCATGTTTGCTGTAAATACGCGCTGTAACGTTCGTGAGCATTAGTTATCGTTGAGATTCGACGTAGGGTGTAGATGCTAGTCAAGAATGCCTTTAAGAAGATGAAGAAGCCATTATCAACAGCTCACGGAGTTTGAACGAGGTCGTGTAATAGGGCTACGAGAAGGTGGATTTTCTTTCCGCAATATTGCAGAACGACTTGGCAGGAGTGTAGCCACTGTGCATGATTGTTGGCAGCGGTGGTCAAGGGAAGGTACTGCGTCAAGAAGACCGGGTTCCGGCCGTCCACGTGGCACTACTGAGAGGGAAGACCGCCGTGTACGGCGTATGGTCGTGGCGCATCGTACCGCTTCTGCGGCAGCAATTCGAGCTGCAGTTGCCACCACAGTGACACAACGAACTGTTACAAATCGGTTACTTGAAGGACAGCTCCGAGCCAGACGCCCTGTAGCGTGCATTCCACTTACTCCAAACCACTGCCGTTTGCGACGTCATTGGTGTCAAGCTAGAGCTCATTGGACGACGGAGTGGAGATCTATTGTGTTTTCTGATGAAAGCCGGTTCTGCCTGGGTGCCAGTGATGGCCGTGTGTTGGTTAGAAGAAGGCCAGGTGAGCGCCTGCAACCAACCTGTCTGCGGCCGAGACACACTGGACCTACACCTGGAGTTATGGTCTGGGGAGCAATTTCCTATGACAGCAGGAGCACTCTCGTGGTTATCCCACGCACCCTGACGGCACAGTTGTACGTCGGTCTGGTGATTCAACCTGTTGTGCTGCCATTCATGAACAGCATTCCAGGGGTGTTTTCCAACAGGATAACGCTCGCCCGCATACCGCTGTTGTAACCCAATATGCTCTACAGAGTGTTGTCGTGGCCTGCTAGATCAACAGATCTTTAACCAATCGAGCACGTATGGGACATCATTGGACGACAACTCCAGCGTCACCCCCAACCAGCATTAACCGTCCCTGTATTGACCGACCAAGTGCAACAGGCATGGAACTCCATCCCACAAACTGACATCCAGCACCTGTACGACACAATGCATGAACGTTTGCGTGCTTGCATTCAACATTCTGGCGGTTACACCGGTTATTAATGTACCAGCATTTCACATTTAAAATGGCTCTTCTCGCGCTTACAATAAGCTGTGATCTTGAAACCTTAATCGATTAAATATGTTACCTATACAAATGTATTGCCGCCATTTCATTCCTCTACAACTATTTTTTCGTGGTGTTGGGATTTTTTTCCGTCAGTGTATTTTGAATTCGATAAAATCTGCATTTACGCCCTCTAGCGGCGAAGTTTCTCATCCGGGGAAAAAAAAACGGAATGCAAGGATTATCATTTTCAAGCTTCCCAATACAAAAAGAATTTTGAAAGTCGAACTAAGAATTGCAGAGATATGGTGTACCTGGCCGGACTGATTGAGTGATAACATAAGCACGATTTTTTTATTTTAGAAAAGACACCAGCGCAGTTTCGGTTCTGCTAACAGACAAGAAAACCAACAGTTACCCCCTTCCCCGCAGCCATAATTATGTCTGTAGAAAAATCCTTAATTACAAAACATCGCGCAGGGACAAAAAGGCAGGAATGGATAAAATTTCAAGGCAGGTAACAGAATTTTAGGACATTTCCAGGACGCGTTCGAACCATGTAAATGACGCTGTCGCGAACATAGCATCTGCCAGTTTTGCTAGTGGGAAAGTGCTCAAGCCATTTTTCAAAGAAAAAAAAAAAAAGTTAAGAAGTACAGCGAGCGGTTCGCGTTGCCCGCTGTTGCAAAGGGCTCAGCAGGTTGATGGCGACCCTATTAACGAAGCTCTGACGACATCAGATTTACAGACAGGCGAGGCACCCTAACTAGGGCGGATGCATTCGGAATTTGAGCTCCTTTTTTCTTATTACTCAGGTCAGACGTTGAAAAAGAAACACAGTAGAGAATGTGAAAGAAGATAATTATCTCACTTAGTTCTTCCGGGTCCGAGGACAAAATCCACGGTATACTCTTTTTAAGCGTTGCGAATAGTTCGCGTTTCAAACTTTTCATTTTATCAGTTGGTTTTTTGTCCACACTGGTGCAGTAAATCACAATTCACTGAACATTATGATATACAAATGTCAGATACTTAACAAGAGAGGTGTACAGCAGAGTTGGAAATGGGTCAAAAATTTTGTACCCGGACCCGACCAGGCCGTCACATAATTGGACCCGACCCGACCCGGACAAATATGCTTTGGTACTATAAATTGGAATATATTATCATCACCAGCAGCAGCATTGCCAATCATTATCAATCCACTGCTGGATGAAGGTCTCCCCAAGTTTATTCAACAACGTACTTTATTGGGCCAGTCTCCACCATTTTCCCATCTCACGCGTGCTCTTTTTCTGGGTCTTTTCCTGTCCCTTGGAATGCAGTCTAAAATTTCGATTGTTCATCAGTGGTCCGTTCTCCTGGAAAAACAGGGTGCCCCAAACAAACCTATACCCATGGTAGCCCAATTTAATATCTTATTTGGTTACAGGTACTGACAATCTACAGTATTAACGGAACAGTTTGTTACTTGCTAATTATAACTTTTTTATTTACAGGTGCTAACAATCCATCGATCTACATACCAGTTTACTTGTGAAGAGTTTCCCAGCAGCAGAGAAGATGGTCCTGACTTTGCAGCAAAAGGTTTTCATCGTAGAGATATTTGTGAAGCAGACATCCTTTAAAATTCGACCACCAACGAAGGTGGCAATCAATGATCTGGTTAAAAAGTGGCGTGTAACTGGTTCAGTGACAAATGCTGCCAGAAATTATGCAAAGCGCGTACGTACTCCAGAGAACATTGAGAACATTCGCGAACGAATCTTACAGTCGCCTAAAAAATCTACGCCTCGATTATCCCAACAAGCAGGAATTTCACGTTCTTCGTGCCAGCGAATATTGATACTCGATATGGCTGCTAAACCGTACAAAATTTCAGCATTGCATCAGTTGCAACCTCAAAATAAACCTGCACGTGTGCAATACTGCCGGTGGTTACAGGAAGAAATTGCATCTGGGATGCTGGACATGAATCTCTACTTCATGAGTGATGAGGCATGGTTCCACCTAAGTGGATATGTAAATTCCCAGAACCGTCGATATTGGAGCACAGAAAATCCACATCAATTTGTGGAGACCCCTTTACATGCGCAGAAACTTTGTGTGAGGTGTGCTGTCAGCACGTAGGATTATTACCATTTTTTCCACGAAACCATAAACTTAGCTCGATATATTGCAAACATTTTCAACCCATTTGTCAATCAGCTTACCAACGAGGAGAAGACATATTCTTACTTTCAACAAAATGTAGCTACAGCTCATACTGCCCACCATTCAATGAATGCGATTTTTGAGGAGTTTGAGGAAGACCGTGTTGTGAGTCGTGACCTTTGGCCTGCTCGATCCCCTGATATGTCTGTGTGTGACTTTTACTTGTTGGGTGCACTAAAGGGTCAGGTGCATTCCAATAACCCGAGAACTCTTAAAGAGCTTCAAACCAACATCTCCGCTGGAATTGCTAAGATTACACCATAACTCAAACTGTATTCCAAAACATGATGCGAAGAACCGACCTGTGCCTTAATAATGAGGGCGCTCATTTCCAACACCTGCTGTAAGAACTGTCTTGGACACTATAACATTAAATAAAACTTGTTGTGCTTATTTGATTTGTTCATTTGGTATAGTTTTGTTTGGGCCACCCTGTATGCCCAGCCCATTGCCACTTTAGGGATTTTACTCTGGTCATGATGTCTTCCACTCTTTTCATTTTCTTTATCCACGAGCCCTTTTTTATCTTTCTTGGTTATACCAAGTATGCATCTCTCCATGCTTCTTTCAGCTGCGTGCAGGCACTGGAAGGATGCACTATTTAAACATTTTTCTTTTAAGACATAATAGCACATTGTTCTTAAAAAGTGTACTGTTTCTTCCAAAAGCTCTACAACCAAGTTTTTTACGCCAATTAATTTCATCATCAATGTGACCCTCGCTTGATATCTGCTGCCCAAGGTAAATGTAGGAATTTGTTATCTCCAGCCTTTCCCCATCAACTGATAAATATTCTTTTTTTTTTTTTTTTTTTTTTTTGTAAAAGCATCATACTTCAGTTTTGTCTTCTAAAACTTCATTTTTAATCCAATTTCTTTACCCTTCTCAGCAAGTTCCTGGATCATACTCTGTAGTTCTGAATTATTATTTCAAGACCTCTGAAGGGTTCTTTGAAATATTTTTTTTTTCTTTTCAAAAATAAAAAGGAAATAAAACCGGGTCGAAATCGGGTCAGGAACACCTTGACTCGACCTGACTGACCCGCAAGGAATTGTTGACCCCGCAGACCCGTGACCCGTTTCCATCTCTGGTGTACAGACGTCGCGTTATAGAGCACAGAACATCTTACGTCACCACTGAAGGAATGGCGCAAGTACAAGTTGTGCACACACATGTCCGACCAATGGCATTAAAGGTTTGTTAACCTTTCCAAATGACGATCATAAATCAATCAGTAGTGTTAAAGGCAGGAACTGACTCGGGGGGGGGGGCAACCTAGGTGGGGCCCCCCACTTATGTCCTTAAAAATAAGTTTTGTACCCTGTGACTTGCCTTGCTTACGCTTAATTTACACACGGATTTAAAATAACTTTTACAAATAGCCAACTGGAATTTTTTCCCGTTTTGCTTGAACGGTAATAAATCTACATAGCTTCCGAAATTCGGTTCAGTTTCTGTGCAGAAGGATTTTTTGTTTTGTTTCTTCCTTCTGTAACGTACCAGGAGATGTGACGTACCTGCCAGAAGGACGCACACGACATAAAGGCAGATAGGAATCAGAATAAAACGTCCGCGTAGCTCAATTGGTAGAGCAACTTATTCCGGAATGGGGGGACCCGGGTTCGAATCCTGGCGCGGATAAAAATGACGGAGAAATTTACTTCGTTATAATGGCGCCCGAATTATCCGGATGACCCGACCGTTCAAAATCTCGCATTGGTGTGATGTTATTTCCACACCGCGAGGTAGGAAAAATAAGAGAATCCCTTCTCCAGCACTTCGAATAAAAAAAAATTAAGGGGGAGATGATGCAACGTACCAGGAGATGTGACGTACCTGCCAGAAGGACGCACACGACATAAAGGCAGATAGGAATCAGAATAAAACGTCCGCGTAGCTCAATTGGTAGAGCAACTTATTCCGGAATGAGGGGACCCGGGTTCGAATCCTGGCGCGGATAAAAATGACGGAGAAATTTACTTCGTTATACTTCTTGCGATTGCTTATAAAAAGCCGCAAAACAACACTTGTGTTATTGTATTGTACTTTTTTATGAATAAACGCAAAGACCGAAAGGAATTACTTTTTGGGTCCACACCAGCCTTCAACACAAAATTACGAGAGAAAAAATCTACTTAAAAATGTTCTGAAATCGCCGGCATTTCTGCTACTTAAAGGTAAATATGAATACTTTACATTATAAGCTGGAAGCTTTCTTCTCACTTTAATAACGAAAATATTTTTTCTGAATTAAGAAAAGGTATTTAAACACTCATGAATGTAATTTACTGCTGTCTTTATAACTTATAGTCTTTAAAAATATTTAGCTAAAAGCGATTGATTTGGGTAGTCCGGCTATGTAAAACAATTAATATACAAGCCGCTAGTTAGGTAAAGCAGAATGTGTGTTAACAATAATAAAAATAACTGCTTTTATAGCAATAATAATAGCGATACACTGATTTTTTTCCTGATAACATTATATCCCCCTTCCCGCATCAAAAACAACCTTATAATATTTCACTAATTAAATTAAAGGTCAAAGTAGATCATGGTTTGTTATGTTAAAAGATTTTAACTTTGAAAAAGCTTATAACTTGAGAGCTTTCGACCTTAGCTTGGTCTTCTTCACACCAAATGGAGGACTAAGATTGATTTACAAAGAGTGATTTACCTTTACCTTTTATTTAGTTATCTTTCGTTACGTGTTTTTGTCCATCATCGTTTTATTTCACTAATGATATTGATATAAGAAGATAACTTAATTAAGGAAATAAGAAACGTTTTCTGAAAGAGCCCGCAATTCAGTGCCAGCCCCGGCACACAGCATGACATAATCCGGCCCTGGTTAAAAGTAATGTGAGTGGCTTAATCATGGCCCGTGTTGTTTGCATTCCTGGAGTTCTATAACCAAGCCTGGCTCTTGCGGCATTTAAAACTCACAAATCCACAAACCGAATTCGATTCGGTGTATGTCACCGCTTTTGAAAACATGCTAACCCTGCTTAGACACCCCCAATTTTTTAGCACGTCTTTTGTAAAATAAGATCGTGCTTATGTTATCGGTTTGTCCGTCTGTGGACACCGTATCTCTGCAACTATTACTCTGCAACTATCAGTGCGATTTGAAAAATTCTTTTTGTATTGTGAAGCTTGAAATATGCGAATGATGATCCTTTATTTCGTTTTTTTTTTTTTTTTTTACGATGTACAATTTCGCCGCTAGAGGGCGTAAATGCAGATGATATCGAATTCAAAATACATTTTATTCCATATATTTGCTTTTAAGCATCCGATTGAAAATTTATTTTTACCTTTCGATTCCATTTATGTCGAAGAGTATTTTAGGTACGGTCACTTTTTCAAGTTACGCATAGATTTCCTCCGATATCTCTACATCTAAAACTCCGATTCGAAAAAATTTCAGCGGATACAGCTCCTGATGGGAAATCTTTTGCAAATAATTTCCAACTTTTGGTGAAGAATGGCTTGGCCACCAGAGGGCGTAAGCCTAAATTTCTGCTTCTGATGTATTTGCTACAAAATCTGAGCTTCTACAATCTCGATTAAAAACAATCCGCTTGTGGACCGATGCTACTCGCGTCGATAAACCTTTTCGGGCCGCCCCGGTGGCGCAGTGGTCTAAGGCGATGGCCTCTGATCATTCGTCCGAAAGGGTGGGTTCGAATCCTGGTGAGGCATGGATGTTGTGTTTGTCTTACGGCACTGGCTCTCTCCCTTCCCTGGAACCAGTGACCCTAAATTAGGGACGGGCGACTGTTTATAGCCCATTGAGTTGCTCACGGTGGTCGTTAAACCTCCAATCAAATAAAAAAAAACACCTTTACGGAATATTTTCTTCTTAAAATAATGAAATAATGCATGATTTTTCCCGCCAGGGGGCGTATATGTATATCTTAGGTTTGTCAATATCTCTACTTCTAAGAGGCCGATTTGAAAAATCCCTTCTTTGTTGGATAGCTTTTCCGCTGAAAAATATTTCTCATATAATTTCAAAATTTCCAAGTAACTCAAACTTTCCACCAGAGGGCGTTAATGTAAATTGCGTTTCCCCCGATATTTCTGCTTCTAAAACTCCGATTTGAAAAATTCTTCCTGTATCGCCTACAGCTCCTGATGTGAAATGTTTTTCACATAATTTCTAATATTTGGTAAAAAATGGTTTGGCCACCAGAGGGCATAAGCGTTAATTTCCGCTACTGATGTATTTGAAGCAAAATCTGAGCTCTGAAAAGTCGACTGAAAAATTCTCTCTTGGACCGATACCGCTCACATCGAAAAATCTTTGGGGAATACTTACTTTTTAAAATAATGCATGTTTTCCCCGCCAGGGGGCGTAGATGCATATCTCATAATTGTAGATATCTCTGCTTCTGAGAGTCCAATTTGAATTTTTTTTCTTTGTTGGAGAGCGTTTCTGCTGAGAAATGTTTTTCACATAATTTCAAATTTTTCTTAACGCCCAAGTCTGCAACCAGAGGGCGTAAGTTCACGATTCCGTTTAGAGCAATATCTGCGGGATTAGAAATCCTATTGAAAAACTTCTTTCTTTGGTCAGACATTACTGTTTTCCATACTGGTTCCTTTGACTTTGAATAGCTTTGATAAATTTAATTCGCGTCAGAACACATTCAAAAGACGTGTTCATTACACCCGAAAATTAAGTGCCATCTTTCTTGTTTGGTCTTTTTCCAGTTCTTGTTCGCTCAATCAAAAACCGCACTGCCTTTTACCTAACTGTTTGAAACCTCTTCTACTAACTCTCTCGATAAGCTGTTTTACCTAGGGTACCTAACCGTCTCACTCTTTCTGTTTTACCATCTCCTCATCTTATTTGAGTAACTTCCTGCTTCCTTCAGTAGGGCGAACCCATTGCATCGCAGCTGCTTGTTGGAGCAAATTAACATTAGTGTCCTAGCCCTTATTGTTTCTCCAGAAGTATCTTTCATCTTTCCATTGAAGACAATTTCGTCTATATTTAGGCTTAACTATTTTAAAAGGAAACGGAAATGTGTATCCTCTGACAGGATAAATTTAATCATTAATGGACGCACAAGCTACTGATCTTACTAAAAAGTGTATGTTCAGGATTCATTATAGCAGAAATTCTATCTTTCTAATTTTCATATCTTAAAAAATATTTTAATTCTCACATAAATCCTGTATTTTCAATGTAAAACTCCATAGCTTGTCACTTACGAATAAAAAAATTCTGTTTCTATCCTCACTCAATGTCTTTATCCTCAAGAAAAAAAAAAGGGAATTCCGAGCGAGGCATGGGTGGAATGTTTGTCTGATGGCGCTAGTTCTGTCCCTTCCCTGGAACCAGTGGCCCTAAATTAGGAAAAGGCGATTGCTTCTAACTCTTACAGTTGCTCATGGTCGTCGTTAAACGCCGATGCGGAAAACAAACAAACAAAAAGAAGAACCGTTGCTAAAACTAGAATTCCTGATGGTCGATTGTTCTACGACACAACCGCCTTGTGCTGTTCGTCGGTCATGGGGCTCGAATCCTAGGCAAGCCAAGATTACTGTGTTCGACGATACCGGCATGGTGGACCACAAACAAATGGACCTAAATTAGGGCAGCAACCCCGGTGGAGGGCATCTACTGATATCCTTAAAAACAAATTTTGTACCTAGCACTTGTCTTCGCTTAATTTTCACACGGATTTAAAATATCTTTTGCAAAGAGCAAACTTGCCGTTAAAAGAATTACACCATTCGAAAATTCGGCGGTGCAGTCTTATGTGCAGAAGGATTCTTTGTTGTTTTGCTTCCTTCCTCTTGGCGATTGCTTCTAAAACGCCATAAAACAACACTTGTGTTATTGTAGTTTCTTATGAACTAACGCAAAGGCTATGAAAGGAATGGTTTTCTGTACCACCCCCATCCTATTGGAGCCTTCAACACAAAATTACGAAAGAAAAAATTTACTTAAAATGTTCTGAAATCGCCAGCATTTAGGCCATCTTAGAGTACGAATACTCTAAGATGAAAGTTTTATTCTCACCATACAAACGAAAACATTTTTTCTGAACTAAAAAAATATATATATTTAAATACATCTGGATATAATTCACTCTTGTCCTCTTTCTAATTTAGTCTTTAAGAAGATCTTTAGTTAAAGCAATTGATTTGGGTGGTCCGGCTATATAAAAGAAATAATACAATGAATATGAAAGCCGCTAGTAAGGTAAAGCAGAATGCGTTTTAATAAAAATAAACATAACTATGATTTTATAGCAGCAATAATAGCGACACAATGGTCTTTTTCTGATAACATCACCCCATCTTTCCGCAACAAAGATAACCTTATGTTTCACTAAAGATAACTGATAGCAAAATAACTTCTGGAAATAGGAAAAGTCTTCTGAAACGGGAAGCAATTCCGTGCCAGCCCCGATTAACAGCATGATACAATTAGGGCTAGATACAACACTGCACGTCAACTACCACAGAAGTTAATTTTTTCAAAGAGATTTCGGATTTACCAGTTTTATCGAGAAAACGGTGTTTATTTTTAGAAACAACGACACAAGACGTCGAAACCCCGAAATTTATAGTTGTGCACTGCTCAAAGTCCTGGTGCAGGACTCCAAAACACGTATTGTTCCAATAGATCTATTATTCATTGCAGTTGCCTCCTCTCGTTGCGGAGGTTACACGTGTGTCACCTGAAGACGTTTTACAAAAAGAATGACTCCGGAATATTCAATATAGCAGCACGATACTAGTAGCTAACGAGTCTCATTCTATGTGCATCACGAGCAGCAGTTGGTAATGTCAATAGCAAATTTTCGGGAGGTGCTGAGAGTTCTGCTGCTCTCGGGATGATAATTGTCAGCATCGGAAAGCAGGCCGCAGCGTTCTGCGAAAACGGTACGAAGTTTACACTCTTTTTCTGTCGCTCTTAAGTGACCCCCAGCGTCTCAGAAGGACCTGTTGCAAGGTCAAGTGCAAAGAGAGGAAGACAACTGAGTGCTTTAAACACAACTCTCGGCGCTTTGTATATTTATCCTGCGTGTTGACGATAATGGACCGTGAACTACAGAGAGAAGACGTTTGCCCGAATCAAGGGCACCTGCAACGAAGGTTTCGACGAACAGAAACAGTCGACAAATAACGTTAAGCTACAGACGCTATAATACGGACGCTGTATAACAATTATAAAATCGGAGAGTTAAAGCAGTCAGATGGATTTACAGCAACTAGTTCTTTACAAAATTGCAAATCTATTACAGTTGGCTGGCCGTTTGATAAGAGGAATTAATGCTTCTAAGAGAGGGAATTTTATTAGAGCTGGCGAGATATTTAAAAGTCCAAATTAACCACAAAAATAAATAAAAAAATGAAGTTTACGCGGAATATTTCCAGGCGTTTTCAACTGCTTTCATTTTCATTAATGGGGAAGCGTAATTTTCTCTTAGTCACTATCCGTTTGTGTACATCATTAAATCACGCAGAAGCAATTTGACTCCTGCAAGACTTGATACGTTGTCAGTAGCGTAATTACGCCACAAAAGTGGCAGAGGCACTCTGAAGCGAATCCTTCAATTTTGGGGAAAAGGTTTCAAACTTGACATTTAAAAAATTACAGCTGGCGAGATATTTAAAAGTCGAAATTAACCACAAAAATAAATAAATAAATGGAGTTTTCGCGGAATATTTCCAGGCCTTCTCAACTGCTTTCATTTACATTAATGGGGAAACGTAATTTTCTCTTAGTCACTATCCGTTTGTGTACATCATTAAAAATCACGCAGAAGCAATTTGACTCCTGCAAGACTTGATACGTTGTCAGTAGCGTAATTACGCCACAAAAATGGCAGAGGTACTCGGAAGGGAGGCCTTCAATTTTAGGGAAAAGGTTTCAAACTTGACATTTTAAAAAGATTTTGCAATAATTCAATAAAACCATTTTCATTCAGATGGAATATGTCATGCAACAACTGTGACCGTACAAATTACAGAAACGACAAATTCTCACGGCGAATTGGACTGATTTTTATTTTAAGCTTTACAGTACTGTCTGTTATTGTTATTGACAGTCTAAGGGAGGCTGCACTCATTTTCAGTTTAAACACCGATGGTAAGCGAAAAGATGATCTCGATCTCAAAGGAGCTCAACGTGGATGTCGATTCATTACCAGAAGTACCGCAAGAATAAGCATTCGAAATGAAAAATGATTCAAGCGCAAAAGATAATACATACAAGTATATCGAAAACACAAAACTTGCAGGAATCTTTAATAAAATACTTCCCATTCCCAATTCATCTGGAAGATAGAGAAGAACCGCTATCTATTAACGTTACTCTGTTTTTGCCAACGTACCTCTGTGAAGAAGGGTTTACAAGTTTAACCTCAATTAAATGAAACAAAGGAATCTACTGGATGACGAAAGGATCTACGTTGCGCACTTTCATCTTTCAGGCTTAGGGTGCCCACCACGTGAAGAAAATGCAGTGCATCCTTCACATGAAATTTCTGTTTCAGCTATTTCTAAAGGTAAATTACATTTTTATTAACTTTTTGTGAAACGAAAAGCCATTTTGTGTTTATTTTTAACTTTAAATCACTTTACGAATTGAGCTTTCTATTAACACTTTGAGTGCAGTGTCAGCGATGCGTTTGGCGCATGCAAAGCTTTCCTTTACCCAGTGTTAGCGACGCGTCAGCCCGTGCAAACGTTCCTTCTGCGCATGGGCCGGCGTAGCCAAAGACCCAGCTGGGTACCCATGCTCACTGCACGTCATCACCAACAACGCATGAAATGGGCCCAAGATCATCGAGATTGGACCGTGGATGATTGAAAGAAAGTGGCCTAGTCTGACGAATCAGGATTCCTGATGCATCACGTAGACGGCTCAGCAACAGCCCATACAACTATAATTAAATAGCTTGTGCCGTCAAGCCCCACCAGATGGAGACATCTCAGTTGCTGAGCCCATCCCTACGCATTTGTGAAGTCAGATGCTGACAGATAAACACACGTAGCGAAGTGAATTTTTGGTACCGTAGCGTAAGGCGAACGCACTCGGCTAGTTATCGAGATATCTGAGGTTCGATCCCAGCAGTGTCGAAATACAATTTTTTGGTTACTGTGTGTTAATTAAAGAAATACGTGGAAAGAGCGATGACTTTGTCTATTTACATTGTCTCCACGTATTTGGAATATTTTCACTATACGTTATTCGTCAGATTGGAAGTTTCGTTTATACGTTTTCATTTTCCAGCTAAAAGAAAAAAATCCCCTTTTTGAGCCTTTGGAGAGTAAGGAAGACCACCTGCCTTTTTGACTGTAAGCTTTCTTTTCTTTTCTGTTAATCGCTGCCACAGAGGCATCTATAGCGAAAAGGGCAGCTCTCTCGTGGAATACTTTGAACAATGTAAATTGGCGTTTGTAAAGTTATGAACTCCATAGCAACGGCCTGGTAAAATGTTTTACCGCAGATGGTAACAAAACCGTTTGACAATGCTTAATTCGATTCAAACGAAGGTCTTTCGCAACTAGAAAATTCGGAATCAGTGATAATAATAGCAGTCGGAATCAGGTCGAATTTAAGCGCAAGAACATATGAGAATTATGCAAGGTGTGATTCCGAACTTGCAAAGTCATCACTTTTGACAATTGATGAACTGACTGAAATAAAATATGGTGAGAACAACAGTGACGTCGAAGAAAGTGTTATCACTCTGCCAACATCAAACTTTGCCCAAGCTCTTGCTGCCTATGTGATGAAAATTCCTATTAGTCATTATACAAGAGCAATACTCAATATGCTCTCAATACAGTGGTACAATCAACTTTTTTGCAATACGTTCAAAAAATTCATTTCAGGCTCGACTGAAACAGTACTTTAAAACTATAATTAAAAAATAATGCCCAAGGGCCTGCTGTTACAAAGGGCATCTGAAAGTAATGCCTCGTCCCTCATAAGATTTTTTATTTGTAGCAGCAAAAAATGTGAAACTTGTTGGTGGCAAAATACTTGGACATATTGTTAATAATGCTAGCAATATCTTTGTACCCATTGGTAAAATCCATTTTGGAAAAATTCCTGAAATTGTCGTTTCAACCCATTAGTTCACAGCCAGTTTAACGTCTGTCACGTCATCGAAACGTGTTTTTCAAAGGGCAAATAGGACTGTAGGGGTGTTGGGGCATCACCATCCACCCCATTTTGGCAATAGCCTGTGTGAAGTCTCCACTGAGGTGTAGGAACGTGCGTTATCACGTTATCATGATGTAAAACAATACTATGAAGTGGAATGCCACGTCTTTTCTTTCTGATAGCTTCCTTTAGCTTTTTCAATGTCTGCACATAGTGAGCACTGTTTATTGTTGCAACTCCTGGATGGTGACAGCTGTGACGAGGTCTTTCACTCGTTGCCTGTTGGCATGTCACTGCAGTTGCGGGTCTTCCACTCGGTTGTTTGTCCAACACTGAACTTTCTCCCTTTCGAAACCTCTTCATCCATCTTCGAACATTACTGATATCGATTGTGGCATTGGCAGAGTCTTGTGTGGATTTCTGGAGCTTCACATCCCTCTTTTCCCCAGGAATTCAATTACGGCTCGCTGCTTTTCTCTCTTATTCATGATCCGATTCTGGAAAAATATTTTTCCCCACATTGGTAACATACCATAAGTACATGTCAGTGTAGTTTCATTAAAATCACTTAAAAATTTAAAAAGTTATTAAGGAGGAGGCATTACTTTCAGGGAGCCCTATGCAATCCGAGTTAAACTACGAACTGATAAAAATACGATATATCTATTCCAAAAAATGCTTGTATGAAAACGAAAGTCGGTAAAATTAAGAAATAATGTTTTATAGTGGTAAGTGCATCAAACATCTTCATTAAATACTGTAATTTTAAAATGTAGAGGTTCGTATTTTCTATAGCAATATTGTTAAAGTTTGAAGTTTCCCTTATACGCGTTTTTCAGTTATACGTTTTCTATTTTGGTCCCTGGAAAAACGTACAATCGATGCTTTAATATATATGAAAGATTAAGAAACCAAACACTTGGGGAAGGGGGCATCCCGCACAGTCGGAACAGATATGCCAGACTTTTAGTACAAAACAGTCGCCATTCATAGCGGAATTCAGGGCAAAACGCAAAGGATCATTGAAATGCATATAATGCTAAACATTAAAAAATATTGGTTACCCAAAATCGCAGCTTCGATGCAGTCACTTCACCTGCATAGATAAGTGAGTGCATGGCAAAATGTTCTCCCACATTACAGAGGCTGAACATAAATCTTGAAAAGCCGCGGGTCACGTCCACACAGATATCGCCGTGCGTCATTAAGCAGTTGTATCCTCTGAAGTAAGAAGCCAGGCAAGAAGGTGGAAAATAGTATGCGATGGGTGGGAGAAAGAGGTTTCGCATCCCTTACCCCCGAAAAGACCACAGACCAGTGGGTAGCAAAACACTGCTTATTTCGAAATGGTACGGCTAACGCAGCTGCGCCTGGCGCGGGGAAGGCTGTCAAGTTGTATCATTCATCCAACCGTTCCGGACATACCTTCACACGTGCTCGGCCTATTTCTGTCGCCTGTCACCATGGAACGACAATGGGTTAATGTCAGCAGACAGATATCAACTCCAGCGAACTGAAGAGTCAACCACCACCCACCCACCACAGGTTCAGGAAGCAGATATGATGCGGAAGATAAACAAACACCACGAAAAATTTTAAACTTAAAAGAGTTGGAAACATTTCATCGAAATGGGTGGCCCCAGAATATAAAATCAAAATATATATATATAAGCTTGAAGTAAGAGAAAAATGCCATGATCCTAATGTTCTCTGTACCCACTGACACGGGCGCCGACTTCGTGGGTTCGAGACACTTTTTTAACCCCCAATGATTTTGTTGTGGGTTCCTCAAACCCCTAATATTTTTGCGCGTATTTCATGGGAAAAATACACGCAGGCATATATGCATACATTTTGTTTTTCGTTATCAATTCTTCAAGTTTTCTATTATTCATTCCCCGTTTACTATATATTGAAAGTGTGTATAGAAATTTACCCCTCAGACTGTTTATTGTGCCTCAAAAAAAAATTAATGTTTGTTCGTACTAATCAAATTTAACGCGACTGACAATACCTCAAAGTGCCGTTGTTTAAGAGCCTTTAAAACTGCCTCCTTTATGAAAGAAAATTGTTGTTTGTCTGGGTTCCCACAAAATACAAAAGTCTAGCTCTACATTCGGAGACGAGAACCTATTCGAGGTCTTAGTGATAACGGCGGAAATATGTTGTACAGTCAGTTGACCCACCCTATCTTCGGACAGTCGGGGACCAAAGTTAGAAGAGAGAGGAGATGGCATCAGCCGCCGCTGGTGAAGCCAGATCTGATCATCTGGTTTCTTGTACCCTCCGGGTGGGGAGGGTTCAGTGACGTGACGTCACTTACTGAAGTGAAGACCTGTTTGGAGCACAGGTTGATAGCGGCCGTCTCTTACTCTCTGCAGGAGTCCATGAAGGTCAACAACGCTCCCACAGCTTTAGCAAGGCTGTGATTGGCTAATGCGTAATACGTACTTCCACTCTACGAAGCATAATTTTTTTATTTTCTTTTAGAAAAGACTAAACAGTATTTCTGTAATTTTTTGCAAATTTTTAGTTATGTGCATGCATATTTCGGTCTCATTTTTTCCTGACTGTACATGCTACACAAGTGCCTCTAAAACCACTTCAAAGCCAACGATTTTCAAATAGAAAAGTATAGAAGCAGCCAAAGTTGGGCAACGCTGGGCATACACAGCTGATACGAAGTGGAATCCACGGAAAATGCAGGGCGTGCGGCTGATGCCATGTCCTCTCCATTCTAACTTCATATTTTAACTCTGAACTCATTTGATGAAAAAATCTGTTGGCATTTTTAAAATTGGTGAAAAAACTTTAAAATAAATGTTACATGTTTTTGTTACTTTTATAAGACAATTGAGTTGGAAATTCACACAGTTCTGTGTATTGTATATTATAATGTCGCGCCTACAAAAGCAAAATAAATGAAATAAATAAATTTCTAGAGAAAAAATAATTTTTCTGTAATTAACTATAATTTGCTTCATTTTAGCATTTCAGGCGTCTTATTGTGCAAGACAATCTGACTGAATGAAATTTAAATTAGACTTAAATACTTTGAAATATGCATGGCTAATTCGATTAATATTTCCGGAACCCCCAATAATTTTTGAAGTCGGCGCCTATGCCCACTGATAAAATCTTTGTCGAATTAAAAAAAAAAAAAATTCACACTAGCCCAGTTCCTGCTCTTTTACAGAGGGTGAGTCGAAGGTTTTGCAGTATTTGCGTAAGCGCATGTGCTGCTCGGGTATGTCATGTGTTCAAACTAGTTCAAGTCGCGCACTGCAGCCAGTCGAAAGGGATGTAAAGTAGTAGTCGTTGCTGTGAACACAGAGAAGAGACAGGTCCAACTCTCGTGTTAAAGACAGCGCCCCAGTGGTCGGACTTGAAACTACGATAGCGTCTGTCACGTGATCAGATCAGATCATATGTAGAGGATTTTAAGAAGTTAGTGCCTGACCCTAGGTCTTAAACAACCCTTAGAAATAGGAAGTTAGGAGATTTGGGCTAGAGTGCCCGATAGGAAAGTGACACGGAAGCGAAGTAGAAAGGGGGAAGACGCCCTTATTTATTACCGGGGGCCAGTACTCGGAGTCCGACGGCTTAACGTGCCCATCCGTCGCACGGCGGGTATTTAGTGGATCGAGCGTTCGTACCTGCTGGGATCGAACCTGAGGTCATTTCCGTGGCAGTCATGAACGTTGCCCACTAGGCTACTTTCGAGGGGATAATCCATTACGAATTTCTTCCAGACGGTCGGACCATCAGCACAAACCTCTACTCTAAACAGCTGCAGCCGATGTATGCCGTTTTGGAGATGAAGTACCCGGAACTGGTGAACAGAAAGCGCGCTCTCCTACAGCAGGACAACGCTCGGCCTCATAACGCGCGAACGACCAGGAGCCAGGGCAAAACTCAAGGAACTTGAGGGCATCGAAGTGATGCCACACCCAGCATATAGTCCGGACCTTGCCCCCATCGGATTACTTGTTCAGGCCCATGCCCCGCTTCCTTCGTGGGCGGCACTTCAACAATTAGGAGGAGGTGGCGGTTGGGATGAAGGAGTTCGTCTCGAAGGACAAGAACTGGTACCGACGCGGAATACTGGCAGACAGATGGCTAAAGACGGTGCAGCACGATGGCCTATACTTTGAATGCTAGTCAGCTTTCGTCGTAAAGGTACGTATGAAGACAACGTAATTTAAATATTGCAAAACTTTTGACTCACCCTCTGTAATTGCAAGGCTGCATGTTGTCATCTCTTTGCTTTACTTGCTGTTTTTCATCAGCGAATCAACACAGTGATCCTGAACTGTTTAGCAGAGGAGCAAGTTGACATTGAGATTCTAGAAACACCGCCAGTTCGGTACTGGACACTATAGTGCTGTCGTTTTTTGTTTTTTTTTTCTTCT
This sequence comes from Macrothele yani, assembly GCA_039090855.1. Taxonomy (NCBI): domain Eukaryota; kingdom Metazoa; phylum Arthropoda; class Arachnida; order Araneae; family Macrothelidae; genus Macrothele; species Macrothele yani. The sequence goes on from CM076996.1 coordinate 154,563,609, forward strand.
TTTTCTTTCATTTTTGAGGTTTAACGATCACCGTGAGCAACATGATGGGCTAATACAGCATAAGCAGCCGCCCGTTCCTAATTCAGGGCCACTGGTTCCAGGAAAGGGGAAAGGGAGAGAGCAAGAGCCGTGAGACAAACACAACATATGCCTCACCGGGACCATCACAGACGAATGATCAGAAGCCAGCGCTTAGACCACTGCGCTGCCAGGGCTGCAGTACTGTCATTCTTCTGAGTTTGATTCCTGCCTGCTGTTCTACTGATGAAGTTTTGTAAATTTACAGAAATCTACTGATTTATCTCGGTTTAAATATTTGAGTTGGATTAGCAAATAACTCTCAACGCCAATGCTATATGATTTTCCAAACATATAGTTTATTTCACTGAATGCTTTAATAAGTAAAAAAATCATACCCAGAGTTAGTTCACCGAAATCCTTATTTTTGGGTAAGTGGTTTAAAACACAAGGGGGCTGGGGTGAACAGTTCCTGCCTCTCCCATAGAATGCTGGAATGTTGTGAAAACCCATTAATTTTTCAAAATTGACAGCCCCCCCCTCCTTCCCAGCAGTTCTTCCAGGTGCATAATCTTTTTCAGAAGTCTGTAACGGAGAAAGGAAAACCTAAAAACTGTCTGCAAGGTAAAGGGATGTCTAAATGTTAATTTTGCCATAAAATTTATTGTTCTGCACTGTGACAAAGCGATGTTTTAAAAAATGAGTCAATTTGAGATTTTGATAATAGTGCAAATTAGTATTTAGTTGCAATAGTCAAACTAGCTTTTCCCTGACAAGAAATGTAAAAGAAACTTGAACTATTTTATTTCATTCAGAACTCAATCATTATTTAAATGCTTTTGGATTTTTAAAAATAATGGTCAGAAAGTATAAGGAATAATTTGAAATCCATCTTTCTTATTTTGCATTTAGTTAATTGATTAAACTTTAACTCCCTCCTTTGAAGGATGTTTACCTGATAGACATTTTGCTCTTACTATTTCCTGCAGCAATTATGTTGCACTAGGGGCCTCACTAGGTGATTATTTAGGTGACTGAGTTGAGAGGTAGGGGTCATGACAACTTTGGAAACAACAGAAATTTTGCCACATTTAACTTGATGGGTAAAACAGGAATCCATATGTAAGATTTTTGTTTGAAACCCAATTTGTGAATTGACCACAGTTTAAAGAAAAATTTAGTGAATTTATGAAAATGTTATTGGAGCATTTTCATTGATATAGTTAAAACCCATAAAATTAAAGTGAGAAAAACGGCAAGGATTCTTGTAAAGCACAAAACTTTTCATCTGATCAATCTGAGATGAAACTATTTGGAAGAAAATAACAACTAAAAAAAAAAAAATCGCGACCGTCAACTTCCGGAATACTGCGTAATACGGCCTTGGAAACGATGCAGGGGGCGTTAAAAAATGCGTAAAAATATGGTTTTAGTAAAAAAAAAAATCCGAGATAAAATCATCTGGAAGTAAAATAGAAAAAACAATAAAATGCGACCGTCAACTTCCGAAATGCCGCATGGCCGCGGATACTGGAGGGAATATTGCAAACGCTTAACAAATATGGATTTTGTAAATAAAAAACCAACAGCATTAATCTAACTGAAATGAAGCTATCTGGAAGCCAAAAAAGGAAAAGTTGCGAAAATCAACTTCCGGAATGCCTCATAATGCGACCGTAAAAAACGGAAGACGGACGATAAAAATTTTAAAATATGGTTTTTGACAAAAAATAAAGAAGAGGAAGAACACAAAAATTAAAAAAAAATAAAAACATCTTAGCAATCTAACTGAAGTGAAGCTATCTGGAAACAAAAAGAAAAAAGTTGCGACGTCAACTTACGGAATATCGACGGCCACGGAAAACAGAAAAAACGCTTTAAAAATATGGCTCGTGTAATAAAAAAAAAAAAAAAAAAAAAAAAAAGAAAGAAAGAAAGAAAAAGAAATCGCCTTAATTTAACTTTCAGTTAGATTAAAATATTTAGGCCTCCATGCCAAAAAAAAAAAAAAAAAAAGAAAAAGGAAAAATTATGAACCTTAGCTTCCGAAATGCTACATCAAATGTGCGTGGTGCGTTTTTAAAAGTGTATAAAAATATCGCTTCCAAGATTCAAAGATGAAAAAAGGGGATTATATCTCATCAAGTTGAAGTTATCTGTTTGAAAAATATGAAAGAATGAAAGCTAAAATAAAATGGGTGGGGACAACTGTTGTCTGAAGGCGTGATCTATCGATTACAGCTAAAGTCTGGAATGGAAGCCAACGTTAAAAACGCGTGAAATTTTCCCTTCCTTTGTTTTAAAATTTAAAGAAATCTTAAAAACAATTAATGTTAAGAAAATAGAAATACAGTCTGCACACCTTTCCGAAAATCTGCGACGGTCGTCGCGGCGTCGCGCTGTTTCTGCTGCTGGGACCGTCCTCAAGTCAACACACTGAAACGATCCAGTAGCCTTCGTATCCCGCTTAAATAAAATTCGGAAGATTTTGATTAAAACCATTTGCTCACTGCATCTATCATTGTCGAATTTCTCCCTTTTCAAATTTTTTGAGATTTGGAACTACGAGGTAGTCCGATGGAGCCAGATCTGATGAGTAGGTATGACGTAATAACTTGAATTGGAGTCATGTAGTGTTGCCTGAGTGATAAACGCTGTGTGCGCTGGTGCATTTTCTTGGTGGAAGACGACACCTTTGACAAATTTCCAGAGCTTTAATTCCTCGCACAAATGTCTCGGTAGGTTAGAATATTACTCTGCATTGACACTTGCGCATCTTTCCAGGAAATCAACCATGATCACCCCTGCATTCCAGAAGACCGATGCCGCAATTTTGCCGGCTAACTTCTGCATCTTTCAGGAGCCACCAGGCGCATACGGAGAGGATCTGAAAATATCAAAATTGTAGATTTTGCGAAATTTCTTCATAAATACGGTAAAACCCGAAACGGACTTTTGTGAAATAAACGGAATTACTGCTGACTACAGAAATTCTGTCAAATTACGGAACTTAGAAGAAACGGGAACTTTTAAAAACGGAAATTTCGTTAAACAACAGAGACCTACCGGGAAATTTTTGCCGCCGTTATTTTCAGGAAAATCTCGTAAATTCAAACCACTTATTTTTTACAGTGTATAGCGACATATCACCCCAGAAAAAACTTCATTAACTTTAAAAGGTTATGCAATCTCCTGACAACATAGCTATAACAGCTTTTGTGTTACAGGAGGGAGGGGGGTCCACAGACTCATACATAGACATAATACAATACTTTAGGTATCTGGTTTCTCATGGTAATCCAATACACAATAGTTGATGCACTAAGTGGAGGGGGAGGGCCGCTGCTAGAGCTGATTGGCTATTGTAGGCAATGGCTTTCCAGACCATAATGTCTGCAGTGAGGGAGGTGTGGCGCTCGATAGCGAGGTTGGAATTATGTCGTTGACCTGGGGACCTCCACACCCGAGCACGGTGATCATCTGTCCCCAAAACGAAGCGGAACTCATCTGCTAAACACCACACGTCGCCAGTCTGTGGCGCTCCACGTCGCTCGCGTCGGGCACCACTGCACACGGAGCCGGTGATGTTCCAGTGTTAATGGCAGCACACCTAAGTGGCGCTGGGATCGCAGATTCGCTTCCGCGAGGCCTCGGGAAATGGTTCGTGGGCACACAGGAGGCGCTACATCTGCCTGTATAGTGGACCGTGTCCCCGTGGGATCCGTTCGTGCCTGGCGCGTGATCCGTCGATCCTCTCTACCGGTGGTCTTCCTGGTCCGTCCGGAGCCGCACCGCCGTATGGCAGTGCCGTGACGTGTCCACTGGTCCTAACACAGTCGGACGTTATGATCAGAACGATCCACGCGGAGGGCGATACGGCGCGCCGACCACCCTGCGGTTTTCAGCCCAATGATCAGGCCTCTCTCAAAGTCCGTAAATTGCGTAAATCGACGTCTCTGGCGTCTACCCGGCATTCTTTTCATTCTGTACTCTTGCTTGCGTCGGCCAGTGCCTTTCGCTTTCATGTTGCATCGACTGCACGCCGGTTTATAAGGCTGCCGGTTAGTGCTTGCAGCGCCACCGCAGGGTGTGCGGTCATGCGCAATCGCACCAAACGTAGATCATTTGCATACCAGCACGCACTCTAGCTAATTGCAAAGTTTCGCGGTTGAAGCACGTTTTGTTCTAGGCGCGCAAATTTCGTTGTCCGTGAGTGTATATATTTTTTTAAGTTTTAACGACCACCGTGAGCAACTCGATGAGCTATAAGCAGTCGCACGCCCCTAATTTAGGATCAGTGGTTCCAGGAGACAAACAGACAAGCACAACATCCGTGTCTCAACTTGATTCGAACCCGGACCCATCTCGGACGACTGGTAAGAAGCCAGCGCATAGGCCACTGGGGGCACACCGACCGATTTCGAGTTCCAAACAACTAGCCAAATGATGTATCCAACAGGCCTTACAGCAGTTTGTAGGGTGAGTGTCAATAACCTTTCGAGACAACTGAGTACCCGTCACCTAACGGTTTATGTCGTGCTGACGGAAGACTTAATCCTAATGAGCAAACTTGCGATTTGGGTACCGCACACACTAATCACGACACAGAAGGAATTCCGCTACAGAATAGCACGGAAGTAGCCATGCGTGGTATCGTTGCAATATTAGAAGGGTGCTAACAAGGATCATCTACTTAGATGAACGTTGGACGGAATTTTACGCATCCGGGCGGATGACATCAGTAGCGGTTGAACCTGGTACTTCCATGGATGGCGTCTTTACGTTGTGCAGAGTTGCATGAGCGTAAAATTTTACCGGTCGTTGGCATGGATGTTCACGGCGGGGCTTTTCGGAAGATGGGTGATGAGAACGTCACCATGACATCGGAACGGTATAAGTCATTTCTAGAGCAGCATATTCAGGCATCGGCACGGCAACGTCATGGACAGAGACCTGTCATCGTACTCGACAACTTCATTGAACAGAGTTGTTGGGTGAATCTTTCCCATCCACTTTATTCACCGGGTATGAACCCTCTGATTTTAACTATTTTGGCCATTTTAAGAGGGAAATGTACGGTACTCGCTACAACAAGCAGAATTTGGATCTCCAAATCACATACACTTCCCACAGGTTATTGAAAACGTCTACGGTGAAGTGCCCACAGTTTAGGAACGTAGTATTGATAATGAGGGGAATTACTAATAAATTACTGTCAAATATTGTGATCGTTGCTTCGCTATTGCAAGAATTATAGAGTGATTCACTCGAGACTTCACCCAAAAAAAGCGCTATAATTTTGAAAACGAAAACATTTCAAACGAAGTGCTGTACGTTCTGACATTCGCATCCATATTATGTGCCGTTTGGATCGTATGCCCAGATGGCGCCACAATACACGGCGTCTGGTGGAAACGGTTTCGTGCCATTCTCTTTGTCCGTCGGCTAGCGTCGATTACGATGGTGTTCACGATTGCTGACCGCGTGTTTATCGTTCGAAGTTATTGGAATTTCGGCTCTTTCAAGGAATGTCAGAAACAGTTTAAGAAGAAATTTCCCCGGTCGGGAACCACCTACGAAGCCAACGATTTAAAATCTTGCGAATAAACTTGAGACGACAGGAAACCTTGTTGATACGCATTCATGAGGGCGACGCGCAGTGTCAGAAATCACTGTGCAGTGTGTGAAAAAGAGGTTGTTACAGTTTCCAAAGAAATCGTTACGCAGGTCGTCGCAAGAAACAGGACTGTCATATTCCACCTAAGTCCCAGAGGGCTGTAAAAATGGGTAAACTGAAGCCATATTGTGTTACAGTTGTTCATGAGCTGTTACCAATTGACATGCCGAAGCGAATGCATTACTGCCGGTGGTTTAAGGAATTTGTCAGTAAAAATCCAGGCCTATTAGACATTACGTCATTCACGGACGAAGCCTGGTTCCACATTTCAGGCTATGTGAACCCAAAGAATACAAGGGTACGGGCGAGTGACAATCCCCATGTCATTCACGAGGAAAGAATGCATCCCATACAGATTGGCGTATGGTCCTCCATTTCACGGAACCAGATAATCGGTTCCATTTTCTTTGAACAGACTGTCAGCACAGAAGTGCATCTCAGTATCTTCACGCAGTTCGTGAACCAACTGGATGATATTCAACTGCAGAATGGCGTCTTCCAACAGGATTGTGCGTCTTGTCACACTTCCTATGTCCAGGTTATCCCCAAAGGTTTGTGGCCTCCCAGGTCTCCAGATTTAACTCCACCCGATCACTTCTTATGGAGTCATCTAAAAAGTACTGTATACAGAAATAAGCCTCGGACTATTCCGCAGCTGAAAAACATCACACAAGAAATTGAAGCAATAAATACCAACATGCTGAGGCACACATTTGACAATATGCAGCGACGAGTCGATCTCTGGATGCAAATGGGGGACATTTTGAAAATTTTCTCTGATGTCGATGTGATTGTGAAAAGGTAAGGCACTTCGTCTTCAAATTTCAGCTTGAAATGTTTTCCCCTTTCAAAATTATAGCGCTTTTTTGGGGTAAAGTCCCGAGTGAATCACTCTGTAGTAAGTTGAAAGTGTTCTCTTGTATCAAACGACCGACCTAATATTTATTTATTTGTTTCGCATTCCGTTTGCAAGATTTTCTCTGTGTCGACGATTTGTTTTAAATCAAATATTCTTATATTACGTATGTCCCTCTTCCCCAAGGAAAATCCTTAATTAAACTAAATATTTTTAATTTATAAATCAGGTTTCACAAGTTTTGTGATTGGGTTTCCGCTGCTCGGAGCTATTTCGATGTTCGTCAGCTAGATAGAGCAAAGTCCTGATTTCACAGCTGTGCTAAGAGTGCAGTTAAAAAGTATTTATCGGCAATGAGTTTCTGTAAAGTGGATTCCTTTCTAAATAATATATACGTATAAATAGGTTAAGGTGATCAGATTTTTGAGAATGAGATTGAGGGCAAAATAATTCCTCAATTTCAATGCAAAATTGAGGACATGATTGAGGACAACGTCTGACACATTATGATAAATCCAATGATCAGCAAAGAATATTATGAACCTACATAGGCGTAGCCAAGGGGGAGGGTGCTCAGGTCCGGACCAACCCCTTCCCTTGAGGGGGATTGAGTACGAATTTAAATCGATATGTATATGTACATATATATTTAACGTTTTTTTTTTTTACTTTTAAAGATTTTGGGCTTATTCCCCACTTGAAATATTTTTTTCCGGTAGGCTTTCACCGATGAAAAAAATCCATGGACCCCAAGAAATTTCTGGCTACTCCACTGTGAACCTACCATAATTGTCCAGTTTCATGACAAAACATACGATGGCTTTGAAGGATGGTTTTCATGTGAAATAAATAGTATAAAATAGCAATAAAAATGATCAAATGTAGAGGATTTTAGGAAGGGAGTGTCTGACCCCAGGTCTTAAACAAATCTTAGAAATAGGAAGCTAAGAGATGTGGGCTAGAGAGCCCGATAGGAAAGTGACACGGAAGCGAAGTAGAAAGGGGGAGGAAGACGCCCTTATTTACTACCGGGGGGGCAGTACCCGGGGTCCGACGGCTTAACGTGCCCATCCGACGCACGGCGGATATTTAGTGGATCGAGCGTTCGTACCTGCCTGGGATCGAACCTGAGGCCCTTTCCGCGGCAGTCACGAACGTTGCCCACTAGGCCACCCGCGGCCCAAATAGCAAAAAATACTGTTGTAGGGGTGAGACATAGACTTTCGTGCTAAGTCCCGCCTTCTTTCCGATAGGCTTCCGTGAGTTAATTTAACAACTTCCCCCTACAGCAAATAATCTGAGGTTCTCGCTCTCGTAATTTATTTATAATAAATTTATCATCCAGGCCCCTCTTCCTCCGCCTTTTTGTGTAATTATCCGCGAATCAAGGAAGGGAGAGAATGGCTACTGTAAGGCACTTCATCAACTTCAATAAATACTTCGTGAATAAGAAAGATAATAAATTTAATGAATCAAAGTACTAGTGAGAGTCTGGTTCCGGTGCCAATGTCCGCGTCGACGAATTTGTGGCATGCGTCGTCCGTCACGAATTGTTCAATCTCAAATCCGTTGCCCTAACGCCACTCTAATATCCGAGTCGTTCCGACTCCACTCTGTAATTCGAAACACTCTGTTTCACCCTAAAAACCAGGAACTGCGTTCCTCGGAGCATTAAATCTCCACCGTCTATCCGTCTTTCAGACACTCGTTTCAAATCCTTTTCACTTTCTCCCGAAGCCTCCAGCTTCAAGCAAATAACAGGAACTGCGTTCCTTGGTGCATAGACGCCGCACGTCTATCCGTCTTCCAGACACTCGTTGCAATCTTTTACGCTTTCTCCCGAAGCCTCCAGCTTCACGCAAATAACAGGAACTGCGTTCCTCGGAGCATAGACGCCGCACGTCTACCCGCCGTCCAAGCGCACCTCGCAATCCTCCTTCTCTCTCCGAAGCTATCTCTTATCCCCCTCGCTCCAGAAGACCCTTCCCTTCTTTTTTCGGCCCCCTCTACCACGAGGCGCTGACCTACTACAAGGCGCTGACCTTGTCAGGTCCTGGAGCGAACCTGACCTTTGTCCGCAGGCACACTTTCTTCGAATCCGCACCCCAGCCTCTCCTGCTTCTCGGAAATTGCTCTCCCTCGCTTATTGTCTCCGTGCCCGACGACGGCATACCACACATTCCACCTAACGGACTTCTGTACGTGGAAACCAGACTCTATACAAACAGAACAAAACATACAACAATACTGACATTCTTTTACACAAAGGACGTATTCAGTCTTCCCAGACAGGCTGGCGCCCTTCTAACCTTGGGCATTGTATATGCACACAGTTAATGAAATAAAGTTATTTCCTTGTTTTTATGTACATAAATTAGCACTAGATCATATCTTAATTGATATGCATCTCATTATTACTTTTCGCCCTTACAACTGTCATGCAGAATACTACTTCTGATAAACTTTAAACGTTACTCATAGGCGGCAGCACATGCAAACAAAGCTACTATCGGATTTTTTTTTTTTTTTTTTTTGATTGGAGGTTTAACGACCACGGTGAGCAACTCAATGGGCTATAAGCAGTCGTCCGTCCCTAATTTAGGGTCACTGGTTCCAGGGAAGGGAAAGAGCCAGTGCCGTAAGACAAACACAACATCCATGCCTGACCGGGATTCGAACCCGGACCCCTTACGGACGAATGATCAGAGGCCATCGCTTAGACCACTGCGCCACCGGGGCGGCCTATTGGATTTTGCATAATTCATTGGGAATCTGTGCAAGAAAAAGTATCTGAAGCCAATTGAGTTCTACAACTTTTGTTTAGCACTTATTACTATACACTCAGTGGACAGAAATCGTGGAATACTTGAATGTTTATCTCTATGAGAAGAAATATTGCAAGTACAATAACTTGAAGACACCGTTTAAGGACAAAATGTACTGAGAAAAAGTTGTAGAACTCCCAGTGGAATCTACCAAATGCAGCCAAATTTAGCATCAACCCCTCATTTAATTGCAAGGAAGTGGATGCTAAAAAAAAAATGAGATTTATTCCCCATCCTATAAATATTTTAGTTAAATCCAGTTAAATCAGAGATGAAATAAAACCACGATTATCGAGATGACTTTGTTCGATGCTTTGGCATGTCTCTTATTAATATTGCGTGATTTCTAACATAATTCAAGGGAAAATTCATCCGCTTGAGAAAATAGTTCCATACCTTTATGAGTCCATTTCTTTCAGTTAAGTAAGTAATTGACGCTAAATTCGGTTACATTTGGTAGATTCAATTGAGTTCTACAACTTTTGTTTAGCACTTATTCCTATTGCAATTTTTGTGGGAAATTACGAAACTTGAGGACAAAAAATAAAGAAATTGAGGACATTTGAAACCCTCAGTTAGTTTTTACGGAACTGAGGACAAAGCATTGAAATTGAGGACTGTCCCGTGAAAATGAGGACGTCTGCTCACCTTAAAATAGGTTGACGTAAGTCTCATGTGTGAAGCTTTATTAAATCCTCATTGCTGCGATTATCTGCAGAAAATGGAATTGTGTATTCCATACACACTTTAAAGACTGTTATTATAGTTTTTACATATGCGATACCCGTAGTTATTTTGAGTGAGTGTAAAATTTCTGGGAGCCTCTTTTAAGTTTAGTTCAAAGAATGCCATCTGACCTTGTCAAAAATCACAGATTATTGCACAACATAGATGGGAGCTTAACGGCCAACAAACACTGTGGAAGTCTAAGTATAAAGTTGTTTCTATGCTTACTTAAGTCCAGTTAATTTTTTCATGTCGTCCATCCATCCTGTTTTTCTTTTACCTCTTGTTATTTTCCCCATTTGTCTTAGCATCCATAGTTTATTGAGATCTACCCACAAAGTGGCAATTTCAGTTACCACAGTGTCTAAGCTATAGTAGCACTTTGGGTGTTCATGTAGCTTTTTGCAGATATGTTTCACTGGGTGTTTTACCAGTCCTGAAAATTATTAGGGGTATGCAAAAGTTTCCGCCCCTGTCAGCGGGCGCTGTGAGGGCCTAACCGGCCGGCGACCCGTGCTGTCACTTCGTACATGAAGCCAAGCATGGCGGTCGATAAAGTTCATTTGCAGTACTGTTTGTTATGCACGTTTAATTTAGGGAAGAATGCGTGTGAAGCATACGGTTCAATATGTCAGGCGTATTTTTAGTACCTAATATTTCTACTGCTTGTGCAAAGCAGCGCCCTTTTGTTACTCCCTGTCTTATTCTTTAATCGATGCGAAAAACAAATTCCTTTCAATCTACAGCCCTAAAGGAATTTGTTTTCAATTTGCATTTCACGTGGACGTGCAGAATCGAATAGATAGGAGTAAGTCAGGATGGAGGAGGAGCCCAAATTTCTTCTGTAAACTGCCCAAATGCATTTCTTTCAGCTGTATGCTGTCGCGAATTGTCCTTATTTATCACAACGCCTCACTTCTTGCCACCTTCCATTTCTCGTTTCTCTTTATTAGAAGAGCAAGCTGAGTCACGCATTTTTCCCACGTGCCAAAGACAAACTATTTCAATCCACACGGCTTGTTTTACCTTCTAAGTTCTTTTAACTTACATGCCTACTTTTTCATGGTTATCTCCACCGTTCCTGTGATTTACTCATGCCCGCCAATCAAGACCTGATTTTGATTTGAAATTATGTTGCGAGATTAGATATTGTGGTTAACATGTAGATTGATATTTTTGTTATTACGCAACAGATATTCCATGACGTAGGCAGTGCTGGGCAACCCACGGCTCGGGTGGCCCAGCACTGCCTACGTCATGTCCAGACACTTCCGTGGCCTGCCCGCTCCGCCCTATGTCCCCTATCGCGCATGTGGGGGACCAGCTAAAACGCCTACTGCCGCCGTATCCGGGATTTGGAGCACATAGTCTAACACGCGTGGGACAGTCTGTCGCAGGACATCATCATCAGACAACATAGACAACATCATCAGACAACATAGACAACATCAGGCGTCTGTCCGCCTCCATGCCGGACAGTATTGCAGCATGTATCGCCGCACGAGGCGGTGCGACGCGCTATTGAAGGTGACCGAACTTCGTGCCACAGATTCCTCCGTAATTTTCCTGCAGTTGTTTTTGCCATCAAGTGTATCACTCATCTGTATCATTACGTCCATAAAATTTCAGTTCAATCCGATGCTTCCTTCTTGGTGCGCAAATTTCATTGTCCGTGAGTGTATATCGGTCGATCGCATCTTGGATTATCTTTGGGTGATGTCCTGCCTTCCTAATATCCTTTCATTAAATTGTGCACCGTTGTTTTCTTAAGTTCATTTTAACCTACTGCTGTATGCAGAAAACTTTGTGCCGCGTCCTCTGAGTACCGCAATGACGCCCTGGTCGCGCAGTGGTCTAAGCGATGGCTTCTGACTATTTCTCCGAGAAGTGTCGGGGTTCGCATCCCGGTGAGGCATGGATATTGTGTTTCTGATATGGCTCTGGTTCTCTCCCTTCCCTGGAACCAGTGGCGCTAAATTAGGGACGTGAGACTGCTTATAGCCCACTGAGTTGCTTACGGTGGTCGTTAAACCTACAATCTAAAAAAATAAAAATAAAAATGCCGCAATAAGATTAAAGCTTAAAAAAAAAAAAAACAGAAAGAAGACACCGAATTCTTTGCTGCAATGAGCACATATTTTGAATCCCTCTGAGCCGCCCCGCCCCGGTGGCTCAGTGGTCTAAGCGATGGCTTCTGATAATTCGTCCGAAAGGGGTCCGGGTTCGAATCCCGGTGAGGCATGGATGCTGTGCTTGTCTTACAGCACTAGTTTTCTTCCTTCCCTGAAACCAGTGGCCCTAAATTAGGGACGGGCGACTGCTTATGCCCATTGAGTAGCTCACGGTGGTCGTTAAACCTCTGACAAAAATTAAAAAAAAATCCCCTCTGACGCGAATAGAATTTATCAAAGTTATTCATAGACAATGGAACCGGATTTCTACAATCGATAAAATATCCAGAAAGAAAACAACTACTTACTTTCACCAGCGGTTAAAACGTATGTTATGAAAATTAATTAATGATGCACAAAAAGTTTCTCATAGCAAGAGGAAGTATCGGAGACAGAGATTTTCAAATCGAACAGTTAAAAGAAGAAATATAGAAGGAAACATTATATAACTCTACGCCCTCTAGCGGAAGAATTTTGCATAATGGAAAAGTTGAAAATACGCGAAAAGTATTCTTCATAGCAAAAACTATGCGAAGGAAAAATTAACTTTTCAGATACGTCTCCCGTATCTGAAAAAGGTATCAGTTCACGAAAAATTTTTTAAATCGAGTTTTCAGAATCTCTGATTTTGCTGCAAATACATCAGAAACAGAAATAAATTCTTACGCCCTCTGGTGGCCAAATTATTATTATTATTTTTTTTTTCTGATTGAAGGTTTAACGACCACCGTGAGCAACTCATTGGGCTATAAGCAGTCGCCCGTCCCTAATTTAGGGTCACCGGTTCCAGGAAAGGGAGAGAACCAGTGCTGTAAGACAAACAAAACATCCATGCCTCACCGGGATTCGAACCCGGACCACTTTCGGACGAATGAGCTGAGGTCATCGTTTAGCCACCGGGGCGGCAAATTATTCTCTACCCAAATTTAGAAATTATATGTAGAACATTTCCAACCAGCAGCTGTATCCGATGCAGAAAGAATTTTTCAATAGGACTTTTAGAAGCAGAGATGTCGGGGAAATCACAATTTACCTTTACGCCTCCTAGCAGAAAATCTATGCATTACTTGAAAAAGAAACTGCATCCAAAATAGCCTGCGTTATAAATGGCATCAATAGTAAGAATTTTTTAAATCTGATATTACAAAGCAAATATATGGATTAAAATGTATTTTAATTCGATAGCATCTGAGTTTACGCCCACTAGCGGCTAAGTTATGAATTGGAAAAACTCGGAAAGCAAGGATCATCGGTCTCACATTTCAAGCTTTCCAATGCAAAAAGAATTCTTCAAATCGGAATAATAATTACAGAGATATGGTGTCCATGGACGAAAGGACAAAGTCGTTCGTTTTTTTTACAAAGGCGTGCCAAAAACCTCGCTGTTCTTTCACTGTCACTGATCGCATCAGCTACTGAACCGTTTTTCACTAGCCGATCGGTAGGCTAGAACTACGTAACAGCCAGACATCGATTGTGTTGTCACTTCATGTTTTCGAAATGTACACAAATGAAAGTGTTCCTGTACTTCCGAACGACCTAATTGACAATGTCTTCCAGCATCAGAATAAAATTAACGTTTAGGCAGCGTACTGAGCGAGTAATTGTGATTAAAGTTCATCGCCTATGAGAACTCTTATAGTTCCTACGTGGATAATAAGGCAGTCTTCTTGCATAATTATCTTTATTTAAAGATCTGTTTGCATTGGCAAGAAAATTGGTTCACAAAGATGCGAGTTCGCAAACTTTTAACTATCTGTATGTTCTGTATATACTGGAAAGGAATCTCGCCCCCTACTTTTTTTTTTTTTTTTTTTTTTTTTCAATTGGGGTTTAACGACCACCATGAGCAACTTAGTGGGCTTATTATAAGAAGTCGCCCGTCCCTAATTTAGGGTCACTGGTTCCAGGGAAGGGAGAGACCCAGTGCCGTAAGACAAACGCAACATCCATGCCTCACCGGGATTCGAACCCAGATCCCTTTTGGACGAATGATTAGAGGCCATTGCTTAGACCACTCCGCCACCGGGGCGGCCGAACGATTTCGGCAGGGAATGACTCGCGAATGGGTTCCAAGTCGGATCCGTATGTGTTGTTGATTGACTCCTCCGGTTTAGTGAATATCTTTGAGTTTTAATTGATTTTTAAATCTTACGGAATATAAATTAATTTATTGTTTAGACTTGGTCCCACACCCAAACTATCTCACATTATATATCTGCTTCCATTGTAATGATATTGTAATACAAATGTACCATATGCGCAAATACTCCCAAACCCGAAAAAATCCAAAGTTCGAGACACTTCTGTCCCCAAGCATTTCAGACAGGGCATGATCAATCTGTAATTCAATTTATCATATTTTCAAACCACTTTAAAATTCAAAAATATGAGCCTTAACCGACTGAAAAAAAATCGAACACAGTGTGGATAAGGAATAAAAACTACTTCGGGTATATCTGTTGCATGCATGTTTATTCATTTTCACATGTATCCCCAACAGCATGTTTCACTGAAACATATCAAGCAAAACTGAATGTTACAGGGAGAAATGATAATATGGCAACAGTGAATTTAACATAATTTGGAGGTATGACTGAATCCGTGAGAAACCTCATGCATCTAGTGGAGTCACAATTTAGAATGATTTCGTAATTGGTTCTGGAAGGACTGTTTCCACATAAATTACAACAACTGCTTCCATTGTAATGAATACCATGGTCATCTTTCATATAAAGAGCTAAACATCTCAACCAGGTACTGCATTTTGAGGGGGGGGGGGTAACGACGACCATAAACAACTCGATGGGCTATAAGCAGTCGACCGTCCCGAATTTATGGCAGTTGGCTCCAGGAAATGTGGACAGCCAGTACCGTAAGACAAACACAGCATGCATGCCTCACCGGAATTCGAACCCGAACATATCTGGGAGGAATAGTCAGAAGGCGGTGCTTAGACCACTGCGCCACCGGGGTGGCCCAGGTACTGCACTCAGCATAGCTGTGGTGTGTAAATACACAGCACCCAGAAACAACAGAGCAGTTACCCCTGTACGACTGAGACTCCTACTTGTCACAGGTCAGATAACCATTTCTGGAATAAAGCTTGGACACCGCAGAACAAAGGACATGCATTGTGCTTAAAGAATGGAACAGCTACATCGGAATAACGAACACTACGACACTAGCATGTTGGTGGACGAACTGGGTTTCTTTATTAAAATGATATATCGGACATAAATCAGAGAAATATTCACCACAAATACGTTGAACTATATGTCTAGAAATTTTAATGGCCAAAAAACACATTTTCTGTTCTACACGTTTTACAAAACTGATGCAATTTTAAAAGGTTGTGAACGTTGATAGAATAATACTTAAAACATCTTAATGCCGATGTGCAGTTGAGTGTACTTTTATCGCAATTAGATAGGTAAAATTACTTAAAAAAAATCAATTCTTACCTCGCTCTTTGTAGTACCCTTTGTTGAAGAACGTTGTTCTTTCCGTATGCACGGCTATATATTGTAGTGTAGGTAAATGTCGCACGTGCATTCGTATCATTGAAGGAACAGTGGTCGGTTTTACTGCATGCTTACTTGCCTGTAAGCCTAGTCCTATCGAGAAGTCTGAATCAACACCTTTGACGACTGTCATGGGTTTACTCCATCTGTTTGGAATATCTTTGATGAGGGATATAGTTCACTTCATAAGCACTGTGACAGACGAGTGCTGCAGAAATATATGTAGTATTCCGTTGTGTATTCATACGAGAGAACAATAGTTGGTTTCTCTTGACGCTTACTGTTCAGTAAGCCTCACCCTAATTACAAGAGTCAACCAAACGTCGGTGCTGACATTCCAGTAACGATTGCTGACAAAATTTAAAAATCTTAAAAACCTTGATGAACACGTTCAAAAATTAAAACCGTATGAAAGTCATACAAATCACAAAGCATCTGTGTCTACACCCCACTACTCTGGATGCATTTCAGGAGGACTGCGACCTGTATTTTCAACGACAGCTGCTGTGACATGACAATGCTAGGTTGGTTTTTTTTTTCATTGGAGGTTTAACGACCACTGTGAGCAACTCAATGGGCTATAAGCAATCGCCCCGTCCCTAATTTAGGGCCACTGGTTCCAGGGAAGGGAGAGAGCCAGTGCCGTAAGACAAACATAACATCCATGCCTCACCGGGAATCGCACCCTGACCCCTTCCGGACAAATGATCAGAAGCCATCGCTTACACCACTGCACTACCGGGGCTGCCAATGCTAGGTTCATCCAGAGGGTTGACCTGCCAGTATCTACTGTATCTTGTACGTCATTCTCATGGCACTTGCCGGCCGTGGTGTTTGCGAAATGCATTGGAAGTGGCGGCGAAAGGATTTCGTGCGTAATATTTCTCTCTGAAAATCTGTGCATGATAGCCGAAAGGCAAAACGCATCCTAAAATCTGAGAACTGCCCCGGTGGACCAGTGGTCTGAGGCGCTGACCTCTAACCACCCCTCCGAGATGGATCCGGCTCCTACATCGGTGGTGCTACCCCCCCCTTCGAAACCAGTCGCCCCGAATTAGGGACAGAAGCTACTCGTGGTGGTCGTTAAATCTGGAAATAGGAAAGATGACACGGAATTCTCAGGTGTAATGAGCACGTCTTCTGAACCCTTTCCCACACGAAAAAAACATTTTAAATATTTCAAAATAGATTTTTAGAAGGAAAAAAATCAACGAAAATGAGAATTCATTTAAGCCGCCAAGAGAAACTATACGCATAATTTAAAATGGGCAATGTAAGCAGTAAGCTATATATTTAACCGGATAAAAAGAAAAAATATCTATTTTTTCTTTTATATCCAACCGCCCCTCCGTTGCTCCTACACAACCGGTAAAACATCCACAAATAGAAATAGCTACCGTTTGCCACTAGCGGCTGAAATGTGTGCTATGAAAAACTGTGCACAAAGCATTTCTCATAAGGGAAGTTATTTAGAATGCAGGGGGATTTTTCAAATCGGGGTCTAAGCAACGGAGATACGCTTCCGAATACGGTGCAAATAGAAATATCGCTTACACCCTCTTAGCGGCAAAACTGTGATTGGCAAATATTTGAAAAATATTCTTCGCCACGAACGCTATCGGTAGCAAAAATCATTTTTTAAGTAGGACTTTTCGAAGCGGAGATATACAACGATGAGCCATTACATTACGACCACCTCCAGCCTAGACAAATGAGCTAGCCTGGAGACCGAACGGTGGCGCAGGTGAAGTTCACAGAGCAGTATATATACAACTCGAGGACCAACTTTCGGTTAGAAGGGTCGCGGGTGGCCTAGTGGACAACGTTCGTGACTGTCACGGAAAGGACCTCAGGTTCGATCCCAGGCAGGTACGAACGCTCGATCCACTAAATATCCGCCGTGCGTCGGATGGGCACGTTAAGCCGTGGGACCCCGGGTACTGGCCCCCGGTAATAAATAAGGGCGTCTTCCTCCCAGTTTCTACTTCGCTTCCGTGTCAATTTCCTATCGGGCAGTCTAGCCCAAATCTCCTAGTTTCCTATTTCTAAGGGTTGTTTAAGACCCGGCGTCAGACACTCCCTTCCTAAAATCCTCTACATATGATCATGTTTTCGGTTAGTAGAGTGTTCGGAGTCAGAATGGGAAATGCTGCCGATTTATCGGAGTTTGATAAAGGACAAATTGGGATGACCCAGCGCCTCGGAACTACGTTCTCGGAAACGGCGCGGCTTGTGGCTGTAGTGAGTACGTATCAAAAGTGGTGTACAAATAGCCAAACTACGAACTTGTCCAGCCGTGTGTCGTCCGCAGCTCATTGATGCCAGAGGGAAGCGGAGACTGTCGCGCATCGTACATAGCAACCGCAGGGCCACAGTGCGACAAATCACCCGCAGCTACAACAGTGGTGATCAGAGCAATGTGTCACAACACACAGTTTATTGCAGCCTTCTGCGCATGGGCCTGCGTAGCCAAAGACCCAGCCGGATACCCATGCTCACTGCATGTCATTGCCAACAACGCATGAAATGGGCCCAAGATCTTCGAGATTGGACCGTGGGTGATTGGAAGAAAGTGGCCTGGTCTGACGCATCAAGATTCCTGGTGCATCACGTAGATGGCCGAGCGGGGATATGCCAATTACCAACGATGGCTATGGCACCTGGATGCACTGTTGAGCGGAGACAGGCCAGCGGCGGCAGTGTTATGCTGTGGGCTATGTTTTCTTGGGATACTTTAGGCACCATTATCCCAATAGCAGAATCCCCAACAGCTGCCAGGTATCTAAAAATTGTTGCGGACCAACTTCACCCATTCATGGCAACTGTGTTCACTGCTCGTGATGGCCATTACCAACAGGATAATGCGCCATGCTACACTGCCAGAATCGTCAAGGTGTGGTTCGAGGAACATGCTGGTGACTTTCTGTTAATGCCCTGGCCTCCAAATTCACCTGACATGAACCCAATCGAACATTTGTGGTTCGATTTGGAAAAGCGGGTTCACGCCAAATCACCACCACCGCGAAATGTACGGGAACTGGAGGACCTGCTGTTGACATTATGGTATACCAGACACCCCAGGATACCTATCGCCACCTCATCGAATCGATGCCTCGCCGAGCGGCCGCTGATTTGCGGGCTAAAGAAGATCCTACAGCTGATTAGGTAAGTGGTCATAAAGTAATGGCTCTTCGGTGTATATCATCATTATAGAGATATCTACATTAACTAAACATTGTTTCCAAAAAAAAAAAAAAAAAAAAAAAAATACGCACAAATGTTTTCCTCGCAAAGTGGCATCAGACTGAAAAATATTTTTTTCAGTTAGAGACATACAACCGATGACGTGATCGCAAACTTGCTAAAAAATAAGAGATGTGCACTTCCGGTCCTAGTGGCAAAGCATTGAGTCACAAAATACTGTAAAATGCATGCAAAATATTCGCCATAGTGACATCTATCTAACGCAAAAATAATGTTTAAAATCCGATTTTTAAAAGCAGAGATTTCGGAGGTTTGGGGATATGCACATTTATGCCCCTAACTGTGACACCAAACATTATTTCAAATAAAAACTGTAGGTAAAATGGGCTTGGTAGTAAACGGTATCGGAAAGCAAAAACAATTGTTTGATTTTTTTTTTTCTTTTTTGAAGCAATTGCACAGAGTAAAATATATCTGAATATAACAGCATGTGCATTTACGCCCCCTAGCGGCGAGGTTCTGCATTGGAAAAAGATGTGTACTTGGATCGTCGTTCTCACAGCTGAAGCTGTCGACTGCAAAAGATATATTTCAAATAGGATTAATAGTTACGGAGATATGGTGTCCACAGACAGAAGCGCTTTCTTTTTTTTCAAAAGATGGTACTAAAAAATTGAGAGACAATGTGTAAAACTCATTGAATTTAAATTCGCTGCACGAAAGAGGACAGCTGTTAAAATTATTTTCGATTCACTTCAGAGCCAAGTGAGATCCAAAAACGACAATCCCCTCAAGCTGTGAAAATGTTTTCCAAAAATTTCATTTTCCAGAGTGGTAATTACGATTATTATTGTTCAGCTGCTTGTTTTCGCATTATATAATACGCAAACGACTAGCACTGACCCCTAAAAATTAAATGATTTGCAGGTATGAATTTTTAAACCAACCGTTGCAGTTTAAACGTTCATAGAAATGCTGATAACAAGCAGTCGCTTACGGAATTGCTTTACCTCAATGGGAAGTGGAAAGATCTAGAATAGATTAATACATTAACCTCTCTATAAGGTAGACAAATGATTCTTGCTGAGATCCTAAGAATTTGTATCCGACACTTGCAGCGGTTAAATCTCGTTACTCGATTCTCACTGGAGTGTTGTGACATGAAGTGATAAATCGTGGTACCTGGAAGCTTTCCAGATGAGGAAGTTCCAAGATAGGCTAGCTCTCTCTTGATGAGCGAGATTTCTCAAAACTTACGCATAGGTAGGGGGGTAAGATCCGAAACATAAAGATTTCAAGGCCGGCAGTGATCCAAGAACGCGCAGATAAACTGAAAATGGGATCGTGTACTGAATTTCAATATCATTTCTCTGGTTTCAAGATTCTGTTTTCTTCCCATTTCAATTCATTCATCTGCCGATTCAGTGGCCCACGTTATTCAATGAGGTACAAGCTGGCGTGCATTCGAGGGTGTTAGGTCGGTGGCAGAGATGGTGTCACTGTCAAGAAAAAAGCTATGAAGCCACAGACATTTTTAAACTATACTCCGAGTCAACCTAAGAGTGTACCACTATGGAAAGTACGGAACAGCTGCCTCCACTGCGAAAAGTCGCCCCTTGCGTTTAGATCGAAAAGCAACAGAATTATTGCTCAGAATCCACATTTTTGTTTTTGCTCAGCAATTTATCGGCCAATATTGCTATCTGAAACAAATTTTCAAAATGTCACAGCGTTTCTAGAAATAAATTTGATATGAGAAGTTACTCAATCAAGAGCCTCATGCTTTCGGTCGCTGTCCGTAACTCTGAGGGGGTGGGGTCTTCTTCAAACATTCCCAACACAAAGACAATAAACTGACAACTCGAGAAACAGGGGGGGGGAATTAAGCAACAGTAGGGAAATAATTTCTTCGAAGTTCAGACTCCACCACATCCCCTTTCTGTTCTATCCTTGTTGCGTTTCTTGAAACTGATCGCTGTACAAGCCTCTTTCAGTTCCTTGGTGTTAAGATAAACTTTGATGCTCAGCGTAATTCTGCCGGGGAGGGGGGGGGGTAAGTACTGGAGTAAGTGCTTGACAGCAGGATTGCAATGCAACGCGGATTGATACCGTTCTTGCGTGCCACCGAGAGGCAGTGATCAGGTTTCCCTAGTTTCTGCCATAGTACACTCTTAGGGCAGTGGCGTACTGGAAAAACTCGAGCCCCCCCCCCCCCCGCAAAAAATGTTTTCGAGGCCCTTTTCCGAAAATCTATTAGCTTTCAATTACTCAAAATTTTTATTTCCATATTATTAACAAGGGCTTTATGGGTGTTTTAATAAATCAAATTCTTTGGAACCTACGAGTACTTTTCGTAAAATCAAAATTATTCCACTTTATTGGGTGAAACGCAAATGTGTACATTGTAATCGAAATGATTGCCCTGGTTTTATACCGATACAAATTACTACAAAATACTTACGTCAAAGTTAATCGTATTATGCAAAATTTATTATTTTAAAGAAGTAAGGCCTGC
Source organism: Macrothele yani (assembly GCA_039090855.1). Lineage (NCBI taxonomy): Eukaryota > Metazoa > Arthropoda > Arachnida > Araneae > Macrothelidae > Macrothele > Macrothele yani. The sequence goes on from CM076996.1 coordinate 154,585,125, forward strand.
TTTTTGATATGCCTCACGATTGTTTCATGTTTGCATTATTTAAAAAATATATAATAATAATAATAATAATAATAATAATGCACACACAAAACATGCAATTGCCGTGTGACTGTCTAATGACTTTTCCGATTTATACGAAATGTCACAACTGAAGTAAGAAAATAACTAAGCAACGAATATGAACTGTAGCACAACAAACGTGAAACTACTTAAATTATTTGTTCGGGAAGGTAAAAAAACACGCTCAACCTAATGCCACAATGTTTTGCACACAGTAAAAAAATATCTTTTGACTGTTGTAAAAAAAAAAAATGACACAGGTCTCTGATTTTTCGCTCCCACGAAGAACACCTTTTAATTCATTATATTCTGAAGGATGCATAAGTTATGTGCAAACAACTGTACACTTTATATTCATTGGTATAAAAATGTCGCTCATTGAATTGATATTTCTTTCACATTCTTTTGTTAACATACATGCATAGAAACTATTGCGAGGGCTGTGAAAATGGGCCTCAACTCAAGTTATCTTAAATAGCTGCTTTCCCGTCATCCAGTTTTTGTGAACCAAAGCAACGGAAATGATTTCTGACGATTTTACGTATTTACTGCAAAAATAAAAATAAAAGCTTTTCGTCTTAATACTTCATTCAAAGCTGCCTTAATCCTTGGCTATTTCTTTAACCAGTTTCATACGAAGTATCCGCAAAAATTTTGTAAAATCTTTTTGCTCAGGTTAGAGACCCTTTTAATCATGACCCCCCCCCCACACACACACTTAGGGGGTTGCGGGGCTAACAGTACGTGTACGCCCCTGTCTTAGGATGACTTGGAGCCCGCCAACTGGACAAGAGGATCGCGCAATAGTAAAAGCAGCCACGGCGACACCATCGCTATCTACACCATTCGAAGACACGTAACGTCCTCAGCGGAGTATGCGATATCAAGACACACCACTGGAAAACGACTAAAGCGGGTGGCGCAGTGGTTTAAACGCTGGCTTCTGATCATTCGTCTGAGATAGGTCTGGGTTCGAATCCAGGTGAAACATGGATGTTGTGTTTGTCCAACGGGACTGGCTCTCTCCCTTCCCTGGAACCAGTGGCCCAAAATTAGGGATAGGTGAATGCTTGTAGCTCATTGAGTTGCTCACGGTGGTCGTTAACCCCCCCCCCCCAATAAAAATATATAAAGGGGGGAGACTAACCGATGCTGGACTACTTTCTCCTCGCTCTTTACAACCGCTACCACTAACCACCGAACATCGGCAGCTCCGTCTGGAGTGGTATCGTTCCGGGGAAGCATGGTTGCATCCGAATGACGCCGTGTAGTGCTTGATGACGAATCCTGCTTTCGCCTGGGAGCGGATGCCCAACACATACGTGTCTGGAGGAGGTCGGGCCAGCGCTCTGGTCGGCTTGCCCTGTGGAGAGCCACACGGCCATTACACCTGGTGTTGACAATTTGAAGATCCATCTCCTCCTATGACAGGTGCTACATGGTACCTTAACAGCACAGCGGTACGTTCACGGCATCCTGCGACCAGTCGTGTTGCCTTTGCTGTCACGTCTTCCGGGGGCGATTTCCCAGCATGATATTGCCAGGCCGCAGACGGCTTACCTTTACCAGGTACGTCGCTATGGTTTTCAAAAATCCCATGGCCAGCCACGTCTCCAGACCTCTCGTCAATGCAGCACGCATGGGACATGTTCGGACGTGCATCGAAGCCATCCAGGAATGTCGACGAAATAGCCAAGCAAATAGAGCACACCTGACAGAATCTTCCACAGGGTGACATCCTACTGATGTACGACTCAATGCCACGCCAGATATCGGCATGCATCGCCGCCAGAGGGGGCTGTATCACGAACTAATTGCTCTTATAGAGCCATTGTTCTACAATAAATAGAGCTGTTGCTACGAAATCGTGTTTTTATCTTTACACCCTCACTACATGTGCACAGTTTTCAACAGTTCGGGGTGCTTCGATTTTTCGTCACAAAGTGCATTTAGTAGTAGCAAGTGATGTAAGTTATGTAGTTATTAAACGGCTGCAGGGAAGAGTGAGAACCAACGACGGGAATACAAGCACAGCATCCATCTACAGGTGTTGGACAAAATAATGTTAACACTATGATTAAAGTGTTAATGTTATTCGTGTAGGGTACACTACCCCCCCCCCCCCGTTGTGATTACCTTTTGTTTATCTTTCCTATATACAGTATTCTCCCTGTAGTACAAGTTGTGTTCAGCAGAGATTCGTTCCAGCGGTCTGTGATATGTGTGACCTGTCAGGCTTCTTAGGAGAACAAATCGTGGGATCCCGTTCAGCAGGAGCGTCTGTAGCCATCCCATCAAAAGCGTTTGGTGTTTCAAGAGCAATAGTCTCCATGGACTGTACACACACAAAGTACGGCAAGACTTTACCGGCGAAAAAGGGTCTGAATGACAGGGATCGTCGAACAACAAGGCTTTTGTCCAAACAACACAGAACTATTGAAGCAAAAGTGACAGCAGAACTCAATATCCACCTGAAAGTATCCACCTGGATATAACTCAATATCCACCAACATCCATGGAAGAGCTGCAAGTGCTAAACCTTGTATCATAAAAACCAAAGCTACAATGCGAAAAATATCATGAGCATTAAATCTGGACTCATCGGACGATATCACACTGGAAACCTGTGATATGGTCCGATGAGTCCTCATTTACATTATTCCCAACAGTAGGTCCGCTTTATGTATGGAGAACCCCCATGGAAGAGTACAGTTCGGATTGTTTGGTTCCAACTGTCAAACATGGGGGTGGATCCGTGATGATTTGGGGGGCCATATCTTGATATTCGGCTGGTTCCATCATAATCCTATATGGTGGAATTACTGTCATCGAGTACTTGGACATTCTAAGTGATAAGGTGCATTCTATGGTCCAAATGTTGTTTCCCAACAATGAACCAATTTCTCAAGATGATAATGCGCCGATACGCACAGCCAAACGAGTTCAGTCTTGGTTTGAGGAACATAAAGATGAACTTCAACATCTGTCCCGGCCAGCTCAACTTGAATATCGTCGAACCACTGTGGGCAGTTTTGGAGAGAAGAGTTAGAAGCAGATTCCCTCCTCAACATCTCTGAAGCAATTGGCTGATGTTCTGATCGACGAATGGTACAACATTCCAATGGAAACTATTCAAAAGCTCTATGAATCTATTCTAAGAAGGTTGGAAGCTGTATTTTAATACAGCTAAAAAATGCCTAACACCTTATTAATAAGCTGTATTTTAATACAGCTAAAAATGCCTAACACCTTATTAATAAAAGTGTATCTTTATTAATAAGGTGGTCTAACATCTTATTCATAAAGATACACTGCCTACTTCCCAGGTTGTTGTTTTTTCTTCTGATTGGAGGTTTAACAACCAATGTGAGCAACTCAGTGGGCTATAAGCAGTCGCCCGTCGCTGATTGAGGTCAACTGGTTTCAGGGAAGGGAGAGAGCCAGCACCATAAGACAAACACAACATCCATGCCTCACCCGGATTCGAACCCGGATTTCTCGGACGAACGGTCATAAGCTAGCGCCACCGGGGCGGCCCCAGGTGTTCACATTATTTTTTCCAGCCTCTGTATAATTATTTGAGCTCCCAACACGTTGGAACTCAAACATTTTATGCATTTAATGTCGAGAAATGCCGCCCTGGTAGCGCAGTGGTCTAAGCGATGGTTTCTGATCATTTGGCCGCGGTGGGTCCGGGTTCGAATCCCGGTGAGGCATGGGTGTTGTGTTTGTCTTACGGCAATGGTTCTCTCCCTTGCCTGGAGTCAGTGGCTCTAAATTAGGGACAGGCAACTGCCTATAGCCCAATGATCGTTAAACCTCAAAAGAAAAAAAAAAAAAATGTCGGGGAATAACTTTGATTCGCGTAGGACAAGTTATTCTACATCGCCCTTCTTTTCTTTTAAAAGTATTCTGTCCCAGAACTTTTTAGAACCCAGCAAACTCTTTAAGGCAGTGTTGAAAAACAATTCAAACTTCACAACATCGTTTCTGTCATAAACCTGCGAAAGGTTTTACTCTGATCCGAATAAAATGCTTGAAGCACAATAACATAACATCAGATGATGACCTTGAGAGAAAGGAACAACTGTTGCGAAGAAAGTTACATTTGTGTTTAGTGGCTTTGATTAGCAACGCACCCAGATGGTGTTTGCTTGACAATCAACAAGCTATTTTGCTGCGGACGGTTGCTACATCCATTTATCTCCGTTCTTTGTATCCTGGCACTTAAAAATGGCTGGACTTGTGAACTGGTACCGGCTAGACAAAACAAATTAAAATATTCGTCGAACGTAGCTATCTATGGTCAGTTGCATAACATAGGAAGATATCCAACAGAACAGCAAAAAATATTGATGACCGCTAAAATTCAAGCATTTATTTGGCATCCAATTTACATACTTCCGCCGATACTGGTGAAAAGGAAGAAGAATAATGCAGTAATAAGTACATCAGTTATTATCAAAAGGATGATAACCTCCACTATCATTCCTTTCATCACCACTAGGAGTATGTAGAGCCTCAAAGAGATAAAGAACAGAAAGAAAGAAGGAAGGAAAAGAAAAATAATAACATATACATGTAAAGTAAACGAACTGTTAAGTACGTAGAAACCAAATAAAATAATCAATTTCGTATTTATGTATGTCGCTGCATCAGCGATTTAGCTAACACGATAAATATCATCTATGAAATAAGCGCGAAAGTTCGACTGCTCGAAGAGATATAACATATAAAAATGGAAAGGGAGCGACACAAGGCGACACCATATAACTCCCACGTTCTTCAGTGCCGCATTGAAGAATGTCTTTCAGTCATTGAACTGGGAAGACAAAGGAATAAAGATTAATGGAGATCATTGAGTTAATATTGGGTGTGTGCATAAGTTCTACTCGTTTTTGTGGGCTACTAAGAAAGGAGGAGAACACAACAAATAACGTGCCTAGGATTTCACATAATTGCATCATTCTGTATGACCTCTTGCGATCTGTCTATGAGTAGGTGAATCCCACGCCGGAGAAACCCCTGTGTTTTAGAGTCAAAAGTCATATAATGCTGTTTTCCCATCGTCCACATCATTGAAGGTTTGGAGAGCGAAGGCGTTCTGTATCGATCGAAAAAGGTGGTAGTCCTTAGGTGCCACGTCAGAGAAATACGCTGGGTGAGGTGTAACACTACCCAACCAAAGTCCACTAATTTTTGCCGAGTGATTAAAGCAGCATGAAGTCTCGCGTTATTATGATGAAGGATCACGCCATTGCGATTGGCGAGTGCTGGCCGCTTCGATGTCAGTTGTTGTCGCAATCTGTCCAACTGTTGGCAGTAGAGGTCAGAATTTATCGTTCGGTTAGCTTAATTTGCAGTCGTTACGTCAAGCTTAATTTGCAGTGCATTACAGTTTCCTACCTGAATAAACGATTTACATTTATTTTCTTAAATTGTTTCCAGTGGTAATAGTGGATACTAGCATGTTTCTCCCTAGGATACCTAATACGCCTTATTGCACCCGAAAACTTAGTGTCGCCCTTTCCAATTAGTAGTTGTCAATATTCATTCATTTTTTGGGTGAGCTAAGTTGCAACACAAGCGAAACCATTTGTATGCAGCCATACAATTAGTACAGTCATATGTCGTCTTGTTTCAATGACATAAATATTTGGGAAATTAGATGAAAAGTCTCAGTTTTTCATCACGAGAACGATGAAAGGAGAAATTTCTGCTGTGCAGGCCGATAGCTTCGTGAAAACATGTGGGTGGAATAAAAAATATCTTGCGTCTCTTTTATTGACAAATAACGTTTCATTAGAGGTTTCTTGAAGTCATCTGAAAATGTATGGTAAGTAAATCTGGTTACATTAGTCTGTTCCCACGCCACTACGGAAAACGCTACGGGAAATCTTGTGCAAAAGAGCAGCGAACGAAAGCTAGCTGTCTGAAATCCTCTACTCTGGGGAATCGACGGAGTTGCTGCAATTTCTCTTGGGATACATAAGTAACTAGCACCTGGTACTTCCTTTTTTTTTCTTTTGCAGCTTTTCTTTTTTTTTTCAGGGCAGAGGTACAGCTGTTTTTTTTTTTTGATTGGAGGTTTAACGACCACCGTGAGCAACTCAATGGGCTATAAGCAGTCGCCCGTCCCTAATTTAGGGTCACTGGTTCCAGGGAAGGGAGAAAGCCAGTGCCGTAAGACAAACACAACATCCATGCCTCACCGGGATTCGAACCCGGACCCCGTTCGGACGAATGATCAGAGGCCATCGCTTAGACCACTGCGCTACCGAGGCGGCGAGGTACAGCTGTCTGTTCTAGTGGATAAAGGTATCAATGTAAAGGAAAATCGGGGAAGAAAAGTAATATGTATATCAAATACGCTAAGTGGAAATCTCTATTCACGATGATTATCACAAAAGAAAGGAGACAACATATCAAACGACAAATAAATTGATTCATGCAGGTACTGAATTCTGGGAGGTCGCTCATTTCCTCAAGAAAACAGATTTACCCCCCCCCAACTGATAGCCCAATTCCGCATGAGTTTTTTTTTTTTTTTTTTTGGCACGTGGCTTTTGTCTAGTATAGGGATTACTTATCAACGTTATGCAATTTCTCATTGACTTAACATACGCAGTACGCACTTCCACAGAAACTTCTCATTGACACAACGTATACAATACATACAACATATACAGTACACAACAAACACTTTCTCATTGACACAACATATACAGTACGCACTTCCACAGAAACGATGTACGTAAAAATTCAGGGATCCCAACTTCGACAACAAATTTTTGTAAAATTGTATTCTCAAGATTTGCGCACGATTAAATCCTTTGCTTTTGCATATCCTTGCTCATTGACTGAAGATATACAGTACGCACTTCCACAGAAACTCCTGGCTATAAAACCCATGCCGAATTGGGCAACAAAAACCATAGGGAATTGCCCTGTAAAACTCATGCGGAATTGGGCCATCGGTCGGGGGGGGGGGGGGATTGGTATTCTTGCAGAAATGGGAAACCTCGGAATTTTCTGCACTTTTTTTGGATAAAAGACTTACAAATAAAAAAAATTGCTTCGGTACTCTTAAGTTATTTTATTAACTGTTTCAGGTTCCTTGATATTTGTCAAGGCCTCACTTCTGGGCTACACAAAACCTATTGAAAATAGGCAGCAAAGCAAGAAATATCGTTGCCGCATTTTCAGAAGTTCACAACAAAGGATCCTGGGATTTTTCATTCGATAGTGTGGTCTGAAAAGACCACACCCTTCGGCTACACTCAACAACCCATTGAAAATAGAGCTAACAGATCTTCAAGGTTCATTGAAAGAACCTGTTTTTCTGCTAAAGTTTCTTTAGCCTCTTGTTTTGAAAAAGGACGTACAGTCAACTCTCGTTATAAGAAAGTTAAAGGGGATTGAAAATCAGTTTCGTATAACCGAAATTTCTAATAACCGAATTTGGATTAAAATGATTAAAACTTCGAAATTAAAGCTGATACATAACGTATCATAAAATGGTTAAAAGTTCAAAAAAGTTATGTATCTCCTTTAATTTCGAAGTTTTAACCATTTTATGAATAAAGTACATGCATTTTATGAATAAACAAGTGTACATCAATACATACCTTTCATTAAAAGAAAATCTGTTATAGAAGTCTGCTTTTTTGCATTTGCCGTTACAATCGTTTAACATTTTTGGAATCCAATAAAATATTGCTCTTTCTCTGCTTCTTGAGCACTTGGAATCCTACTCTTGAGCACTTGGAATCCTACTCACATAGTTCTTCACCTTCTGAATCATATCCATGAATTCCACTCGCGTCGGCAGATGCGGCTCAGAAAAGTTGTCATTTTCTTCTTCACTGCTCCTTCCAGTTTCTGCAACAGGATTCACTTGGGCCAAACTTTCAGCGTCTGTTAGCTCAGGCGATGTTTACACACCGTTATCTGCGATGAGAAAATCCTCAAAAAAAGCACCTTCCACATCCAATTGAACCCACTCATCAAGGAGAACTTCATCCTCAAAGTCTTGTTCCAGCTCAGAATTTTCTTCATCATAAAATCCAGCTTTCCGAAAGCAGTTCTTAATAACTGTAGAGTCCACTGAATTCCAAGCGGCGTGTACAAAATCATTGGCAATTTTCACATCAATTTTCGGTCGTTCCAATCTTTGGCGCGTCGTTTCATATCAAACAGTCAGATCGCTAGTTCGCTTGCTGATGCAAACAGGAAGAAATAGAACTCAAAAACAGCGCAAAATGAAAAGATGAGAACAGAGAATACATACGTACTGTATTTAGCAATGTACCAATCTTCATCTATGAACGCGCAGGTGATGACCTAGAATTCTTGGAAGGGGTAAGACAGAAGGGGATTTACCCCTTTCAAGAAAACGTTTATCATGCATTGTAGGGAAGGGCGAAGTGCAAAAAAACGACGTGCATTAGCTGGTGGAAGTCGCTCAGAAAATGGCTTTGAAATTCCATGGGAGATAAAGAGAAAAACATTGCAATACACGTGGAAATTTTTTTATTTTGGAATAAATTTCTTTGAACTTTCTTATATCCGAAATTCGACTTTTTTTTCTTTTTGCTTTCTTATAAACGTGAAACGTTCCTATACTTTAACATTGGGCTAACCAAAGTAATGAATTTCTTTCTTATAACCGTAAATTTCTTATATCCGAGTTTCTCATAACGGGAGTGTACTGTATTTGTATTTGACTTTAGATGGGACAGCACAAACCATCACTCATGCGTTTTCTGCTGAATTAAAAATCGGAAAAACGGCTTTTTCTCCTACTTTTATACTGGTATAAAGTATTTTAAAATTTGTTATTACGATTTCTTAGGCCGCGAATGGCCTAAAGGTTAGAGTAACCGCCCCTCGGGGAATCGATCCCACTTAGGATCGCACGCTAAGCCGCTGGCCCCGAAGTATAATATTTGACCCCCATGACAAATAAAGTCATCTGTTCTATTCCCCACCCTTATTCCCTCTCTCTGGAAGTGCACGTTGCGACGTCATAGTCTGGCACTCTCAACTATGTTGACTCGTACTTTCAGTCTAGCACTCCTGATCCTCTGACCTGTATATCCTCTGTCGTATCTGAGCCTCTGAGTTCAATTTAATATAACTTCGCTTCCAATACGCAGCACAAAAACATCCCATGGGACATCGGGAGTTACAAACCTTCCCTGTGGGTGTAAAACCCTATGAGAAATTGTTTGGTGTGTTACAAAATGAGAAGAATTCCAATTACTAGACTGTTCGATACAGTGATTTTAAATTTTTAAACTGTTTCTGAATCTTTTTCGTGGGATCTTTAAAATCTACTGAACACTTGTCTCTAAGTAAAGCCAAGGTAATTTGTTTAAACTTAAAAATTTTCTGCATTTGAAAACCAGATTATATTATTGAACCTTCAAAAACGGTTCGCTCCATTTTTATTGGCACATTTAATTGCCATGATGTACCTTGTGGCTCATCTATTGATGAAAAATCTTTGCATTTTCTGAAAATTGCATTTGAGAATCTGCCAGTGATTAAAAAATGTATTAACTCCCTTTTACCGAGCTCCGTTTTCCAACTGATGTAGTCAAGCGTGGAAGACAGGCCTTGAAAACAAACGAGTGGCCAGAAACATCTGCTTCGTAGTAAAACAACTCAGAGCTGACGAGAATAGAATGTTTCATATGTCTTCTTATTTTCAATACATATTATGAATGCTTGTTTCCGAGAAAGCGCTGGCTTCTGACCATTCTGGGCCTCAATTTGAGTTCCGAATGATTAGCGGGTAGTGTGTTTGTCTGACGGCGCTGGTTTTGTTCATTCTTCGGAGCCATTGGCCCTATTTTAAGCTGGAAAGATCTGCAATTTAAGTCACAATAGAATTATCAGGTTTGTAAATCTAGAGTTACTCTTTAAATAACCCATATTAGTCGTACACCGCCGCAGTAAACGCTTGCATCCGGTATGGTGTTGACTCTAGAAAACCTCAGGTGTAAGCTGGACTATCACCAATAGCTCGTATGTCAGATTAATATGTTTGTAAAAGAGCTAGTTGCTCTTCTATCGAGCAGGGACTTCGCCAAGGTGATCAAGCCCACCCTGAAATTTGTCTTGCCCATCCTCCCGCCCACACAGTTCAAAATGTGACATTTCGACGTGGATACATCTTTAAAATCGGCACCATGGGAGTAACCCTCTAGGAACACTTGACCGGCAGAATTTCTTACGATTCATCAAATGCTTAATATTTCTAAATTATAACAAATAGCTAAAATCTAATAACTGACATAAAAAGAGTAATAACCAATGATTCCAAAAATATAAACTTCAAGGTCATGCGCAAGCGAAATAAGGGGAAATGGGGATTCGGGTAAAAGCGATTTCGTGGAAACGCCATTGGGGGAAGCGAAATTAGGGGAAATGGGAATTCGGGTAAAAGCGATTTCGGGGAAACGCCATTGGGGTAAACGTGATTAGGGGAAAACGGGTGTTCACCGATCTGTGTATGTATGTGTGTCCAGGTGGAGGGTGTGAGGATTGCACGAATTCCTTTGTAGTCGGTAATGAAAAGCATTAAAGCCGTTGTGGCCCAGTTGTGTAAGTGCTGGCTTATGACCGTTCTGCTTAGAATGGTCCGGGTTCGAATACCGGTGAGGCATGGATGTTGTGTTTGTCTTACGGCACGGGCTCTCTCCCTTACCTGGAACCAGTGACCTTAAAACTAAAGAATGGGCTACTGCCTTCCCTGAACCAGTGACATTAAAACTAAAGAACGGGCAACTGCCTATAGCCATTGAATTGCTCACGGTGGTCCTTAAACCTTCAATTTAAAAAATGCATTCAAACTCGCTCTTTCATTGTTTCGTAAAAAAAAAAAAAGTTGCTATCAAGCTTGTCCCACCAAAAATAATGCTCGCCCACCCGTCGCCCATCCTGACTTTGAAGTCTGGCGACGTCCCTGCTATCGAGGGTGTGTCACGTGTGTTTTTATGTCTGATTGCTCAACTGTATTCACCCTCACATTCCAGTTCTACATTTAAATGTGTTTTCCAACTTCCAGCGCTGTATTGAAGCGCACTCAGTATGTCAGGGAGAGAAAATTTTAGGGAAAGAAAGACTCCTGATATTCACAATGTTTTGTACGAGAAACAGTTAAAATTCCGTGACAAATTTGAACCGTCTTAATGCATCTGTTGTGCTAATCTCATCAAGACTAATTTCCTTCAATCCAGTTGTTAATATGACTTAATTTAGCACCGGGGCGCCGACATCACCAAATATTGGGGGGAGGGGCTGAAGAGATCAGACGTCTGAGGGGTACGTCACTTCCATTGTCAAAAGGAAAATAAAAAAAACAAACGGGCAAAAAGATTAACTACAAGATCCGACGTATATTTTAAAACGCAATTGCTCATCAGCAAATGAACAAGGAAACAGAAAGATATATTCTTTTGTTGAATATTAATATTTTTAAAAATAAAATTCCGCCTGTGATTTTATAAAAATATCCAGAGATTTTATTTCCAAACGTTTATAAAAAAAATGAGAAATTAGCTAACTGGGTTACTTAAACAAAGAACAGGAAACGCAAAAAATAAATAGATAAATAAAGTCGTTAGAGATTATACGCTTCTGCATTTTTATTTATTTTATTGTTTGTTAATTGTTTTAAGCATTTACCACATATCACGAGAGCATATCGAACACAATACTTGGCTGACAATCCAGTTTCTTATCAAATGAGCAATGCTGAATATGGAAAAAAAAAGTTTACTTATCTTGATCTTGTTGTTCATTAATTTTTTGGAAATAAATCGCTTTGGCCTAATAAGGTGAAGCTTGGTCCACCTTATGAGGCCAAAGCGATTATTTAATTAAACAGTACGTAAAATATTGGGTGGGCACATCCCCTAGTAAAATTATTGGAGGGGAAAGAGCCCCCCCTAGTCGGCGCCTATGTTTAGCACTCCAGTTTTTAACGTTCTGTATTGTTCTTTCCCAATACAGAACATGAAAACTGGAATTAATTTTTCTAAAAGAAATCTGCGTGAAACACTAATTGAATCTGCAAAAAATATTTACGAAAGAAGAATCACTGAGCACAGCAAATAATAAAAAAGGAAGTCTTACACCATGTAACACTATGAACCAAGATGGTTTGAGTTTGCAAACATCCGAATCCGAGCTCTTACTAAAGTTTAATTAGGAACATCTTTAAAAGAGAGTTGTGAAAGAAAACCAGTCGCTAGTACGCTTTGCTGGAGTTAAAACTAAAACCGGTGGCTAGTCAGCTGTAAAGTAATTGAGCTCGTGCATAGATAAGTCGGGCTTTCTTCTGCAGTGCCAACAAAACTTGAAAAGTTCCAGAAAACGAGGCAGACAGAAGGAGCGAGACAGAGATGGAAAAATGTTTCAAAAAGAAGCACTGGAAAGAGAAAAGCACTCTTCCGTTCTACCTCTTCTTCTTCTGCTTTTTTTTTTTTTTTTACTTTTTCTTTTTTTATGTGCAGTATTTTGTGATTGGCTTGGTCCTCGAGAGTTAGAGCAGAGACAGCCATGACCTCCGTTATCTCTATTCCCAATCTGTCGTTCTTCCCGCCAGCCAGATTTCCGGCACACACTGCTCTCATTATGCATCGTCGACTCTTTACCGCCCCTTTTCATCTCGCTCAGTCCCTAATCCGAAAATGAAAGCGGGACGAATTCTTAGCTCGAGGCACACAGAGGCTGTAGAAGCTCATCCACATCTAGGAAAGCGGTGATGCAACGTGCTCAACAACATTTAGCAGAATTCGGATTACAACTTCATTACCAAAAATCAGTCAAACAAGCATTTGACTTTTTAAGAAAATTGTGCAGAAGAGCAGTTTTATGCTTTTTCTTTACAAATTTTCATAATGAGACGCAGTCAAACCTTTCTATAACGAACCACGGAGGGATGTAAATGTTTTTGTTCGTCATAAGCAGATTGAGGTTTTTATTTTTTATTTTTATACCTTTGGATTTTTTCGTGATATGATGCACTTGTTACACAGAGCCGGAGTCTTCAACCCGTGCCCCGCGGGCCCAGGGGCGGGACATTTCGAGAAATGGCCCACATTTCAGTATTCCTTTTGTCCACGGGCGTACTGATAGGCCCGCAACCCCCGCAGTGCGGGGGTCCTCATGCCTAAGGCGGGGCGGGGCCTCTAGCATCAGCAGAAGTATTTTTCTAAATTTTTACGGAAAATTCATATGAAACTGGTAAAAGAAATAGCCAGGTATCTTTGACAGCAGCGTTGAATGCAATATTAAAAAGAAAAGCAACTTTTTTTTCAGGAAAAATGTAAGATATTCAAGAAACTATTTTCGCTTATGTTTATAAAAACTAGGTGACGGGAAAGCAGCTATTCCTGAGGATTTTCACAACCATAGTAATAGCTACATATATTCACAAGAGAATGTGAATAAATATCAGTTATAGAATCTGAATAAATATCAGAATATATGAAATTTTTATATCAATAAGGATAGGCGTGTTATATGTTACCCTTTTTTGCACATAACTACGTATTTTTCAGAATATAGTGAGCTAAAAAATAAAAGGTGCTCATCGCGGAAACGAGAAAACAGATAGCAGGGTCATTTTTTTATGACAGAGTTAAAAAAAACCCCGTTAACTATGTGCAGAACATTGTGACATTTATATTCAAAATAAAATAATTTTACTCATTTTCTGCCACAATTCTTAGTTGTTTTCTTTCTTTTTTGCTTACTTATGTTCTGTATTTTCGTTATATATATATATATATATATAGAGAGAGAGAGAGAGAGAGAGAGAGAGAGAGAGAGAGAGAGAGAGAGAGAGAGAGAGAGAGACTGGTCACACGTCCGTTCCTGTTTTGTGTGTGTGATCGTGAAGTATTTCAAAAGTTTGACCTTCGTTCTCTATAATAGAATTCGCATGATATGATTAATTTTGGCGTAAGTGTTTCGTAACACTTTGCATTAGTGTAAAACTAGGGGAATCATTTTAATTACAGTGTGTACAGATTTGTGTTATACGCAATAAAGTATGACAATTTTGGTTTTGCGAAAAATACCTACAGTTTCAGGCGCGACGCTACAAGCCCACTACAATTTTCTTTGGACCCCCCCTACACACAATATTTAAGCAGTTGGAATATATGGTAGGTGCAACCATCTAAGATTCTAGAGAACTTGGATAAATGTGTGAGAGTTTCTCGAATTTACTGAAACTTTGTTATATATTAAATGGATTCTTTGTCAAATTTGATGTTTGTACTTATGGGAAATGGAGGCAGTTCTCTAAACGAATCTCTAAGAGAGTAGTAGAAAAACGCCATTTTTTAATTATTTAAAAAGGAGAGAGAGAGAGAAATATTCCTTGTCAAGTTACAAACTAAAATTCATAAACTGCTTTATGAAAGCAAAACAGCTACCTAAATAAGCTAAATTTGCGAAGAAATGGTAACTTGCCATAGCGATTCGCATCCATGGTTCCCATACTGCATACATTGAATAAATACTACACGCAATATTCACTTGAAACTGTTTTTGACTAGGGATAACATCAGCGTAGGGTAAAATGCGCATGAGCGGAATTTTTTGCTAAAATTTCTGCCAAACACCTCAAAATTTGTGCCCACCTCGCATCATGCTTAGCCCCTCTAATTGCCCACCCATTTCTGAGCTGCTGGCATCGCCAATGTATAGGTTCCAAAGAATTTGAATTATTAAAAACGTCCGTACACCCTAGTTAATATGGAATTTAAAAACTTCCATAATTGAAAGCAAATACAGATTTTCGCAAAAGGGGCCTCGAATTTTTTGCTGGGGTGCCGCGAGTTTTTCAAGTACCCCACTGAGCAGGCGGATAATTATATAAACATGGTTTGCTATAGAGAGTTTCGCATGGATATGCCTTTATTCCTCACAATCTACATATGCTTGCTCTACGCAAAGGAGAAAAAATTTCTTTCGTGGTTTTTAGAAATTACAGTTCAAAATTGGCATTTCTGCCGGTTCGGCACATCATTACACATTCTTTCAGTATATTATTATATCTTCCAAGACAAGTGACCGACATTTTCAATAAAATTTAAAAATCAGCACTACCTTTACTCATGCTGCTGTGAAAAAAACTTGACTCGTAACGAAAGACAACGGCAAACAGAAGCAGTGATTTCAACTTTACCTTAGTTTCAAAGAAAAACGCTTGCTACTTTGACATACTGTATAACAAACAGACATTACGAGGAATGGGAAAACATGCAGGTCATTAGGAAAACTCATTTAAAATGTGAAGCCGTTCCTTTTCAACGGCTAGAGCAGATCTCTCATTTCAAAAGTTAGAGCATTTCACAGTGGCACACTCACCAGCGGTGGCCCAGGGGCCCGAGGTATTACTTGGTCCTTCGTTCTTTGTTATAGGCTGCTTATTTTTAAATATATTTGTGATGTTTTTAAATATAAATTTTACAAATCATTGAAAACGCATTTTAAAATGGTGGAGATATTTTCTGCTGGGGTATTTTCATTTGTATCTTCAATATTTTGGGCCACCCTCGCAAAGAAATCCTAGGTGCGCCACTGGCATTTTACGAGCTTAGGAAAAATGGCCACCAGACAACTGGCCACACACACTTTAGGGGAAATATAAAAATTGCAGTTTCTTGGACACTTCACCTACATAAGGGAAATAATGTGAAAATCTGACTACAGCAACAAATAATATTGTCACTTATAAAATGAGAATTGGATTGGAAACTCCATCGACATAAATATCTTTTCTACTAACAGAAAACGTGCTTTCTTGAATTGCATTAGGAGGTCGAATCAAATGAGAATTGCACTTTCATTTGGGGAAATAAATTGCCGTGACTTTGTAGATTTTATAAAAACCTACGGTGTTCTGTTAAAAAAACGGAATTTTAGCATGACTCATGTGGAAAAGGATGAGAAAGTGGGATTTTTATTTTTAAAATTTTTTTTCGGAGAAGTGAACTTGCACACTTTGCCAGTGCTAAATATGTGGTTTGAAACATGCAGGCGACCTCATTCCGCCTAAGAACAGCGGCTTTCGAAGCCGTAAAAGTGTTACATTTTTACTCAGGCACAGAATATTAATCATAAGGCCCCGCATAGGCCTTTTTAGCAATTTTTTGATCCGCCGATCTCATATTCATAACTTTCACGTAACAAGTCAAGTTAATAGCACTGCGCTTTTACTTAGGCACCAAACATTAAATAATGGGCATTGGGCCTAGTCCTTTCCAGCAGTTTTCAATCCGCCATGTCCATATTCACAAGGTTGTCGTTGAAAATCAAGTTAATTGTGTTGCACTTTTACTCGGGCACAAAACATTATTTAATAGGCCTATGCCTTTTAGTAATTTTTAATCTGCCACGCTCATTTTTATAAGGTGTGTATCACAAATTAAGTTGATAGTTTTGTACCAATTAAAACTTTCTATTAATTATTAGTTTGGTGACTAAAAAAAGTGCAATGTTATTCACTTTACTTGTTACGTAAACGTTATGAATATTAGCAAGGCTTGTTAAAAACTCTTAAAAAGACCGTATTAATTAATGTTTAGTGCCTAAATAAAAATGCTATATTAATAACGTGATTTGCTACGCATACCTTATGAATATGAGCCCGACGGAATAAAAACTGTTACAAAGGCCTAAGCCTATAGGGCCTTGTAAATAATATTTGGTGTCTTAAGTTAAATCGCAATATTACTAACTTTACTTGATGTCCAAACCGTATGAATATGAGCATGGCGGATTAAGAACCTAAGGATTGGTGTTCTGTGCGTGAGGAAAAGCGCAGCAACATTAACTTGAATTTTTTATGCCAACCACATCAATACGAGCATGACGGAATAAAAACTGTTAGAAAGGCTGTGACCTAGAGCATACTAATAAATGTTTCGTGCCTAAGTAAAAAAGAAATATTATTTACCTAACTTGTTATGTAAACGTTATGAATATTAGATTGGTGGATTAAAAACTGTTAAAAAGACCTAGGCCCCATAAATTAATGTTTGATGCCCGAGTGAAATGCGCAACAATATTAACTGTTGTGCAAACGTTGTCAATATGAGCACGGCGGATTCAAAATTGCTAAAAAGGCCTACGCCTAGGGACTAATAATTAACGCTTTGCACCTGCCAAAAAGTGTGACATTATTTTTATTTTCTGTAAAAATAATAATGTCACACTTACTTTTATAGGATAACATTAGTACTGCGGGTTAAAAGTTGCAGAAATGGCCCCAACCCATGGCTCATATTTTTAATGCTTGGATAGGAATGCAACATTCCGACAAGCTATACCTCAATACCAATAATTTATTTACTTTCCCATTTCGCCAACACACTACGATCACGGCGAAACGGCGGCAATAAAATTTATTCCTTACAGGTGACTTACGGGAGACTGGACATAGTGAAATCAAAAGTGTGATTTCGTACGATCCCCTAGGGCTTTTGTGGTCAGCCTGCATGGAAGTGGACACCAAGCAATAAAAAATGTAATTATCATACTGCACCCGAACGATTTTGTGACCAGTTGTTCGATCGCCAGCTGTCCGGGGTACAGTTGCCCTCCTTGTCGTTTGGCCAGAAAATCATACAATACTTTCTTTCAGTTTATTAAAGATACTAAGGTATGAAGGAAAATATTTTTTACACAATTACTCAAATAGGGGAAATACATTCATTGCTGGCCACCCAAAATGCAACAACAAGAAGGACACGAGATAGCAAAGCCAGATTTACTAAACACATAACAACAGATACAAAGATAAAACGATTGAGCTTACAGGCCTGTGCGACTTGCGGAACACGCAGACATCAATAGTTCGTGTGCCCCCCCCCCCCCCATGGCTGGCAAACACGGTCGCTACACGCCGCGGCATCGAACGAATGAGGCTTTGGATGTGCGCTTGGGTATGTCGGTCCAGGATGCTTCCACACGTTGCCACAGTTCATCAGGAGTAGCCACGGGTGGTGCTTGCAGGGCCACTCGGTTGCCGATCAGCGACCACACGTGTTCGATGGGCGACATATCGGGAGAACAGGCTGGCCACGGCAACAGTGACACCTGGTGGGCCGTACAGAATCGTTGCACGATGCGTGCCACGTGCGGGCGCGCATTGTCCTGTTGAAACGTGGCCGCTGGCAGGTCCTGCAGGTAAGGGAGGACTACAGGCTCTAAAACGTCGGAGATGTAGCGGTGGCTATTAAGTGTACCGGCGATGCGTACCATAGCGGTGTGGGTGTCATATCCAATTGCGCCCCAAACTATAACGCCAGGCGACGGACCGGTATGGCGATGCATAATGCAGGCGTCATACAGTCTCTCGCCGCAGTGCCACCACACGCGGATCCGACCATCGTCGTGTTGCAGGCAAAAGCGGGATTTGTCGGAGAAGACAATGTCGTGCCATTCCGTAGTCCAGGTACGGCGTTCAAAGGCCCACTGCCGCCGCACTAGCCGGTGGTGTAACGTCAATGGTAATCGGAACAATGGGGGCCGTGCGACAAGTCCCCGCTCCTGCAGACGACGTCGAACAGTACGTGCTGACACAGGTTGTTGCGCAACACACCCTATTTCCTGCGCTAACGTTCGTGATGTGGCGGTGCGAGCCGTCAATGCCCGCCGCACAACATGCCGGTCCTCTCGTTCGGTGGCGTGCCGCGGCTGCGACAATCGCTCAAGATTGTCCGTCCGTCCCTCCTGCACCCACCGAATCCATACTCGCCTCACTGTGCATGGATGTCGTCCCACACGGGCGCCGATGTCTCGGTACGATAAACCGCTGTCGCGATAAGCCACTATTCGTCCTCTGTCGAACTCGGAAACGTGCTGGAATGACTGCCGTATTCTGCGACGAGGCATCAGGAAGCTTCCCACGCACAGGTCCGGCAGCACAACACACTTCCACTACTTACACCCAGCCTTCTGTGCACCCTTCTTATAGTGCTTCTCGGTGGCATGCCGGGCGCACATGATTTGCATGTGCCCTGCAATGCTAATCGTTTGCATGTCCTCTCGCGGGCGACGCATGCTGCGAATTTCAGGTCAATCGGATGCTTCCTTCTTGGTGTTGCATTTTGGGTGGCCAGCAATGTATATGAACGCTATATTTTTTATGCAGAGCAACTTCATGGTTTTAAAATTGCATGTGGCCACTTGTCTGAACCCCCCCCCCCCCTTTTACTCGTACTTTTCGAACAACGAATGAGCAGAAGAGCTGCAAATTTTGTTATTATTGTATGTATATTTAACGTATATCGTTAATTTCACAAGCAGTCAGAGATCACATCACTTAGTTTAATTAGGAAGATTTCACAACAACCTTGCTGATTTTAAAGATATATTATAAATTGCAAAAAATATCACTTCTACAGCGGAGTTCTTATTTTCTTTAGTTAAAATCAATGAGTGGGATTTTATGTCAGCACACAGCATTTCTAAAGTAATATAAACATGTCTTCCAATAAGCTTTTCTTTTCAGTCCCTGTCATACATCTTACGATGGCTTGATCTGTTGAAAAGCAGTTTATTCGTCGACTGGTCTCAACAAAAATATTCCGTTTTGAGTGTCATATATCACGCACTGCAATAATCGCATGCGATTTTTTAAGTTCTTCCTCGAGACATATTAGCGCGAATCATTTTGTCCTTTTTTTAAAAGCAGGATAGATACTTCATAAATGATCTTTCAAACAGCGATCCACTAGATATCAATTAGTTGTGTCGAAAGGTAGACGCAGCCTTTCTACTTTCGTTTCTGGCTAATAAGCATAATTGTGTAAAGAAGCCTTCACATTTCTGCACTTCATCGCTGAACTCGACTGCTGAGTACTTCCAATTTACTACAACAAATAAGCAGATCAGTACACATATTACAGATGTATTAGCCTTTAGTACTTGAAACAACAGTACACATTGTTTTATCTTAATTTTTTAATTTACCCTACTTTCAAGCTATCTGGAAGCTCCTTGTGAGACCTTCATTTTAGAAATTGTGGTGTTTCTTTATTTATTAGTCGTTACTTCACTTAAACATTACCTTCGTACTATCGGTCGGTAGCACTGTAGCTTCTTAGTGTTAAGCACCGCACAGCTAGTACACAAAATCCTTAACTATACACTAAGTTAAATTAGACGACCTAAATGCCAGAAAAGAGTTGAATTCCACTTACAAAAATCACTGTCTTTATTTAATTTCCAGGTACTTCAGTTCAATAAGGAATCGAAGATAATCATCAGCAGCATATACAAAGGGTGAGTGAAAGCTTTGGAATATTTGGATCACTCTTTATGTCTCCATGCCTACCTTTACGACGAAAGCTGACTAGCATTCAAGGTATAGGCCATCGTGTTGCATGGTCTTTAGCCATCTGTTTGCCAGTTCTTCGATTCCGCGGCGGTACCAGTTCTTGTCCTTCGAGCCGAAGAATTCCTTCACCCCAGCTGCCACCTTTTCCTGGTTGTTGAAGTGCCGCCCGTGAAGGAAGTGGGCCATGGACCGGCACAAGTAATAATCCGACAGAGCAAGGTCCGAACTATATGCTGGGTGTGGCAACAGTTCGATGCCCTCACGTTAATGGAGTTTTGCCCGGGTCGTTCGCGCAGTATGAGGCCGAGCGTTGTCCTGCTGTACGAGAGCGCGCTTTCGTTTCACCAGTGCCAGGTATTTCTCCTCCAAAAATGCATACATCTGCTCCAGCTGTTCAGAATAGAGATTGGTGTTGATGATTCGACCGTCTGGAACAAAATCGTAATGGATTATTCCCTCGAAATTCCACCAGACGCAGAGCATCACCTTGTGCCCGAAGAGCCCACGTTTGGCAATAGGTTCAGGAAGCTGGCCGGGCTCAACCACTGCCGTTGTGTGTTAAGATTACCCAAATAGACCCACTTTTCTTCGCACGTAACAATTCTCTTGATGAAGCGTACACCGCGCGGGTTTTCTAGGAGTTTCGTGCACATTTCCACTAGCTTTTCTTCAGCTGACGTCAGTTCGTGAGGGACAATGCGACAGTTCCTGTAGACCTTGCCGAGGTCCTGAAGGTGACGAACCACGGTGGTCTGTGATATGCCCAGCTCGCCTGATAATCTTCGAGTGTTGGTTGTCGGATTTCCCTCTACGGCTTAGCGCACGGCCTCCGAGTCCACGGTTCGCGACTTGCCTGCCCTTGGCTGATCGTCGAGGTTTCTGTCACCTGATCGAAATTTCTTGAACCATCTGATTGCGGCGCTGTGGACCACGGAACCTTCCCCTTTCGCATGACAAGTGTTTCGTGCTGCCTGAACAGCGTTATGGCCGAGTACAAACTCGTATAGCAAAAGTTCCCTAATTAGCTGGTTGTGTCTATTCATCTTTTAGGCGTCCCAACCACTGACAGAATGACGACATGCAATGCTGTTCTCAGCAACGGCGATCACTTTATATCCCTTTCGACTGACTGCAGGGCGCGACTTGAACTAGTTTAAACATGTGACATACCTGCCGCAGCACATGCGTTTATGCAAATATTGCAAAACTTTCGACTCACCATCTGTAACATAGTTAGCAGTTACATTTAACACTAAAAGCCACAAATGAACCTCTACGTCTTGAGGTTTCAAAATCTCAGAACAACTACAACTTCTTTACATATGCAGTAGCTGGTCGTGAAAATAGAACGTGACACAGCGTTAATCTATCTACACCACACCACACTTTTCGCTGCACGCTCCATACATTATATAGCTCGTTTTTATCATGTCAACACACACACGACATTCACCCTGACCTCAAGACTGGTGCCACAAAAACATTCCTTGAGTTAGAAAAATACAAGGGGCATCCTGAAAGAAATACTTTCTCCTTAATAACTTTTGAAATTTGGCAGTCATTTTAATGAAACTGCGCTGACATGTACTATGATATGTTACGAATGTGGGAATAAATTGTTTTCAGAATCGGAAATAAAGATCATGAATGACAGAGAAAAGCAGCGAGTCGTAATTGAATTTCTGGAAAAAGAGGGATGTGAGGCTCCAGATATCCACACAAGACTCCTGCCGCTGCCACAATCGATATCGGTAATGTCCGAAGATGGATGAAGAGGTTTCGAGAGGGAGAAAGTTCGGTGTTGGACAAACAACGGAGTGGAAGACCCGAAACTGCAACAAGCAAAAGACCTCACTCATCACAGCTGATTGTCGTGTCACTATCCAGGAGTTGCAACCATAAACAGTGCTCACTACGTACAGACATTGAAGAAGCTGAAGAAAGCTATCAGAAGGAAAACACGTGTGACATTCCACTTCATAGTGTTGTTTTACACAATGATAACACACGTCCCCACACCTCAATGGAGACTTCACAAGCTATTGCCAAAATAGGATGGGCAGTCTTGATTTGGCTCCATCAGACTTTCTCCTGTTAGCCCTTTTTGAGAAACACTCTCCGTGGGGAACGTTTCGACGATGTGACAGACGTTAAACTGGCTGTGAACTCATGGGTGAAATGACAGCCTCAGGAATTTTTCCAAAATGGATTTTACCAATGGGTTCAAAGATGGCGGAAATGTATAGAAAGTGATGAACAATACTTTGAATAGGCTAGCATTATTAACAATATGTTCAAGTATTTTGCCACCAAGTTTCACATTTTTGATGCTACACATGAAAATCTTACGAGGACGAGGCATTACTGTCAGGATGCAATTTTTATATTGTTAAGGTTGAAACGCTTAAACAGAAATGAACTCAAAATTTACATAAAGAAAGAAACTAAAAATCAAAGTTAAACTAGAGTATATGTCATAAAATAGTTAACGAGATATTTATTACCTTAATTACGTTTCGGATTTTTCGAGTTCTTTTCCATATATTAACGTTTGACCTTCATCAAATCTTGCTGGCTTCCAGTGGCGCATATTCGAGGCTAGCTGCGAAGCCCAGAGAATGCACAAATAAAAGTGAATTAAATACATATAAACAAATAAGTCAGTTGTCAACGGTATTAAAATATATCGATGCTTTCGGTGCGAAAAAAAACAAAAAAAAAACGCGTGCGGATTCGCTTCTTTGACTCAGTGTGGCGAGCGAAAACCAACGGCATAACGCAAGCAGCTCTTCCCGAGTCTTCGCAGTTCTGATGCGAAAACCTTCAGTACAATCGCCTGCTAGCGTTTCCATGACAACATGAATCAGCTTTTGGAGGGGAATGGGCCATTGCTTTCGGAAACGGTTCGCTCAGAAAAAAGAAGAGTTAGACTATCTCAGTCACTCGCATACTCCCGCCCATAAGTGTTTTGCGAGAGTTGTCTCAGTATTTGTGAAGTGTAATGAATTAAAATCAGAGATAGTATACCTTAAATTCGTGGCTTTGTTGGATTCGAACTGTTTTGATAAATTTTGTGAAAGCTTCCCTGAACATTTACTGTCAGAACTTAAAGAACTCTATGCTTCAAATTTTGATACAGCTCGACTAAAAAATGAACGGAAGGTGTTTTATTCCTTTGATGAATACAAAAACAAATCAGTAAGAAACATTACGTGTTACATAAAGTTGAATAAATTGGACATAGTGTTTAGTGAGGTGTACAAATTAGCAGACCTCATATTAAACTTTCCATCAACGACTGCAACTGCCGAAAGAAGTTTTTCAGCATTAAAAAGAATCAAGATATATTTTAGAGCCACACAAGGACATGCACATTCGAAAAACTTGGCTGTTTTGTCAATAAAGAAAAACATTATTTTTAAATATGAAAAAGTACTCGGAAGAAACATTTTATGAAAACGTAACACTCAAGTTCACA
This sequence comes from Macrothele yani, assembly GCA_039090855.1. Taxonomy (NCBI): domain Eukaryota; kingdom Metazoa; phylum Arthropoda; class Arachnida; order Araneae; family Macrothelidae; genus Macrothele; species Macrothele yani. The sequence goes on from CM076996.1 coordinate 154,609,034, forward strand.
CAAAAGGAGAAGAGGAATGAAGTTGATGTACAAATAAGTGTTCAAATCCTAATCCTCATAATTATTTGGTATCATGTTAGCAATGGCATGTACCTTCTATTACTTAACAATTAAAAATTAAACTTCGCAAAAAAAAAAAAAAACCAATACTAAGGGAAGGAGGGAGGAGTGAGATAGCCCAGGTCTGGGACCCCCAAATACGCCACTGCTGGCTTCATTTCTTCACTGTTGAAGAATTTTAATTTTTCTAAATAAATTCTTACAAGTTTGTGATGATAATTATGCTGCCTTCGATAGTTTAAAACCTCTTCCAAAATCTTAGGATTGTTTATCGGATTTCAGTCCTCGAAAATCTTAGGTTTAGTTTTTACAAAACTTGAGTGACAAATGTACAGTGTTCGACAGCTCAAAATGCCTCGCAGAAGACCTGAAGATTCTCTCAAAATAAATTTCTAAAAACTAAATGCTATCGTCAGTTCAAACTTTTTTACTTTTTGCTCACAATTTTGTTGTATTGCTTTTAGTTTTTCAACTTTTTCTTTCCGCATTTTCCCCTAAACATTCGATACGTAAAGTACCATGTACAGATTAAACTTAATAATACAATAGTTTCCACCAGGGGTGTCGCTAGACTAACAACATTGGGAGCTGGGGGTAAACAGGGCTTAATTTTTTTCATTACCTCGTATTCACCCCATCTTTCCTCTTCCGTAATGAAAAAAATTACAAACTTTTAAAAATGATAGTTGTCACTTTTAATTTAATTGCGCTTTGAATTTTAAATAATTAGGTAAATTAATTTTATTTCACTTGCAGCAAATGTAAACCCGAGATTTTCAGCTTTAGGATTAATTTTGGCGCAGCAGTAATATTATTTAAAAGATGATCTTTTCCCCACCTTCGGTAGTGTGACGTACTACAGAGGTAAAAACATGTGTCAAGACGACAAATCTGCAGCGAGACATTCTGTCCGCGTAGCTAAGTTGGTAGAGCGACTTACTCCGTATAGTGATGGGACACGGATTCGATGTCCGTCGCGGACAAACCTGTGTTTTCACAGTAGGTTTTTGAGAATACGGACATGGCCGCCAGTGGCTTTGCTAAAGTAAAGAGTATTGAGCAACGCTGCAGTGGGCTCGACTTTTTTCTGTTTAGGAGGATTTTTATTTGTGGTCTTCCTTAGGATGAGCAACAAATTCCGTATGCAGATAGTATGGAAGCAAAACTTTGATCAGATCAGATCATATGTAGAGGATTTTAGGAAGAGAGCGTCTCACCGCAGTTCTTAAACAACCATTAGAAGTAGGAAGCTAGGAGATTTGGGCTAGAGTGTCCGACAGGAAAGTCACACGGAAGCGAGGTGGAAAGGGGAGGAAGAGGCCCTTATTTATAACCGGGGGTCAGTACCCTGGGTCCGACGGCTTAACGTTCACATCCGACGCACGGCGGATATTTAGTGGTTCGAGCGTTCGTACCTGCCTGGGATCAAACCCGAGGTTTCTCTGTGGCAGTCACGAACGTTGACCACTAGGCCATCCACGGCCGAGCCAGTTGAGTTTATAGCCCCCGCATTTAAACAAGGCACAGAGTGAATAGTGGATCTTATGTATTCTCTACGTGCTGGCTTGGTGATCTGGTTTATTGGATGTGGGGGTGACGCCACGGAATGTCAGGCTTAGGAGACAGACAAGGCATCCTAACTTAAGGGCAAGTAAGAGCAATAAAGAGAGAGACTCACCTCAGGGCAAGAAATCTAGCCCTCGAACACTAAATTCAGCGTACACGACTCAAACTTTCTGAGCGTCCAACTGATGTCCACGTGCATTAGGTGCATAACAGTGTTTCCAATTCTTGAGGAGAACCTATCACTAAAAAGTATAAAAAAAGAAAATACAAACCTCATTACACACACGACGATCTTCGGTCCGTTTGCTTAAGCAAGAGGCGATTCCCTACGCTTCATTACATTATGACCACCTACCTAATAAACTGCAAGATCCCCTTTAGCTCGCAAAACAGCTGCTACTCGGCGAGGCATCGATTCGATGAGATGGCGATAGGTATCTTGGGGTATCTGGTACCATAATGTCAACAGAAGGTCCTCCAGTTCCCGTATACTTCGGGTTGGTGGTGATTTAGCGCGAACCCGCTTTTTCCAATCGAACCACAAACGTTCAATTGGGTTCAGGTCAGGTGAATTTGGAGGCCAGGGCATTAACAGAAAGTCACCAGCATGTTCCTCGAACCACTTCTTGACGATTCTGTCAGTGTGGCATGGCGCATTATCCTGTTGGTAATGGCCATCAACAGCGGGGAACACAGTTGCCATGAATGAGAGAACTTGGTCCGCAACGATGTTCAGATACCCGACAGCTGTCAGAGATTGTGCTATTGGGATAATGGATCCTAAAGTGTCGCAAGAAAACATCGCCCACAGCATAACACAGCCGCCGCCAGCTGTTTCTGCCCAACAGTGCATCTAGGTGCAATAGACTCCGTTGGTAATCGGTGTATCCGCGCTCGGCCGTCTACGTGATACACCGGGAATCTTAATTTGTCAGACCAGGCCACTTTCTTCCAATCATCCACGTTCCAATCTCGATTATCTTGAGCCCATTTCATGCGTTGTTGGCGATGACGTGCAGTGAGTATGGGGACCCGACTGGGTCTTCGGCTACGCAAGCCTATTCGCAGAAGGCTGAGATGAACTGTGTACTGCAACAATTGCCCTGATCACCACTGTTGTGCGGGTGATTTGTTGCACTGTGGCCCTGAGGTCGGTCGCTGTGAACAATGCGCAACAGTCTCCGCTGCTCTCTGGCATCAATGAGCTGCGGACGAAACACGGGTGGACGATGTTTCGTCGTTTGGCCATCTGTGCACCACTTTTGATACGTACTCACTGCAGCGGCACGTGAACAACCCACAAGCCGCGCCGTTTCCGAGATCGTAGTTCCGAGGCTCCGTGCCATCACAATTTGTCCTTTATCAAACTCCGACAAATCGGCAGCTTTTCCCATTCTGACACCGAACACTCTACTAACAGAAAGCCTGTCCCCGGGTTGTATATATATATACTGCTCTGTGAACTTCACCTGCGCCACCGTTCGGTCTCCAGGCGCGCTCATTTCTCTAGGCTTGGGTGGTCATAATGCAATGGCTCATCGGTGTAATGGTCAAATGTAAATTTCTCATCTTTCATGTCTTCTTTATTTGTTAGTTAATGACTGAGCATTGTTTTAAAGCAAATAACAATCCACGCTTAGTAAAGGTTTATAAATTATTTTTTTTTTAATTTAAACGAAAAACTTATTTCCAGATTATTCGGGGGAGGAGGGGGGCTCAGATACGGGTAGAGGGGCTTCAGTTTCCCTGAAACGGTCTAGCGACGTCCCTGACTGTGTGTGTGTGTGAGAGAGAGAGAGAGAGAGAGAGAGAGAGAGAGAGAGAACACTGGCTCCAGGTGAATTCATCGAATGCGAAAACGCAATCTTCCAAGAAGAAATCATAGAACGGAGAATTCATTGCAGACCAAGTTTCTCCAAAATTAGGGCTTTAGGTGAAAAATCGAATATAAAATAATCCAAAACGAAAACGTCGAAAGATTAGTTCATCGTAGGGCATATGTTTCGAAAATTCTGAGTATTAATAAATGGAATCTTTTCCGATTAACAACAGCAGCAATTCTGACGACTTAATTGGGAGTTAATATTTTTTGGTTAAATGTATGTATTGAAGAAAGCTTTCCAATACAGTTAATTTCCCTGTCATTTTACGAACAATATTCAGTCTATTTATGGTGGATATTCAAAATTTGAAAATATATAAAGATCAGTGACTTGTCGAAGTTGAATCTATGATTAAATTTCATTCGCACAAGTTTTTAGGGATATATATTGACAAATGATGGTGATGTTCTAAGTCAAAGAATGAATAAAATTCGATTTACCCTATTTTTTAAACATCCTGGGTTTTTGTTTCTAATTTTTTCCGTACTACCCGGAACCTTGAATTTATTTTAAATAATTTAATAAAATTTACTTAATCTGCGACATGTAATTTAAAATTATAACATGAAAATAATTTATACTTTTTAGTGCCCCCAAATGAGAGATTTGGTTAAGAAATTAAAAGCACTAAAAAGTTTTCAGGAGCGAACACGTATCCTGAAATGTTGTAAATGAAATACACTACATGAATTGCCACAAATATTATAATTACATCAGTAAATAAGGTTCAGTCGCGTTCAGAAAAGCACATTTCAACGAAACTGCTTCGTGAAAATTCTTTTAAATAGTCTTAAACCACTTATAAATTCACTAAAATTTCAAGAGTTTATAGCATTTCAAAATGATTTCAGCGTTAAAATATATTGTATTCTAGTAATAAATTTAAACCATCCACATATAAAAAAAACTCCATTAAACCTACGAAAAATTATATTTTCTGTCCTGATATAGCAAACAGTTCATTTCATCTGTTTTTGATAAGCTGATAATGAGCGCATTTTAGGCAATATTTTACCGTTACTATTATTAAAGAAGATGGTAATACTCGATGTCCAAGTTATTAACGAATTCATCGAAAAAAATTACTTCGCTTCATAATTTTCGAAAAAGTCGTCATTCAGTAAAGTCCTCGTTCGACAAATTTGGTTTCGGTGATTTCGTTTTCGATTAATTCGCTTTCGGTGAAGTCGTTTTTGAAAAGCGCCTGCTCCCAGCAATACTGACCTTAGATATTCTTGCAACTTCACTTTTTTTATTTAGAAACAGAAAGAAATATAATAAAAAAAGAAGGTAAATAAGATGAACCTGAACCAAATACTGAGTTTTCTGAGCTTTCAAGGCCGTCTTATTTGCGAAGTCAGCAAATATAAATAAGGCGGTGCGTGACTGAAAACTCAATGTAAAGTTCTGAGTTGTGGCTCCACAAGATTTCTCTATAGCAGTTGTTGCACTTTCGCTTTTTTTTTTTTTTTTTTTTTCAGGCTTCTATTTTTTTCCCCTTTCTAACAGCCGAGACGCCTACTCTTCCTTTGATGCTACCGAGCGAGAGAGAAATAGAGAGAGCGCTGACTTTCTTTTGGCAGGAGTAGCAACTGTTTCCATCACGTGACCGAGACTGTCACAGTATGGTGCCGGTAGTGGTTGAAAAAGCCCAACATAAGATTTCTCTCACTGAATATTCTTCCTGCTCTGACATCTCTTTTGAGTTGGCTCCCTTCCTGGGGAATTTGTAGACAGAACGCAAAGTGGCATACATATTGCAAATGAAATAAAAAAGACTCCAATTTCCGTGAGAAGATGATGTGTCTAGAAACATGAGTAGATCTAGAACGTGAAGCATACAATAAACAGCAAACATTATGATTCTTTCAGAATTTTAAAACGCATCATACGTTCTTAAACTAGAATGGCATCAACCATACTCAAGGCAGGTCCGAGGGATAGGCCAGGTAGGCAGCTGCCTAGGGCGCCACCAAAGGGAAGGGGCACCAAATTAACCCATGGATTTGTAAATTTTCTTTCATAATAAAACTATTCGCTAATTCTTTTTTTTTTTTTTTTTTTTTTTTATGAGCTGGTCTGTACTTGCCACAAAAGTGAAAGCTGAATACTCCTTTGTTGTTTCTCTGGCGCGTTCAGGGTTCCTATACATATATATATATAACATTTATTCTTTACATCCCCTAAAACACTTGTTCGACAATGCTAAATATTGGATTATTTCAGAACGTACGTAGGAAAGAGCCGCTAAATTTGTTCACTGAGATTTTCTGAACACACTTGGAGTTTGATATTCCGACTTGGATTTGGGTCTTAACCGTGACTCTTTATGAATGTTTAATTTTTTTGTTTATTGGAGGTTTAACGACCACCGTGAGCAACTCAGTGGGTTATAAGCAGTCTCCCGTCCATAATTTAGGGCCACTGGCTGCAGGGAAGGGAGAGAGGCAGCGCCGTAAGACAAACACAACATCCATGCCTCACCGGGATTCGAACCCGGACCCATCTCGGACGAATGATCAGAAGCCATGGCTTAGACCACTGCGCCACCGGGGCGGCATATTTACATTTGTGTCAAGGAAAGTTTAATGGAAGGATTTATGTTACGGACGGTGGTTATTTTTCAGAGGGATTACAATTCTGGCAAGGAGTTTTATGGTTCATTTTTAGTTTTAGTGGTTCTTCTTCGTATATATAACAGTTCAGGTAGAGAAGACAGAATGCAATGAAATTTATAACACAAGATTTTAATGTGGACGTCTGTTGTTGCTTTTTTCGAAATTTTTGGCATTCACACGAAACCTGAACTGAATTTGTTTGCTCAGGGCCGCTGGATGTCTTTCCCTGAAGAGCGGTCCAGAGGTCCTGAATGTATATTTATAATAATTTACTTAACATAATTTTGTCATTTTATAATTTCTTTTATTATTCTTTTCTTCACCTGGAAGTCATAAGGCCCTAGATGTTTTATGAGGGTTAGTTGCTTGCGTGTTAATATTCTTTTGCATATATATATTAGGGTGGTCCTTATTTCCGAAAATTATAAATCTTTTGCTCCCACCCCTTACAAATACTTGTTTACATGATAATAGACTTATGTTAAAATTTCATGAAGATTAAATTATATTTAGGGGTCGCCCAAGCATTTTTATTGAGCAAGCATAAAGTGGACGTTGGGGCTATTCTTTCATATCCACCTAACTTTACAGAAACCGATTGGGAAGGCATCAACCTCTATGACAAAACAAGTCATGGAAATGTGGAACAAGGCTCGTATACTGACATGTAGAAAAGATCATGTCATTACAAAACAAGAAAAATTTCGTAAAGAGTGGACAAACCTAAAGAGGCACCGTGATCGAAACACTCAAACACACCATTCAATGGAACACGAGTTCCGTACAAAACTGAATATCTTCGATATTACTCATGCTGATGCACTTAGCCTCATCAAAATAGAAGATCAAAAATTTCTCCTTGCGCAACGAGAACCTGGACGTCGTGCTTACATGGGCTTAGTTGACACTACGTTAGCAGCTCAAAAACAAGTAAATTGGAATGTATGGAACAGTAAAAGAAAAGAATTGAAAAAGCTAAAAAAAAAAAAAAAAGTCATCTTCCAGTTTCAGTTTGACAAGCTGCAGTTATGATAAAGATGACACAACTGAAAATTAGTCTTCTGGAAGAAATAAAGTTGAAGAGGACCTATTGCACGAGGAATCCACCAGCGAAAGCAATGATTCTCCTCCGACAAAAAAGACCCGCAGAACAAAGATAAATGTCGTAACTCCATTACTTGCTGTTGCCTTAGACTGTACGCAAAATGAGTGACAGAAGGGACACCTTTATCATTGCTGAAACAACTCACAGTCTATAGGGCATAACACTGAAGATTTTAATATTAATCGCAGTTCTATAAAACGTCACCGTGATAAACATCTTGCTCAAATTGCAGCTGCTGCGTCAAAGCAAGGGATATATGGGGATGTCTCTCTTGTGGTCCATTGGGATGGAAAGTTAATGTGTGACCTCTCTCGGAAGCAACATGTTGATCGACTTCCTGTGGTTGTGTCTGGTTCTGCTATTTCACAGCTTCTGAGAGCAAGCAAACTGTCCAGAGGATCAGGAGAAACCAGTCAGAAACTGTTATTGAGACTTTGGAAGAATGGAATGTTCAGAATCGTATCGTGGGAATGTGCTTCGATACTACGAGCTCGAATACCGTTTGGCATGTTGGTACATGTGTTCAATTAGAAAAAAAGAAAAAACTCTGCAAATATTTACTGTATTTTGCTTGTCGCCACCACATTATGGAGTTACTTGCGGGGCTGCATTCCAAGTAAGTCTTTCACCCTCTTCAGCACCTGAAGTTTTATTGTTTAAGAGATTTCAGAAGAATTGGAATGCTATAAATCAGAACATTTATTCTACATGTGATGACATTACAGAATTGTCATCAGCTCCAGTACTGTGAAGGAAGACAGAAACGATTTTGCCAAGCAAGCATCAGCTTTCGCAACAAATTAACGTAAGAGTTGATTACCGTAAATTACTAGAACTGTCAATTATCTTTCTGGGCTATACTCCACCACGTGGAATTCATTTTCAACTACCGGATGCAATGCACCATGCACGTTAGATGCCCAAGCTAATTTAATTTACTCCCCCAGGATTTATATGTTTCGATACCAATTAAAACTCACATCTTCAAAGGAAAAAGGACTTCAAAAAATGTGTAAATTTATAGTGATTTTGCACCTCAAAGCCTGGTTCACAGAACCACTAGCAGCAAGTGCACCACGTAATGACATTCATCTTCTTAATTATCTCTATCAGTATGAAAAACACAATAAAAATATTCCAAAAGAAACTTGCAAAAAATTGGAGAATCATCTATGGTATTTGTACGAGCAGATGATTGGGCTTGCATTTTTTGATACTGAAGTATCTATCTCCACACAACAGAATATGGTCAATGCTTTAGATTTAAAACAAGGCTTACTCCGAAGGGCCAGAACCCTGTCATTCTTAATGCCAGTAGTGCAGCACAGAGGATTATTGCAGATTTTTTTACACCCAACACAACTGGATTCTTTACAAACTGAATATCTCTATTGAATTCCTACAATTTGACTCACTGACTTGGGGAGACAGAGAAGACTATAAGGCAGGTATTGCTAGAGAAGACTATAAGGCAGGTATTGCTATTGTACAGAAGATCGTTGTAACCAATGACAATGCTGAACGTGGGATCGCTCTTGTCCAGCAATTGAACAAGCTCATTACTTACAATGAAGACCAATTTCAGTTTCTCATGCAAATTGTGGCTGATCACCGTAATCGTTGCACCTGTACTGAAAGATCTCTTATGGAGCAACAGAAGTCTACTCCCAGCTAAATAATAGAACTGGTATTCCTATGAATTTGTTTTCTACTATACTTTTACATCAAAACAATGCCACTTTAAGTTTGTGTGCTTTAAATTTTGAATAATAAAAGATTAATTTTATTGTTAAAAGTATATGAATGGCTGAATTATTGTTGTACCATTATGTAGCACATTTTAAGCAAATAACGAAAAGTTTCTAACATGTCGGGCGACCTCTAAACATTGCTCGATTGTTTTAATTTTTTCTGATATTGATATAATATCAGAATAAATATTTCTAGAGGGGAAAGTTTCGAATTTACATATATCAAAAAATTCCCACAACACTAATGACCAGCCGAATATACACCATATTGATAAGAGTCACCGGACACCCCCTTCAAAAGCAAATGAACGGATCCGCTGCGTTGTTAAGATGCGCGGTACAGCTACAAACGGTATAAAAACAAGACTGCAGCTGACCGCGATCATATCGCATTGTGAGGTTGAGTGAAAATGTCGCGGCGGGAGAGAACTGATTTTGACAAGGGAAAGATTGTTGGGTGTTATATTAGTGGGTTGTCCATAAGAGAAACCGAGAGGCGTTTAAAAATACCAAAGTCAACTGTTTTGGATGAACTGAATAAGTGGAAGGCACGTGGCGCACCTGAAGCAGCAAAACGTACTGGCAGACCAAAGAAAATCAGTGATAGAGAACGTCGAAGCCTTAAGAGAGTTGTTACCGCTAATCGACGGAGTACTGCACAAGACCTCAATGTGCAGGTGAGTAAAAATGCTGGAACCTCGGTATGTACACGTACCATTCGCTGAGAACTTCGTTCAATGGGTTACCGTGGTCGCGCGACTACTCATAAGCCTTTTATCTCAACTTGGAATGCTACTCGTCGTTTAGCATGGTGTTTTTTTGTTTTTATTTATTGGTGGTTTAACGACCACCGTGAGCAACTCAATGGGCTATAAGCAGTCGCCCGTCCCTAATTTAGGGTCACTGGTTCCAGGGAAGGGGAAAGCCAGTGCCGTAAGACAAACACAACATCCATGCCTCACAGGGATTCGAACCCGGACCCCTTTCCGACGAATGATCAGAGGCCATCGCCTTAGACCACTGCGCCACTGGGTCGGCGTTTAGCATGGTGTAAAGAACATTTATGATGGCTGTGTGTGGGTATGGCGGCAGCCGGGGGAACGCTATTTACCACAGTGTACTTTTATCGATTATGAAAAAGCCTTTGATTCGGTGAAACCATCAGCAGTTACAATGGCTCTGAAATCCTGCGGTATTGAAGATGCATACATTAATATTATTAATAACATCTATGAAAATGCAAGTGCAAAAATCCGGCTGTTTGAAAATACAACACATATAAAAGTTGGAAAGGGAGTGAGACAAGGTCATACCATATCTCCGAAGCTCTTTAATGCCACATTGGAGGGTGTCTTTCAGTCGCTCAGCTGGGAAAACAAGGGGATAAAGATTAATGGAGATTATCTAACCCACCTTCGTTTTGCTGATGACGTAGTCATTTTTGCAACTACCCCATCAGAGCTGCAGAGTATGATCCAAGAACTTGCTGACATGAATAAAGAAGTGGGATTAAAAATGAACTTTCAGAAGACGAAAGTGATGTTCAATGCTTTTACAAGAAATGAAGATTTATCGATTGATGGAGAAAAGCTGGAGATAACAGGCACGTACGTATATCTTGGACAGCAGATATCAAGTTAGGGTCACACTGATGAAGAAATTAATCGGCGTACAAAACTTACCTGGAGAGCTTTTGGAAGAAACAGCATAATTTTGAAGAGCAATATGCCATTATGTCTTAAAAGAAAAGTGTTTGATCAGTGCATCCTTTCAGTGCTTACGTATGGTGCAGAGACGTGGACCTTAACTAAAAGAGACACACAAAGGCTGCAGACAACTAAAAGAAGCATGGAGAGGTGCATACTTGGTGTAACCAGGAGAGATAAGAAGAGGAACTCGTGGATCCGAAAAATGACAAGAGTGGAAGACATCATGATCAGAGTTAAATCCCTGAAATGGCAATGGGCTGGACATACTGCCAGAAGGACAGATCATCGATGGACAGCCGAAATTTTAGATTGGATTCCAAGGGACAGGAAAAGACCCAGAAGAAGACCACATGGGAGATGGGTGGATGAAATTCGAAAGTATGCAGGGGTGACATGGAGGAGACTGGCACAAGACAGACCGTTGTGGAGGAAACTTGGGGAGACCTTCGTCCAGCAGTGGATTGATAATGGTTGACAATGATGATGATGATATATATATATAATCATTGTCAACCCTTATCAATCCACTGCTGCATGAAGGTCTTCCCAAGTTTCTTCCACAATTGTCTGTCTTGAGGCTGTCGCCTCCATGTCACTCCGGCATGCTTTCAAATTTCATCCATCCATCTTCCATGGGGTCTTCTGGGTCTTTTTCTGTCTAAAATTTCTGTTGTCCATCGGTGGCCCGTTCTTCTGGAACATGTCCAGCCCATTGCCATTTCAGGGAATTTACTCTGGTCACGATGTCGTCCACTCTTGTCATTTTCCTTATATACAAATTCCATTCTTATCTTTCCTGGTTACACCAAGCATTCATCTCTCCATGCTACTTTGAGTTGTCTGCAGTCTTTGTATGTTTTTTTAGTTAAGGTTCATGTCTCTGCTCCATACGTAAGCAATGGCAGGATGCATTGATTAAACACTTTCCTTTTAAGACATAATGGCATACTGCTTTTAAAAATTGAACTGTTTCTTCCAAAAGCTCTCCATCCAATTTTATACGCCGAATTATTTCTTCACAAATGTGACCCTCACTTGATATCTACTGCCAAAGATAAATGCAGGTATCGGTTGTCTCAAGCTTTTCTCCATCAATCGATAACTCTTCGTTTCCTGTAAAAGTATTGATTATATAAAGGGAAAGGACAAAAATATGGAAACACCTGGTAAACGAAGGAATTCCATACCTAATATGGTGTAGGACCACGTTTTGCATTCAAGACGGCCTGGAATCTTCTGGGAATGGACAAATATACTGTAAGTCGTGGATAATGGATAATGGGATGTTATACCATTTTTCCTGCAACACGCGTTCAAGTTCCTGTAAAGATGCTAGAGGCGGATACTGCGCTCGAACCTTGTTCTCCAAAACGGCCCACGGAAACTTTTGCACCTGTGGTCTTCTTATTTGTGTTCACAATCCTCCCCAATGTCATTCTTTCTCTCTATCATTCAACGCATACTTTCGTTCACGCTGGTGTTTTTCGGATGATGTTTTTCCAGAACAATTATACGGTCATAATTTTTGATACAGTACCTAGCGATACACCAAATAAACTTGCTACATTGGACACGGAAGCACCTACCATACGGGCCCCAACAGTTTGCCCTCTTTAAAGCTTTGTAAGCTCCGACATAATTCACTTATATATATCATCATCATCATCATTGTCAACCATTATCAATCCACTGCTGGACGAAGGTCTCCCCAAGTTTCCTCCACAACGGTCTGTCTTGTGCCAGTCTCCTCCATGTCACTCCCGCATATTTTCGAATTTCATCCATCCATCTCCCATATGGTCTTCTTCTGGGTCTTTCCTGTCCCTTGGAATCCAATTTAAAATTTCGGCTGTCCATCGATGGTCTGTCCTTCTGGCAGTATGTCCAGCCCATTGCCATTTCAGGGATTTAACTCTGATCATGATGTCTTCCACTCTCGTCATTTTTCGGATCAACGAGTTCCTCTTCGTATCTCTCCTGGTTATACCAAGCATGCACCTCTCCATGCTCCTTTGAGTTGTCTGCAGCCTTTGTATGTCTCTTTTAGTTAAGGTCCACGTCTCTGCACCATACGTAAGCACTGGAAGGACGCATTGATCAAACACTTTTCTTTTAAGACATAATGGCATATTGCTCTTGAAAATTATGCTGTTTCTTCCAAAAGCTCTCCAGGCAAGTTTTGTACGCCGATTAATTTCTTCATCAATGTGACCCTCACTTGATATCTGTTGTCCAAGATAAACGTAGGTGTCTGTTATCTCCAGTTTTTCTCCATCAATCGATAAATCTTTATTTCTTGTAAAAGCATTGAACATCACTTTTGTCTTCTGAAAGTTCATTTTTAATCCCACTTCTTTACTCTTGTCAGCAAGTTCTTGGATCATACTCTGCAGCTCTGGTGGGGTAGTTGCAAAAATCACTACGTCATTCAGCAAAACGAAGGTGGGTTAGATAATCTCCATTAATCTTTATCCCTTTGTTTTCCCAGTTCAGTGATTGAAAGACATTTTCCAATATGGCATTAAAGAGCTTCGGAGATATGGTGTCACCTTGTCTCACTCCCTTTCCAATTTTTATGTGTGTTGTATTTTCAAACAGCCGAATCTTTGCACTTGCATTTTCATAGATGTTATTAATAATATTAATGTATGCATATATACACACACACTCACGGACAATGAAATTTGCGCACCTAGAAGAAAACATGCTACAACCGCGAAACTTTGCAAATAGCTAGAGTGCGTGCTGGTATGCAAATGATCCCAGTTTGGTGCGATTGCGCATGACCGCACACCCTGTGGTGGCACTGCAAGCACGAACTGACAGCCTTATATACCGGCGTGTAGTCGATGCCCCATGAACGCGAAAAGCACCGGCCGACGCAAACAACTCTGTACAAGAGTACAGAGTGACAGAAATGCCGAGTAGACGCCAGAGACGCCGACTGTGTTGGGGGCAGTGGACATGTGACGGCACTGCCACACGGCGGAGCGGCTCCGGACGGACCAGGAGGACCACCGGTAGACAGGATCGACGGATCGCGCGCCAGGCACGAACGGATCCCACGGGGACCCGGTCCACTATACAGGCAGACGTAGCGGCTCCTGTGTGCCCACGAACCATTTTCCGACGCCTCGCGGAAGCGAATCTGCGATTCCAGCGCTCCTTACGTGTGCTGCCGTTAACACCAGAACATCGCGGGCTCCGTTTGCAGTGGTGCCAGGCCAGAGCGACGTGGAACGCCACAGACTGGAGACGTGTGATGCTTAGCGATGAGTTCCGCTTCGTTTTGGGGACAAATTATTATCGTATCCCGGTGTGAAGGTCCCCGGGTCAACGGCACAATCCCAATCTCACAACCGAGTGCCACGCCTGCCCCACTGCAGGCATTATGGTCATTGGCTACAATAGCCGATCAGCTCTAGTAGTGGTACGTGGTTCATTGACGACCCAGCGGTATGTGGATGAGATCCTACGGCCCTATGTGATCTCATTCTTGGCCGGGATTCCAGGTGTGCTATACCAGCAGGATAATGCCTACCCGCACACGGCTCGGGTTGCCCAGGACTGCCTATATGTCCAGACACTTCCATGACCTGCCCGCTCCGCGGACATATCCCCTATCGAGCATGTGTGGGACCAGTTGAAACGCCAGCTGCCGCAGTGCCGCACTATCCGGGATTTGGAGCACACCGTCCAACACGTGTGGGCCAGTCTGTCGCAGAACAACATCAGGCGTCTGTTCGCCTCCATACCGAACCGCATTGCAGCTTGTATCGCCGCACCAGGCGGTGCAACGCGCTATTGAAGATGACAGGACTGCGTGCCACATATCCCTCTGTAATTGTCCTGCAGCTCTGTGTATCATTCATCTATATCATTACGTCCATAAAATTTCATTTCAATCTTATGCTTCCTTCTTGGTGCGCAAATTTCACTGTCCGTGTGTGTATATACACTGGTGTGCAAAAATTAAGGACGAAGAGGAGAAATTAGCATAACAGCCGAACGAGCAGGCAGAACGGAACGAAAGACTACTCAGGAGATAGACTAGGGTCCAGTACGGTAGGGCATGCGCATATATGCAGCATGACGTGGGAGGGTGGGGGTGTCGGAAGGGTATAAAGCACACGGGCGGTGTACGCTCAGCAATTCGGTGAGCGCTATTGCACGGTGTATATCGGCTTGTACGACGTCGAGTTGCTGCCACCGTGTGATATGCCCAACAGGCAATCCAGTAGACGACATCTGGATGACTTCAACCGAGGTCGCGTCGTTGTGAAGTTGGAAGAATGTCGAAGTGTGACTAGTGTGGCCGAGGAAATCGGGATCGCTCACGGCATCGTTTCACGAGCTTGGAGAGCATTTCAAATGACAGGAACAGCTGTCCGAGAGTTTAGCAGTGGTCGTCCACGAGCAACCACAGCGGCGGACGACCGGTATATTGTCCTACACGCGAGAAGAGACAGGCGGCAGACAGCGGGAAAAATCGCAACGCACATGCAACAGACAACTGGACGTCCGTTATCGCGTTTTACCGTGGCCAGGAGGCTGCACAAATGTGGTCTATTTGCACGACGACCAGTACGGTGTGTGCCATTAACGCCAGCTCATCGGAGACGACGGTTTCTGTGGTGCCAGGAACACAAGAACTGGACACATCAGCAATGGGGTCGAGTTCTCTTTACGGATGAGAGCCGATTTAGTCTGACGAGCGATTCTGGACGTATACACATCTGGAGAGAGCAGGGAACACGCAATCACACCTCCAACATCATCGAAAGGGACCAGTTTGGACGTGGCGGAGTTCTCCTTTAGGGCGGTATCATGCTTGGTAGCCGTATTGACCTCCACATCTTCCAAGGAGGTTCAGTCACTGGTGTCCGCTATTGTACCGAGGTTCTCCTGCCTCACGGGCGTCTGTTTAGAGGTGCTGTGGGTCCTGAGTTCCTCTTCATGGACGACAACGCTACACCTCATCGTACAGTGGCTGTCGCAGAGCTGTTGGACAGTGAAGATATTCACCGCATAGATTGGCCCTATCTATGCGGTGAATATCTTCACTGTCACCTTGTCTCACCCCTTTTCCAATTTTTATGTGTGTTGTATTTTCAAACAGCCGAATCTTTGCACTTGCATTTTCATAAATGTTATTAATAATATTAATGTATGCATCTTCAATACCGCAGGATTTCAGGGCCATTGTAACTGCTGATGGTTTCACCGAGACAAAGGCTTTTTAATAATCGATAAAAGCCATGCACAATGGAAGTTCATATTCCCTCGCTCTTTCAATTAGTTCTCTCAGTACGTGGATATGATCTATTGTGCTGCAGCCACTCCTGAATCCAGCTTGTTCTCTCGGTTGAGCCATGTCCAGTGTCACCTTTAAGCGGTGTGAAAGAACTTGAGTGAAGATTCTACACTGCTGGACAATTGCTAAGGACGGATCATAAACGGCTATATAGCGCATAAAAAAGTAAGTGTGGTTGGATGCCAAGTGAAATAAAATAATGTCAGAATGCCAGGACATTACAAGAAAGACAATTTATTGTGCTCTGAAATCCAGAAGGCTTTGGAACGTGTTCAAGGGACAAACAGGCCATTTTGTACAGAATACGTAAACGTGAAAAAAATGCAATTACCGTCCGCAGGCGTTCCGGCGTAAGATGTCAATACGGGATATGGCCACCATGGAGGCCGATGCAAGATTCTACACGACGTGTCATGCTTTGCACAACATTATCAAGCAGCTTTTGGGGTAATTTATCCCATTCCTCTGTCAGTGCACGGATGAGGGTGTCCTTGTTTATTGGAGAGCATTGGCGACCAGCAAGACTCCTCCCCAAAGCATCCCACACATTTTCAATGGGATTCAGATCTGGAGAACGTGCTGGCCATACGAGGCGTTGAATATCCTCGCTCTCAAGACACTCCTGGACAGCGACTGTTCGATGACATGTTGCGTTGTCGTCCATGAAAATGAATCTATCACCGACAGCACCACGGAACATGCAAACATGAGGTAGCAGAACATCATTAATGTATCATTGGCCAGTCATAGTCCCAGTTGGAAGCACATAGACGGACGTACGGCCATTGATCATGATGCCAGCCCATACCATGATATTACATGTCGGATATCGGTCCCTTTCCTGTATGTTTGCTGGACAATATGCAGTACCACTATCACGCCAGATCAGTTGTCGTCGACAATCAGACGATAGACTGTATCTACTCTCATCTGAGAAGAGGACAGCAGACAAGTCGTTATCAGTCCAATTGCGATGTTGATGGCACCATTGCAAACGGGCGGTACGGTGACGTCTGGACAATGGGATGCACACAACAGGACGGCGGGCGTATAGTCCTCCTTCATGCAAACGTCTGGCGACAGTTTTTCGGGAGATCCGCTTGCCAGTAGCAGCCATAAACTGATTTGCTACCTCACTAGCTGTGCTGCGCCGGTGTCTTTTTGTTGATAGCACTATGTACCGATCTTCTGCAGGTATCGTACTGCGAACACGACCTCCCCTGTTACGTTTGCTACACTCTCCATTTGTTTGAAATTATTTCCAAAGCCTTGAAACAACACTGTGGCTGACGTCGAACTCCCTGGCAACATCTGTTATTTTTTGCCCTTCTTCAATCTTGCCAATAATACGGCCACGCGCAAAATCATCTAGGTGATGTCGGGAAGACATACTGAAAATTGCAAGTTCGTCAATTGATTCTTTCCCTTTCAACTTTGCGTTTGAACAACAACGGTCAATACGCGTCAAATCCTTTATATCTCTTATCAGCGCTATGACGTCACGAACAAGTTCGGCAATCCAAAATTTGCATACGCACAACACGTCTTACTGTATCCCGCACTTATGCTAATTTCCACATTTTCCTGCCTTCCATTTTATGGTTGCTATCGTTGGCATTGTCATCCGTCCTTAGCAATTGTCCGGCAGTGTATAAACCCCTGATAGGAGGCTGATAGGTCTGTAGTTCCTGAGATTC
Source organism: Macrothele yani (assembly GCA_039090855.1). NCBI lineage: Eukaryota > Metazoa > Arthropoda > Arachnida > Araneae > Macrothelidae > Macrothele > Macrothele yani. Next base: position 154,626,737 of record CM076996.1, read on the forward strand.
TCAATGTCACCTTTTTTACGTAGCAAGATCATTGTAGCGTTGTTCCAACCCTCAGGAATCTTCCCTTCATTAAGGCATCGAGTGAAACTTTGGGCGAGTATTGTTTCGATTTCTCCACTTGCTTCTTGTATGATGTCTACAGTAATTCCATCTTCTCCTGGAGCTTTTCCCCGCTTCATGTTCTTGATTGCATGTGCAACTTCTGCTGAGAGGACTGGAAGAACTCTGGTACTGGCAACTTTCATGATGTCTGGAGTACATGTATCATCCCTTTCATATAATTTGGAGTAGAAATCTTTCACTCTTGTCAAAATTTCGCCTCTATCTCTTGTTACAGAACCATCTTCTTTTCGCAGTGCCATAATCTGTTTTCTTCCCTTACTGAGATGTCCCTTTGCTATCTTTAGGCTTTGGTTGTTTTCCATTGCTTTCCTCACTAGTTCACAGTTGAATTTTCTTACGTCTTCAGTGATACTTTTTCGTACTGTCTTGCATAGCTCTATATATTCCACTTTGGAAGTCACATCTTCTTTAGTTGTCCTCATCTCTCTTCTTTTGCATCAACATTTTGGTTTTTCCTGATAATTTGTTCACATGCAACTTGTTCTTAGACCCAGCTAATTTTGTTACTGTTTCCATAAGAGCTTTGGTTACTTTTCTGTTAACTTCAGAAATATCCAATTCTTCCGATGTTAGGTCTTCTAAAGCAGAGAATCTGTTCTTCAGTTCCAACTTGAAGGTATTATGATGGTGTTTTTTAAGGTTGGTTATGTCAATACATTTTGTTTGTCTTATGAGCTTGCTACGTTCGAGTTTAGTGTTGAGGTGCATCTTACATCTCACCAATCTATGGTCACTACCTGTGTTGAACTTGTTTAACACACTGCAGTCTTCTATGACGAATTTTTTGTTACACATAATAAAATCAATTTCACTTGTCGTCCCATTTGGATGTCTCCATGTCCATTTCCTGTGTGGCTTTTTCTTGAAAAAGGAGTTCAAGATGAGAAACCCTTCTGCCTCTGCAACCTCAGCGAGAGTATTTCCACGCTGGTTTCTGTTGTCGTGACCGAATTTACCTACTGAAGTTTCATTCTGTTGCCGTTGCTCTATTTTTGCATTGAAATCTCCCATAATTATCTTCAAGTGCTGCTTACCTTTATTATTTAGATGACGAATTTCCTCATAAAATTCTTCAATTTCTTCTTCAGGATGACTTGTGGTGGGTGCATAAGTTTGAATAATCTGAGTCTGGTATCTTCTCGAGAGTTGGAAAACTAGTCGTGCAGCTCTGTCAGAGGAACTTTCAACTTCTACAACTTTATCCTTCAGTTTCTTGTTTATTATAAATCCAACACCACTAGTTATGCCAGTATCAGTCCCACGATAGTAGAAGAGATGTCCACTTTTCAGTTCGATGAGATCTTCTCCTTTTCTCCTTACCTCACTTAGTCCGACGATGTCCCACTTGATCCTTTGTAGTTCCTCTTCCAATTCAAGAAGCCTTGAATGAGAAGATAGGGAGCGTCCATTATACGTAGCCAAGGTCAGCATCAGATGGCTGCCTAGTCTGGTACTCCGGAGATCCTTAGCACCCTCTGCCTTCATGTCGCACTGGCCGCTGCCTTGGCCAGGTACATTCCAGCTGCCGGAGACTGAGGGCCAAGATTTAAGTTGTGGTGTAATTTTGGAGGGGTTTGGCCATAACTCACCACGCTGGCCAAGCGGGTTGGTGAGTGTGGGATAGCATTTCCTCTAATCTCGATGGTATAGTTATACCGCTATTGGCGGTCGTCAGAGCCCTTTTAGTGGGAACAGGATGTACCACGAGAAGGCGGGGTTGACATTTGTCAAGGAGAGAGGCTGTGATGTTACGCATCACCTGACCTTACATCCCAGTATATATATACATATATATATGTGGAACCATCTTCTTTTCTTTATCGTAAAGAAGAGAAAAGAGAAAAGAAAAAAAGAGAAAAGAAGATGGTTCTATAACAAGAAATAGAGGCGAAATTTTGACAAGAGTGAAAGATTTCTACTCCAAATTATATGAAAGGGATGATACATGCACTCCAGACATCATGAAAGATACCAGTACCAGAGTTCTTCCAGCAGAAGTTGCACATGCAATCAAGAACATGAAGCGGGGAAAAGCTCCAGGAGAAGATGGAATTACTGTAGACATCATACAAGAAGCAAGTGGAGAAATCGAAACAGTACTCGCCCAAATTTTCACTCGATGCCTTAATGAAGGAAAGATTCCTGAGGATTGGAACACCGCTACAATGATCCTGCTACATAAGAAAGGTGACATTGAGGATCTCGGAAACTACAGACCTATCAGCCTCCTATCAGTAGTTTATAAAATCTTCACTAAAGTTCTTTCACACCGCTTGAAGGTAACACTGGACATGGCTCAACCGAGAGAACAAGCTGGATTCAGGAGTGGCTACAGCACAATAGATCATATCCACGTGCTGAGAGAACTAATTGAAAGAGCGAGGGAATATGAACTTCCTTTGTGCATGGCTTTTATCGATTATGAAAAAGCCTTTGATTCGGTGAAACCATCAGCAGTTACAATGGCTCTGAAAACCTGCGGTATTGAAAATGCATACATTAATATTAATAATAACATCTATGAAAATGCAAAGTGCAAAGATTCGGCTGTTTGAAAATACAACACACGTAAAAATTGGAAAGGGAGTGAGACAAGGTGACACCATATCTCCGAAGCTCTTTAATGCCACATTGGAGGGTGTTTTTCAGTCGCTGAGCTGGGAAAACAAGGGGATAAAGATTAATGGAGATTATCTAACCCACCTTCGTTTTGCTGATGATGTAGTCATTTTTGCAACTACCCCATCAGAGCTGCAGAGTATGATCCAGGAACTTGCTGACAAGAGTAAAGAAGTGGGATTGAAAATGAACTTTCAGAAGACAAAAGTGATGTTCAATGCTTTTACAAGAAATGAAGATTTATCGATTGATGGAGAAAAGCTGGAGATAACAGACACGTACGTTTATCTTGGACAACAGATATCAAGTGAGGGTCACATTGATGAAGAAATTAATCGGCGTACAAAACTTGCCTGGAGAGCTTTTGGAAGAAACAGCATAGTTTTCAAGAGCAATATGCCATTATGTCTTAAAAGAAAAGTGTTTGATCAATGCATCCTTCCAGTGCTTACATATGGTGCAGAGACGTGGACCTTAACTAAAAGAGACATACAAAGGCTGCAGACAACTCAAAGCATCGTGGAGAGGTGCATGCTTGGTATAACCAGGAGAGATAAGAAGAGGAACTCGTGGATCCGAAAAATGACAAGAGTGGAAGACATCATGATCAGAGTTAAATCCCTGAAATGGCAATGGGCTGGACATACTGCCAGAAGGACAGATCATCGATGGACAGCCGAAATTTTAGATTGGATTCCAAGGGACAGGAAAAGACCCAGAAGAAGACCACATGGGAGATGGGTGGATGAAATTCGAAAGTATGCAGGGGTGACATGGAGGAGACTGGCACAAGACAGACCGTTGTGGAGGAAACTTGGGGAGGCCTTCGTCCAGCAGTGGATTGATAATGGTTGACAATGATGATGATGATGATGATGATATGTGGAAATCTTAGATTTCCTCGCTCCGCTGCATCTTTTCCTTCCGCACCTGTGGCAAATTTGTCCCAAGCCCCCAGCAAAAGGTTAACAACATAGCACTGGGGGAATTTGAACCACTTCCTCGAAGGGACGCTGGTAATTTCCATATATGCAAAGCCAATTGTTTGCTATCCTTTATTTACTCCTTCTCCTTCCCAGATAAACATTTCATGTAAATAACGCAAACAACTATGTATGATTCCGTCATTTTGTGAGTAAAATTATTATTATTATTATTATTATTATTATTATTATTATTATTATTATTGTTATTATTATTATATTGGAATAATGAGTTAGTGAGATATCTGCGGAGCATACTAAGTTGAGATTAGAGCTATTTCTTACTGTGTTTGGGTGTTTGCTTTTTTTTTACTGAAAAAAAAAAAGATCAAAGGAGGGGGGAGGCGCGAAATTTAAACTGTAGATACAACTGAAAGCAAGACCGCCCAATCGCGCGAATTTACTAATATAATCGAATCTAAAGATCCTTTCAAATGAAACAATCAGATTACTTTGTCGTGAAGATGCATAACCATGAGGGTTGACTACTTTCCCAGCCGACCCGCTGGCCGAGTGGTCAGAGGCGCTTGACTAGGGCTCGAGTCCCAGATGAGGCGTGGGCGGTGTGTTTGCCACACGGCGGTGTATTTTCCTCTACTCTGGAAAGAGTGGCACCAAATCAGGGACAAGCCGCTGCTTATAGTCCTAAGAGCTGCTCAGGGTGGCCGTTAGCTCTTGCAAAGAAAAGCTGCTTTTACATCCGTTCGATGGCGGGAGTTAAGCTCGCATTACATGATGAATTGAATTATTTTTGTGAAAGTTTTTAGCACGTCTTTAGAAAAAAAAAAAAAGAAGGACGTGCTTCTGTTATTACTATCATGTCCTCCGTCCGTCTGTGGATACCATATTTCTGCACCTATTATTTCGATTTGAAAAATTCTTTTTGCTTTGGGAAGCCTAAACTGTTAGAACTTTGCCGCTAGGTGGTGTAAATACACATGTCATTAAATTAAAAAAATATTTTACTCAATGCAAAAAAAAAAAAAAGATTAATTTTTTTTTTTTTTTACCTTCCGATACCTTTTACCACGAAGTCAGTTTTACGTACAGTTTCCATTTGGAAAAATCCACGGTGTCACGCCTATCAGGCGTAAATGTATGTGCACTTTTCCTGAAACGATTGCTATCATTTTCAGAATATATTTATTCCGTATTATTGCTTCTAAATACGTGACTGAACCCATTCTTTTTTTATATATATCTTATCCGTTTCGAGTACAATTTCTTTTTCAAATAATGCGCAGTTTGCTCACCAGGGGTAGGTAGTAAATGCATATTACTTTTTCCCTGATATCTCTGATTTCAGAAGTCTAATTTGAAAAATTATTTTTACTCCCAATAGAATTTGTGGTGCGGAACGTTTTGAATAAAATTTATAATTTTTACAATGCACAGTTTGGCCACAACGGGACGTAAGTGCATAATTCTTCTTCTGATATGTTTCAGCATAATCTACGAAAATTTATTTTTTGGTCACATGCTGCTCAAGACTGAAAACTTTCTACGCATAATAACGCAGAATTTTCCCTTCATGGAACACAGATATGTCTTACTTTTCCCGATATCTTTGCTCAAAGAGATCGAAATACAAGGTTCCCTTTTTCATCGGACAGCGTTTTTGGTGTGGGTTAAATAATGTTCACTAATCTTCATCCTCTTTACTGAAATACATTCTGAATGTGTCATTGAAGAGTTACGATGATATGGTTTTTAACTTTTGCATCAAATGAGGGAGCTATTTCATATTTTATTCTATACAGCAAATTTGATTGTGTAAGAATTCAAAAGTCATGCAATTTTATTAATAATCTACGAATTTCTAATAATACGATAAAGTTACGGACATCATCAGCAAATTGGAATCGCTGGGATTTTCAAATTCTCAGACCGAAATATTGCATATAAGAAAATAACTGAAGAGTGTGTACGTTTGATGGAGGGAGCCTGCTCATGCTACAGACACAGACATTTTGTGAATATTATTTTACTATCTTTCGTGTTTTATTTCGAACTCGCTCACTTTTTTTTTTTTTTATTTACACAGCTAGATTTTCGTTAAGTCACTGACAAATAATTAAATTTGGGAAAATCTTCAGAAGCTTTAGTCTCCAAGTTTAACCGACACGATGAAGAAAGCAATACGTAAAAACACAGCCAATACCCGAAATCTTAGCAAATAATAATCACAAACCTCTGAGGTTGTGAATACTCAATATTTAAGTTTCTGCAGAAGTACCCAAAGAGATTTTTCATTAAGATTCTTATGCGAATGAAGTTTGTTACTTTGAATATTATTCTGATACTAAAGTACTTAAAAAAAAACATGAAAAACAAAAATTCTGCACGCATAATAAATAAATGCTAATAACACTTCCCGAACTTAGGAAGGTTAAGACAAGAAAAAAAGAAACAAACAAACAAACAAAAAAACGAAAAGTGAGCAAATAAAAGAAAACATAACATTCACACAAGAAGATAAAGGAAAAGAAATGAACAGGTTCAAAGGGATGAAATTAAAGTTTTATCAGTCTATGTCAAAAGAAAATACTAACGGCAACTTTAAAATAATTAAAACATTAGTAATTAATCCAACTGATAAAATTGGTTCGAATTATGTCAAGAGTTAATATTAGAGATTGCTGATTTTTAAATGCTACTGAGTTTTATGAGTGAAAGTTTCCTTTTTGTTTTTTTATATTGTGTTTTCTGTTTTTCCATAGAATTTTTAGAACACTCTGTTTGGCATATATAGAGCATATTCACACAGGAATACATAAATTCCAAACTCAATCTTGCAAAACTTGCCTGGACCCTGAGTTTTCATCTGCTTGTTCAAGTTGTGTCTAACTCCATTTCTTTGGAACTAAAACTCGAGAAGCTACGGAGAAAACCCAGTTACGATCTAAGAGATTTTGGCTGAGTAGAAACCGATGCCGATTCTTGTGTTCTGAACATATATATATATATATGCAAGGATCCCAAGATGAGATCTGAGTAACGACGGGCTGCCGGCAGCGTCTCACGTTCTCTCCTACCTTTTGCTCTACCGGAAGCAGTCGCACAGCTGGAAAAATGGACTGGAATGCAAAAGGAATATGCAGATCGTTTAACATGACAAAATTATGCAAAAGCATCGCTTGGGGAAAGTGTTTTATGCAGATTTTGAAAAGCTTTCTCAGTATCCCATCATCCTGTTTCTATTATGAAGCCCCAAAGCGCAAGCTCTCTTCTCCGTCAAAAGTGGGTGGTAAAACCGGAGAGGTTCATGAAACCCTTTTTCTATTCTGTGCCCGTATAATACGGAAAGTTATTTACATGTCTCTCACTTCAAAACGCTTTTTTAGAACGTCTCACGTAACATGATTTAGATTTTGTTGGGTTAAACATGTATGCATCTCTGTCACAGAAATAAATAAAAGAGGAGTGCACGAGGAGGACGGGATATAAAGATATGTATATATATTGGTGCACAACGAAATCACACTTATCTCTATGTCAGTGGTATTCAACTCGTGTCACGCGTCCAGCCCATTGCCATTTCAGGGATTTTACTTTGATCATGATGTTTTCAACCCGTGTCACGCGGGCCATTTTTTCAACTAAAGCTTAATGCTTGTATTATAAAATGGAAATATATATATAATACGTTTTTCACTTTTATACATAATTCTGCACTAATCCTGATATTTTGCTGAAGTTCCTACCGCTTTTTCAATTCGATTATACAGTACGTAATTTATTTATGCGGGTTTTTTGGGGGATTATCTCTGTTAAAAAGTTTGTGGTGAGATGTTGCACCAAAAAGTGATGCTACACCAGCTGCACCACTTTCTTAGAAAAGATACACCTTTCTATGGTGCAACCTTGCGTGGAACTTTGTAATATAACGAGGAGAAAAGTTGACCACGTTGTTGGGTTTTGCTTGCAAAACACGATAGTGTATCTTTTCTCAAAAGGTGGTGTAGCACCACTTTTTGGTGCAATTTATCATAAAAGTTTTAACAGTGTACGTTAAATTTTGAAGTCAAATTATCAAAAATACACAGCCTACATCGTTTTTTTTATACGTAACTTGGTACGTAACAACTTTGAAAAAATCGAGACTGCTGTTTATTTTTTTATTTATTTATTTGCAGCCATGAATTAGATGATGAAACTAAACATTTACTAAACCAACGTTTACAATTCTCTATTTAATCTAAATTTTAAAAAAAAAAAGGAAACAAGCAAAGATTAGTGAATAGTTCACTCAGCATCGAAGGCGAAGCTAGGACGTGGCAGTGCCGTCCCGGGTGCAGCCAAAGACAGGTCGCAAAAATCACTGCTTACAATCTGACTACAACTGGAATTTAAACTTTTGCACCAGTTTGTGCTACAATGTTATTCACGCCATGCTTTGTCATTTATCTATTTGCAGAATTGCTTATATGTTTTCCCAGTTTCGGTAGTCTTGGCTGCATAAAATTCGTATTTCTTCATCAAATTTTTCAGGGGATGTGTTACTCACATTCAGAAAGAAGGCGCAGTTGTACGTACGTTGCAAGACAATAATGTTGCGCATATGACCGAAGTTTCTCTGGGGGCTACAGCTACTCCATCATTACTGCGACTACAAGCTACGACTGTCAGGTGCATTTGGTCCATTTTACGTGGTACCGAAGCAGTTGGGAAACCCTGTACAAATAGTCACAGCTTGATTGTGCCTTCCACATATCATCATCATCATCAACCATTATCAATCCACTGCTGGACGAAGGTCTCCCCAAACTTTTTCCACAACGGTCTGTCTTGTGCCAGTCTCCTCCATGTCACTCCCGCATACTTTCGAATTTCATCCACCCATCTCCCATGTGGTCTTCTTCTGAGTCTACATATAGCGATAACAAAATAACATACAGCATTGGAGGGGTAGGGGAACGTTAATTTTGTATATATTATCATCATCATTGTCAACCGTTATCAATCCACTCCTGGATGAAGGCCTTCCCAAGTTTCCTCTACAACGGTCTGCCTTGGGCCAGCTTCCTCCATGTCACTCCGGCATGCTTTCGAATTTCATTCACCCATCTCCCATGTCATGTTCTTCTTGATCGTTTCCTGTCCCTTAGAATACAGTCTAGAAGTTCGGTTGTCCATTGGTGGTCCATTTTGACAACATGTTCAGCCCATTGCCATTTCAGGGATTTTACTTTGATCATGTCTTCCACTCTTGTAATTTTCCTCATGCACGAAACCCTTTTCTTATCTTTCCTGGTTATACCAAGCATGCATCTCTCCATGCCTCTTTCAGTTGTCTCGGACTTCTTTGCATCACAGCCAACGTCTTTTTATAAAGACGACATTGAAAGTTTGGTTTCACGATGGGCAAGTGTGATCGATAATGATGGCATGGCGATTATATAACTGATTAAAAATAAATGTCTTCTGTTACAAACAGTGTTACTTTTCTTTCTTTTCCAAAAACGACATTACTTTCCAACCCCCCCCCCCCATAACAGGCTTTACCAAGTAATAAGTCTCGTGCTTTTAGTCGTGTAGCCCCACGTATGTTCTCTTAGAAAGTGCGTTGTTTCCATCTCCGTAGAAAGTTCATCGAAATAGCATCACCAGGATCATGAAAATTCAGTTGTTTTGCACACTTCCAAATTCTTAGTTTAAGCCTTTTTTTCGTGTTAGGGGCGAATGAGGTAGGTGACTTAGAATTATCTCAGGGAGGTCATTACTAATTGCTCTGCCGTTTGTTTGTGCGACTAAGTAGGGGATTCCAATATGGAAAATGGAGTTTAAAGCTATACCAGTGCGCTTACGCTTGCCCTGGTGCAGTATGTGAGCAGGATGTGGCTTTGGGAGGAGATGAGTGCAAGACAAGTTTGCTGTTCTGAAGGAAGGGAGTTAAGGATGGGGGAGGTATTGCATCTGCGTGCCTTTTTATTTCCTTTCAACCCAAATTCGCGAAAACATTTTCTTTCAGACCTTTCTCCTACGCAAAACTGTTTCTTTTAATCAGTGTGTGCTGCTGGTGCTGGTGGCAGTGTGTCAAGTTTGTTACGCGGGTATGTAACTCTTCAGGTTCTACTAATTTTATTCAAAATTGATGGACAAAACATTAACGAAAAAACGTCCCAAACAACTTTGGATTTTTTCTATTCCAAAAAGTTCAGAAACTTCAAGGCAGTTCCAAATTAATGAGTATGTATTCCGCGGGAAAGGGCGGTTGCACGAATTCCTTTGCAACCCGTAGCACAAGCACTAAAATTGTTTTCTTTCAGTGTTTCATACATAAAATTGCTATCAAACCTGTCCAAGAAAAAATAATAATACAAGTCGCCCGAGATGGGACAGGGTTCGAATCCCGGAGAGGCATGGATGCTGTGTTTGTCTGGCAGCACTGGCTCTCTTCTCTCCCTGGAACCAGTGACTCTAAATTACGGATGGGTGACTACTCATAGTCCACCGAGTTGCTCTTGCTGGTCGTTAAATCCCTAAGTCAAAAGAAAAAGCGATGACACGTTTCCTTTTCTTATACATATTAGGGGTTTGCAAAAGTTTCAGCCGCCCTGCTAGCAGGCGCTGAAGAGGTCTCACCGGCCGGCGACCCGTGCTTTCAGTTCGCACATGAAGCCAAGCATAGCGGTTAATAAAGTTCATTTGCGGCACTATTTGTTATTCATGTTTAATTTCTTTTTTTTTTTTTTTTGATTGGGGGTTTAACGACCACCGTGAGCAACTCAATGGGCTATAAGCAGTCGCCCGTCCCTAATTTAGGGCCACTGGTTCCAGGGAAGGGAGAGAGCCAGCGCCGTAAGACAAACACAACATCCATGCCTCAACGGGATTTGAACCCGGACCCCATCAAGGACAAATATTAGTAGCCATCGCTTAGACCACTGCGCCACCGGGGCGGCATGTTTAATTTAGGGAAAAGTGCGAGTGAAGCATACGGTTCAATATGTCAGGCGTATAGCGAAACGGTTGCGGGTGAGCGGACGTGTCGAGAATGGTTGTCCAGGTTTAAGAAAGGTGATCTAAGCTTGGAAGACAAGCCACGTGCAGGTAGACCGCAGGAGCTCGCAGACGAGGAGCTGGAATCGCTATTGCAAGAGGATGCCACACAATCGACCACGCAACTGGCGAAACGTTTGAAATTGGCTCAATCGACGGTGGTACGGCGTCTACAGGCCTTGGGGAAGATCCAGAAGATTGGCAAGTGGGTTCCGCATACTTTAACAGAGCGTAATATTGATCAACGATTGGGCATCTGCATGTCGTTGCTGAAGAGGTTTCAAGAGTAGAATTTCTTGTGGAAGGTTGTCACCGGGGATGAAAAATGGGTCTATTGCGACAACACCGTACACAAGCGATCATGGGTCGACCCAGGCCAGCCATCAACATCCACTGTAAAACATGATATCCACGGGGAAAAGGTGCTGTTGTGTGTGTGGTGATATATGCACGGAGTGCTGCACTTCGAACTGTTGAAACCGGGCGAAACAATCACTGCACAACGATATAGCGATCAGTTGATGAAACTGAACGCCGCAATCGAGCAAAAACGCCCATGACAGGTAAAGGACGTAGCCCAGTCATCCTGTTACACGATAATGCCAGACCACACGTCGGTGCCACCACGAAATCAACCTTTGAACAGTTACACTGGGAGGTTTTACCGGACTCGGCTTTCTCCCTGGACATTGCACCCTCAGACTTTCATCTGTTTCGCTCTATGCAACATGCCCTAGCCCAACAGCGGTTCAGCACAGTTCCACAGGTGGAAAATTTCGTCACTGCGTTCTTCAGATCAAAACCCGAGTCCTTCTATCACAGGGACATTCATTTGTTGCCTGAAAAATGGCAAAAAGTCATTGATGCTAACAGCCAATAGTTCGTTAAATAAATGTGTACTGGTTTCCTGATTGTTCCTGTCTCCTTTCTCCTTGAAACGGCGGAAACTTTTGCATATCCCTAATATATCAAATGCTGATTACTATATTCTAAAGGGCGTCCTTGAAACAGATCCATGTAAAGACGATGCTGGACTACGAAATTTCGTTACTGAAAAGATAAAAATAATTAATGCCTTTTAATGTGCAACTCACGGAAATGCACGACTCCCACAAAGGTATTATCCAAATGGGGAATGAAAAGTACTTTCTGTGTCATAGGTGAGGTCATATGCAAATTTTTAGATACCAATCTTTTTTTTTTTTTTTTTTTTTTGATTGGAGGTTTAACGACCACCGTGAGCAACTCAATGGGCTATAAGCAGTCGCCCGTCCCTAATTTAGGGTCACTGGTTCCAGGGAAGGGAGAGAGCCAGTGCCGTAAGACAAACACAACATCCATGCCTCACCGGGATTCGAACCCGGACCCCTTACGGACGAATGATCAGAGGCCAGCGCCTTAGACCACTGCGCCACCGGGGCGGCGATACCAATCTTTATATCAAGCGATATGAAAAAAAAAAGGTCAAATTATGTTTTAAATATTTTAATTTAACTAGTTTTTATTTATAATTTGAATTAAAGGCTCGTTGTCGGAATAATCACATATTCATATGCATATTAAACATATGCATTTGCAGTTGAGAAAATTCAAAATTCTTAACTAAAAATATGCACCTGAAATTCAAGTATTAAAAATTCTTCGCTATATACATATCTTTAGTTGTTTTATCAAGCAATTAAAATTTCACTGTAAGAATAACAACAAATACATATATATTCACATAATTATAGGCTGCTGAGTAAATATACACACTTTCCCAAAGTTCAATACATAAAGTCACAACATGAACATTCACACAAATTGAATCTTGCTGTTCATAAAACTGGTACAATAAAAATAGAAATGCCAGCAAATTTATATATGCCGTCATTTTCGGGCTAACAGCAGCGGCTCTATAATAGTAAAAAATTATGAAGTTTTCCCGGCTTACAAACAACTCCCTAAACAACTGCTCAGCAAACAGCAATTGAAAGTTTGTGTATGATATCAGTCTCACAATAAATAGCCAGCAATTCCTCCCTGTTTTTGAACCATACTTTTATCTCTGGAAGGTTATTGAGAATGGGAGGAAGATCCATCACCGCAAGTTTTTGCAGTTCCACAAAACAGGGTTAAACCTCATCAGTAATAGCATTAGTAATTTTCACACACACAATTAGTACCAAACATTAAAAACATATTTGATTTTTATTTCTCCTTTCCAGCACGTTCCTGCTTCATTTATTTATACATTTTTCATAAACATTCTTCTACAAGAAATGGCTGTTTAGTATCTCTCACTTTATTTTCGTTCAGATACTTTTTGACAGAACCAATCAGTTTTTTTTTCACCTAAAAATAACACCGATAATTCATGCCCTGAAAGGAATTCATAATCAAATAAATAAATAAATAAAATAATAATGGAAAGAACATTCGGAATTTTTAATACTACCATCCATTTCATGTTCATATTAGTTCGCTAAATTACTGAAAATAACTTAAACGATTAGAAAAATGGCTTTAAAAACATGTAGGTAGTTCAAATGCTGATCCAAAAGTGTTACGATATTATTTGCCAAAACTTTTAACATCGATGACTACGAGATCACTAAATTTGGAGTGCGTCGCTTAGCACGAAAATTGCGATATTTTATCTTTCGTGATTCGTAAAAACAAGAACAGCTTTTGGTTGATTTGGCCACATCATTTACACAATAAAACCAAGTCTTGCAATCTGAGTGCGCTGAAGGTCACGTGAAGTGACAACTTTTTTACTTTAACGTCATGACAATATACCATATTCCTCTATGCTTTTAGGAAAAACAATTGTGCCTCCAAATATTGATTAAATAGCATATTTTCGTCGTAGAGTTTTCCAAGTATGAACACATAATAGAAAAGCAGTTATTCCTACGTGAGAATTATGTACAACAAATTTGAGGCTACTGTCAAATAAATTATCATGGAAAATAACAGATTACTCTCATCGGCTGATGATAGCTCTGTAAAAAGCACCAAAATTTGCTTTATGGATATTTTTCTTTTCCTCATTCGAACCGAAGTGATCGATGGAATTGAAAAACCGGGTTTTCTATGTTTATTTTGTTAACTTCCGGCTGCCTCTTTGATGACCTTTTAAAACCAAAGACGCAGAAATTACAGCACACAGTACACATTATTTTCCTCTAGGACATTTACGTACCAATCTAATTAGGATCCGAATTTAACATAGGGCGCTGTCTAGGACAGCCATTTCTAGAAAGCGTGAAATTTAATCATAAGTTGATTTTTTTTATCATCACCCAATTTTCTATATGTACTGTCTTTGAAAAAAAGAAATCAATAAAATCATGAAACAGATAAACAATCCAAGTACTGCTTTCCGCTTTTCCTTCTGCCACTGTTTTTTTTTTTTTTTTTTTTTTCTAAACATGCATGGAAATAGCTTTTCCCCTTCTTTCTGCTTTCCAGTGAAGGTTAGTATCTTTCGTGCAGGTTTTACAAACAAAACTCCAGTTAACATAGGAGGAATATGTACCCAGTAAACAAAATGGCTGATCAAAACAGCTGATTGTTTGACTAATAGAATTCTAAGAATGTTCCTTATCAGAGGATTGCATGAACTTTATTCAATCCTAATCATATGAAAGCAATAGCAATGTACAGTAACGTTTACAAATAAGAGTTCAGATTATGTACACGCACTTATATGCTCCCGATCCCAAAATTCTAAATTACCTTTAAACTTTCTCTTCTTCGTTGTTTCGTTTACACGGATTTTTTTAATTAATTGTTATTTTTGTTACATATATATATATGACGTAGTCATTTTTGCAACTACCACATCAGAGCTGTAGAGTATGATCCAGGAACTTGCTGACAAGAGTAAAGAAGTGGGATTAAAAATGCACTTTCAGAAGACAAAAGTGATGTTCAATGCTTTTACAAGAAATGAAGATTTATCGATTGATGGAGAAAAGCTGGAGATAGCAGATACGTACGTTTATCTTGGACAGCAGATATCAAGTGAGGGTCACATTGATGAAGAAATTAATCGGCGTACAAAACTTGCCTGGAGAGCTTTTGGAAGAAACAGCATAATTTTCAAGAGCAATATGCCATTATGTCTTAAAAGAAAAGTGTTTGATCAATGCATCCTTCCAGTGCTTACGTATGGTGCAGAGACGTGGACCTTAACTAAAAGAGACATACAAAGGCTGCAGACAACTCACAGTAGCATGGAGAGGTGCATGCTTGGAGTAACCAGGAGAGATAAGAAGAGGAACTCGTGGATCCGAAAAATGACAAGAGTGGAAGACATCATGATCAGAGTTAAATCCCTGAAATAGCAATGGGCTGGACATACTGCCAGAAGGACGACAGACCATCGATGGACAGTCGAAATTTTAGATTGGATTCCAAGGGACAGGAAAAGACCCAGAAGAAGACCACATGGGAGATGGGTGGATGAAATTCGAAAGTATGCAGGAGTGACATGGAGGTGACAGGCACAAGACAGAACGTTGTGGAGGAAACTTGGAGAGACCTTCATTCAGCAGTGGATTGATAATGGTTGACAATGATGATGATGCTATATGTATGGATATATATAGATATATATATCATCATCATCATCATTGTCAACCATTATCAATCCACTGCTGGACGAAGGTCTCCCAAGTTTCCTCCACAACGGTCTGTCTTGTGCCAGTCTCCTCCATGTCACTCCCGCATATTTACGAATTTCATCCACCCATCTCCCATGTGGTCTTTTCTGGGTCTTTTCCTGTCCCTTGGAATCCAATCTAAAATTTCGGCTGTCCATCTATGGTCTGTCCTTCTGGCAGTATGTCCAGCCCATTGCCATTTCAGGGATTTAACTCTGATCATGATGTCTTCCACTCTCGTCATTTTTCGGATCCACGAGTTCCTCTTCTTATCTCTCCTGGTTATACCAAGTATGCACCTCTCCATGCTGCTTTGAGTTGTCTGCAGCCTTTGTATGTCTCTTTTAGTTAAGGTCCACGTCTCTGCACCATACGTAAGCACTGGAAGGATGCATTGATCAAACACTTTTCTTTTAAGACATAACGGCATATTGCTCTTGAAAATTATGCTGTTTCTTCCAAAAGCTCTCCAGGCAAGTTTTGTACGCCGATTAATTTCTTCATCAATGTGACCCTCACTTGATATCTGCTGTCCAAGATAAACATACGTATCTGTTATCTCCAGTTTTTCTCCATCAATCGATAAATCTTCATTTCTTGTAAAAGCATTGAACATCACTTTTGTCTTCTGAAAGTTCATTTTTAATCCCACTTCTTTACTCTTGTCAGCAAGTTCCTGGATCATACTCTGCAGCTCTGATGGGGTAGTTGCAAAAATGACTACGTCATCAGCAAAACGAAGGTGGGTTAGATAATCTCCATTAATCTTTATCCCTTTGTTTTCCCAGTTCAGTGATTGAAAGACATTTTCCAATGTGGCATTAAAGAGCTTCGGAGATATGGTGTCACCTTGTCTCACTCCCTTTCCAATTTTTATGTGTGTTGTATTTTCAAACAGCCGAATCTTTGCACTTGCATTTTCATAGATGATATTAATGTATGCATCTTCAATACCGCAGGATTTCAGAGCCGTGGTAACTGCTGATGGTTTCACCGAATCAAAGGCTTTTTCATAATCGATAAAAGCCATGCACAATGGAAGTTCATATTCCCTCGCTCTTTCAATTAGTTCTCTCAGTACGTGGATATGATCTATTGTGCTGTAGCCACTCCTGAATCCAGCTTGTTCTCTCGGTTGAGCCATGTCCAGTGTTACCTTCAAGCGGTGTGAAAGAACTTTAGTGAAGATTTTATAAACCACTGATAGGAGGCTGATAGGTCTGTAGTTCCTGAGATCCTCAATGTCACCTTTTTTATGTAGCAGGATCATTGTAGCATTGTTCCAATCCTCAGGAATCTTCCCTTCATTAAGGCATCGAGTGAAAATTTGGGCGAGTACTGTTTCAATTTCTCCACTTGCTTCTTGTATGATGTCTATAGTAATTCCATCTTCTCCTGGAGCTTTCCCCCGCTTCATGTTCTTGATTGCATGAGCAACTTCTGCTGGGAGGACTGGAAGAACTCCGGTACCTTTCATGATGTCTGGAGTACATGTATCATCCCTTTCATATAGTTTGGAGTAGAAATCTTTCACTTTTGTCAAAATTTCGCCTCTATTTCTTGTTATAGAACCATCTTCTTTTCTCAGAGCCATAATCTGTTTTCTTCCCTTACTGAGATGTCCCTTTGCTATCTTTAGGCTTTGGTTGTTTTCAATTGCTTTCCTTACTAGTTCACAGTTGAATTTTCTTACGTCTTCAGTGATACTTTTTCTTACTGTCTTGCATAGCTCTATATATTCCACTTTGGAAGTCACATCTTCTTTAGTTGTCCTCATCTCTCTTCTTTTTTGCATCAACATTTTGGTTTTTCCTGATAATATATATATATATATATATACTTAAGAGCAAAACTGAAGACTAAGGAAAAACTTTAGAATTTAAAACGAAGGTTGCAAAAAAACCTGAAAATCAAAACGCGCAACGCAGCAGTTTTGAAAATTCAGAATTCACATTCTATAAAGAAGATACCTAAGCAAAAAAATGCAAATATAATTTTGACTCACACCTAGTACAACATAGAAAAGGTTATGTATCTACCTGTGTGAGTAAAAGGAGAAAAGACAAAAAAATAAAATAAAACAACTGAATGTAGAAGGTGTCGAGAATACTGAGCCTTGGCTTTATCAAGGACCAGCAAAAACTCTGCATTTTCTCACTTCCACAAAGACCTAGTTGGAAATGGGTTTCTGCAAGGCCATAGATGCAAGTAACATTCCCACCTAAGATAGTTTAAAACATATATATATAAAGTCATGTCCTCCGTAGAGTTGCATGACCTAGCACTAGTTAACAATTTCGCTTGCATCCATTAACCTTCATGGCCCGACCCATGCTCTTCATCTGTTACTATTAAACAGAGAGAAGAAGATTAAAGAGAACTCAAGCTGTGAGAGTGACATAATAATTAGAAATGATTTTCAGCCATAACGAAATTCCAAGTTCGTTTGAGAGAGAATTTAAACCTGAAAATCAATGCAAAAGAAATCCAAATTTTACATTGCAATTAAAAAAGGAAATGTTAATTTTAACGAACAGATTTTTGAAAGAAAACTTGAGTCTAAAACCCCTACTCTACAACTTATGACAGCACGAAAACGAGAATAAGTTAAAGATAATAATTAACTAAAGAAAACTTTGTGAAAGTTATATACCTTAAACAGTTAGTTGCAATATGTACAAAGTATTTCAGCAGTGCTTTAAGTGCATAATTAATTAGTTATTAAGAACTTAACTACTTTGAAAAAACAGCGCAGAGACAGCGCATAGAAAAGGAACAAGCTTAGCCATCTTCTGTTCCTAGGTACCCCAAAAGACGCTCAAAGTTACAAAGAAAAGAAAGAGTTAAAACCCGCAAAAATGTTAACAGACAAACCAATGCCTAAAAGCTGAAAAGCTAAAAAACGACAGAGAATAAGTACAAACATTGAACTTATAAAACCTAGAACCCAAAAACAAGGAAGAGAGCTTACCTCTTGTGTGACAAAAACTTTTCTCCTCACAAGAGGAGAACATGGCTGACCTCTTCCGCCACTCCCTAGACGCTGGGGGGCAGTGAGGGTGGGGCTGATGGCCTCCTCATACAGCAAGAAAACAACGCGCGGAGATTTTAACCAGAGAAAAAAAATATATAAACTTAAGACTGTGGATCTGTATGATCAGAAAGAGCAGAATTAACTCTCCAGAATACATGAGAAATATTATAAAACACACGAGCAGTTTATTTAATAATCTTTGCATGTATTAAATCACCTTAGTGAGCTTCTATAGATTAATCAGAATCTTATTAATTTTAATGTTGGTTTTACTGTTTTTAGTATAGCTATCCTAGTGATGAATAACTAGTTTTCTTTTTTATTTGTTTTTATTTTCTTTTATAAACAGATTTTTAAGCTTTTTTGTGATTTTGTTTATATTATTTAATTTTTTGTTTTAATAGGACCGTCATATCCATAGCACTAAGGTTCCTTTAGGTAGTTAATAGGCATCCTCTAGCCAACTTCCTTACGGCTTTGATTGGTCAGAATCATATTATTAACTGTGTAGAAAATTAAAGCAGATCTGCCAACCTTACTCTATTATTCAGAATAATTTTTCTTAAAGTTCTTTTGATGAAAGAAGAAGGAATTTCATTCTCTAGAAAACTTTCTAATAGTATATTAATGTGGTAATTGAAGTACAAATTGTTGCTGCAAATTCTTGAAATTCTTAGGACCTGAGAAATTAGTACATTCTCAATTACTTTGGTTGAAATGTTATTATTCCAGTGTAGATATTTAATTACTTTGAAAGGAAAATTAACTCTTTTATCAAAGAGGCTAATAGATGGGTTACCTCTGTTGAGCTTAATGCTTAAGTCTAGGAACTCAAGTTCCTGATTACTGTGGTTGGTTTTACATAAGTTAAGAGAGCTTGGATAGATATTATCAAAATCACTCTCTATAACTTCTGAATTATTGATACACAGCAGATCATCAATATATCTAAAAGTGTAAAGGTAGTTATCTGAGCAGGTGGGGTGATTTTTAATGAATTTATATTCCTTAAAGAACAGGAATAGATTAGCGATATTCGTGGACGTTGATGTCCCCATTGGAATACCGTTCACTTGCTTATAGAGAGTATTATTATATAAGATATGGTTATTTTTTATGCAGCAATTGAGATAAGAGTTCCAAGTTCCTACATCAACAAATTGGTTAAGTTTAAATTCTGCATACAGCTCTTTAAAGGTAGTGATTATATCTGATAGAGGCAGATTAGTATATAGGTTTTCAAAATCATAACTATTAATATCTAGGGGACAAACTTTGAGTATAGTAGAAATTACTTCTGCATTATTATTAATTATCCAAAAATCTCTGTTCATCAAGTTAGAACAGTTTCTAATGTGTTTCAAAACCTTCTTTAAGACATCTTCAAAAGCAAGATCTATTTTCTTTTTATGACTCCTTACTCCACTAGCTATGAACCTGAACTTCACAGGATCCTTATGAAACTTAACCGTTGCAAAAAGAAATGGAAATTCAGGCTCATATCTTCTAGTTTGTGGAATTTTAAGTTTCTTGAAGAATGCCTTAAACCGATTTTCTAACTGCTTGGTAGAATAACTTACGGGCTCGTATGTTACTCTATTATTGAGTTCCATAGTTATATATATATATATATAAACGAAACAGGGAAAGTTTAACATTAAGGGTAATTCAGAATTTTTGGATCGGGACATTTGACGCATAAATGAGAAGAAAACATATATAAGCTAGAAACGTATAAACGAGGTTCTAATGTTTATGTATGTGTATCATCATCACCATTGTCAACCATTATCAATCCACTGCTGGACGAAGGTCTCGCCAAGTTTCCTCCACAACGGTCTGTCTTGTGCCAGTCTCTCCCATGTCATTCCCGCATACTTTCGAATTTCATCCACCCATCTCCCATGTGGTCTTCTTCTGGGTCTTTTCCTGTCCCTTGGAATCCAATCTAAAATTTCGGCTGTCCATCGATAGTCTGTCCTTCTGGCAGTATGTCCAACCCCCATTTCAGGGATTTAACTCTGATCATGATGTTTTTCACTCTTGTCATTTTTCGGATCCACGAGTTCCTCTTCTTATCTCTCCTGGTTACACCAAGCATGCACCTCTCCATGCTATTTTGAGTTGTCTGCAGCCTTTGTATGTCTCTTTTAGTTAAGGTCCACGTCTCTGCACCATATGAAAGCACTGGTAGGATGCATTGATCAAACATTTTTCTTTTAAGACATAATGGGCATATTGCTCTTGAAAATTATGCTGTTTCTTCCAAAAGCTCTCCAGACAAGTTTTATACGCCGATTAATTTCTTCATCAATGCGACCCTCACTTGATATCTGCTGTCCAAGATAAACGTACGTGTCAGTTATCTGCAGTTTTTCTCCATCAATCGATAAATCTTCATTTCTTGTAAAGAATTGAACATCACTTTTGTCTTCTGAAAGTTCATTTTTAATCCCACTTCTTTACTCTGTCAGCAAGTTCCTGGATCATACTCTGCAGCTCTGATGGGGTAGATGCAAAAATGACTATGTCATCAGCAAAACGAAGGTGGGTTAGATAATCTCCATTAATCTTTATTCCTTTGTTTTCCCAGTTCAGTGATTGACAGACATTTTCTAATGTGGCATTAAAGAGCTTCGGAGATATGGTGTTACCTTGTCTCACTCCCTTTCCAATTTTTATCTGTGTTGTATTTTCAAACAGCCGAATCTTTGCACTTGCATTTTCATAGATGTTATTAATAATATTAATGTATGCATCTTCAATACCGCAGGATTTCAGAGCCATTGTAACTGCTGATGGTTTCACCGAATCAAAGGCTTTTTCATAATCGATAAAAGCCATGCACAATGGAAGCTCATATTCCCTCGCTCTTTCAATTAGTTCTCTCAGTACTTGGATATGATGTATTGTGCTGTAGCCGCTCCTGAATCCAGCTTGTTCTCTCGGTTGAGCCATGTACAGTGTTACCTTCAAACGGTGTGAAAGAACTTTAGTGAAGATTTTATAAACCACTGATAGGTCTTTAGTTCCTCAGATCCTCAATGTCACTTTTTTTATGTAGCAAGATCATTGTAGCCTTGTTCCAATCCTCAGGAATCTTCCCTTCATTAAGGCATCGAGTGAAAATTTGGGCGAGTACTGTTTCGATTTCTCCACTTGCTTCTTGTATGATGTCTACAGTAATTCCATCTTCTCCTGGAGCCTTCCCCGCTTCATGTTCTTGATTGCATGTGCAACTTCTGCTGGGAGAACTCTGGTACTGGTACCTTTCATGATGTCTTGAGTACAGGTATCATCCCTTTCATATAATTTGGAGTAGAAATCTTTAACTCGTCAAAATTTCGCCTCTATTTCTTGTTACATAACCATCTTCTTTTCTCAGTGCCATTATCTGTTTTCTTCCCTTACTGAGATGTCCCTTTGCTATCTTTAGGCTTTGGTTGTTTTCAATTGCTTTCCTCACTAGTTCACAGTTGAATTTCCGTACGTCTTCAGTGATACTTTTTCGTACTAATAGCGGTGTAACTAATGTATGTGTATATATATATATATATATATACGTGGCAAGCTCATAAGACAAACAAAATGTATTGACATAACCAACCTTAAAAAACACCGTAATACTTTCAAGTTGGAACTGAAGAACAGATTCTCTGCTTTAGAAGGCCTAACATCGGAAGAAGTGGATATTTCGGAAGTTAACAGAAAAGTAACCAAAGCTCTTATGGAAACAGCAACAAAATTAGCTGGGTCTAAGAACAAGTTGCATGTAAACAAATTATCAGGAAAAACCAAAATGTTGAAGCAAAAAAGAAGAGAGATGAGGACAACTAAAGAAGATGTGACTTCCAAAGTGGAATATATAGAGCTATGCAAGACAGCACGAAAAAGTATCACTGAAGACGTAAGGAAATTCAACTGTGAGCTAGTGAGGAAAGCAATTGAAAACAACCAAAGCCTAAAGATAGCAAAGGGACATCTCAGTAAGGGAAGAAAACAGATTATGGCTCTGAGAAAAGAAGATGGTTCTATAACAAGAAATAGAGGCGAAATTTTGACAAGAGTGAAAGATTTCTACTCCAAATTATATGAAAGGGATGATACATGTACTCCAGACATCATGAAAGGTACCAGAGTTCTTCCAGTCCTCCCAGCAGAAGTTGCACATGCAATCAAGAACATGAAGCGGGGAAAAGCTCCAGGAGAAGATGGAATTACTATAGACATTATACAAGAAGCAAGTGGAGAAATTGAAACAGTACTCGCCCAAATTTTCACTCGATGCCTTAATGAAGGGAAGATTCCTGAGGATTGGAACAATGCTACAATGATCCTGCTACATAAAAAAGGTGACATTGAGGATCTCAGGAACTACAGACCTATCAGCCTCCTATCAGTGGTTTATAAAATCTTCACTAAAGTTCTTTCACACCGCTTGAAGGTAACACTGGACATGGCTCAACCGAGAGAACAAGCTGGATTCAGGAGTGGCTACAGCACAATAGATCATATCCATGTACTGAGAGAACTAATTGAAAGAGCGAGGGAATATGAACTTCCATTGTGCATGGCTTTTATCGATTATGAAAAAGCCTTTGATTCGGTGAAACCATCAGCAGTTACCACGGCTCTGAAATCCTGCGGTATTGAAGATGCATACATTAATATTATTAATAACATCTATGAAAATGCAAGTGCAAAGATTCGGCTGTTTGAAAATACAACACACATAAAAATTGGAAAGGGAGTGAGACAAGGTGACACCATATCTCCGAAGCTCTTTAATGCCACATTGGAAAATGTCTTTCAATCACTGAACTGGGAAAACAAAGGGATAAAGATTAATGGAGATTATCTAACCCACCTTCGTTTTGCTGATGACGTAGTCATTTTTGCAACTACCCCATCAGAGCTGCAGAGTATGATCCAGGAACTTGCTGACAAGAGTAAAGAAGTGGGATTAAAAATGAACTTTCAGAAGACAAAAGTGATGTTCAATGCTTTTACAAGAAATGAAGAATTATCGATTGATGGAGAAAAACTGGAGATAACAGATACGTATGTTTATCTTGGACAGCAGATATCAAGTGAGGGTCACATTGATGAAGAAATTAATCGGCGTACAAAACTTGCCTGGAGAGCTTTTGGAAGAAACAGCATAATTTTCAAGAGCAATATGCCATTATGTCTTAAAAGAAAAGTGTTTGATCAGTGCATCCTTTCAGTGCTTACGTATGGTGCAGAGACGTGGACCTTAACTAAAAGAGACACACAAAGGCTGCAGACAACTCAAAGCAGCATGGAGAGGTGCATACTTGGTGTAACCAGGAGAGATAAGAAGAGGAACTCGTGGATCCGAAAAATGACGAGAGTGGAAGACATCATGATCAGAGTTAAATCCCTGAAATGGCAATGGGCTGGACATACTGCCAGAAGGACAGACCATAGATGGACAGCCGAAATTTTAGATTGGATTCCAAGGGACAGGAAAAGACCCAGAAAAAGACCACATGGGAGATGGGTGGATGAAATTCGTAAATATGCGGGAGTGACATGGAGGAGACTGGCACAAGACAGACCGTTGTGGAGGAAACTTGGGGAGACCTTCGTCCAGCAGTGGATTGATAATGGTTGACAATGATGATGATGATGATGATATAAGCCATAAGTTCACATATATGACGATTAAGAACCATGCACGTTTGTCAGTCGAAAATGCAATTGAAGGCCGCCAAATCAATCTTTACCGAAATACGAGATTGCAGATGCACCTGGAAAGCATTAATTCGGGGGGTCAATCGGACCAAATTCACGGCAAAAGATCAAGACTACATATATTATATGACAGAACTGCACAGATTAAAAACTCGGTATTTGCCAAGATTATTGCAAAAAGTTCTCTTAAAAAACATCGGTTTTGACAGACCATTAAAAAGAAATCCTAATAAGTTTATATGGAATACCTAAATCCTTCATCGATCAATGAACATTGATGGCGTAGATCAAACAGTAGATGGTGTTGAACCGAGGATTGCTCAGATGACCTCTGAACTTGAATTGCCTCTTGTTTCCGCGAAGCATGGGGACAAAAAGAAGAAAGATGTGGCAAAGGGAAGGAAGCTGGGCGGTGCGCATCGCTGAGTCCGTTATCTCTGCAGGGAGGAGCGAATCCCGCTTCCAGCAGCCGGCCTCAGAGCGAACCATCCATTTCAGCCCAGCACATGCGATGGGGTCATGACCGTGGGTCACATCGTCGTGGTTTATGACTGCGATGAGGAGAAGCACTTGTCCTTCCCCCTTCTTCCACTCCCCTTTACCATGCCCTTTAGTCATTCATGAGATCTCTGAAGAAGGGGGTCATTCCTTTCAAAAGAAAGATGACTGTCTCTCTCATGTTGGTCGCTCTTTCGACTGACAGGTGTCTTCCTCTGAATCCTCTCTCAGGGAAGCTGCTCTTGCACACTTTCCGCAGATCAATTTAAATGGTTATGGCAGGAAATATCGACAGTTACCCTTTTATAATTAAAACATCCTGTTACGAAATTCACAATTCGCGAATTCTTTTGTTCAAAATTCATTGATTTCAGCCAGAGCCGTAGCTCTAGTTTGGGGGGGGCTGTTTCCGAAAGGCCCCCTTATGCAGAATGTTGGATGCCACGAAGTCTACGTATGGAAAAGCAGAAGAAAATGAAGGAAATTTAAGCATCTAACGAGAAATAAAACGTTCTTTAAAACAATAAGAAATAATAACAATGCAAAGAAAATTTTTAAAAATGAAAGGAAATCAAATTGTTGAACAGAATTACATATGTGCGAAGTTTAGGTTGAAAATGATCTCAATTTTGAATAAGATTTTTTGCCATTTTTAAATTAGGGTTTTGATCTACTCTCAGAATAAAATTAATATGTTGACTAGAAAAATGTCAGAGAATTGTCGTTCCTAGGGCCTGTGAATAAATATTTCGTGCCTAAATAAAAGCGTAATATTATTAACTTAATTTGATGTGTAAACGTTGTGAATATGGCATTGGTAGAATAAAAACTGTCAAAAAGGCCTAGGGCCTATGAATTAATATTTCCTGCCTAAGTAAAAGCGCAATATTATTACATTTATTTGTTGTGTAAATGTCGTGAATATGGTAGTGATAAAGTAAAAACTATTAAAAAGGCCTAGGCCTATGAATTAATATTTCGTGCCTAAGTAAACGCCCAATATTATTAACTTGATTTGTTGTTAAACGTTGTGAATATGGCATTGGTAGAATAAAAACTGGTAAAAGGGCCTAAACCTAGGCCTGGAGCCTGTGAACAAATATGTCGTGCCTAAATAAAAGCGCAATATTAATAACTTGATTTGATGTGTAAACGTTGTGAATATGATACTGGTAGAATAAAACCTGTTAAAAAGGCCCTATGCATGTGGCCTATTATGACTATTTAGTGCCTAAGTAAAAGAGCAGTGCTATTGATACGTAAGCGTTATGAATATAAAGTCGGCGAATTAAAAGCTGTTAAAAAGGCCGAGGTGTAGGGCCTATGAATTAATTAGCTAAAAGAAAAATACTACAAATTTGACATTTTTTGTAAATATTTAGTGCCTAAGTAAAAGTGCAACGTTATTAAAAAATTCCCACCTCATTGGTCTTTCCTGAACAAAACAATTTTGGCTTGGTTTACATAGAACGTTTTCTCGAAATTTGTTTGGAGTTCCCAATTCAATTCTTAATATAGGCCAAGAAACGGCAATCTTTATACCCCCCCCCCCTCTAACTTCTGTGGCCAGTTGCCCTAAGTATGAACCGACCTGAAAATTCAGACAAACAAAAGAGCTCCTTCCCATCGTTAGGCACCTTGGAATACTGCCACACATTCAAAGTGTTCCTCGGAGGAACAGCAATTTGTGCACGGCCCCTTCATGAAAATCGTGTGGCAGTTTTCCTGGTAGGCAGTTTTCTTGTGTGGCGGTTTTCCGATGTGTGGCAGTTTTCTAAGTTGCTGAAAAATGTGTGGCAGTTTTCCTGTGTAGCAGTCTTCCTGTGTGGCGGTCTTCCTCCAACCACAAGCTACAACTCGACACATTATCTGAGCGTATGTGCCTACTCTGGAAACCTGTCGGGGGTGGGGGTGGGGGAGATACTAAAAGTGTAAAATTTCAAGAATTTCTCGTCCGATCGGGAGATTTTCAGCATTTACAAACTACAACTGAAGACATTATCTCAGGGCATGAACCTATTGAGCAAACATGTCGGGGGGAGGGGGGGGGGTTAATACTAAAAGTGTAAAATATGAAAAGTTTCTCGTCCGATCGGGAAATTTTCAGCAATTACAAGCTATACAACTCGACACATTATCTGAGCGTATGTGCCTACTCTGGAAACCTGTCGGGGGTGGGGGGGGGAGATACTAAAAGTGTAAAATTTCAAGAATTTCTCGTCCGATCGGGAGATTTTCAGCATTTACAAACTACAACTGAAGACATTATCTCAGGGCATGAACCTATTGAGCAAACATGTCGGGGGGAGGGGGGGGTTAATACTAAAAGTGTAAAATATGAAAAGTTTCTCGTCCGATCGGGAAATTTTCAGCAATTACAAGCTATACAACTCGACACATCATCTGAGCGCTCGTGCCTACTCTGAAAACGTGGCGCGGGAGGGGGGCGGGGGCGGTTACGAAAAATCCTTACCTCCTTCAAGGCTGTCAAACATTTAAAAAAAGGTTTCGTCTATTTAAGTGTTTTAAATTTATAAAAAAATTGGCTATATTAACGGGGCGGGGGGCTCTCCCCCATGGACACCCTTGGTGCTATGTAATCATGAATATGATGTAATCCATATTCATGATTATGAGCTATGTAATCCCGATCCAGGACGACGAAATTGTCAAGTTTTCGGATATTATGCTTGTCATATTTACACCCAAAAAAACGTATTGTCATCTTCAAAATTTGTGCATTGTAATATTTTTTTAAATTCAATTATAATTGTCGTTTGTCTTACTGGAAACGTTTCCTCCATTAAATTCCCCTCACAGCGTCAAGAAACGGCAATAAATTTTGTACGGCCCCTAAACATTTGTACCAAAATGTCCGGGTGCCCTAATGTCCGGTGCCCAAATGTCCTAAACTCTTTTTGAACAGAGGAATAATTTGGCAGCCAATACTTCCCACTCTCTGTTGCAGCTTCTGCGATGGAAAAGAATGTAAACATGGATTATGCAATTAACGACTTGCCTGCTTTTTAAGAAAAAGAAATGTCCAATAAAAGATCATTTGCGTGACAACGAAGAAGGGGGGGGGGGTTCGGACAAGTGACCACGGGACAACTGGCGACACGGTAATAGAACACATGCAATTTGGTAAACGTGAAATCGCTCTGTTTAAAAAAATAGGGTGTTCCTATATTTCCCCCTACTTAAGTAATTGTAGTGTATAGAAATATTTTTCTTCATATCTTATTATCATTAACAGATGAAGACAGTTTTATGAATTTCTGTCTAAAAGACAAAGTGGGCAAGTGGCCCAGGGCCAACTGGCCTCCGGGAAGTTGACCACCGGACAAGTTGCCACCAAAGAGTTAGGGGGATATAAAAAGATGATACGTTTTAAATTTCTTCGGTTTCATCCCCATGTAGGCTGAACACAAAACATTTAGGGAGTGCAGAGCACATTTAACAAGGGGCTAGTGGGACTGCAGCCCCGGGCCCCGCAATTTCAAGGGACCCCAGAATTATGCAAGATGTGTGACGTGCTTGTTCCACAGGATGCACATGAGATAAAGGCAGTCAGCAGTGAGAGGAAATGCCAGTGTAGTATAGTGGATAGCACTCTGAGCTCCCAAGCCGAGAGTTGTGGGTTCATATCCCGCCTCTGGCGCATAAAAATGGAGAAATTTACTTCGTCATAGATGCTTGAAGAATTGAAAGAGTTCTACATGTCCTTATTTTTATCTTTTTTTTGCAGACAGCACAGCAAAAACTATAAAAAACTGCCTTGTGAAAAAAATGTCAATTTCTTTTCGCTTTAGAAGGAATCCGCAAAAAGTATTTTTTATTATTATTATTATTGGAGGTTTAACGACCTCCGTGAGCAACTCAATGGGGTATAAACAGTCGGCCGTCCTTAATTTAGGGTCAAGGGTTCAAGGGAAGGGAGAGAGCCAGTGCCGTAAGACAAACACAACATCCATGCCTCACGGGATTCGAACCCGGACCCCTTTCGGACAAATGAACGAAGGCCATCGTTTAGACCACTGCGCCACCGCGGCGGCCGCAAAAAGTATAGTCGCCTTCAGTCCATCCCATAATCTTCCGGAAAACATCACACATGTTTTTTTTGCACACATCTGTAATTGGGGGAAATTTTAATACATTAAAAATTCGTTTGAATCGTGATATCTGGGTTATATTTTTTGCCCACTACTTCGATATATACTTTAAACAAGCTGAACCCCGGCATGAGGGGAGGGGTATTAAAGCAGAGCTGAACTGGCATCCATTTTTCAACCATGCATTTTTACATTTTCTTGCTACCAATGATTCGTCCATGAATCATAAGATACACACTTCAGCATGGAGGGGATATTTTCATGTCTACCTAGTCATATTTTGGGAATGTTTTCTCCTGGGTAGTTTTATTCATCCACCCATAGTAAAATCCTAGATATGCCACTAATACTGGGGCCACAAAATACTTTCCAGCCCCCGGGCCCCCTGTCTCCTTACATATGCTCTGAGGCGGTGGTACAAAAAATAACACCATTGCTTTCACTGTGTCCACTTTCGCCCAGATTGCGTTTTTTAAGGTAATCGGTAAAAAAGTCCGAGGGAAAAAAGTCCGAGACTGTTGGTAAACGCAGACAAAAAGTCCAGGAAAAAAAGTCCAAGACTGTTGATAAACGCGGAAAAAAAGTTCAGGAAAAAAGTCCGAGACTGTTGATAAACGCGGAAAAAAAGTTCAGGAAAAAAAGTCCAGGAAAAAAAGTCCGAGGGAAAAAAGGCCAGGTAAAAAAGTCAGAGATGGGCGTTTTGATTGTCATCATGGGCTATACTGTTTGAATGTTGGGGGTGGGGGCACATACTTTCATTATTTACCTAGTGTGGTGGGGTTACAGGAAAACTGCCACACGTTTTTCATTAAGGGGCCGGGCACAAAGTGCTATTCCTCCGAGAAACACTTTGAATGTGTGGCAGTCTTCCAAGTTTTCTAATTATATTTTTAGTTTTCCAAGGCGCCTAACGAGTTCAACAGGAGGGAGGAGGGGAAGGGGGGGGTATAAAGATCGCCGTACATTTCTTAAAACTACAGTGTTCGACGAAACAACAGAATTACACATGACTCATGCTATGTTCAGAAAAGAACGATAAGGTGGGAATTTTTAATAACGCTGCAGTTGTGCTTAGGCACTAAATATTTACATAACATGTCAAGTTTGTAATACTTTTCTTTTACTTAATTAATTCATAGGGCCTATACCTTGGCCTTTTAAACAGCTTTTAATCCGCCGACTTCATATTCATAACGTTTACGTATCAAATAAAATCAATAGCATTGCGCTTTTGCTTAGGCACTAAATATTAATTTATAGGCCCTATGCCTAGGCTTTTTTAACAGTTTTTATTCTACCATGTAATATTGACAGCGTTTACACGTCAAATCAAGTTAATAATAATGCGCCTTTACTTAGGCACGAAATATTAATTCAAGAGCCTAGGCCCCTTTACTAGTTTTAACCTTCCCCTTTCGCATTAATTCAAGAGCCTAGGCCCTTTACTAGTTTTAACCTTCCCCTTTCGCATGACAAATATTTGTCATGCGAAAGGGGAAGGTTCCGTGGACTACAGCACAGCAACCAGATGGTTCAAGAAATTTCGCTCAGGTGACAGAAACCTCGACGATCAGCCAAGGTCAGGTAGGCCGCGAACAGTGGATTCGGAGGCGGTGCGACGGGCCGTATAGAGGCAAATCCGACAAGCAGCACTCGGAGATTATCAGGTGAGATGGGCATATCACAGACCACCGTGGTTCGTCACCTTCAAGACCTCGGCAAGGTCTACAGGAGCTGCCGCATTGTCCCTCACGAACTGGCGCCAGCTGAAGCAAACCACCGAGTGGAACTATTTCTTTCAGGGAGAAGCGGGCAATGTCAGACCTAAGGCCTTTGCCCTCTTTCTTCCAAGTTGTCAACAATCATTAATTGTCACGTTAATATATATATATAGATGCGACAACTAAATAAATGAAATAAAATGAAGTGCGCACGAAACTCCTAGAAAACCCGCGCGATGTTCGTTTCATCAAGATATTTGTTACGTGCAATGAAAAGTGGGTCTATTTCCGTAATCTAACACACAGCACGGGTCAGCTTCCAGAACCTGTTGCAAAACGTGGGCGCTTCAAGCACAAGGTGATGATCTGCGTCTGGTGGAATTTCGAGGGGATAATCCATTGCCAATTTGTTCCAGACGGTCGGACCATCAAAGCCGAACTCTACTCTGAACAGCTGGAGCGGATGTATACCGTTTTAGAGAAGTACCCGGCACTGGTCAACAGAAAGCGCGCTCTCCTATGGCAGGACAACGCTCGACCTCATACTGCGCGAACGACCCTGGCAAAACTCCAGGAACTTTAGGGCATCGAACTGATGCCACACCCAGCATGTAGTCCGAATCTTGCCCCGTCGGATTATTACTTGTTCCGGTCGGTGCCTCACTTCCTTCGCAGGCAGCACTTCAACAAGCAGGAGGAGGTGGAGTGAAGGAATTCTTCGCCTCGAAGGACAAGAACTGGTAACGCCGTGGAATCGAAGAAATGGCAGACAGATGGCTAAAGACGGTGGAACACGATAGCCTATACTTTGAATGTTAGTCAACTTTCGTCGTAAAGGTACGTATTAAGACATAAAGTGATCCAAATATTCCTTAACTTTCGACTCATCCTTTGAATTTGTACAAAGATGCTTGTCGTACTGTTCATTTTCTACCCAGGCCATGGGCGCCCATACAGGGGACAAGAGAGGGCATTTGCCCTTTTCTGAAAATCGGATCATACCGTTTCTGTTCTTGGAGAATACTACAGAGATTGTCGCGATAACGCTAATTGGCAATTTGTTACTTTTGGATGCGTGTGTATGCGGTAACAACAGAAAAAACGTTTGAAAATTCCAGTAGAAAAAGCGGAAATTTACAGTAGAAAGTAATAACGAAATCCCCCTTTGCATGTTAGAGAACAGCGTGCATACGTACTGTATGGAAATGTATGAAAGGCGAAGAAATGGAAAATATATCATTCTCTGCAGCAGCTATTCACTGCTTAAGAAAAACGTATCAAAATTTCCTCCAGAAATTTGTCTTGAGTGTATTTTTTCATTGTTGATGACCAAGTGAATGATCTCTGGGGTTTCGTGGCGCATTTGACACAAGTGGCAAAAAGGATCAAAAGAACTACAAAGAAATTTCCTTCTTGTTCTAACTTTCTGTCTGATCTCATTTCCTAATCTTTTCATGTAGTTTTTTTTTTTTTCGGGGGAGGGGGTCTGGTTTCCAATTAAATTTGTATGTTGAGAGTGTGGTAAAAATGGTTAGATAACAAGAAGGCACAGTGGAAATATGCATATACAAGTGTTTGCATATGTTGTTCGCAGCTAAAATTTTTGTTTGCCCCCCTCCTGAAAACTAAGCTATGGGCGCCCATGACCCTGGCATTAGTAGTAATATGGATCTCGGGTTGGACCACTTCAGCAACTTTTAAGCCACAGTACTCATGTTAGTAAGGTTTATATAGAAAATAAAAATAATAATGTCACACTCTTAATTAGCCACGGAACATTAATTATGAGGCATAGCTCTGCGCATTTTTAGCAATTTTCAGTCCGCCGAGCTCATATGCATTACGTTTCCTGTTTCCATGACAAGACGTTTCTGAGCTAATATTCCTTAACAGAAAAAATACAACAGTTGGGAAACTGCTGGCCGCCAGATGGCAGTGATGGGTCACAGCTGGCTGAAATCTACTGCTCACCGTACGGTAGCGATCCGTTGGTGGCATCGCCATCAGTTGGCAGCCGTTGATGGCGCTGCAGTATCGCCATTTTTTTTTGTTTGTTTGTTTGGAGGTTTAACGACCACCGTGAGCAACTCAATGGGCTGTAAGCAGTCGCCCGTCCCTAATTTAGGGTCACTGGTTCCAGGGAAGGGAGAGAGCCAGTGCCGTAAGACAAACACAACATCCGTGCCTCACCGGGATTCGAACCCGGACCCCGTTCGGACGAATGATCAGAGGCCATCGCTTAGACCACGGCGCCACCGGGGCGGCGTATAGCCATTTAATACGGGCCTCCAAAGCAAGCGCCACAAGTGGTAGCTGGCAACCGAAGCAACCCCAACACAAAGTGGAAGCAGCGGGACTGTGCATGCGCAGAAGCAACACGTGCATAGTCTCTTGTGGTACCAGTTAGTTGATGACGACGCCATCGTGTTATTTTAGTGGATGTTAAGAGAAAAAAAAAGCCATATGTAGCGAGGCAAATTAATTTCCTAATGAAATGCAGCGTCGACGAAGATTACCGTCGGAGGAAAATTATATAAATAATTAATGAACTGTAAGAAATAGTCAATTACTCTTATGTATTTATAGAAACTCATTTCGTAGCAAAATTCCTGCACTAACACACGAAGAATCGAGAAAAAAAAAAAAAAACAGCTATGAAACACACCCACTCCATTCGCATTAACAGAAAGAAATAATTTCTGAAAACTTTGTAAATGTATTTGAACAATCTGTCGTTAGCACACATTAAACCGCTTCAAACAAAAGTCTCGGAAAGACATTAAAAAACCGTTATGTTGGGAAAAAAATAAGAATTGTAAGCGTACAAAATGGGTATTTTCATTACAAAATAATCAAGTGTATGAAAAAAAAAAAAAAAAAGCGACGCTATGTGAATGTAATGCACTATGCACTCATCTATGGGTTGAATACACAAGATTGGAGGAATTCGGTGCTAAAAATAACCAGAAGTAAAATAAAGTATCTTGGCTATTTAAAACAAAGACAGCTTCGGACCGTGGAAATAAAAGATACAACGTTAAAAATGTAACAGAATGTGACATGAACGGGTAAATATATTAATTAAACAATCTCCTTTCAAGGTCACAAGAACAGCACAAAACTTTGGAAGACGTCTTTAAGTTGGTACACTCTTCGAAAATGAGTGAAGTCCCCTTAAGATACATAAAAAAAAAATCATTACGTTGAAAAATTAAATTTATGAATTTATGAAACGGACATTTATGAAAAATAACTCGCAATATTGTAAAATTAAAAAGAGAACAATTCGTTTCACATCGCGCACAAAAGAGGCTTACCTTCAAAGCCAACGCTCGCACGTGGCAACCTAGTGTAGTGGTTAAAGCGTCCGCTTTGCAATCAAACTGCCGTGCGTTCGATGCTACCCTCAAAAAATAGCTCGCAATAGTGTAAAATTAAAAGAGAATCCTTCGATTCACATCACGCAGGAACGAGGCTAACCTTCAAGCAAACACTCGTATGTGGCAACCTAGTGTAGTGGTTAAAACGTCCGCTTTGTAACCAAAGTGTCGAGCGTTCGATGCTACCCTGATCCACCAGCCGCTTTTCCGGACCTGTTGAGGAAATTTCCCCATCGTCGTGATATCATGCAGATAACTTTCGTTGGTAAAGAAAGAGGAACTGTGCCTTTGGGAAACAGTGATTATTATTATTATTATTATTATTATTATTTTATGGCCACTACTGGGAAATTGGCGGACAAGATTCGGCAAGCAGTCGGTTACGTCACGTGATTGCCGGCTCCCACTGCCGGGAAACTGGCGGACCACATTAGGCTAGCCTTCATTTATGACACGTGCTTGCAGGACCGCTTGCAGTGGATAACTGATGACACTCTTCTGGCATGTGGCAGCTGATAGGGGTAATAACTGTTGGCCCACTGCTGACCCATGTGGTGGCCGCCGGGACATTTTATTGACTTTTGTGCAGCGGCAACATAGTGCCGGGCCACTGTAGCACTGTTGGCTGCCAGTGCTGGCTTGAGTACTGGCTTGAGTGCTGGCCCAGCAAGACTGTTTTTGCCGGGTTACGTTTCCATGAAAAGTAATTTAATAACATTGAGCTTTTACTCAGGCACCAAACATTAAATAATAGGCCCCAGGCAAAACTTTTTTGCAATTTTTAATCCGCCGAGCGCATACTTATAAGGTTTGCATAACAAGTGACGTTAATAATGTTGCGCTTATTATAAAATTCTAAAAAGGCCTAGTCCTTGAGCGTTGCAATTAATGTTTGTCGTCTGAGTGAAAGCGCAGCATTATTAACTATAATGCAAACCTTATAAATAAGACTACGGCGGAAAAAAATTGTTATAAAGGCCCTTGGCATAGGACTATCAATTATGTTTTTGAAAAGTGCAACATAATTACCTTGATTTTGTATGACAGCCTTATGAATATGAGCACGGTCTAAGCGCTGGCTTATGACCATTCGTCCGAGATGTTTTTTTTTTTGATAGGAGGTTTAACGACCACCGTGAGCAACTCAATGGGCTATAAGCAGTCGCCCGTCCCTAATTTAGGGTCACTGGTTCCAGGGAAGGGAGAGAACCAGTGCCGTAAGACAAACACAACATCCATGCCTGACCGGGATTCGAACCCGGACCCCTTACGGACGAATGATCAGAGGCAAGCGCCTTAGACCACTGCGCCACCGGGGCGGCTCCGAGATGTGTCCGGGTTCAAATCCCGTAAGGCATGGATGTTGTATTTGTCTTACGACACTGACTCTCTCCATTCCCTGGAACCAGTGGCCCTAAGTTAGGGACGGGCGACTGCGTATAGCCCATTGAGTTGCTCATGGTGGTCGTTAAACCCCAATAAAAAAAATATGAGCACGGTATATTAAAAACTGTTCAAAAGCCCTAGGGCGTATTAATTAGTGTCTTGTGCCTTAGTAGAAGAGCAATGCTATAACCCTGACTTCTTATGTGAACCTTATGAATATTATGAGCACGGCGGATAAAAAAATAAAATAAAAAATTGCTAAAAAGGCTTAGGCATAGGGTCCAGCCTGAGTAAAAGCGCGATACTATAATTCTGAGTTGTTATGAAACCCTTATGAATATGAGTACCACCAATTCAAAATTATATTGCATATTTTGGTACTTAAGCTTATGACTAAGTACCAAAAATATGAAACAAAGAATTTCTGGTCCGATCGGGGAATTTTCAGCGCTTACAAATTACAACTCAACAAATTCTCTGCGGGCATCTCTCTCGATTCCCTGGAACGCAGAAACCTGTCGGAGGAAGGGGGCTTATACAAAAAATATAAATAATTTCTGGTCTGTGGAAACGGGGGTATTAAGCCCTCCGTTCCGCAAACAGGTTTCTTGCGGTAGCAGATGCCCGCAGAAATTTTGTAGTGTTGCAGTTTGTATACGTGAAAATCTGCTTCCGATTAGTCTATTTTTTATATTGTATATTTTTGGTATTAAGCCTCACCCCCTCCTACAAATAGGATTTCTGCGGTAGAGGATGCCGGCACAGAACTTTTGGAGTTGTACTTTGTGAATCTCGAAAATCTGCAAAAGATCGGACTAGGACCTCTTTATCCAGTAAAAACAGTCTTGCTGGGCTCCGCTGCCAGCGGTGGCACAGCACTATGTTGCCGTCACCCAGCCGTCAATAAAATATCCCAGCGGCCACCACACGGGCCAGCATCGGGCCAACAGTGGCACCCCCATCAGTTGTCATATGCCAGAACAGGGCCATTCTGGTTATCCATCACAGCTAGTAGCTGCCAGAAGTGGCCTTACAGCGGTCCCTGCAAGCATGTGCCATAAATGATGGCTAGCCTAATGTGGTCCGCTAGTTTCCCGGCACTGGCAGCCAGCAATCATGTGACGTAACTGATGGCTTGCCGAATCTTGTCCGCCAATTTCCCAGTAGTAACCATAAAGAAAAGTAATAAAATAAAGGATAACCGCAGTTTCCGAAAGCTACAACTACTTTCTTTTTCGCCTTACGAAACTTCTACATTACAGCACTGCGCTCGGAAAATTTTCTCAACAGGTCCTGAAAAACGGCCGTTTGGATCTGGGTGGAAACGAAATTGCGTGGGAAGCGGGCGCTCTACCAACGGGACTGATGTGCCATGCACGAGCGTTAGCTTGCAGCTCAGCCTCTTTACAGCGGAATGTTTAACATCAAAAAGTAATCGCTCTTTCCACGTTTATAAGTGAGTCACGGAAAAAATTTTCATTGGCCACCACCGGGAATCGAACCCAGGGTCTTCCAGTTACGCACCGGATTACTTCCACTGCACCACAGCGGCCTCGAATTCCTCCAGACTCACATAGCAAGCTACTTGGCAGGTTGCTTCTTGGAGCTCCGCACAATGCTGGGGATTCACCAAAGACGGTAAGCAGCAACTGAAGAAATAATTAGAAGCCGAATGAATGATAAATACAGACATTTGACGTGGACCAGGAACATCAAACAGAAGTCATCGCTTTTTCAACGTTTATAAATGAGCCACGGTACAATGTGTAACGAATGGTTCTTTAATTTTACAATATTGCGAGGTATTTTTCATAAATCTCGGTTTCATATAATTCATAAATTTATTTTTTCAACGTAACGATTGTTTTTTGTTTGTTTTCTTTTACCTTAAGGGAACTTCACACATTTTCAACGAGTGTACCAACTTAAAAGCGCTTTCCAAAATTTCGTGCTGTCCTTGTCGTCTTGAAAGCCTATTGTTGAATAACTTGAATTAATATATTTACCCGTTCATGTCACATTCTTTTACATTTTTAACGTCGTATCTTTCCTTTCCGCTGTCCGATGCTACATTTCTTTTAAAGAGGAAATATATCTTATTTTACTTCTCGTTATTTTTAGAAGCGAATTCCTCCAATCTTCTGTATTCAACCCATGGATCAGTAGATTGTATCCCCATAGCTTTGCCTCTTTTTTTTTTTTTTTTTTTTTTTTTTCCTTCAAGTAATTGATAAATTTTGTACGCGCATAATTCTTTTTTTTTTCTTTTTTTTTTTTTTTCCAACATAACGTTTTTTTAATGTTTTTCCAGGACTTTTGTTTCAAGCGGTTTAGTGTATGTTGAAACGAAAGATTACACAAAAATTATTTCTTGTTATTCATGGGAATGGAGTGGGTGTATTTCATGGCTGTAATCTAGTATTTCATGGCTTAATCTGATATCTTCGTCGACGTGGCATTTCATTATAGAAAATTAATTCGCCTCTCTACATTTTTTTCTTAACATCCACTAAAATAACACAATGGCGACAGCGTCGTCTTCAACTAACCGGCACCACGAGAGACACAGCACGTGTTGCTTCTGCGCATGCAGTCCCGTTGATTCCACCTGGCGTTGGTGTTGCATTGGTTGCCAGCTACGGGCCACAAGTGGCACTTGCTTGGAGACCCGCAATTCTCGGCGATGCTGCAGGGCCATCAATGGCTGCCAACTAATGGCGCTGCCACCAACGGACCGCTACCGGGCCGTGAGCGACAGATTTCAGCCAGCAGTGACCCATCACTGCCAGCTGATGGCCAGCAGTTTCCCAACACTTGTGTTTTTGCTGGGTATATTTTCATGGTTATGCCCCCTCCCACAGGCACAGGTTTCCTGCTGTAGCAAACGCCCGCAGAAATTTTGTAGAGTTATAAATTGCAGACGCTGAAATTCTGTTCCCGATTGCTAAATTCTTTATATATATATATATTTATTAAGCCCTCCCTACACACAGGGTTTTGCTGAAGAGGATGCCCGCAGAGAATTTGTAGAGTTGCAGTTTATAAACGCTGAAAATCTACTCCCGATTGGTCAAGAAGTAGTCTATATTTTATATTTTTGGTATTAATCCCCACACCTCCTCCTACACATAGGTTTGCCACGGTAGCGGATGCCCGCAGAGAAATTGTTGAATTGTGTAGTTTGTAAATGCTGAAAATCTGCTGCCCATGGGCTTGAAATTCTTTATATTTCATATCTTTGGGATACCCCCCCTCCACACACACACACAATTTCCATCGGTAGCCGATGCCGCAAGGAATTTGTTGAGTTTTACTTTATAAACCCGTAAAATACGGCGCCAATCGGAATTCTTAGGCCCCCTGCCCCTTATCACCAAAGGTAACGAATGTATGGGACGCTATAGAGCTTTTGTCGAGTTGTACTTTGGAAACAATCTGGCAGAAATCAGAATTGTTCTTTTTATTTTCTTTGTATTTTACATTTTTTGGACAAACCGCAGTAATAATACAGGAAAAAGAACAGAGCAAGAATCTTACAGCTCTATAATACACTGAATATCTCAATCAAAGGAAACGCGAAATTATGAGAGTCGTTATGAGTCACAAATGGGTATGTTTACACGGAGCAGTCAAAAGAACAACTATATTATACGGTCCCCTATACTCTTCAAAATTTTGCGTTAGCCCAGCAAAAACACAAGTGTTGGGAAACTGCTGGCCACCAGCTGGCAGCGATGGATCACTGCTGGCTGTAATCTGCAGCTCACGGACCGGTAGCGGTCAGTTGGTGGCAGCGCCATTAGTTTGCCGCCATTGATGGCCCTGCAGCATCGCCGGGAATTGCGGGTCTGCAAGCAAGTGCCACTTGTGGCCCGTAGCTGGCAACCGATGCAACCCCAACACCAGATGGAAGCAACGGGACTGCTCATGCGCAGAAGCAACACGTGCTGTGTCTCTCGTGGTACCAGTTAGTTGAAGACAACGCTATCGCGAT
This sequence comes from Macrothele yani, assembly GCA_039090855.1. NCBI lineage: Eukaryota > Metazoa > Arthropoda > Arachnida > Araneae > Macrothelidae > Macrothele > Macrothele yani. Next base: position 154,665,959 of record CM076996.1, read on the forward strand.
CGTGTTATTTCAGTGGATGTTACGAAAAAAAAAAGCCATATGTAGAGAGGCGAATTAATTTCCTAATGAAATGCCACGTCAAGGAAGATATCAGATTAAGCCATGAAATACACCCACTCCATTCTCATGAATAACAAGAAATAATGTCTGTGTAATCTTTCGTTTTAACATACACTAAACCGCTTGAAACAACAGTCTTGAAAAAACATTGAAAAACGTTTGTTGGAAAAAAATAATAATAATTATACGCATACAAAATTTATCAATTATTTGAAGAAAAAAAGCAACGCTATGTGGATAAATGTACTCATCCATGGGTTGAAAACACAAGACTGGAGGAATTCGCTTCTAAAAATAGCGAGAAGTAAAATAAAATATCTTTCCTCTTTAAAACAAATGTAGCTTCGGACAGCGGAAAGGAAAGATACAACGTTAAAAACGTAACAGAATGTGACATGAACGGGTAAATGTATTTAATTCAACAATCGCCTTTCAAGACGACAAGGACAGCACAAAACTTTGGAAAACGCCTTTAAGTTGTACACTTCTCGAAAATGAGTGAAGTTCCCTTAAGGTAAAAAAACTATCGTTACGTTGAAAAAATAAATTTATGAATTATATGAAACTCACATTTATGAGAAATACCTCGCAATATTATAAAACTAAAGAGAGAACCAATAGATTACACATTCCGCAGGAAAGAGACTCAGCTTCAAGCTAATTCTCGGGCGTGGCATATCAGTCCAGTTGGTAGAGCGCGCGCTTACCACGCCGACAGTCCTTGGTTTGTTTCCACCTAGATCTAAACGGTTGTTTTTCTGGTCTGTTGATAAAATTTCCGTAACGCAGTGCTATAATTCAGAAGTTTCGTAAGGGGAGGAAAAAAAGTTGTAGCTTTGGGAAACTGCGGACTCTTTGGTTTTTATGTTTTTTTAAGGCTACTACTGGGAAATTGGCGGACAAGATTCGGCAAGCCATCAGTTACGTCACGTGATTGCCGGCTGCCACTACCGGGGAAACTAGCGGACTACATTTGGCTAGCCATAATTTATGGCACATGCTTGCAGGGCCGCTGAAGGGCCACTTGTGGCAGCTACTGCCTGTGATGGATAACTGTTGGCCCTGTTGTTTCATATGACAAGTGATGGGGGTGACAACAGTTGGCCACCTGCTGGCCCTTCTGTTGGCCGCCCGGATATTTTATTGACGGTTTGGCAACGGCAACATAATGCTGGGCCAGAAAGACTGTTTTTGCTGGGAGGTTACACCAAAAACTGGTGGTACACCAGCTGCACCACCTTCTGACAAAAGATCCGCCATCGTGTTTTGCCAACAAAACCCAAAAACATGGTTCAATTTTTCACCGCGTTATGGTACGAGGTTGCACACAAGTTGCACCATGTTGTTACGTTTATTTTGCACCACAGAATGATGTATCTTTTGTAAGAAAGTGGTGCAACTGGTGTAGCACCACTTTTTGGTGCAACCTACCACAAAATTTTTAACAGTGTTTTGCGGCCAGTTCTCCCACACCCCAACTTGAAGTTGATGGTACTCAAACTGCATGTCTTGTTCTCCATGTGGTCAGTTGTCCAGTGGCTAGATGCCCGGCGGTCAGTTGTCCAGTGGCTAGATGCCCGGCGGTCAGTTGTCTGAACCCATATTGCAGTGAATGAAAGACATTGCTTAAACTCCTGTCGCATGAATAGCAGCAAATACGTTCTTCCATTCTGTTTTAAATTCATGTCATGTATTTCTGTATATTTGGACACTCCTTTTGTTATCCAGAATGGTTACTCCCATATCACATTTTATCAGTATTTTTCATATCATTATTTCTTACTGCTACTGACATGTTCTTCCTTTAAGTTTTCGTGCTTGTTACCAAAATTCTGAGTCGTTATACAATTTTATCATTCAGCTGTGAGTGCTGTTGCGGGCAGGAACGCAGTCAGTTAAACCTGATCTGACGTAACCAAACTTTTAACACGAGTCAAAAAACACTCGTTCGGAAGAAAAGAAAAAACAACAACACTGAAGCTAATATCATCCTAGGACTCACGTATCCCTCCTCGAGTGAAATTCATTATGGGCATTCTGCATGTATAAATAATTCAAAAATTAAATATTTAACACTCCGTGAAATTTATCTGGAATCGTTTATAAACGTATTTACACAGAGAAGGTAACTGCATTTTTCAGATCTCAACAGTAGATTAAAACGGCCAATGAATAAAATTCTTAACAACCTGAACACATTTTCTCTCCTGTTTTGAAAGCCTGGGAAAGAGACTGCGGAATCCACTCCATAAGCCCTCTACTTAAGCCACTTAAAAGGCACAAACCTATACAGCGTAATTCAGCCGCAAAATCAGTTTCTTCGGGAGGATGGTGGGGGACAATGGTCTTAACGAGACTCGCTTTTATTTCCCCTCACACACAGCAGTAATAATACAAAGCACAGGAGGCCGAAAAGCACAGAGGAGCAGCTGTGCTACAATCTTCTTCACGGAGAGATCAGCAGGATCAGCGAAATGATTTCTGATCTGTTCCATACTTATTCATTCTCTTGACCCCATAGATGGGTTTGTCTTTAGCTCCGGGGTGGAGTTTCAAAAAGCGCACGTGTTTAGGCACGTGACCCCCCGTCGTATGAGATTACTGCCAGCAGTTTCCGCTGAGGGAATTACGCTACGATTATGAGTACGGAAACGGCTGATGTCTTTAATTAAAATAAGGAAGCCCCACTATCTTTACAATACCTTGGATCTAACAGAAGCATGTCATTCAGAGGGAACGTTTCAGCTATTGCTTCACAACTTCCTAAAAGTTTCATGTTTCAAGATACGCAAGGTATTTAATAATAATGCAGGTGTTATTTATTATACGACAGTTGTTGAAAGACATTGCAATTTTGAAAAAAATAAAAAAACAAAAAATAAATGTATAAATAAATTGAAATATAAAAAAATTAAATTAAAATTTAGTTGTACTTTATGTTTTTTTTTAATTAAGTACAATTACATTACTTATAGCTAGGTATATGTCCAGGTGCCTTGCAGTTTCACCTAAATTGAGCAAAAACGAAAATGATTGTGTGAATGAACTGGACGTTCTCTGCGTTTCTTTTCTGTGTGTGCTGTTTTCTTTTTCAGGTTCCCCTTTCACCTGGCCTTTTCTGTGTTTCCCGCGGCGGGGTGATGGCGGTTGGCGCGATTTGATGAATTGCTTGGTGTGAAATGCTGCTGTGAGATGCAGATAAGTATGTAGGGCAGCTTAAAACTTCATTACTTAACGGGGAACCGTATACTCCTAAAACTCTTATTTTTTTTCGCACCTGTCCTTTTCTCACTTTCCTAGTAGGGCACCCTGCTCCCATTTCTGAAATTAATTTCTCTTTCTCCTACCAAAAGGCGCAGCGCGCTGAAGGATTGGAATTCTTTACCTGTGTTAGGAACTTTTCAGTTCAGTTGTTTATAAATCCCATTCCACGCAGCCGTGATGTTCTGTGCGGCTGGAACTGGCCACCGCAGAAGTTGCCCACCGGAGAACTAGCACAAAAACTTTAAAGCGCCGTATAAAAATTGCGTTTTTGACCGCTTCGTGGGCCCGTCCCCACAGGTTGGTTATCTTAGTAACATAAAGTATCCGTATTTTCGTATTTTCTTAATTGCGATACTTAATGTAAATCTTTATAAAAAAATAAAAACTTTTATAATCTACATCTAAACAGATTAGATCACATGTAGAGGATTCTAGGAAGGGACCCAGCAAAAACACAAGTGCTGGGAAAGTGCTGGCCACCAGCTGGCAGTGATGGGTCACTGATGGCTGAAATCTGCCGCTCACGGCCCGTTGGTGGCAGCGCTATCAGTTGGCGAGCCAGTGATGGCCCTGCAGCATCGCCGTGAATTGTGGGCCTCCAAGCAAGTGCCACTAGTGGCCCGTTGCTGGCAACCAATGCAACTCCAACAGCAGGTAGAAGCAACGGGACTGCGCATGCGCAGAAGCAACACTTGCTGTGTTTCTCATGGTACCCGTTAGTTGAAGACGACGCTATCGCCATCGTGTTATTTTAGTGGATGATAAGAAAAAAATCCTTATGTAGAGAGGCGAATTAATTTCCTAATGAAATTCCACGTCGACGAAGATATCAGATTAAGCTACGAAATACTAGATTACAGCTATGAAATACACCCACTCTATTCCATTAAAAAAATTGAAACCGCTTGAAACAAATGTCTTGGAAAACCATTAAAAAACGTTTGTTGAAAAAAAAAAGAATTATAAGCGTACAAAATTTATTAATTATTTGAAAGAAAAAAAAAGCAACGCTATGTGGATATAATGCACTCATCCATCGGTTAAATACACAAGAGTGGGAGGAATTCGCTTCTAAAAATAACGAGAAGTAAAATAAAATATCTTTCCTCTTTAAAACAAATGTAGCTTCGGACAACGGAAAGGAAAGATACAACCGTAAAAAATGTAACAGAATGTGACATAAACCCGGGTAAATATATATTAATTCAACAATCTCCTTTCAAGACGACAAGGACAGTACAAAACTTTGGAAAGTGACTATGTACACTCCTTGAAAATGAGTGAAGTTCCCTTAAGGTAAAAAAAAAAAAACTATCGTTACGTTGAAAAAATAAATTTATGAATTATATGAAACTGACTTTTATGAAAAATACCTCGCAATATTGTAAAATGAAGGAGGGAACCATGCGATTACATATTCCGCACAAAACAGACAGCTTCAATCAAGCACACACGCGTGCGTGGCAAATTAGTCCGGTCGGTAGAGAGCTCATCTCCCACGCAAACGGCCCTGGTTGGTATCCACTGAGAATCAAATGGGCGTTTTTCCGGTCTATTGAAAAAAATTTCCCAGCGCAGTGCTAAAATTCAGAAGTTTCGTAAGGGTAGAAAAAAAAAGCTGTAGCTTTGGGGAACTGCGGTTATCCTTGATTTTTTTTTTTTTTTTTACGGCTACTAGTGGAAATTGGCAGACAAGATTCGGCAAGCCACCAGTTACGTCACGTGGTTGCCGGCTGCCACTACCGGCACACTAGTAGACCAGATTAGGCTAGCCATCATTTCTAGCACGTGCTTACAGGGCCGCTGAAGGGACACTTGTGGTAGCTACTGCCTGTGATGGACAACTGATGGCCCTGTTCTGGCATATGACGACTGATGGGGTGCCAGCTGTTGACCTGAACTGTTGGCCCTTCTGTTGGCCGCCCGGACATTTTGACGGTTCGGCAGCGGCAACATAGTGATGGGTCATTGCTGGCTGCCAGCAATGGCCCAGTACTGGCCCAGCAAGACTGTTTTTGCTGGAGAGTGTCTGACCCCAAGTATTAAACAACCCCTAGAAATAGGAAACTAGGAGATTTGGGCTAGAGTGTCCGATAGGAAAGTGACACAGAAGCGAGGTAGAAAGGGGGAGGAAGACGCCCTCATTTATTACCGGAGGCCCAGTACCCAGGGTCCGACGGCATAACGTGCCCATCGGACGCATGGCGGATATTTAGTGGTTCGAGTGTTCGTACCTGCCTGGGATCGAGTCTGAGGTTTTCTCCGTGACAGTCACGAACGTTGACCACTAGGCCATCCGTGACCCCTACAACTCAACAAAAGAATTTCAGCGTTTATAAACTACAGCGCCACAAATTCTCTGCGGGCATGTAACGTTCGTGACTGCCACGGAGAAATCTCAGGTTCGATCCCAGGCAGGTACGAACGCTCGAGCCACTAAATATCCGCCGTGCGTCAGATGGGCACGTTAAGCCGTCTGACCCCGGGTACTGGCCCCCTGGTAATAGATAAGGGCGTCTTCCTCCCCCTTTCTACCTCGCTTCCGTGTCACTTTCCTATCGGGCACTCTAGCCCAAATCTCCTTGCTTACTATTTCTAAGGGTTCTTTCTGGGGTCAGACACACTCTTTCTAAAATCTTCTACATATGATCTGACCTGCGGGCATGTGCAAACGTAGTGAACCTATCGTGGAGAGGGGGCTTAATACCAAAAATATAAAGAATTTCTGGTTTGATCGGGAGATTTCCGGCGTTTACAAACACAACTCAACACGTTCTCTATGGACATGTGCTAACGCAGGAAACCTGTTTGGGGGGAGGGGCTTAACGCCAAAAATATAGAATACAAAAGAATTTGCAGAGCTGTAGCTTGTAAACGCTGAAAATCTCCCGACCAGACAGAAGACAGATTTCCTGCATTAGCTCATGCTCGAATATAATTTCTGAGTTTTAGTTTGTAAACGCCGAAAATCTCTCGATCGGACCAGAAATTCATTATATTTGAATTTTTGGTATTAAGCCCCCCCCCCCCCAACAGGTTTCCCGCTGTAGCATCTGCCCGTAGAGAATTTATTGAGTTGTGTGTTTGTAAACGCCGAAAATCTATCGATCGGACCAGAAATCCCTAATATTTTATATTTCTGATATTAAGCCTCCCCTCCTTCCCGACAAGTTTTCGGCGTTTATACATGCCTGAAGAGAATTTGTGGAGCTGTAGTTTATGAATCCTGAAATTCTTTTGTTGTTCTAGATTGTAAACATTTTGTTATAAAGAATTACGTTAAATATCGCAATTAAGAAAATACGAAATTACGGAAACTATGTGAATCAGATAACCAACCTGTGGGGAAGTGGCCACGAAGCGGTCAAAAACGCAATTTTTATACGGCCCCTTAAAATTTTTGCGGCCACTTCTCCGTTTTGTCTTTGGCCCCAAATCATGGAAATGTCTAAATTTCTTATTGAAAATGAAATATTTAAAAAAAATGTTTTGTGAACAATAGTTGCTCAAGTAGTGGGAAATATGGCCAAACGATACTTGTTTATTCAGAACAATTTTATGGCACTGAAATTGCAATGTGACCAGTTCTTCGTACCCTGTTCTGTGCAGAGAATTTTACAAAAAAGTGTCAGAAGATTAGGGAATTTCCACGAAAAAAGAATTTCCAGAGAAATTCTTTCAAAATAAATTATTTAAGGCTGGTGTAATTTTCCCATTTAATTGGATTTTTTTTTTATATCAACCACCCGGACGCAATGAATCGTTATTGCTTGAAATTCAAACGCCAAAGTACCTACGAGCATGCGATACTTACCTGATCTGAAAATTGGATTGGAGAAAGAGCGACAAAGCATTACGTACGAGGTATAGCTAAATAAACGAGACTTATGCTATAACTGTAGTTAGCAAGAAATTTACACTTTTAACTCTTATCACCTTCAACCATAACCGTTGTAGTTGATATTCGACGGGGCAAAGCAACTGTAGCTCATATGGTGTAATCCTTTTGAGAAGCTTGTTCGTTCTCTTCTTCACCCAATAACTGACTCAAAACGGGTCACCTAGAGCACAGGTCTGACTTCAGGGAAAAGAAGAAAGTCGCATGGGACAAAGCTGGCAAGTAGGCTGGCTCTCTGATGCGTTTCTCGGCTAAACACAGCTTCACAGAGAGCGCTGAATGAGCTGGCGCGTTGTCTAAGTGAAGGATGAAGCCATTTTCCCACAACTCTGGCCTCTTTTTTTTGACGACTCGCTCTCTCGAAGTCACCAGAACCTGTTTAGTAATGCTGGTTTACTGTTACTTCATCGGGAACCCACTATGCCAAAATTACACCCTTAATGCCAAAGAAAACGATTAACATGGCCTTGACATTGGACTTACTTTGCCGTGCTTTTTTCAGCCTTGGTGACGTTGCTGTTTTCCGTTTTTTATTTGGGTTTAACGACCACCGTGAGCAATTCAATGCGCTATAAAGCGTCACCCGTTCCTAATTTAGGGCCACTGGTTCCGGGGAAGGGAGAGAACCAGTGCCGTAGCCCAAGCACACCATCCATGCCTAGGTCGTTATTCGAACCCAGACCCATCTCGGACGAATGGTCATTAGCCAGCGCTTAGACTACTGCGCCAGTGCATATACTGCGCCAGTGCATAGACTGTTTTCTCGTTTCAGTGTCGTACTGGAAGATCCAAGTTTCATTACAAGTGATAAAACTTTCTTAATTGCTGGGGTTCTATAAACAAATACATCGCTCTGTCCACGTTTTACCAACACACAGCAACCGAAAGATTGTTATTCGGTCACCGTTGGGGAATTGAATCCCGAATCCCTCGATATCTAGCCGAGCGCGTTAGCCTTAACACCACGGTGGCCAACAATCCACGGCGCTATGTTTGTTTTTAAGTCAGCTTCTGACATCACAAATCCGTAAGATGGGCTCAGCTACTGAGGAGACGTCTAAAATCTGTAAGATCAGCTATTGAGGAGACGTCTAAATCCGTAAGATGGGCTCAGCTACTGAGGAGACGTCTAAATCCGTAAGATGGGCTCAGCTACTGAGGAGACGTCAAAATCCGTAAGATGGGCTCAGCTACTGAGGAGACGTCTAAATCCGTAAGATGGGCTCAGCTACTGTGGAAACGTCTAAATCCGTAAGATGGGCTCAGCTACTGTGGAAACGTCTCAGTAGCTGAGCCCATCTTACGGATTTATGATGCCAGAAGCCGCCTTAAAAACACACATAGCGCCGTGGATTGCTGGCCACCGTGGTATAAGGCCAACGCGTTCGGCTAGATATCGAGGGATTCGGGATTCAATTCCCCGACGGTGACCGAATAACAATTTTTTGGTTGCTGTGTGTTGGTAAAACGTGGAAAGAGCGATGCATTTGTTTATTCACTGACGCCACGTATTTGGAGGATTTTCACATTGCTGGGGTTCGGTTGCATTTCCTCCAGAATGTCAGCACGAATTCGCTTGCGTTTTTCACTTTTAGTTCAGGCGTGAGAAGCTTCGGGAGAACACAACCCCAGAATATGAAATAACCCCCAGAATAAAAAGACATCCCAGAATATAAAAATACCCAGGAGAAGATAAATAACAAAAATGAATATAAATAACCCCCAGAATATGAAGACATCCCCAGAATATAAGAATACCCAGGAGAAGACATTCCCAGAATATGATGAGGAAGCCATAAAAATATCCCCTCTGTATTGAAGTGTGTATCCCATGACTCATGGGCGAATCAGTGTCAGCAAAAAAATGTAAAAATGCATGGTTGAAAAATGGATACTAGTTAATTTCTGATTTAATCCTCCCTCTTTCTCCCCCAGGGTTCAGCTTTTTTTTTTTTTATTGGAGGTTTAACGACCATTGTGAGCAACTCAATGGGCTATAAGCAGCCGCCTGTCCCTAACTTAGGGCCACTGATTCCAGGGAAGGGAGAGAGCCAGGGCCGTAAGACAAACACAACATCCATGCCTCACGGGCTTCGAACCTCGACCCCTTTCGTACGAATGATCAGAAGCCATCGCTTAGACCACTGCGCCACTGGGGCGGCAGGTTCAGCTTGTTTAAATTATATCGAAGTAGTGGGCAAAATGATATGATCCAAATATCATGATTCAAAGGAATTCTTAATGCATGAAAATTTCCCCCAATTACAGATGTGTACAAAAAAACATCTCTAATGCTTTCGAAAGATTTGAGGATGGACTAGGGACGACTATACATTTTGCAGACTCCTCCAAAAATACCAGAAAGAAATAGAAAATTTTCTTCACAAGGCAGTTTCTTAGCTTTTGCTGCGCTATCTGAAAAAAAAAAAAAAAAAAAAAAAAAAGAAGAACTGGGGAACTTTGTCAATTCTTCAAACATCCTGTATAATTCTGGGGACCCTTGAAAATGCGTGGCCCGTGGAATGGGCTCTGCTTGGGTGTTTCCACAGTTTCACATTTTAGCAATATTGTGACAAAAACCAGAAATGCAATTATTGAATACAGAAGGCGCTATGAGAAAGTAAAAACTGCGCACTATTTAAGAGGAAGTGGGGAACTTTTTAACTGGAAGGGGTGAAATTTCAAGTCTTGTCCCTCCCTCGATAAGAAAAGCTGGCGTTGGACCTGTATGCAATTACCTAACTAGCAAAGATGTTCCTTGCGACAGCAATGGGCGATAGGCACTCTTCCACGTTTTCAACCTCCGAACATGTTCCACACCCTTCACTGAAGCCCTCAGCTGACAGTCAACTCAAAAAACCAGTGGCCACTGAAGACGGAAATCATCTGGAAGATGATTTCGCCTGACGAATAGTTCATACGACGTCTTAAATATCAAGATCAATGCTCATAATTGCACCTCTTTGATCAAAGACCAAAAAAGCTGTTACTGCTGTCAGAGCTTCCGCTCTGCTGCGAAGGCTTTCACTATACTTTAATACGTTGCTGCAGAAATTGCCTTCCATTCTGCCACGAGAGCATTTGTACGGTCGGTCATAAATATCGGGCGGTTCGGCGTGTCTCGCAGACAGCGCTTCAATTCAGCCCAAAGGTGTTCCACAGGTTCAGATCAGGTCTCTGTGAAGGCCAGTTAAATTCTTTCACAGCTATCTCATCAAACCATTCCTGCACGGACCTCGCTTTGTGGACGGGGGTATTGTCTGTAGGTAAAGGGAAGGGCCTTTACCGAAGTGATGCCACAATTTTGGGACCACAAAGTTGTCGAGAATGTCATAATAGGCCGCATCGTAAAGGTTCTCGTGAACTGGAACTTGGCGGCCCAGCCCAAGCTATGAAAAACAACCCCAGAGCATGATACACCCTCCACCAAACTTTTTTGATTGGGGGTTTAACTACCACCGTTAGCAACTCAGTGGGCTATAAGCAGTCGTCCGTCCCTAATTTAGGGTCACTGGTTCTAGGAAAGGGGGAGAGTTAGGGCCGTAAGACAAACACAGTATCCATGCCTCACCGGGATACGAATCCGGACTCATCTCGGACGAATGATCAGAAGCCATCGCTTAGACCACTGCGCCACCGGGACGGCCCACCAAACTTCACTCTTGGCATAACACAGTCGGGAGGGTAGCGTTCACTTGGCATCTTCCACACCCAGATTTGTCCGTCAGACTGCCAGATGGTAATGCGTGATTAATCACCCTACAGAACGCGTTTCCCCTGCTCCAGAATCCACTAGCGCCGAGCTTTATATCACTCCAATCGACGCTTGGAGTTGATCTTGCTGATGTTAAGCTTATGCGTGGATGCTCGGCCATATAAACCGTTCCCCTTCAGCTCTGGACGAACCGTTATGAGACTGGAGTTGCTTCCAGAGGCATTTTGAAATTCGGTAGTGAGTCTTACAGTCGAGGATAAGCGACTTTTTCTGTCGTACCGTCAGTTTCCCCCTCTGTCATTTTACGTAGCCAACCAGGCTGAGATTGCGCTGTTGTTGCTCCTAGGCGCTTCCAATTCACAATGACATAACTTACATTTGATCGACGCAGTTGCATCAGGGAAGAAATTTCCCGAACTTACTTGTTGCTTAGATGGCATCCTATGACTGTACGACGTCGAAAGTCAGTGAAATCGACAGTACGGCTCATTCTACTGTTCATGTTTGCCTATGATATTTTCCAGGCCAAATGCGTCTCTTTATGCATATTATGGACCGCCATGGCCCATAATATGCATAAAGAGACGTTATAAGAGACGCATAAAGAGACGACATAAAGATATGCATAAAGAGACGCTATGACGTAAATGGGCAAATACACTACTCCAGAGGAGTGTCCGGATACTTTTGAGCAAATAGACAAAGTCATCGCTCTTTCCACGTTTTTCTTGAATCAACACACAGCAACCGAAAAATTGTATTTCGACACCGCTGGGATCGAACCCCAGATCTCTCGATAACTAGCCAAGTGAGTTCACCTTACGCTACGGTGCCAACAATCCACGGCGCTATGTTTGTTTATCTGTCAGCATCTGACTTCACAAATCCGTAGGGATGGGCTCAGCAACTGAGACGTCTCCACCTGGTGGGGTTTCACAAGCACATAGTGTATTTCTATAACATTTTCCCCTTCTGTGGAAAGTGTTGAAACTACATCAAAAATACGATGAACAATGCAGCTACTTTCAAAGAGATCTCCCGTCGCCCAATGGACGAGTCGTTTAGGATGTGGGCTTCTGACTTCTCCAACTGCTGGGTCCGGGTTCGAATTACGGGGCAACCCATGCATGTCAAGTTTCTACTACCGGGGCCGGCTCTCTACCTTCTCCGGAACTAGTGGCTCTGAATAAAGCACACACACACACACACACCAATTTTTCTTAGGGTTCATACCCATAGGGTGGGTTTAGACGCAACTACCTATGCCCCATAGGACATTTTTGCTGCGTATTAGAAATAACGTTACATTAGGTTGAACCTATAGACTCAGATACGACAGAGGGTAGACAGGTCAGAGAATTAGGAGTGCCAGATTAAAAGTGTCATTCCATATTGGGAGTGCCAGAATATAACGCCACAACGAGCACTTCCAGGGAGAGAAAACAAGGGTTTGAGAAGCAACAGATGATCTTATTTCTAATGGGGGATCCAGTACCCTGGGTCTACGGCTTAACGTTCCCATCAGACGGAGAGAGAGTATTCAGATGAACACAACCTACTTGGGATCGATCCAGCGACCATCCGGTCGGAAGGCGTTTGCTCGAATCACTAAGCCACAAGCAGACTTGACTTTTAATGGGTGACGAGTGACTCCATAAAGCCTCAGATACGGAGGGGGGCAGCAGATCTTATTTTCAGAATCCGTGACAGTGATCTCATGTATGGAGGCAGTTTGACATTTTCATGAACCACCTGCAGAGTCCTGATATCTAATTAATGCTACTAGATATCAGAGTCCTGCAACCTGACAATGTCCAAGGCAACATGATGCACTTTTAAATGCTTAACTTTTTAATATTGCGCAATTAAGAGCACTTTTCATCTTCATGTCCCTAAAACGGTAGTGTGCGTAAATTTTACGTATATGACATAAGAAAAAGAATGTCGTGCTCCAATGGTTTAGCAGATATCCAATCAGACCGAGCTATGCTCTCCTCGGACTGTCGATTCCATGATTCCATAGAAATGTCACCTCCTTGTGTCTTTGTTCTTTTGCACGGGGACATCATCTGAAGGCAACCGCGTAAATTTTACTAATCGTTATCAATACACGTAAATTGTTGTTGTACGGAAATTTTACGCATGTTTACCAGTGCGCGATAATTCATACGCGTAAATATTTCGCATAGTTACTAATAATGCACTAAATTTTTTTTTGTGAAGATTTTTTTTATCTCATCTTTAATACTTGTGGTGCACCGTTTCGGGTATTTTAGAAGTCAGTAATGAAATCAGATGAAACTGATAGAGCAAATATACCTATTTTGCAAGAATTACTAGAAACCACTGAAAATTAAGAAAGTGGTTTACAAGAGGAAAGAGAACCAGAAGATAAGTTTGATGATAGCGATGCAGATCAAGATTTTGTGTCTCCTGAAGATGCTGAAGAATTGATTTGTGGTGAGGTTAGAAAAATTGAAGTACTTCTGATGCAAGGTAAGAAGAGAAAGATCGTGTACTAAATGTTCAGTAGATCCAATTTTCGGTGAAGAGGAATCTGTTGATGCATAAAATATTATCAAAATTTCTGATACTGTCTTAGTTGGGCAGAATGGCTTTATGTGGAAAACTCAGAGTGCAGTTCCCAGTGATGAAACTTTAAAAAGAAATATTGTGCATGTGCTCCCTGGATCATCGTCATCAGCATTGTCTTCATATGACCCAACAGAGTGCTTTTCAAATTATAGGCCTACTTTTCTGAAGAAATCATTGATACAATTCTTCTCCACACAAATGAAGACAAAACAAAAATAAGGAAGGGAGTAAGCCCCTAAAAAGGTTGCAATTCATGCTATCTTTACATAAACACCTGACGAAATAATGGCGGCAGCACAGATCTACGTTTCTCAAAATAAACAAGAATCACAATTCTCTTTAGTCTAGAACAGGACCGTTTTCTCAAATAAACAAAAGAATCACAATTCTCTTTACTCTAGAACAGGACCCTAGCAAGCTTTTCTTATCTGGGAGGGTGTACAAACATAAGTTTGTCCGCGACGGACATCGAATCCGTGTCCCCCTCACTTCGGAGTAAGTCGCTTTCCCAACTGAGCTACGCGGACAGAATGTCTCGCTGAAGATTTGTCGTCCAGACGCATGTTTTCACCTCTGTAGTACGTCACATCATCTCTTAATATTTTTTATTTTTTTTTTGAAGCGAAGTAGGAATCTTTACATGAATTCCAAACAATGTGTGGAATAAACATCGCACATTTTTCGAAGAACCCAACGGACATCGAATCCATGTCCCCTCACTCCGAAGTAAGTCGCTCTCCCAGCTGAAGATTTGTCGTCCTGACACATGTTTTCACCTCTATAGTAAGTCACAAAGCACTAAAAAGAAAAGGAGAACTTCGTACGAAGAGTAATGGTAAATCCCAACATGGGCCACGAAAGTACTGCATATATTGTTCATATACCAAAAACAAAAAAAAAGGCAAACAACTACTTACTGCAATGAACGCCAGAAGCCAGTTTGTGGGAGCATCAAGTAAAGAAAGACATGGAATGCTAAAACTATTTTTTTTTTTTTTCAAAACTTCAATTTCAGTTTTTTTTTTAGTGAAATCTATAGTATCAAACATAAATACATTTAATTTAGTATCAGGAAAAATTGATGTAGAATTTCAGTTATTCATTTTCTTATCTTCGTTTTTGAAAAGTGTGACGTTTTAATATGTAGTTTATTCAGGTTATTTTGAATTTACCTACGTCAAACTTTTAAAAGCTTATCAAAATTAAGTTAAATAAAGAGATGAGAAATTCCTAATAACTTTGTCGAAAACAAATTTTATTCGTAATTGTTTAACGTTACCATTCCAGGGCTAATACAAATAGATATCTCCTGCAGTAACATCCCTTGTTAAAAAAGGGCTTTATCAGTATAACAAATACTGCATTTGAGTGGATTCTACCATGCGTTCATTAACAAAGATCTGATATGATTCATTATTACAGTTCAAGTACACCATTCCACTTATACATTGAACATTAAAAATATTAAGAATTCAAGCTTCCTACCTCACAGAATTCGTGTGCTGGCTGACATTTGTAATATCACTGTCGGCGTCTTGAGCTTGCCTTTTCACCTGAAAAGAAAATATTTTCACGGTTTTAAAAACCTGTATTTTTGCAAGATAAATATCAATTTAAAAAATACTTTTGAATGCTTCTGTTAAGGAAAAAGAGCGTGTAGTGCGAAAGGAACACTATTAATAGGTCACTATCGTGTATCTTTTTCAATTCCTTGTTTCTTTTCTCCAAAAAATAAATAAATGTTTTTTTTTTTTTGTTTTTATTAAGGGTTTAACGACCACCGTGAGCAACTCAATGGGTTATAAGCAGTCGACCGTTTCTAATTTAGGGCAACTGACTCCAGGGAAGACAGAGGGCCAGTGCCGTAAGACAAACACAACATCCATGCCTCACCGGGATTCGAAACCGGACCCATCTCAGTCAAATGATCAGAAGTCATCGCTTAGATTACTGCGCTACCGGGGTGGCATAAAAAAGTTGTTTCTAAACCAGAAAAAGAAAACAGTGTTACCCTTGGTTCATTAATTTCAAGATCAATATATTTTTTTTTTTTTTTTTTTTTTTTGTTATTTGTATATCATCTCATAAGTTAAAAACATTTTTCTTTAGTGTTTTTGGGGAGACTTTGATATAGTACCCTAATTAGCTTTCGGCCCGCCATTAATGAGAGACGGGAATTGAATATCCCCTGCTGTGCTTCTGATGCCCGGAGAAAACACTATTACTGGCCGTTTCCCTGCATAGATTGCTCATGAAATTAAATTTGGAATACTTCATTGCTCTGAAAGTCGTTTTACAGCATTGTTTAGAGTGCTTGGGATTAGTCTCCTTTTAAAGAAGGATGCGGAAGAAACAATCGCTAACACGTAAGTGTTAGCGATTGTTTCTTCACACGGGCAAAGTAAGTTGCTAATGACGGGATGTGAGAGGAGAAAAAGTGACATGGAGCTGACCTGATGGTTGCAAGGAGGGGGGCACGCATAGTAGACAAACCCGCGCTTTTCTTAGGGGAGAAAGAAAAACAACAGAATTTTTGATTTAGCACTTGAGGGTGGCAGTTGGGGAGATTCTTCGTGCAACGGGGAAGGTTTTCGTCTCCCCGAACAAAGAAGGAACAACGCGAGAACATAGAGATTTTTAGGAAGTCGGATGCCGAGATGGGAGATCGAAGCAGAAATTAAGTTAAGAAACGGGTATTTGGCAGCAAGGTAAATGCCTGACATAAGAAGCAATAACAGATCAATGTGTAAAAAATAAAAAGAGTAATATAGAAATCAGGACAAGGAAATCCATGACCTCCATACACAACATTGAATAAAGAGCACCACTGCAGACGAACGAGGTTTCATTTAGTTGGCAATTCATTTATTTCATTCCCGGGGAAAATATTGCCCGAAGCCCGGAGCTGCTAAATTTCCTTACAATCGAAGGCCTGACGAGGCCACGCCTGCGCATAATTTAATTCCATTAGCAACTTCGCCGCAAACGAGGTTCGATACCATAACACATGGGTGGCGAACCTTTTGAGAGTGAATGCTGTAGTGTGAAATTGGTGGTTATCTTCTAAAATATTATCGCACATGCCCACGGGAATTTTAAGCAGCGGATTATTATTTATTATTTATTCACTGTTCATTCACAAACAGAAGAAAATTATAAGCAGAGCGCCTAACATTTACTTCTATTATTACCCATGATGTGTACACTGGGTCTGCGAGAATTTCAGACGCGTCATATGACTTTTGCATATAGTGACATAGCAATATGTTCACTGAAACTACTGTTTCTCACGTTATTTATATTTAGGTACAAGAGGAATATCTCAACATAATGTGCAATAATTAAAAAAGATTATCAGTGTTGACAAGTTAGTTCGAAAAAACATAAAAAGGCTTACCCGCGAACGAATGTTGTATCATAGCTGAACCGAATACAATCAATCCAATGTTGCAAGTGATATAAAAGTCGTCCATAAGATATTAGTGTATGGATTCAGTGAAATGTTTAAAAGAATGGAAACCCAAATGCAAACCTTGAACGAAATGTTTGAAGGAATAAAACCTAAAATCATAACCTTGGACACAACACTAAGTTGAAATGTTGTACTGCAGCTGAACCGAATACAACCAATCTGATGTTGCAAATGATGTACATCGTTTGCCACATTGGATTGGTCGTATTCGGTTCAGCTGCGCTGCAACATTCGTTCACGCCTTTTTAAGTATTTTCGAACTATTTTGTCAACACTGACATTCTTTTTTAATTGTAGTACAATTATGTTGAGATATTCCTCTAAATATAAATAACGTGAGAAACAGTAGTTTCAGTGAACATATTGCTATGTCACTATATGCAATTGTACTTACCCCGTATTTGTGTTTGAAAGTTGTTTTCTTTTGAACTACATATTAGTGTCATATGACGTCAAACGTTCCCGCAACCTCCCAGCCGGCTTTTTTTTTTATTTTTTGTTGTTGAAGGGGTTTTTTTTTTTTTTAAATGATTTATTGGACGTGGTGGTACAGAGACATGACAGACAGACATAGACAGGATACATATGTTTCACATCAACACGTACATATCAAACATGGTTTTTACAGTATGCTAAATGACCAATGTACACCGAGAGCCAGTGTTGATCAAGTAACACATTGAGAGCCAGTGCTGAAAGACAAACAAAACATCCATGCCTCACCGGGATTCGAACTTGGACATTTCACGGGCGAATGGTCATACACTGCGCCACCGGGGCGAGCCAGCCGGGTTGAGATGTCTTCTGTGTACACTTCTCACTGCTTTCGTTGGGGCTCAAAAGGAGCGGGGATAAAACAGCATCCCCCTCCGCCTCGTCCGAAGAGAGAGGTGATCGGGTATTAAATTGTGGTAGTTGAACCCTCCGCTATATATATACACACAGGGGTCCAAAGTCCCCAGCCAAGTTAAACCCACTGGTTTTAATCGTTGTCATAATTTTTTTAATTTTCCTCCTTTGCTTCCGCATCGTGCGTCAGAACAAGAACGAAATTAGTCATTATATATTAATATAATTACGTTCTTGTTCTGCATTTTTGAAAATACACTAGTGTCTTGCTTTAAACCATTTAAACGGCAAAAGTACCTGAACCACACAGCGCCCAGAATTTTCTGCACTTTCCAAACAGAAATCTTCACAAAGCGGTCGGGTTTTACGAAAACTACGGCAAAACGATTCCTTTTCCTCACTCATCTCAGCACGGGTCATAAACCTGTAACTCGTGAGAAGATATCCCCTCCAGTCCTATATTCTGTGCTCCATGATCCAAGGCATGATGGGGGAGGATAGTCTCTCTAACACGGACATCATGCCAATGGACAGAAACAAGGGACTGAAACATCTCTCTGCTTTCGTAGCTTCGTCGCCATTGTTATAGCCCTTTTAGTAGGTAATCAGTCAGAAAGGATTAGAGTAAATCATCGTTGTAAAGGACCATTTTCTTTTATTAACAAAGGTAAGGGGAAAGCAGCGTTTTCAGATGCGCAGGTTCACTTGTTGCAGTCTCTTTTTAAAAAGCGAATATATTCATTGGATCTGATTTCAGCCCATTTTACTAACCGCTAGTTATTTCGTTCCAGCTGGTTAAACGATTAAGGCAAAGATTAAACGTGGAAGCTCTGTTCTGCTAAAACATACAGCTGTGCTAGGAGAGCCAGCGAGTTGCCCGGCGTCCTAAGCTGTGCAGGTGGAAGAGGGCGTACGGTGAACACCCGTTTCCCCTAATTCCCGTTTGCCCTAATCAGTTTCCCCTAATCCGTTTCCTCTAATTCCCGTTTCCCTAATTCCCGTTTGCCTAATCACGTTTACCCCAATGGCGTTTCCCCGAAATCGCTTTTACCCGGATTCCCATGTCCCCTAATTTGGTTTCCCCTAATTCACATTTGCCCTAAACACGTTTACCCCAATGGCGTTTCCCCGAAATCGCTTTTACCCGAATTCCCATTTCTCCTAATTTTGCTTGCCCTAATCTCGTTTCCCCTAAATCTCGTTTCCCCTAATTCACGTTTGCCCTAAACACGTTTACCCCAATGGCGTTTCCCGTAAATCGCTTTTACCCGAATTCCCATTTCCCCTAATTTCGTTTGCCCTAATCTCGTTTCCCCTTAACACGTTTGTCCGTGTCAAAGTTTCCCCTAAAAACATTTACCGTATCAAGTTTGTTCTATTTCTCCTTTGCCTTGATTCGCGTTTTCCCAAATTCATGTTGTCCGTAATTCATGTTTGTCCTGATTTTCGTTGAGCGAAATAAAACGTTTCTTTTATCGCCAAAATTCAAGAAAAAAAATCGGATTTATCGTCAAATTTAGGAAAATATATGTATTTTTAATCATCATCATAAACCATTATCAATCTACTGCTGGATGAATGGAGATCTCACCAAGTTTCTTCCACTACGGTCTGTCTTGCCCCAGTCTCCATCATCTCACTCACGAATGCTTTCGAATTTCATCCACCCATCTCCAATGTGGTCTTCTTCTGGGTCTTTTCCTGTCCCTTGGAATCCAGTCCAGAATTTCGGTTGTCCGTCGGAGGTCCGTTCTTCACGCAACATGTCCAGCCGATTGCCTTTTCAAATATTTTACTCTGATCATGTCTTCCACTCTTGTCATTTTCCTTATTCATGAGTTCCTTTTCTCATCTCTCCTGGTTGCACCAAGCATGTATCTCTCCATGCTGATTTCAGTTGGCTGCAGCCTTTCTATGTCTTTTTTAGTTAAAATCCATGTCTCCCATCTATATGTAAGAACTCGAAGGATACATTAATTAAACACCTTTTTTTTTTTGAGACATAATGGCGTATTGCTCCTTAAAATTGTATTGTTTCTTCCAAAAGCCCTCCATCCATCCATCCAAACAAGGGCGAGCGAAGGACATTTGCCGCGCCGTGTAAGAGAATATTTGTAGCACGTAGTTTGTAAAACAGATCGTGTTTATGTTTTCTGTTTGTCCGTCCGTCCGTCTGTGGACACAATATCTCTGCAACTATTAGTCCGATTTCAAATATTCTTTTTGCGTTGGAAAGCTTGAAATGTGCGAATGATGATCCTACATGTCGTTTTTTTTATACGATGCACAATTTCGCTGCTAGAGGGCGTAAATGCAGGTGATGTTGAATTAGAAATGCATTTTATTCCATATATTTGCTTCTAAACATCCAATTGAAAAAAATACTTTCAACTTTCGATTCCGTTTATGTCGAAGACTATTTTTTAGGCAAAGTCACTTTTTCATGTTTCGCATAAATTTTTGGCTAAAGGGCGTAAAATACAGCTCCTGATGTGAAATCGTTTGAATTATAGTTTCTAATTTTTTGGTAAAAATGGTTTGGCCACCAGGGGACGAAAGGTGGGGAGAGGGGAGGGGTCTAGTACGCTAAGAACTCTTAAAAAGTGGGCCTTCTGCGTTCACAATTCTATTTCTTGCTTTAATAAAAGTTTAGTGCGATGTAGTACTTTATCTGTGGGGGCGTGACGGATACAGTGGCTGCGTTAAGGACTAACCGTATAATGGTCTTCACCATGTGCACTCCTTTACACTTTTGTTGGCATGATTATCGAAGTTATCAACAAGAAAGGAAAGAATAATTCTCTTGCGATACCAAGACCCACCGTTTAAATTCGCTTACTAAAAATTAGGACAAATATAAATTAGGGCAAACGCGAAATAAGGCAAACGCGAATTAGGAAAAACTTGATACGGGCAAACGTGAAATAGGGGAAACGCGGTTTAGGGAAAACGAGATTAGGGCAAACGAAATTAGGGGAAATGGGAATTCGGGTAAAAGCGATTTCAGGGAAACGCCATTGGGGTAAACGTGTTTAGGGCAAACGTGAATTAGGGGAAACGAGATTTAGGGGAAACGAAATTAGAGAAAACGAAATTAAGGGAAATGGGAATTCGGGTAAAAGCGATTTCGGGGAAACGCCATTGGGGTAAACGTGTTTAGGGCAAACGTGAATTAGGGCAAACGAGATTTAGGGGAAACGAAATTAGGGAAAACGAAATTAGGGGAAATGGGAATTCGGGTAAAAGCGATTTCGGGGAAACGCCATTGGGGTAAACGGGATTAGGGCAAACGGGAATTAGGGGAAATGGATTAGGGGAAGTGAGGCTACGCGGGGCGAACAACGGAGGGACCAGTCCTAGGATATAGAACAAAGAGCGCGCACGTGAAACGTTAAGGTTGGGGGGGGGGATGCAAGAAGTTGATGGGGATAGCAGTTTTGTTACTGAGGAGGAAAATGCCAAAATCTCTAACTAGTGGACAAGTATCATATTTTTGGGATATATTGGAATCGCGTAGCCTCACTTCCACTAATCCATTTCCCTAATTCCCGTTTGCCCTTATCCCGTTTACCCCAATGGCGTTTCCCCGAAATCGCTTTTACCCGAATTCCCATTTCCCCTAATTTCGTTTCCCCTAAATCTCGTTTCCCCTAATTCACGTTTACCCCAATGGCATTTCCCCGAAGTCGCTTTTACCCGAATTCCCATTTCCCTTAACTTCGTTTGCCCTAATCTCGTTTCCCCTAAATCTCATTTCCCTAATTCACTTTCGCCCTAAACATGTTTACCCAATGGCGTTTCCCCGAAATCGCTTTTACCCGAATTCCCATTTCCCTTAATTTCGTTTGCCCTAATCGCGTTTCCCCTATTTCACGTTTGCCCGTATCAAGTTTTTCCTAATTCGCGTTTGCCTTATTTCGCGTTTGCCCTAATTTATATGTGTCCTAATTTTTATTAACCGAAATAAAACGGTGGGTTTTGATATCGCAAGAGAATTATTCTTTCCTTTCTTGTTGATGACTTCGATAATCATGCCAACAAAAGTGTAAAGAAGTGCACATGGTGAGGACCATTATACGGTTAGTCCTTAACGCAGCCATTGTATCCGTCACGCCACCACAGATAAAGTACTACATCGCACTAAACTTTTATTAAAGCAAGAAATAGAATTGTGAACGCAGAAGGCCCACTTTTTAAGAGTTCTTAGTGTACTAGACCCCTTCCCTCTCCCCATCTTTCGTCCCCTGGGGGCCAAACCATTTTTACCAAAAAATTAGAAACTATAATCCAAACGATTTCACATCAGGAGCGGTATTTTACGCCCTTTAGCCAAAAATCTATGCGAAACATGAAAAAGTGACTATGCCTAAAAAGTAGTCTTCGAATAAACGGAATCGAAAGTTAAAAGTATTTTTTTTCATTTGGATGTTTAGAAGAAAAAATATTGAATAAAATGTATTTCTAATTCAAAATCACCTGCATTTACGCCCTCTAGCAGCGAAATTGTGCATCGTATAAAAAAACGACATGCAGGATCATCATTCGCACATTTCAAGCTTTCCAACGCAAAAAGAATATTTGAAATCGGACTAATAGTTGCAGAGATATTGTGTCCACTGACGGACAAACAGAAAACATAAGCACGATCTGTTTTACAAACTACGTGCTACAAATATTCTCTTACACGGCGCGGCAAATGTCCTTCGCTCGCCCTTGTTTGGATGGATGGATGGAGGGCTTTTGGAAGAAACAATACAATTTTAAAGAGCAATACGCCATTATGTCTCAAAAAGAAAAGTGTTTAATCAATGTATCCTTCGAGTTCTTACATATAGATGGGAGACATGGATTTTAACTAAAAAAGACATAGAAAGGCTGCAGCCAACTGAAAGCAGCATGGAGAGATACATGCTTGGTGCAACCAGGAGAGATGAGAAAAGGAACTTATGAATAAGGAAAATGACAAGAGTGGAAGACATGATCAGAGTAAAATCTTTGAAAAGGCAATCGGCTGGACATGTTGCATGAAGAACGGACCTCCGACGGACAACCGAAATTCTGGACTGGATTCCAAGGGACAGGAAAAGACCCAGGAAAAGACCCAGAAAAAGACCACATTGGAGATGGGTGGATGAAATTCGAAAGCATGCGTGAGTGAGATGGTGGAGACTGGGGCAAGACAGACCGTAGTGGAAGAAACTTGGTGAGATCTCCATTCATCCAGCAGTAGATTGATAATGGTTTATGATGATGATTAAATATACATATATTTTCCTAAATTTGACGATAAAAATTACATACAACGATTTTTCTCCTAAATTTGACGATAAATCCGATTTTTTTTTCTTGAATTTTGGCGATAAAAGAAACGTTTTATTTCGCTCAACGAAAATCAGGACAAACATGAATTACGGACAACATGAATTTGGGAAAACGCGAATCAAGGCAAAGGAGAATTAGAACAAACTTGATACAGTAAATGTTTTTAGGGGAAACTTTGACACGAACAAACGTGTTAAGGGCAAACGTGAATTAGGGGAAACGAGATTTAGGGGAAACGAGATTAGGGAAAACGAAATTAGGGGAAATGGGAATTCGTGTAAAAGCGATTTAGGGGAAACGCCATTGGGGTAAACGTGTTTAGGGCAAACGTGAATTAGGGGAAACGAGATTTAGGGGAAACGAGATTAGGGCAAGCGAAATTAGGGAAAATGGGAATTCGGGTAAAAGCGATTTCGGGGAAACGCCATTGGGGTAAACGTGTTTAGGGCAAATGTGAATTAGGAGAAATGAGATTTAGGGGAAACGAAATTAGGGGAAATGGGAATTCGGGTAAAAGCGATTTCGGGAAAACCGCCATTGGGGTAAACACGTTTAGGGCAAACGTGAATTAGGGGAAACGAGATTAGGGGAAACGAAATTAGGGGAAATGGGAATTCGGGTAAAAGCGATTTCGGGGAAACGCCATTAGGGTAAACGTGTTTAGGGCAAATGTGAATTAGGGGAAACGAAATTAGGGGAAATGGGAATTCGGGTAAAAGCGATTTCGGGGAAACCGCCATTGGGGTAAAAGCGTTTAGGGCAAACGTGAATTAGGGGAAACGAGATTAGGGGAAACGAAATTAGGGGAAATGGGAATTCGGGTAAAAGCGATTTCGGGGAAACGCCATTGGGGTAAACGTGTTTAGGGCAAATGTGAATTAGGGGAAACGAAATTAGGGGAAATGGGAATTCGGGTAAAATCGATTTCGGGGAAACGCCATTGGGGTAAACGTGATTAGGGCAAACGGGAATTAGGGGAAACGGGTGTTCACCATTGGAATACCAGCTAATATCATGAAATAGTGACTGGAATTATACAACGAGAAAAGCACAATTTTGTCTTCAGAAAATACAAAATTTTTCGGAGTATCGGAGATCCAATTTGTTAAGCCCACCCACCATTAGGAGAAAAGGGAAGCTCACCCCCTCCCCCATCGCAAACGTTTAGGAAAAGGTAAAAATCAATTGAAAAATGTTTTTTTTTTTTTTTTTTTTGATTGGAGGTTTAACGACCACCGTGAGTAACTCAATGGGCTATAAGCAGTCGCCCGTCCCTAATGTAGGGTCACTGGTTCCAGGGAAGGGAGAGAGCCAGTGCCGTAAGACAAACACAACATCCATGCCTCACCGGGTTTCGAACCCGAAATCCCCATTCGGACGAATGATCAGAGGCCATCGCTTAGACCACTGCGCCACCGGGACGGCAGTTGAAAATCACTTGCGAGTCTTACGACAGCCACTGCGTGAGAGTACTTTCTCCAGGGTGTGACCACGGAACACCACGCAAACCGAGCTAATTAACGAACTATACCATCGAGGATCAAAGAATGAAATCATTTTCCTCCAAAACGAAAAGAAAAGGGAATTGAGCGTTGTAGTTAGCAGCGGGTCGGATAATTTTTTCTACGTGATGTAGCTAGAAACGAAAAGGAGTGCGGGTTTTAGGCGAGAAATATGCATAGGGAAGGTCAATATACCAATCTCCCCTCTGGAAGTAACAAATACACCCAGCAGACAAAACATTTGATATACAGGTGATGGGCAGTTGACATGAGCATCCCCTGCGCAGATCCAAACCGAACGCAGGCGATAAATAGGCGGGAAGCAGGGCTTCGCAACAGTGTATCGCAATCGAAGAATATGGGTAAACGTGGTGATCTGTGAGACTTGGGTCGTGGACGCATTTCTGCGCAGTCAGATGGGTCATTCTACCGCCCGAGTGGAAAGAACCCTGGGCTTTCCAAGGGCAACCGTATGAAGGGTGAACCGCGAATTTACCATCGACAGACTTACCAGCGTTGAGAGAGAAAGCGGTGGCCGACCACACGCCATTGATGACGCAGACTATCCAGGCTCGTACTGAGAGACCGCTTGGCAGCGGCTGCGCAAATCATATCCAGGTTAAGTGTCGGAGTCCTAAGCAGCGACTGCGAGCGGAAGGTACAGTGCACGCTGCATAGCCTGGGCTACGGGAGCCGACGCCCTGCCCGTGTGCCACTGTTGACTGCTCGATATCGGATATTACGCCTCGAATGGTGCCGGGAACATCAAAACTGGACCTCTGCAGAGTGAGACCGCGTCATGTGGTCCGATGAATCCCGTTTCCAGATGCACCGAGCTGACGGTAGGGTGCGGTGTGGCGTCGACAGCATTAGGTCATGGCCCCATCGTGCCAAGTCGGCTCTGTTCAAGACGGTTGTGGCTCTGTGTTGGTTTAGAGAGCCTTCTCATGGGACACATTAAGTCTCTTAGTATGTCTGCAGAGGTCCTTAACCGCTGCGCGCTGGCAGCATGTGTTGGATGATCGCCTACACGCTTCGCGTATCCTGAGGCCGATGGTTCCAGCAGGAAAATGCGGCTCAAGCCCCCTCCCCCCTCCCCCACCCGAGACATGGTTCCAGGAACACTCATCTGACGTGAGTTTGGAACCATTCAGTGGCCCCCAAAGTTTCCGTATTTAAATCATGTGGAAGCTCTCTGGAATAATGGAACGGAACATCAGATCCATGCATCCTATACCGACGTCTCGGGCAGAGTTGTGGACAACGCTGCAACAGGTAGGGCTGGCATTACCTCCGGAAACTTTCCAGCATCTGGTGGAGTTAATGCCTCTGCGTGTACAGGCAGTTATTCGCGCTAGAGGAGGACCAACACGCTATTAGGTAGGTATCTCTAACGTTTTGTTCATTGATTGTATTAATTCGAGCTGATTACAGTCCATTTTGCTACACACGAGTTAATTCGTTCCAGCCGATTAAAGGGCAAATTCGTTTAAAAAGATTCAGCATTTTAATGACTTCCTATATTTTTCTCGGTCTTATAATGAATTTTCTCATCCTACTTGTACATTTCATCCAATTATTGAAAATTACCATACAGTGCCTACTTTGAAGTACAGAGGGTGAGTCGAAAGTTTTGCAATATTTAGATCACTTTATGTCTTCATACGTACCTTTACGACGAAAGCTGACTAGCATTCTAAGTATAGGCCATCCTGTTGCACCGTCTTTAGCCATCTGTCTGCCAGTATTCCGCGGCGGTACCAGTTCTTGTCCTTGAAGGCGAAGAACTCCTTCATCCCTACCCCTCCTGGCTGTTGAAGTGCCGCCCGTGAAGGATGTGGGCCACGGACCGGCACAAGTAATAATCCGACGGAGCAAGGTCCGAACTATATGCTGGGTGTGGCAACAGTTCGAGGCCCTCACGTTAATGGAGTTTTGTCCCGGTCGTTCGCGCAGTATGAGGCCGAGCGTTATCCTACTGTTAGAGAGCGCGCTTCCTCTTCACCAGTGCCAGGTACTTCTCCAAAACGGTATACATCCGCTCCAGCTGTTCAGAGTAGAGTTTGGCTTTGATGGTCCGACCGTCTGGAACAAATTCGCATTGGATTATCCCCTCGAAATTCCACCAGACGCAAAGCATCACCATGTGCTCGAAGCGCCCACGTTTGGCAACAGGTTCAGGAAGCTGGCCAGGGCTCACCCACTTCCGTTGTGTGTTAGGATTACGGAAATAGACCCACTTTTCATCGCACGTAACAATTCTCTTGATGAAACATCCATCTCGCTCGGGTTTTCTAGGAGTTTCGAGCACATTTCCACTCTGCGGTTTGCTTCATCTGGCGTCAGTTCGTGTGGGATAATGCGGCAGCTCCTGTAGACACCTTGCCGAAGTCCAGAAGGTGACGAACCACGGTGGTCTGTGATATGCCCAGCTCGCCTGATAATTTTCGAGTGCTGGTTCTTGGATTTGCCTCTACGGCCTGTCGCACGGCCTCTGAATCCACTGTTCGCGGCCTACCTGACCTTGGCTGATCGTCGGGGCTTCTGTCACCTGAGCGGAATTTCTTGAACAATCTGGTTGAGTGCTGTGTTCCACAGAACCTTCCCCTTTCGCATGACAAATGTCTCGTGTTGCTTGAGCAGCGTTATGGCAGAGTTTAAACTCGTAAAGCAAAGTTCCCTAATTAGCCTGTTGTGGCTGTTCATCTTTTAGGCGTACCAACCACAGACAGAACGACGAAATGCAACGCTGCTCACAGCAACGTGTATCACTTATATCCCTTTCGACTGACTGCAGTGCGCGACTTGGACTAGCTTAAACACGTGGCATACCCGCCGCAGCACATCCGTTTATGCAAATATTGCAAAACTTTCGACTTACCCTCTGTACTTGGTCTCAACGTCTGCATTTTGGTTTATGCTTACAAATCTGGTTCAAATAATACTGTCTTAAAAAACAAACAAACTGGCAAGTGCCACATCTGTATTTGAAACAAGCAGCTGAGAATTTTACTGTGCAATTAGTAAGACATAATGAGCTTATAAAATTATAGTCAGTGTAAGAAGTCCCTTCACAACTGAAATCAAATGCATTTTCTTTTTTTTTAAGTGTCTGACATATAAACAAAGGGAAGTAAATCGGAAGTAACGACAAGTGTGTCACACCCCGGCCAGTCATGCAACACGTGGGGAAAAGAAGCTGTAACAGAACACGGTGAATCGCGCGAATGGAAGTAAACATAAAATGAACAGCAGCGCCAGATGGCTCAGCTCGTTCTTAATACACGTAGGAAATAAAGGAGGATGTTAGTTGATTCCGAAGCTGCGGGAAGAAAAACAGAAAATACATATATGTAAACACCACGTACCAAACAAAACCAAAAGTCGATTCTGGGAAAACTAAAAACCAAAGATTGATTTACAGCAAAGACATGAATGAAAACAAACAACGGAACTCCTTAAAATTTGAAGACTAAACATAAAAATTCTCGATGACTAATTTTTCACTGCGTTTTGTTTTTCTGAATAAGCATTTCGTTCTTTGTTCTTTGTTTTAATAAATATAGCAAAGTTATGTAGTAAAATAGAGGACAAAAACAACTACAAAGAGAAAAAAACGCCTCCCAAGGTTTTTATATAAAACAGATTTCGGTTAATTGGGCCATCGGTTAATCGGGGTAGCACTGCATCTGGGTCAATTCCTGAAAAACATCCCAAATTAGCTCTTTGGGATGAAGCTTCGCATAGTTGGATTTTTGGATCGAAGGTTTAACGACCGCCGTGAGCAACTCGATGAACTCTAAACAGTCGCCCGTCCCTAATTTAGAGCCAGTGGTTCCAAGGATGGGAGAGAGAAAAATAAAAACCCAAAACATCCATGCCTCACCGGGATTCGAACCCGGACCCTTCTCAGACAAACGGTCATAACTCAGCGCTTAGACCACTACACCACTCGCATAATTGGGGCTGCAACTTAATCGGGCCATAGTGTTCTAGCCCAGAGGTGTCCCAATTAACCGGTATCTACTGTATTACAAGCCTAATTCAGAGTTCTTTTTGTTGGCAGTCCCATTGACAGCTGCCCCGGTGGTCGAGTATTCAGACGCGCAGGCTCTTGTCTAGTACTCCAAGTTTAGTTTGAGGCACGGGTCAGGATTGTTTGTCTGCCCCTAGCCCCCTCCATAGCTTGGGACCAGGCAGCCCAACTGCTTGTAAATGTGTAATTCTAACAGCGAAACTTCAGGAAGTTCGCGGTGATGTCAGTTCAACGTAGCACCCGATGGGCCTTGCAAGTCTGGTGACATCGAAACGTTTGAAAGGTATGCCTCTTATTAGAAAGCAGTGGTTGCCAGTAACAGATCAAAATGCTGTGTGCCGCATTAATCTAAGCGCTGACTTTTGACCATTCGTCCAGGTTCGAATTCCTGTGAGGAGCATGGATGTTTTGTTTGTCTTACGGCACTTGCTCTCTCCCTTCCTTGGAACCAGTGGCCCTAAATTAGGGAAGGGCGACTGCCTATAGCCCAACGAGTTGCTCACGGTGTTGGACACCACCGTGAGCAACCCCCCCCTCGCCTCCACGGGTTCCGTAAGACACAGACTCTCAAGTCTCATTTTTTTAAAATAGAAAACCCACCTTTTCTTCTGTCATTATTCCGTTCTCGTCCTTTCATCCTCGTAATTATAATCTTCCAGCTTTACGGTTTTTGATGAAACGTGCCTTTTCCCATTCTTTTCCGGTTAGGCTTCGCCGTGGTGAAGTTTCTAAAGTGTTTCAGATTGCTCAAACGTTTGGCTACTCTTCGGAGGCATTTTTTGAATTATTATTCAATTTTAGGCGGTTTTCTTTTACCACACTTCTTCCTGAGGTTTCGTGTCCCCATTTTGTTGGCTCTATTGACTATGTCCCGCCTATTGTCTCTATTTTGAAAAAATTTGCGAAACATATAATTTGGATTTTGGTATCCCCCAACACGAATGTGTTTTCACTTGTTAAAAATGACCGAAATTCGGTACCGACTCTCAATAAATTTAGAGTGTACTGTATTCCACTAGTTCCACGTGACCCCCTCTTTATTGAGAAATTCTACTCCACGCTTCGGACCATTGGTATTCGCGCAGCAGAACATAAATATGCTCTTAGGACTGGTTCTTTTTTTTTTTTTTTTTTTTGATTGGAGGTTTAACGACCACCGTGAGCAACTCAATGGGCTATAAGCAGTCGCCCGTCCCTAATTTAGGGTCACTGGTTCCAGGGAAGGGAGAGAGCCAGTGCCGTAAGACAAACACAACATCCATGCCTGACCGGGATTCGAACCCGGACCCCTCACGGACGAATGATCAGAGGCCAGCGCCTTAGACCACTGCGCCACCGGGGCGGCTAGGACTGGTTCTACACTCACAGCCCTGACAAAAACTGTGAATCAAGGAGATTATCTACCTGATTGGGAACATGTCAATATTCTTGCATCATCGTGTAACAAAAGTACATTACTTTTGTCAGAAAGTTTGTATATTACAAAATTTGGTAATACCAGCTGTTATATCAATCTGCCTTGTTTCATTCCCCACCCGCGGAAGACACCAATCGAATCTATGTTTCCTACCACGGATGGTTGCGTTCCTTGCCATCTTCTAGATGATTTTGGACGTTCACGTTTGGCAACAGCTAGTTTTTATGACTGTTGCATCATGGAACTATTACGTTGTACACAGACGAGTCACATTATTGTGACCACCTCCTACTTTTGACGTCAACAACGCGGCGTAGCCAATGAAAGAAGGCACGTGCCGTCAGCTAGCTTGGAGGGTATATAAGGGGTGCTGTAGGCATTCTGAAAACATAGAGCCGCGGATGGCTTAATGGTTAGTGATTCAGACTATCGATGCAAGGTCCCCAGGTTCAAGCAGGTTCAAGCCTGAGCTGATCTTTCGGAGATGGTGTGATTTACTAACAATCGCTGAATATCCGCCGTGCATCGGACGAGCACGTTAAGTGACGGCCCCCAGACTGGATCCACTGGTTAAATGGGTATCCTTTCCTATGTCCCCCCTGAAATTCTCTCACCCCTCTATGTGCAATATCGTACTTGTACGGTGGCGCCATCTACTGTACTCTAATCTCACTACAAACTATTCTGTCAAAGTCGCTAGACTTGCTCTCATTCTTTCCGTTTCTGTGTCCTCCCCAAAAGGCGATCTCGCTGTAGGTGGCTGGGACCTAAACTCTACTCACTGTGGACGGAAGTCCTACAAGAAAATGACAAATACTCACTTCTGAAAACATAGGGCCGCGGGTGGCCTAGTGGGCAACGTTCGTGACTGCCGCGTAATGGACCTCAGGTTCGATCCCCAGGCAGGTACGAACGCTCGATCTACTAAATATCCGCCGTGCGTCGGATGGGCACGTTAAGCCGTCGGACCCCAGGTACTCCCCCCGGTAATAAATAAGGGCGTCTTCCTTTCTACTTCGCTTCCGTGTCACTTTCCTATCGAGCACTCTAGTCCAAATCTCCTAGCTTCCTATTTCTAAGGGTTGTTTAAGACCTGGGGTCAGACACTCTCTTCCTAAAATCCTCTACATAGGATCTGATCTGATCTGAAAAACATATCACTCGTTGACTAGCATGGATAAAAGGAGCGTTTTATCAGATTTGCAAAAACGGATGATTATCGGCTTTCAGGCCAAGGGTGGCAGTATTTCTGAAACCGCGGAGATTTGTGAAATGTTCGCGTGCTGCTGTGGTTTAAGTGTATATATCGTGATTGGAGAAATGGCCCCATTGAGAATAAGCGACGTGGAAACTGCGGAGCACCGCGTGTTATTGATGTGAGAGATGAAGGTCGGCTTCGAAAGGTGTGTGAGGGCTGATTGAGACCTTACAGTGCATGGAGCAACTCACTGGCCGAACGAACCAGGGGGCTGCCGCAAGTGTGTCTAAAACGACAGTTCTGCGAACCCTGCCGCGTATGGGGCTCCGATGCAGACGGATGGTCACTGCACCTATGCTAACGAAGGTGCATCGGCAGAAAAGACTTACATTTGCACGGCAGTATCGAAATTGGACCTCCGCTGATAAGCAAACGATTGACTTCTCCGATAAGTCACGTTTACCGCTTCATCGAACGAATGGACGTTGGCGTATAAGGCGAGACGCATCGGAGAACAAATACTCTTAAACCATTGCTGGAAGAACACAAGCTTGTGGTGTCAGCGTTTGGTGAATGTTTTCGCGGCATTCCCTGGGTCCACTCATACCTGTGGAAGACACTATGGACCTAATTCGTTATGAATCCATCCTTGCAGACCACGTACACCCATACATGAGGATTGTCTTCCCTAGGGCGGATGGGATCTTCCAGCACGACAATGTGACGTGTCATACAGCTGGAAATATCCGAGATAGGTTGGAAAAGCACGATAAAAACTTCTAAGTACTTCCCTGGCCCCCTGATTCCCCAGACTTAACCACAATTGAGCATCTGTGGGACCACCTCGATTGTGTTGTTGGCTTTATGGATCCTCCAAAACGCACCCTCCAGCAGCTGTCAGATGCACTACAGTCAGCATAGCTCCACATACCTGTTAACAGCTTCCAGCACCTTATTGAGTCACTCCCAGCCCGTCTAGCTGCTGTGCGCGCTGCATAAGGCGGTTACTCTGGATATTGGCTGGTGGTCACAATAATGTGACTCGGCCGTGTATTTATTGCATACTTGTTCTGTGACTGTGGCACTAATCCTAATTATAGGGCTGCTGTGGCCTTGAAAGATCTTGTTTGCGGCATTTTAACTGACTTGTGTTTTTAATTATGAATAAAGATTTTAACTTTGCAATTTGCACAACGTACAGAGACAGCCTGGTTCACCCTTAGATCCTTAGTAAGTATCAAGTTAGTATTTTTTTTTTTTTCAGTGCACCAAATGGAACGTTCTAACACTCTTTAGGAAATTTCCTAGTGCTACCAAACAAAAATTTTTCCTACGTTGACATTCTCAGCTGTGAGCCCAGAACTCAAAGTGAAGATGCTTTCTCTTCTACGCATCAGAGGGTGGCATTTACCAGTGGATCCTTTTACATGCCCTCCATACGCACATAAATTAATCATCCGTTTCCTGTACTTTCTTTGGACAGTTGACCTATGCCATGGATCCTGAGTCGACAGTGGTGGTGAATTATACATCTCTCAAATCTTGTGGTTCAGTAGAAAATAGTCTTTCCATCTTAAGTCATGTGTTAAACTTGTTTCATTTTCTTGCCTTGTGGTCCAGAGCTCTTTAAGAGTAACGTGTAAAGAGTTAACTATAATTGTAAACTATGGAACGAAAAGTGTATGGTGAGAGTATGTCATCATCATAATCATTGTCAACCATTATCAATCCACTGCTGGACGAAGGTCTCCCCAAGTTTCCTCCACAACGGTCTGTCTTATGCTAGTCTCCTCCATGTAACTCCTGCATACTTTCGAATTTCATCCACCCATCTCCCATGTGGTCTTCTTCTGGGTCTTTTCCTGTCCCTTGGAATCCAATCTAAAATTTCGGCTGTCCATCGATGATCTGTCCTTCTGGCAGTATGTCCAGCCCATTGCCATTTCAGGGATTTTACTCTGATCATGATGTCTTCCACTCTTGTCATTTTTCGGATCCACGAATTCCTCTTCTTATCTCTCCTGGTTACACCAAGCATGCACCTCTCCATGCTGCTTTGAGTTGTCTGCAGCCTTTGTATGTCTCTTTTAGTTAAGGTCCATGTCTCTGCACCATACGTAAGCACTGGAAGGATGCATTGATCAAACACGTTTCTTTTAAGACATAATGGCATATTGCTCTTGAAAATTATGCTGTTTCTTCCAAAAGCTCTCCAGGCAAGTTTTGTACGCCGATTAATTTCTTCCTCAACGTGACCCTCACTTGATATCTGCTGTCCAAGATAAACATACGTGTCTGTTATCTCCAGCTTTTCTCCATCAATCTATAAATCTTCATTTCTTGTAAAAGCATTGAACATCACTTTTGTCTTCTGAAAGTTCATTTTTAATCCCACTTCTTTACTCTTGTCAGCAAGTTCCTGGATCATACTCTGCAGCTCTGATGGGGTAGTTGCAAAAATGACTACGTCATCAGCAAAACGAAGGTGGGTTACATAATCTCCATTAATCTTTATCCCATTGTTTTCCCAGCTCAGCGACTGAAACACACCCTCCAGTGTAGCATTAAAGAGCTTCGGAGATATGGTGTCACCTTGTCTTACTCCCTTTCCAACTTTTATATGTGCTGTATTCTCAAACAGCCGAATCTTTGCACTTGCATTTTCATAGATGTTATTAATAATATTAATGTATGCATCTTCAATACCGCAGGATTTCAGAGCCATTGTAACTCACCGAATCAAAGGCTTTTTCATAATCGATAAAAGCCATGCACAATGGAAGTTCATATTCCCTCGCTCTTTCAATTAGTTCTATCAGTACGTGGATATGATCTATTGTGCTGTAGCCACTCCTGAATCCAGCTTGTTCTCTCGGTTGAGCCATGTCCAGTGTTACGTTCAAGCGGTGTGAAAGAACTTTGGTGAAGATTTTATAAACCACTGATAGGAGGCTGATAGGTCTGTAGTTCCTGAGATCCTCAATGTCACCTTTTTTATGTAGCAGGATCATTGTAGCGTTGTTCCAATACTTAAGAATCTTCCTTTCATTAAGGCATCGAGTGAAAATTTGGGCGAGTACTGTTTCGATTTCTCCACTTGCTTCTTGTATAATTTCTACAGTAATTCCATCTTCTCCTGGAGCTTTTCCCTGCTTCATGTTCTTGATTACATGTGCAACTTCTGCTGGGAGGACTGGAAGAACTCTGGTACCTTTCATGATGTCTGGAGTACATGTATCATCCCTTTCATATAATTTGGAGTAGAAATCTTTCACTCTTGTCAAAATTTCGCCTCTATTTCTTGTTACAGAACCATCTTCTTTTCTCAGTGCCATAATCTGTTTTCTTCCCTTACTGAGATGTCCCTTTGCTATCTTTAGGCTTTGGTTGTTTTCAATTGCTTTCCTCACTAGTTCACAGTTGAATTTTCTTACGTCTTCAGTGATACTTTTTCGTACTGTCTTGCATAGCTCTATATATTCCACTTTGGAAGTCACATCTTCTTTAGTTGTCCTCATCTCTCTTCTTTTTTGCATCAACATTTTGGTTTTTCCTGATAATTTGTTCACATGCAACTTGTTCTTAGACCCAGCTAATTTTGTTGCTGTTTCCATAAGAGCTTTGGTTACTTTTCTGTTAACTTCAGAAATATCCACTTCTTCCGATGTTAGGCCTTCTAAAGCGGAGAATCTGTTCTTCAGTTCCACCTTGAAGGTTATAACGAAGTAAATTTCTCCGTCATTTCTGTCCACGCTAGGATTCGAACCCGGATCCCCTCATTCCGGAATAAGTCACTCTACCAATTGAGCTACGCGGACGTTTTATTCTGATTCCTATCTGCCTTTATGTCGTGTGCGTCCTTCGGACAGGTACGTCACATCTCCTGGTACGTTACAAGGTATTATGGTGTTTTTTAAGGTTGGTTATGTCAATAGATTTTGTCTGTCTTATGAGCTTGCCACGTTCAAGTTTAGTGTTGAGGTGCATCTTACATCTCACCAATCTATGGTCACTACCTGGGTTGAACTTGTTTAGCACACTGCAGTCTTCTGTGACAAATTTTTTGTTACACATAATAAACTCAATTTCACTTGTCGTCCCAATTGGATGTCTCCATGTCCATTTCCTCTGTGTGGCTTTTTCTTGAAAAAGGAGTTCAAGATGAAAAACCCTTCTGCCTCTGCAAACTCAACGAGAGTATTTCCACGCTGGTTTCTGTTAACGTGACCGAATTTACCTACTGAAGTTTCATTCTGTTGCCGTTGCCCTATTTTTGCATTGAAATATCCCATAATTATCTTCAAGTGCTGCTTACCTTTATTAATTAGATGACGAATTTCCTCATAAAATTCTTCAATTTCTTCTTCAGGATGACTTGTGGTAGGTGCATAAGTTTGAATAATCTGAGCCTTGTATCTTCTCGAGAGTTGAATAACGAGTCGTGCAGCTCTGTCAGAGGAACTTTCAACTTCTACAACTTTATCCTTCAGTTTCTTGTTTATTTTAAATCCAACACCACTAGTTCTGCCAGTATCTGTCCCACGATAGTAGAAGAGATGTCCACTTTTCAGTACAATGAGATCTCCTTTTCTCCTTACTTCACTTAGCCCGACGATGTCCCACTTGATCCTTTGTAGTTCCTCTTCCTATTCAAGAAGCCTTGAATCAGAAGATAGGGAGCGTCCATTATACGTAGCCAAGGTCAGCATCAGATGGCAGCCTAGTCCGGTCCTCCGGGGATTCTTAGCACCCTCTGCCTTCATGTCGCACTGGCCGCTGCCTTGGCCAGGTACATTCCAGCTGCCGGAGACTGAGGGCCAAGATTTAAGTTGTGGAATCATTTTGGAGGGGTTTGGCCATAACTCACCACGCTGGCCAAGCGGGTTGGTGAGTGTGGGATAACATTTCCTCTAATCCCGATGGTATAGTTATACCGCTATTGGCGGTCGTCAGAGCCTCTTTAGTGGGAACAGGATGCACCACGAGAAGGCGGGGTTGACATTTGTCAAGGAGAGGCTGTGATATTACGCATCACCTGACCTTACATCCCGAGAGTATGTACTAAAGACTAAATTAAAAAGATGACAACAGTAAATTATATATTCAGGAGTATTTAAATACATTTTCTTAGTTCAGAAAAATTGTTTTCGTTAGCATGGTGTGAACAAAGCTTTTAACTTATAACAAATTATTTATATTTACCTCTAAGAGGCAGAAACGCTGGCGATTGGAACATTTTAAGTAACTGTTTTTTTTTTTTTTTTTTTTCTGATTGGAGGTTTAACGATCACCGTGAGCAACTCAATGGGCTTCCCCGTCCCTAATTTAGGGTCACTGGTTCCACGGAAGGGAGAGAGCCAGTGCCGTAAGACAAACACAACATCCATGCCTGAACGGGATTCGAACCCGGACCCCTTACGGACGAATGATCAGAGGCCAGCGCCTTAGACCACTGCGCCACCGGGGCGGTGTAACTGTTTTATTTCGTAATTTTGTATTGAAGGCTCCGGTAGAATGACTGGGGCCCAGAAAACCATTCCTTTAGTAGCCCTTGAGTTCGTTCATGAGAAATAACAATAATACAAGTGTTGTTTTACGGCTTTTTAGAAGCAATCGCCAGGAAAAAGAAAATAAAGCAAAGAATCCTTCTGCACAGAAGACTGGAACGAATATTCGAATAGCTAGCTAGATATTTTCAACGCCGCTCCGGTGGCGCAGTGGTGGTCAAAGCGATGGCTACTGACCATTCGCCAACGATGGGTTCGGGTTCGAATCCAGCTGAGGCATGGATGTTGTGTTTGTCTAACGGCACTGGCACTCTCCCTTCCCTGGAACCACCAGTGACCCTAAGTTAGGTACGGGAGACTGCTTATAGCCTATTGAGTTGCTCACGGCGATCGTTAAACCCCAAATAAAAAAAAAAGTTTTTTTAACGATCAAGCAAGAATGAAAACAAATATACGTCATACTATTTGCAACAGTTACACTCATCGTCAAAAAAAAAAGTTACACCCAGAAGAACGTGTCGGATTGCAATGCTATTAGGGAAGAAGGTAAAGGTTACCAGGAACAATTGATGATTAAACATTGAGACTGATATGGGCAGTATTTATTGAGCTACACGCCAATAAGTAGTGTTGTTCAGTATGGCGGCAGGCCGCCATGTTTGCTCACACAGCATGCCAGACGTCTCGGCATGGAGTTGTACAGGTTCCTAATGGTGTCCTGCGATAAGCCATCCCATGTAGCTTGAATCTTCTCACGCAGTTCCTGCAGATTGTGTGGTAGGGGTGGAGTATGGATAGCGCGTCCACTAGCATCCCACACATTTTCAATCCGCGATAGGTCTGGCGATGCGGCTGGCTATGGAAGAGTGTCAGTGCCTTGAATGCAAGTTCTCGAGACAGCAGCAGTATGCGGACGAGCATTGTCCTGTTGGAAAATCACAATGAAGTGAGCGTTCAGAAAAGGTAGGGCCACCGGTTGCAGGACCTCATTAGCGTAACGTTGGGCTGTCAAAGTGCCTGTAATGAACACCAAAGGTGATCTGACATCGTATGCAATTGCACCCCACACCATGACACCAGGCCTTCTGGACGTGTGAGGCTCGACAACAAACAGTTCATCTTGGTGCTGACCACGATGTCTCCACACACGGATTCGTTAGTCGTCTCCTCCAAGACAAAAGCGGTACTCGTCACTGAAGATCACCCGCTGCCATTCTGAGTGGCTCAATGACAGTCTGGCACGACACCGTTGCAGTCTTTGGCGACGATGCAATGGTGGTAAGGACAGTCGTCGTAACGGTCTGCATGCGTGTAGTCTTACGTCTTGCAGACGTCTGCCAATGGTGCTGGCACTAATAGGACGATGTATGTAGGGCGCCAATGATCGCTGAAAATCCGCAATCGTAGCTGTTGGGTCTCTCCGGGGATGTCGGACAACCCCTCGGTCCTCTCTCTCCGTGGTTCGTCTAGGTCTCCCAGACCCTTTCTATGGTTACTGCGTGACTTGTTCTATCCACTGCCGCCAACAGCGTGCTATGGTAATCCGCACGACCGGTATGGCGCGCAATCCATCCCGCTTCCCGAAGCCCGACGAGGTGGCCCCTCTTGAACTCCTCCAAATGCTCGAATTGCTTCCGAACTTTTGTCTGAGGCATATTTCACTTGCAAAGGATGCAACCAACACAACAGCATGAGTCAGAATGGCAAGCATATGTAGTCGGTCAGGCACAGTGCTACGACCCCTCCTTGCTTGCGTCACATGAGCGGCGGAGCGTGATACTTGAATCATTTGCATGTCGCACGATGTCAAACCTACCCACCAAGTTTCATTCCTGTCGGTTGCGTCCTTGCGGGTGCAACTAATTTTTTTTTTTTTTTTTGACGATGAGTGTATTTTAAATCCGTGTGGATATTAAGCGTAAGCAAGATAAATGCAAGGCACAAAATTTAGTTTTAAGGATATCAGTAGAGGCCGCTACCGGAGTTGTGGCCTCGAGCTTCATCCTCCAAAGCCCCCCTCCCCTCCCCAATCTGGTCCTGTGCCTTACGTCACCGGTTTTGTCCCTTTAGTGGAACCAGTTGCCTTAAATTAGAAACGGGTCGCACCATACAGCTGTACAGGCTAAGAAGCACGTCAAAATCTTCCCTGACCGGAAGAAAAAAAGTCAATCTCTGAGCCGTGCTGTATTAAGGAGAACTGACCCAGAACACCACATTCCTTCAAAAACCACCAGCATACTATTACCAGAAAGGAAGCCACAGGGCTGCTGACACAAAATAGAATCAACGCCATTACGACTGGAGCTCATTGCAATTACTTCCTCAAAAGCTTTTGGAAGATCTAATGACATAAATTGATCTAACGCATTATATTGATCATGTCCACAGCTAGCCGATGTTACAAGAATTTTTTCTACCTGACAGTTAGAATCAGAGATTGACACACTAGTGGCACAGTGGTCTAAACGCTGGCCATTTGTCCGAGATGGGACCGAGTTCGATTCGCGATTAGGCACAGAAGTGGTGTCTGCCTACCGGCCCTTCTCTATAACCACTGTCCCTAAATTAGCGACGAGAGATTGCTTATAGCCTAGCGAATTGTTCACGGTTGTCGTTAAACCTCGAAACGGAGATACAGTTGAATTAGGAATATATATCATCATCATCATCAACCATTATCAATCCACTGCTGGACGAAGGTCTCCTCAAGTTTCCTCGACAACGGTCTGTCTTGTGCCAGTCTCCTCCATGTCACTCCCGCATACTTTCGAATTTCATCCACCCATCTTCCATGTGGTCTTCTTCTGGGTCTTTTCCTGTCCCTTGGAATCCAATCTAAAATTTCGGCTGTCCATCAATGGTCTGTTCTTCTGGCAGTATGTCCAGCCCATTGCCATTTCAGGGATTTAACTCTGATCATGATGTCTTATATATATATACATGTATAATTTTTGTTTGTTTGGAGGTTTAACAAACCCCGTGAGCAACTCAATGGGCTATAAGCAATCGCCTGCCTCTAATTTAGGGCCATGAGGGAAGAGAGAAAGCCAGTACCGTAAGACAAACACAACATACGTGCCCGGACCCATCTCGGACTAATAGTCAGAAGCCAGCGCTTAGACAACGCGCCACCGCGGGTGAGTTAAGAATATAATCTTACGCAACGAAAGGGAATATTTTGCATCAAAACACGTTCAGAATGTATTTAATGTATTTTTCTGGTAAATGCAGTTATCAAAGCGAGTAAAATTTTCCAAAAATGACTTTTAGAAGCGTCGATATATTGTCAAATGCAGATATGCATTTACATAACCTCGTAAAAACACATGTTGGAGACACCTAGCTGCAAAACTGTGAAGCGTACACAGAGGCGCAACTAGGGCGAGGCAGATGGGGCGGCTGCCCCGGGCGCAGCACAAGAGAGGGGGTAAAAACTTGATTAAAATTGGAACTGAAACTTTTTTTATCAGTTTCTGGTACACTTAAAATTCGAATTTCACCATCAAAATGCTCAGGAGATGCCAGTAGTTCACATTCAGAAATGAAGGAAGGGTTCTACAGCGGATACAACAAAAGAGAAACCGCTGCCTTTGTCGCCAAGAATGGGGCCCGCGTTTTTTCTTTAATTGGATGGGTTAGAATCTCTTTTTGCTTTAGTTGGATGGAAAAGATAAGACGAGAACGTCTTTCACATTGTTGAGAATTCTCTGCGGGCTATTCGATCATTAGTGCAACTGTGAGTCACAACTGCCAGCTACATTCGTTCCTTTTGATGTGGTATCGAAGGTCTGAACTCGAGGCAGTTGTGAAAAACTACTTATGTATGTATGTATGTATGTATGTATGTATGTATGTATGTATGTATGTATGAAGGTATGTACATACACTGGCGCGCAAAAATTAAGGACGAGACGGTTTTTCGAATGTAACGTCGTGCAGAAGTGCTCCACATCGACTCAAATCATACCATAAGATCCCCAAGATGTAAGAATATGGGACAAGTGAGCAAAACTGTCCAAACAAGGAATCCAAAGGATACAAAGGCACTTTCTTGAAAAGGTAGCTTCAAGCACAACTGGACAGAAGACAGAAACGTCCATGTGACAGGCGGCTGCAAAGAAAAATCCAGCCTTTAGTAGGGGATATGATCACACCTGACTGCGTTGCAGGATTTACAACGTCTGTCCATGCTGAGGACGAGGTTGTCAAGAAGCTGTTGAGGCATCGCGGCCCATATCTCTTGTAGCGCCAATCGCAGCTGCAGAATCGTTGCTGGCGGCTGGTGACGTGCTGCCAAGCGTCTCTCGAGAAGGTCCCACACGTGTTCGATTGGATTTAGGTCCGGAGACTTTGAGGGCCAATCCATGTGTTGAATATCTTCACTCTCCAACAGCTCTGCGACAGCCACTGTACGATGAGGTGTAGCGTCGTCGCCCATGAAGAGGAACTCAAGACCCACAGCACCTCTAAACAGACGCACGTGAGGTAGGAGAACCTCGGTACACTATAGCGGACACCAGTGACTCAACCTCCTTGGAAGATGTGGAGGTCAGTACGGCTACCAAGCACGATACCGCCATAAACGAGAACTCCGCCTCGTCCAAACCGGTCCCTTTCGATGATGTTGGAGGTGTGATTGCGTGTTCCCTGCTCTCTCCAGATGTGTATACGTCCAGAATAGATCGTCAGACTAAATCGGCTCTCATCCGTAAAGAGAACTCTACCCCATTGCTGATGTGTCCAGTTCTTGTGTTCCTGGTAGCACAGAAACCGCCGTCTCCGATGAGCAGGCGTTAATGGCACACACCGTACTGGTCGTCGTGCAAATAGACCACCTTTGTGCAGCCTCCTGGCCACGGTAAAACGCGATAACGGACGTCCAGTTGTCTGTTGCATGTGAATTGAGATTTCTTTTTTTTTTTGGTTGGAGATTTAACGACCACCGTGAGCAACTCAATGGGCTATAAGCAGTCACCCGTCCCTAATTTAGGGCCACTGGTTTCAGGGAAGGGAGAGAGCCAGTGCCGTAAGGCAAACACAACATCCATGCCTCACCGGGATTCGGACGAATGATCAGAGGCCATCGCTTAGACCACTGCGCCACCGGGGCGGCCCTTGAGATTTCTCCCGCTGTCTACCGTCTGTCTCTTCTCGCCTGTAGGACAATATACCGGTCGTCCGCCGCAGTGGTTCCTCGTGGACGACCACTGCTAAACTCTCGGACAGCTGTTCCTGTCGTTTGAAATGCTCTCCAAGCTCGTGAAACGATGCTGTGAGCGATCCCGAACTCCTCGGCCACACTAGTCAGACTTCGACCTTCTTCCAACTTCCCAATGACGCGACCTCGGGTAAAGTCATCCAGATGTCGTCTACTGGATTGCCTGTTGGCCAAATCACACGGTGGCAGCAACTCGACGCTGTTCAAACCGATGTACACCGTGCAATAGCTTTCACCGAATTGCTGAGCGTACACCGCCCGTGTGCTTTATAGCCTTCCGACACTCCCCCTTCCGCCCGCCTTCGTCATGCTGCATATATGCGCATGCCCTACCGTACCGGACCCTAGTCTATTTCCTGAGTGGTATTTCGGTGCGTTCTGCCTGCTCGTTCCGCTGTTATGCTAATTACTCCTCTTCGTCCTTAATTTTTGAACACCAGTGTATAACAAGGGTTGCTCTGGCTTTTCTAAAGTGTTCGCCAATTTAGTCGCCAAATTCAATTTGTTTTCGCCATGTTATAACACTATGAAAAGGTAAACGCCAAAGCTTTTTTTCCACCGCCAAAACGATTTCTTTTTCGCAAGTTGCGAAGATGGCGATCGGCAGCGCGGCCTCTGTATATATATATATATATATATATATATATATATATATATGCCAGCTACATTCGTTCCTTTTGATGTGGTATCGAAGGTAAGGTCAGGTGATGCGTAACATAACAGCCTCTCCTTGACAAATGTCAAACCCGCCTTCTCGTGGTGCATCCTGTTCCCACTAAAGGGGCTCTGACGACCGCCAATAGCGGTATAACTATACCATCGGGATTAGAGGAAATGCTATCCCACACTCACCAGCCCGCTTGGCCAGATGGCCAAACCCCTCCAAAATGATTCCACAACTTAAATCCTGGCCCTCAGTCTCCGGCAGCTGGAATGTACCTGGCCAAGGCAGCGGCCAGTGCGACATGAAGGCAGAGGGTGCTAAGAATCCCCGGAGGACCGGACTAGGCTGCCATCTGATGCTGACCTTGGCTACGTATAATGGACGCTCCCTATCTTCTGATTCAAGGCTTCTTGAATTGGAAGAGGAACTACAAAGGATCAAGTGGGACATCATCGGGCTAAGTGAGGTAAGGAGAAAAGGAGAAGATCTCATTGAACTGAAAAGTGGACATCTCTTCTACTATCGTGGGACAGATACTGGCGGAGCTAGTGGTGTTGGATTTATAATAAACAAGAAACTGAAGGATAAAGTTGTAGAAGTTGAAAGTTCCTCTGACAGAGTTGCACGACTCGTTATCCAACTCTCGAGAAGATACCAGGCTCAGATAAT
This sequence comes from Macrothele yani, assembly GCA_039090855.1. Classification (NCBI taxonomy): domain Eukaryota; kingdom Metazoa; phylum Arthropoda; class Arachnida; order Araneae; family Macrothelidae; genus Macrothele; species Macrothele yani. The sequence continues at coordinate 154,709,345 of CM076996.1, forward strand.
TCAAACTTATGCACCCACCACAAGTCATCCTGAAGAAGAAATTGAAGAATTTTATGAGGAAATTCGTCATCTAAATAATAAAGGTAAGCAGCATTTGAAGATAATTATGGGAGATTTCAATGCAAAAATAGGGCAACGGCAACAGAATGAAACTTCAGTAGGTAAATTCGGTCACGGCAACAGAAACCAGCGTGGAAATACTCTCGATGAGGTTGCAAAGGCAGAAGGGTTTTTCATCTTGAACTCCTTTTTCAAAAAAACGCCACACAGGAAATGGACATGGAGACATCCAAATGGAACGACAAGTGAAATTGATTTTATTATGTGTACCAAAAAATTCGTCATAGAAGGCTGCAGTGTGCTAAACAAGTTCAACACAGGTAGTGACCATAGATTGGTGAGATGTAAAATGCATCTCAACACTAAACTTGAACGTGGCAAGCTCATTAGACAAACAAAATGCATTGACATAACCAACCTTAAAAAACACCATAATACCTTCAAGTTGGAACTGAAGAATAGATTCTCCGCTTTAGAAGGCCTAATATCGGAAGAAGTAGATATTTCTGAAGTTAAGAGAAAAGTAACCAAAGCTCTTATGGAAACAGCAACGAAATTAGCTGGGTCAAAGAACAAGTTGCATGTGAACAAATTATCAGGAAAAACCAAAATGTTGATGCAATAGAGAAGAGAGATGAGGACAACTAAAGATGTGACTTCCAAAGTGGAATATATAGAGCTATGCAAGACAGTACGAAAAAGTATCACTGAAGACGTAAGGAAGGAAATTCAACTGTGAACTAGTGAGGAAAGCAATTGAAAACAACCAAAGCCTAAAGATAGCAAAGGGACATGTCGGTAAGGGAAGAAAACAGATTATGGCACTGAGAAAAGAAGATGGTTCTGTAACAAGAAATAGAGGCGAAATTTTGACAAGAGTGAAAGATTTCTACTCCAAATTATATGAAAGGGATGATACATGTACTCCAGACATCATGAACGGTACCAGAGTTCTTCCAGTCCTCCCAGCAGAAGTTGCACATGCAATCAAGAACATGAAGCGGGGAAAAAAGCTCCAGGAGAAGATGGAATTACTGTAGACATCATACAAGAAGCAAGTGGAGAAATCGAAACAGTACGCGCCCAAATTTTCACTCGATGCCTTAATAAAGGGAAGATTCCTGGGGATTGGAACAAAGCTACAATGATCCTGCTACCTAAAAAGGTGACATTGAGGATCTCAGGAACTGCAGACCTATCAGCCTCCTATCAGTGGTTTATAAAATCTTCACTAAAGTTCTTTCACACCGTTTGAAGGTAACACTGGACATGGCTCAACCGAGAGAACAAGCTGGATTCAGGAGTGGCTACAGCACAATAGATCATATCCACGTACTGAGAGAACTAATTGAAAGAGCGAGGGAATATGAACTTCCATTGTACATGGCTTTTATCGATTATGAAAAAGCCTTTGATTGGGTGAAACCATCAGCAGTTACAATGGCTCTGAAATCCTGTGGTATTGAAGATGCATACATTAATATTATTAATAACATCTATGAAAATGCAAGTGCAAAGATTCGGCTGTTTGAGAATACAGCACACATAAAAGTAGGAAAGGGAGTGAGACAAGGTGACACCATATCTCCGAAGCTCTTTTTTTTTTTTTTTTTTTTTTGATTGGAGGTTTAACGACCACCGTGAGCAACTCAATGGGCTATAAGCAGTCACCCGTCCCTAATTTAGGGTCACTGGTTCCAGGGAAGGGAGAGAGCAAGTGCCGTAAGACAAACACAACATCCATGCCTGACCGGGATTCGAACCCGGACCCCTTAAGGACGAATGATCAGAGGCCAACGCCTGAGACCACTGCGCCACCCTCCGAAGCTCTTTAATGCTAAATTGGAGGGTATCTTTCAGTCGCTGAGCTGGGAAAACAAGGGGATAAAGATTAATCGAGATTATCTAACTCACCTTCGTTTTGCTGATGACGTAGTCATTTTTGCAACTACCCCAATAGAGCTGCAGAATATGATCCAGGAACTAGCTAACAAGAGTAAAGAAGTGGGATTAAAAATGAACTTTCAGAAGACAAAAGTGACGTTCAATGCTTTTCAAGAAATGAAGATTTATCGATTGATGGAAAAAAGCTGGAGATAACAGACACGTATGTTTATCTTGGACAGCAGATATCAAGTGAGGGTCACATTGATGAAGAAATTAATCGGCGTACAAAACTTGCCTGGAGAGCTTTTGGAAGAAACAGCATAATTTTCAAGAGCAATATGCCATTATGTCTTAAAAGAAAAGTGTTTGATCAATGCATCTTTCCAGTGCTTACGTATGGGGCAGAGACGTGGACCTTAACTAAAAGAGACATACAAAGGCTGCAGGCAACTCAAAGCAGCATGGAGAGGTGCATGCTTGGTGTAACCAGGAGAGATAAGAAGAGGAACTCGTGGATCCGAAAAATGACAAGAGTGGAAGACATCATGATCAGAGTTAAATCCCTGAAATGGCAATGGGCTGGACATACTGCCAGAAGGACAGACCATCGATGGACAGCCGAAATTTTAGATTGGATTCCAAGCGACAGGAAAAGACCCAGAAGAAGGCCACATGGGAGATGAGTGGATGAAATTCGAAAGTATGCAGGAGTGACATGGGACTGGCACAAGACAGACCGTTGTGGAAGAAACTTGGGGAGACCTTCGTCCAGCAGTGGGTTGATTATGGTTGACGATATATATATATATATATATATATATATATTGAATTCGTAATGCATATATATAAGACAGAAAGACAACTGGGGGGCGCAATATTTTGTGGTTGCCCCGACGATGAAATGCCTAGTTACGCCTGTGGGCGTACATCGCAAAATGTAAGATGGAAACATTTGCACGTATCGAATGCAAATGTTTTTCCAGTCCCATTTTTATATAGAACGGTAGCTATCTCCCGGTGAGAAAAATATTTGGTATGCATCATTCCATTTAGATGTCGTGCATTATAAATTTTGTTTCCTACCGCGGGAGATTCGTTCCACATAACAACGTTAAATGGAAACTGCTGACACATAATTCAAATTCCAGCAAAGTAAAATATCCACAGACAGACAAGAAATGAGAATCGTAGTTAAGCACCCGACTGGGAGAAAAGTTGCTTAATAGCGAATTCATTGGTAATAAGTCTAAAGGTAGACGGCTAATTGCTCTACTTTTTATTCAAACATGGACTTTAACCAGACAGTTGATCCTAATCTTCTGAAGTTCTGTCGCGGGCATCGGTGGAGTGATGTTCACTAATCTACTATGTATACACGGAAGGTTACAGGTGTTCATCAATCAACATGACCATTTCACCATACAGGGATTTTACTCTATTGACGTGGAAATGTTCTCAATTTTTCAGGTGTTAAGAGAATAAATATCTAGACCTATTTGAGGAAAGTCTGGTTTGCTGCTCTGTCCAGCAGACAGTTCAAATTGCGTAACGGGTGTCTAGAATCGAACGGATGCACTTGCGACCGCTTTAGGTCAATGGACGGAGAAGACAAAACAAAAAAATTCTCACAGCGCAAGAAATATTTCTGTGAATAACGCCGTTAACTGGAGCTTTATATAAGCATCACAGCAAGTGGCGTTGTGGCGGTGGCTGGCACCCGGGGGAAAGATATAGAATTTGTTCCCCTTGGAAAACAACCCAGGACGAATGAGAAAGTGGTTTCGGGAAGTGACTTCAGTATCAGTACGCACCTACCCGAGAAACATTTGTTCCATTTCTACACTGAATATATTTTGAGTTATTCAAAGCAAATTTAATTTCAAATTACGATACGTTTAAAATCTTTAACCCAGATTTGACAGCAAAAAAAAAAAAAAAAAAAAAAAAAGAGTTGGGGTTGGACATTTGCCCACTGGACACGCGCCCACTGAACTTGAGCACACTTCGCATAATAACTTTAGGAAAAATCGATAGCATATTTTCGAAATGTAAGCATCATGACCTGCTTTAATTTTGGGAGAAGGTGTATACCTGCCGAAATTTTAATTTTGTATGCAGTGTGACCCAACACACGTTCGGGACATTATGCACACCCACCGGAATTGTACACCCGCCGAAATTTTGAATTTGTATGCAGTGTGACCCAACGCACGTTCTGAAAAAGAAATCGAATTGTCTCAAATTGAGGGGGGCAGGTAGATCCCAAAATAAAGCACGCTGCACGCATATCAAAATCGGCACACCAGATCTCTACAGGAAACGGCAAATTCGTACCAGGAGATCGGTACCCTTCAGAGTCTGCGACGTTACGGGGACGTACACAAATTGCATAAATGACAAACTGCGTTTCGTTCCGAAATCTTGTCAAAGTGTGGAAGTTTTTCTAATAGAACAGAACGAAATGTACGAGTTTTCCTGGGGATATAAATGTGTATGTAAGATCATAGCGACACAAGGTTTATGTAGAAGCTTTGCGATTCACGAAATCTTGAGTTATGATTTTAATATTTTGCATGTCATGCAATAAAGGCTAATAATCGACAGGGACTCAACGAATCGATCTTCAGGTGTTGACAAGATACCCACGCTACGGGCCTTTTTAGAAGATTTGAAATTACAACCTTGATATTTCGTATTTGTAAACATTTCTTAAAGCATAATAAAAGGCACTGAACGGATTATTTCTCAGCTCTTTACAAGGCACTTAGGCAGCGGGACGTGTAAAACCTGATAAAAGGCACTCAACGGATTATTTCTTAGCACTTTAAAAGGCGTCTAGGCCGCGGGCCTTTTTAGAAGATTTTAAATTACAACTTAGATATTTGTTACTTGTAAACAGTTTATAAAACCTAATAAAAGGCACTCAACAGATTATTTCGCGGCTCTTTACAAAGCATCTAGGCCGCGGGCCCTTTTAGAAGATTTCAAGTTACAACCTAGATATTTCGTATTTCTAAAGTAAACAATGTCAAACGGTATTGATTGGGCATCTCTACATTAGTATAAATTGCACAAGGACCGTAGCGTTTACATTTGGGGGTTAACACCCCTAAATTTAACCTTTTCCAAATTTTCAAGTGCGTTGTTCGTCTATTGATAGCGTTGTCTAATGATTTAAGTTTGAGCTTTTTGAACCCATAAGAAACTTGATATATATTAGTTTAAGTTTTGGGGTAACCCCGTTAAATTTCAACATTTCCAAAACAGAGTGCAATTTTTATACGATCCATAAATATCAATGTGATCAGTTTTCCTACACGAGATCGGAAACGTCCTCCGACGTTACGTATTATCTACAAATCATCCATAGTGGGCAAATGTCCACGTGGACAAGTGTCCGGTGGGAAAATGTCCGGACCCCAAAAAGAGTATATGTTATGGATAAAGCGCGGATGTTCAAGAAAAATGCTTATTTTGCACATTTTTGTATATTTTATCCACTATGAGGAGTAAAAGAACATTTTCACACTTAGTACATAGTTTTGCATATATTCTGGAAATTTTCTACAGAAGCATTACTAAAAAACGAAATTATCATTTTTTAGACTTAATTTTTAACAGCGTCGTGGTACAATAACAAAACAACTCGTTAAAAAATTATCAACCAACGGTGGTACTCAAACGAATCCACTTTCAATTAAAAGAGAAATGTTTAATCTACTCTCCACTAACTGACTGCACCAGCAATGTGAATGTTTCTTTACGTAGTAAGACCACGTTTACTGAAATCATAGCATTCCACTCGGGAGGGTCCGTGCTTGGAAGCAGAGATGGAAAAGGGGCACGCACGGGTCACCGGGTCGAAAATTTCTTGCGGGTCAAACCGGTCGGATCAACGTGTTCCTGGCCCGATTTCGACCCGGTTTTCTTTATGTTTTATTTTTGAATAGAAAAAAATATTTCAAAGAACTCTTTTAGAGGTCTTTGAAATAATACTTCACTGCAGATTGTGATCCAGGAACTTGCTGAGCAGGGTAAAGAAATGAGATCAAACATGAACTTTCAGAAGACAAAACTGATGTACAATGCTTTTACAAGGAATGAAGATTTATCAACTGATGGGAAAAGCTGGAGATAACCGATTCCTACATTTACCTTGGACAGCAGATATCAAAGCAAAGCTGACATTGATGAAGAAATTAATAGACGTATAAAATTTTGTTGGAGAGCTTTTGGAAGAAACAGTACAATTTTTAAGAGCAATATATCACTATATCTTAAAAGAAAAGTGTTTAATCAATGCATCCGTCCAGCACTTACATACGGAACACAGACGTGGAGCTTAACTAAAAAAGGCATACAAAGACTGCAGACAACTGAAAAGAGCATGGAAAGATGCATGCTTGGTGTAACCAGGAGAGAGAAGAAAAGGAACTCCTGGATCAGGAAAATGACAAGAGTGGAAGACATCATGATCAGAGTAAAATACCTGAAATGGCAATGGGCTGGACATGTTGCCAGAAGAACGAACCACCGACGGTCAACCGAAATTTTAGACTGGATTCCAAGGGACAGGAAAAGACCCAGAAAAAGAAGAAGAACACGTGGGAGATGGTTGAATGGAGGAGACTGGCCCAACAGTCCGTTGTGAAGGAAACTTGGGGAGACTTATCCAGAAGTGGATTGATACCGATTGACAATGATGATGATATATTCGAATTTATAGCTCAAAGCAGATTTGCCCGGGTCAGATCCGTGTCTGGTCCAATTATGTGCAGGCCGGGTCGGGATCGGGTCTAAGTCCAAACGTTTTGACCCGTTTCCAACTCTGCTTGTAAGGGCTAACAGGGAACTTTTTCTGCGCATAAAAATGCATGAGACAGGCAAATTGTTTATCAAAAGTGCTGCCGAACTCTTAGCAAGACAGAAACCAAACAGTGCATAGCAAGGTTACTATATTTCAAGCCACACTAAGAGTGTACTGTTGTTAAAGTTAGGGAAGCCAGATCACAAACTCTCCGCGGAACGCAAGAACGGTATCAATCCGCGTTACACGGCATTCCTGCTGTGTCCTTTCTGTCAAGCAATTACCCCCGCACTCTTTCCTTAAAAGATTCTTCTTGAATTCAATTATTTAACGAAATAGCTCCAGAATTAAATCTCCTACCGCAGCCAGTTTTAAATAAAGAGGTGGGGCACATGGATTTCTGCTGCGGTTTACTAAGCTTCCAACATACATGGAAAAATTTTCAGATATCATGAATGCTCTTCTGGGTGAGGATCCCCCTTTGATTGTTAGTGCCAAACCACTCTTGAGAAAATCAGTTATAATCAGTGACCTGGCATTTATTAATGCTTATTTTTCCAAACTTCCGACAGCTATATCTAGGTACTCTGCAGAAAAGGGATGAATCTTTAGTACACTCAAAGTGATAGAAGACATCACGAAAGACATCGAAAATGTACCTGGCAAGGAAGGTCAAGATATAAAAAAAAAAGAACAAAAAACATTCCAAGGTGGTCTCTAGTAATGTTGGTTTGAAAAAGATTTTTAAAAAATCATAAAGTTCTTCAAGAAGGAAATATTGATTGTGGAAGTACATCTCCCATTTACATTGCGTGCTTTAAATACGCATCGATAACCTCTGTGGATGTGGAAATGACTTTATATATATAAGCACTTTTTCCCTGACCACGCTTTTTCTTTCAAAAAAAAAAAAATAATATATATATATATATATATATATATATATATATATATATATATATATATATAAATGGGATGCAAGGTCAGGTGATGCGTAACATCACAGCCTCTCCTTGACAAATGTCAACCCCGCCTTCTCGTGGTGCATCCTGTTCCCACTAAAGGGGCTCTGACGACCGCCCATAGCGGTATAACTATACCATCGGGATCAGAGGAAATTCTATCCCACACTCACCAACCCGCTTGGCCAGCGTGGTGAGTTATGGCCAAACCCCTCCAAAATGATTCCACAACTTAAATCTTGGCCCTCAGTCTCCGGCAGCTGGAATGTACCTGGCCAAGGCAGCGGCCAGTGCGACATGAAGGCAGAGGGTGCTAAGAATCCCCGGAGGACCGGACTAGGCTGCCATCTGATGCTGACCTTGGCTACTTACAATGGACGCTCCCTATCTTCTGATTCAAGGCTTCTTGAATTGGAAGAGGAACTACAAAGGATCAAGTGGGACATCGTGGGGCTAAGTGAGGTAAGGAGAAAAGGAGAAGATCTCATCGAACTGAAAAGTGGACATCTCTTCTACTATCGTGGGACAGATACTGGCAGAACTAGTGGTGTTGGATTTATAATAAACAAGAAACTGAAGGATAAAGTTGTAGAAGTTGAAAGTTCCTCTGACAGAGCTGCACGACTTGTTATCCAACTCTCGAAAAGATACCAGGCTCAGATTATTCAAACTTATGCACCCACCACAAGTCATCCTGAAGAAGAAATTGAAGAATTTTATGAGGAAATTTGTTATCTAAATAATAAAGGTAAGCAGCACTTGAAAATAATTATGGGAGATTTCAATGCAAAAATAGGGCAACGGCAACAGAATGAAACTTCAGTAGGTAAATTCGGTCATGGCAACAGAAACCAGCGTGGAAATACTCTCGTTGAGTTTGCAGAGGCAGAAGGGTTTTTCATCTTGAACTCCTTCTTCAAGAAAACGCCACACAGGAAATGGACATGGAGACATCCAAATGGGACGACAAGTGAAATTGATTTTATTATGTGTAACAAAAAATTCGTCATAGAAGACTGCAGTGTGCTAAACAAGTTCAACACAGGTAGTGACCATAGATTGGTGAGATGTAAGATGCACCTCAACACTAAACTTGAACGTGGCAAGCTCATAAGACAAACAAAATCTATTGACATAACCAACCTTAAAAAACACCATAATACCTTCAAGTTAGAACTGAAGAACAGGTTCTCTGCTTTAAAAGGCCTAACATCGGAAGAAGTGGACATCTCTGAAGTTAACAGAAAAGTAACCAAAGCTCTTATGGAAACAGCAACAAAATTAGCTGGGTCTAAGAACAAGTTGCATGTGAACAAATTATCAGGAAAAACCAAAATGTTGATGCAAAAAGAAGAGAGATGAGGACAACTAAAGAAGATGTGACTTCCAAAGTGGAATATATAGAGCTATGCAAGACAGTAAGAAAAAGTATCACTGAAGACGTAAGGAAATTCAACTGTGAACTAGTGAGGAAAGCAATTGAAAACAACCAAAGCCTAAAGATAGCAAAGGGACATCTCAGTAAGGGAAGAAAACAGATTATGGCACTGAGAAAAGAAGATGGTTCTGTAACAAGAAATAGAGGCGAAATTTTGACAAGAGTGAAAGATTTCTACTCCAAATTATATGAAAGGGATGATATATGCACTCCAGACATCATGAAAGATACCAGTACCAGAGTTCCTCCAGTCCTTCCAGCAGAAGTTGCACATGCAATCAAGAACATGAAGCGAGGAAAAGCTCCAGGAGAAGATGGAATTACTGTAGACATCATAAAAGAAGCAAGTGGAGAAATCGACACAGTACTCGCCCAAATTTTCACTCGATGCCTTAATGAAGGAAAGATTCCTGAGGATTGGAACACCGCTACAATGATCCTGCTACATAAGAAAGGTGGCATTGAGGATCTCGGAAACTACAGACCTATCAGCCTCCTATCAGTAGTTTATAAAATCTTCACTAAAGTTCTTTCACACCGCTTGAAGGTAGCACTAGACATGGCTCAACCGAGAGAACAAGCTGGATTCAGGAGTGGCTACAGCACAATAGATCATATCCACGTGCTGAGAGAACTAATTGAAAGAGCGAGGGAATATGAACTTCCATTGTGCATGGCTTTTATCGATTATGAAAAAGCCTTTGATTCGGTGAAACCATCAGCAGTTACAATGGCTCTGAAAACCTGCGGTATTGAAGATGCATACATTAATATTATTAATAACATCTATGAAAATGCAAGTGCAAAGATTAGGCTGTTTGAAAATACAACACACGTAAAAATTGGAAAGGGAGTGAGACAAGGTGACACCATATCTCCGAAGCTCTTTAATGCCACATTGGAGGGTGTTTTTCAGTCACTGAGCTGGGAAAACAAGGGGATAAAGATTAATGGAGATTATCTAACCCATCTTCGTTTTGCTGATGACGTAGTCATTTTTGCAACTACCCCATCAGAGCTGCAGAGTATGATCCAGGAACTTGCTGACAAGAGTAAAGAAGTGGGATTAAAAATGAACTTTCAGAAGACAAAAGTGATGTTCAATGCTTTTACAAGAAATGAAGATTTATCGATTGATGGAGAAAAGCTGGAGATAACAGACACGTACGTTTATCTTGGACAGCAGATATCAAGTGAGGGTCACATTGATGAAGAAATTAATCGGCGTACAAAACTTGCCTGGAGAGCTTTTGGAAGAAACAGCATAATTTTCAAGAGCAATATGCCATTATGTCTTAAAAGAAAAGTGTTTGATCAATGCATCCTTCCAGTGCTTACGTATGGTGCAGAGACGTGGACCTTAACTAAAAGAGACATACAAAGGCTGCAGACAACTCAAAGCAGCATGGAGAGGTGCATGCTTGGTGTAACCAGGAGAGATAAAAAGAGGAACTCGTGGATCCGAAAAATGACAAGAGTGGAAGACATCATGATCAGAGTTAAATCCCTGAAATGGCAATGGGCTGGACATACTGCCAGAAGGACAGATCATCGATGGACAGCCGAAATTTTAGATTGGATTCCAAGGGACAGGAAAAGACCCAGAAGAAGACCACATAGGAGATGGGTGGATGAAATTCGAAAGTATGCAGGGGTGACATGGAGGAGACTGGCACAAGACAGACCGTTGTGGAGGAAACTTGGGGAGACCTTCGTCCAGCAGTGGATTGATAATGGTTGACAATGATGATGATGATATATAAATAAGAATAATAATAAAGCTAAAGCACTTCAACACATATCATCAAAAAGCTTAACCTTGTACAGCTTTGGCATTCTTGATTCTTTATCAGTGGTTCTTGGTGTTGGGTGCTGTAGCGATCTTAGTGGTTTCGTGTTACTTTTTGTGTTCGTTCTTGCTTTCTTCGGTTATTTTCGTTTCCAGCCTTCTTTGTCCAGGTAGGACTAATCATGATTTTACTTATTCTTTTTGGTTTGTTATCTTTATTTCTGTTCTTTTGGTCTTGTGGCTTTGGGGGCACGACCAAGGGGACATTTGGTTTTTGTCCGTCCCTTTCTTGGTTTCAGAAAAGCCACTTACAAACAACGGGTGCTTCCCTGATGACGACCGTTTTAATTTGATTTGAGTGTCGTCTCGGTTCTTTGTTTGTTTTGTGTTTCACCTTTTAAAGTGAGGCGGCTGTGGTACTGAAAAGCAGTGCCGTAACGGCGAATGTCATTCTGTACGATTTCAAATATTCAGTGTGAATAATATGAATCAGACACATTGAACATGTGTGACTTACAGTCAGCTTTTCCTAGGTTTTGGAGTGGCAGTAAAAGATACCTTTTGTGTTGTATTCTTTTTTTTTTCGAGGTTCAACGATTACCGTAAACAGCTAGGGCCATAAGCTGTCTCCCGTCCAGAGGCGGATTTCCCAATAGGCCGACTAGGCCCGGGCCTAGAGCGGCAAATTTTACTGGTAGTAAAAGTTAATAATTTGGTAAAACCATAAAAATACTGAAAAGGAGGGAAAACCATAAAATTCTGAATGGAGGTTTAACGACCACTGTGAGCAACTCAATGGGCTATAAGCAGTCGCCCGTCCCTAATTTAGGGCCGCTGACTCCAGGGAAGGCAGAGAGCCATTGCCGCAAGACAAACACAACATCCATGCCTCACCGATATTCGAACCGGACCCTTCTCCGACGAACGGTAAGAAGCCAGCGCCACCGGGCGGGGCTGTGAGAGAGAGAGAGAGAATGCAAAACTTCGAGGCCCCAATTTGAAAAAATCCAGGATCCGTTACAGCTTTAAGTCATTTCTTGCGGGGCAGCCCCAATTATTGCATGCACAGCGCTTAGCGAATAATGTCGGGTTTAAATAAAAAATGCGTATCTTACTGCAGCTCAGAAAACCACAGATTTAATAACTGGAAACATAATTATTCAGCCGCCATTATTTCCCTAGAGTGATGTAGCTTCTATTTTAAACTACAGCGATAGCTACGGGATCCCGCCCAACAAAACCAACAGTTTGATTTGATTGTTGACTTTTTTCTCCCCTCCCCCTTCTCTGCAGACTGTTCTTCCAAGCGCAAGTTTCTCTGGGTTGTCGGAAAGGAGTGTTTGTACTCTGAAAGCCAAAGCTGCCTCTCACTCTGACAGCTTGGGTGATGATTATCATCTGCGGATCTCTAGCACCCCTTCGCAGCTCAGCGCTCATTCTCTTCTGCCACCCTCACTCACTCACCCCATTGACCCTACCCTTCCGAGAAACGTCGACCCGAAAACAAACTGTTCATCGCTGTCGTTAGCCCGGCCTAGGGTGACGGTAACAGCCGCAACGGATGTCGACGCCATCAGGAGAGGAGAACCTGAACAATCTTGAGGTCGCGCGGCCTCACCGAGTTGACTCCAACGGGCCATATTTCGAGGATGGTGACTGAAATGAAACAACTTACTCTATTGTAACATCAGCATACAGCGTATTTTTTTTTTTTTAAGCAGTCGATGCATTGTGCGCCACCTAGATTTCTCGTACAGTAACTGATCATTCGTAAGAAGTCTACGATTAACAATGTTCATAGTCAAACGTAACTCGCATCCAGTGGCGTAGCATAGGACACCTGGGGGCGGGAGGCCCACGATGGATAGAGGCCGCGAGATCCTTGTAAATAATGATTCCCAAAACATGTGTTGCATTTTTTAAAGAAATGCTTTCTTTTATCATAAAAACATTTTGTCGCTCAGGAGAGACTGGACAGCAGAGCTGAATTCGGGCACGATTTTAAACGCCCGAGCCCAAGGTTTGTCAGCCCGAGCCCAAGGTTTGTCAGACCGAGTCCCAATATTACATTGTGAGATAGAGCTCGGGCCCGAACATTATGATTTACCTGTTTAGGCATTAAAAAAAAAATCTCTTCCAGACTTCCACTCTTTCCTCCCCGTGCAATTAACCGATGTCTTTCTCAACTGTGGAGTGGGGAAGGTATGTCTATCTATTTCTATAGTTCCTCCTTTGACCATTAATTTCTTCCTGAAATGTTTCGGGAGGCACAGCAATCTGCGTCGCACGTTGCTCAATAGAATTAGCAGGGAGCAGCCCCTTTGAGGTAGGGAACAAAATTTCGTCAACTTGCTATCTACTATTTGCAGTTTTCAAAGAAACTTTTCCTTCGCAGAAATCCAGTAATTCATGGCCTATGGTATTTGTCACCCAAGCTCGGAATGATAGCCCTGACGAATTCCTACTACCTATCTAGACCCAGTTTCCGAAGAATTCTCTTTGACAACTACAAAGTGTTAAAAAATCTCATGTGCTAAATCATACAAAATTACATTAAAAGAAAAAGGAAGAAAATTCTCTCCCTCCCTCAGAGCCTGAGCCCGAACTCCAATAAGTATGCACCCCGAGCCCGGCCCGCCTCAGCACTTCTGGATAGAATTTACTTGTTTCTTCCAGAATTTCGGATCATGTTATAGATAATTTTAGAAAGGAAGTGGCTGATGTCAGGTGGTAAATACCCTTAGAAATACGAAGCTTGGATATTTGGGCTACAGTGTCCTACGGAAGGGACACACGAAGGCGGGCAGGAGTGTCAGTAGGAGCAGATCACCTTATTTGTAACAGAGAGTCCAATATCTCGGAACTGCACTTAGCGAACTCTCCGAGGCACGGCGGATATTTGGTTATTGGGAAGTCGGGCTGCGATCGAACCCCTAACCATATGACTGCTCTAACCACAGGGCTATCCGCTGCCCAAAGGAAAATGTTATCGCCACAACTGCTCGTAAATACACTTTTGAACCGAGAGGTTTGCAAAGCCGCTAAGTAGGAAACTTCCTTTTTAAGCAATCGATTGCTCCCACTTAATCATTACTCCTTAGGTCTTTTTGTCAGCGTGACGTTCCCTCGTTTCCTCCTTTTTTACGGTTTCCAACCGTAGGTTGAAGAAGCGTATATGCTCCAGTTTTGTCTGTCCACACGATAACTCGCGTAAAAATGATTCCATTTCGATGAAATTTTAGTATGTGGTAGGGGACAACCAGGGGACGAACCTTATTGAAAATGGGCGAAATGGGGTCAAAGGTTAGGACATAGGAGCGGGATCCATTCCATCGGCCTTATGCGGTCATAACCTACGTAAAAATGCTTCGATTGCGACAAAACTTTAGTATGTTGTTCCGGAAGTATACTAAACCGGTTTTGTTGAATACAATCGAAATGGGGTCAAATGTCAGGGCACAGGAGCGAGATTTATGCACAACCATTATCCTCATAACTTGACTAAAAATGCTTCTATTGCGACGAAACTTTAGTATGTTGTTCCGGAGGTATACTGAACCAATTCTCTTTAATATCATCGAAATGAAGTCAAAGGTCAGGGCACAGGAGCGAGATTTATTCCACAGTCATTATCCTCATAACTTGAGTAATAACTTCAGTAAAAATGCTTCTATTGCGACAAAACTTTAGTATGCTGTTCCGGGGGTATACTGAACGAATCAATAATCAGGGTAGGGAGGAGGGTTTATCTGCGCGCGATTTCTGGTATGTTTGAAAACGTATCATAATCAATGCATTGCATGATTTTACTAACTTGTTAATTCACGTGTAATTTGTGTAACGATGTGATTTATATTGTAACGAGGAGAGATAGGAAAAGGAACTCATGGACCAGCAAAATGACAAAGGTGAAAAACATCATGATTAAGGTACGTAACATTCCTGAAACGGCAATGGGCTCGGAATAACCACCATAACCATGGACACCTGAAATACTAATTGGATACCAAGGGACAGGAGAAGACCCAGAAGAACACGAGGGAGATGGGTGGAAGATATTCAAAATCAGGCTGGAGTGCAATCAAAGAGACTGGCTTATGATAAAAAGTTGTGGAAGAAACATGGGGAGACCTTCATTTAGCAATGGATTGAAAACAGTTGATAATGATATCATCATCAACCATTATCAATCCACTGCTGGATGAAGGTCTCCCCAAATTTCTTCCGCAATTGCCTCTCTTGGGCCTGTCTCTTCCATGTCACTCAAGCATACTTTCGAATTTCATCCTTCCATCTCCCATGGGGTCTTCTTCTGGGTGTTTTCCTGTTTGTCCCTAGGAATCCAGTCTAAAATTTCGGTTTCTGTACGTATAAATCGAAAGAGTGTAGTAAAACCAATCTTCTGGCTATACCGCCGGTGGGCGAGTGGTCTGTGGTGCTAGCTTAGGACCATTCGTCCAAGATAGGAGATGGGCCCACGCTCGAGTTCCGGATGAGGTACAGGTGGTGCGCCTGTTTTATGCCCCCCCCCGGTCCCTTAACCAGAATTTAGGACGGGTGACTACATACTAGACGTCTGCACGGGCCCGGGCCGGGTTGGGCCTTTGCTCATTTCTAAGTTGGGAAAACGGGCCGGGCCTTCAATATTTAATTTAAAACAGACACGGGCCGAGCAGGTTTTTTTTTTTTTTTTTTTTATGAGCAAAAGAATTGCTGTACGATGCCTTTCTCGTTTGGAAATCTTACAACATACAGCAGTAGGATAAGATTGAATAATTTCCGCTGATGGAAGAAATAGAAGTTTTACGAAATCCTCCCCTCCTACAAAACAATTGGAGTGGGTCAGCTCCCTTAGTTTTTCAATGTGAATGTGGTCCCTTCTCTCTCCCAACTTCCACATTGCTCTCATACTTCAGGGCATGCTATTAACTTCAGCCACCCGCTCGCAGACGATCTTTTTTATTGTTCTGGTCGGCGGCACTTTGTTCTCTAGTTCTGTGAAAAGCTTTTAAGTTGTCTTAAATGGCACGGGAGAAATGGGCTGGGAGAAACTTACTTCTGTGTATAAATCTGTGCCGTATTTTCCCCATTTGTACTATCAGGCAGCCGTTTCAAAACTTCTGTGACACTGGTTAGCTGGGCAGTCTGTCGTTGTTTTCCCTTAGCATATGCTCAGTTCAGTGTTGCAGATAAATACTCTTCCATACTTATTATGGAGTTTAAGAAAGTGAAAGATTTTCGCGAAAAAATCGCTTCCGGAGAATATGTGCTTGGAGACAATGAAAAGCGGAAAAGCGATATTTGGAAATATTTTAAATTACTGTCCCGTTCTGAAACTAGTCGGCCGGTAAACGTTGTGCAGTGCACTAAATGCAAAAACGTTTTGAGTTACGATAGCACAAAGTGTGGAACATCGCATCTTAAGCGGCACAAATGTACTCCCCACACACGCACGAGAGACATAATGGGTTCCAGCGATATGATATGCGAGTAAAGATAGAAGCAGTTTATAAAGTCATAAAATCTTCTCCCAGTAAAACGATCGTACTCATAATTCTGAATATTTCGTACTTTTCGAATTAGCCCCCCCCCCCCTCCTTATCCCTAAGGATTTTCTGGGTCCGGCGGTAGGGAATGATGATTCGAAAACCCAGAAAATTTTAAAGGCATGGAAATTGACCTTTTCATGCAATATTGTTGAGTATACAAGCCCCCCCACCCCACCCCGTCCGCGGACGTTACGTGACTTATACAGAGTCTCAGAAATATTCTGGATTAACGTTTATTGTAATAGAATACGTGTAGCAATTAAGAAAACAAAAAACTCTTCAGGAGTCGAATGACCGAGTGCGCCAGGTGTCAAATTCGTGTTTTGGTAATTGTTGAAATTTTACGGGCCGGCCCAGGCTTTGGAAACAGGAGAAATATACCGGCCGGGCTGGGCTTTAATTAAAAAATTGAAACGGGCCGGGCTTTCCAAATTAAGGCCCGTGCATACCTCTACTACTTACATCCGTACGAGCTGCTCATGGGCGTCATTAACTAGAGATCTGCCCGGATCGGGCGGAACGGGATAAACTCCAGCCTGGCCTAACATTGGGGCTAGGTTCGGGCTTGATGTTGGAATGATTTCGGGTAACTCGAGGCAAGCAATGTAAGTTGCTTTTTCGAGTCGGGCGAGAATTTTAATCATATCATATAGAAATCGGGCCTTAACACCAGTTTTTTTCCATACATTTTTTTTTTTTTTTTTTTTTTGTTGAAGTTCGTTTTTAGAAATCTGGTAATCTACAAGCCCGACGCTGACAACTGGTGCACGTATTCAATGTTAGTTCAGGACTATTGAGAGGAATTAACCATTTTTCTGACAGCTGAGAATGTTATCACCAGAGAAGGCAACTGAAGTTCTTGGCCAAAGGCAAGCTTGCTGCAAAAACGAGTGTACCAATAGGAATCTGAACAACAAGCCGTCGTCTAGAAAAGTAAACATAATTTCAGTGACTTGGAGGATATCAGTATAACAAAAGAGAAAGATTCGTTGAATTGGTTCATTACATGATTTTACGATATGACAAAAGACACACTGATTTGTTATAATGGTGGAAATTAAATTCAAACCAATCTCCACAGCCTCTGAGCGTATGATTTCAATCCCTGCCTCAAGTGCAAGAAGCGAAAGAAATTTGATACTGCCGGGAGGATGTTCGAAGAAAGAACTAATTTGAAGCCTGAGACTGTAGACAGCATTTCATTCCTTTATAGTAATTTACCAAGATGAATTCTATGCTCGTATTAATTTAGGTATTCCTACACGATAATTCCCAAATCTATTTTCTCTTCATGTTATTCAAGACTAGCACTTATAAACTTGAGGAATTTACATTACAAAAGATGACATTTTAACTATTGTTTTTCTGTTGTGCAGAGGGTCGTCGTTATATGCGGACAATGGGACCCTAAAATGACTACTAATATTGAATCAATTTATAGCAAGAACAACGTTCCATGAGAGCAAATATACCTGAGGTTTACCTTGGACCGTGACACTGACAGAGGAAATGACATCCTCAGCAATGGTTTTATTGGATTTTAAAATGAACGACTCTTAGCGTAACCACTATTCCTTTGCTTACATTAACAATGTTAGTTTTAACATCCAACTCCTAGCTAGTACGCTTTCTTTAAAGCACAGGAGCGGCTCTACCAATTCTTTTATAAACTGTGAACATGAGTGCAATAATAATACGTACGTAAAATAACAAATAAATCGATAGATCAAAGCAAAAACACGAAGTTTTTTGGTAAGTTCGGAGGTTTAATTGACCACTATGAGCACCTCGATGGCCTATAAAGCAGTCGCCCGTCTCTAATTTAGGATCACTGGCTCTAGAGAAGGGAATGAGCCAGTGCCGTAAGATAAACATAGCATCCATGCCTCACTAGGATTCGAACCCGGACCGAACCAGGGCCGCCGGGACGACGACTCCTCTCTATCTTTACGGGCCCGGCCACTGGATTAGGAACTTGCTCGTAACGTCACGCTAAGCGACGGGCATTTTTTTTTTTTTTTTTTGATTGGAGGTGTAACGACCACCGTGAGCAACTCAATGGGCTATACGCAGTCGCCCGTCCCTAATTTAGGGTCACTGGTTCCAGGGAAAGGAGAGAACCAGTGCCGTAAGACAAACACAACATTCATGCCTCACCAAGATTCGAACCCGGACCCCTTTCGGACGAATGATCAGAGGCCAACGCCTTAGACCACTGCGCCACCGGGGCGGCAGTGACGGGCATGTCCGTGGGTAGCTGAAGACAATGTGAAAATATTCATTATTTGCTTCAAATTATTTAAATTCCTTTTGACTGATGATTGTAAGCATTTACTCCATGTCCAAAATGTAAAATTTGTGTTAAAAAAATTAGTGCAAAGAAGGTTGAAGAGTTGAATTTGGTAAACAGAAAATGTTTAAAATGTAATGAAACTAAATTTGAAATGGGACTAAAGTGCGCTTCTGTATTTTTAATTATATTTTTAAATAATTGCTCAAAGTTGAAAAATGACTGCTTAAATAACAAGTCAGGGAAAAGAAAATATGCTATGTTTGCATGTTTCTCACTAACAATGGGAATAATCTCCAAATTTTGGCGAGGACATTTGATAATCATCGTTACAGGGAAACTAAATCTTAATCCCAGTCAAAACTATCCTAAATCCCATACAATATAAATATATTTCAATCTTCATTTCATATGTGGGAAAAAATTAACAAGCATGCATGTTCTAACACATGTTCGTAACCTTGGGGGGGGGCGAAATTAGTACAAGGTAAGTTTATTTTTCATTTATTTACTTCTGTGTTTACATTGTGCTAAGAGTCACACATTCTCAGTATTAATTTAGTCTAGCTGACAGCCTCAAAACTTTTGATTTATATTTGTATGCCCTGCAACATTATGCAGATAAATAGTGAGGAAAGATTATATTTCTAATTCCTCAAATTTCAAAATAAACTAGGTGAGGCTAAGTTGTTAAAACTACACATAAATATAGACGTAGATATATATATTTACATCATCATTATCAACCATTATCAATCCACTGCTGGATGAAGGTCTCCCCAAGTTTCTTCCACAATTGTCTGTCTTGAGCCTGTCTCCTCCATGTCACTCCAGCAAACTTTCGAATTTCATCCATCCATCTCCTACGGGGTCTTCTTCTGGGTCTTTTCCTGTCCCTCGGAATCTAGTCTAAAATTTCGGTTGTCCATCGGTGATCCGTTTTTCTGGCAACATGTCCAGCCCATTGCCATTCCAGTGATTTCACTCTGGTCATGATGTCGTCCACACCTGTCATTTCCCTTATCCACAAGTTCCTCTTCTTATCTTTCCTGGTTACATCAAGCATGCATCTCTCCATGCTGCTTTGAGTTGTCTGCAGTCTTTGTATATCTTTTTTGTTAAGATCCATGGCTCTGCTCCATACGTAAGCACTGGCAGGATGCATTGATTAAACACTTTTATTTTAAGACATAATTGGCATACTACTCTTAAAAATTGTACTGTTTGTTCCAAAAGCTCTCCATCCAAGTTTTATACGCCGATTAATTTCTTCATCAATGTGACCCTCGCTTGATATCTGCTGCCCAAGATAAATGTAGGTATCGGTTGTCTCAAGCTTTTCTCCATCAATCGATAAATCTTCGTTTCTTGTAAAAGCATTGTACATCACTTTTGTCTTCTGAAAGTTCATTTTTAATCCCACTTCTTTACTCTTGTCAACAAATTCTTGGATCATACTCTGCAGCTCTGGAGGGATAGTTGCAAAGATTACTACGTCACCAGCTAAACGAAGGTGAGTTAAGTAAATTTCCATTAATCTGTATCCCTTTGTTCTCCCAGTTCAATGATTGAAAGACATTTTGCAATGTGGCATTAAAGAGCTTGGGAGATATGGTGTCACTTTGTCTTACTCCCTTTCAAATTCTTATTTGTGCTGTATTCTCAAATATTCGAACCTTTGCACTTGCATTTTCATAGATGTTATTAATAATGCTAAAGTATGCATCTTCAATACCGCAGGATTTCAAAGCCATTGTTACTGCTGATGGTTTCACAGTATCGAAGGCCTTTTCATAATCAATAAAAGCCATGCATAATGGGAGTTCATATTCTCTTGTTCTTTCAATTAGTTATCTCAGTACATTGATATGATCTACAGTGCTGTAGCCACTCCTGAATCCAGCTTGTTCTCTTGGTTGAGCCATGTCTAGTGTTACCTTCAAGCGATGTGAAAGAACCTTAGTGAAGATTTTATAAACCACGGAAATGAGGCTGATGGGCCTGTAGTTCCTGAGATGCTGAACGTCACCTTTTTTTATGTAGCAAGATCATTGAAGCATTGTTCCAATCCTCAGGAATCTTCCCTTCATTGAGACATTTGGTGAAAACTTGGGCGAGTGTAGTTTTAATTTCTCCACTTACTTCTTGTATAATGTCCACTGTAATACCATCTTCTCCTAGAGCTCTTCATCGTTTCATGTTCTTAATTGCATATGCAACTTCTGCAGGAAGGATTGGAGGGACTTTTGGTGCTGGTACCTGTCGTAATGTCTTGATTAGATGTGTCATCCCTTTCATATAGTTTTGAATAGAAATATTTCACCCTTGTCAAAATTTCGCTTCTATTTCTTGTTACAGTACCATCTTTTTTTCTCAGAGCCATAATCTGTTTTCTTCCCTTACTGAGATGTCATTTTGCTCTCTTCAGGCTTTGGTTGTGTTCAATTGCTTTGCTCACTAGTTCACAATTGAATTTCTTTATGTCTTCAGTGATACTTTTTCGCACTGTCCTATGCTAACCAAGGTGCATCGGCAGGAAAGGCTTACATTTGCACGGCAGTATCGGAATTGGACCTCCACTGATTGGTAAAGGATTGCTTTCTCCGATGAGTCACGTTTTCTGCTTCATCGAGTGGATGGACGTTGGCGTATAAGGCGAGAAACGTCGGAGAACACTCAACCATTGCTGGAAGAACACAAGCTGGTGGGGGCAGCGTTATGGTCTAGGGAATTTTTTCGTGGCATTCCCTGGGTCCACTCATACCTGTGGAAGGTACTATGGACCGAATTCGTTATGAATCCATCCTTGCAGACCACGTACACCCATACATTACGTTTGTCTTCCCTGGGGCAGATGGGATCTTCCGGCACGACAATGCGACGAGTCATACAGCTAGAAATGTCCGAGAGTGGTTGGAAGAGCAGGATGAAGACTTCCAAGTACTTTCCTGGCCCCCTGAATCCCCAGACTTAAACCCAATTGAGCGTCTGTGGGACCACTTCGATCGTGTTGTTCGCTCTATGGATTCTCCACCACGCACCCTCCAGCAGCTGTCAGAAGCACTGCAGTCAGCATGGCTCTACATACCTGTGAACGCCTTCCAGGACCTTATTGAGTCACTCCCAGCCTGTCTAGCTGCGGTCCGCGCTGCATTAACAACAATAGTCTAAAAATAACCTGCGCTCCTGAGCTCACAAGGACGCGTAACTCTGCCTCTTTTACGTCACTGCTGGAGCCGGAGGCCGGATAATTTTGAGAGGCCGGATTATTAAGGGTCGAATTTCAAGTCTACTGTATACCCCCCCCACCCCCATCCGTTGAAGAGGCTGGGACTGAATCGTAGGTTTCCAGGTCAGCTGGCAAACCACGCTTGAAGGACGTCCCTGCAAAATAAGGAATTTTAATTAATTTTAGATGATGTGTGGAACGAACATCACACATTTTTCGAACCCAAGGGCCGGGAGATTAATTTTACATTCTGGTGCAAATATAGCGTAAAATCCATTTGTCGGTGGCGGAATCGGACCCTTCTCCTCTGGAGCCGAATGTTTTCCCAACTAAGCTTCATCGGCGAAGTTTGTCGCTGCAACTTTGTGGTCTTGACATCACCTCAGAGGTAGGTACGCACAAGACTCGAGAGTTTTCGGGCCGGGCAGAACAGAACTCTTAGTCGGTTCTTATCGGGTCGGGTAAAAAATTTAGGTTCGTGCAGGCCTCTGTTGTTAACCCCCCCCCCCACCAAAAAAAAAAACAAACTATTTTTTGTTCGGCGAAGGAGCCCCGCAGTTTTGTGATACACTATTGCTCGCTTCTTATTTTTCTTGCAATTCAAAACCTTAGCCAATTTTTTGGACTTAACTGAGCACCAATGGATATTTTAAGATTGTTACAGCAAATATTTTTAAGGAGTCATGAGACTAAGCACTGTTAGTGGTGTTAATGGGCTTTATGAAACCACAGACATTTCCAAACATTGTGACACACAAGATGAGGAGAAAAGGGGAACAAAATTTTACAGATTTACGAATTGCAATATTTTCACTGGAAAACGTTAAATAGAAAACTCGCCACTATTAAACATTCCTGTTCCCCAACCCCCACCCTACCCCCGGAAAAAGGCCGCTCGAAATCATTCACGGGAAATCTTTCTGTAAAAAACACATTGACTTCAACTATCGAAATTCGGCGTTACTATTATATTCGAGAACCTGAGCGCAGAAAGAAAATACCAATTAAGAGCAGAGATAATCGCATAGTAAAAAAAAAAAAAAAAAAGAAAGAAAAGAAATCATGTTTTGAAACGTTAGTAGTTTTAGTTACAAAGGGTTTGAATCCCGGTGAGGCATGGATGTTGTGTCTGGCTCCCTAACTTCTCTGGAACCAGTGTCCCTAAATTAGGGACGGGCGACTACTTATAAGTACACTGAGTACCTCACGGTGGTTGTTAAACACATAATAACAATATTAATAATAAAATATCAGTAAGGTCTGAAAATTGGCAAATAAAAGTTTATAGATGTTTTCAAGGCATTGAAATTTTAAATTCGCAACCGTTTCAAGCACCCATAGATTCTTCCAGCACAACAGAAGCAAACAGACCTCGTTAAGCCCATAATTTGAAAATTTCTGGTCACAATTTCTGAAAACAATTTTAATATTAATTCTAGTTATACAGTAAACTAACTCATGGATGCCTCCTATGAAATTTTGACTTTAAATATATTTCACCTGTATGTTCTCGTTTCTTTTTTTTCTTTTTTTTTTCAAGCAGAGTATTATTACTTATAATCTGTCGTAATAACGGCATATATTCATTGCAGTTGGTCACTCCTAATCGCACAGAATCAGTCTTCCAATGGCGACAAAACCGTGTGGATATTGGAATTTCTTCTTCTCAGTTTCAAATCTTTTTTCTTTTCTGACCTTTATAGTGTCTTTTTCATGAGAAATAAATAAAGCGAATCCCAGTTCATTTTGTGATCAGTTTTTCTTATTCTTTCTAGAAATCAATTGTTAGACATGATTTTAATTACTAATTTATGCCAGATGAGTCTGTAATTAACGACCAGTCTATCCTATAGCTAGAACCAATATTCGAAGTAATTCTTTAAGAAAGGTAATATTTTCATATTGCTTAATGTATGGAAAAATAGTTTTTATTTTATTGGTAAGACCATTCTTTTGTTCAATTTTTTACTAATTTATTGCAAGGTTTAAATACATGTTTAAGGTAAATAACTTTTTAGGTGAGTTTTATTTCGTTTTTTATAGGTGAGATTTTATGCTATTATTTTTCATCAAATATTTTTTATTAATTGCAACTGGACAATTTTCTAAAGGAGTTTCTTCTAATTTTGCTTTGTTGCAATTTTTTAAAATTCCTAAGCTAAGTCCAACTCATTTACTGATATCTTATGCTAGTTTCAAAAGAAGGCAGGTATCAGTGGCACTACAACAATTTACTGGTATTCATGAATTTTTGCTATTACTGATTAAGAATTCTGATTTTTAGTTGGAAGTTTCAAGTTTAAAAATTCTATTTCTTCTTTATTTTCATTTTAAACTTCCGATGTAAGCTTGAAACTCTTCTCAACGTCATATTTTCAAGAAATTTATCTGATAAAATGTTCCTTGCATGTCAATAATGAAAAAAATGGAATGCATACATCTTCATGTAATCATCCATCTTCCATTTAAGCGAAAATACGCAGACGTCATAAACACAAAATTTTGTTACATAAAAACACGAGGTGGTCTCACAGCTTGTCTAGGATCTTGCTTGAACATGGGCGCCAATAGAGGGGGCATTTGCCCACCTCAGGAAATCGGACAACACTGATTCTGATTCGCCATTTATTTTTTAATTTTTTTGGAGGGGACGGGGTAACGAACACCCGGAGCAACTCGATAAGCTATAAGCAGTCGTCCATCCCAAATTTAGGGTCACTGGTTCCAGGGAAGGAAGGGAGGGAGGGAGACAGTGCCATAAGGCAAACACAGCATCCAAACCTCAGCGGGCCGCCCCGGTGGCGCAGTGGTCTAAGCGATGGCCTCTGATCATTCGTCCGAACAGGGTCTGGGTTCGAATCCCGGTGAGGCATTAATGTTGTGTTTGTCTTTCGGCACTGGCTCTCTCCCTTCTCTGGAACCAGTGGCCCTAAATTAGGGACGGGCGACTGCTTATAACCCATTGAGTTGCTCACGGTGGTCGTTAAACCTCCAATCAAAAAAAAAAAAAAAAAACCTCACCGGGATTCGAACCTGGACTTACCTCGAAAGAATGGTCAAAACCCAGCGCTTAGACCACTGCACCACGTTTTTCTGTAGAACTTCTGGATGCGTATGCATGCAGTAAAAATAGGGGGAAAAAGTTAGAATTTAGTGTGGAAAAAGCGGAAATTTACGGTAGAAAGAAATAATGAAATTTCCCATTGTATGTCGGAGTACAACGTGCATACGTAGTGTGGAAAATTATTATACAAGGCGAAGAAATGAAAAATTGTTTTTCTGAAGCAGCTATTCACTGCTGGACGAAGACCTCTCGAAATTTTCCCCAGAAATTTGCCTTGAGGGTATTTTTCATTCTTGATGACCGATTTGAGTAATCGCTGGGGTTTCGTAGCGCATGTAATATAAGTGGCCAAAGTTATCAAAAGAACAACAAAGAAATTTCTTTATTGTCCTAACATGCTGTGTGTCTAATTTCACTTACCCGCCCTTTTTTTTTTTTTTTTTTTCGTAGTTTTTGGGTTTTCAATTGGTGTTTGCATAGGTCATTTTGTATTTACAATTTCTGTTTACCCCCTCATAAAACTAAGCTATGAGCGGCCACGTGCTTGAAAATTATATTCCAAATTGAAAAGAAAATACTTCTCAGACAAAAAATAAACATTTTAGAAATTATTTATTATTACTTGTTAATTATTTATATTTTTATTACAATTTATAATTATTTTTATTTACTTTTTGTTATTATTGTTCAGCCATTTATTTATCATTTTTCTTATTTTTTTATATTTATTTCTTTTACATTTTGTAAAACCACCAGATTTCTCAGGTTTAAGCACAAAATTCGTAATTTTCACTAATAATCATAGATACTATATCCAAATTTCCAATAACAGGGTAGTCCACCTCAGAGCACATTTAAAGAGACAGGGGGCCAGGGGCTGGACAGTATTTTGGGGCCCCAGTATCAGCAGCACATCTAGGATTTCACTATGGATGGATGAATAAAAATACCCAGGAGAAAAAACATTCCGAAAATATGATGAGGAAGCCATAAAAATATGCCCGCCGTACTTAAGTGTGTAATCCCATGATGCATGAACGAATCAGTGTTAGCAAGAAAATGTAAAAATGCATGGTTGAAAAATGAATACCAGTTCAGTTCTGCTGTAATCCACCCCCCCCCCGTGTTGGGTTCAGCTTGTTGAAATTATATCGAAGTAGTGGGCAAAATAATATGATCCAAATATCATGATTCAAACGAATTCTTAATGCATGAAAATTTACCCCAATTACAGATGTGTATAAAACAAGTGCATTACAGATATGTATGAAACATCTGTAATGCTTTCCAAAGCTTTGAGGATGGACTGGGGGCGACTATATTTTTTGGGACTCTTTCTAAAAAAGCTGAAAGAAATATAACTTTTTTTTCATCGGGCAGTTTGTTATAGTTTTTGCTGTGCTACCGACAAAAAAAAAAAAAAAAAAAAAAATCACCTGTTGACTTCTGCCAATTCTTCAAGCATCTTGCATAGTTCTGGGGCCCCTTGAAAATGTGAGGCATGGGGCTAATGAAATTTGTGTAACGAGAGTGTTTATTTATTTACTTATTTCTACAGCACGATATTTAGAAATGTGACGAATTTTTAACCAGAATCGAGTACATAAGCTCTAAAAAACACTGGCAGAATAAAAACTAGTTGAACTAAATTTGGGTGAATTTCCGTGCGATGGACTGAAAACGTAACAAAATAAATAAAATCTGTAAAAATTAACTCTGAACCAAAAATACTCTTAGATAGGAACTAAGATGTACTAAATCAATTCTTTCACAGATTCTCATCCTAAATTTATTAAAACGGAGGGAAAATAACGAAGATAGGGTAAAAATTTGAAATATCGAGTACAGAGACAGACTCTGAACAATTTTGACAATTATTAGGTTATTTATGACGTTAAGATACACTGCCTGGAAACCTATGAATCACTTTGGAAAGCAACATTCCTAATCAGTGTAATATTTTAAATAATAGTTTCGTGAGAAGGAATGCATGTACTGAAGATAACTTGAATTTAGCGTAGCCTGTCTAAAGCACTAAGATATTAGGTCATCGATTTTTTTAAACTGATAGAATATATAGGAGGTCAAACGCCTCTTCTAAAACAGCTGAAATTCTGAGTAATTTTTCTAAAAAAATATTTAACATAACCTGTCTAAAGTACTAAAATATTTGGGCATCAATTTTTTTTCAAACTGAAAGAATATACAGGAGGTCAAACTTTTAAGACCGTTTCCACCAGGATGGAGATTTTCCCTAGATTTTTGGAAAAAGAAAAGTTAAAAAAAATTGTCCATCCACTCTTTCACACGGATTGAATGCATGCGTAAAATAACTTTGTTATTTTCCCTTCGCTTTAATAAAATTTAGGATGAGAATCTGTGAAAGAATTCATTTAGTATATCTTAGTTCCCATACATAGATTTTGTTCGATTCAACATTCCGTAAGTTGAAACTGAATGTGTTTTACATTCGAAGTGTAAATTAAATAATTTCACTCATTACGAGTGTTTCTTCACATAGACATAGGACTTTTCTTCTTTGGAGGCTTAATGACCAACGTGAGCAATTCATTGGGCTATAAACAGTCACCCGTCCTAATTTAGGGTCACTGGTTCCAGGGAAGGGACAGAGCCAGTGACATAAGACAAATATACAACATATGCCTTACTCAGGATTCGCATCCGGACTTATTTCGGACGAATGGTTAGAAGCCAGATAACCTCATACCACTTGGTCACGGAGATGGCAAACAGATATAGCACAAGAATAAGCCTAAAAAGTACCCACTCAGCATATTACATATTTGTAACTTGCCAGAGATTCCTCACAGCTGGGTGTGAAAACCTCAAAATTCTAAAAACTACCTGAAACTAACGAAATGAAAATAGCTGTAAATTTAAAATATAGTTCTTACCTAATGTTATGACTAACACAAAAATTCTAAATACGTTATTAAGGAATTTCATCAAATTAATCCGAAAGCACCAATGCAAGAAATCTTAATTTTTGAAAATTTAAAACATAAGGCTCTTCTCTAACAACAGCAAATAATAATTACACATACGGAAAAAATAATCTTCTGTTAGTAAAGGAAGCGTTGGAATCTAAATAATTTACATACCATTATGCAAGGGCTCTTATTGTTTTGTCTTCATAATAAAAAAATTATGTCAATTCATTTCTATAGATTATGAATGAATTTGGCATACATACCATACACAGATCAACAGCTTCATGAGACATCTCTGGTAAATAATCACCGTAAAATGTAGATGGAAGATATTTATCCAAGATTGGGAGGGAAATCTCCTTACAGCGGTGTGGTCCTGCATCCCACCTTTCTGGCTTTGAGCTAGCTGGCAGGCGTCTCTCTCCCAAAGTTGACGAAATTTTTGGAACTGACATGTTAGCCTGCTTTTGTGTTGGAACTGTTGCAGGAGTGTAATCCATTCGGTTTTGCATTAACTGTCCTTCCGCTAGGTTGGGTGCACACATGTCCGGCAACGAATCATGTGTCCACCTGCGTGGCCCCACACACAGATCAATAGCTCCATGAGATGCCCCTGGTAAATAGGCGTTGAGATATGGTGCTGCAACATATTTACCTAAGTTTGGGGATGAAATTGCGCGACAGCGGTCCGGTCTTGCGTCCCATCTATCACGTCTTGGGTTTGTTGGCACCCATCTCTCTCCCAATGGTGCCGAAACTTCGAAAATTGGCACTGTATACGGCATTTCGTCAGGGATTGCTGCAGCAGTTATATCCATTGTATTTTGCCTTAACTGTCCTTCCACTGGATTGAATGCATATATGCCCGGCAATGCAACTTCTGACCACTTGTATGGTCTCCACAATGACTCGCTACTAGATAGATTTTGACCTGACATCCCGCTGAAGGTTGGTACTGTGTCAGGTGCTGATCTAGTTGGTCTTGAAGATGATGCAGCACTGTTATCCATTCGATTTGGTATCCACTGCCTTGCTCCTAGATTTGATGCACACTCGTCCGACAACAAAACTTTGGTTATATAGTGCATCGAAGTAAATTGGTTCCTACTCCACTCTTGATTTGACATCCTGCAGAAGACTGAACCTGCCCTTAATGTCCGTTCCTCTGGTGACCGTGTTGTGTGTGACACAACGCTGTGATCCATTCGGTTTGGTATCCACTGCACCGAAGCTGGGATTGTATTTGGTGTCACTCGACCTTGTATCCAGGTTGACTCCCGTCCATTATAGCATCCCCTTGATATTACGCTCTTTGACTCTGTGAGTAACGCATTTCTTTCTGGTGTTGCAAATGGCATCTGCTGATACATCACTGACGTTTGTATTTCCAATGATCTTGATGTTAATCCCAGATCGATACTTGAGCTTGGTCCATCATGTTCTCGGTGCGCAATATCCATTTTTGTGCTTGGAATACATGTTCCTCTTCCTCTCGAAACTGTTTCCGGGCGTGGCACTATATTCACCAGCACCTTTGGTGATGTATATAAGCCCTTTTTCTCAGAGTTCTGTACCGACCTCCGTGAGTTCGGGATCGAACTACCTTGCGATGAATCTGAGAAAATGAATTGTCTCCTCGGACCCACTGGCACTTCTTCCGAGGAATCGGGCGATGAATCTGGTGAAATGGATTTTCCACTCGGGCTTCCTATCGTATCCTCCGAGCAACAGCTAAAAGAGCATGCACTATAACACGTGCCTGAGCATGTGCATGATTCTGATGTCCATGAATCCTGACTTGTGGACGAAGTTTCTTCTGTCGTCAACTTATCAAAATCCTTTTGACTTTTTTCAGACATAGCGACGAATTGCAAAACAAATATGCTCACAAAATGCAGACAAATAAGAAAAGTTCTACTCCACGATTCGAAGAGAAAACGCTAACTAGTTAAAATCGCTATCGCACGCGCAGTAGCTACAAATACTTTCACCTTCGAACAAAGGAAAAATCCTGGTAAGAAAGACGCCTGCGAAGCTATTCACCCTTTAACTCACCTGAAGAGACTGAACTGTTCAACACAGGGCACAAGCGCAGTAGCAGACATACGTTTCACGTGTACGTATGTCTAGACCTCATGCAAAACACGCGAAAGTGCATTTTCATTCGTACGTACAAATAAATCTCCTTCGCAGTGAAATGCGAGGACATTCCGGGAACGAACTTCCCTGCTTGTTCCCACGCGTTTCTCAAACGAACTGAAACCGGCAGTCGGTTAGCAAAACGATTGTTTTGGAGTAATGCACTCCACGCCAGTGCGAAACATTCTCGAATTCGATCTTAGGGGAAGCAGGAGCGGACTGTGATGACGAAATAGACACAACAAACGCAAAAAAAGAGCTACTGACAGGAAGACGTTTTCACAGATTGCGATAAGGGCAACAATACGGAAATCTCGGGTGAAATGAGCACTCTGGCAGTCCACCCGATATTTCCAATTAAACCATGAAAAAGGCTCACAAATATTTAACAATATTCCAGAACCACGTGAAACTTCAATAATGACAAGGGTTTATCAGTTCTGTAAACAGACATCGTGCATATGCATGTTTTTTGTTTGTTTCACGGTTTCATGACCACCATGAGAAACTTAAAGTGCAATACAGTAGCCCGACCCTAATTTTGGGCCACTAGTTCCAGGAAAGGGGCAGAGCCTGCGCCATCAGATAGAACACCCCACCCGTGCCTCACTTTGGACTCGAACCCAGCGCATCAGACCACTCGGTCACCGGTGCATGTGTGATAGAACGAGAGCGCGAATAAGGCTTGTGTGTGAGTGTGTGTGTGAGCATCATAGCTCTTAAACCAAAGAATATAGTTGGCTGAAAGTATTTTACACATATTTCAACCTTTTGGCTTATTCCATTAATTTGAAAATTTTTGGAAGAAGCAATCACACGTTAACTGGCCACCTGCAAACATTTTCGCTAGTAGGTACAACACACTTTTTTGTATTTTAGGCACTGTGCTATTTGACACCGTTCTAATGAGCATCCGAAGCTGCATTGTATCATTAACTCCTCCCGACTATACAGACAATAAGTGAATTTTTCCCAGCCAAAACTTTTACGGAGGGCCCATCCAGTATTTTCATGTCCTATTTAATTAAATAAGTTTTTCTTTTCCCTTTTTTTCGCTGCGCGTATAGTAATTTCTAAATGCATGAATTAAATTTTTTTCTAAAAAAAGGAAAATCTTTTTGTATGCCATTAAAGCTATCGTGGCCGCCCCGGTGGCGCAGTGGTCTAAGCGATGGCCTCTGATCATTCGTCCGAACGGGGTCCGGGTTCGAATCCCGGTGAGGCATGGATGTTGTGTTTGTCTTACGGCACTGGCTCTCTCCCTTCCCTGGAACCAGTGACCCTAAATTAGGGACGGGCGACTGCTTATAGCCCATTGAGTTGCTCACGGTGGTCGTTAAACCTCCAATTTAAAAAACAAAACAAAAAAAAAAACTATCGTGTGCTATGCTTTTTAAGAATTTACTTAGAATTACACCTTTGACGACCCTCGGAACTGAAGCCGGTAGGAGTTTCTCTCCTACAAGGTTCACCTTATATAAGATGCCAAAGTCATTCATTTAAAAAAAAAAAAAAATAACAATAATAAGTAAAATAGGTGATTTTCACACCCCCCCCCCTTGCATTACACATTTGACAAGAGAGGTGTGACAACTTTGTGTTTCACATCTTTTCGTGAAACACGTTAAATGTTAACAAATAATTATAAAAAAAAAAAAATAAGCAAAGAAAAATACACGGTCTAGTCACATTATTGTGACCACCAGCTAATATCCTGAGTAACCGCCGTGTGCAGGACGGACAGCAGCTACATGGGCTGGGAGTGACTCAATAAGGTGCTGGAAAGTGTTCACAGGTTTATGGAGCCATCCTAACTGCAGTGCATCTGACAGCTGCTGGAGGGTGCGTGGTGGAGGATCCATAGAGCGAACAATACGATCGAGGTGGTCCCACAGATGCTCAATTGGGTTTAAATCTGGGGAATTATGTGCCCACTTTGAAGTTTTTATCGTGCTCTTCAAACCACTCTCGGACATTTCTAGCTGTGTGATACGTCGCATTGTCGTGCTGGAAGATCCCATCCGCCCCAGGCAAGACAATCATCATGTATGGGTTTACGTGGTTTGCAAGGATGGATTCATGACAAATTCGGTCTCATAAGAGTGCCTTCCACAGGTATTAGTGGACCCACGGAATGCCACGAAAACATTCCCCAGTCCATAACGCTGCCCGCACCAGCTTGTGTTCTTCCAGCAATTGTTGAAGAGTGTTTGTTTTCCAATGTTTCTCGCCTTATACGCCAACGTCCATCCTTTTGATTAAGCAGAAAACGTGACTAATCGGAGAAGGCAATCTTTTGCCAATCAGCGGAGGTCCTATTCCGATACTGCCGTGCAAATGTAAGCCTTTTCTGCCGATGCACCTCGTTAGCATATGTGCAGTGACCATCCGTCTGCATCGGAGCATCATACGCAGCAGGGTTCGCTGAACTGTCGTTTTAGATACACTTCCGGTAGCCCCCTGGTTCATTTGGCCAGTGAGTAGCTCCACTGTAGCGTGTCGATCGGCCCTCACGCACCTTCGCAGCCGACGTTCACCTCTCACATCAATGGCACGTGGGGCTCCGCAGTTCCCACGTCGCTTATTCACAATGGTGCCATTTCTCCAATCACGATACACTTTAACCACAGCAGCACGCGAACAGTTCACAAACTGCGCTGTTTCAGAAATACTGTCACCCTTGGCCCAAAAGCCGATAACCATCCCTTTTTGCAAATCTGATAAATCGCTCCTTTTATCCATGACAACAACGAGTGATATGTTTTCAGAATGCCTACAGCACAATTTATATACCCCCAAGCCATCTCACGACACGTGCCTTCATTCATTGGCTACGCGCTATTGACGTCAAAGGTAGGAGGTCACATTATTGCGCAATAATGTGACTCGACTGTATATACACACGTAATCTCTTGCAAAGTAATTTTTTATATATATTTTTATATATAATTTTTTTCATTTTTTGTTGAAAATTACATCTCTTTGGAAATATTTACAAAATCAAAACATGGATTAAAAAAAATATTAATACAGTCGAACCCGTATATAACGACGTCGAAGGGAGAGTTAAAAATGTTCGGTACCGTATTTCCCCGAAAGTAAGACCTAACCGGAAAATAAGCCCCTAGCATGATTTTTCCGGATGCTCGTAATATAAGCCCTACCCAGAAAATAAGCCCCAGTTACGATACGTAGTGCCGTAGTTAGACAACCTATCACTGTTCAAAACAAGAAAGATGACACCGAATTTTCGGGTGTAATAAGCACATCTTTTGAATTCGTTCTGACGCAAATAGCCGGTACGGAAAACAATAGTACCTGACGGAAGAAAGAAGTTTTTCAATCGGGTTTTTAATACATCAGATATTGCTGTAAAAGTAATCGTGAGCTTACGCCCTCTGGTTGCAGACTTGTGTGTTAAGAAAAACATGAATTTATATGACAAACATTTCGCACCGGAAACGCTTTCCAACACAGAAAGAATTTTTCAAATCAGACTTTTAGAAACAGAGATATCGACAAAAATAAGATGTGAAGTTACGTCCCCTGGTGGGAAAACCATGCATTATTTTAGGAAGAAAGTATTCTCAAAAGGATTTTCCATATGAGCGGAATCGGTCCAAGAAAAAAAAATGTATTCGAGTTTTCAGGAGCCCAGATTTTGCTACAAATACATCAGAAGCAGAAATTAACACTTATGCCCCATGGTGGTCAAACCATTCTTTACCAAACATTAGAAATTATGTGAAAATATTTTCCATCAGGTCTTGTATGCGATACAGGAAGAATTTTTCAAATCGGAGTTTTTGAAGCAGAAATAACGCAGAAAACGCAATTTGCCATTGTGCCCCCTAGCGGAAAGTCTATGATTTACTTGAAAATTTTGAATTTTTAGGAAAAACATTTCGCATCGGAAACACCATCCAACAAAGAAGGAATTTTCCAAATCGGACTCCTAGAAGTAGAGATATTGACAAAAATAAGATATACATCTACGCCCCTGGCGTAGAAACCATGCATTATTTCAAGAAGAAAATGTTCCTAAAAGATTTGCCGACATGAGTAGTATCGGTCAACAAATGACTTTTTTTTTTCAATCGAGATTTTAGAAACTCATATTTTGCTGCAAATACATCAGAAGCGGAAATTCAGATTTACGCCCCCTGGTGGCCAAACCATTTTTTCACAAAAATTAGACATTATGTGCAAACGATTTCCCATCAGGAGCTGTATCCGGTGCAGAAAGAATTTTTTAAATTGGAGATTTAGAAGCAGAGATATAGGGGGAAACTCAATTTACCTCTACGCCCACTAGCGGAAAATCTATGAATTACTTGAAAATTTTAAAATAATATGATAAACATGTCACACTGAAAACACTATCCAACAAAGAAGAATTTTTTTTTCAAATCGGACTTCTAGAAGTAGAGATATTGACAAAATAAGTTATACATCTACGCCCCTGGCAGAGAAACTGTGGAATATTTTTAGAAGAAAATATTTCAAAAAGGTTTATCGATGTGAGTGGCATCAGTCTACGAAAGAATTTTTTCAATTGATATTTTAGAAGCTCACATTTTATGGTAAATATATCAGAAGCAAAAATTAACACTTACGCCCCGGGTGGCCAAAGTATTATTTACCAAAAATTTGAAATTATATGCAGAAGATTTTACATCAGGAGTTGTATCCGCTGAAGAAAAAAAATTTCAAATCGGAGTTTTAGAAGAAGAGTTATCGGGGAAAATGTAATTTACTTTTACGCCCCCTAGCAGAAAATCTTTGCGTAATTTGAAAAAGTAAGTATATCTAAAATACTCTTCAACATAAATGGAATCGAAATATAAAACATTTTTTTCAATCGGATGTTTAGAAGCAAATATGTGGATTAAAACTCATTTTGAATTCGACATCATCTGCATTTACATCCTCTGCGGCGAAATTGCACATCGTAAAAAAAAAAAAAAAAAAAAAAACGAAATGAAGGATCATCATTCGCATATTTCAAGCTTCCCAATGCAAAAAAAAAAAAAAAAAAAATTCAAATCGGACTAACAGTTCCAGAGATATCGTGGCTACAGACGGACTGACGGACAAACCGATAACATAAGCACGATCTTTTTTTACAAAAGACGTGCTAAATACTGAAGCGAGTGCGAAAATCACTGGAGGATACCCTGTTCATGAGTTTAATTTGCCTTGAATATCCAGAGTAAGAAAGAAAGCCGATTGACTTTGAACTCAGAAGAGGCGCATGCATTCAGTACGGTTCAGAGAGCTAGCGGGAGATGAAAAGAACCCGTCTTTTGTTCGGCAGCTGTAACATCCAGTTCCGAAAAGGGAATCCGACGTGGGAAACTTTACCGGTGAACGCTATCTTTAGCGGAAAAGTTATTCATCAACAGGCGGTGTGTGTATTTAGAAATGGGGAGGGGGGGGGGGAACACATGCGAACTCAAAGAAAAAGTAAGAAGTGTTCTAACCGCCTTCAATGGATTACGAAACGGGTTCGTCCCTGTCCAAGTTATTGTGTTGGCAACGGTGACAGAAAGAATTCTTTAAAAATCAGAGAGTTAATAATTTGGGGCCGAACGTACATTCTTAACTGTCATTATTTTTGTTGCCACTCCTGTGTCGATTAACAATTAACACAGTCTTCATTTAACACTTGATTTAATGGTAGATTTAAAGGGAATAATATTTTGACCCCAAAACAAGATGAGTGCAAAAAGAAGAGCTATTCCGTCGAGTACAAGAACGGAATCATGGAGGACTCCCGGGGCAAGAATCTTACGGCTTTCTGCAAAGAGAAGAAGTTGGATCTCCGAATGGTCCGAAAATGGCAAGCAGAGTACGATAACCTCAGTTAAAGGTGGACGAGGGAAATGCTAAGAAGCGCAAGTGTGGATCAGGTCGGCAACCATTATTTCCTGAGCTTGAAGACATCATCTGTGAATGGATTGCTGACAGGAGAGCAAAGGCTTTGGTTGTGCGCAGGGCTGATATTCAAGCATTTGCCATTGCAATGGCACCACAGTTAGAAATATCCCCAGAAGAATTCAAAGCATCACAACACTGGCTGGATGGCTTCCTTCAGCGATATGAACTGTCTGTAAGAAGATCGACAACACTGTTCAAGCTGGAAGATACTGAAGTTATTAAACGTGCACTTGCATTCAAGTCCTTTGTTGATGGCATCGACTTTTCTAAATACCAACTCTCCAGCATGATTGCTATGGATGAAACTGCAGTGTTTATGTGCCAAGGATCTCAAATGACAATTGATCAGAGGGGTGCCTCGTCAATCTAAATTCCCTCCACTGGTTCTGAAAGTGCACGTGTTACCAGTGTTTTGGCAATTCGCCTGGATGGAAAGAAAGTCCCACCTATAATCATCACTAAGGGCAAGAAAGATAAGATTGAGCGTGTTTCAGGCATTTATGTTCTTGAAACCGAAAAAGCCTGATGCATACAAGCAGTTATAAGGAAATGGGTCGATTTAATGCTTCCACTTGTTTTGCGAGGTGGCCAAAGAGGTCTGCTAGGCTGGGATTCAGCCAGCACTCACCGCGCTAAAGACATGAAAAAACTTTCTTGGAGAGGGAAGAATAGATCAAATAATGATTCCCGCGGGAATGACTGCCTATCTCCAGACTCTTGATATTGCAATAAACAAGCCATTCAAGGATCATTTGCGCATGGAAATCAATGACTACATTAAAAATAGAATGGAGAGAAATCAGCGTGGAAACTTTGTGAAGCTTAGCCCGCAAGAGGTCGTGACTTGGGTGAAGAATTCATGGGATAAAATCACTGACAGCTGTGTTGCCAATGCACTACGAGCAGGCTACATGGACAAGAAGTGCTCATTTAAGGAGAGCTTTATTGCTGGACATGAGAGATTGGCGTCAATGGTTCTACAGGAAATGGAGTCGCAAGAAATTCAGGCCGGAATTCGGGGTTTGGAGAGTTATGACGATGTTCCAGAAGAAGATGACATGACTGTATTTGAATAAATGCAGATTTTTGTACATGAATAAATGTAGATGAAAGAAAAAAAGTTGGTAGTACATGAAAAAATAAGGCATCCCCTAAAAATAAGCCCTAATCCGTCTTTTCGAGCAAAAATTAATATAAGACCCGGTCTTATTTTCGGGGAAACACGGTATGTGCGAATTTCGTTACAACCGGACAATTAAAAACAAGTTAGTAAAATCATGCAATGCATTGATTATAATACGCTTTCCAACATACCAGAAATCATTACTCAAGTTATGAGAATAATGGCTGTGGAATAAATCTCGGTCCTGTGCCCTGACCTTTGATCCCATTTCGATGATATTCAACAGAACCGGTTTGGTATACCTCCGAAATAACATGATAAAATTTTGGTCGCAATCGAAGCATTTTTACTTAAGTTATGATTCATAAGGGCTATGGAATAGATCTCACTCCTGTGTCCTAACCTTTGACCCCATTTCTCCCATTTTCAATAGAATTCGTCCCCAGGCAAGACCCTACAACATACTAACATGTCATCCAAATCGAAGCATTTTTACGTAACTTATGACGTATAATGGCGATGGAAGTGATTCCGCTGCTATGTCCTGACCTTTGACCCCATTTCGCCCATTTTCAATAAGGTTTGTCGCCAGGTGGTCCCCTACCACATACTAAAATGTCATCGAGATCGAACCTTTTTTAAGTTAGTTATGACGCATAATAGCAGTGGAATGGATCCCGCTCCTATGTACTGACCTTTGACCCCATTTCGTTCACTTTAAATAGGGTTCCTTCCCAGGTGATCCCCTACCAGATACTAAAATTTCATCGAAATCGAACGATTGTTACGCGAGTTATCGTGCGGACGGACATACGCACACAACGCGTGACGTAATGAGGCAGATGGGAATCGCGACCATCCGCTTTCCGCAATAGTGTGACGTCATAAAACTTTAATAGGATACACACAACGCGTGACGTAATAAGACAGATGGCGTGACCGCGCGCCAACATTCTCAAGCTGTGACGTCATAAGATTTCTAAGCATTGGAAACATTAATGGAACAACGCCATCACTAAAAAACGTTATAATTCGGGGTGGTTATTTAAACCACTAAACAAATTCTCCGTAAGTCGAGATCAAGCTAAATCGATTTCTAGTACCAGAAAACGGTAGGTTAACGACTTTCATCAAAGTTCTTAGAGTCGTTTTCAAAATAAAATGTACATACATACATACATACAAGAATTGCTACTTTAAGGTGGACGTCAAGTCATTTGGCTTCTCTTTTTTTTTTTTTTTTTTTCGATTGGAGGTTTAACGACCACCGTGAGCAACTCAATGGGCTATAAGCAGTCGTCCG
Source organism: Macrothele yani (assembly GCA_039090855.1). NCBI lineage: Eukaryota > Metazoa > Arthropoda > Arachnida > Araneae > Macrothelidae > Macrothele > Macrothele yani. Next base: position 154,747,876 of record CM076996.1, read on the forward strand.
TCCCTAATTTAGGGTCACTGGTTCCAGGGAAGGGAGAGAGCCAGTGCCGTAAGACAAACACAACATCCATGCCTGACCGGGATTCGAACCCGGACCCCTTACGGACGAATGATCAGAGGCCAGCGCCTTAGACCACTGCGCCACCGGGGCGGCTAATTTGGCTTCCTATACTTCCAATGGAAAAACTTCTGTACACATTTTCTTCACAATTAATGCGTTCCCAAGGATGAAAATTTGAACATCGAATAAAATATCTTCATTTTATAACTCGCAATACTTAATATTTTCTAAAACATAACCATAATTATGCAATTCAACATTTGTTTGTCTACTGACGTCATGAAAATACAGGTCGCGCCATCTTTTTTCTGGACAATTAATGCGTTCACAAGGATGAAAATTTGAACATCGATTAAAATAGCTTCATTTCAATAACTTGGAATACTTAATATTTTCTAAACCATAACCGTAATTATGCAATCCAACATTTTTTTGTCCACTGACGTCATCAAAGTACAGGTCGCGCCATCTTTTCTCTGGTTTCAACACCACCAAAGGAAAAGTCATTGATTTTTAATATAATTATGGTTATGTTTTAGAAAATATTATGTTTTCCAAGTTATAATATGAAGTTATTTTAATCGATGTTCAAATTTTCATCCTTGGGAACACATTAATTGTGAAGGAAATGTTTACAAAAGTTTTTCCATTGGAAGTATAGGAAGCAAAATTACTTGACGTCCACCTTAATAATATGGGATAAGGGCAATGGAATAGATCGCAATCCTATGTCCTGACCTTTGACCACATTTCGTCCATCTTCAATAGGGTTCGTCCCCAGGTGGTCCCCTAGTACATAATAAAATTTCATCGAAATCGAACCATTTTTACGCACGTTATGACGCATAAGGGCAATGGAATGCATCCCGATCTTATGTCCTGACCTTTGACCCCACTTCACCCATTTTGAACAGAGTTCGTCCCCAGGCGGTCTCCTACCACATAGTAAACTTTCATTGAAATCGAATCATATTTACGCAAGTTATGACGCATAAGGGCAATGGAATGATTCCGCTCCTACGTCGTGACCTTTGACCCCATTTGTCCCATTTTCAATAGGGTTTGTCCCCAGGTGGTCCCCTACCACATGCTAAAATTTCATCGAAATTGAACCATTTTTACGCCAGTTATCGTGCGGACGGACGGACGGACAAAGCTGGAGCATATAAGCTTCTTCAACCTACGGTTGGAAAGCGTAAAAAAGGGGGCTATTTGGGGTACATTTATTTATATTATGTCACATCAGGCTTAAACTAGTCAGTCATAAACATTTTATCAATAAATCGAAGGTAATTGATAAACAGTAAATTAAATATATATATACACACACTGGTGTGCAAAAATTAAGTACGAAGAGGAGAAATTAGCATAACAGCGGAACGAGCAGGCAGAACGGACCGAAAGACCACTCAGGAGATAGAATAGAGACCGGTACGGTAGGGCATGCACATATATGCAGCATGCCGTGGGGGGGGGTCTCGGAAAGGTATAAAGCACACGGGAGGTGTACGCTCAGCATTTCGGTGAAAGCTATTGCACGGTGTACATCGGTTTGAACGACGTCCAGTTGCTGCCACCGTGTGATATGGCCAACAGGCAATCCAGTAGACGACATCTGGCATCTGGATGACTTTACGCGAGGTCGCGTCATTGGGAAGTTGGAAGAAGGTCGAAGTGTGACTAGTGTGGCGGAGGAGTTCGGGATCGCTCACAGCATCGTTTCACGAGCTTGAAGAGCATTTCATACGACAGGAACGGCTATCCGAGAGTTTAGCAGTGGTCGTCCACGAGCAACCACGACGGCGGAAGACCGGTATATTGTCCTACAGGCGAGAAATGACAGACGGCAGACAGCGGGAGAAATCGCAAGGCGCATGCAACAGACAACTGGACATCCGTTATCGCGTTTTACCGTGGCCAGGAGGCTGCACAAAGGTGGTCTATTTGCACGACGACCAGTACGGTGTGTGCCATGAACGCCGGCTCATCGGAGACGGCGGTTTCTGTGGTGCCAGGAACACAAGAACTGGACACATCAGCAATGGGGTAGAGTTCTCTTTACGGATAAGAGCCGATTTAGTCTGACGAGCGATTCTGGACGTATAGACATCTGGAGAGAGCAGGCAACACGCAATCACACCTCCAACATCATCGAAAGGGACCGGTTTGGAGGTGGCGAAATCATGCTTGGTAGCCGTACTGACCTCCACATCTTCCAAGGAGGTTCAGTGATTGGTGTCTGCTATTGTACCGAGGTTCTCCTGCCTCACGTGCGTCTGTTTAGAGGTGCTGTGGGTCCTGAGTTCCTCTTCATGGACGACAACGCTACACTTCATCGTACAGTGGCTGTCGCAGACCTGTTGGAGAGTGAAGATATTCAACGCATGGATTGGCCCGCAAGGTCCCCGGACCTAAATCCAATCGAACACGTGTGGGACCTTCTCGGGAGATGCTTGGCAGCACGTCACCAGCCACCAGCAACGATTCCGCAGCTGCGGTTGGCTCTACAAGAGGAATGGGCCGCGATGCATCAACAGCTCCTTGACGACCTCGTCCTCAGCATGGACAGACGTTATCCTGCAACGCAGTCAGGGGTGATCATATCCCCTACTAAAGACTGGAGTTTTCTTGGCAGCCGCCTGTCACATGGACGTTTCTGTCTTCTGTCCAGTTGTGCTCGAAGCTAACTTTTCAATAAAGTGCCTTTGTATCCCTTTGGATTCCTTGTTTGGACGGTTTAGCTCACTTGTAAAGACACGTACGTTTATCTTGGACAGCAGATATCAAGTGAGGGTCACATTGGTGAAGAAATTAATCGGCGTACAAAACTTGCCTGGAGAGCTTTTGGAAGAAACAGCATAATTTTCAAGAGCAATATGCCAGTATGTCTTAAAAGAAAAGTGTTTGATCAATGCATCCTTCCAGTGCTTACGTATGGTGCAGAGACGTGGACCTTAGCTAAAAGAGACATACAAAGGCTGCAGACAACTCAAAGAAGCATGGAGAGGTGCATGCTTGGTGTAACCAGGAGAGATAAGAAGAGGAACACGTGGATCCGAAAAATGACAAGAGTGGAAGACATCATGATCAGAGTAAAATCCCTGAAATGGCAATGGGCTGGACATACTGCCAGAAGAACAGACCATCGATGGACAGCCGAAATTTTAGATTGGATTCCAAGGGACAGGAAAAGACCTAGAAGAAGACCACATGGAAGATGGGTGGATGAAATTCGAAAGTATGCGGGAGTGACATGGAGGAGACTGGCACAAGACAGACCGTTGTGGAGGAAACTTGGGGAGACCTTCGTCCAGCAGTGGATTGATAATGGTTGACAATGATGATGATGATATATAGAGAGAGAGAGAGATAATTTTTTGCTAGCTATATATACACTGCTGGACAATTGCTAAGGACGGATCATAAACGGCTATATAGCGCATAAAAAAGTAAGTGTGGTTGGATGCCAAGTGAAATAAAATAATGTCAGAATGCCAGGACATTACAAGAAAGAAAATTTATTGTGCTCTGAAATCCAGAAGGCTTTGGAACGTGTTCAAGGGACAAACAGGCCATTTTGTGCAGAATACGTAAACGTGAAAAAAATGCAATTACCGTCCGCAGGCGTTCCGGCGTAAGATGTCAATACGGGATATGGCCACCACGGAGGGCGATGCAAGATTCCACACGTCGTGTCATGCTTTGCACAACATTATCAAGCAGCTGTTGGGGTAATTTATCCCATTCCTCTGTCAGTGCACGGATGAGGGTGTCCTTGTTTATTGGAGGGCATTGGCGACCAGCAAGACTCCTCCCCAAAGCATCCCACACATTTTCAATGGGATTCAGATCTTGAGAACGTGCTGGCCATACGATGCGTTGAATATCCTCGATCTCAAGACACTCCTGGACAGCGACGGTTCGATGACATGTTGCGTTGTCGTCCATGAAAATGAATCTATCACTGACAGCACCACGGAACATGCGAACATGAGGTAGCAGAACATCATTAATGTATCGTTGGCATGTCATAGTCCCAGTTGGAAGCACATAGAGGGACGTACGGCCATTGATCATGATGCCAGCCCATACCATGACACTACATGTCGGATATCGGTCCCTTTCCTGTATGTTTGCTGGACAATATGCAGTACCACTGCCACGCCAGATCAGTTGTCGTCGACAATCAGACGATAGACTGTATCTACTCTCATCTGAGAAGAGGACAGCAGACCAGTCGTTATCAGTCCAATTGCGATGTTGCTGGCACCATTGCAAACGGGCGGTACGTTGACGTCTGGACAATGGGATGCACACAACAGGACGGCGGGCGTATAGTTCTCCTTCATTCAAACGTCTGGCGACAGTTTTTCGGGAGATCCGCTTGCCAGTAGCAGCCACAAACTGATTTGCTACCTCACTAGCTGTGCTGCGCCGGTATCTTTTTGTTGATAGCACTATGTACCGATCTTCTGCAGGTGTCGTACTGCGAACACGACCTCCCCCGTGACGTTTGCTACACTCTCCATTTGTTTGAAATGATTTCCAAAGCCTTGAAACAACACTGTGGCTGACGTCGAACTCCCTGGCAACATCTGTTATTTTTCGCCCTTCTTCAATCTTGCCAATAATACGGCCACGCGTAAAATCATCTAGGTGATGTCGGGAAGACCTACTGAAAATTGCAAGTTCGTCAATTGATTCTTTCCCTTTCAAGTTTGCGTTTGAACAACAACGGTCAATACGCGTCAAATCCTTTATATTCGTTATCAGCGCTATGACGTCACGAACAAGTTCGGCAATCCAAAATTTGCATACGCACAACACGTCTTACTGTATCCCGCACTTATGCTAATTTCCACATTTTCCTGCCTTCCATTTTATGGTTGCTATCGTTGCTATTGTCATCCGTCCTTAGCAATTGTCCGGCAGTGTATATATATATATATATATAGCTAGCAAAAAAATGAGGGTAAATTCAGCAATAAGCAAATTTTAACATTTAACAATCGTATAAATTAAAGTAACTGCCAAAAATTTCAAATTACGTGTCACATTTGAATTGCTATTTGCATAATACAATTTGGTGTAAATATATGACATCGATGTTAAATCAGATATGATCCGAAAACTTGAAAATTTCGTCATCCTGGAGCGGGAATAGAATTCCGCGTCTCCCGGATAGCGCCCAAGTATGCTATTACACTGATAAACGGATTCGCATCTTCCAAATTTGTATTGTACAATGGTGTAATCCCATATTTCATTCATTGATATTCTGCGGCTCCGGGCAATCACAGGAATGAATTCTAAACCTCCATATTCGCTAAATATGAATGCCGGTTGCTTCGACTAACGATTCCTGCGATGGTTATATTCAAATTAATCGGAAACTTGGTCGTTCTGGGTGGTGTAGTGGTTAGCATACTCGGGCGCTATCCGAGAGAAGCGGTTTCCTTTTCCGCTCCAGGACGACGAAATTTTCAAGGATATTACCTGACTTACCATTCATGTCATATTTACACCTATAAACGGATTCACGGCTTCCAAATTTGTATAGAGCCATATTAGTTTGAATTTGCACTACGGTGCTGAACAGAAGTGTGGGGAGTACTGGTACTATTGGAAATACACTGCTGGACAATTGCTAAGGACGGATCATAAACGGCTATATAGCGCATAAAAAAGTAAGTGTGGTTGGATGCCAAGTGAAATAAAATAATGTCAGAATGCCAGGACATCACAAGAAAGACTATTTATTGTGCTCTGAAATCCGGAAGGCTTTGGAACGTGTTCAAGGGACAAAGAGGCCATTTTGTGCAGAATACGTAAACGTGAAAAAAATGCAATTACCGTCCGCAGGCGTTCCGGCGTAAAATGTCAATACGGGATATGGCCACCATGGAGGGCGGTGCAAGATTCCACACGTCATGTCATGCTTTGCACAACATTATCAAGCAGCTGTTGGGGTAATTTATCCCATTCCTCTGTCAGTACACGGATGAGGGTGTCCTTGTTTATTGGAGGGCATTGGCGACCAGCAAGACTCCTCCCCAAAGCATCCCACACATTTTCAATGGGATTCAGATCTGGAGAACGTGCTGGCCATACGAGGCGTTGAATATCCTCGCTCTCAAGACACTCCTGGACAGCGACTGTTCGATGACATGTTGCGTTGTCGTCCATGAAAATGAATCTATCACCGACAGCACCACGGAACATGCGAACATGAGGTAGCAGAACATCATTAATGTATCGTTGGCCAGTCATAGTCCCAGTTGGAAGCACATAGAGGGAAGTACGGCCATTGATCATGATGCCAGCACATAATATGACACTACATGTCGGATATCGGTCCCTTTCCTGTATGTTTGCTGGACAATATGCAGTACCACTATCACGCCAGATCAGTTGTCGTCGACAATCAGACGATAAACTGTATCTACTCTCATCTGAGAAGAGGACAGCAGACCAGTTGTTATCAGTCCAATTGCGATGTTGATTGCACCATTGCAAACGGGCGGTACGGTGACGTCTGGACAATGGGATGCACACAACAGGACGGCGGACGTATAGTCCTCCTTCATGCAAACGTCTGGCGACAGTTTTTCGGGAGATCCGCTTGCCAGTAGCAGCCATAAATTGATTTGCTACCTCACTAGCTGCGCTGCGCCGGTGTCTTTTTGTTGATAGCACTATGTACTGATCTTCTGCAGGTGTCGTACTGCGAACACGACCTCCCCGTGACGTTTGCTACACTCTCCATTTGTTTGAAATGATTTCCAAAGCCTTGAAACAACAATGTGGCTGACGTCGAACTCCCTGGCAACATCTGTTATTTTTCGCCCTTCTTCAATCTTGCCAATAATACGGCCACGCGTAAAATCATCTAGGTGATGTCGGGAAGACATACTGAAAATTGCAAGTTCGTCAATTGATTCTTTCCCTTTCAACTTTGCGTTTGAACAACAACGGTCAATACGCGTCAAATCCTTTATATCTCTTATCAGCGCTATGACGTCACGAACAAGTTCGGCAATCCAAAATTTGCTTACCCACAACACGTCTTACTGTATCCCGCACTTATGCTAACTTCCACATTTTCCTGCCTTCCATTTTATGGTTGCTATTGTCATCCGTCCTTAGCAATTGTCCGGCAGTGTATTAGTAGTTATTTTAAGTTCCTTCACATTGAGATTACTTTCAATGTTACATTAAATTCAGTTGGTGTGTATTTTAAGCAAAAGCAGGATCTATTTATTTCTACAGGTTTTTTTAGCAATAATCTACTGGATTTCCGGTAAAAAATATCTGAAAATACCTGGCAAAACTGGTTGGAACACGCATTCACAATAAGCACCTGGGGCGGAAACCAAAAACAACAACAACAACAACAACAAAATATATATACTGGCACTCCCGGAACAAAGAAATATATCCTAAACTTCACGCGTGATTTCGAATTTCATCTATCTATCTCCCACGTGGTGGTCTTCTGGATTTTGTCCTGCCCCTTCATATGGAGTCTAATATAGTTGTTCAACAGTGGTCATTTCTTCTAGCAATATGTTCAGCAAATTGCTACTTGAAGATCTTTCTTTTGTCATCATGTTAACCACTCTTGCCACTTTTCTTATGCACTTGTTCTTCTTTGTCTCAGTTACGCAAAGCATGCATTTCTCGATGCTTCTCTGAGATATCCGCAGCTTCTGCGTATCATTTTTGCTTAAGGTTCATGTCTCTGTTTGATAAAAACTAGAAGGATGCATTGACTGATCATTTTTCTTTTAAGACATAATGGTACACTGCTCTTCAAAATTGAAATTTTTCTTCCAAATGCACTCCAGCCCAGTTGTATTCGTCAATTAATTTTTATTAGGTGTGCAACTTAATTCTCGGCCCCTAACCGCAAGCGATCATAGAACGTCGGCAAATGCAAATAGCAGTGTGCGATAATGGCTGATTGCAGCGCCATCCAACAGCTTTTCAGGCAACCGTAACCGCTCACAGCTGTAGTGACAGAAGGGACGAAAGCTGACGGTGAAAGCAATGTCATTCGAAAAGCAACATTTGAGGCACTGCCTCCTGTTCGCGTTTCAGCTGAAAAAAGTGCCGCAGAAGCCCAGCAAATGATCTGTGCTGCTTTGGGAAGGCTGCTGTGTCGTACAGTTTGTGTAAGAAATGGTTCCATCGGTTTAAGCGGTGAAATTTCGATCTCCGTGATGCAGAACGTCCGGGACAGCCACAGAAAGTTGACGATGAGGAACTAGAACAACTGTTGGACGCGCATCCTTGTCGCACACAGTCAGAGCTCGCCCAGGAACTCGGAGTAACACCGCAAGCCATTGCAAAGCGCCTGCACAAGCTTTGACATATTCACGAGGAGGGCCGTTGGGTGCCCCACCAACTCACAGCTGCGAACAAGTTTAGACGCTACGATGTTGCTGTGTCCTTGCTCTCCAGATTCAAGAAGAAGTATTTCCTCCACAAGATTTTGGCTTGTGATGAGATGTGGATCCTCTACGATAATCTTAAGCGGCGCAAATCGTGTGTTTATCCAGGTCAGCTTACTACCAGTACCGTCAAACCGAATATCCATGCCAGGAAGTTGTTGCTGTGCATATGGTGGGATCAGCGCGGTGTTGTACACTATGAGTTGCTCAAACTTGGTGAAACGGTCAATGCTGAGCGTTACTGTCCGCAACTCATTCGTGTGAGTGACGCAATGGAGGCGAAAAGGCCATACACCGGCAAGAGCAGAAGGTCGGTCCTGTTGCTTCAGGATAACGCGCGTCCTCACACCGCGAAAACGACTTTAAACACGATCACCGACCTAGGATGGGAGATTTTGTCCCACCTGGCGTATTCTCCAGACTTCGCCTCACCCCTGACTGCGTTGCAGGATTTACAACGTCTGTCCATGCTGGGGACGAGGTTGTCAAGGAGCTGTTGAGGCATCGCGGCCCATTCCTCTTGTAGCGGCAATCGTTGCTGGCGGCTGGTGACGTGCTTCCAAACGTCTCCCGAGTAAGCTCCACACGTGTTCGATTGGATTTAGGTCTGGGGACCTTGCGGGTCATCCCCTACGTTGAATATCTTCACTCTCCAACAACTCTGCGACAGCCACTGTACGATGATGTGTAGCGTTGTCGTCCATGAAGAGGAACTCAGGACCCACAGCACCTCTAAACAGACGCACGTGAGGCAGGAGAACCTCGGTACAATAGCGGACACCAGTGACTGAACTTCCTTGGAAGATGTGGAGGTCAGTATGGCTACCAAGCATGATACCGCCCCAAACGAGAACTCCGCCACCTCCAAACCGGTCCCTTTCGATGATGTTGGAGGTGAGATTGCGTATTTCCTGCTCTCGCCAGATGTGTATACGTCCAGAATCGCTCGCCAGACTAAATCGGCTCTCATCCGTAAAGAGAGCTCGACCCCATTGCTGATGTGTCATGTCCAGTTCTTGTGTTCCTGGCACCACAGAAACCGCCGTCTCCGATGAGCAGGCATTAATGGCACACACCGTACTGGTCATCGTGCAAATAGACCACCTTTGTGAAACCTCCTGGCCACGGTAAAACGCGATAACGGACGTTCAGTTGTCTGTTGCAGGTGTGGTGCGATTTCTCCCGCTGTCTGCCGTCTGTCTCTTCTCGCTTGTAGGACAATATACCGGTCGTCCGCCGCCGTGGTTGCTTGTGGACGACCACTGCTAAACTCTCGGACAGCTGTTCCTGTCGTTTGAAATGCTCTCCAAGCTCGTGAAACGATGCTGTGAGCGATCCCGAACTCCTCGGCCACACTAGTCACTCTTCGACCTTCTTCAAACTTCCCAATGACGCGACCTCGGGTAAAGTCATCCAGATGTCGTCTACTGGATTGCCTGTATGTAGGCCATATCACACGGTGGCAGCAACTCGACGTCGTTCAAACCGATGTACACCGTGCAATAGCTTTCACCGAATTGCTGAGCGTACACCGCCCGTGAGCTTTATACCATTCCGACACTACCCCGCCCACTACGTCATGCTGCATATATGCGAATGCCCTACGGTACCGGTCCCTAGTCTATCTACTCAGTGGTCATTCGGTCCGTTCTGCCTGTTTGTTCCGCTGTTATGCTAACTTCTCCTCTTCGTCCATAATTTTAGCACACCAGTGTATAACATTACAAGATAAAAGTGAAATTATGAATTCACGCGAAAAAATTTCCTTGAGGTTGAAGATAACATAACTAAACGAAGAGAGATTGCTTTTGGGTTGTTTACAGGAACATACACTGCAGCACACCTACTGTTTCGCTTCTCTTTAAGCACGTAGTGCCACTCACGTTTGGGTCATGACCAGCGTTGCTCTCTTTGCTTGATGCAAAGTCCAAAGTCTACGCAGCTGGCTGCTTCGTACGGATTTCCGATCAGATCAGATCATATGCAGGGGTTTTTAGGAAGGGAGTGTATGACCCCAGGTCTTAAACAACCCTTAGAAATAAGAAACTAAGAGATTTAGGCTAGAGTGCCTGATAGGAAAGTGACACGGAAGCGAGGTGGAAAGAGAGAGGAAAACGCCCTTATTTATTACCTGGGGGCCCGTACCCGGGGTCCGACGGCTTAACGTGCCCATCTGAGGCACGGCGGATATTTAGTGATTCGATCGTTCGTACCAAGGATCGTCCATGGCAGTCACGAACGTTGAGCACTAGGCCATCCGCGGCCTTCGTTCGTACGGATTTCAACAAAGCGCTCTGATTTAAATCTCAACATTTACTCATTGAGATGATTATTCACTGCTTTTACTTGTTGTGAGTTGCGTTAGTTTGTTTGCCTTCTGCCAAAGAAGAGCATCCTCGATTTGGATACAAAAGTTAAAGTTATTGAAATGTATGAAAAAGAAAGCCTGAGTGTCAAACATTTGGCAGATAAATTCAATGCCGAAGAAATACAAGTTTGTGACATTTCAAAATGAAAAAAACAAAAAAAACAAAAACGTGTTAACGAAACAGTGGAGAACAGTGCCGTAAAGATAAACAGCTGAACGAAGAGAAAACTACAGAAACCCGGAAATGAAAAATTGAAAAAGGTTATCTAGAAGTGGCTTGTTAGTAAAAGAGAAGTGCACGTGCACTCACTGAGAGTCACATTGTAAGTGTTACGGTACAAAAATCATCGTTGGATTATTTAAAAAAGATCAAAGTTTGTGATTTTTAGTTGATTAAGGTACTACGAACGATACATTCATTTAAGTAATCATTAATTATGAAGAATATGTTATTAGCATGACAAAAATTCAAATGTTTATATTTCAGTGGCTTCCGTGGATGCACCTGTCTAAAAAGGAAATTAGTTCCAATCCGTTGGACAGGTTTCACTGTATCATCATATTCATTTTCAGTACCGCGATATTTCAAAGAGGAGAGAAATTCAGGGATCATAGCATACTTCTGGAAAATTTTAGGTAGGAATTTTAGGAATTTTTAGGAAAATTTTAGGAGTGTATTTCAATAAAAACTAGATGTATATTTGTATACATCTAGTAAAACAACTTGTATACATTGTAAAGAGTTTGCTTCACACCCTTCAACCATATATACTGATAGACTGCGCATGACATCAAAATTTCTGGCTCCAACATAAAATCACATGACAACAGTCAAAAGATGGGTTACACCTGCTGTGCTTATGGTTGCTCTGAGCGATATAGTAAAGAAAGTTCTATGATTTTTCATGGGTAAGAAACGAATTAAATACCTAAGTCAATAAAGTTCAATTACTTAACCAGAAACTTGCAGCTATTGATATAAAAATATAGTAACTTAAGAAAAAAAAATGGAATGCATGTTCCAAATTCTTCGCAAATGTTCATCACATTATAAATCACAAAATGTAAACAACCCGATCATGCATGTATATAGCTCATAAGTAAACTTACCTGAAGAGTTTTCATTATATATGAGGCGCATTCACATAATACACCGAAAACACTGAAGTTCTGCAGCGTAAATTAGTAATCATAACAGCATTTTTACACGAAATTTGGAGTCTGATGATGACGTGCCCAATGTTTGAGCCATGGCGGCTTTGATGCAGCTATTGCCAATGTGCAGTCCATTAGTATATATGGTCGAAGTTAACACCCAAATTTTTTGCATAACGTCTAATGTCTAAAGTTTAAGTATGATTTACTTCTAATGTTCAGTTCTTATCTTTTCACGTGTTATTATCATATTCAAGTATATTTACCACATTCAAGTTTCACTTTGAACATTAATATGCTGTTGAACCAGAAGCAATTCACGATTTTCACAGTAAAGTTTTCAGGTTTCACATTAAATTATAATATCCTAAAAAGGTAATTGAAAACCAAGAACTATGTACAATTGTTCACTGAATTACTTTTTTCATATTATTGTTTTAACCTTTTCCTGATTAGCCTATCTTTTTCTGCTTCTACCACAACTAATTTACTTTCAGTTTTCTTTATTTCAGCTGAACCTTGTATGATCAAGTTAGAGGCAACTGCTATTTCAACAGTATTTTGTTTTTCTACAGCTTTTCTCATTCTTTCTGTTCCCTCTTGAATTATTGCTAGGGAGGCTTCTTTATCGTTTTTAAGTCTATTTATTTCTGCATCATTTTCTTTTATTTTGTCATCAAACTCAGCTTTTCTTTTTTTCTCTAGCTGCTTTTCCTTATTTTCCCTCTCTTTCTGCTTCCTTTCTTTTACCTTTTTTGATTCTTCTTCCTTCAGCTTATCAACATACTCTTTATAAAATTTATGTGAATCACAAACACTATTTAACAAATTTCTTGTTATGGGAACTTTACTTACACATCCATAGTGTTTAATGGCCCCTTTAACTATTCTTAATGATGTTATAGTTGAGTCTTTTAAGTTAGCCTTGTCCTTCCTTAACAGAGCAGTGTTAACCGAAAATCCCCTTTCTGCATCAGCATTACCATGAGGTAAAACTAAAATTGACTTTATGAGTTTAGCAAGATTTGAGTATTTTTCTTTTCCGCTAGAGTCTTTAATACTAAATATATTACGCCAGTAATGATCAATCCGCACTGGAATATGCCCTTCCTCTGAAAATTTCACTAGTTCATCTAGAGTTGGCTTATCGCAATTTAAAAGTTTCCACTCTTCTCTTACTCTATCAATTTGTTCCTCAGAAAGATGCAAAACACTTGAAATTCTGGTTATTTCCGAAAGTCCTTCAGTGACTGAAAGTTGAGTTGACTCTTTCTTTGGTTCTTTTACCTTTAAAACTTCTATGTCTCTTAGCTTTTGATTGCAGAATGGCAAATTTGACTTTAAATATTTGTGGTTGCAATTAGTGATGATCTTACATCTAAGAGAAATAATTTCTGCCTGGTCTCCTGAACATTCCTGAGGAGATTTTTGTCTTCATACCAACTTCTAACTCCCTAGTTTTTCCATGAATTTTTGTTTTCAAAATCTACATTCTTTAGGTCTTCTCCAAATTTCCCTGCTATAACATCATCTTGGATAAACTGAGCCATAACATTCCTCATTAAAGTATTTAAATCAGAATATAACTGGTGTGTTTTTGGTTCTTCACTCTGATAACATAATGAAAACTTTTCAAAATTTTGGTGTGAAAATGAAATTAATGCTAAATAGCAAGGAGTAAGCTCATTTTTCAGGAAACAGTGAATGCTTTTATACCTTGCCGAATTGCGCAGTTGTTTTTCAAATATTTTTTGAGATGGCAAGAAGTTTAAAAAATATTCTGTAATATTTAGCCATTGATCCAAGAGCCTCTGGGCTACAGAACCAACGGTTAACCATCTGTTGCTGACATGACGCAAAAGAAATTTGGCAGTGACCAATGTTATATCCTCGACAGATTTATAATCCTCTCGTCTTGCAGCACTACTCTTTAAAAAGTAATGCATATCAGTAGCAAATTCGTCAAAATCTATATTTAAGCTTGTCAAAAAAATTTTAAATGCATTACTAACAACATGCAGGTTGCAAAAACCTAGTTCCAAAGATTTCTGGCCTGTTTCTTGTTTTACAACTTCATTGAATTTGCGTAAAAAGCACTTATTTACATTTGGGCTGTCCATGGATACACAAATAATTCTGTTCAACGAAATATTGAAGGATGATAACACATCAAGAATTTCTTTTAGCAAAATATCTGCTGTTGCATGACCCAGAAAAACGCTTGTTAGGTATCGGCAAGAAACTGAATTTATTTCTGAAGACCAGTACCTGAGATACACATCCAACTGCCGTTTCACTTGTGTATTTGTAGTTTCATCAAATGCTATAGTAACCTTTCCTGGGCTACTAGATGCAATGTCTTTTTTCAAATCCTCTTCAAAATATTTTGACAATCCATGTGATATCACATAAGCAACTTTTTCTTTAAGTTGCATTTTTGGCTGCAATAGCAGAATCAGGAAACATTTCTTTGAAAAGTTCAACTGTTTCAGTGCATGAAACAAAAGACATATTGTCCTTAGCAACTTTCATGGCCCATAATGCTTCGGCTTTAGCCAACTGTAAATCATGACTCAGTACTTCACTAATATTTGTTTTGGGCTGAAGATCCCGTCCTCCAAAGGCTTTCACAGGATGGACTTATTTTGAAATTTACTTTGAAATTTCTGCAGATGTTTTTTTCCTTTATGATGCGCTTTTACTTGTGAAAAGCCACTATTAGAAATGTTGAAAATTTCTGAACACAATATACACTTAGCAGAAAATATTGTTTCAGTTGCAGAACACCATTCTTTCAACTTCACTCCGTCCAATTCTTTGGCGAGCCACGCATCTTGAAATTTCGTTTTGGATTTAGGCATCTTAAACACTTGTATTACTAACTAGAAAATGAAAGGGAAGTACAAAAACACGTTCCAATATTGCAAAACCAGACAACTTCCCGAAATTTGGCTGCGAGGATGTCAGAAGACATGAAAAAAAAAAAAAAAAAAAAAAAAAGCAGGTCACCACTAGAGAACTGAACCTGCACACAGCACAGAGAACACCATAAAAGACGTAAAACCAGAAACTATCATACGCATCTCACGCAAGTTCAGTCAAAGCGAGTCGGAGCCGAGATATATTGCGCATCGAAGGTCGCTGTCGCCGACGCATGATCGAAGGTCAATGATCACGTGCTCTACTGCCTGCCAAGATAATACTCAGCTACCATCCCATCGTCATTACCGGAGGTTACGGAAGGAGACCACATGTTTCCTCTTTGCTTCCACCCACCTGCGGTTTACAATAACAAAACATCAGCAGAAAGGAGGTTCCACAAGGCATGTACAAAAATAAAGTACGATCTTCTGCGTGCCACGGAGTTCGTCTGCAAAGCGCAAACCAGGGGTGAAAATGACCCCTCCCTTTTCCCTTAGATCTCTTGTTACTCTCGAAAACTGTTCGAAGGCAAAAAAATGGAACGCCCGCCCCGAAGCAAGTGCATCTCGATGGCGTCATTTTCCCCTCCCTTCAGCAGCACAGCACATAGGCTGTGTTTCTACAATAACAGGTCTTTTTTACCTTACCGTAATGGTAAATTTATTGGCGTTAATAACGGTTGTGTTTTTAATAAAAATAAGCTTACGAAAATTTTAGGATGAATAGCAAATTTTTAGGTCTAATTTTAGGAATTTAAGGAGGGTCACAAAATATTAGGAATTTTAGGAATTTTAGGAGGAATGCGATCCCTGGAAATTATAATTGCTGATGGTTTCATAAAATCAAAAGCTTTTGCATAATCAATAAAAAACATACATAGTGGGAATTCATATTCAGTCGTTCTTTTAATTAGTTTTCTCAGTACATGAATATGATTTATAATGCTGTAGCCACTCTCCTGAATCTAGCTAGTTCCCTTGACGCGATGTGACAGTACCTCGATGAAGATTCTGTAAACAACTGGTGGGAGGCTGATGGCTCTGTAGTTCCTAAGATTCTTGAAGTCCTCTCTTTTATATGTACAGGGTGATCAGAATCGACCGCACAATAAACCTACCGGACGATTCCTCGTGGAGAAAGAAGCCGAAAACCGTTGTTCCATCGGACGTCGCATTCCGGAGATATACGCGCCGAAAGTTTCGTGACGTCACATCCGGTAACGCACATGCTCGTTGAATAGCGACGTGCATAGTTATACAGACGCACGTATCACAAGGCAATCAAGCCACCCCGGTGGCGCAGTGGTCTAAGGTGATGGCTTCTGATCATTTGTCCGAAAGGGGTCCGGGTTCGAATCCCGGTGAAGCATGGATGTTGTGTTTGTCCTACGGCACTGACTCTCTCCCTTCCCTGGAACCAGTGGTCCTAAATTCAGGACGGGCAACTACTTATAGCCCACTGAGTTGCTCACGGTGGTCGTTAAACCACCAATTAAAAAAAAATAAAGAAAAAAATGGCAATCAACATTTTAAAATGTGGCATGGGGTGAGTATGCAAATTGAAAGGACGTGGTGGCGTGAAACCATCAGTTGTACGCCAGCGCGATACGGCAGGTAGGGATAAAAAGGGTTGGCGACGGTAGTAGGTAAGCTCATACTGGGTTGATACATTTGACAGTAGTGTGGGTAGCGATATGTCGTACAATTTGAGAGAGTATTGTGACATGTATCTCCTGTAGGGGGAATGCCATGGTTCAGCATTGCGTGCAGCAAGGGCCTACAGCGAGCGATACCCAGCACGACGGCACCCGCACGCCCAGGTCATACGGCGGCTTGACGCTCGAATGTGCGACACAGGCAATGTCGCACCACGTCCAAGTGTAGACAGTGGTGCTGGACCCTCTGTGAGAACACCATCCCTCGAGGACGCCATACTAGAGTTCATAGAGGAGGAGCCAACGACCAGCAGCCGTGCGATCGCGCGACAGTTCGGTGGCAACCAAAGTACCGTACTTGCCGTTCTACACGACGAAGACCTGCATCCATATCACATGACACGGGTGCAAAACCTATTCCCACAGGATTATCCTCGAAGACAGGCATACTGTGAGTGGCTGCTACAGCAAAATGCTGTCGACAATAGTTTCATCCGCCGGATCTTGTGGACTGATGAAGCAAGGTTTACACGGCAGGGTATCTGCAACACCCATTATAGTCATGTTTGGGCATTGGACAATCCGCACACAACACGTGAACACGCTCTCCAGGTCCGGTGGGGTGTTAATACCTGGTGTGGTATTGTGGGCGATATCCTAGTGGGACCACATCTTCTTCCCAAACGTGTCACAGCTTCCAACTACATGGCGTTCCTACGTGATGTCCTGCCGGACTTACTGGAAAACGTACCATTGGCTGTTCTCAGCAATCTATGGTTCCAGCATGATAGAGCACCGGCGCATTACGCTGCCAATGTTCGCCAGTGGCTGGATACGGAATATCCCGGTCGATGGCTTGGCTGTGGTGGTCCTGTCGCATGGCCCGCTAGATCGCCGGATCTGAACCCATTGGACTTCTTCCTCTGGGGTCATCAAAAGGAACTGGTATATCGACGGCCTGTCAACAGCCTACACGAGCTAGTGGCTACCTTACACGCGGCCCTCAGAACTGTAAACCCTGCTATCCTGCAAAGCGTGCAGATGTCTGTTCCTCGGCGGGCTGCCGCCTCTTCTGCACTACAAGATAGTCATTTTGAACATATGTTGTAATCTGACACGAATCCACGTGTTTTATCATTTGTGTTACAGTGGTTCACATCAATAAATTACATGTTTTATCATTTGTGTTGTAGTGGTACACATCAATAAATTACATGTTTTCTGTCAAAGTGATTGGGTAAGTTATTTCTAATGTCTGTATTCTTACCGGATGTGACGTCACGAACTTTCGGCGCGCATATCTCCGGAATGCGACGTCCGATCGGACAACGGTTTTCGGTTTCTTTCTCCACGGGGAATCGTCCGGTAGGTTTATTGTGCGGTCGATTCTGATCACCCTGTATATCATCATCATCATCGTTGTCAACCATTATCAATCCACTGCTTGATGGTCTCCCCAAGATTCTTCCACAACGGCATCTCTGGAGCCTGTCTCTTCTATATGACACTCCTGCATGATTTCGAATTGCATCCACCCATCTACCGTGTGGTCTTCTTCTGGGTCTTCTGTGCCTTGGAATCCAGTCTAAAATTTCGGTTGTCCATCGGTGGTCCGTCCTTCTGGCAATATGCCCAGCACATTGCCATTTCAGGGATTTTACTCTGATCATGATGTCTTCCACTCTTGTTATTTTTCTTATCCACGAGTTCCTCTTATCTTTCCTGGTTACACCAAGCATGCATTTCTCCATGCTTCTTATATTGCCTGCAGTCTTTGTAGGTCCACGTCTCTGTTCCGTACGTAAGCACTGGAAGGATGCATAGGTCAAACACTTTTCTTTTAAGGCATTATGGAATATTTTTCTCTTACAAATAGTACTGTTTTTTCCAGAAGCTGTCCAACCAAGTTTTATACGCCGATTAATGTTTTCATCAATGCGACCCTCGCTTGATATCTGCTGTCCAAGGTAAATGTAGGTATCTGTTATCTCAAACTTTTCCCCATCAATCGACAAATCTTCATTTCTTGTAAAAGCATTGTACATCACTTTTGTCTTCTGAAAGTTTATTTTTAATCCCACTTCTTTACTCCTGTCAGCAAGTTCTCTGCAGTTCTGAAGGGGCAGCTGCAAAAATGACTACGTCATCAGCAAAACGAAGGTGAGTTAGATAATCTCCATTAATCTGTATCCCTTTGTTTTCCCAGTTCTATGACTGAAATGCATTTTGCAATGTGGCATTCAAGAGTTTGGGAGATATGGTGTCACTTTGTCTCACTGCCTTTCCAATTTTTATTGTTGCCGTATCCTCAAATAGTTGAACCCTTGGACTTGCATTTTCATAGATGTTATTAATAATGCTAATGTATGCATCTTCAATACCGCAGGATTTCAAAGCCATTGTAACTGCTGATGGTTTCAGGGATTTCAAGTCACCTCGATAAATTCAGGTAAAGTTTTAAAACCATCAATATCTGACTGAATAGTGGCTGGCCACAGCGCATGGAAACAGCGTATCGAAGAAGGTACTTCAAGAGCAAAGTTCGCCCGCAGGTACAATTGTGACAGAGGATTGCGGTTGCATTAACCTCCACGGACTGTGAGGACAGTAGCGTGCCCAATGGAGAATATGGGGTATTAACCCCTCCCCCAAATTTGGAACCTTTCGATATTTCAAAAACTCGATTTTAAAAGACGAAAGTTTTGATAGTATCTGAAATTGTTTTTGTCTCATGGCAACAACTGAACGTGTTTCCTCCATGAAGACGAGGAAGGTGCAAGAAGCCACGGACCAGAATGTCCCATTGCAATGAAAAACCAATAAACGGGTCTACTGAAAGTTTCTGTGGCGACGAGGCAATGCCAAATTTGAGTTCTACGACTGATTTCAGATTACTCTAAAGCACGCTGAAAAGCAAGGAGTTTTGATTAAAATATCAAAAATCACATCAAAACAAAACCAATGCTGTAACATAAACACAGAAAACCTAGAAGATAATTTTACAGGATCTTAATTTATGTACCATTTTTAAACATGTTTATTGGTGCTTTGGAAAGCAGATTTCTCGCATACAAATCGGTCTTATCAGGGTTCCAGTCACTTTTACCTACAAATCCCCATGTGCCACCATCTTCTCAAAATATTGACAGTTTCAAAACTTTAACTGAATTTTATGCAGGTGACTTGAATGGCTCGCAAGAAGAACTAATATCATATCAGAACTGAGACTCAATGGGTTAGCATTACTTCACATACATCGAGAATACACACGAAAAGCTGAACTAGCGAAAGAACCCAGAAGGCTGGAAATACGACTCAAGTAACAGCAAGTAAAAGTAACGTAAGAGCTGAATCATCAAAAAATATTTGACGAAATGAGTGTCGTCAGCGTCAGGTATTGTTAGTCTTACTGTACCCGGCACAATGAAAAAAGCGTTATTATACAAACGAAGAATGTTTCATTAGTAGGTAAATTTTTATGTCGTCCTAAAATTACTTGTATCTTTTAACCATTTAACAGTAAGTAGTGTAGTATCCTTGTTTTCTGCAAAGATAAATAGCAAAAAATATAAGTGGTCAACCATTATATGGTGATAAGAATATAGGTAAAAAGAATATTAATAATTTCCAGCAATATTTATTTGAATATTTTTGCGCGGAAGTTGCACACATTTTAAAAAGGCACTCATAACACATTTAGTTGTATAAAAAAATAAATTTCGTAACCCCCGAAAAAAAATCGTAATGCCCCGTCCCTTCCAAAAGAAATTTCTGGGCACGCCACTGTGTAAGGATGCTTCGACGTTGGATCCGTGCACAATTCGAGCAGCTGGGCGAGTTTGACAGAGGATGCACAATTTGGTTGAGAGAGGCCGTTTTGTCAAGTTGCCGTATTGACAGGCATTTCGATCTGAGCGACGCGGCAATCGGACGATCTTGGCGCCAATGGTTCGATGAGGGCAAAACCCAGCGGCACGCGAGCAGTGGACGGCCGAGGGCAACGACAGAACGCGAGACTCGAGCGATTGCCGCACGAACAGAACCAAATTCGTCGCTTTCGACGATGCGTTGCCATGTTGCGTCGTCTACAGATACGGAAGTGGCTATCCGGACCGTTGCCAGACGAATTGCGGCATTCAAGGAGGCCACTCCGTGCCTACCACTGACCAGAGAGCATCGCCGGCACCGGTTGCACTGGTGTCGGTTCCAATCAACGTGGGATAGTGTCCAGTGGCGTCGTGTTGTCTTTAGCGATGAGTCACGGTTCGCACTTAGCGTCGATGACCAGCGCATATGTGTCAAGAGACGAGCCTGCAAACGTACGGATCCTGCCTTTACCGTGGAAGGGCACATGGCTCGCACACCTGGAGCGACTGTCTGGGGAGCCATTTCCTACGATAGCCGGACACCCTTGGTAGTCCTCCGTTACCACCCTCATGGCTCAACGGTAAGTCGATGACATTCTACAACCTCTTGTGTTGCCATTCCTGCCGCAGAGTCACCGATCAATTTTTCAACAGGATAATTCCCGGTCACCCACCGCACGACTCTCCCAGGACTGCCTCCGTAATGTCGACACTCTTTCACAGCCAGCCCGATCACCCGACCTCTCACCAATCGAACATCTTTGAGACATGATGAGAAGCCACCTACGTCCATTCCGGAATGTCAGCGAACTAGCCCCCAATTTGGACACCATCTGGCATTCTATACCTCAGGTCAGTATCCGTGAACAATATGCGTCTATGTTAAGCCGGGTAACCGTTTGTATCCGAGCCAGAGGTGGGGCTACAATGTACGACTTGCTCCACTCGTGTAGCTGTATTATTCGAATAAATGCCCAATTGCTCTGAAATCGCAATCATTTCATTTCCTGTTACATGTACATTGCACATGCCAATTTTTATCTCGAATGGATGATTCCTTCTGAATGCTTAGTTGTTGTTGTTTTGTGTGTGTGTGTGTGTGTGTGCGTGCGTGTAATTTTACATGATTTTAATATATTAACAGGCGTTGCCTGCCTATGTTTAATTGAAACTTGCCACGATGTATTCGAAATGATCGGAAGTGTGGAAAATAAAATGTTTGTTTGAGGGAGGGGGGGGGCTTCCTAAATAATCATTGGTGATGAGAAGGCCCACGCCATGACACTGATATAAAACTCTGTATTGTAAAATCATTCCATTTATATGCTATGAGCTCAGAAACAAGTTAAAACCAGTGCATTCGAAAATTTATTTCTTTATGAGAAAATTACGATGGTACAACTTAAAAAATCATTGTTTTAAGAAATACCGCGTGACTTTCCTTTTCTTTCTAGTAATATTTTCACTGCAATCCCGGATGTTATGCAAAACTTTTTTTTTTTCATTGCCACTGAGAAAAGAAAAAATCTGTAAGTCTAGTGGCATTCGACTTATTTATTTAACGGAAGGTTTCGCTTGATCATACTTTTCTTTATATGGAGTATTGATGTACCGATAATGCTGTAATAGCTTTAATTACCACCTGTACTAACGATCTAAGACTAAGGTGCACTCTGTTCTATTGTATGTGAGCATACATTCCATGTAGAGTAACTGCACGAATAATGTATTCATTAAAAAAATAACTGCGGCAGAAGTTGCAGATTTCGTCAAAACTAGTTTGACGCATTATACTGAATTGAATTTTCAAACATCACGCAAACGTGTGGGCATTGTGTAAATTCATCCAAATAACTATACTGACTTTTTATTTTAAACTCTTTCGTCACTGTAATCGAACTAGAGAAACTAAAGCTGTACCCTAGGAGCTTCGAGCTTCCGACCACAGTTTCGTCTCCTAGTTTGTTCCAGCAAATGCAGAACCTAAGGAGTTTTGGATGAAACCACATTAGCAGTTTTATCCTTTCCTGTCCTTCTTTTAGGTGGTTGACGTGTTTATAACCACAACTACTCACTGTTTAAACATCTCAACCGCAGCATTTTTTATCACCCCTGTAGTCTGCATTTTGCTTTGTATATACAGCGTTATAATTTTTAAAATTCCTAGAAGACTAACGCACAGCCAGTTAAAATTAAAAAGCCGCGCCCGTTAGAACAGCGGAATGAGTATAAACATTACCAGTACCATCATGGCTGATAAAAATTTGCCGCTGCTTTGCTCAGACCAGTGAACTTCGATTCAGAAATCCTGGTGTATTGCATCTGTTTAATCTTCACTTGAAACATTGCCACAGTCTCTCAGTGATCACCATCAGTGAAAAGGAAGTACTCTGGACAATGTACGATGTACACCCACCATTTCGCTTTTCTTTCATACACAGTTCTTGTTCCTAGAGCCCCAGGTGACCAGTTACACAGTACTCGCCGTTTTCCATTGGCTGCAATAAGTTCAAATATTGTAAAGCCATGTCCTAACCTACTCGATTTGATGACTTTGGTGGTGAAGTAATATCCAACATCGCAACAGAGCCGCACTTAGTAGCCGCGGGTGCGAACATAGCCGCAGGGCCCCTTTGCTTTAGCCCCCCCCTACACTAGACATAAAAGATAGTTTATTACAGTTACCTTTACAGTTTAATGAAACGTCAAGACGTTTGAAAACAATAACGAAAGACGGCATTTTAAATGTTTTGAACACTACTGATATTTTGTTAATGTCTTAAATGATGCAGATAAATCAAGCACACCAGCATACGTCCTTCCCTCACAATGGCTCCGTCCAATGTTCCCTCTAAGCTGCGCGCGGCCGCGCAGTATAACTTAACTTCATCCGCGCAGCTGAAATTTCTTCCGCGCAGTAAGCATTTTTAGATTAAAATTCCCAAATTCCTAATTATTTTCATAAATCGAAAATCAATTACCTGCAAAAATAATAATAAATAAATAAATAAAACTCGGGCTCTCAAAAGTCAAAACAACGCTTTTCTTAAATGCCGTTCGCCTCCTCCTAAGTTCGTCTCATTGTCCTGTTTATTCTCAAAGGCTTCTTTGCAAAGTAGCCTCGTGCGAGTAGATAGTGAACGCGAGAATGCGGATTAGTGATTTTCCCACGCCGAGAAAGAGGCATTGAGTCTTTTCTCAAAACAACACATCAGCGCCAGCCAATCACAACAAACCGTAACCAAGTTCATCGTACTAACTAATGCACCCATGCTAGTTGGTGGGGGAAAGGCATTCCGGTCAGTTAAATTGTAAGCCGCAGGTCAGTTAAATTGTAAGCATTCCAAAAGTAAGTTTGAGCTTCTCGTTTCTCTTATGAAATAAAAATTTTAATTAATGAAATGTTTTTAATAATTTTTTTTATTTAAAATCAATTGCAGAAAGAACGGTTATAAAAATGGGGGGGGGTAGAAAAAATAAGGGTTCTAATCCAAGTTCCAACTTCTACTGCATTAGTAAGAGAAGCTGAGAAAATAAAATTGTTTGCCCAAGTGGTTCTGATGCCTGCCCAGATCACTGGGTTAGGAGCGCATGGCCCATGGCCGCTTACAGGGAATATTGGCCCCGTCTGTACCTATTATGGGACAGTACTTACATTATTGAACTCACCTTATAAGAACTGGACTTTCTTGCTTTTATGCCAGCAAAGTCAGCAATTAAATCATCAAAATTTATTTTGCTTGCTTTATCCTGTTCAATTGACAAAGTTGCCAAAGACATCAATCTTTCTTGAGACATGACAGACCTTAAATAAGATTTAATCAGCTTCAAGTGTGAGAAGCTTCTTTCTACGCTTACCACTGTTGCTGGCACAGTAAGTAATATCTTGTAGGCGATGAAGGCCTTAGGGAAAGGATTCTAAATTTTATTCATGTATCTTAAAGCACTGGCTGCAGTTTTGACATCAGGTTGAAGTAACTCACGTAGCACAACTTTTTCGATAACTATTAGTGCACGGTGCACGTTGAAAGATATGGCTTCAATTCTAATGTTTCTCTAGACACAATTATAGTTTGCTGCCGAAATTTGGGTAAATATGAATTCAGCAATCGATATTTAAGAAAAAAGGAATAATTAAATGAGACGGAGTTCAAAAAATAAAATTAGAATAATTGAAAACAAGAAATTCGCTCCCTCGCTCTTTCTCTCTCCCTCTCTCATTTTCTTTTTGTTTTCTTAGGGTGTGAGCACGGTATTAAAGCAGAACTGGATGCATTTTTACATTTTCTTACTAACACTGATTCATCCATGAATCATGGAATACACACTTCAATATGGTGGGGATATTTTTATAGCTCCCTCTTCATATTATGAGAATGTTTTCCCCTGGGTTTTTTTTGTTCAGCCACCCTTAGTGAAATCCTAGATGTGCCACTAATACTAGGGCCCTAAAATACCGTCCAGCCCCTCGGGCCCCCTGTCTCTTTAAATTGGTTCTGCTGCTCGCCGTAGTTTCAGGGTACTTCAAAGCATTTAACATATCTTTTTTCAGACTGTGTTTGACTTTGGATAATTCAGGCCTTAAGCATGTTCTTCAGATAACACCTGTGCGGCTTCTTGCAGCTCTTCATAGTCTCTGAAATGTATGCCTCGTGCGCTAGGTAAGCCTATATCTACGTACTTGAGCAGAAAACCAGAACACGAGCAATCCCCTTCTGAATTGTTCCTGTGTCTGAGGTATCGCCAAAACGATTACTGTGCCTCTGGGCTACCAAAACCAGGCCTGGAAGATCGGCGGACTTACACCCTCACTGGGTTACAGAAGGCATGGAAAGACGTGTAAAAGCGTTTGCACCTTCATGTGAATATCAAAAATTGCATATATTGCCGCATAAAATGCGCATATATTGCTGCAAATACATCGGAAATGTAAATATACACTTACGCCTCCTAGTGGCAAAATCGTTTTTCTCAAAAATTAGAAATTGTATGCAGAACATTTCTTGGTAAGAGCTTTATTCGATGCAAAAAGAATTTTTCAAATAGGACTTTTACAAGCAGAGATATCAGGAAAATCACATTAAGTTCATGCCCTTAAGCGGAAGAACTGAGCACTACTTGAAAAAGAAACTGTACTTAAAAATTGTTTTCGTTATAAATAATATCGAAGAGAAATAGAATTTTTTCAATCGAATATTTAGAAACAACTGCATGGAATAATATGCATTTTGAATTCGATGGCATCCGCATTTACGCCCCTAGCGGCAAAGTTATGCATTGGAAGAAAATCGGCATGGAAGTATCGTTCTCACAGTTCAAGCTTCCCAAAGCATTTTTTTTTTTAAACAGAGTTATGGTGTCCACAGATGGGCGGACAGACAAAGTGATGGCATTAAGCACGTACGGTTTTTACAAAGGACGTGCTAAAAATATGGCTCGTGAGTGTTTTTATGTATCGTAAGTAGTTTCTCATCATTTCTGCACTTACACTATAAAAAATTCACAAGCAATTTTTCCTGAGTCCTTTCCTGAATTAACGAAACATATTCCCGATTTAACCTTTTACGTAAAGTAATAGGAAAAACCTGAATTTCTCCGATTTTTCTTAAGCGAACTGAAGAAACAATCCTGTTTCTGTTTCTCCGGTTAATAACGAAAAACTGACGTTTTGAAGGTATCGGAAAAACCTGAATTTTCGGGGAACTTTTCCGTAATTCCATTCGGATATAAACGAGAAAATTCTTCTCAATTTTACCGTCCACATATGACGGAAAATTACTGGTATAAAGAGTGGTTGGTGGGAAAACTTGAATTTCCAGAAATTTTATTAACTATTAAATTTCAGTTCAACATTTTTGCTTAATGACTCATCATTCAGTCCATTGGGAATAATAGTAATTGCGAAGCCTCTGCTTAAAGATTTTTGGTGGTAACAAACACTCTAACACTCGTCTGCTGGCGGACCTGGTGTTGAGGTTCTACAGCGAGATCGGATAATGTGGATAGCACATCGCACGATATTAAAGTAATTGCATCAAAAAATATTCTACTTCCCAGCCCGTAGATGGTGGCCCTAACATTGTATATTGTGCTATCGTAAGAAACCGTGTACTCGAAGTGTCGTGCAAGTGACTGAGTGTATAAAAATTATGTATCGGTCTGTGGACCCCTTAACTCAAAGCTATTACAGCTATCAAGACTAAATTTTATATTTAGGGGTTTTGTGAAATAATGCTATGAAGTAGAATATTTCTTTTCCCTTTTTGTTTCGGGGTTTAACGACCACTGTGAGCAACTCTAACGAATATAAGCAGTCGCTCGTCCCTAATTCAGGGCCGCTGGTTCCAGGTAAGGGAGAGACCCATGCCTCATCCGGTACTCGAACTTGAGCCCACTCGGACGAACGGTCAGAATTAGTGCATTTTCATTTGTAATTAACATAATTTAAAGTAATGCCAGTTTTAAGAATTTTCAAGTTCTAAAACATCCTGTTGCTTTGAAAACTCATGATGGTAAAAAAAAGGGAATTTGTGATAAGTCCTTCTAAACAAAAAATAAAATTATTAAAAACTTGTACAGAAAAATAATAAGCTGCTACAGAAAATGTAATATCTAATTAACCCGCAACCATAGCGAAAAACATTTCATCATCCGCACTACTCCATATCTCCCCCCCCCGTTTCTATCTTAAACGAGATCGGATGGGAAGCGTCTTGCTGGCTTAGTCAGCAGCGTTCCGTACTTGGGTACGAGCCATCCCGAGTTCGAACTTTTCCCGGTGGCGAGAAATAATTCCTTTTACTTCGCAAGAAAATTGCCTGCTTCGACGCATTAAGTCCCGCAAACGAGTAAGGGACATGAACAACCGACGTCATGACAACCACCTATCTCCCTTCGGTCATGTGACTTCACCGGAAGTCTTCAGTTATTCTCATCAAGCGATGAATGCAAGTTCGGGAGTCACAACTAACCCTCCTTCCCACGAAAGCGAGCCTCGTGAAGAGACTGAAAAAAGATAGAAACAGAAATTTCCTGAAGTGGAGGTAATTTCTAAATAAAATGAAATTAGTGACAACACAATAGAAATACTGAATATTACGTTATGAATCAGAGACCTTCTGGCAACTTTGCTGAAAGTTATTTTTTAGGAATTTTCCGTGAAATCACACCACTTATTGGTTACAGTGTCCAAAGTCTATAGTCAAACTTCCTACTAAACTTAAAACCAGAAAGTGAAAACTGTGCACCAGCCAGCTAAAGCTCGGATCGCGATAACAAGCAACTATGTCCAATAACAAAACCTTCTTCCGAAATCTGACACGGAAAACAGAACCTAAAACCCTCTGCAATGTAAATGGATATTAAAAACACAGTTTGCCGTCTTTACACGATTTTAAAAATAATTACAGTTAAAAATATATATATACACTAAATTAAAACATGAGCACTTTCAAGTCCACTGTGGACCCGTCATCAGATGGTGTGGTTGCGCTATGCCCTGGGAGGGTACATATATAGTAAGTACATTGACGAAATAGTATGTTTTGGCATGCGCATGTTCATTACATAATCATGTCGTTTAATTGGAGCTTGGGTTGTTACCGGTATTGTCTCTTTCGCTGTAGTAGTTACAAAGCAGTTTCCATGGTAACGGTATGGTTATAGGGGTATCGTCGTTACAACATTCTGCCCTATGTTTATGTATCAATAAACTTTGTCAAGAGGATAGATGAACAGGTAGTTGGCGTATGTAACATAGTAACATCGTCCCAGTTAGGTTGGTGTAAACACTTCACTTAAAGGGAAAAAAAATATGTTTGTGCCTCCCAGATTGGGCTTGAGTGTTCTTTCTCAAATATTTAAATTTTCCAATTAGTTCGTCAATTTCCTGCTAGAGGCGCTGAAGGCCAAAAAATTTGGCTATCAAAGATTTTCAAAATTTATTTTTGAGAATGATAGGACAAAAAAATTCATTAAAATTTTCCCGTTTTAAATTTCATTACTAGTTCATAAATTTCTTGCTAGGAGTTCTCAAAGTGGAAATTTAGTAAATTTTAGCTTTACGATACAAAGATACTATTTCGGTTACAGTAAAAGTTATTTTTGTGTTCGATACGTTAGGCAAAATTGATTACTTTAGCGCCTTTTCAGCTGCAAGTTACTTGGAATATATAATGCTAAGTGCGCTGAAAATGGAATTTCGCTAAATTTACCTGTACATTGCGTGTAAATTGTCATAAAATTGAATGAGTTTCAATTACATAACGTGCTCCTTCCATTGCTTCAGCTTAGAAAATTCATCCAGTTTTTTTTTTTTTTTTTTTTTTACATTATGAGCAAATTAGTAGACAACGAGCATCGTATCAAGCAAAAATAAAATATTTGAAGACATTAGCAACTGGAAAAGTCCTCCACATTAGAAAATACGGGTAAAATGCAATTTGTGCACAGTACCTTACTCAAAAAGGGTTGATGACTTTTCGTGGAGGAGTTTCCCTGTGGCGAACAATTCCCTAAATCGAAGAGATTCAACCGTCCATTAGACGAATGCCATGGACCAAGAAAGATGGACAGTAAGAATTTCATCAGCCAGTGCAGGAAAGCGAGAATGGGAAAAATTTCTTAAAAGCATTTTTTCTTATTATTTTCATCGGAAAATTGAAAAGGTCTGCATTTTTTTATTCTGTCAAAAAAGATGCGTGATATTTTTTTTGTATTCCTGCACTGCAGTTATCAGAAACAGAAGCAGGAGGATTAAATTCTAAAGATCCGGTTTGAAAATGGAAAAGTAAGAACACAGCTTTTCGAGTAAAAACATCATTGAAAATTTAATTGCTTTTCAAATAATAGTTTTATGTCGATTTAAGGAATAGAAAAGGTGAGAATATTTGATAATTATCAATATTAAACCAAGTGAGCAGAAAGTCATAAGAAAGTGTTGTTGCAACACAATAGAAATTACTTTTAACACTATTAATTGAGAAAAATATAAATGTGTGACCTTCTCGAATTTCTTTACTTTTTCAACTTAAATTTTGGTTTAGGCTGGTTTAGGGCTGAGAAAGAACTACCCCAAAGGGAAAAGGCAATAAATAGCAAACACCCCCGATCTACAAGACCGTTTCTGCAAGCACTCCTAAGCGCAACTCAGAGGGAGGGAGGAAGGAGACTCCAACGCAGATGTTTTCCTTTGGCTGGAAGTAGCATGAAAGTAATTTATGTAACAGCAGACCAGTTAAGTATTCGCCTTACACAATAAAAGTGTGTGAAGCATGAATTCTTCTTTCAGCTACCACTAAATGGAAGGCTAAATTATTTTAACTGTTCCTTTCAAAACAAGGTCAACGATAAGAACTCGAAAATTCGGAGTGATAATAACAGCAATGAAAAAAATACACATGTTACTAATATGGGAAAGTAAAATATCAGTTCACAATGCAAATAAAGTGGTCGGTTTAAGGATGGATTTGTTTCGGTTCGTAAAAACCAAAACAATACTGGCAATCGAATTATACGCTTTCGGGGGCCCCCATGCTCTGAAGCCCTAATGCGCCTAGTTGGCAATCCGCCCCTGTTAAGTAGCCATAAAATTTGCACCACTGATATTGATGAGAAATGCAAAAGAAAAAGTTTAATCTTACTGAATTTTAATATCTTTTTTCTATCTCAGACGTGCCTGGAAAAACATGGTAAGAAATGTCAGAGTTTAAATCCAAAACATGAAGCAAGATCTGCATTTTCCTTTACTTTTCGCAAATACACAAAACTCCTGACCTCCTTCCTCCACATACATCGAAGAGCCAAAACATTACGACCACCTGCTTAACATGATTTTGGTCCTCCAAGTGCCGCCAAAGCAGCTCTTACCCGGAGAGGCCTAGACGCTGCAAGATTTCTAAAGGTGTCTTGTGGTATCTGGTACCAATACGTTGCCAGCAGACCCTTTAACTCTTGTAAGTTACATGGTTGAGCAGCAGCAGGTGGGATTTGCTGTCCCAGCACAAACCACAGATGCTCGATTGGATTGATGTCTGGGGAGTTTGTAGGCCAGGGCAATACCTAAAAGTCTTCCTCATGTTCCACGAACCACTCTCGAACAATCCGAATAGTGTGGCCTGGCGCATTATCCTTCTGAAAGAAGGAATTATTAGAGGGGAATACCGTTGGCATGCAAGGATGTACCTGGTTTGCAATGATGTTTACGTAGGAGGCAGACATCATAATTTTCTGAACATGAATGATTGGATCCAGGGTTAAGGTTTCGAGCAACGCTGTGCTAGAGCAGAACATTGCCCAAAGCATTACACTTCCTGTTTTGTCATATGGCCCTTTCCCGGAACTAGTGGCCCTAAATTAAGGACGGGCGACTGCTTATAGCCCGTTGAGTCGCTCACGGTGGTCGTTAGAACTTCAACTTAAAAAAAAAAAAAAAAAAAAAAGGTAAGGTGGTTGGCTCACGCTTTGCCGGCAGTTCATGAGTTTTTCTCTTCGGACCACTTTTTGAAAATATTAACCACGGCTGACCGTGAGCACCCCACAAGCCTTGACGTCTCGGAAATGCTTTGATCCAGTCGTCTGCCCATTACAATTTGGTCTTTAACAAACTCGCTTAAGTTGGCTTCCTTTCCCATCTGAAGAACAATAACAACAATGATTACAGAGCTCACTATCAGGTGTCATGACCTTCACCTGCAGTTGCTCCGATTTGCATAAAAACGCGCTGGTCATAATGTTTTGGCTCTTCGGTGTATGTACACTCACCGTCAAAAAAGTAGTTGCACCCAGAAGGACATTTCGGATTGCAATGCTATTCGGGAGGAAGGTAAAGGTTACCAGGAACAATTAATGTTAAACATTGAGACTGATATGGGCAATATTTATTGAGCTACACGCCAATAAATGGTGTCTCTTAGTATGGCGTCGGGCCACCATGTTTGCTCACACAGCATGCCAGACGTCTCGGCATGGAGTTGTACAGGTTCCTAATGGTGTCCTGCGATAAGCCATCCCATGCAGCTTGAATCTTCTCACGCAGTTCCTGTAGATTGTGCGGTAGGGATAGAGTGTGGATAGGGCGTCCAATAGCATCCCACACATTTTCAATCGGCAATAGGCCTGGCGATGCAATGCAGGGTGTCCATGCCTTGAAGGCAAGCTTTCGAGACAGCAGCTGTATGTGGTCGAGCGTTGTCCTGTTGAAAAATCGCACCGGAGTGAGCGTTCAGAAAAGGCAGGGCCACTAGTTGCAGGACCTCATTAACGTAACGTTGGGCTGTCAAAGTGCCTGTAATGAACACCAAAGGTGATCTGGCATCGTAAGCAATTGCACCCCACACCATGACACCAGGCCTTCTGGACGTGTGACGCTCGACGACAAACCGTTCATCTTGACACTAACCACGGTGCCTCCACACACGGATTCGGTGGTCGTCTCCTCCAAGACAAAAGCGGGACTCGTCATTGAAGATCACCCGCTGCCATTCTGAGTGGCTCCATGATAGTCTGGCACGACACCACTGCAGTCTTTGGAGACGATGCAATGGTGTTAAGGGCAGTCGTCGTAACGCTCTGCGTGCATGTAGTCCTACGTCGTGCAGCCGTCTGCCAATGCTGCTGGCACTAATCGGACGATACATGGAGGGCACCACTGCTCGCTAAATATCCGCAATCGTGGCTGTTGGGTCACTCCGCGCATGTCGGACAACCCGTCGGTCCTCTCTCTCTCCGTGATTCGTCTAGGTCTTCCAGACCCTTCCTGTCATTGCTACGTGCCTTGTTCCACTGCCGCAAACAGCGTGCTATTGTGATATCCGCATGACCGGTATGTCGCACAACACGGCGATAAAACCATCCCGCTTCCCCGAGCCCGACGATGTGGCCCCTCTCAAACTCCTCCAACTACTCGAATTGCACAATAAATACACAGTTGACGTGGATTAGGAGCATCAAATAGAAGTCATCGCTCTTTCCACGTTTATAAGTGAGTCACGGAAAAATTCTTATCGGCCGCCACCGGGAATCGAACCGAGGTCTTCCAGTTACGCGCCGGACATGCTTGCACTGCACCACAGCGGCCTCGAAATTCTCCAGACTCACATACGACAAACTGCCAAACCACCTGACAGGTTGCTTCTTTGGAGCCCGGCACAATTCTGGGGATTCACCAAAGATCAACAGCAGCAACTGAACAAATAACTAGAAGGCGAATGAATAATAAATACACACTTGACGTGGATTACGAAGCATGTCTGGCGCGTAACTGGAAGACCCTGGGTTTGATTCCCGGTGGCGGCCGATGATAGTTTTTCCGTGACTCACTTATAAACGTGGAAAGAGCAATGACTTCTATTTGATATTCGAATTGCGTCCGAATGTTTCTCCGAGGCATACTTCACTTGCAAAGAATGCAAACTAACACAACAGCACGAGTCAGAATGGCAAGCAAGCGCAACGGGACGACCTTACATAGCCGGCTGTGGCACAGTGTACTACTTCTCCTTGCTGGCGTCACATGCACGGCCGAGCTTGATACTTGAATCATCTGCATGTCTCGTGATGGCAAACCTACCCACCAAATTTCATTCCTGTCGGTTGCTTCCTTCTGTGTGCAACTATTTTTTTGGCGATGAGTGTAGTTGCTATAAACAGGCTGTGATTACCATTCCTTGCAGCAATTTTGTCTTCCCTGCCGCGATTTCTGCAGTGATTTGTTGTAGAATGAGAAGGAACCGCATCAGGTGATAATTCAGGTAACTGTGCCGAAGCAATGACCATTTAGCTCCGGAAACGTCATTATTTTGGCTTTGTACCACTTCAAGTTTGAATTTTGCCCATTACTTTCTTCCACAGAGTTCCTACACGCTGCCTTTTAAATTTTCGACAGTTTTATTTTTATGATCAAGCAAACAACGTTTCACGGGGTTTTTTTTTCGCAAAAACGTTTCCCAACAATCAGAACAGCAGACAGGCAAATACATTGTCATCGTCGTATTTCAGCTTGATTACTAGATCAGGAGTCCATCCAGGTATTTTCGATTGGCACCCATATCCTAAATTTTAGTAATATTTTTGTAAAAAATTCAGTATTGGAAATACGGAGTATATGTGAGGGAGTCCGTGACAATTAACCCCCGCAAAAATATGAAATCAAAGTTAAAAAAAAAGTAAACTGAAACGACATTTCAGCTATTTAGATACAAAAGAATTGAAAACAAACAATTGCTTCCGTGAAATCTCAGATTACCATGTTACGAACTACTCTAACGACTACATAAGCAGTAGTCCGTTCCTAATATGGGGATGCCGGTTCCAACAGCGCCGTGAAGCAAGCCCATGCCTCATCCGGAGATCGGGCGGCTTGTTGAAGTTTACGCCTCTGACCACTCGGATACATAAGCGGCTTCAAACTGTGATGCCTGAACTAATTTATGCACGGTATACTTTCTTTTGAATATCCATTTCGTTTTATTCAGACTCTCATATCTGTAAGATGATAAAAGGACTAATCTTTTTGAACGTTTAGTTAACATGCATGCAATGTATGATAAACTTCCGATTCTTTTGATGTACTTTTGCGAAATCTAACCTGTCTGCAACCGAACGATTTGTTATTTTCATGAATGTGCCACTCCAAACACAAATGGAACTTTTAACTGAAGTAGGAACCTGTTTAAAGTTTAGTACATGAAAATTCTCTATCAATATCTTAATGAAAAAAAAAAAAAAAAAAAAAGAGGGATTTTTTCGGATCTGAGACCACGTTTTTTTATTTTTTTAGAGTGTTCGTATATTTCACTTCTGTAGCAAGAGACATAAGAAGTCAAAGAGCTCTGTACCACAAAATATATGTAGAAAAGAAAAATGGTCAGTTCGAGCCGTGGGGATGCAAATCCCCAACCAACTGGGAAAATCAAGTTTGCCTGCTGTTTGAAAAATGGTGTGATAACATAAAATGCAGTATTCATCAAACACTTATTTAACATATGAAGTCGTACAACTATGATCACGAAAAACAAGATTTTTTTTCCTTCTTCGTCACACAGAATGGAGCCCCATGAAAAAGAGCGCTTCTAATCGTCTCTCATAAACCACAAATACACCGAACAGCTAAAACATCATGGCGTCTTTATGTAAACTGAAGCAACTGCAGGTAAATGACGGCGTGTGTAAAGGTCACAAAACAGTAAACAACACCTGATGCTGAGCTCTGTTAATAAGTGTTATCAGAGGCGTAACTAGGCATTTCAGCGCCCGGGGCAAAGCTCAAAATACTGCGCCCCCTTTCCCATCTATCATATACACGGTCTAATCACATTATCGTGGTCACCAGCTAATATCCTGAATAACCGCCGTGTGCAGCGCTGACAGCAGCTACACGGGCTGGGAGTGATTCAATAAGGTGCTGGAAGGTGGTCACAGGTATGTGGAGCCATGCTATGCTGACTCTAGGGCATCTGACAGTTGCTGGAGGGTGCGTGGTGGAGGATCCATAGAGCGAACAATACGATCGAGGTAGTCCCACAGATGCTCAATTGGGTTTAAGTCTGGGGAATCAGGGGGCCAGGGAAGTACTTAGAAGTCTTTGCCGTGCTTTTCCAACCTCTCTCGGACATTTCTAGCTGTATGTCAGGATGTAGGTAAAAATACCTCCTGGAAAAAATACCCCCGGGGAAAATACCCCCGAAAATTGAAAAGCGGAAAAAATGCCCCCGGAAAAATACCCCCGGAGAAAATACCCCCGAAAATTGAAAAGCGGAAAAAATGCCCCCGGAAGAAATACCCCCAGAACAAACGGTTCACTGTAAACTGCCACACAGGAACACTGATGTGTGGCAGTGTTCCGGTGTGGCAATTTACCGGCAACCCTGCCACACATCTTTCAGCAACTTGGCTACAAAAGTTCAAAGGGGGGGGGGGGTATAAAGTTTGACGTTTCTGGGCCTACATTGATAACTGAATTGGGAAACGAATTTCGCGAAAACGTTCCATGTAAGCCAAGCGAGAATTGTACTTTAATTTAAAGAAATAAATTGCCGAGGATCCGAGGTACACGGGGTGGGCCTCTACCCCGAACTTCCGTAATATTATATTCTGGGTCGCTGGAGTCTGTCAGTGTATCCAGGAAATTCCCCTTGAAGTGTCCGCGAGGTCCATGAGCTTGGGGGGGGGGCTTCCCCAAAATGTTAAAATGCACGTAGAGCTGTAAACATTAGTACCATGTTTTATATAATGATTCTGTACACGACCACGAATTTTCAGGAGGGTGGGGTACCCTCCCCCATTTCTAAGAGCTATTCAGGGGTAACATCGAGGATACACTGACCGACTCTAGAGGTCCAGAATATAAAATTACGGAAGTTGGGGGTAGAGCCCTCCAAATCAAGCATCTCGTATCCCTCTCACAGGCTTCACCAAATTTCTGGGGGAGGGGGAAGGGCATACATAATTTACCATTAAACACAACATGAAGCATAGAAATTGCGAGCAAATCCCTTACCTTGAAGACTTGTCTGCGCTCTTAGAAACTTGCACCCCACCCTCCTGAAAATTCGTGGGCATGTAGAGAATCATTATGTAAAGCATGCTTCTAATGTTTACAGCTCTACGGCCATTACA
The DNA here is from genome assembly GCA_039090855.1 of Macrothele yani. Classification (NCBI taxonomy): domain Eukaryota; kingdom Metazoa; phylum Arthropoda; class Arachnida; order Araneae; family Macrothelidae; genus Macrothele; species Macrothele yani. The sequence goes on from CM076996.1 coordinate 154,783,969, forward strand.
ACATTTTGGGGACCCCCCCCCCCACCAAGCTCACGGACCTCGCGGGCGCTTCAAGGGGAACAGCCTGGATACACTGACAGACTCCAGCGGCCCAGAATCTAATATTACGGAAGTTGGGGGTTGAGCGCCCCCCCCCCCCTACACCAAGCTCACGGACCTCGCGAGCGCTTCAAGGGGAACAGCCTGGATACACTGACAGACTCTAGCGGCCCAGAATCTAATATTACGGAAGTTGGGGGTCGGATAACTGCTACAAATTCCTGTTATTTATATTTCGCTTTAAGTTAATGGTGACCACGTATATGAGTGAAGTGTGCGCTGATGGAGTTGTCCATCATGAATAGTAGTTGCTGTTCTTGGCTTTAGCATCACCGCTAGGGAGAGGACGAAAAAGAAAATCACCCGAGAGTCAGAAATTTCGCTGGGTTTTAAAACTTTTGCCAAGTGCAGTTTTGTAAGGAAGTTGCGGAAGACAAATAACTGCGAAATATTAGCAGTAATAGATCTTCCTCTCGTTCTCAATAAGGACAGGCGCGGACTGGGCCGCCGGGATACCGGGATAATTCCTGGTGGGCCGCAATATTCTGGGCCAGTAGGCCTTATGGTAACTCGAGAAAAAAAAAATACATATATACCAGTGGCGTAACTACCACCCCCGCAGTTGCCGGGGGGGGCGCAGGTAAAGAAGGGACGTACTACAGCTGACAGTTATAGTTTTATGAAAAAATTCGAACAAACCAACAAATAATTTACCCAAAGATTAATATTTTCCTTTAAGATATATTTAGCTTTGCAGGTAAATAAATGTCAAGTTTCACTTTTAAAACACTGGATGCCCTACATATTGAAGTTTTCCACCCTTTGGCTCCGGCATGTCATACGATCGCTCTGTAGTGGGTTGTAAATAATATGATCGCTCTCCAAACGCACTCCGTCTGTGCTGCCGGAGAAAAGTGCGAAGCGATATGGGAATCCCCGTGAAGGATGTGCGAAAATAGTCAGTCACCTAGGAATACGGACACGACAGACGCGCTTACTCCCAGAAGCTGCAGATCTGCAATGTATAAGAGGGTGATTTCTTCAAATGATTTGTTTTATTTTGAACAAAACAATTAAACGTTGCTATTGCTTTTAGTGCTTCCTTATAGTAAGCATGACTATCTCATTCACTGAGTAAAAACTGAAATATACAAGCGAATGACATCCATTTGCAAAATGACAGAAAAATGTCCAGGTGGAGCACAGTATCGGAGGAAAAGAAAAGAAGGAAGGAGATCGCGCGAAGAAACTTCCCAAACCCAAGGAGTTCTTTTTATGCTGAACCTGTTAAGTTCAAGTGACGTTTCTCATGAAAATAGTGGTGATTTGTTTAGCTCCTTAATTGTTCAAAGTTTAGAAGCAGTCATTTTGATAAAAATTGAGCACTTCAGAAACAAGTGAAAGTAAAACGGATGATTGTAAAGTCTTTTATAATTATTAGCCTTAACCATTTAAATATATTTTGCTGAATTCGTTCCTTGCGATAAAAATGCATATTCATGTTCCATACATCGGTCGGTTCGCCGTGTTAATCCTGATTGGCTGATTAATAACCTTCCACAGTATTTCTGTTCCAAAAATTATCCAAAAAGTTAAAACTACAGGGCTCTAGGTACCCCCTTACTTTTTCAGACACTCTCCCTATCTTCCGCCTTTCCCCTCCGAGCCAGACACACACCGCGAAAAGCACATCCTCCCCCGTGTCCCAAATCCTGGGAAAAAATTTTTGCTTTGGGGCGCTGAAGTAAATTTTGCGGGAGGGCGCACGTTGTACTAGTTGTTTATCACTTTGACGGCTTCAGAAAAAAAAGCAGCAAAATAAAAGAGAGAGAGAGAGAGAGAGAGAGAGAGAGAGAGAGAGAGAGAGAGAGAGAGAGAGAGAGAGAGAGAGAGTAACGTAGCAATGTTCTGTTGAGCCAAACACTGTCTTTAATACAACCCTCCCCCCCCCACCCCTTCTGGACTTTCAAATTTAAGATCTGTTACTTTCAGGTGATTTCCTCTACCTCAATCCTCTTTCGCTAATTGCAGCTGCAATTAAATAATCATTAAAATATCATCAAAGATATATTTATTGATTATTAATAATATTAATTTATTTATCGCTTTAGATGCTATCAATAATGTGGGATACAAACTCAAAATTCATTGTGTATGTTAATGCATTGAGGTCTACCTACGGTAAAATTTTGGGGTTGCTTTATGTATCCGTATCTAATTTTCTTTTTTAACGAAATTTGCATTTGATTTACCACTTTTTGTTCCTTACAATTACATGAATTCTTGAACTGCAGTTCTGGAAAGTTTGTTTCAACTAGAGCAAAAATGCTTTCTCCGTTTGAGAAAGTACGAGTAATTAAATAAAAATTAATTTTCGCATTCTTTAATTTTTCTCACTTTATAAATTTGCACTAAAATTCTTCATTTGCAATTTTTTCGTAATTATTTTATTTATGAGAGGTACGTCTTGAAAACCAAAATTAATTTTTTGCACATTTGGATTTCTCTTCTGATTAAATGCGCAGACTCTATTTTACATTTCTGTATTTAATTATTCCAATAAAATTTATAAAAGTGGAATAACATCTTCGATAGTCTTTCTTAGAGAATGCACCTTGCCTGTTGTTTCTCTGCAACGGAAGTAGTAATTTTCTTACATTAAATTTTACTAGGGATCTACGTTCAGGAATATGTCGTCAATTAATTATTGCCTCAATACAAACGCAATAATTCATAGACTTGTGATGAAAAGATGTTTAAACAGGAAACGGTGATACTGACATAACGTTTATTTTAGGAATGGGGTACCTTGATATTTCCTAAAAGTTGAGCCGCACAGAATCAGCTTCCAGGGCCGTTTATGGATCGCCAGTTCGCCACTGAATAAAGATGATAAATTCATTGCTATTTACTGTAAGATAGAGGTCTGGCCGATAAATATAAATATGAATAGAGATTAAATTTATCATCACTATTCATAATATAATAATGAATAGGGATGATAAATTCATTGCTATTTACTGTAAGACAGAGGCCTGGCCATTAAAGGCCGATAAATTCATTGCTATTTACTGTGAGATAGAGGTCTGGCCGATAAATATAAATAGAGATGAAATATATCATCACTATTCATAATATAATAATGAATAGGGATGATAAATTCATTGCTATTTACTGTAAGACAGAGGCCTGGCCATTAAAGGCCGATAAATTCGTTGCTATTTACTGTGAGATAGAGGTCTGCACGGGCCCGGGTCGGGTCTTTTTTTAATTTAGAGAACAAAGCAACGGCCCAGGCCAAGTCGACTCATTCTTTTTATCGCAATGGTAAAAATGAAAAAAATCGTGTTCCCCGATTTCCTGGTGTGTTTAACTGTTCCTAGAGGCACTCACAGTGTTTTTACCAATCTGTAGGTATTAAGATGGTAAAACCATTTTGGGAATTGTTGACAAAAAAATATTCCACCCCGAGCGAGTGTGTGTGTTGTATAGATGGGGGGGGGAGAAAGAGTGTGACGACATGGTTTTCTTTTTTTTTTTTTTTTTCTATCCCTAATATGTTTAGGGATTGACTTTTGTAGTGTTAGCTCTTACTAGTTCAGAGAAAGTTAGATTCTGAACGCGCTTAGTCTTCCTTTTTCTCTCTTTTCAAAGGTTATATTTTTCGATAATTGTCAAAGTTTAGTTACCGTTTTTAGGCTTACATTCAACTAAATATTTTCAATAATATCTCATTGCATTATTTAATTTTCACATTTTAATAAAATACAATAAAAAGAGAAAAGAATACAAAATGGCACATCACGGGCCGGGCCTAAATAAGAGCTGCAATTGACGGGCCCGGGGCCGAGTGTCTGATATTTGAAACGGGTCGGGTCGGGCTTGGGCAGGACCGGGCTCACCAAATTAGGCCCGTGCAGACCTCTACTGTGAGAGTGATATCAAACACAAACTTACAATTGCTGTTTGCTTAGCAGTTATTTAAGAATAAATCTGTGGGTAAGTGCCGCACGGTCGGCAAACCGAACTATTTTTATCGTTAGAGCCGCGGCTCTCAGCCTGAAAATTACGGCAGTCTTTTACATTCCCATTTTAACCGGAATTCGTCCAGACAATTATCATGCTGTTTCCTAAGCACTTAACCACTGTAATGTAGTTTAGAACCACAACCTCATTGTTTGCTGGCAACATCCGGCCTCGTGCATGATTTTATTCCACTGGAGTGATCGAATTCTCAATCCCCGCAACTATGAAAAGACGAGCGGTTTTCGCGGTCAGTGACGAAGGAATCAGTTCACGGATTCGATTAAATTATTGATATTTTATTTCTAAAATAGTTACGTCTTTATAATGACAATGTAAATACACATTACCGTTTGAGTTAATGCAAAATAATAGCAATATTTAAAAAATTCTGCCCAGACTTTTCACACTTAAAAAAGTATCATCATCGAGCAGAATATATAATGTAGGTGATTGGAAGTAGTAACAGAACAGCAGTTTTGAAAAGTAAAATAATAAAAGAGATTTACTCAGCTTTTTATGAAGCCTGTGCAGTGCGAAAGGGGTGCCGCGTGTGTAACGGATTGTGATTCGTGGATTGATAAACGGGCACTTAATACCACTACGGTTGTACAATTTGGCGCTTTACTTAGGGCTGCAGATAGATAATCTTTGGCATGACTTGGTCGTGCATTTTATTTTTTTCATTAATTTTTATATCAAGCAGGGGTCGCGCTGCCGATCGCATTCTTCGCAATCTGAAAAAAAAAAAAAAAAAAAAAAAAGAAAGAAATCGTTTTGGCGAAAATATTTGCGATTACTTTTTTATAATGACGTCCGAGCAAATACAGTCTCAAAAAAAAAAAATGTTTTTGCTGAGATGTCATGTCAAATTTTGCTTCGGCAATGCCAATGATATTTAAAAAATTAATATAGAATCTTTTAAATGCGATCATATTTGTATATTTCTTTTCGTTTGATGTGAACCATCAATAGTCTTACCAGACGTCAGGGATCTGCTGGCAGTTGGCGACGCTGCCCGCCGTGTTGGTTTCTTGATGTTAACACTTTACACCTAGGGTATCGGTTCTTCGTGTTCCTTCATTATTTCAACTGGTATGTACTTAAAGTTCATTGAGTAAACTAAAACCTGAATGGGATTCCCTTCCAGAAGAAAAAAAAGCCAAGAACTCAAGATAAATGGATGAAAATATTTAATGCCTTTTTAAAAAGCAATGTTACTTTCACTAATATTTTTAAAATTGTAGTTTTCCATGTGTTTGCCTGGAACATCAGCACAAGCCGAAAGAATTTTCTCTATGATAGGGAACATTTCGGCAGAACGAGGAAGATTGTCTGTATCAGTTGTTAAAGAATTATTAAACGTTAAAGATAATTCAAAACTGTCTGGCGTAGATTTCTATGATAAAATACAAACAGATGAATCATTCCTAAAGAAAGTTACTTCTTCCGAAAAACATAAGCTTAAAAAAGAAGATCAACAAGAACTTCCAGAACCAGGACCCAGCACAAGATAATCTGTTGGTACTTTGGTATTTCATTTATTCCTTCAGTACAAGTTCAAAAAAATATTTAAATAATGTTACTTCGTTAATAAACACACTTTAACTGTATTCTGATAATCAGTTTATAAGTTATTTAATTTATTCCCTTCATCTATGTCTATGTGAGAAAAATGGTGGTAATGAGTCCGGGATTGGCTCTGAGAATTTATGGTAACTCTAACCATCAACCAATATTGCACGACATATATGAAAATAGTTATTAGATGAAAGTTCTGTAAGTAATAAAGTACAATTTTTCAAAAAACGTGTGTTTTTGCACTGGCCCTCTTAAAAGAACCAAGCCACAGAATAAATATAGTACCCAAGTTTTCAATTAATTTGAAATTTATCCTGTCAATAATGCCTTTTTAGCAAATTTTATAGGTAGTAATAAATTCAAAATTGAACATAAGTGTCTATCATTCTATAAGGATCCGGGACTTATGAAATAATGTTTTGCAGCTTAATTGTAAAGAGTCTACAACCCATTGTTTTTGTACTATTATAACACTTTGTTTTTATATTTCTAATGGAGAGTGAATAAAATGGCGACTTCAGATTACATTTGGCGAAAAAAATTGCACTTAGCGAATGGGTTGGCGAAAACTTTAAAAAAGTCAGAGCGACCGCTGTCAAGTGTACTATTTTTTTATGAAGTTTTGACGTGTTTACTTTTCTCCGCCAAGAAGTGCACTGTAAAAACTTTTCTGAAATTCACGAGCCACTTTCCGTCATGTCTTTCCTGAATTAATGAAGCAGATTTCTGATACAACCTTTTCCGTGAAATGACAGAAAGAAACCTAAATTTCACGGATTTTTCGTACCACGGGAAAATTCTTAATTTTCAGAAACCTTTCCGCCGTTTCTTTCTTATGTTGACGGTAAATTACCGTTTTATAGATGTGTTAACAGAAAATTTTTAATTTTCAGAAACTCTTCCGCAATTTCTTACTTATATTAAAGGGAAAACTCCGTTCTCACTTTTTCCATATCCGTATGACGAGAAATTACCGGTACCAGGAGCGATTGGTGAGAATACTTGAGGTTTGATTAACTTTTCAATTTTAATTGTCTGTCAAATTTTGAAGTTCCGTAGCGAGATCAGATATTGTGGATAGCATATCGCATGAATTTTATTTATTGTGGCGCAGGATATTTCTTCCCTTCTCCCTTATTTTGTGCACCAGTTATTTAATATACAGGGTGTACACAAATTAGTTGGGCAATTTCGTAAGCGAATAATGTGCGAAATATTAATTGTAAGTTACCGGTTCAAATGCAGATGAGTCTTAGTGTATCCTAAGTTTGCGGATAGATGGCGCTAGGTGTGTCATGTCCACGTCTCAATGAGCTGTAGGCGGTTGTTCATCATTCGTTCTGTGTTTGTGTAACGATGGAGACGTATCGATATCGGCGATGAAAAAGCGAAATGCTGTCTGTGGTTCCATGAAACGCATTCCGCTGTGCAAGTGCAACGAAATTTCCGTCAAGAATACCACAAAAGTGCGACGAAAAGAGACACCATTGTAGCATGGTACAATCGATTTACCGAAACGGGATGCGAGAACAGACGGTGGATGCAGTGAGAGAATCATTTGTGAGAAGTCCGGGAAAATCTACAGCACGCGCTAGTTTACAACTGGGAATTCCTAAAACAACAGTGCATAAAATCCTGTGAAAACGGCTGATGTTCAGACCTTACAAATTGCAAATTGTTCAAGCTCTGAAGCCCATGGACCTGACGAACAGAGCAAAATTTTGCACCGATATGTTAGAGCGCATGGAAAGGGAAGGCGATTTCCTGTCGCAGTTAGTTTTCAGTGACAAGGCAACGCTCCATTTGAGTGGAAAAGTGAATAGATATAATGTCAGGATATGGGGATACGAAAATCCTAATGCCCCCTTTGAGCATGAAAGGGATAGTCCCAAGGTAAACGTGTTTTGTGCCGTAAGTTGTTCTAATGTTTTTGGCCCATTCTTCTTTGCTGAAAAAACTGTTACGGGAATCGTATACCTGGACATGCTTCAGATTTATCTGATGCCGATCCTGAAAGAAACAATGCCTGAAGGTTTCATTTTTCAACAAGATGGCGCACCGTGTCACTTCCACAGAGTGGTGACTTCTTACCTTAGTATTGAAGTACCAGTTTGGATTGGTCGCGGAGGTGTTATTTCATGGCCAGCACGATCACCAGATCTTCATTTCAGTGTATGGGGTTTTGTTAAAGACCAGGTTTACCGTCCGCCGCATCCGAAATCCATTCCTGAATTGAAATCACGAATCAGCACTGCACTTGGTTTGATCGACGTGAACATGCTCACTAACATATGGCAAGAACTGATGTACCGATGGGACATTTGCAGAGTAACGAAGGGCAGCCACATCGAACATTTGTGAAAAAGGTAAACTTGATGTGTTTCACTATCTTATAATCTTGTTCACTCTCATGTGTGCCTATATAACTACGCATAATAAACCATTCTTTTTGCCCAACTAATTTGTGTACACCCTGTATATTGTGTTACTGTAAGAAACCGGGTACTTAATTTGTTGTACAGATGATTATACGATGTCTATGCATCAGTCTTTGGACAACTTAAAACAAAAGCTATTATAGCTACTATCATGAGTAAATTTCATATTTAGTAGGGTTTTTTTTTGTTAAATAACTATAAAAAAGTACATTTCATCTTTTTTAAAGATAACTGAAAGTCATTGTCAGTTTAAAAAAATCAAGTTGCAAAGCGTTTTGTGGCTTCGAAAAATCACAATGAAAAATGCTTAATTTGTGAAAAGTCCTCCTACAGAAAAAAAAAATATATTACAAAACCTAAAAAAATAATAAGCTCTGGCAACAGAAAATAAAATGACTAAATCACACGCATTAATGACAAAAAAAAAAAAATTCTTCGTCGCGCAATTTGTTTTACGATATATGTACGTGATTCGGATTCCAGAGTGTTAGTGGTCCAGTGTTAAAAAGCATGCGGTAGCCGTTGTACCAACTCAAACGACGGGGATTCGATCCTGACTGCAGGTGAAGGGTTGTGGATGTAGGTAAAAATACCCCCGGAGAAAATACCCCTGAAAACTGAAAAGCGGTAAAACAAAATACCCCCAGCAGATCAAACACTCACATCTCCCAATATCAAGTATTTTTGCAGTTACCTTCGACGCTTTCTCCGTTTGTTGATAACAGTCTACACGCATAAACTGCATGCGGTGAAACAGAATGAAAGGAAGTTATTCTTGCAGTAGTACTAAAGAGATTTACTTGTGCAATCAACTAAAATCCATTGGACGGGGTATTTCTTCTGCTTTGGAAAAAATACCCCCGGAGGAAATACCCCCAGCAGATCAAACACTCACATCTCCCAATATCATGCATTTTTGTAGTTACGTTCGACGCTTTCTCCGTTTGTTAATTAAAAACAGTCTACACGCATAAACTTCATGCGGTGAAACAAAATGAACAGGAAGTCATTCTAGCTAATGGAATACATTTTTGCAGCAATATTTCAAAATTAAGGAAGCAAGAACTTGAATCAATATTTGGTGGAACCGTATTAGGTTGCGATATACGGTCGAAGGTTGCGATATACGGTCGAAAATTGCGATATACGGTCGAAGGTTGCGATTAAGACGCCAAAATTTGGTTCAACCTCTCAACCAAATACCACAGCTGGAAATCATTTGCAATGGCGGAGTTAGAGAATGCCAAACCGCAGAACACCGGGTACGGAGAACTGGCCACATTGCAATTTCAGTGCCATAAAATTGTTTTGAAGAAACAAATGTCGTGTAGCTATATTCCCCACTACTTCAGCAACTATTGTTCACAAAACATATTTTTTTTAATTTTTCACTTTCAATAAGAAATTTAGAGATTTCTATGATTTTCGGGCAAAAGACAAAGCGGAGCACTTGCCCCCGGAGAACTGGCCACAAAAAATTTAAAGGGCCGTATAAAAATTGCGTTCTTAACTGCCACGTCTCCAGAGGTTGGTTATCTGAGTCACAAATTTACGTAATTTCGTATTTTCTTAAGCCCCCCCCCCAGCTCACGGATCTCGCGGACGCTTCAAGGGGAACATCCTGGATACACTGACAGACTCCAGCGGCCCAGAATATAATATTACGGAAGTTGGGGTACAGCCGCCCCCACCTCCCGCAAACCAAGTGTACCTCGGATCCTCGGCAATTTATTTCTTCAAATTAAAGTACAATTCACGCTTGGCTTGCATGGAACGTTTTCTCGAAATTCGTTTGGAGTTCCCAATTTAGGCCCAGAAACGGCAATCTTTATAGCCCCCTTCCCCCTTGAATTTTTGTGGCCAGTTGCCCTAACCTCGTATGAATGAATTCAGACAAACAAAAGAGTTCCTTCCGCTCGTTAGGCACCTTGGAAAACTGCCACACATAATTCGGAAATTTGGAAAATTGCCCCACAGGAAAAATTGTCACACATTCAATGTGTTGTTTGGAGGAACAGCAATTTGCGCCTGGCCCCTTAATGAAAAACATGTGGCAATTTTCCTGTGTGGCAATGTTCCAAGTTGCTGAAAGATGTGTGGCAGGGTTGCCGGTAAATTGGCACACCGGAACACTGCCACACATCAGTGTTCCTGTGTGGCAGTTTACAGTGAACCGTTTGTTCTGGGGGGTATTTCCTCCGGGAGTATTTTTACCGCTTTTCAGTTTTCAGGGGTATTTCCTCCGGGGGTATTTTTGTCGGTTTCATGGGGTATTTTCTCCGGGGTATTTTTACCGTTTACCAAGGATTATGTGGGGTAAGGGCTGAAACAATGCAGGGTCGTTCACTTTGCGGAATTTCAGTTTAAATACGGATAAACCTGAAATGGATTTTTCTGAAATAAACGGAATTCTTGACTGCGGAAAATCTGTGAAAATACGGAAGTTAAAATAAACGGGCACTTTTAAAAATGGAAATTCCTGAAAAAGCGGGTACGGAAGAACTGGCCCCCGGAGAAGTGGCCACCGGAGAACTGGACACATTGCAATTTCAGTGCCACAAAATTGTTCTGCATAAACAAATTTCGTGTGGCTATATTCCCCACAACTTGAGCAATTATTGTTCATAATTTAATATTTCATTTTCAGTAAGAAATTTAGACATTTCCATGATTTTCGGAGCTAAGACTAAGCGGAGAACTGGCCACCGGAGAACTGACCACCAGAGAACTGACCACAAAAATTTTAAGGGGCCGTATAAAAATTGCGTTCTGGGCTGCTGCGTGGCTACCTCTCCCCGAGATTGGTTATCTGACACACATAACATGTCCGTAATTTCGTATTTAAGATATTTTTCTAACTACTATAACTAAACAAATTCTCTGCGAGTATGAGCGAACCCAGGAAACTTGTCGGGGGGGGGGGGGCTTAAAACCTAAAATATGAAATATAAAGAATTTCTGGTCCGATCGGGAGATTTTCAGTCATTACAAGCTACAAGTCATCTAATTGTCTGAGGGCATCTGCTGCCTCAGGACACTAGTCGGGGGGGGGGGTACCAAAAGCGTAAAATATCAAGAATTTCTCATTTCTCTTTCGATCGGGAGATCTTCAGCATTTACAAGCTGCAACTCGACAAATTTTCTCAGCGCATGTGCACTCTCTGGAAACCTGTCGGCGATGGGAAGGGGGGGGAGATACCAAAAGTGTAAAATATGAAAAATTCCTCTCCCGATCGGGAGATTTTTGGCATTTACAAGCTACGACTCGATACATTATTTGAAGGCATGTGCCTACTCAGCAATCCTGTGTATGTGAGGGGAGGGGGGGGGGGTGTACCAAAAGTATAAAATATGAAGACTTTCTCGTCCGATCGGGAGATTTTCAGTATTTAGAAGCTGCAACCCGACAAATTTTCTGTTCTGAGCGCATGTGCCTACGCAGCAAACCCGTCCGGGGGGGGGGGGGGGTAATTTCAAAAGTGTAAAATATGAAGCATTTCTCGTCCGATCGGCAGATTTTTGGCATTTATAACTCGACACATTATTTGAGGGTATGTGCCTACTCAGCAAACCTGTGTGTGGGGGCATACCAAAAGTGTAAAACATGAAGATTTCTCGTCCGATCGGGAGATTTTCAGCATTTAGCAGCTACAACTCGACACATTATCTGAAGACATGTGCCTATTCAATAAACCTGTCGGGCGGGGGGGGGGGGGATACCAAAAGTGTAAAATATGAACAATTTCGTCCGATCGGGAGATTCTCAGCATTTAGCAGCTACAATTGCACACATTATCTGAAGGCATGTGCCAACTCAGGAAACCTGTCGGGTCGGGGGGGTGTAGCTTGTAAATGCTGAAAATCTTCGGATCGGACGAGAAATTCTTCTTATTTTACAATTCTGGTATCTACCCCCCCCCCCCCCCGACAGGTTTCCAGAGTAGGCACATACGCTCAGATATGATAATAGTCGAATTGTAACTTGTAAATGCTGCTAATCTCCCGGTCGGACGAGAAATTCTTCATACCCTACACTTTTGGTATTATTCCCCCCCCCCCCCCGCCCGACGGGTTTGCAGAGTAGGCACATGCCCTCAGATAATGTGTCGAGTTGTACGTAACTTGTAAGTGTTGAAAATCTCCTGATCGGACGAGAAATTTTTCATATATTAGTTTTGGTATACCCCCCCCTCCCCCGACAGTATGCTGAGTAGGCACATGCCGTCAAAAAATTTGCCGAGTTGTAGCTTATACACTGACGGAAAAAAATATCCCAACACCAAGAAGGGGTTGTGTTAGATAAACGACAGTTGGTAGGCGGTGAGAGTTCATCTGTAAGATGACGTCTATGCAAATTTCGCGCTCGGCGCATACATGTGGCGCCAGTAGCGCCCCTCGGAACATGCAAATCAGGTTTGCTGTAAATACGCGCTGTAACGTTCGTGAGCGTTAGTTATCGTTGATATTCGACGTAGAGTGTTGATGTTAGTCAAGAATGCCTTTAAGAAGACGAAGAAGCCATTATCAACAGCTCACGGAGTTTGAACGAGGTCGTGTAATAGGGCTACGAGAAGGTGGATTTTCTTTCCGCAATATTGCAGAACGACTTGGCAGGAATATAGCCACTGTGCATGATTGTTGGCAACGGTGGTCAAGGGAAGGTACTGCCTCAAGAAGACCGGGTTCCGGCCGGCCACGTGGCACTACTGAGAGGGAAGACCGCCGTGTACGGTGTATGGCCGTGGCGCATCGTACCGCGTCTGCGGCAGCAATTCGAGCTGCAGTTGCCACCACAGTGACTCAACGAACTGCTACAAATCGGTTACTTGAAGGACAGCTCCGAGCCAGACGCCCTGTAGCGTGCATTCCACTTACTCCAAACCACTGCCGTTTGCGACGTCAGTGGTGTCAAGCTAGAGCTCACTTGAGGACGGAGTGGAGATCTGTTGTGTTTTCTGATAAAAGCCGGTTCTGCCTGGGTGCCAGTGATGGCCGTGTGTTGGTTAAAAAGAGGCCAGGTGAGCGTCTGCAACCAACCTGTCTGCGGCCGAGACACACTGGACCTACACCTGGAGTTATGGTCTGGGGAGCAATTTCCTATGACAGCAGGAGCACTCTCGTGGTTATCCCACGCACCCTGACGGCACAGTTGAACGTCGGACTGGTGATTCAACCTGTTGTGCTGCCATTCATGAACAGCATTCCAGGGGGTGTTTTCCAACAGGTTAACGCTCGCCCGCATACCGCTGTTGTAACCCAACATGCTCTACAGAGTGTCGACATGTTGCCGTGGCTTGCTAGATCACCAGATCTTTCACCAATCGAGCACGTATGGGACATCATTGGACGACAACTCCAGCGTCACCCCCAACCAGCATTAACCGTCCCTGTATTGACCGATCAAGTGCAACAGGCATGGAACTCCATCCCACAAACTGACATCCAGCACCTGTACGACCCAATGCATGAACGTTTGCGTGCTTGCATTCAACATTCTGGCGGTTACACCGGTTATTAATGTACCAGCATTTCACATTTAAAATGGCTCTTCTCGCGCTTACAATAAGCTGTGATCTTGAAACCTTAATCGATTAAATATGTTACCTATACAAAAAATGTATGGCCGCCATTTCACTCCTCTACAACTATTTTTTCGTGGTGCTGGGATTTTTTTCCGTCAGTGTATATGCTGAAAATCTTATCTTCCGATCGAACGAGACATTTTTCATATGTTAAACTTTTGGTATTAACCCCCCCCTCCCTCCACCCCAGGACAGGTTTCCAGAGTAGGCACATACGCTCAGAGATAATGTGTCGAGTTGTAGCTTGTAAATGCTGAAAATCTTTGGATGGGTCGAGAAGTGCTTTATATTTTACACTTTTGGTAACCCCCCCACGACAAGTTTCCTGAGTCAGCACATGCGCTCAGATAATTTGAAGACTTGTAGTTTGAAAATCCTGAAATCTTCTGTTGAAATGTAGATCATAAACATTTTTATAAAAAAAATTACATTAATTATCGCAATTAAGAAAAGACGAAATTACGGAAACTTTATAGGACTCAGATAACCAACCTGTGAGGGTCGTCGTGGGCATGAAGCGGTCAAAAACGCAATTTTTATACTACCCCTTAAAATTTTTGTGGCCAGTTCTCCGGGTGGTCAGTTCTCCGGTGGCCACTTCTCCGGTGGCCACTTCTCCGGTGGCCAGTTCTCCGAGGGCCAGTTCTCCTTCACCCCTGAAAAAGACGGATGCCTACCGGCAACTTTTGCTGCACATTATTTTCAGAATTTTCCGTGAATTCACACCACTTATTTTTTACAGTGTGGAATAATCCTAGTCTAGATAATGACTGCTTTGTCTTTTTTTTTCGCATTAATAAAATTTATATAAACACGTTTTCGTGCGACAAACCCGCGTCTCAATTCTTTTATTAGTTTCCACACCCTATTATATTGCACTACACCAGACGCTAAACTTCGACGTTTTGAACTGAATGTATCGAATACACTTTCGCAACGTTTTATTTATTTCTCGACAGGAACTCCCTTTTTCAAAAGCATCTCTTTCAAAGCTACCACGAGTCCTCCCTCAAAAAGGAAAAAACGATATTCTCGGCGGTGAAATATTAGCAAAATGCAACAACATAACTCCCACACTGAAAAAAAGGTTCGATTTTCACCAGCTACACTCTAAAAACAAAACGAAAAAAAGAGCAAGTAGTTTATGATGTACTACGTTCCTTCCTCTTACATAACTTGCCAATGAAAAATAAAATTCTGATGCTTCGGTTCCTAGTCGAGAAACACGCAATGCCACAAGGTTAAGCGAAATCTCATTTTATTTCTGCAGAAAGCATATGAAAAAATCATTACACCTTTCTTTATAACAACAATTTTTCAAGGAAAATCTTTAATGACGACTAATTTAACTTGCTAAAGTTGTTCTAAATCACCCAAATGAGTTATTAATTCAATTACAAGAACTGTGAAAACACAAGTTTATCCGCAACGGTCATCGAATCCGTGTCCCCTCACCCCGGATTAAGTCGCTCTCCCAACTGAGCTATGCGGACAGAATGTCTCGCTGCTGATTTGTCGTCTTGACACATGTTTTCACCTCTGTAGTAAGTCACAGAACATGAGAGCATACACGATTATTTTTTTCTCTGAGTTAGTCTGAACCCCCAAATTTTTATATCCGCATTCTATCACAATGACATCGAAATTATTTGAAAGCAAATTATTTCGATACTATTAAGAGACAAATTTGACTTTTCGAAACACGTGGGCAGTTCGAGATAAGATAGCATACACGGTAGATTTTGAAGTGATATTTCCATGAAACAGGTCTTACAGAAAAATTTGCTTATTTTAAAATATCTAAAGCATTTAAATTTAACATCACTTCTTTATCACATTCCAAATATCTGGAATCTGCGAGACTTTTAACGATCGTAACCACATTTCATTTAAATTTTGAAAATATCCAAAGAAATAATTTTAAACTTGTGCCCTCAACGGTATGATTTCTCTATTCAGTTTTCATTTTGTTTACTTGTTTTGAGATTAACGAACATCCGGTGCAACTCTAAGGGCAATAAGCAGTGGTTCGTCTCTAATTTGGGGCTATTGGCTCCAGAAAAGGGAAAGAGTCAGCACCATAAGAAAAACACATAATCTATCAGAGCTGGGTACTAGAGACCCACATATTTTTAAAAAGTTGGTATAAATCCCTTTTTTTCAAATATATTCTGGGTCCTTTTTTCTAAAAAAATCAAAAGAATCAAGAGATAATGTATATTTATACTTGCATATGCAAATGAAAAATAAATGTAATGCACATTGTTCGACACTTTAATATATGCTCTTTGAAAGCAATCTTTAAAAAAAAAAAAACAAGTACTGACAGGATTAAATTTTATCATTTTCAACTAAATTTTATCATAAGGGAACTACACAAAGACAGTGCATTTTAAGTCAGCACAGAGCGGTTTCTATTTTTCAGAACACAGGAACTGTGTGATAACTACTCTTGAACATTTTTTTTTCTTTTACTTTAAACGAACAATCATTGAAGTAAACGTACAACATTTAGTACAATATAATCGTCCACAGTGCTCTCATTAAATGTAAGTTTGTTTATTTTTCAAATTTTAAATTTCAGCTGTTCCAATATTAATTAAAAGAGCTGAAAAGTTTACGATATTAATCAGGGCATTCGTATATTTACAAATCTTATATATACTAACATAATCTTGAGGGACGGTGTGCATTGCTGGCTGTTTTCGTTCTTTCCCTAATCCTCAGGAATTTGACTTTTGCCAATGGCATGTTCAAAAAATCCGAAATAAAATGTGGGTCCCAAAGAAAGAGTAAATAGAATTTGCAATTATGGGTCCTTTATTTCGTTTTTGGGTAATTTACGCGCTACAGCGCGTCAGTGACAGCACTGATCTATGCCTCATCCGGGACTACACAGGACAGAAACCTACGGCTCTGACCATTCGGCCACCTAGGAGGCCCAGTTTTCATGGAAGTCTTTGATTTTCCTTTGAGTTTAAAAAAGTTTCCCACAGTCTTTAAGGTAAAAGCGGCTCATATTCTTCTTTGTTTCCAAATTCCTGTAACAGCTGTCAAATCTGCGTACTTCATGTAAAATATGAATATTCCTCCACGCAATTTTTTTAGTAAAATCTCTCAAATTTTGCACTTTGAGAATCTCCCTTAGAAGTATTGCAAATTTTACTTTGTCGTTTTATAAAAAACCGTCAAACAACTGAAACGCATATTCTTTCTTTTTGATTATTATCTCTGTAACACTCAGCATCTCAGCTATTTGTGATCCCATCAGCTTCTTGCTTTGCACACTGTTGGTATTCACAAAACGCATATATAAATAAATGGTGGTTGGAACTATTTACACTAAAGGGGCTTTTTTCCGAAACTTTCTTTTTAAGTGACAGTTGCATTTCTGTTTGTTATTCTTTTTAACGGGTAAGATGTACAGCTAGATTAACATTCACAACGTAGAAGCTTACTGAAAAAAAGAAAAGGAAATTCACATTGAGGATGATAATTTATTCTATGTAAACGACAGCACAAATAAAAAGATTAAATCCGAAATGGCAAAAATAGTTCACCATATGTGAAGAAATACTAAAATGACGTGTAATGCAAACCTCCATTAAATCTTCCTTTTGATTTTCTTATGTACATTTCGTTTCGTTACTTCTTGGTAAGATTTGCTCACTGATCGGTAAATTACTTTATATTTTTGGCAACGCTGACGGTGAGTCAAAGCAAAATAAACAGACGACGGTGAATGGGAACAGTGTGAGATGACGAGCAGATTGTACAAAGTTGATATAGCAAAATAGACTAGATCTTTTTGGATATGTATATGAATCGACGACAAGGTATTTTTGCTATATGATTGAAATATATATGTTGATACAAGAGCTATTTAGTGTCTG
The DNA here is from genome assembly GCA_039090855.1 of Macrothele yani. Lineage (NCBI taxonomy): Eukaryota > Metazoa > Arthropoda > Arachnida > Araneae > Macrothelidae > Macrothele > Macrothele yani. The sequence goes on from CM076996.1 coordinate 154,801,525, forward strand.
TGGATAAATTATAACGTGAAGATTATTTGTATTGATGACCTGAACCTGTACCTGGAAAATAAAGAACAAGCTGATGTTACGCTTGTAAGTGATGATTCTTTGGCCGTTATTATTATTATTCAATTAGTTGTTTTAGAAGTTTGATTTATGTTCAACAAATTATCCAGGAACATTAATTAATTAGGTAATTACTTAAACTGCTGCTTCAAAGTTAAAAATACTACTGACGGCAGCAATTTTTAGTCTAGGAATTGCAGTGACGATTTTTCTCAAAGTTTTATTAGTCCGAAAAATAGATCCACAGAGCGGAAAATGAGAGAAAACCAAATATTTTCGATTATCATAGGAAAGCATCAATTTGTTTCCGATGCTCAGATTTTTACTGGAAGTCAGATCTGCATCCTGTCAGTAAAGAGAACAGGAGATAATAATTTAAAATTTACTGTCGCGAGAAAGACATTTTCGAACGATTTTAGAGTATTTGCCAAAAACGATGTTGTCAAAGAATTTATGCATAGTGAAAACACGATATTAGATGCAAAAGATCTGAGAATTTACATAAAGTTTTATAAAACAATAGGAAAAATTTCAATTTAGGTTTTTAAACGTTGATTGCAAGTTCACTGAAACCAAATAATCACTGAAGCCAAAGCTAATATACGTTTATGCGCTAAAGCCACAAATATACTTAAAAATAATAAATAAATCTTACTTTGTTAGTTGAGAAAATTCAGTGAAGGAAACTTTCACAAACAATCTAGCTTCTCAAAGCCTAAATAAAGTAGCTTTAAAAATGTAGAAGTCACAGTGGCGGACTGGCGATGCATAAACGGCCCTGGAAGCTATTTTGTGCGGCCCACTTTTGGGAAAAATTGTCAAGGTATCCCATCCCTAAAAATACACCATGTCAGCACCACTGTTTACTGCGGTATAAACATCTTTTCACCCAAAAGTCTACGCATCATTGAAGTTTTTTGTATTGAGGAAAATAATTAACAATATTTTACTCATTTTCCTGGATCCCAAGTAAAATTTAATGTAAGAACAAAATTACTTCCGTTGCTGAAAAGCACCACGCAAGGTACATTCTTTAAAGAGGAACTGTCGGTCTTCATTCCATTCTTATGAATTTTATTGCGATAATTTCTTCTGGTAAACGTTTTCCAACTGAACGACACATTACTTCCCCGAAGAGCTTTCTTATTTTGGCAACACTGATAGTCGGAGCACGATAAAGGGTAAACACTAAATGTATACAAGGGATTTTTTAGAAAGACAGGCTCGTTAGAAACGGCATATTGCGAATACGGAGATTTGTTGAATGAATGTTACGTTGAGTTATAACGAATTATATGTGCAGAGAGTGTATTGTGATCGTTGTCTCAACTAAAGTCAGCGGGCACACATTCCTGTGAGAGTTCTCTCCATGTTCTGAAGTGCAAATCACAAGCTAATAAAGAGTTTACTAAAATAAGTTCACTGTAAAAAAATTCTAAAATTCACGAGCCACTATCCGTGATTCCTTTCGTGAATTAACGAAGCACATTTCTGATACAACCTTATCCGTGAAATGACGGAAAGAAACTTTAATTTTACGGATTTTGGCATTCCAGGAAAATTCTGAATTTCCAGAAACCTTTTCACAATTCCTTTCGTATATTAACGGAAAAACTCCGTTCTCACTTTTTCGCTATCCATATGACGAAAACATTCCGGTAAAAGGAGAGATTCTCGGGAATACTTGAGGTTTGATTAACTGTTAATTTTCAATCGTTTGTCAAAGGAACTGATTTTGAAGTTCTGTGGAGAGATCACATATTGTGGGTAGCATATCGCATAAAAGCTTGGGGTTTCAGATGTATTGTCGGCCAACTGCTTTTCACACCTATACTCCATTTCAGAAATATACTTTTTTTTTTTTTTTGGAATTGGTGCTTCTAATATAAATTAAAACCTGACATTTAAAGAAAACATTTCTGTATTTTCGAAAAATCCATCTGTCTCTTAACATCACTCCGGTTCTTTTTTTTTTTTTTTTTATGCTGTGTAGTTTTCCGTGTGGATTTGTGTTGAACATAATCTCTCGTGGATAAACTGTTTTCGAAAGAATACGCATCTACACTTGTTCAGATTTTTACTGAAAAATTATATTTTCTAATATCAACCTAAGTTTTACCGAAAGAAGAAAAAGAAAGACTCTTCTATCAGTGCATTCAGTTTTCCCTCTTTGTATGGACGAAGTCTTAGGTGCAATGTCTCTCTCTGTCCAAGGTGTCACTCTTTTGCTCTCTAATAAAATGCTTTATAATGATGAAAAGTTTCCAAATAATAACTACAGAATAAAACATATGTGTACACACTACACACACACATATACAAAATGTTTTTCAGTTGGACTTAAATAAACTATATCATATTTTAATTGAACTTACATTTATATACACACCAGTGGCGTACCGGAAAAACTTGCCCCCCCCCCCCGCAAAAAATATCTTCGAGGCCCTTTTGAAAAAATCTATTAACTTTCAATTACTGAAATTTTTGAGTTAAATTCCATATTATTAACTAAGTTTTATGAGTGTTCTAATAAATCAAATTCTGCGGAACCTACAGGTATTTTTCGTAAAACCAAAATTATTGAACTTTATTGTATGAAACACATATGTGCACGTTGTAATTAAAATCATTGCCCTAGTTTTATACCATTACAAAGTACTGCAAAAAAATACTAGTAATGGTATAAAACTAGGCCAAAGTTAGTCATATAATGCAAATATTATTCTTTTAGAGAAGTAAGGGCAGCCGCTTGAAATGTCTCACGATCACACACACAAAACTGCGGCGTGACAGTGTCTAGTGACTTTTTACCGATTTATACGAAAATACGGATCATAAGTATACAAAAGGAATAAGTGGGAATCAAGAATTATGTACTCTTGAATGTATAAAAAATACATTTAATTATTTATTTTTGAATGTATGAATAACACAGTTAACGTAATGCCACAATGTTTTGCACATAGAACTTTTTTCCTTTACTGTGTTTTAAAAAAGTGGCACAGGTTTCCGTTTCATCACTCTCCCCCTCCCCGAAGAACACCCTTTTACTTTATTATATTCTGAATGATGCGTAATTACGTGCAAACAACTATAACACACGTTACCCTCATTAGTATAAAAATTACATTCATCGAATTGATGTTTCTCTCACATTCTCCTGTTAATATACATGCATATTGACTGTTGCTATGGCTGTGAAAAGGGGGCCTCCAGTTGTTTGAAATAGTTGATTTCCCGTCATCCAGGTTTTATAAATTAAAACCGTGAAAATGATTTTCAAATGTTTTACTTATTTAATGAAAAAATACAGGGCATTCCTTTTCTTTTCAATACTTATCAAAGCTGCCGTAAAAAAAATCCTGGTTATTTCTTTAACCAGCTTCATATGTAGCTTCCGAAAAAAAATTGTAAAATATTTTCCCAGAGGTTAGAGGCCCTCTTAGGCTGGAAGCCCCCCCCCGCAATACAGGGGTTGCGGGTGCTATCAGTACGCCCCTAATACGCACACACATACACCGAGGGTGTGAGATATGATCCCGGACTTCCTCCGATATGAAATCCCGGTTATGTCACTGCTTTTGACGTGACAAAAATTCAAAGCTCTTCTCCGTAGGAACTGAGATATATTTCATAACATGTACGTTTTCCAGCTTTTGATGGGATAGAAACATAAGAAAAAACGAAAACTGGAAAACCCATTTCTTGAAATAGAGCCAGATTTTTCTATGAAGAACACTCCTTTCATTGGGAATCGAAGTTTTTTTTAAAGAAAACGACACGTAATTTTTTAACACAAGCCAGTGATTTTTAGTGCTTTAAGAAGCATAAAGGGTAGGTTGAGATCCATTCATTAAACAAGAAATCGAGCGTTTAAGACACCGTTCATAACAAAAAGCCACAGTTTTCCATTTTTTCGAGAAATTTCATGCTGTTGATAAGTTTCAGTAAGAAAAATGGGATTTGATCTTTGAATTTTTTATTTTGAAACATATCAAAAATTCTGCATTTTTCATTCCAGTACAATATTCCATCCTACACACATATCCGTAAGAAAAGGCGAATGAAACTAAGAACTAATTTCTAACATGAATTCAAAATTCCTAGAGTTCAAATTATGACAGGGCTGTACTGTAAATCTCTAGTCTGAAGAAATAAAAGAAATAGGAAATTCAAAAAGCGGTTTCTCCAAACAAATCCAAGCTTCGTTGTTTTTTATAATTAGGAATGGTCACATTAATTTCCGTTGAAACATTCATCGTACGAAATGATTGAAATCCAAAATCTTTCAGACACAAATTGTTGTTGTTGTTTTTTTTGTTTTGTTTTTTCGAGACATGCTGAGAAATTTAAAGATACATATATTTCTTTCTCCTCCCGTCTACGCCCCGTCTACGAAAAGAGAAGGGAGTTGAATCTTCAAATATCCACTCGATTATGTCTATGCTATTTTGCTTCCCGATTTTCAGTTAGGAGCAGAATTTCTCGTGGTACCTCGTATGCCCCCGTGAGCGAAAAAAAAAAAAATCATTTCAGAAATTTAATTTTCCAATTGCTAACGGAGATCCATGGTTTATTCCATCGAGGCCCGACATCTTGTGTTATTTTTTGCGGCTTGAGAAATCCAGTTGCTAAATATAATCCCGTCTACATGGCTTTTCCAAGTAATAATTAAGTTTCATGGATTAACTCTGAACCTAGTGAAAAAATTAAAGTTCAGTACTTATTTCGAGATGCAGATTCATTGTAACAGAAATCAATTCTTATATCCAGTCATAAGAAAATAATTTTAATGAAGTAAATATATCCCCTACGAATAAAATGAAAGCTTAATCTTTTCCTCAGGTACACATGCATTCATGTTAACGTCCCGTAAAAACATCATTCCACACCTACCTACTAAAATTCTAAGAGTAAAATTTGATACTTTAAAGTAGTACGTTTTAAAGACGCCTTTATCTATATATATATATATATATATATATAAAACAGACTTCATTTTAAAATAAAAATTTGCTATGCAAATCTCAGAGAACCAGATTTTCAATTCGAAGTGAAATTTTGTACACGAAATTGTATTCTGAATTAAAAAACTGTGTTTTTAAAAGCGACTACGCATTGCACTATTCGGTGCAATTTACTTGCAAGTAAAACCTGAGCTACTTGTGTTACAGCTCGTACACTACAGAAATAGCATTAGCTATTTCTGCAATATAAGGTGTAACAAATACATCAGGAAATATATTCCACGCCAAAACAAAACAAAATACGAGCCTATAAATAAATACATTTATTTATTTATATTCACTTAAACATATATCAAGACGCTATTATTGGCCACATGTTTTTGTTTTAATGCAACGATTACGTAACTAAACCCACCATAGGCGCCGACTGTAGGGGGGAAAGTTGAATCTTGCCCCTCCAGGAATTTTAAAGGAGGGGGGGGCATTGCCCACCAAATATTTTTCATCCTCCTAATTAAATAAGTTTCGTGTGTTTGTGTGTGTATTATTTTCGAAATGCGTGAGTTGAAATATTTCTATAAAGAAAAAATGTTTTCCCATGTTACTCAGGCTATCGTGTGCTGTGCTAATTGCAAAAATGCCTTTCTTTCCTTTATAGAAATGTATTATTCTTTATAATACGGACCAAGCTCCACTTTATAAGGCCAAAGCGATTTATTTCCACAAAATTAATAAATAATAAAAGAAGTAAAAGCTTTTTTCCCATATTCACCATTGCTCATTTGATAAGAAGCTTGATTTCCAGTACCGTGTTTTGTTCGACATATTCTCGTGCTATGTGGTAAATGTTTAAAACCAAATATCAAAAAAAAAAAAAAAAAAAAAAATACAGAAACGTATGATCTCTAGCGCCTTTATTTATATTTATTTTTTGCTCTTCTCGTTCTTTGTTTGAGTAATCGCGCTAATTTCACATATTTTTAATAAACGTTTGGAAATAAAATCTCTCTGAATGTTTTTATAAAATCATATGCTGAATTTTATTCTTAAAAATATTAATACTCAGCGAAAGAATATTTCTGTTTGGTTAAGTTCATTTGCTGATGAGCAACTGCAATTGCGCTATAAAATATAAGTCAAATCTCGTAGTTTATCTTTTTGCCCGTATTTTTTAATTTTCCTCCTGACAGTGGAAGAGACGTGTCCCTTCCACGTGTGATCTCTTCACGTCTGCCCCCCCCCCCGATTATTTGGTGAGGTCGGCGCCCCTGAAGCCCACTCTTAAATTCTAAAAATTCTAACTTGTTCCTTGAGAGGCATATAATCGACGCTCCTGCAAATATATAAATACATCCGACACTCCACTGTATGTATACACACACACACACACAGCACACACACATATATATATATACAGGGATGTAACGTCAGGTGATGCGTAACATCACAGCCTCTCCTTGACAAATGTCAACCCCGATGTAAGGTCAGGTAATGCGTAACATCACTGCCTCTCCTTGACAAATGTCAACCCCGCCTTCTCGTGGTGCATCCTGTTCCCACTAAAGGGGCTCTGACGACCGCCAATAGCGGTATAACTATACCATCGGGATTAGAGGAAATGCTATCACACACTCACCAACCCGCTTGGCCAGCGTGGTGAGTTATGGCCACACCCCTCCAAAATGATTCCACAACTTAAATCTTGGCCCTCAGTCTCCAGCAGCTAGAATGTACCTGGCCAAGGCAGCGGCCAGTGCGACATGAAGGCAGAGGGTGCTAAGAACCCCGGAGGACCGGACTAGGCTGCCATCTGATGCTGACCTTGGCTAAGTATAATGGACGCTCCCTATCTTCTCATTCAAGGCTTCTAAAATTGGAAAAGGAACTACAAAGGATCAAGTGGGACATCGTCGGGCTAAGTGAGGTAAGGAGAAAAGGAGAAGATCTCATTGAACTGAAAAGTGGACATCTCTTCTACTATCGTGGGACAGATACTGGCAGAACTAGTGGTGTTGGATTTATAATAAACAAGAAACTGAAGGATAAAGTTGTAGAAGTTGAAAGTTCCTCTGACAGAGCTGCACGACTCGTTATCCGATTCTCGAAAAGATACCAGGCTCAGATTATTCAAACTTATGCACCCATCACAAGTCATCCTGAAGAAGAAATTGAAGAATTTTATGAGGAAATTCGTCATCTAAATAATAAAGGTAAGCAGCACTTGAAGATAATTATGGGAGATTTTAATGCAAAAATAGGGCAACGGCAACAGAATGAAACTTCAGTAGGTAAATTCGGTCACGGCGACAGAAACCAGCGTGGAAATACTATCGTTGAGTTTGCAGAGGCAGAAGGGTTTTTTATTCATCTTGAACTCCTTCATCAAGAAAAAGCCACACAGGAAATGGACATGGAGACATCCAATTGGGACGACAAGTGAAATGGATTTTATTATGTGTAACAAAAAATTCGTCATAGAAGACTGCAGTGTGCAAAACAAGTTCAACACAGGTAGTGACCATAGATTGGTGAGATGTAAGATGCACCTCAACACTAAACTTGAACGTGGCAAGCTCATAAGACAAACAAAATCTATTGACATAACCAACCTTAAAAAACACCATAATACCTTCAAGTTGGAGCTGAAGAACAGATTCTCTGCTTTAGAAGGCCTAACATCGGAAGAAGTGGATATTTGTGAAGTTAACAGAAAAGTAATCAAAGCTCTTATGGAAACAGCAACAAAATTACAAGTTGCATGTGAACAAATTATCAGGAAACACCAAAATGTTGATGCAAAAAAGAAGAGAGATGAAGACAACTAAAGACGATGTGACTTCCAAAGTGGAATATATAGAGTGTAACGTACCAGGAGATGTGACGTACCTGCCAGAAGGACGCACACGACATAATGGCAGATAGGAATCAGAATAAAACGTCCGCGTAGCTCAATTGGTAGAGCAACTTATTCCGGTATGAGGGGATCCGGGTTCGAATCCCGGCGTAGACCAAAAATGACGGAGAAATTTACTTCGCTATAATGGCGCCCGAACTATCCGGATGACCCGACCGTTCAAAATTTCGCATTGGTGTGATGTTATTTCCACACCGCGAGATAGGAAAAATGAGAATCCCTTCTCCAGCACTTCGAAGGAAAAAAAAAATAATAATAAGGGGGAGATGATGTAACGTACCAGGAGATGTGACGTACCTGCCAGAGGGACGCACACGACAAAGGCAGATAGGAATCAGAATAAAACGTCCGCGTAGCTCAATTTGCAGAGCAACTTATTCCGGAATGAGGGGATCCGGGTTCGAGTTGTGGCGTAGACAGAAATGACGGAGAAATTTACTTCGTTATAAGAGCTATGCAAGACAGTAAGAAAAAGTATCACTGAAGACGTAAAAAAATTCAACTGTGAACTAGTGAGGAAAGCAATTGAAAACAACCAAAGCCTAAAGATAGCAAAGGGACATCTCAGTAAGGGCAGAAAACAGATTATGGCACTGAGAAAAGAAGATGGTTCAATAACAAGAAAAAGAGGCGAAATTTTGACAAGAGTGAAAGATTTCTACTCCAAATTATATGAAAGGGATGATACATGCACTCCAGACATCATGAAAGGTAACAGTACCAGAGTTCCTCCAGTCCTTCCAGCAGAAGTTGCACATGCAATCAAGAACATGAAGCGAGGAAAAGCTCCAGGAGAAGATGGAATTACTGTAGACATCATACAAGAAGCAAGTGGAGAAATCGAAACAGTACTCGCCGAAATTTTCACTCGATGTCTTAATGAAGGGAAGATTCCTGAGGATTGGAACACCGCTACAATGATCCTGCTACATAAAAAGGGTGACATTGAGGATCTCGGAAACTACAGACCTATCAGCCTCCTATCAGTGGTTTATAAAATATTCACTAAAGTTCTTTCACACCGCTTGAAGGTAACACTGGACATGGCCCAACCGAGAGAACAAGCTGGGTTCAGGAGTGGCTACAGCACAATAGATCATATCCACGTACTGAGAGAACTAATTGAAAGAGCGAGGGAATATGAACTTCCATTGTGCATGGCTTTTATCGATTATGAAAAAGCCTTTGATTCGGTAAAACCATCAGCAGTTACAATGGCTCTGAAATCCTGCGGTATTGAAGATGCATACATTAATATTATTAATAACATCTATGAAAATGCAAAGATTCGGCTGTTTGAAAATACAACACACATAAAAATTGGAAAGGGAGTGAGACAAGGTGACACCATATCTCCGAAGCTCTTTAATGCCACATTGGAGGGTGCCTTTCAGTCGCTGAACTGGGAAAACAAGGGGATAAAGATTAATGGAGATTATCTAACCCACCTTCGTTTTGCTGATGACATAGTCATTTTTGCAACTACCCCATCAGAGCTGCAGAGTATGATCCAGGAACTTGCTGACAAGAGTAAAGAAGTGGGATTAAAAATGAACTTGCAGAAGACAAAACTGATGCTCAATGCTTTTACAAGAAATGAAGATTTATCGATTGATGGAGAAAAGCTGGAGATAACAGGCACGTACGTTTATCTTAGACAGCAGATATCAAGTGAGGGTCACATTGATGAAGAAATTAATCGGCGTACAAAACTTGCCTGGAGAGCTTTTGGAAGAAACAGCATAATTTTAAAGAGCAATATGCCATTATGTCTTAAAAGAAAAGTGTTTGATCAATGCATCCTTCCAGTGCTTAGGTATGATGCAGAGACGTGGACCTTAACTAAAAGAGACATACAAAGCCTGCAGACAACTCAAAGCAGCATGGAGAGGTGCATGCTTGGTGTAACCAGGAGAGATAAGAAGAGGAACTCGTGGATCCGAAAAATGACAAGAGCGGAAAACATCATGATCAGAGTAAAATCCCTGAAATGGCAATGGCTGGACATACTGCCAGAAGGACAGATCATCGATGGACAGCCGAAATTTTAGATTGGATTCCAAGGGACAGGAAAAGACCCAGAAGAAGACCACATGGGAGATGGGTGGATGAAATTCGAAAGTATGCAAGGGTGACGTGGAGGAGACTGGCACAAGACAGACCGTTGTGAAGGAAACTTGGGAGACCTTCGTCCAGCAGTGGATTGATAATGGTTGACAATGATGATGATATATATACATAAGCTCAATAGAAGCTCTACTATATATAAACAAAACACTGCTACAGAAAAGAAAAAATTTAGAGAATATGAACTGTATTCTCTAATTAATTTTAGAGAATATGAACTTGCGCGTTGGCAGTATCATTTACTTAATGTTTTTTCTTCATTTTTATTATTTTTAATTTTCGAATATATATATAGTCGAATCCGCTTAATGGAATATCGGATAGTGGAATATGCCGCTTAAAATAATAAAATTCTCCTGCGTCCCAAACCGCACCCTTGGTACATATTGATAAAACGCTCCGGTTAATAGAATAAGAATATTGGATTAATCCCGGTTATCGGAATAAATTTTTGCTCTTTCAAGGTTACAAAGGAGAAAAGCAGTTTCTATATTGAAGGCATCTTTCTTGGAATTTGTGTTGTGATTGTTTACAGACAGAAACACACGTACAATGTGTGGTTCTTAGTGTGGAGATTATAGAAGATGATGATGATCATCATGTGGATATTGAAGTGCCTTCTCATACGGAAGTGAATAATGTATGCAGTATTTTAAGACGCTTTTGGAAAATAAGAATAATGTGGAATTCTCCGCATATTATAAACTGAAAAATCCAGGTAACAAATTTATCAAATTCCGAAAAAAAGCAATGTAAAATAACTGATTATTTTGCCAAGGCATGAATGTTACATCTACGGTACTGTACATATGTGCTGTGCTATATTTTATTAAATTGTACGCTATTATATGTACAGAGTATTGTACTGTATAAAAGCAACATGTAACTTAGTTTTTATCTGTTCTTCAAACATTTTTTCTTCACTACGTATTTACGTAGGTAGTTATACGTACTCGAGTTCATTTGTAAATGCGTACATATGTGAATTTATTTCAAGAGATCCCGGATAATGGAATATCCCGCTTATTAGAATATTTTCTTATGAAAAATAGGCTATTCCATTAAGCGGGTTCGTCTGTGTGTGTATATATATATATATACTGTATATCAATAAATACTTTGGAGGTCAGTATAGCCGGGAACCACTCCTCAGGGAAAGACATCTCCGACCACTGACCCCACTTTCAATTTTCAGGTTTCATGTGGTGCACACTAGGGACGAAAAGTGACATCCTTAACAATTTAACAATTTAGAAATTTGGGCACCCAGTCTTCCCTACCTGAAAAGAAGAAAATTAATAACATTCCAAAAATTATTATATCATAAAACACCTTCCTTGATGTTAAGTCCATACCAGCAGAGATGTAAATACTAGACTGCAAAGTACGGATATTGGGAAATCTCACATGGCTCCAATTGTGTAAGTGACATATGGTACGTTCCGAATTATACCCAAACCGTAATCCAATCAAAATGTAGCGACTCCATATTTAACCACATAAATCTTAATATCTACTTGGATTAAAGCAATAGATGTTAATAAATTTTCCCGGCCAGCTCGGAAACAGTGACTATTTATTGTAGCCCTGAAACTTGGTTATTTTAAAGAAGAAAAGTACATTACATAGTCTGATATTGTAGCTCCTACTAAAGTTGAAAAAAGTTAGGAATTTTTTTGTAATGAAACAAACAGAAACCCAATGGGTAATTATTTTTTATTAAGGTGGAGAATAATTTTTTAGCTGTTCGATTGTATTTGTTTTATTATAACATATTCGAGTAATTATGAAAAACTGAGAAATTATGATGTTTCTATTGTATAAATTTTTTTTTTTTTGGAATATTGGATGACCAGTGACTCATGAATTTTGGACCAAAATTCAAAAGAGTTTCTTTTATCAAATACATCAATGGAGATATCTTTCCTTCTTACCACAATTTCCAGATCCAGTTTTTAATAAAATTAAGTCTTTAGGATAAATCTCTTTCCAGTCAAATGGCATCGAAACCGAATTAAAACTGATTAGATCATCAATGTATCGAAAGTTATGATAATTAGTCAAAGAAAACTTTCCTTCATAGTGATGTAGGTACAAGTTTGCCAACAAGCTGGAGGAAGGTACATATAGGGATACCTCGAATTTGTAGCAGAAGATTTCTGTTGTCATAAAGGTAATTGTGAAATATACAGAAATTACAAAGACTTTCCTAGTAGCTCCGATCAATGATCAGACAGTTACTATATTCCAGAAAATATTGGTCAAGTATTCCTTTTAAATCCACCAAATTGATTGAAGTAAATAAGTTAGTAAAATCATGTGTGTTGACATTAAAACAGGAATTATTGTTTTTATCAATAAAATCCAGAATTTCTTCATTGTTGTTAATAATCCAAGTACAGTTTGCAATCTTATCAAAAATAATTTGTCTGTGTTCGTGAAAATGTACATATCTTGAATGGATTGAATCATATTTATATGCTCTGTCTCTTTTTTCTTTTTTCAGCGCAGCGCAGGATTGGGATAGCACAGACTACATATATTTGAGATATATATATACAGCGGTTGCTCTGGCTTTTTTAGTTTTCGCCAACCCATTCGCCGAATTAAAATTTTTTTCTCCAAAGTGTTGTAACAGTACAAAAAGGTATTTGCCGATACATTTGCCCAAACGTTTTTTTCATCGCCAAAACAGTTTTTTTTTTTCGCAAATTGCGAAGAATGCGATCCGGCAGCGCCACCCTTGTATATATATATATACGTAGTGATGTGTCAATTATCGTAAATTTTTTACTTTTTTTTTTTTCAAAGACGGTTTTTGGGCGTTAATTCCAAAAAAAAAAAAAAAAAAATCCTTAAACAGTGCTACGGAAACTAGCAAACTGCTACGCAAACAATACTTTGCCTAACAAATTGGAAGTGATAAAAACGTAACAAGAGCAATATGGTAAAACGTGATTTTACTTCTTCATGCAGTAAATATTATTCTGGAAAAGAGACAAATCTGAATTTATCTGTTTGATTTACTACAAAAAATTCACATTGCAATTTGTACATGAAAGGTTAAAAGGAAGCTGTATATGTAAATTAATAAATTCTGCTTAGTCTTTGCATGGTCAGTTATTTAAATCAACGTAAAAAAAGTTAATAAGCGTTTGATACATACATACGTGGAAGAACGATGTTTACTTGTTGAAGCGTCACCTTACGTTGGAATAAATACTTAAGAGAATCTTACCTGGGGGTAAAAAGGTTGGCCCTGTAAGTCCAGCATGTTCGACTGAAAACACAACATGACGGATTTAAAAAAAAAAAAAATTAACTGAAGTGCACTGAAGAAAACTGTCTATTATGAGGTGTGTTACGTGATATCCCGGAGTCGGCTTGGGTTCCACATGGAGCCACAAGCACAGACGCCCACACATCTACTTAAATCGGAGAACGGAGAACTGCGAAGAAGCCCACACGGAGTCACTCAATGCCCACAGCATTCAGAGCATCAGTTAACAAGTGCCGCGGCTCGGAGAAACGCGCGGAGAGAACAAGAGAGACTGGAGAGTTGGATGGTCCCACATCGTGACGGGGGTGGGTGGTTCGACACCCATCCCGAAAGCGACAGATGAAATATGTGCGTACATCTACTGCTACTCGACGTCGATGGTCATTCAGCTTCTGCCAGTCTCAAAGTTCAACGTGTTGCAATACAAACACGGAGCCCGTTACTTGTGTTCGGGAATTAACTCTCTTCACGCTTGTATTTACACCAGTAATCTCGAATTATTTACCACTTCACTAAAGAATTTCTTTTTCCTGCAAAATATATTTCATACAATAAGGAAACGGACCAACCTCGGTAGCGGAAATGATAATTTGTCATTCATTTAAAGCTAGCTGACGCGTATGCGTTTTTTCCAGGATTTTCTGTGGTTTGTTGCTACATCGGTAATTTCTTCTAAACGTTCCCCGGAAACAAGTCCTTACTTAAGCAGTTGGTCAGAGCTCCCGTTCCGTGTGCATAGTGTTGACTCATTTGCATATCTTTTTACTTGAGGAAGAAAGCGGCGAGTAGTAGCGAAGGATGTTCAGCTTTACATAAAAATTAGCTGCATCCGACGTACGGCGATCTGGCTGTGTTATATATTACACAGTGGCGCACCCGAGATTTCTTTATGGGGGTTGCCCAAGATATTGAAAATGCAAATAAAAAATGCTCCGGGGAAACCATCTCCCAAAATATCGGGAAGCGATAAAAATATTTCCTCCACATTAAAATAATATTCTTCGTAAGATATATATTTAAAAACATTCACAAGTATATTTAACAAGAAAGATGACACCGAATTTTCGTGTGCATTGAGCACGTCTTTTGAATCGGTTCTGACGAGAATTGAATTTATCAAAGCTATTAAAAGTCAATGGAACCGGTACAGAAAACAATAGTATCTGACCGAAAAAAGAAGTTTTTTAATCGTATTTTTAATTGCTGTAAACGGAATCGTGATCTTACGCCCTCTGGTTGCAGGCTTGTGCGTTAAGAAAAAATTGAAATTATTTGAGAAACATTTCGCAGCGGAAACGCTCTCCAACAAAGAAAGAATTCTTCAAGTCGGACACTTAGAAATGATCATGATCATATGTAGAGGATTTTAGGAAGGGAGTGTTTGACCCCAGGTCTTAAACAACCCTTAGAAATAGGAAGCTATGAGATTTGGGCTAGAGTGCCCGATAGGAAAGTGACACGGAAGCGAAATAGAAAGGGGGAGGAAGACGCCCTTATTTATTACCGGGGGGCCAGTACCCGGGGTCCGACGGCTTAACGTGCCCATCCGACGCACAGCGGATATTTAGTGGATCGAGCGTTCGTACCTGCTTGGGATCGAACCTGAGGTCCTTTCCGTGGCAGTCACGAACGCTGCCCACCAGGTCAGCCGCGGTCCCGGACACTTAGAATCAGAGATATCGACAAATATAAGATGCATCTACGCCCCGCGGGGAAAATATGCATTATTTTAAGAAGAAAGTATTCTCAAAGGGTTTTAAGATGTGAGTGGTATCGGTCCAGGAAAGAATTTTTTCAGTCGAGTCTAGAGGTGCTCAGATTTTGCTGCAAATACATCACAAGCAGAAATTAACACTTATGCCCACTGGTAGTCAAACCATTCTTTACAAAAAAGTAGAAATTACATGCAACAGATTTCCCATCAAAAGCTGTATTCCCTGGAATTTTTTTTTTAAATCGGAGTTTTAGAAGTAGAGATATCGGGGAAAGCGTAATTTACAACGGAAAATGTATTTACGCCTCCTAGCGGAAAATCTATGCGTAACTTGAAAAAGTGATTATACCTAAAATACTATTCCACATAAATGAAATCGAAAGGTAAAATAAATTTTTACATTGGATGTTTAGAAGCAAATATATGGAATAAAATGTATTTTGAATTCCATATCATCTGTATTTACGCCTTCTAGCGGCGAAATGGTACATTGTAAAAAAAACAAAAAAAAAAAAAAAAATGAAGGATATCATTCGCATATTTCAGGCTTCCCAATGAAAGAAGATTTTTTCTAATCGAACTAATAGTTACAGAGATATGGAGTCCATAGACAGACGGACAAACCGATGACATAACCACCACCTTTTTTTTTCTAACAAAAGACGTGCTAAAAATGAACAGCCAATAAGAAAAAAACGAACGACCAAGTGATACCTCATGAGGAGGGCCCAGGCTTCTGAGCCGCCCCCGCTGAGTGCGCCACGAATCTTACGTAAACACATTTACTTTTAACTCGCACATTCTAAGAAATATTTGATTAATAAATCTGAATCTTGTCGGCATTGGGATTTTTTTTTTTTTATAGTGCCTTGAGTTGCACTATAAGATTTAACAGTTTAACACAGCAACAACTGCACACACTGTAAAACATTTCCTGAAATTTACGAGCCATTTTCCATGATTTCTGTCGTGAATTAACGAAGCAAATTCCTGTCTCAACTTTTCCGTGAAATGACGGAAAAATCGAGAGAGTAGTACCCTGGCACCTTTTTAGATAATTTATGATATGCATCTTTCGCATGCCAAGATATTTGTGGGTGTGAAATAAAACGAGTGATTGGAGGGTATACATTTATTTACGTGCAACACATTACATTTATTCGCGTCACTCACGACAACACCGAGCCACAGTCCGGTACATACTGTACAGTGGCGGATTTCCAAAATTGCACACTAGGCGCCCGCCCAGGTCCCCATCGTTTGAAGGGCCCAGAAAACGTATAATTGGATTGTCAGTAATGTTTTAGTTTTCAGGGACTGAAATATGAATAAAAAATAAGCAATAAATAAATCAATAAATCCTTAAAGCAACCACTTTATTTGCATTGTGAATTGATATTTTACTTTCTCATATATTAGTAACATATTTTGCTTGCTGTTGTTGATACTCCAAATTTTCGAGTCTTATCAATGTCCTTGTTTGGATTTCCATTTAGTGGTAGCTGAAAGAAGAATTCACGCCACACACTTTTATTGTGTAAGGTCTGCTGTTACATAAATTACTTAACTGGTCTGCTGTTACATAAATTACTGAGTTGCAATGAGGAGTGCTTGGAGAAACTGTCTTGATTAGCGGTGTTTGCTGTTTATTGCCTTTTCCCTTTTGGGGCAGGGTAATCAAGCTCTTCCTCAGCCTTAATCCTCCCCTAAACCAGCCTAAACCAAAAAGGAAAAAAAAAAAAAGAAATTCGAGAATGTCACATTATCTTTTCCTTACGTAATAAGGTTAAAAAGAAATTCCTATTGTATTGCAACAACATTTTCTTATTACTTTCTCCTCCCCTTTGTTTAGTATTGATAATTATCAAGTATTCTCACTTTTTCTATTCCTTAAATCGACGTAAAATTAACTTTTGAAAAAGCAATAAGTTTCAATGAAACTCTTACTCGAAAAGCTGTGGTTCCTACTTTTCCATTTTCAAATCGCATTTTTTGCATTTAATCCTCATGCCCATTTGGAAATCTGCCACTGAAAGTGCCAAGCTTAATTATCCTTAGATTTCCTATTTGCGGCAAAAATATTTTTTGAAATATCTCTAAAAACAAAAAGTTCGATGCGCACAGACAAAGTGATTACACCACTTTTTCTTACAAAACGTTTTAATAAGAGGAAGAAATGCATTTTAAAAAGCGTAAAATCTTTCTTTTTTTTTTTTTAATCTGGGAATTAAAATTTCTGAGGCGATAAGAAGGGGAGGGCCCCCTGATTCGTTTAGTGTCTAGGGCCCCAAAAGATCTAAAGTCGCCTTTGGGTACATTAGGACTAAGTGGAATTACATCATAACAAAAAACAATAAAGGCTTACTAGTTCCTGACATTGATCGGTACTTAAGATGAGTGGATGAAGGAAAGTTATTGTCGTAAAACCAATGAATGAAGATATGTGAGTCATAAAAGCAAATATTTACTGAACTATGGCGGCGGCAATAGTAAATATTTCGACTGTTTAGTTTTTCAAAAACAATATACAGTATTATTATTATTATTATTATTATTTGGATTTAGACGAACTTAAGAAACGACCCTGACACAATAAAATATGTTACTATGAAAGTCCATCTGCGCATGCGCCAGCTAAAATTTGACCTCAAGGAAAAGGGCTTTAACCTGAGCAAAAGATTTTACAAAATTTTTGCGGAAATTTCGTATGAAACTGGTTAAAGAAATAGCCAAGAATTAAGGCAGCTTTGAACGAAGTATTAAAACGAAAAGCTTATTTTCTTTTTTTTTCTTTTCTTTTTTTTTTTTTTTCAGTAAATACGTAAAATCTTTAGAAATCATTTTCCTTGCTTTAGTTGTTCATAAAAACTGAATGACCGAAAAGCAGCGATTCAAGAGAACTTAAGGCCCTTTTCACAGCCCTCGCAATATTTTCTATGCATGTACATTAACAAGAGAATGTAAAAGAAATATCAGTTCAATGAGCGGAATTTTTATACCAATGAATATAAAGTGTACAGTTGCTTGCACATAACTACGCATCCTTCAAAATATAAGGAACTAAAAGGCGTTCTTCGTGGGAGTGAAAAAATCAGAGACGTGTCACTTTTTTTATAACAGTCAAAAGATATTTTTGTTTACTGTGTGCAAAACATTGTGGCATTATGTTAAGCGTGTTTTTTACATTCCCGAACAAATAATTTAAGTAGTTTCACGTTTGTTGTGTTACAGTTCTTATTCGTTGCTTAGTTATTTTCTTACTTATGTTGTGACATTTCGTATACATCGGAAAAGTCATTAGACACTGTCACACGGCAATTGCATGTTTTGTGTGTGCATCATCATTATTATTATTATTATTATTATTATATTTATTATATATATTTTAAATAATACAAACATGAAACAATCGTGAGGCATTTCAAAAAGCAGGCCTTACATCTTTAAAACAATAAATTTTGCATAATATGACTAACTTCGACGTAAGTATTTTGTAGTAATTTGTATCGGTATAAAACCAGGGCAATCGTTTTGATTACAATGTACACATTTGTGTTTCACGCAATAACGTGGAATAATTTTGATTTTACGAAAAATACTCGTAGTCTCCAAAGAATTTGATTTATTAAAACACCCATAAAGCCCTTGTTAATACAGTAATATGGAAATAAAATTTTTGAGTAATTGGAAGCTAGTAGATTTTCGGAAACATTTTTGCGGCGGGGGTGGGGGGGGGGGGGGGCTCGAGTTTTTCCGGTACGCCACTGCTCAAGGTACAAAGAAAAGCTGAATTGCAAGTGTGTTAGTGAGTGAGGGGGATAGGTAACTTTTAATCTAGGGTATTTATAGGTTACACCCCGCCGTGTTGTACAACAATTTAAAGCTCTCGTCAGCAATAGGTAACGAAGAAGCCAAATTTCGCTAAGGCGCACCATTTTCGTAGCATCAAAAATGCATTTTTTATAATGGCTTTTATAACATTTAGCATGAGGTTCTCGTAATTTACTCAGATTGCAATGAGATATTATTACGTTTACGTAAAACGTGGTGAAATAATTTTCGGCGATAGTTTATTTAGTGCAATTTATTGTTTAGTAACAATGAAATTAACTATTGTTGCGTCGCGTCATGGGACGGCATTCAAAAATTAGATTTCAGCAATGGTTTTGACTACTTCCGTTACCCATTTTCGTTGCATCGAAATTTTTGCATTTATGATTTACTTTACTGTTGTTGGGAATGATGCATAGCATCAGAACTGCCACTTTCCGTAGGCACAGACATAACGCACTATCGCTGCCAAGTGTCGATCAAGCGTCAGCGTCGTGTATTTGAGCCGACCACCACGCAAACGGTTAGCGCCGGGATCCGGTCGCAGAATGAGATCGAATTAGGCAGATCCCTTGCCTGTCAAGAGACAACAGTACTTCCGTTATCGGTACATAAATCGAATTTTTTTTGCATGGGATTTACATTACTGCTGCCTGGAACGATGCATAGCATCAAAAACATGAACTTCACGGTTTTTTCATACGTGAAGTGACACAACTACTTCTATTCGTCTTTTTCTAGTTATTAACGGAAAAGTGCCGTTTTTAGTATGTCTGTTGTAAAAAAAGATCGTGCTTATGTTACCGGTTTGTCCGTCCGTCTGTGGACACCATATCTCTGCAACTATTAGTCCGATTTGAAAACTTCTTTTTGCATTGGGAAGCTTGAAATATCCGAATGATGTTTTTTTATTTTCGTTTTTTTTTTTTTTTTTACGATGTACAGTTTAGCCGCCTGACGGCGCAAATATAGATGATATCGAATTCAAAATGCATTTTATTCTATAAATTTGCTTCTAAACATCCGACTGAAAAAATTATTTTACCTTTCGATTTTATTTATGTCGAAGAGTATTTTAGGTATAGTCACGTTTCCAAGTTACGCATACGTTTTCCGCTAGAGGGCGCAAAAGTAAATTGTTTTTTCCCCGATATCTCTACTTCTAAAACTCCTATTTAAAAAATTTGAGAACAGTTTGCCCGCCGGGGGGGGGGGGGCGTAAAGCGTTCATTTCTGCTTCTGATGTATTTGCCACAAAATCTGAACTTCTAAAATCTCGATTGAAAAAATTCGTTCGTGGACCGATTCCACTCAACGTCGATAAACATTTTTAGAATATTTTCTTTTTAAAATATTGCATGATTTCTCCGCCAGGGGCATAGATGTATATCTTATTTTTGTCAATGTATCTGCTTCTAATTGTACGATTTGAAAAATTCCTTCTTTTATTGATAGTTTCCGGTGCAACACGTTTTTCATGTAATTTCAAAAAAAAAAAAAATCAAGTAATTCATAGACTTTCCGCTAGGGGGAGTAAAGGTAAATTGCGTTTTCCCAATTAATTCTGCTTGTCAAACTCCGATTTGAAAAATTCTTCCTGTATCGCATACAGCTCCTGATGGGAAATGTTTTTCGTATAATTTCTAATATTTGGTAAAGAATGGTTTAGCCACCAGGGAGCATACGTGTTAATTTCTGTTTCTGATGCATTTTCAGAAAAATTTGAGCTTCTCAAAACTCGACTGAAAAGATTCTTTCCTGGCCCGATACCGCTCACATAGAAAAACCTTTTGAGAATGCTTTCTTCTTAAAATAATGCATGTTTTTTCCGACAGAGAGCGTAGATGCATATCTAATATTTGTCGATATCTCTGCTTCTAAGAGTCCGATTTGAAAAATTCTTTCTTTGTTGGAGAGCGTTTTCGCTGCGAAACGTTTCTCATATAACTTAAAAAATTTCATAACGCACAAGTCTGCCACCACAGGGCGTAATATTACGATTCCGTTTACACGAATATTTGCGGGATTAAAACCCCGATTGAAAAACTTTTTCTTCGGTCAGATACTACTGTTTTCTGTACCGGCTCCATCGACTTTTAATAGCTTTGATAAATTTAATCCTAGTCAGAACGGATTCAAAAGACGTGCTCATTACACCCGAAACTTTGGTGTCATCTTTCTTGTTATGATTTGTTATCAGAAAAACCTGAATTTTTAGGGAATTTTACCGTGATTCCGTTCGTACATTAAAGGAAAAGTTATTCTGTTCTTACTTTTCTCGTATCCATACCACGGAATTTTTCCGGTAATAAGAGTGGTTCGAGGGAAAAACTCGAATTTAAAGGGGTGTGATTAATTGCTAAATTTCAGCTCAATAGTTTTGCTGAATCACCGCGAAGGCCCTGCTAATTTTGTGGCAACACTTGTCTGTTAGCGGAACTGATTTTCATGTTCTCTAGCGAGACCGGATGTTTTGTATAGCATATTGCATGGTATTAAGGTTATTGTGGCCACAGATATGCCACATCCTCCTGTCTGTGAACCAGCTTTATATATTGCGTACAGGGGATTGTTTAATGTCTATGCATCAGTCTGTGGACCCCTTAACTCAAAAGCTATAAGAGCTAATTTTATATTTAGGGGTTTTGTGAAATACTGCTGTTAAGTACTACATTTCACCTTTTATGAACCATAACAGAAAGTCATCGTCAGTTAAAAAAAGAAAAAATCTCGAGTGCTTTGAAAAAATCATGATGAAAAATATGTTGTATGCAAAAATATTTAATATAAATTTTGGCAAACATGCACTTACAGAAGTATGGTTACCACGTGGCCTACACCCCACTCCTTGAAGCACCGTGCAACTCCGCCACGTCAGGTCCTAGGGGAGTGGCACAGGATTGGAAAGTGCTCGTTTTGCCTAGAAGGCAGGGAGCGAACCGCGTGACCTTGGCTGTTATTCTGGTTTCCGCGAACCAGGTGAGCCCCAAAAGGTCGTAGGGTGAGCTAGTCCAGAAGGGTCAGTTGACGGTTGGATTCGGGCGGGAGAGCAGTCTACGAGAAGCCTTTTTTTTTTTTTTTTTTTGGAGGTTTTACGACCACCGTGAGCAACTCAATGGGCTATAAGCAGTCGCCCGTCCCTAATTTAGGGTCACTGGTTCCAGGGAAGGGAAAGAGCCAGTGCCGTAAGACAAACAACATCCGGGTTCGAATCCTCACGGGATTCGAACCCGGACCCTTCCGTGCGAATGATCAGAAGCCATCGCTTAGAACACTGCGCCACCGGGGTGGCGAGAGAAGCCTTGGATGAGCGATCGATAGAGCCACGTGTACGAGCACGATGATGTGATGTCTGGTTTCCAGAAAAGTCTACTAAATAAAAAGATTACTTCAGGAGATGATTCGCATAGAAGGCAGGACTGGAGTATGCCAAATCCAGATAAGTTATGTTTCCTTCCCCTGTTTTATTGCATGTGCCTGATTAATAATGTTTGAAACCCTGAATGGAGCACGTGGCATGTGTATTTGTCATGCTCAAACACTGGCAACCCCAGTTGGTTAGGTAAATCATTTAGAATAGAAGAAAAGAACCAAAAGTAAGGAGATACTAAGCATTGCACTTATATATATATACAGTATGTGTGTGTGTGTAGGGAATGATCAGAAACGTAGTAGAGAAAAATCGTAATAATAAGATAATTTATGACAAAGGCTTTGTTAACGGCTGCACCCACGCACGTGGTAAATCTGTGTTCCTGTATGGTCCACTAATTCATGATCATGAAACAAAATTTGTTACTTTCTCTTAAGATACCTGCATTTTATTATATCCGCACCCAAGACAGAAAAATAAGGAATGCTTGTATGTTTATAATCCTTATTTCACGAGCGGCGCCTTTATTCCCTTAACATTCCAGTGAAGGGATAAAGGTGAAACACAACGCCGTGTTTTCTTGTATGTCCATACATACACGGGCACGTTTTTTAGACGATCACTGCATAAAATTCTAACTAATTTAATTTCATTTAATTATAACATTGGCACCATCTAATTTAATACAGGCTAAAGTTAATTTTTATTAAGGTTAAATATAACATTGATACAGTGCATTTATGTGAATAATTAAATTACAAAATTAAGATAACTTTTGTGCCGTAATTGATCTTTTAATATTAGCATTGGTGCTCGTTAAATATAACAAAAAATAAATAAATTTGTGATATGTCCTCCTACAGAAAAAATAAAGTTGTTATAAACTTTTTTGAAACCTATTCAGAAAAATAATAAGCTCCTACAGAAAATAAAATGACTAATTAACCCTTATTTATAGCGAAAAATATTTCATCATCGCAAGACTCCAGTCCGTGTTTCTATCTTAAACGTGATCGGATGGATGTCTCAGTCAGCAGCGCTCCTTACTCGCGTACAAACTCTCGCCGCCTCGAACACCAGCGAAGGAAAGATCTGCTTGTCATCCCAAGGCAGGAAAATCTGTCTCGATGCATTAATTCCTACAATGTGACTTGTGCATGCACACGACAGCGGGTTATGTGACGTAAAGAGACTCGTGGAAAGAGGAATTTTTCCTCATTAGGGACTGGAAAAGTCAAAAATGAGGTCTTTAGAAACTCGGAAAATTTCTGCGTAAAAACATGAAACTGACAGTTCCGTAAAAAAAAAAAAAAAAAAAACGGGATTAGTGATAAAGAAAATTCTATCAAAATTCTGAATGTTCCGTTATAAGAAACAGAAACTTTGAAAACAGAAATTTCGTTAAAAATCGGAGACCTATCGACAACTTTGCTGCACGGTATTTTCTGAAATTTTCGTGAATTCACACAACTTGTTTTTGCAGTATACATCCTATAATTTGTATGTTGATTTTACATATAACGGGGCTACTTTTTTCTGAAGCGGTTATAATAAAGTGTCCAGGCTATGCCTTTATCCGAACTCTCTGCGATGCATATAGTGCCCAGGCTATGGCTTTATCCGAAATCTCTCTTCCTCCTGGTTCGGACCACTGTTGTTCCTCTCCAGCTGTCTTTTTCTTTGTCTTTTGTGATTTCCATTTCCTTCCTGCGATTATTTCTATCTCATACAACAGTCTCAATCTGAGGGTTTAGAGTTCCATGCAGTCATTTTACTTATGCATCAAAGACATTCAGAGGCTGCGAACTACTGAAATTAATACGGAGAGGTGCATGCTTAGTATAACCAGGAAGGATAGGAAGAGTAACTCGTGGATCAGGAAAACGTCCAGAGTTGACATAATGATCAAGGTAAAATCCCTGTAATGGCAATGGGCTGGACCTATTACTAAAAGAACTATAACCACAGTTGGATAACTGAAATGGAATACAAAAGACAGGAAATGACCCAGAAGAAGATCATGTGAGAGATGAGCAGACGAAATTCCAAAGCATGTCGGAGTGATATAGAGGAGACTGGCTCAAGACAGAAAGTTGTGGAAGAAACCGGGGAGATTTTCATCCAGTAATGGATTGATAATAATGGTTTATTATGATGATGGTATAACATTTTGCTTTCTCTTATCAATCACGGCTTAAGCTAATTTTCTCAATTGATTAGCGAATACCGTTTCTCTTTTCTTAAAACAAAAAATGTTCTGCCAATATTTTTATGCGGAGCATACAGTTGTAAGCCCTCCCTCCCCCTTCCGGTTGCAGCACCTGTGTGCAGCCGTAAGGGTGATTCTAGTAACATTGCCAGACGGTATGGCTAGTAGCTTTCGTAGTACACAAAACCACAGATCTCTTTCACATCCAAAATATGAGGGCTTATAAGTGCCTGCAGCAAAAAGAAAACTAATGAACTTCCCAAAATTTGCGCCTTATGCTGGATTCGAAGGTGCTCAGTTCCTTTCCGAATTCTGCTACACATGGGCGCTTAAAGCAACGGGCTCAGGGAGCCAGATGTTTTGGGAGGGGGCGCCAAGCTGGAAGAGTTTTTTCATGAATATTTTAGCACCACCGCTAAAGAAAATGTTTACTTAAGTAATTTTACAAAATTTATTAATTTTTAAAACTTGTATTGTTTGTAGTCGTCACTCCATATGCGTGGACGGAGAGCATTAACTGAGCATGGGTTAACACAGTTTTTAAGATTATGGATTCTTTAATCAGTAATTTAGCAAACAGGAGGAAATCATACGAAGTTGTTCTGGAAAGGTTTGAACTTTTCAGGGATTTGAAAGGAGACCAGTGCTCGTGACAGAGACCAGATCAAATAAACTTATACATAGGTGCTAATGAGACATAGAAAACTTTTTCAGCAACAAACTTCTACATTTCCAGTCATATATGATTGCCGAAGACTTGAACACACCACGGGATATGTACACTTCCATCGCTGAAAACAATCTTCAGAGTACATTTCCAAGCTTAGAAATAGCTTTGAGAATGTTTTTAACCTTACCAGTCACGAATAGTTCTGCTGAAAGATCATATTCAGGAGTCTCAAGAATAAGAAATGAAAAAAGGACGTTATTGGGAGAAAAAAGTTTAACTTACTCGTGATAATTTGTGTAGAAAATGACATAATTCTGGGTACAGACTACTCTTCAGTAATTGACGATTTGTCCCGTAAAAAACTAATGATCATGTCATAATTATGGTGCAGTTAGACATTGCGTGGAAAAGGGAGAAATTACGTAAGTGTTAATCAAATTTTCCTTTGCATCGTGAGTGTTCATTATAATCGTTTTAATATTTGCTCCTTTTCCCACATTATTGTATCTTTTCTGATGCATTATATTGTTTTACAATAATAAGTGTTATTATCATAATGTAATTATTTTTCACAAAATCCTGAAGGTCAATAATTTGAAACGTACACGGGTGCACTATGAAATAGACGCACTATATTTTTCATTAATAATAAATATCATTGCAAAATTACTTAGTATAACGCAATAAAACACACTCCAGACAAACAGACACATACACGTCATGAGCACGCACCGTTTAGCAAAAGAACAAATTGGGTGAGGGGGGAGGCGCCATCTTGTCTTGTGCCCATGTCGTCAGAGACACTTACTTCGTCCCTGCTGCTACATGCAGTTCAGATGCTTCTTTTTTTTTTTTTTTATTGGGGGTTTGTCGACTACCGTGAGCAACTCAGTGGGCTATAAAGCAGTCGCCCGTCCCTAATTTAGGGCCACTGGTTCCAGGGAAGAGAGAGCAAGCGCCGTAAGACAAACAAAACATCCATGCCTCATCGGGATTCAAACCTGGACCCATCTCGGACGAATGATCAGAAGCCATCGCTTAGACCACTGCGCCACCGCGGCAAAGATGCTTCATTGATTAATGGTTGAAACATTTTTGTAGAGATTATAGCTATATCTAACAGAAAAAAAAAGATTTTTTTTTTTGGTCAGGTAATTTTTTCGGGGCTTTTATATTTTCCTCTTCCATTTAACATGCTGTAATTTTCGGACTATGAGCCGCGGCTCTTAGGGGGGGGGGGGAGTGCCCTCTCTGCTGCTATTATGCAGATACGACGCTTACTCCGAATTTTCTTTCTAAACGATTACTCAGTAAACAGAAAATATAAGTTTGTATGTGACATCACTCACGTGAGTCCCCTCCCCCTCTTTTTAAACCTTCCTCTGTTTTTGAACGTATACTGTATACTCAGAAAGATTAATCACCGGCATTTCTTTCCAATGGCTTGTCTTTTCCACTTTTCTTACAAAACTGCACTGGGCAAAAGCAAATTCTATCAAATATACCGAAATTCAGCACTGTTATGTCCTTAAATTTAATATTAACGAAAAGAAACAGTACGGTGGCGTTGGGGCACATTTGGTTCACGCGCGGTCAGCGCGTGAACCAAAAAGCCAAATATAAGTACAGAACCTTAAAAGCCAAATATAAGTACAGTAAAACTTCTAAAACTCGAACTTCTGAGTCGAATTTTTCCATAACTCGAAAAATTTTGTCATTTTGCATAAAAATGTTTCTTTTTTCATACATTATTTCTTCCATAAGTGGAATTTCTTAAACACGAATTTTTCTATAACTCGAAACGTTATTTTGTGTTTTGTGAAAAAAATCGTGAAAATCGTATTCCAAAACTCGAATTTAAAAAAAAAATCTACCTATTGCTAGTCTTGTAGGGGCAGAAGATCAAACAAGGTCAGCTGGGCAAAGAGGATCCCCTCTCCAATCCACCCCGTGAACGAGATGTTTTAATCCCTCCCAGGTGGACCATTTCGGGGATTTAGCCCTTAGCTACAAGGCCTGTCCAGTAGCGGGTCGTGGATGGCCTAGTGGTCAACGTTCGTGATTGCCACGGAAGAACCTCAGGTTCGATCCCGGGCAGGTACGAACACTTGAACCACTAAATATCCGCCGTGCCTCGGATGGGTACATTAAGCCATCGGACACCGGTTACTGCCCCCTCCCCCGTAATAAATAAGGGCGTTTTCCTCCCCCTTTCTACCGCGCTTCAGTGTGACTTTCCTATTGGGCACTCTAGCCCAAATCTTCTTGTTTCCTATTTCTAAGGGATGTTTAAGACCTGGAGTCAGACACTCCCTTCATAAAATCCTCTCTACATATGATTTGATCTGTCTAGTAGCACGTGAGTGAAATTCTTTCTTAAGTCTGCATTCTTTTAGGCCCATTTCAGGCAATCAGTACTATGCACCAAGTTTTAGAAAAAATTAAAGTCTATCATCGTAGTGGAAATTTTTGTGATGTCTAAAAGGAAGCTTAAAGTGTTATCCTTGCAGGAAAAAATAAAGCTAATGCAAGAAGTGGATACTAGGAGAATAAAGAAAAAAGATATTGCTGAAAAATATGAAATACCAGCTAGTACTCTTTCTACCATCTTAAAAAATCGCGGAAATCTGTTGAAACATGTTGATGATGCTGTGGATATGCACGGTAGTATTTTTAAACAATTGGTGAAGTACAGTAGTAATTAAAACATTTGTAATTGCATTTAAATAAATAAATACAGTAATTACAATAACCCTAGGTCCAAGAACTATGTACTGCTTTCTTAGGCAAATTTAGAAAATTTAACAACAGATGCCACTATTGGATTAATTCTATAACTCGAAGTCAATCGTAGTTCCCTTGAAGATTCGAGTTCTGGAAGTTTTACTGTAAAAGGAATGTGTAACAGTTATCCCACATTTCTGTCATATTAGAACCTTCTGCAATTCTCAGAATTAAGTGTTGTTCAGAAAACAGGGTTAAAAGTGTTATAAAAAATAGCATTTGTGGTTTTCAGAGAGGCAGTAAAAGTACAGGAAATAAAAAACAGAATTGATTTTATTTCTTCTTTCCAGCTCGTTTATGCTTCTTTCACCCATTTATTTATTTATATTTTCAGGAACATTCTTCTATAAGAATTTAATATTCCTCTCTCTGTTTTCTTTCACGTATTTTTGATAGCACAATTCATTTTTTTTAAATGTTGGGTTGATGCATAAGTTCATGCAGTTTTTCACCACAATACAGGAATGTATGACATCAGAAGGGAAAACGGAATCAATCGACTATGTATCCCTCCCCCATTGTTCACGATGGTGTCCTAACGTCTATATATGTCTGCAATACCATTCTTGAAAAAACGTGCTGGTTTTTCTGGGAAGAAATCATCAAGGAAATTCTGGAGATCAACATCATTGTTGAACGTTCTGCCACGGAGTGCACTTGACAGGGATCGGAATTCCCAGGAGACATCTTAGGGAATAGGCCGGATGCGGAAGGGTCTCCCATTTCATGTCCCGAATGGCCATTTTGGTCATGTTTGCACTGTGCGGGCGTGCGTTATCATGTTGGAGAACGACACCATGGCGCCAATGTGGCCGTTCCTTCTGAATTACTCCCTCCACACGGTGGTGTTGCTCACAATAGAGTGCAGCGTTGATGGTCTGATTCCTCGGCAGCATTTTCCAGTGAATAATGCCTTTCGTGTCCCACCAGACACACAACATGATCTTCGCAGGATGAAAGTCATGTTTTGGAGGTGGTGTGAGCGTCTTGTTTCTGCTTAACCATTCCTTCCCTCCGATGCCTGAAATTCACGTACGGGCACCACTTTTCATCTCCAGTTACAATACGTGACAGAAAGGGTTTGTGTTGCTGAGAACATTCGCGATAACTGGCGAGCAAGGAACCACATATGGCAACACGCTGATTCTTGTCGTCCTCGGTGAGAGTGTGAGACACCCAAGACCCCAATTTCTCGACCTTTTCCGTACGTTCCAGGTGTTGCACCACGGTGTCCTGATCACAGTCCATCTCAGTGGTCAATTCGCGTGTGGTTTGACGCGGATCCAAGTAGATGAGATGGTTCTGACGATCCTCATCAAAGTGAGATGGACGACCTGAGCGTGGAGAGTCGTTGAGGTCAAAATTGCCACCTCATAACCGCTCAAACCATTTGCATCCTCCCCATACACAGCACATATTTGTCGAGTGGCCTCAGCGGCTGTGGATCCCTTGTTAAACTCGTAGAGGAGCAGATGTCGGAAATGTTCATTCCTCTCTACTTGACACTCCATACTTCCGGACTTGAAAACCAACACCCATTAGCCACAATCACACAATGCAATATGATTTAGATACATGATATCACTGGCTACATTTTGATATACAACTGGCCATCTTCACCGTCACTACTGATCTGGGAAACACTCATGAAGTAAAACAGCATGAACTTATGCATCAACCCAATAAAATAACACCAGTACTTCTTGCCATGAAAAGTGTATTTACTAGCTGTAATTCATAATTAGTATCACCTTCTAAGAACAATTACTAACCGCGAATAAATAAATAAGGTAATAAAAAAGAACATTCGAAATTTTTAATGTCATCATCCATTTCATTTTTTATTATCAAATTGAATTACTGAAAATAACTGAAAAGTTATGAAATTTTGGGAAAATGACTAAAAACATGCGAATGATTCCGACAGTAATCGAAACATACAATGTTATCAAAAGATAACATACAATGTTATCTTTTGGAACTCTTACATGAATTACACTACACCTCTTTGGGTTGCGGCGCTTTTGCCGGCGTGGCTCTTACAACGAATTTGTTTACTAAATAGCGTTTTTTGTCGGATTCCGCTCTTAGATTAAAACTTACAGTATTTTTTTTTTATGTTGTTTAACTTATTTACCGATTCGGAAGTCACGTGTTCTGTAGCTTGAAACCTCGAATACGACTAGGCTGAGCTATCCCATGCAATAAAAGAAGATAGAAAAAAAAGCAACTGAAAATAAATAGCATTTATTAATTTTTTTTCATCTATGCCAAATACTGCCAAATATTTTTTCAGCTATTGACTTTTTCATGAGAATAACACTTTCATTTCTAACTAATTAGATGAAGGACATGTCTATTTTCTGTTATTATTGACGATTGTTTTCGTCAGATTCTGCTTTCATTTTTTGCGAATGCTTGTATGGTGATGTGAGGGAATTTAATCTGTGTTTATATTTTTACCCTCCCGAAAAACTGGTAAAACAGAAAACAAGTGTGTTCGCTGCAAGAGGAAATAACAAACCTACTGTTTCGTTTACATTAATGAGATCAGCAAAGGGCTGCCCAGAAAGCTTTCTTCTCCAATACGCACATTTCGGTAAGGTTGAAAAACTTTCTCCTCTATATACTTGCATCATTTCATGAATGAAAAATAAATGGAGGATATGGTCAACATTTTTTCCAGTTAAATATTTTTTTTATGGTAACCAAATTGATTTTGGCTAGTGTTTGCCTCATCGCACGCGCGATTACCAGTGCCTTCACAGTGCATAGTTTCGAAACAGGATGTAACATTTTAATGGACAATCAGCAACGAGTTCTGGAAAGATCTCGGTGCAGTTTCTTTCATTCAGTTCAAACCTGTTTTTGGTTTTCATCTCAAACCCCGACTAATTTCGTGCAGAATTCACTACAATATTTTCACGTATATATATATATATATAAAAAAAGAAAAGAGGATTTACTTATTTTAAACCTTTCCACTTTTACAGCACAGTTACTAAACCTAATATGTGCTTCATTCACACAAGTTAGTTTGCTCTGCCTTCTAACCCATACCCCGTTCCACATTCATTTTTGTGTTGAATATCGAATTGTATCTCTAGGAAAACTGACTCGGCAAAGAAAGAAAGCCTGAACCACTCAATCTGCCCTGAGTCATTCAGTCACTAAACACTCCATCATTAATGGATCACTTAACACTCCATCACTAGTGGGTCCAAATAACTGTCTTAACTGTGTCACATAAAACAACGTGCAGGAAACATCTTCCTACCAACTAGCTAACGCCATAGAGTAAGTACACTGTAAAAAAATTCTGAAATTCACGAGCCACTTTCTGTCATTTCTTTCCTGAATTAATGAAGCATATTTCTGATGAAACCTTTTCCGTGGAATGACAGAAAGAAACCTGAATTTCACGGATTTTTCGTACAACTGGAAAATTCCGAATTTTCAGAAATCTTTTCGCAGTTTCTTTCTTATATTGATGGTAAATTACCGTTTTAGAGATGTGTTAACGGAAAATTCTGAATTTTCAGAAACCTTTCCAAAAATCCTTTCGTACATTAACAGAAAAACTCCGTTCTCACTTTTTCCGTATCCCTATGATGAAAAATTGCTGGTAATAGGAGCGATTGGTGAGAATACTTGAGGTTTGATTAACTTCTATATTCCAATCGTCTGCCGAATTTTGAAGTTCTGTACGAGATCTAATATTGTGGATAGCATATCGCATGAATTTTGTTTATTGTGGCATATGATATTTTTTCTCCTCTCCCTATTTTTTGCACCAGCTACTTATTATGTATTGTGTTACTGTAACAAACAGGGTACTTAACTTATTGTACAGATGATTATACGATGTCTATGTATCATACTTTGGACAACTTAAGCCAAAAGCTATTGTAGCTATGAAGAATCAATTTTATATTAAGGGGTTTTTTTTGTGAATTAATATTATAAAAAGCACATTTCACCTTTTTCAAAGATAACTGAAAGTCATTGTCAGTTTCAAAAATCAAGTTGCAAAGCATTTTGTTGCTTCGAAAGATTGCGATGAAAAATGCTTAATTTGTGAAAAAGTCCTACAGAAATAAAATTATTACAAACCTATTCAGAAAAATAATAAGCTCCAACAGAAAATAAAATGACTAAATCATTCCCATTAATGACAAAAAAACAAAACAAAAAAAACTCATCGTCGCACAATTTGTTTTACGATGTACATGATTCTCAGTGGTTAAAGGGGTGCGTTACCAGTTGAACCAACCCAAGCGACGGGGTTCGATCCTCACTGCAGCGGATGGATTATCTGGGGAAAGGACTGGAAAATGCAGGGTCGTCGACTTTGCGAAATTTCAGTTTAAATACGGAAAAACTTGAAATGGACTTTACTGAAATAAACGCAATTTTTGACTACGAAAAATCTGTAAAAATACGGAAGTTAAAATAAACGGGCACTTTTAAAATCGGATACCTACCAGCAACTTTGCTGCACATTATTTTCAGAAATTTTCCGTGAATGCACACCACATATTTTTTTTTTTTACAGATTATAAGCCATTTGCCGGTGACGAAAATCGAACCAGCATTCTTCTGCTCCGGAGCCAAATACTTTCCCAATTAAGCTACACCGACGAAGTTTGTCGCTGCAACTTTGTAGTCTTGGCACGAGCGCCAGCTCTGAGTAGGTACATCACAACCAACGTCCCTTCCTACTTTTCAAGACATCGTTGAACCCAGATGTGGGCGTTCTAGTTTCTTTTTTTTTTTTTTTTTTTTTTAGAAGTGATGTCTTTTTTCTCTTTGATTTTCTGTACCATATATATATAAATATTTCTTATTCCACCATTGATGGTTTTGTTTATTCTGCAAATCGGATTCAGATCCGGAATATTAAAAATGTGCATAAATATATGGTCCCTCTCTGTTCTTGAAAATTTGGATAGCATCCTCCATATATCATTTAAACATCGAGACTCCATGACACCTTTGTACAGAGACGGAGTCAGTTAGTTAATACAGTGATTGGTCTTCTTGGTGACCTTGCGGGACTTCATTCAACTGGTCGATGGTCACATAACACAGTTCCCTCATCTGAACCAGTGACGTACATTCGAGGCTAGCTAGGCTAACCCAAAGAATGCACAAATAAAAGTCAATTAAATATGCACAAATAAAAGTCAATTATCAACGGTATTAAGATATGTCGATGATTTCGCTGCGAAAAAAACACGTGCGAATTTGCTTCTTCTACTGTGTCTGACGAGAGAAGACCTACGGCGAAACGCAACCAGCTCTTCCAGAGTCTTTGTTGTTCTGATTCGAAGACCTTCCATATGATCGCCTGCTAGCTTTTCCATGACAACGTGAATGAGCGTATGGAGGGGAATGGACCATTGCTTTGCGCAACGGTTCGCTCAGAAAAGAGAAGACTTTGACTACCTCAGTCATCCGCATGCTTTCGCCTGTAGCAGCACGTGTTTCGCGAGAGTTCTTTCAGTTTGTGTGAAGTGTCAATGAATTAAAATCAGTGATATTATATCTTAAATTCGTGGCTTTGTTGGATTCGAAATATTTTCATAAATTTTGTGAAAGCTTCCCTGAACATATTTGTCAGAACTTAAAGAACTCTATGCTTCAAATTTTGATACAGCTCGACTAAAAAATGAAATGAAGGTGTTTTATTACCTTGATGAATACAAAAAGAAATCAGTAAGAGGTTGTTACATAAAGTTGAATAAATTGGACGAAGTGCTTAGTGAGGTGTACCAATTGGCAGACCTAATATTAAAGTTCCCATCAACAACTGCAACTGCCGAAGAAGTTTTTCTGCATTAAAAAGAATCAAGATATATCTTAGAGCCACACAAGGGCAGGTACATTCGAGCAACTTGGCTGTTTTGTCAATAGCGGAAAACATCTTTTTTAAATAGGAAAAAGTACTCGCAAGAAAATTTTTATGAAAACGTAACACTCAAGTTCACACAAAAGAAAAGAATAAAGGAGTTCATGTACAAATAAAGTATTCAGAAGAAGAATGGAGTTCATGTACAAATAAGTGTTCAAATCCTAATCCTCATAATTATTTGGTACCATGTTAGCAATAGCAGGTACCTAAAAATTTAGAAAAAGAAAAGTTACTTCTATTACTTAACAATTAAAAATTAAACTTCGCTATTTTAAAAAACCGACGGTATGGGGGGGGTGAGATAGCCCAGGTCTCGGACCCAAGATACTGTACGCCACTGTTCTGAACCTAAAGTTTCTCTGTTACCTTTGGCAACGCTGATAGTCAGGTCAAAGGTCACGACACCGAAGTGATAAAAGCGATTGTAACAAGGATTCAGGGGATTTTGGTGGATTATTTCCTTTGTAAAATACCGCTAATGAGCCTTGCAAGCTACAGTTTACGAGTTGTAGTGCCATTCAGGAGCGTCCCTAAACCATTTTAAAAGGAAAAGGGACTGAAATCCTCCAATCATATCCGCAGCCCCCATACCTCCAATAATCGTACAAAAAACCCCAAGTAAGTTTTTCGTTCAAATTAAAAAAAAAAAAAAAATTAAACATTTACTATACTCTAAAAAATAAGTGGTGTAAATTTATGGAAAATTCCTAAAAATAGCGTGCCGCAAAGTTGCTAACAGGTGTCCGTTTCTTAATGAAATTTCCGTTTTTAAAAGTTCACATTCCTTCTAACTTCAGTATTTTGACAGATGTTCCGTAGTCAGCAGTTCCGTTTCTTCAGGAAAGTCCGTTTCGGGTTTTTCTGTATTTATACAGAAATTTTGGCAAAATTTTCGATTTTGACTTTTTTAGCCCTTTTAACAGATATTCCTTTTTGCCCCTGGCCGGAATTTCGGACCTGCTCCGTCTGAGTTGGTCTTCAACGGCAGCCGCGCGTGCTACCGTTGAGCCAGAAAGACACTTAACGCTCAGTCACGTATAAGGTAGAACCCTAATCGCGCAATCATGACAAGTCATTTTATTTTATGTTGGAGCCTATTATTTTTCTGAATAGGTTTGTAATAAATATACTTTTTCTGTAGCAGGACTGATTACAATTACGTATGTTTTTCACCATAATTTTTCGAAGCAACAAAATGCTTTGGGACTTGTGATATTTTTAAACTGACAATGACTCTTAATTATGTTTAAGAACAGGTGAAATGTACTTTTTTATAGTATTGTTTCACAAAACTCCTAAACATAAAATTTACTCTTGATAGCTGTAACAGCTTTTGTCATAAGAGGTCCACAGCAGGGGCGGATTTATAGAGAAGCCAACGAGCCCAGGCGCGGGGCCCCGCAATGCTGGAGAGCCACAAAAAATAATGGTTTATACTTTTATTTTTATTTTTTTGCTTCTAAAAAAAGAGAAAAGTCGTGAAAACCTTCCAAATTCGTGCAGACACTGCAAATAGACAAAGGCATCGCTCTTTCCACGTTTTTCTTTAATTAACAAACAGCAGCCGAAATGTTTTTATCCAGACACCGCTGGGATCGAACCCTAGATATCTCGATAACTAGCAGAGTGCGTTCGCCTTACGCTACGGTGCCAAAAATCCACGGTACAATCCACAGATACTGACAGATAAACACACATAGCGTCGTGGGTTGTTAGTACCGTAGCGTAAGGCAAACACACTCAGCTAGTTATCGAGAGCTCTAGGGTTCGATCCCAGCGGTGTCGAAATACAATTTTTCGGTTGATGTGTGTTAATTAAAGAAAAACGTGGAAAGAGCGGTGACTTTGTCTATTTCAGAGAAAAGTCATAGAGTGAGGGATAAGTTCGCTGTTCTCGGTATGGGAAGATTTGAGGGAATAATTCGGCTTGAAATAGAAGTACGTCATCTACAGATATGAATTTAACCGATATTTATGTAGGCTCAAATATCGTTTTGAGGGTAATATTACTTAATACTACATTACAACTGAGCTAAGAAATTGGGGCCTTATTTCTGGCCAGTTTTCTTAGAATGTAATGAACATTTCGCTCTTTAGTTCGGAGTTGTATATGACTCCCCATCTTTTCCTTAAAATTCCTTTTCCCTGCATTCAGTTTAGTTTAAGAGGTAATGACGGGACTGTCATCGTACGAGTAAAATGTCATTGGAACACATGTTTTAAGAGGCACAGGAACAGATTTCATCCATGTTAGGACTGTCTGTAAGCGAACTGTCAGCTGGGTGGAATCTGCGATATGCGACAGCAGGTCCCATACCGCGTGTAGCATGTCAATTAACCTAGCACCATAAACCAACCTTACTTAACATGTTAAAGTACTGTGGTCATATAAAAGTTACGACTTTTCTTGCTTAAGAAAAGACTTTCCACTTTTGACTTCAGCCATTTCTTCCCCATCAGGGTGTCACAAAAGCCCTCAGTATTAAATTTCGTCTTGATAGCTATAATAGTTTTTGAGTTATGGCGATAATAAACCACACACACACACACACACACACACCACCATGAAAATAGTCAAATCATGTCCGGGGAGACCCAAATGGGTATTTCTATTGAAATCTGGAAGTCAGTTTGATTTTGAGACTGCAGTACTTTTTTATACATTAGTGGTAGAGAGTAACAAGAAAGATGACACCGAATTTTCGGGGGTAATAAGCACGTCTTTTGATTCCGTTCTGACGCGAATTAAATTTATCAAAGCTATTCAAAGTCAATGGAAACGGTATGGAAAACAATAGTATCTGACGGAAGAAAGAAGTTTTTCAATCGGGCTTTTAATAGCGCAGATATTGCTGTAAAGGGAATCATGATCTTACGCCCTCTGGTTGCAGACTTGTGCGTTAAGAAAAATTTGAATTTATATGAGAAACACTTCGCAGCGGAAACGCTCTCCAACAAAGAAAGAATTTTTCAAATCGGACTCTTTCAAGCAGAGATATGGACAAATATAAGATATGCATCTAAGCTCCCTGGCGGAAACACCATGCATTATTTTAGGAAGAAAGTATTCTCAAAAGGTTTTTCGATGTGAGCTGTATCGGTCGAAGAAAAAAATTTTTTAGTCGAGTTTTCAGGAGCTCAGAGTTTGCTGCAAATACATCAGAAGCAGAAATTAACACTTATTCCCCCTGGTGGTCAAACCATTCTTTACCAAATATTAGGAATTAAATGAAAAACATTTTCCATCAGGAGCTGTATGCGATACAGGAAGAATTTTTCAAATCGGAGTTTTAGAAGCAGAAATATTGGGGGAAACGCAATTTACTTTTGCGCCCTCTAGCGGAAAGTCAATGATTTATTTGCAAATTTTGAATTTATAGGAAAAGCATTTCGCATCGGAAACGCTATCCAACAAAGAAGGAATTTTTCAAATTGGACTCCTAGAAGTAGTTAAGACTTACGCCTCCTGGTGACCAAACCAATTTTTACCAAAATTAGAAATTATATGCAAAGGATTTCCCATCAGGAGCTGTATCCGGTACAGAAAGACTTTTTGAAATCGGAGTTTTAGAAGCAGAGATATCGGGGGAAACGCAATTTACCTTTGCGCCCCCTAGCAGAAAGTCTATGAATTACTTGAAAAATTCTGAGATTATATGAAAAACCTGTCACACCGGAAACTCTATCCAATAAAGAAAGAATTTTTCAAATCGGACCATTAGAAGCAGAGATATTGACAAACATAAGATATACATCTACGTCCTCTGGTGAAGAAACCATGCAATATTTTAAGAAGAAAATATTCCGAAAAGGTTTATCGACGTGAGTGGCATCGGTTCACGAAATAATTTTTTCAGTCGAGGTTTTAGAAGCTCAGATTTTATGGCAAATACATCAGAAACGGTAATTAAGACTTGCGCCCCCTGGTGGCCAAAGTATTTTTTACCAAAAATTAGAAGTTATTTGCAAAAGATTTTCCATCAGGAGCTGTGTCCGCTGAAGAAAATGTTTTTCAAATCGGAGTTTTAGAAGATGAGGCATTGGGGAAAACGCAATTTACTTTTACACCCCCTAGCGGAAAATCTATTCGTAACTTGAAAAAGTGACTGTACCTAAAATACTCTGCGACATAAATGGAATCGAAAGATAAAAGAATTTTTTCACTCGGATGTTTAGAAGCAAATATATGGAATAAATGTATTTTGAATTCGACATCATCTGTATTTACGCTCTCTAGCGGCGAAAATGTACATCGTAAAAAAACAAAAACGAAATAGAGGATCGTCATTCGGATATTTCAAGCTTCTCAATGCAAAAGAATTTTTCAAATCGTATAGCTGCAGAGATATGGTGTCAACAGACGGACAGACGGACAAACCGATAACATAAGCAAGATTTTTTACGCTTTCCAACCGTAGGTTGAAGAAGCGCATATACTCTAGCTTTGTCCGTCTGTCTGTCTGTTCGCACGATAACTCGCGTAAAAATGGCTCGATTTCGATGAAATTTTAGTATGTGGTAGAGGACAACCTGGGGAAGAGCCCTATTTAAAATGTGCGAAACGGGGTCAAAAGGTCAGGACATAGGACCGGGATCCATTCCATCACCCTTATGCGTCATAACTTACGTAAACATGCTACTATTGCGACAAAACTTTACCATGTTTTTCCGGAGGTATACTAACCAATTCTGTTTAATACCATCGAAATGGGGTCAAAGGTCAGGGCACAGGAACGATATTTATTACACAGCCATTATCCTCATAACTTGAGTAATAAGTTGAGTAATGATTCCTGGTATGTTGGAAAGCGTATCATAATTAATGCATTGCATGAATTTACTAACTTGTTTTGCAAAAGACGTGCTAAAAATGCGAGGGTTATATTGTAAGGATGCCCGGCAAAGTGGAAGAGACCCCAAAACAGACGCTGTGCGCAGAGCCCCGGGAACTCTAAATCCGCCACTGGTCCGCAGACTGATACATATAAATCATACAATCATGACCTGTACAATAACTTAAGTTCCTAGTTTCTTACGGCAACACAATATACAACAGCTGGCGCACAAAATGGGGGAGAGTTAAACTCAGCCTCTTGTTATGAGCATCAAAAGTGATCAAAGTTTTTCTCCACGACAAGAAAGTCTTTTGAGAGGGCACACTTCTCTGTTTGTTCTTGATGTGGATACTTCCTCTAACTTGTCTTCTCATTACCGCATTCATATCTAAATTAACCTGAAATACGCTTAGTATTTCTCTCTCATAATTGACAACACTTTTACTCCGAACAACTTTACAAGATATCCTGTAGTATTGTTCCCATATTTGGAGTAGTGCCCTCATATCAACTTTAAAACTTTTTGATGTTGTGCAGAAGACAGCAGTTACCCTAATTTAAAACTCAGCATTTACTGATTCTCTTCAATCGTTTCTCTGCAAGCTTACAATGGACGCTCTGTATCTTGTACAGAGGCTATCACGGACTTTGTTTCCAAAAGTTTTCATCGTTCTCTTCATCCGTCACGCTGCAAAAATACGCGGGCCACGCAACATTCATTTCGGTTCGAATTCTCCACTAAAAGTTTTTCCAACTTATTCATTCCCGCTACTTTGAAATGCCTTCCCTGTTTACATGTTCCCGGAAAATTATAGCTTTCAACTGTTTATATCAAAGGCAAATTACTTTAGTTAAGCTCATAAAAACGCGAATTGATCAGTTTTATTTTTCATGAGTTTTTCTAATTTTCCTTGACATAACAAAACAGAAAATCTTTGGTCCACTCCTAATAACCTCTGTACGTTAAGGTAAGCTTCCCATATTTATTTAGTTTTTCTTTTCCAGGCGCTGACTGGGCCGCCAGGATACCGGGAGAATTCCCGGTGGGCCACCATATTCTGGGCCGGTAGGACTTTTGCTAACTCAAAAAAAAAAAAAAAAAAAAAGGGTATGTATGCACTTGTACTTAAATATTCTTGTACAAGAAACCAAGTCATATTAAAACGGCAGTTTGTTTACCACTTTAACGACTTCGGAAGAAGAAAAAGAAAAAAAAAAAAAACCTTCGTAGCAAATGTTCTATTCAACCAAATCCTGTTTCTGATACACCTCCTTCCCCTTTCTAGACTTTTAAATTTAAATTATCCTGTACCTCAATCCACTTTTGCCAATTGCAGATGCAGTTAAATAATCAACACAATCTAATCAAATATGCTATCAACAGTCTGGGATAGAAACTCGAAGTTCATTGTGTACAAAAATACATTCAATTCATCTAGGATAAAAATCAGATCAGATCAGATCAATGTAGAGGATCTTAGAAAGGGAGTGTCTGACCCCAGGTCTTAAACAACCCTTAGAAATAGGAAGCTAGGAGATTTGGGCTAGAATGCCGGATACGAAAGTGACACGGAAGCGAAGTAGAAAGTGGGAGGAAGACGCCCTTATTTATTACCGGGGGGCCAGTACCCGGGGTCCAACGGCTTAACGTGCCCATCCGACGCACGGCGGGTATTTAGTGGTTCGAACGTTCGTACCTGTCCAGGATCGAACCTGAGGTTATCTCCATGGCAGTCACGAACGCTGACCACTAGGCCACCCGCGGCCCAACGTTAGGATAAAAATTCTGGGGTTGCTGATTTATAAATGTATATGCGCTTTTTTTTTTTTTTTTCTTGAACGAGATCTGCACTTTATTTACTACATTTCGGGCCTTACAGTTACAGGAATTCTTGAGCTGCAGTCCTGGGAAGTCTGTTTTTCAGCTACAACAAAATTTATTTTTCATTTGAAATTAAATAATTAATTTTCGCTTTCTTTTATTTCTCTCACTTTATAAATTAGAAATCAAATTTTTTGGAAATTTGAATTTACGTTCTCACTAAAACCGAAGAAACTATTACAAATTTTGAATTCAGTTATCACAATAAAATGCATACGAATGGGATAGTCTTCTACAGTCTCAGAGAACGTACCTTGTTTATTGCTTTTCAGCAACGGAAGTAATTTTTTATTACATTAAATTGCACTAGGGATTTGCTGTCCAGGAAAATGGTTAAAATATTGTTAATTATTGCCTCAACACAAAAAACTGCAATGATTCGTGAACTTGTTTTGAAAAGATCCTTAAACAGTAAACGGTGATGCTGGCATACCACATTTTCTTTTTTTTTTTAGAGGAGAAGGCATACCTTGATAATTTTCCCCCAAAGTAGGCCTCCCCCAAATCAGTTTCCAGGG
Source organism: Macrothele yani (assembly GCA_039090855.1). NCBI lineage: Eukaryota > Metazoa > Arthropoda > Arachnida > Araneae > Macrothelidae > Macrothele > Macrothele yani. The sequence continues at coordinate 154,842,600 of CM076996.1, forward strand.
CCGTTTATGGATTGCCAGTCCGCCACTGTTCTTTTCCTATTTCAATGAGCTAATTCGGAACAATTTCTCAGTTTTCATTACTCTACGATCGCAAAGCAGTTGGTAGAATCACTCCGATTCGCTTCAGAGTAATCCGTCTCATACCACGAAGTGTACCTCAAAGTCGGTTCATAAATGGCACATGAATTTACGAGTATTTAATTTACCAGGTTCATGAGCGTAAATGATGCTTTAACGCACGCGCAAATGCTCAGCAAGACTTGTAACAGCCTTGTTCTTTCCCCAAGCAGCAGCGTCATTCGTGTAGTGCCATCAGTCACCCGCTGAAGGTATCGTGCAAGGCATTTTGGCATCATTCAGGAATGCAAGGAGCTGCTTCCAGGTTTATATAGCTGCTCCACGAAGCGAACAAGAACGATTAAGATTAATGAACGGCGCAGTTCTGATAGTCGTGAGGTAGGCAGCAGGTAGGCCCAGTCGAGCGCACAGCCGCCGTTCAGCTCAACGGGCAACTAATTAGGGTAGTCCTCTTGGGTTACCAGAGGAATGCTGTTTGCTCAGCTCCGATGTGACAAAAGCCCTCCTCTTCTGATGTTCTGAATCCAACTTCGACAAAAGGCCCGCACAAAGCATGCACAAAACAGAAAGAATGTAATGACAAACCGGTGTTAATCGCATTTTGAAACTAATGGGATTGGGTGCGAACCAAACTTTCTGGTAAACAATGATGTTCGCCTGACAAACAGTTAGCCTTATCAGAAGCCGTCCTTTCACCACTCGTTAATTGACTCTTCCAAAAAAGCACGCTACGATTATTAAGAATTTTCTATTTGATGATATCACTCACGCATTTTGCTTTTCAATTTCACCCGAATTGGACTTTCACGTTTTCACCCTCAAACCAAGTCTGCTGTTAAACATATTATGAGTTCGTTCGGTTTTTTTCCAATGTTATTTGAAAGAATACGAACAATATTTTGATCATAGTGTTATATGTTTTTTTTTTTTTTTTTTGTAGCTCTATTCTTCCGCTACAACTTTTTCATATGTTTCGATATTATATTTGGTTTAACTTTTTTTGGTCATATGAAGATGGAGTGCCAAGTAGACAGAAATTAGCATTTTCGACACCTGCTTCTCTTCGTTTTCAATCAAGGTTCCAAAGCTGCTATAGACATTCGTGCTGTGTACGGAGAAAGCGCTATTATTGACAGAACTGCACAGAAATGGTATTCACGCTTCAAGAAGGGGTAATTCGACATCATAGACTCTCCGCGTTGCGGCAGACCTGTTCAGTTCAATGAGGATGGATTGAATGAGCTCATCCACGAGAATCCGCGTCAATCCACTAGGAAATTGGCCCAGCAGATGGGATGCTCTCATGATACCGTCGTTCTTCAGCTTCACTCGATGGGTAAGGTCCAAAAACTCTGTGCATGGGTGCCACATTTCCTGAACGCAAGAGAAAATCTCCAACGCTCCACTATCCCCGCCAATTTGCGCGCTCGACACCAGGCTACTCGTGGACACAAACAGAAATTTCTTTACCGCATCGTCACCGGCGATGAAAAATGGTGTGTCTATGTCAATATGAAGCAGAGGAAAAAATGGCTGAGTCCTCACAAGCAAGCAACACCTCGAGCCAAGGCCGAGCTGCATACACGCAAGACCATGATCTGCGTTTGGTGAGATTGGGAAGGTGTAATACACTACGAATTGCTTGAAAAGAACACCACGATCAATGCACAGCTTTACGTTCAGCAAATGCACCGGCTCAATGAGACCATTCAGCTGAAACGACCCAACCGGTGGCACGGTGTTTCTTCAACACGACAACGCTCACTCCCAAATCGTTAATCTGACCAAAACTGCTATTCAAGATCTCGGTTGGGAAGTTCTACCACACCCACCGTATTCTCCTAATCTAACGCCCTCATATTATCACATTTTCCGGGCGCTCTCCAACACTCTGCTAGGTGCATCGTTTAACAACGACTTCGAGCTGAAACGGTGGCTCGATGACTTCTTCGAGTCAAAACCCGAGCATTTCTACCGTCGAGGCATTGACAACCTAGTGGAACGTTGGCAATAGGTCATGAACAATGAAGGAGAATATACAGGGTGGTAGAAAAGTCTCCTAGGGGTTTCGATTGACAACTGTACAAAAACGAACAGATCTACAGCAATACGGGTTGCGGCATTTGAAAGAGTAAATATACGAGTTTCTAAAGCCATCTCTTTTGGCTTTATGTGCTCGCAAATACTAACGCAGACTGCAAAACAACTGAAAATGTCACCGCTTCTGGAGAAAGCAATGTGAGTTTGTTTTTTGAGACGAAGTGTGTGATTACGGTACAAAGAAATTACCATCGGACATATGGGAAAGATCCACCGAGTGATTTCAGTATCAGAGCATGACAGAAGAAATTCTTGGATACTGGTAGCGTCCTGGACCGGCAAAGAAGTGTCAGACTCCCTGTCAGTGAAGAAACTGTGCAGAGCATACAGGAAGTTTTCGCTCGCAGTCCTAGCAAGTCCACTAGAAGGGCCTCTTTACAACTGAATGTTCCACGATCTACATTGATGGGAGTGCTTCACAAACGATTGAAACTAACCGCATACAAAGTGCAACTCTTACACGAGATTAAACCGAACGATGAACCTCAGCGCTTAGCATTCTCTCGGGATATGTTAGAGTGGCTGGAATTTGATGAAAGTTTCCTACGCCGTATAATGTTATCGGATGAGGCAACCTTTTACGTGCACGGAAAAGTCAACACTCAGAACGTTCGTACATGGGGTAGTGAAAACCCACATTCAGTCAGGGAGCATGTCGCTCACAGTCCAAAGGTGGATGTTTGGTGTGGGCTCATGCATAATCGTGTAATTGGGCCATTTTTCTACTCCGAGCCCACAGTGCAAATGAATAATTACCTGGACATGCTTCAGAACTTTGCGGTTCCTCAACTACAGGATTTGCAACCAAACGTCATACTGCAACAAGATGGCGCTCCCCCACATTGGGGACTTGACGTTCGTGAATACCTGAACCGTGAGTTTCTCCGACAGATGGATTATCATAGATAGTCCCATTCATTGGCCACCCCGATCCCCGGATATCACACCTTTAGACTTCTTCCTCTGGGGCTATGTCAAGGACATGGTTTACCAAGAAAGATTAAGCAGCCTTCAGGAGCTCAAACAGCGCATCACAGCAGTGTCTGATATAATCGATCCTGTCATGTTGGAGCGCACATGGCAAGAAATTGAATACCGACTGGATGTGTTACGTGCCACCAAAGGCGCACATGTAAAGGCATATTAAGGTAACATTATTAAACTCGAATATTTACTCTTTCAAATGCCGCAAACCGCATTGCTGTAGATCTGTTCGTTTTTGTACAGGTGTCAATCGAAACCCCTAGGAGACTTTTCTACCACCCTACGTATTATTGACTGATTTGTGAAAACTTTTTCATGAAAAATAAGGATTCCCATAATTGGTAAAAAACCGAACGAACTTATCTGACTACCCATTACTTGAAAGATACTAAAACATCTTATCTCTAAATTTATTGATGTGGAATAAGACAAAACAGCCGAACGCGTGTGAGTATGTTAAATTCGAAAACATTATGTAAATTTTCTCCAGAGAAAAGAGCACAAAGGGGCTCCGAAATGGCAAGCATCGGAGCGCAAACATGCCTTAGGACGGCCCTGCAGGTCACCACTACCCTATAATAATCAAGTTGCAATTTATCTGCCGATACTTAATAGTAAGCTTTTATATCAATGTATACATCTCAATCAGATGGTTACAATACGTTATTCGTCTATTCATACAAATCTACAGGCTTCCACCTCTTTCGCTATTTCAACCACATCACCATAATATACACTCTTTTTCATTCAACGTAGCCTATTTTCTTTTGAATCATTGTCAGCGTTTGTCAAACTAAAAGCTGTTCGGGAAGTTAATGTGCCGTTCAGTGGGGAAATCTTAAAGGGAGAAGTAGCAAAATTTGCATAAAAAACAGAAACTCCAAAGGAAGGTTTAATTAGAGGTATACATCACACTTCCATGCGAACTTCTGTCATAATCTACGATGAGAATTTCTCAAACAGATTAAAAGGTTAGCATATTGTGCCTCCATTTTCCGTAATCCATTCTAAGTAATTAACTTAAAACATTTAATGACCTGGAATACTTTGGTTTTCCGGGTTATGTTAATACAGTATCTTCAGCAACTTGAAACCCCATCGAATTTTTGATTCGATGACGGCATGCATTCTTTTCTTAAAACACAAAAATATTTCTGAAATACACAAACCACTTTCCGTGATTTCTTTCGTGAATTAACGAAGCATATTTCTCATACAACTTTTTCCGTGAAATGACGTAAAAACCTCTCTGAATTTCACGGATTTTTCGTACGCCAGAAAAATTCTGAATTTTGAGAAACCTTTCCGCAAATCCTTTCTCACATTAACGGTAAATTACCGTTTTCAAGATGTGTTAACAGAAAATTCTGAAATTTCAGAATTCTTTCCGCAATTCCTTTCGTATGTTAACGGAAAAACTCCGTTCTCACTTTTTCCCTATCCATATGACGAAAACATTCCGGTAATAGGAGCGATTCGCGGGAATACTTGAGGTTTGATTATTAACTGTTAAATTTCAATCCTCTGTCAAAAGGAACTGATTTTGAAGTTCTGTAGCGAGATCGCATATTGTGGGTAGCACAGAGCCCATTTAAGAGGGGAGGGCTAGGAGGGCTTTAGCCCCGGGCCCCACATTTTCAAGGGGCCCCAGAATTATGCAGGATGCTTGAAAAATTGACAGATTTCTACATTTTTTTTTATTTTTATTTTTTGCAGATAGCACAGGAAAAATTATAAGAAACTGCCTTCTGAAGAAAAAAAATCCTATTTCTTTCCGCTTTTTTTGAGAGGAGTCCGCAAAAACTATGTTCGTCTCCTGTCCATCAAATCTTTCGAAAGCATTACAGATAATTTTTTAGTACACATCAGGGATGTAGATGAGCCTTAGCGTGGCTTAGCGGCGCTAGGGCACTATTTTTCTAGGCATAGCGGCCTTAAGGTACTTTTCGTAGTTAGGTGGTTGCAGAAGATGGATAAAGAGGTTTTTTTTTTGGTGATCATACATTCTAAAATAGCGAAAACTGTCTTTTATATGATCATAACTAAAACTATTGCAACAACGAAATTATAACATCGGATCATAGAGCAGGACATCTCACGGATCATAAGGGTAAAGACAATGTTTTTTGTATCTAGTTATAAGTTTCACAGTGAGCAACTATCAGGGCCATGTGACGTTGGCCATCCCTGATGTGGGGTGGGTGAGAACACCACCCAGGCTTTTTGCAGACTACTAACTAGAAACCTAAACCTCTCACTACTTAGGCACCAGGACGACGTAAAGTTGATATAAAATCCATTATCTGGACGGCAGTTCTCAAAATTACTTCATTACTCGGAGAAAAATCTTTAAAGAGAAATTATGTAGCCATTAAGACTAAGTGATATGAGTTTATGAGTGCGAAAAATTGTTTTATTGAACCGCCCTTTCTCTGATTCTTTAAGGATATATCTCCTTCATTTATTTATTTTTGATTGGGGGTTTAACGACCACCGTGAGCAACTCAATCGGCTATAAGCAGTCGCCTGTCCCTAATTTAGGACCACTGGTTCCAGGGAAGGGAGAGAGCCAGCGCCGTACGACAAACACAACATCCATGCCATGCCGGGATTCGAACCCGGACGAATGATCAGAAGCCATCGCATAGACCACTGCGCCACCGGAGCAGCCTTCTTCATTTACCTCATAATCTTAAGAAAAAGGCGTATTTGTCAAACTGACAATATTAGTTACATTTATTCAGTGTGACTATATTACGTCTTTACAACTATTCAGTGTGACTCAAATAATAATTACACTAAGCATTTGAAATCGTGTTAAATAATAGAGCTTAAAAAATTCTGCATATCTTTAGGATGTGACTAACAAACCAGCAGTTCCTTCCTTTAAAGAAACTGCTCAAATTAAGCAATTTAAATAAAAGTAATTAGTAATAACGGTTTTACAAAATATACTGGACAAGAAAAGTAGCAAATAAAAATTCACAATGTTTTTAAAAGCTTTGTGAGTCTTCTTTCCAAATCTTTTTAACCTGATTAGTTTACCGCTAAAGCACTTTTTTAATTAGAACTACATCACTGGTACACATCTATTTAGATCATATAATTTTACCCACTACTTCGATATAATTTCAACAAGTTGAACGGGGGGGGGGGGGGGGATTATTAAAGCAAACTGAACTGGTATCCATTTTTCAACTGTGCATTTTTACATTTTCTTGCCACCACTGATTCGTCCATGAATCATATAGGATACACACTTCAATACGGCGGGGATATTTTTATGGCTTCCTCTTCATATTTTGAGAATGTTTTCTCCTGGGCATTTTTATTCATCCACTCACAGTGAAATCCTAGATGTGCCACTAATACTGGGGCCCCAAAATACTGTCCAGCCCCCAGTTTCCTTAAATGCGCTCTGGGGGTAACATGTCGCTTAAAGGCCGGCCAGCTGGCGCTGTAGTCTAAGGGATACTTTCTGATCCTTCGTCCGAGATTGGTCCGGGTTCGATCCGGTTAGGAATGGATGTTGTGTTTGTTTTACGGCACTAGCTATTTCCCTACCCTGAAACGAGTGGCCCTAAATTAGGGACGGGCGACTGCTTATAGCCCACGTTGGTCGTTAAACCTCCAGTAAAAAAATATCGCATAAAATTTGATTACTGTGACACAGGATATTTCTTCTTCTCTTTTCCATTTTGTGCACCATTAATTATGTATTGTGTTACCGTAAGAAACCGGGTGCTTTATTTATTGTATAGGTGATCGTGCGATGTTAATGTAATAGTCTTTGGAGTCCTTAAGATAAAAGCTACATAACTATCAAGGGCCAATTTTTTACAGTGGAATTCCCGAATAACGGCCGCTGCTCGGACCGGGGAAAAGTGACACTTGTTGGGAGGTGCCGTTGTTCGGTGGTTAGGCTTATAGGTTAGCATTGCTAGTCCGTTGCTTTGGTACAAAAAGGGAATAATTGCACAAAGCTTACACACAAAGAAAGCAGTTTTAAGGCTTTCCCTAAAGGGATAATGCTGAATGAAACTCAATATAATAATTTAAAATAAAATCATGCTGTTGAGAATTTTAGGAAAGTGCTGTCTGACCCGTTGTTTCAAACTTCCCTTTAGAAATACACTGATGAGCCATTGCATTATGACCTCCTACCTAATAAACTGCAAGACCCCCTTTAGCTCGCAAAACAGCTGCTACTCGGCGAGGCATCGATTCGATGAGATGGTGATAGGTATCCTGGGGTATCTGGTACCATAATGTCAACAGAAGGTCCTCCAGTTCCCGTACATTTCGGGGTGGTGGTGATTTAGCGCGAAACCACTTTTCCAAGTCGAACCACAAATATTCGATTGGATTCATGTCAGGTGAATTTGGAGGCCAGGGCATTAACAGAAAGTCACCAGCATGTTCCTCGAACCACTTCTTGACGATTCTGGCAAAGTGGTATGGCTCATTATCCTGTTGGTAATGGTCATCACCAGCAGGGAACACAGTTGCCGTGAATGGGTAAACTTGGTCTGCAACGATATTCAGATACCTGACGGCTACCAGGGATTGTGCTATTAGGATAATGGGGCATAAAGTGTCCCAAGAAAACATCGCCCATAGCATAACACCGCCACCGCCGGCCTGTTTCCGCCCAACAGTGCCTCCAAGTGCCATAGCCTCCGTTGGTAATCGGCGTATCCGCGTTCGGCGTCTACGTGATGCACCAGGAATCTTGATTCGTCAGACCAGGCCAATTTCTTCCAATCATCCGCGGTCCAACCTTGATGATCTTGGGCCCATTTCATGCGTTGTTGGCGATGACGTGCAGTGAGCATGGGGTCCCGACTGGGTCATGGGCTACGCAGACCCATGTGCAGGAGGCTTCGATGAACCGCGTGCTATGACACATTATCCTGATCACCACTGATGTAGCTGCGGGTGATTTGTCGCACTGTGGCCCTGCGGTCGCTATGTACAATGCGCGACAGTCTCCGCTTCCCTCTGGCATCAATGAGCTGCGGACGTCACACGGCTGGCCGACGATTCGTCGTTTGGACATTTGCGCACCACATTTGAAACGTACTCACTACAGCGGCACGTGAACAACCTACAAGCAGCACCGTTTCCGAGATCGTAGTGCCGAGGCTCCGTGCCATCACAATTTGCCTTTTATCAAACTCCGATAAATCGCCAGCTTTTCCCATTCTGACTCCTAACACTCTACTAACCGAAAGCCGGTCCTCTGGTTGTATATATACTGCTCTGTGAACTTCACCTGCGCCACCGTTCGGTGTCCAGGCGCGCTCATTTCTCTAGGCTGGGGGTGGTCATAATTGAATGGATCGTTGGTATATTAAGCTAGGAGGTTAAGTTTAGGGTACGCTAAGAAAAAAGAAGAAAAAACAATAGCTAGACAGTGAAGTGGTACTGCGCAGTCAGCTAGCCGCGCTACGAAAAATAAGAACAGAAACAACAGTGACCAATCAAAGATGTACCGCCGCCAACGGAAAACCTTTCACGCACCAGCAAACCTCCCTCCCCCAAGGTTGCGAATGAAACATGCACAGGAGTTGGAGTTAGTCTCCCGCAATACTGAACTTTAACTCCTTTCTTTTCACCTAACGCACCATTCCATTGTACTCGCCGTAATCCTACCAATCGAGCACCAGGCACAGTAGCATTCTTTATTCCTATCTTACCTCTTTCGCTGAAGTACCGAAGGAAGTGCGTAAAATCCTAAAGGACAAGATGTCTGATAGATCTCTTTCTGGAGTGACTGCGGTGTCCGTTGGCCGCTGTTAACAGGTTTTGGTGTTTCGAGGTTATCGTTAATGCTAATTCTACGGCAGCTGTTATGTACCAGTCAAAACTTGCCGTTGGAAGTTGCCGTTATTCGGAGGAGTCGTTAATGGAAGTTTGGCTGCATTTAGTTTTGTGAAATAATATTATAAAACAGTACATTGCACCTTCTCTTAAAGAAAATTGAAAGTTATTGTCACTTGAAAAAAAGATCTCGAACTCCAAATCATTCTATTGCTACGAAAAATCAAACGCAATTTACTTTTACGCCCCCTGGCGGAAAATCTGTGCGTGATTTGAAAATTTGACTATACGTAAAATACTCTTCGACATAAATGGAATAGAAAGGTAAAAGATTTTTTTCAATCGGATGTTTAGAAGGAAATATATGGCATAAAGTGCATTTTGAATTCGACATCATCTAAATTTACGCCCTCTAGCGGGCGAAATTGTGCATCGTATGAAAAAAACTACATGAGCTATCATCACTCGCACGTTTCAGGCTTCCCAATGCAAAAAGAATTTTTGAAAGCTGACTAATAGTTGCCGAGATAAGGTGTCCACAGACGGACGGACAAACCGATAACATAAGCACGATCTTTTTTTACAAAAGACGTGCTAAAAAAGGAGGCATGTCAGGTACCAACCTCGCACTGCTTTGTAACACAGATATCATGTTAACTGCATTATTTCTTTTCTCGAAAGTTAAGTTTTAGGATTCAAAACCTTTCTGAAATAATAGATATTCATAATAAACATATTCATTTTCACTGTTCTTTTTCATGTGCTCCGCGAGTCTTATTTCATTTTTCCATGTTGCCTGCGTTTCAGAAAAGGCTGAATACTCTTCTCTACTGTAGAAAAGCGTAGCTGCTCTATTGAACTGACTTACCACAGCAATAAAAGAAATGTAATGCAGGGAGACGAGCCATTTATCGTACGAATTCCTGGCACCCACGCGGTTTAGACGTGACTACATAACTGTGTTACATATACACTATATTGACAAAAGTCACCGGACACCTAGAAGAGAAACACAACGTAGCATTTATTGACATACATTAGTACGGTGTCGGTCCACCTATGGCCTACACGTGTCTTCACGAGCTCCGTGTTTGAGTTCTTCACGTACGTGTTTTGTGTGTCCCATCATTGTTCTTCTGTGTGTGTGCCGAAGTTAAAGGTCTGTGCTTTCGTTTAAGATCCCTCACGAGTGGATGAGTACTCATTTTTTCATTATCACTGTTTTAATTTACACACCGAGCTGGTCGTTTTCTTCGTTAACCCTTGCCATTGATTGTGACATTTGCCGATGAGGGCGCTGTTCCCGCCCGCATCGTTGCAGCTCCTCGCGTCGCCTCTTCAACGACAGTCGCAGCCGATCAATCATCTTTGCTTACTAGTGGATAGCCTTTTAATTTTTCTCTTGTCATTTGCACGTCTTCTCCTGCTCAGGTCTCCGACTCTGCCATTGAGAACGTGGATGTGACTTCGCTGGCCTCTGCTGACAATGATGAATTCATGGACGTCTCTGATGGCGTCGCCAATCTTCCCTCTACAGTTTCTACTGCCTCTGCTTCCAGTACATTGTCTCATGCTGCGTCAATGCCTTCCAGAGGAGGCGCTTCTACACGCACGTATTCTGCGGCTGCCTCTGGTATTCCACCGGCTTCCTCCTCACCTCGTCTGCGCTCTATGGATTCTTACGTTACTCTCAACAGTGACACCATCTTATTAGACATTCCCGAGAACTCTCCTGTTGGTCAACGTCTTCATTCGACCCTTGAGTTGGGGGTTTGTTTTGATGCGCTGCCCAACACTCCTTTGAAGCAGTACAGCTCCGCTCTCAAGAAGATGCTTCCTTCTGGTGCCATCACCCACCTCACCCGAAAGCCACGAACTGTGATTGTTTATTTTTCGAAGAAAGAATATGCCGAGCTTGTCTTGTCTCGGGGCCTATCAATTGGCGATCGTCACCTCTTAGCCGAATCCATCGCCCATCGTCCTATTCTGGTCTCTCTACATCCCCCCCCCCCCCGAGATCTCTGATGATATGCTGTGTGCTGCGCTTAGTCGATGAGGCAGAGTAGTCGGCCCAGTGAAGACTCTCTCCTCTTCTCCCGATGGTAACCATATCTGTGGCTTCCGTAGAACTGCTCGCATCGTCTTCCCGTCGGAAGAGCATCTCATAAAGTTTCCGCGGTTCCTCGATGTTCGTTGCGGTAACGAGCGCCGCCGGATTGAGCTCCTCACCTCTGCTCATTGCTCATGCTGCAAGGCTTACGGCCATCACCAGGCTCATTGCCCCCATGCAGAGCCACTGACTCCTGCAGCTCCAAGGCAGCATTCTACCTCTTCCTCCGTTTCTGCTACCTTGCCTCCTTATGCGTCTGCACCTCCTGGACCCAGTTCTGCCGAAAATCTGATTAAAGCCTTCGATCAACACGCGTCTTCCGATGTTGCTTTCTCCACTCTGTCGGATTTTCCTCCGTTTGACTCCTTGCCTTCCCGTGTTCTCTCTCCATCAGAGGACATCACGGCTGATGTTCAAGCTTCATTCACCGTCGGCACTTTTGCTCCCGGCGATGAGGTGGACCTTTCCTCTGATTCCACATCTCGTGTATCATCTATCCACGGCAAACATCGCTCTACTACCAGGACCGAGGCCCGGGGAAAAAAAAGCAGAAGTCACCTTCTCCGACTGGCCGCCCACATCGTTCCACCCGTCTAGCAGGCTCCAAGTCTCCCCTGTCACGTTCTAGCTCTTCCTCTTCAAAGTCCAAAGGTCCTCTGCCGACGTTTGAAGATTTCTCGACTCTGCTTACCAATGCCTTTCTTCCTTCAGAACCTGTCTCCTTTGAAGATCTTTACGAATTTCACACTCATAAAACAAATCGGGGGCTTCTCTCATCTTTTTACAGCAGTTTGAAGCAGTTCTTCCCGAGGTCTTCGACCAAGCAAACTCCATCCTCAAATTCCTCCGGCATAATGCCAAGCAACCCGACTACGTCTTGTGGTGTCGTGGTATCATCAATCGCCTCGACACATTTCAGAAAGCTGCCATAGCTTCCCTTCATCCGACGTCGGACTTACCCATTCAAGGTCGCCACTCTGAATTGTAGGAGTTTGCTAACCCCCTCGCTAACGCTCTCGTTCTGTAAGATCTCTCGCCTCTTGGGGCCGACTTACTCCTTCTGCAAGAGACGAATTGCCACTCCGCGACACTTTTTTTATAGATGGCACACTTCACCTTTCACCATGCTTTCCGTTACTCTGTGCACGGTGGTACAGTATCAGTCCGCCATCTCCGCATGCCGTGAAAGCTCTTTCTATTCTAGGTGGTCGCCAGTAACCCCGTGGTTCGCTGTTACACCAAGTCTGATACATCTCACGGTGCGTTAAGGCTCTGCATTAACCTTTTGATGTTCTTTCGCACTGCGGTGCCCTGCCTGTGATCATTTTGTTCTTCTCCAAGTATTGCTCTGTTTGCATCACGTTGTAAATTTGTAATTACTCATTCAATGTACATATCATCGCTTTTATCAGTTTGTATCATTCCTGTTATTTTTTCTTTTTCTTTGAGACGAGTCCATGTTGCTAGTCTCCTCTGTTTTGTTACATTAAAGAGATTCTGAAACCACCTTTGGCCTTAATGCATGCACTGACCCTTCGAGACATGCTTTCGACAAGGTTTTGGAACACAGCGATAGGTATGAGCTTCCATTCAGTACATAATGTTGCCGCTAACTGTTACTTAGTATTAGGCCTTGGTTCCAAACTTCTTATGCAGAGCTCCAATTCATCCCATAGGTTCTCTATGGGATTAACATCAGAGCTCTGTGCTGGCCAGTCCACACAAGATATGGAATTATCGTCAAACCACGTTGTAACAGTCTTTGCTTTATGACTCGGTGCATTATCCTGCTGGTACCAACAAGGTTCCGTTCCATAGTATTACCACAGAGTTGGTAGGGCATAATTGCTCGGAATATCGAGGTAGATGTGCTGGTTAACAGGTTTGTCCACGATAACCAATGGGACGGGACCATACCACGAAAAACACCGCCACAAGAGTGCACTGCCAGCTCCAAACTTGACCGTAGGAACAATACACTGTGGTAAATAGCGTTCTCCTGGCTGCCGCCATGCCCACACTCGGCAATCAGACTGATGGGTCGTGTATCTGGATTCATCAGCCTATAGGACCCGTTTCCATTGATCTACGGTCCATGATAAATGTTTTTTACACAATGCTAAACGACGAGTTGCATTCAGAGTGGAGATGAAAGGCTTATGAGCAGCCGCACGACCACGGTAACCCATGGAATGAAGTTCTCTGCGAATGGTACGTGTACATACCGAGGTTCCAGCATTTTTACTCACCTGTACACTGAGGACTTGTGCAGTACTCCGTCGATTAGCTGTAACGACTCTCCTGAGGCTTCAACGTCCTCTATCACTGATTTTCTTTGGTCCGCCGGTACTTTTTGCTGCTTCAGGCACGCCATGTGTCTTGCACTTATTCAGTACATCCAAAACAGTTGACTTGGGTATGTTTAAGCGCCTCTCGGTTTCTCTTATGGACAACCCACTAATATAACACCCAACAATCTTTCTTTTCTCAAAGTCAGTTCTTTCCCGCCGCGACATTTTCACTCAACCTTACAGTGCGATATGATCGTGGTCAGCTGCAGGCTTGTTGTTATACCGTTTGCAGATGTACAGCGCATCTTGACAACGCAGCGGATCCGTTCATTTTCTTCTAAAGTGGTGTCCGGTGGCTTGTGTCAATATAGTGTATGTGAACGTATTTCCTCTTCTATACACTAGAGTATAAACAAAGTAGTCCTCGTTCCCCAAACATGTTAACAAATATTTCGAACTTTGTTGTTGCAAAGAATGGTGCCAGAAGTTCGTTTTGGTTTCGGTTTCGTGAAGCTGTTTCTTCCTCAGGAAAGAAAAGAACCAGGTATTTTTGTCGCTAAAGCTAACGCAGTGAAACAGAATTTTATTTTAACCTTGGAAGAAATAAACCGTCCCATTTCAAACTTTCAGCTTGTTGGTTTCAGTCGTAATTAATGAATACAGCCGGTCGAAAAACTCAGTGAACTTCGTTATTTGATTATTTAACACGCAAGCCTTCGTTTTGTGAGTTGATTTTTTCAAATCCAAGAGCAAAATGCTAATTAAACCTTCCAGTACAAGTCCGGCCCGTTCCCGAGCCCGGAATATTTCACTTAACTGATGAAACACAAAACACGGATTGGACCGGACCAGTCGATAAAATCTTTTCTGGAGAAAATGCCAAAAAAAAAAAAAAAAAAAATTCTGTTGATTATGTAAAGCAGAATGTGCCAGCGTGTGAAAAACAATGTTTAGCTGCTCTGAAACTTGTAAGAATGATGCCATCAAAGTACATCGACCTTTTGATGTGGTCGTTTAGATAATTCCGGCAGACATCATTGTGATATGAATGAGTACAAGTCTGTGCGTTCTTTGTGTTTATTTTATAAGTCGAGTAGTTTGCGCCTTGCTCCATGCTAGACAACCTTACACTTCTCCAATTAATGTATCACTATTGTATTTCAGTTAAGTAAAAAAAAAAAGAAGCGCTGATAACGAAGAGTTTGAAGTCGTCGCTTCTTTTGCATGTGAGAAAAAATGTATAACGAAGTAAATTTCTCCGTCATTTCTGTCCACGCCAGGATTCGAACCCGGATCCCCTCATTTCGGAATAAGTCACTCTACCAATTGAGCTACGCGGACGTTTGTTCTGACTACTATCTGCCTTTATGTCGTGTGCGTCCTGCTGGCAGGTACGTCACAAATGTTTCGTAACCGTACCGAAACGAAGCAAATATAAATAAATAGAGGTCACAAAGTTCTAATGCCATGCATGGGAAATTCTAAATATCATATATTGCTTATTTTTCTGGGCAATATAACGAATGGGTAGGTTAACACCAGTGGCGTAACTACGAAATCTGCCCCCAGGAGCAGTTCGCAGGATTGGTGCCCTTCCTCCCATCGACCTTCTCAGTTACATACCAGGTTGTCTATTTTATTTCCTTTGTACATACAAAAAATGTAAAATAGTCTTGCTAAAGGTAAAATTGCTACAACTAACACCAAAATTGCTGAAACTTCTTAACAATTTTTGCAACATTGGGGGAAAATTTTGCCCATCCCGTTGTTTACGCCTTTATATACTGTATCATGGTTTGTTTAACCTTCCGTTGGTGATGTGTGTATATCACACCCCATGCTGATTTTTTCTTTAAATTAATTGAAAAACTCACATCCAGTTATAACCTCCGGAAAGCTGCAGGACTCTTGACTACGTATTATATCAATTCGGTAAGCTCTCGAATGTTTGGCAGTTTCTGGAGATGGCTAGCAAAGAATATTTCAGACACAATAATTGTGGACTAAGATCTTCAGAAATATCTGACGGATAGGTTGCAGCTAGACTATCACTTCGGTACAACACCTCTACATTCATGTAATGAAATGAGTGTTTTTGGTGATAAAACATTTGACATTTAGATAAATTTGGTTTATACTTTTAAATCGCTCGGTTATCTGAGAGGTAATTATATCAATGTTACGATTGAACACTTCGACCTGAAAACGCTTTTCATCATCTGATAATCTACATGGATTTCTTCGAACATCTTTATTGTTTTTATGTACTCTCTTTGTAGGGAAAAAAGCAATATCTTCCACTTCGCACTCAGATCAGCTGCATCACTTTTCATAGCTCCCCACTCATTTCTCAAACGTTTGAACTAGCTTGAAAGGTATGATAGCATTTCCGCGGCTTCATCCCTATAGGCTTACTTGATTACCCTGCAGCCCTTGCATACAGTGTCAATGGAACCAAGTATCTTTCTTTCTAATACAATTAATATAATTGTAGGAAACTGCCCTAGTAAACAAAACACACAGCAAAGAGAACTTCAACTATGGTTGATAAGAGCACATCGGTAAAATACAACACCGCTAAACAAAACTTATTTCTAAAAAAACTCGCCAGAGTTCGTCCTAAGGCTTCGTTCGAGTGATGGTTATAATTAATTTCCCCACATAATGTTTTCATTAAGAAGAAAAGGTTCGTTCAGTAAGCATATCGCATTCGTACTAGAATCCTGGGGTGTGCTGTTTCGCGTGCGCACATCCAGCGACCTTAAAGCAGCTATGGTACAAGCGCTTCCCAGATGGTACTGCAGGTCACGTTCTTATTTCCCTGTGGTTTCAAACGTAACAGCGGAACTCTCAGGTTGTACTACCCAAAATGAGCACTGCTTGAGTTCCACGGAGCAGTGCAATTCAACGATCAGATCAGATCATATGTAGAGGATTTTAGGAAAGGAGTGTCTGACCCCAGGTCTTAAACAACCCTTAGAAATAGGAAACTAGGAGATTTGGGCTAGAGTGCCCGATAGGAAAGTGACACGGAAGCGAGGCAGAAAGAGGAAGGAAGACGCCCTTATTTATTACCGGGGGGACTAGTCCCCGGGGTCCGACGGCTTAACGTGCCCATCCGACGCACGGCGGATATTTAGTGGATCGAGCGTTCGTACCTCCCCGGGTTCGAACCAGAAGTCTTCTCCATGGCAGGCACGAACGCTGACCACTAGGCCACCACGGCCCCTTGCAATTCAACGATGTGGTACGAGTTGCTTTTATACTGTTTTTTTTTAATCTATTTCCAATAAGACCCTCTGAAGTTTGTCCGCTAAACTTAAATTCCCTTGTGCAATATTTTCGTGAAGAGAAGGTTCGTTGCTTCGGGCAGTAAACAAAATGTAGTAAGTAATATTCGCAGCTGCAAGAGTGCTATTTTACCAGCGGACACCCCCAAGTCGTCAACTGTAATTCAAAGCTCTCCAGATGGCGCTACAGGTTATGTTTTTATTTCCTCGTGGATCCAGCGCAGAGGTTTAAATTCCCAGGGTGTGCGAGCTTAAAGAAGCATCACTGGTCATACTTGTTTGCGTTTGGAATAGCGTGGAGTCAGAAAAACACTTCAACGTTCTGCTACGAGTTACTGTTTTTTTGTTTTTTCGTCGCTGTGTGAATCGGTGTGTTTATGAGCACAGATTTAAATAAAAAATTTGAATTTTGACATAGATTCAGGTAGACGATGTACTAAGTGTCCCATTTTCTGCCAGAGATTTCGCAGATTGTGTAAAGCGGTTTAAAGAAAGTAAGCCTCGTGCTGTATTGTTGCCGCGAAAGTTCTTCTAATTTCGGGCATTGCTTATGGCAAAGAAATACCCAAATTCGAGATTTAACTACTTAAGTATATTAATTCTGTTAATTAATTAACATAATTAATAAATAATTTCTTTAATTAGAGTAATTCCTAATTGGGTTTGCAGGAAGTATTATCCCGCCCCATGTCGCTGAAGGATTTGCTGGCTTCTTTTTTTTTTTCCTTCTTGCTTTTCTTTCGCGTGGGAAGGAGATCGGAACGGAAACGCTAGGAGGGCAAGTGCAAAATTTCGCAAACGAAGTAAAAGGTATTTTCATTGCCAGGCATTGGCGAAGAACCAGCACTGCGGATTGCATAATGCAGCCTTAGCTAACAACAGGCCAGTGGTGGCTATACGGCGAAAGTCCAAGAAAGAATGCTAAATCTGATAAGAAGGTAAAGCTTATGTAATAACTGTCACCCAGGCTCTGTATCGGGGAACAAAATTCAGTCGGGCATACGTGCCTTGGAGCATACTTAAAGATTTAAAAAAGGGTTTTTCGGATGGTCTGATAATAAGAAACCCGAAACAGGGGGATAGTTAGGGCCAAATAAATTTTTAAAAGGCTTAATTCAGCAGATGGGCAACTGGCCAAGAGAACATCTTCTCGAAATAGCCACTGGTCAACATCCACTGGACTGCGGACCACTGTGGGACGAGGGGGAGGAGGGGGAGGAAACCAGAAACCAACGAAGGTGCGGGTTACGCCTCCAAGATGGGAGAACATGCCTAACAGCACGACAGAAAGCGAAAACAAAACGAAAATAAAATGCGAAAACTTGGAGAAATCAGGGTTGTCGTTGGTTGGCAGAAATGCTTGGTCGTACGTGGGTCAAAAAGTCGGACTCACAAATTTCGTAGCATGTTAGGTGCCATTGGAAGGTAGTTAGTGAAATATACGAAGTTGATGGTAGGAGAAGTTGTACAGTTGTCAAAGGCTCCTGGGCTACGTTTTATCCACGGAGGATACCAGCCACAAGATCGTGGACGCAAGAAGAAACCGCTGACGAAGAAGAAGATCCATCATCAACTCCCGGATCCGTGTTGTACAGTAGAAGATTTAGGGTAAGACATCATCCAAATATTTCAATCCCTTGCATGCTGAGTAATCATTAAATTTAGAAATGAAATATTATTGCTCACCTCGTACTAGTTGGATTGCTAGGAACGTTTCTATTTCAATAAATTTTAGGCTAAACCTTAACTTTTTTTTTTTTTTGTAGCGATGTTTAAATATAACTTAATCTGGTCCCATCATTAATTTGTACATAAATTAAGAAATTTGTCAAAATAAATTTTATATTTGTTTACTTAAACAAACGTGTTATTCTTCGCTACTGCTCTGTAAATGAGCACGAGTGTCGGGTTTGGTTTATTTTAAAGTAAACAGCTTTTCTTGCTTTGAAGATACAGCGATTCAAAACATGATACTGAAAGGTTAGTTTTTAAACTTCATTTCTTTGCGGCATATAGGTTCTTGCGACAACCTCGTGCGAGCTCGTATGAACCTCAACGCGTACAGGTCCCAACGATGAGACTGGGTCGCCTATACTAGGAAACCCAATATTATTGTTGCCACTTTAGTGGATTGGAATTAATTAAAAACAAAATTATTTAAAACTTATGTATAAAAATAATTCCGAAAATTGGTTCATCACTCTAGTATTTGCACAGGAAATTCAGATTTTCCTTACAATGGAATGTATGTAAAGATCTTTACCGTAAGTTATTAGACAACAGCTTTCGTATGTTCAAAATCAATGCGCGAATTTTGCAGCTCACGCAAATGTATATACGTAATATATATACATTTTGCGTGTTTTCCCATAACAGCGCGCATCAACCTAAATGGGCACGCGACGCCACTGATAAGCAAACAAAACAACCAAGATGAAACTACAATGACAATCTTTTTTTAAAAAATCCTTTTATATATATACACGGTCGAGTCACATTATAGTGACCACCAGCTAAAATCCAGAGTAACCGCCGTGTGCAGCGCGGACAGCAGCTAAACGGGCTGGGAGTGACTCAATAAGGTGCTGGAAGGTGTTCACAGGTATGTGGAGCCATGCTGACTGCAGTGCATATGACAGCTGCTGGAGGGTGCGTGGGGGAGGATCCATAGAGCGAACAGCACGATCAAGGTGGTCCACAGATGCCCAATTGGATTTAAGTCTGGGTAATTAGGGGGCCAGGAAAGTACAAGTACTTAGAAGTCTTCATCGTGCTCTTCCAACCACTCTCGGACATTTCTAGCTGTGTGACACGTCGCATTGTCGTGCTGGAAGATCCCATCCGCCCCAGGGAAGACAATCAGCATGTATGGGTGCACGTGGTCTACAAAATTGGATTCATAACGAATTCGGTCCATAGTGCCTTCCAAAGGTATGAATGGACCCGGAGAATGCTACGAAAACATTCCCCAGACCATAACGCTGCCCCCACCAGCTTGTCTTCTTCCAACAATGGTTGAAGAGTGTTTTTGTTCTCCGATGTTTCTCGCCTTATACGCCAACGTCCATCCGTTCGATGAAGCAGAAAACGTGACTCATTGGAGAAGGCAATCTTTTGCCAATCAGAGGAGGTCCAATTCCGATACTGCCGTGCAAATGTAAGCCTTTTCTGCCAATGCACCTTCGTTAGCATAGGTGCAGCGACCATCCGTCTGTATCGGAGCCCCATACTCAGCAGGGTTCACTGAACTGTCATTTTAGACACACTTCCGGTAGCCCTGTGGTTCATTCGGCCAGTGAGTTGCTCCACTGTAGCGTGTCGGTCGGCCCTCACGCACCTTCGCAGCCCACGTTCACCTCTCACATCAATGGCACGTGGTGCTCCGCAGTTTCCACATCGCTTATTCGCAAAGGTGCCATTTCGCCAATCACGATACACTTTAACCACAGCAGCACGCGAACAGTTCACAAACTGCGCTGTTTCAGAAATACCGCCACCCTTGGCCCGAAAGCCGATAACCATCCCTTTTTACAAATCTGATAAATCGTTCCTTTTATCGATGACAGCAACGATTGATATGTTTTCAGATTGCCTACAGCACACCTTATATACCTTCCAAGCCAGCTCACGACACGTGCTTTCTTTCATTGGTTACGCGCTGTTGACGTCAAAAGTAATAGGTGGTCACAATAATGTGACTCGATTGTGTGTGTGTGTGTGTGTGTGTGTGTGTGTAATGTTTTTATGCCACCTAACGGAAAAAGGAAACATTTTGCATTAAGAAGATTGGAAAATGCATGGAGAATCGTATTTTTAGCAGCCTAGATACACACTGAGTTGACAGAAATCTTGGGATACCACCTAGTAACGGGTAAGCCCCCTTTCTCCTGGATAAGAGCAGTCACACAACGCGGTATTACTATGTCCGAAAGCATTCCACGGGTATCTCCGCCCATGCTTGCTGCCCCATTGTCCATAATTCCATCGCATTCCTGAGTGGAGGATCCAAAGCTTCAAAGGACCATACACAGAATCCCAAAGATTTTCCATAGGATTCATATCCGGTGAACAGGGAGGCAATTCCAGAGTGGAAACTTCAGCGGAATGTTCTTCTAACCACGTTCTAGTGACCAGGGCTCCATGGTAGAAGGAACATTTTCCTGCGGGAAGAGTCCATTGCCCTGTGGGTGCATGATGACCATGAACGGATGCAGATAATCTGGAAGAATGGACACGTAGCGCGGACCGTTCAGAGATGCATCTACACACGTACCAGAGGCTCTAACGTGTGACAGCTGAACACTTCTCAGACTATAACCAAGCCTCCACCAGCCTGAACAGTTCCTTGTTGACATACCGGGTCCATCGCTTCTTGCTGTTTCCGCCAGATCCGCACCCTCCCGTCTGCGCGAAATAACTGGAAATGGGACTCATCGGACCAGGAGACCAGTCTCCAATCATCCAAAATCTAGTGCCGATATTCTTCCGCCCAGTTGAGGCGTACAGTCCTGTGATCTGGCGTTAGCAATGGGTCAGAGGCTCCCATAACCTATTGCGGTTAATGATCGATTCATGGTCTTGGTGGAGACATTTCTGGCATCTCCGTCGTTGAAGTCGATGGGAATTTGTGCCACTGTCGCTCTCCGGTTGCTTGCAACTATCCAAGACAGACGTCGACTGCCACGTTAATCCAAAACCTTTCTCCACCCACAGCGCTGTCCACGATGCAATGTTTTCCCGGTGATGTCGTACTCCCGATGCACTTTAGATACTGTCGAACGGGAATACTTCAATTCCTGTATCACCTCCGTAATAGTGACCCATTCGTCTAGCACCCATTATAATCCCTCTTTCAAACCCAGTTAAATCACGACTCTTATGCTTACTGACACCAAATTACCAACTACGTGAATTTAGTGATGTCTTCCTACTTATATACCTGCCAAGCGGTGGGCTCATCCTCTAGAAAGAAGGGTGACATCGTCGCGTTGCGCAGCAACCAGGTATATCATGATTTCTGTCCTTTCAGTGGTGTTCGAAATGTTAACACACAGGGACGTCTCGGAGATATGAATAGTGCATCTTTGAAAAATAAGACTATATAAGTTTTACACTGAAAGAACAATTTATTATACACCTCACATAATAACGTGTGAGCCTAGCTTTTGCCCTCACAATAGCAGCAACACATCGTAGCCATGGGCTCGACCAGGTGTTAGAAACATTCCGGTGGTATTGCGACCCACGGTTTCAAGGCGTCAATTGTTGACAAACACTGTTAAAAAGAACCAGGACGTCCATTGTTGCCAAAAACTTTTCCATAAAGCGCCGAAATTTGCCGGCGGTAGGTTTGGGGCTCGAATGTATCACTCCACTACGTCTCACAGACTCTCAGTTGGGTTCAAATCCAGACTGAAAACCCACTGGGATGTTCCCCCAATCAATCCTTTACCGAACAGGATAGATAAAACAGGGCGTTGTCTTGTTAAAAGAAGACATTCTACAGAGACAGGCTTCGGGTTGAAAGTGCTCGGTGGCCGTTCCGCAGAGGGCAGCACTAGCCGGATGGTCGTTGGTCTGCAAGAGCCTGAAATTTTTGACCCGACCAAACAACAGCCGGCTCCGGCTCGAAAACTTGGTCGTTTTCCGACCCGACTAAGCCCCAAACCACTCGAAAACAAACCCGGCCAGACCTAGAAAACCCTGTTTTTCTAACCTCCTTTCTTAATTACGATTTCAACGAATTAGCCAATGGGGTCACAGAAGCATTCTTTGAGAGAGTAGATAACCTTAACTAAATTATTATTATTATTATTTTGTTCAGCGCAGCAACAGTGTTTTTCAATTTTTTGCCTTGATATGACTCCTTGAGTACCTCGCGAGAGGAGGAAAGAACGCAGGATACAGCTCAATCGAGTAATGGAGTAGCTTTTTTTTTTTTTTTTTCCTGTTGTAAATTGATAACCACGTCCAGCTTTCGCTTTGATCCACAGCGTTTCATTTGCTGTTATACATGCGTATTATTATTGCACCCATGTCTACAGATCTCAAAAGAATTGATAGGACAGCTCCTGCGTTTAAAAGAACGCGTACCAGCTAAGGATAAGTGTTAAAATGAATCTTATTAATGTAAGCAAAGGAATAGTGGTTACGCTAAGAGTCGTTCATTTTAAAATCCAATAAAACCATTGTTGAGGATGTCATTTCCTTTGTCACCAAAGGCGGATTTGGCCCACCGGTATATTTCCCGATGTTCCAAATCCGTCCCTGGATGGTCCACCGGGATACTTCCCCGTGGACCACTCCAGAAATGGCCCACTATTTCTCGTATCCTCTTTTTCTGGATTGTTTGAAAAGCACAAATAATTATTTTGGTACTTATGAATAACAATCGTTAACTTCATTTGAGCTTTACGTTATCTTTCTAAAATGTTATTGTTTTTAAAGAATTCATTTCCTTCTTTCTATATAAACACTGCTGGCCACCCAAAATGCAACACCAAGAAGCACACTAGATAGCAAAGCCAGATTTACTAGACACATAACAACAGATGCAAAGATGAAACGATAGAGCTTACAGGCCCGTGCGACTTGCGGAACACGCAGACATCAATAGTTCGTGTGGCCCCATGGCTGGTAATAACGGCCGCTACACGCCGCGGCATCGAACGAAAGAGGATTTGGATGTGGGCTTGGGGTATGTCGGTCCAGGCTGCTTCCACACGTTGCCACAGTTCATCAGGCGTAGCAGCGGGTGGTGCTTGCCGGGTCACTCGGTTGCCTATCAGCAACCAGACGTCTTCGATGGGCGACATATCGGGAGAACAGGCGGGCCGTGAAGAATTGTAGCATGATGCGTGCCACGTGCGGGCACGCATTGTCCTGTTGAAACGGGGCCGCTGGCAGGTCCTGCAGGTAAGGGAGGACTACAGGCTCCAAAATGTAGGAGATGTAGCAATGGCTGTTGAGAGTACCGGCGATGCGTACCAGAGGGGTGCGGGTGTATATCCAATTGGGCCCCAAACCATAACGCCAGGCGACGGACCGGTATGGCGATGCATAATGCAGGCGTCATACAGTCTCTCGCCGCGGTGCCACCACACGCGGATCCGACCATCGTGGTGTTTCAGGCAGAAGCGGGATTTGTCGGAGAAGACAATGTCGTGCCATTCCGTAGTCCAGGTGCAGCGTTCAACGGCCCACTACCGCCGCACTAGCCGGTGGTGTAACGTCAATGGTAATCGGAGCAATGGGCGCCGTGCGACAAGTCCCCGCTCCTGCTGACGACGTCGAACGGTACGTGCTGACACAGGTTGTTGCGCAACACACCCTAATTGCTGCGCTAATGTTCGTGATGTGGCGGTACGAGCCGTCAATGCCCGCCGCACAACATGCCGGTCCTCTCGATTGGTCGTGTGCAGCGGCTGCGGCAATCGCTCACGTCGGTCCGTCCGTCCGTCCCTCCTGCACCCACCGAATCCATACTCGCCTCACTGTGGCTGGATGTCGTCCCACACGGGCGCCGATGTCTCGGTACGATAAACCGCTGTTACGATAAGCCACTATTCGTCCTCTGTCGAACTCCGAAACGTGCTGGAATGACTGCCGTATTCTGCGACGAGGTATCAGGAAGCTTCCCACGCACAGGTCCAGCAGCACAACACACTTCCACAACTTACACCCCGCCTTCTGTGCACCCTTCTTATAGTGCTTCTCGGTGGCATGCCGGGCGCACATGATTTGCATATACCCTGCAATGCTAATCGTTTGCATGCCCTCTCGCGGGCGACGCATGCTGCGAATTTCAGGCCAATCGGATGCTTCCTTCTTGGTGTTGCATTTTGGGTGGCCAGCAGTGTATATGTTGGGCGTTTGGTCTAAAATGACTAAGGAAAATCTCTCTACTTCAGTGAAAAATTTCCCGCCGGACCAATCACGCTATTGTAAATAAATTAAGCAAACTACGGTTAAGCGTAGGTCGTTGAACTTGGAGTCAAAGGGACATTGGAAGGCCCTACCCTCCTTTTGTAATCTTGAAGGAGGCGCTAGTTACAATTTTGATGGTAAATCATCCCCACACCCTTATCCACGTACAGACATAGAGCACAAAGCGATTCTCTAACAGAGATGTTCTGAAATCCCTGTCCCACACCCACATTTATCTAAAGAGAAACAACGATTTACCGGTACTGGTTTATGGATCAAAATGGTAGTTCATCAATCAAAACAATGCGTAGGTTTAAAAAGGCTTCTATTCAAGGAGGTGGTACAAACACAGTTCCGCAGTAGACGATCGATATCCAAATAAATATAATTATCTGGTACAACATCCATAGGCGTAGCCAAGGGGGAGCGAGGGAATCCTCAGGCCCGGACCGACCCCTTCATGGAAATTGAGTACGAATTTGAAGTGATGTATATATTAAAAAACGTTTTTTCTGAGTAATGTTTTTTTTTTTTTTTTTACTTTTAAAGATTTTAGGCTTATTCCCACTTGAAGTATATTTTCCGGGAGGTTTTCACCGGTAAACAAAATCCATGTCCTCCACCCTTTCAAAACATTTCTGGCTACGCCACTGACAACACCCCGTTTTCAGTATTGTTTGATATGTTAACATTTAATTATGAGTGGATCTTTAAAATTATTTCACCTTTAAGGTATTCATATACCCTAAAATGGTCAAAAGTACGAAAAAAAAATTATGGACCTATTTTATTCCCCGTTTTTTCTACTTTCAGCATCTGCAATTGTTTTTCACAGATTCGAAATAGTTTTCGAGTTATATTCATTTTTATGAACCCTTTTCTACGGAGGAAATGGATTTAAATCTATTTGATTGTTATTTCACGTGGACTGTTTGGTACTTTGGTACATCATGCACTTAGTCAAACCTATATATGTGATGTAAGGTCAGATGACACAGCCTCTCCTTGACAAATGTCAACCCCGCCTTCTCGTGGTGCATCCTGTTCCCACTAAAGGGGCTCTGACGACCGCCAATAGCGGTATAACTATACCATCGGGATCAGAGGAAATGCTATCCCACACTCACCAACTCGCTTGGCCAGCGTGGTGAGTTATGGCCAAACACCTCCAAAATGACTCTACAACTTAAATCTTGGCCCTCAGTCTCCGGCAGCTGGAATGTACCTGGCCAAGGCAGCGGCCAGTGCGACATGAAGGCAGAGGGTGCTAAGAATCCCCGGAGGACCGGACTAGGCTGCCATCTGATGCTGACCTTGGCTAAGTATAATGGACGCTCCCTATCTTCTCATTCAAGGCTTCTTGAATTGGAAGAGGAACTACAAAGGATCAAGTGGGACATCGTCGGGCTAAGTGAGGTAAGGAGAAAAGGAGAAGATCTCATTGAACTGAAAAAAGGACATCTCTTCTACTATCGTGGGACAGATACTGGCAGAACTAGTGGTGTTGGATTTATAATAAACAAGAAACTGAAGGATAAAGTTGTAGAAGTAGAAAGTTCCTCTGACAGATCTGCAAGACTCGTTATCCAACTCTCGAGAAGATACCAGGCTCAGATTATTCAAACTTATGCACCCACCACAAGTCATCCTGAAGAAGAAATTGAAGAATTTTAT
Organism: Macrothele yani; assembly: GCA_039090855.1. NCBI lineage: Eukaryota > Metazoa > Arthropoda > Arachnida > Araneae > Macrothelidae > Macrothele > Macrothele yani. The sequence goes on from CM076996.1 coordinate 154,868,876, forward strand.
GAAGAAATTCGTCATCTAAATAATAAAGGTAAGCAGCACTTGAAGATAATTATGGGAGATTTTAATGCAAAAATAGGGCAACGGCAACGGAATGAAACTTCAGTAGGTAAATTCGGTCACGGCAACAGAAACCAGCGTGGAAATACCCTCGTTGAGTTTGCAGAGGCAGAAGGATTTTTCATCTTGAACTCCTTTTTCAAGAAAAAGCCACACAGGAAATGGACATGGAGACATCCAATTGGGACGACAAGTGAAATTGATTTTATTATGTGTAACAAAAAATTCGTCATCGAAGACTGCAGTGTGCTGAACAAGTTCAACACAGGTAGTGACCATAGATTGGTGAGATGTAAGATGCACCTCAACACTAAACTCGAACGTGGCAAGCTCATAAGATAAACAAAATGTATTGACATAACCAACCTTAAAAAACACCATAATACTTGCAAGTTGGAACTGAAGAACAGATTCTCTGCTTTAGAAGGCCTAACATCGGAAGAAGTGGATATTTCGCAAGTTAACAGAAAAGTAACCAAAGCTCTTATGGAAACAGCAACAAAATTAGCTGGGTCTAAGAACAAGTTGCATGTGAACAAATTATCAGGAAAAACCAAAATGTTGATGCAAAAAAGAAGAGAGATGAGGACAACTAAAGAAGATGTGACTTCCAAAGCGGAATATATAGAGCTATGCAAGACAGTACGAAAAAGTATCACTGAAGACGTAAGGAAATTCAACTGTGAGCTAGTGAGGAAAGCAATTGAAAACAACCAAAGCCTAAAGATAGCAAAGGGACATCTCGGTAAGGGAAGAAAACAGATTATGGCTCTGAGAAAAGAAGATGGTTCTGTAACAAGAAATAGAGGCGAAATTTTGACAAGAGTGAAAGATTTCTACTCCAAATTATATGAAAGGGATGATACATGTACTCCAGACATCATGAAAGGTACCAGAGTTCTTCCAGTCCTCCCAGCAGAAGTTGCTCATGCAATCAAGAACATGAAGCGGGGAAAAGCTCCAGGAGAAGGTGGAATTACTGTAGACATCATACAAGAAGCAAGTGGAGAAATCGAAACAGTACTCGCCCAAATTTTCACTCGATGCCTTAATGAAGGGAAGATTCCTGAGGATTGGAACAATGCTACAATGATCCTGCTACATAAAAAAGGTGACATTGAGGATCTCAAGAACTACAGACCTATCAGCCTCCTCTCAGTGGTTTATAAAATCTTCACTAAAGTTCTTTCACACCGCTTGAAGGTAACACTGGACATGGCTCAACCGAGAGAACAAGCTGGATTCAGGAGTGGCTACAGCACGATAGATCATATCCACGTACTGAGAGAACTAATTGAAAGAGCGAGGGAATATGAACTTCCATTGTGCATGGCTTTTATAGATTATGAAAAAGCCTTTGATTCGGTGAAACCATCAGCAGTTACAATGGCTCTGAAATCCTGCGGTATTGAAGATGCATACATTAATATTATTAATAACATCTATGAAAATGCAAGTGCAAAGATTCGGCTGTTTGAAAATACAACGCACATAAAAAATTGGAAAGGGAGTGAGACAAGGTGACACCATATCTCCGAAGCTCTTTAATGCTACATTGGAAAATGTCTTTCAATCACTGAACTGGGAAAACAAAGGGATAAAAATTAATGGAGATTATCTAACCCACCTTCGTTTTGCTTATGACGTAGTCATTTTTGCAACTACCCCATCAGAGCTGCAGAGTATGATCCAGGAACTTGCTGAGAAGAGTAAAGAAGTGGGATTAAAAATGAACTTTCAGAAGACAAAAGTGATGTTCAATGGTTTTACAAGAAATGAAGATTTATCGATTGATGGAGAAAAACTGGAGATAACAAATACGTATGTTTATCTTGGACAGCAGATATCAAGTGAGGGTCACATTGATGAAGAAATTAATCGGCTTACAAAACTTGCCTGGAGAGCTTTTGGAAGAAACAGCATAATTTTCAAGAGCAATATGCCACTATGTCTTAAAAGAAAAGTGTTTGATCAATGCATCCTTCCAGTGCTTACGTATGGTGCAGAGACGTGGACCTTAACTAAAAGAGTCATACAAAGGCTGCAGACAACTCAAAGCAGCATGGAGAGGTGCATGCTTGGTGTAACCAGGAGAGATAAGAAGAGGAACTCATGTATCCGAAAAATGACAAGAGTGGAAGACATCATGATCAGAGTTAAATCCCTGAAATGGCAATGGGCTGGACATACTGCCAGAAGGACAGACCATCGATGGACAGCCGAAATTTTAGATTGGATTCCAAGCGACAGGAAAAGACCCAGAAGAAGACCACATGGGAGATGGGTGGATGAAATTCGAAAATATGCGGGAGTGACATGGAGGAGACTGGCACAAGACAGACCGTTGTGGAGGAAACTTGGGGAGACCTTCGTCCAGCAGTGGATTGATAATGGTTGATGATGATGATGATATATGAGAGACTGTCCCACCACGGAACTGCTCAGCAAATGTCTCCATGGTACGTAAAACTCAGAACAGCTATGAGAGTTTCTATTCCCTAATCTGGAGGTGTTGTCCGAAAGAGACATTTGTGGAAATGGACACTTTCAAACTCTCTGTTTATGATGCTGTATGTCACTTCAATGCTGGGGCAAAAGCAGAATTAGAAGTTATTAAAAGATTGGGACTCAATCCAGAGAAGTATATGATGAAAGAGGTGACAAATAGAGACGTACAACAGCGATTAAACAACAAAGTACGGACTGCATAAAACAGAAGCGAAAAGAGGCTCAAAGGGCTGCAAAAAACAAAGACTGTGCAAATGTGAATAAAGAAGGCCCCAGCTATGCTACTGGGGCTTCCTAGTGCTGGTTCCTATTCCAGTTAAAGACTCTGACGAACTATAAACTAATTTTACTTAATTCTCAATCTTTACATCTGTGTTTGAGATACTTCATTCTTTCTAAATGAAAAAGGACGGAAAACATCATAGCTTTGCTTACAACTGCCCAAATTTCAAAATGTGAAATGAATTAGAAAGGTAAGGAATGTCTTTAAGGGAATGAACTAAAATCTGCCAGATTGAATGATAATAAGTTATTGTAGGGCTCATCAAAGTTAACAATGGTAGTGAAAAAATGTTTTGCAATATGCACACATTGATTTTACTGTATACAACCAAATATACATATGAACCCTATGATTCTAGTACAATCCCTAGAGATATAAAAGAGCTCTTGTTTGCCACTAACATTTTTGTTTTCTGATGATTTGAAAATCAAATATCTTGTTTCCAATAAGGTCATTACCACGAAATTAATAAATTATTGATTAATTATGTGTTGAATGTTGTTTTTCACTTGATAAATTGTTTCTAACAACACATTTGAATATGATATACGTGTTTAACATTCTTATAAATTTCATTAAATTTTTTTTATTCAGGGTATATATAAATACCTGAAATTGCTGTTAAAATTCGTCCACGGTTGAATTCGTTTTACAGTGCATATTTAAACATTTTCTTTCATCCAGGAGTTTCATACAGAATTTTTTTCATGAGGGAATGTATGCGGTGTTCCCCTGTGAGTACGCGTGTTTCTGTAATGGGCCGCAAGACTAAAATTCCCGGCCTGGTTTCGTCGACCTAATCCACCCCTGTCAGTGTCACGGTCCAAGATAAACCTCAGGTATATTTGCTCTCATGGAACTTTAGTTCTTGCAATAAATGGATTCAATATTAGTAGTCATTTTAGGGTCCCATTGTCCACATATAACGACGACCCTCTGCACAACAGAAAAAAATATAGTTAAGGTGCCATCCTTTGTAATGTAAATTCCTCAAGTTTATAAGAAGTGCTAGACTTGAATAACATGAAGAGAAAATAGATTTGGGAATTATCGTGTAGGAATACCTAAATTAATACGAGCATAGAATTCATCTTGGTAAATTACTATAAAGGAATGAAATGCTGTCTACAGTCTCAGGCTTCAAATTAGTTCTTTCTTCGAACATTCTCCGGGCAGTACCAAAATTTCTTTCGCTGCTTGCACTTGAGGCAGGGATTGAAATCATACGCTCAGAGACCCTAGCTAGCTGGCTGTCGAGATTGGTTTGAATTTAACTTCCACCATGATAATAAATCAGTGTGACTTTCGTCATATCGTAAAATCATGTAATGAGCCAATTCATCGAATCTTTATCTTTTGCACTGATATCCTCCAAGTCACTGAAATTATGTTTACTTTTCTAGAAGATGGTTTGTTATTGTCTTTGGGGAAGAACTTCAGTTGCCTCCACAGGTGATAACATTCTCAGCTGTCAGAAAGATGGTTAATTGCTCTCAATAGTCCTAACCTATGTAAAATCGAACACGTGCATCGGTCAGCGCTGGGCTTGGAGACTTATTTCCAGATTCCTAAACACCAACTACAACAAAGAAAAAAAAGTTATTGAAAAAAACTGGTGTTAAGGCCCGATTTTTATACGAGACGATTAAAATGTTGGCCCGACCCGAACCCGGCCAGAAGAAGCAATTTATTTTGATTCACCCGAGATCAGCCCGACATCGAGCCTGAACTCGCGTGATGTTGGGCCGGGTTTGGATTTATCCCGATCGGCTCGACGTATGCTGGTCTCTAGTGGTTGGACTGATTTTGGCAGGGTATCTTGAGCTTGCTCTTCTCTCGCAGTATTGATTACTCTTACATCGACTTCAATCCAAACAATTCAAAAGAGTTCAGTTAATTCCTGTAGAGCTAATCTCTTGGCAGAACAGGGTTAAGTCGTCAGCTTGCAGTAGGAAATACTGTAGATAGTCATAAACTGGTGTAGGTGGTCAGCGAGTACACCAACATAGCCCTGTACGGTGATGATAATCTCAGTAGATACAAGGAGGCTCCAAGGTGACCCACAAAAACACGCCCTGTAACACTGTACTACCTTAACCTGCCAATAACACTTTGTCCTGACAGTTGGAGTCTCAGGCCTTGTTACAGGGCTATTCACTGTGTTTCTTCCAGTGTCCTGTTGAGTGGATTTCTTACGCCTTCGCTTTAGGAAATCTAAAATGTCCGGGTTTTAATTATATTTTTCCCGGTTGATGAAATGAATGAATTACCAGCTAAAGTGAAAACTTGCTCTTTTGCAGTGAAGAGTAGCTATACTTAGTGACGTATATAGGGAAAGTTACTTCTGAGCTTTGTCCTGATTTCTTTAAATTTATTTTTGTTATTAACGAGTTTAGGACATTTGGGCACACGGATAACTCCGTTCATTCACTTTTAGAGCCATGAAATTGCTCGGCGTAAAAAAATATACTGTTCCTATATTTCTCCCTACTTGAGCAAGTGGTGTGCACAAAAATCCCCCCCTATCTCATTATCATTAAGGAATTAAGAAATATTTGCGATTTTCTGTCAGAAAGAGTGGGCGGACATTTGGTCACCGGACATCTGGGCACCCGGACACAAATGTTTAAGGGGACGTATGAAAATGGCCGTTTCTTGACTTTATAACGAGAATTTGATCGGGAAAACGTTCCCAGTAAGACAAACGACAATTATAATTGAATTTGGGGAAACAAAAGTACATTCGTGAATAAATACATCGCTCTTAACCACGTTCTAGAAACACACAGCAACCGAAAAATTGTTTTCAGCCGCCGCTGTGGAATTGAACCAACAGAACTCTCGATATCTAGCGGAGTGCGTTACATATACGCACGGTGGCCAACAATCCACGGCGCCATGTGTATCCCTAAGTCAGCCTCTGACATCATAAATCCGTAAGATGGGCTCAGCCACTGAGACATCTCCATCTGAGTGGGCATTAAGGGCACTAGCTATATATATATTATAGCAATTAAATCAAAGGGCGAGATACAAGTTGAAAATACTCCAAATACGTGGCGACAAGTAAATAAATAAATACATCGCTCTTAACCACGTTCTAGAAACACACAGCAACCGAAAAATTGTTTTCAGCCGCCGCTGCGGAATTGAACCAACAGAACTCTCGATATCTAGCCGAGTGCGTTACATATACGGCAACAATCCACGGCGCCATGTGTTTCTAGAACGTGGTTAAGAGCGATGTATTTATTTATTTACTTGTCGCCACGTATTTGGAGTATTTTCAACTTGTATCTCGCCCTTTGATTTAATTGCTATATATATACCTAGTGCCGTTAATGCCCACCAGATGGAGACGTCTCAGTGGCTGAGCCCATCTTACGGATTTATGATGTCAGAGGCTGACTTAGGGATACACATGGCTCCGTGGATTGTTGGCCACCGTTGCGTATATGTAACGCACTCGGCTAGATATCGAGAGTTCTGTTGGTTCAATTCCACAGCGGCGGCTGAAAACAATTTTTCGGTTGCTGTGTGTTTCTAGAACGTGGTTAAGAGCGATGTATTTATTTATTTACTTGTCGCCACGTATTTGGAGTATTTTCAACTTGCATTCGTGAATACAAAAAGAAAAAAAAATACATAGCACATATCTTAAACCTACGGGTTTCAACGAAACAAAGCAATTACAACAGAACTCATACTATGTTCGGAAAAGGACGACAAGGTGGATTTTTATTAATAACGCTGCACTTTTACTTAGGCACTAAATATTTACATAACATGTCAAGTTATTAATATTTCTCTTTTACTTACTTAAGCACTAAATATTAATTACCATGCCGCATCCGTGCGCCATTTTGACAGTTTTTATTCAATCGATGTCCTAATGTTTACCTATCAACTCAAGGTAATATTGTACTTTTTTTGAGGCACGAAATATCAATTCACAATCCCTAAGCCTAGGCCTTTTCAACAGTTTTTATTATAACGATGCCATATTCATATCGTTTACTTATCAAGTCAAGGTAATAATATTGCGCCCCCCCCCCCAATTCAATTATAATTGCCGTTTGTGTTACGGGCAACGTCTTCTCGATTCAATTCTCATCAGAATGCCAAGAAACGGAATTTTTTTTTTTTTTTTTTGATTGGAGGTTTAACGACCACCGTGAGCAACTCAATGGGCTATAAGCAGTCGCCCGTCCCTAATTTAGGGTCACTGGTTCCAGGGAAGGGAGAGAGCCAGTGCCGTAAGACAAACACAACATCCATGCCTCACCGGGATTCGAACCCGGACCCCTTACGGACGAATGATCAGAGGCCAGCGCCTTAGACCACTGCGCCACCGGGGCGGCACGGCAAATTTTATACGGCCCTATAACTTTTGTGCCCATATGTCCGGGTGCCCAAATGTCCGAATTTGTTATTAACATATTGATCTGTCCCTTACGTATCCTATGAGGTTCCTTTAACGGTTACTTCGCTGCTAAATTTCTCTATCCCGACTTTATTTCTCTTTCAATCTTCCGTCTCCGCAACAGACAGTCATTCCCACCTTTATTTTCCTTCCGACTGAGAACCTTCTTCCTCGCACTGAAAAATCTCACCTCCCTCTTTTCTCTTCAAGTGCTAGATCCAAACTTCCCCTGTGTTTTCGACCTCTCAGAAGAAGCGCGGTTTTTTGTCCCCCAGTCCACTTGACCTCTTTTGCGATCCCAGGTCAGCCCCACTGTCACTCTTGTTGCCTATTATCGCCACTTCGTCAGCAATTTACTCCGCCACTTTGACACATCTTCAGAATTCCCTCATTAAAACTAATGATATAAGAATATCTATGTGCTCGACACTTTCCCTACAGAGAACCATGACGCTATACAACGAAATGAGCATTGTCCATTTATTTACATTGCAGTAATACTGAAACTCGGACAACAATAACATTCCGAAGCGATAGGAAGTGTTCTGCCTTCCCTCTTTTAGCACGGATAGCAGAAAACTGGTGAAAAGGGGACCGTCTCCAAATCTTACCTAAAAGCGCTAACAAACAAGACAGATGACACCGAATTTTCGGCTGTAATGAGCACGTCTTTCGAATCCTTTCCGACGCGAATAAAAGTTTTCAAAGTTATTCATAGTCAGAAAAAAAATCAACCTGATTTCTACAGTCGATAAAACATCCAGAAATAAGAACAGCTACTTACTCCACTAGCAGCTCAAAAGTATGTTAGGAAAATTAAGAAATCGTGTACAAAAAGCTTTTCACAGCAGAAGGAAGATATGAGAGAAAATGAGCTTTCAGATCGAACAATTAGAAGAAGAAATATAGAGGAAAAGATAACACAGCTTTACCCAGCTGGCAGAAGACTTTTGCATAGTGGAAAAGTTGAAAATATGCAAAAAGTATTCTTCGTAGCAAAAGCTATGAGAGGGAAAAGGAATTTTTCAAGTACGTCTCTAGGAAGCACAAATGTCCTCCCAGTCTTTCAGACAGAAAATCGTAAATATTTCTTAATTTCTTAATGATAATGAGATATGGGGGAAAAAATTTAGTGCACACCACTTGCTCAAGTAGGGAGAAATGTAGGAACACTATAATTTTTTACGCAGCACAATTTCATGGCTCTAAAAGTGAATGTGACCAGCTATCCGTGTGCCCAAATGTCCTAAACTCGTAAATGACACGATACAGTCGGATCACGCAGTACGGTGTCACATGAATCATGAGGGTTCTAGTGCAAAGAAAATGTGCCTAGACGGCAGTCAAATAATGTTATAGGAGGTGGCTACTCCGTGAGATTAAGATTGCACTGCTCCGAGAGAAAATAACAGGAAAAAATTAAAAATTGTGAAGCCTGACTAACAGGTGTTTTACGGTATTGAATGGCATATCTCCTAAACTCTGTGTCACCGGCTATTGGCTCCAACAAAAGTAATCCCCTGAGCTCACTCTGATTTCTTCCGAGTACCACAAAAGAAATTAGCTTCGACACCTACCTCATAATCTTACGATAAACGGTGTATTACACTGTTTAAAATTTTGTGATACACTGTAAAATTATTTAATTATTTCACTGTAAAATAAAATTATTTCTGAAATTCACGAGCCACTTTCCGTGATACCGTTCGTCAATTAACAAAGCATATTTCTGATACAATATTTTCTGTGAAATGACAGAACCAAACCTGAATTTTACGGATTTTTCGTACGCCAGGAAAATTTTAAATTTTCAAAAACGTTTCCACAATTTCTTTCGTATATTAACGGAAAAACTACGCTCTCACTTTTTTCCTATCCATATGACGAAAACATTCCAGTAATAGAAGAGATTGGCTGGAATACTTCAGGTCTGATTAACAGTTAAATTTCAATCGTCTGCCAAAGGAACTGATTTTGAAGTTCTGTAGCGAGATCGGATATTGTGGATAGCATATCGCATGAAATTTGGTTATTGTGGCACAGGATATTTCTTCTCTCCCCCATTTTGTGCACCAGCTATTACATATGGTGTTACCGTAAGAAACCTAGTACTTAAATTATTATACAGGTGATTGATTCTACGATGTCTATGTATAAGTCTGTGGAATCCTTAAAACAAAAGCTATTATACCTATCGAGAGTAAATTTTATATTTAGAAGTTTTGTGAAATTGTGCTATAGAACAGTACATTTAACCTTTTCTTAAAGATAATCGAAAGCTACCGTCATTAAAAAGAAAAAAAATCTCAAGTTTCAAATTCTGTTGTTTCTGGAAAAAAAAAAAAAATGCTTAACTTGTGATAAGTCCTCGCACAGAAGAAATGTACAGAAGAAATAAAATTATTACAAACGTATTAAAAAAATAATAAGCTCCAACAGAAAATAAAATGATTAAATTACTCGCATTAATGAAGAAAAAAAAAAAGAAATTCATCATCGCGCAATTAGTTTCACCTCGAACGTGCGTGCGACTGCTGAGACTTTCTGGCTCAGTGGTTAAGATGCGCGGCTTGTGTATACCCAACCCAATCGACATCGGTTCGATCCCCGCTACCTGCGCGAAAGGATTTTCTAGCGTAAGGGCTGAAAATACATACAGTGTTTTCGATTTTGCGAAATTTCTGAATAAATACAGAAAAACTTGACACGGACTTTTCTGGAACAAATGGAATTACTGACTACGGAAAATCTGTGAAAATACGGAAGTTAAAAAAGAACGGGCACTTTTTAAAACGGAAATTTCGTTATAAGACGGACACTGGCCGGAAACTATGCTGTACGTTATTTTCAGAAATTTTCTGTAAATTCACACCACTTATTTTTTACAGTGTACCTTGCACTAAAAAGTGATATTACACCAGATACACCACCTTTTGAGGAAAACTACAACAGTATATAGGTATGCTGCACATTTTCACGATACCATGGTACAGAGTTACACCACAGTATGGGGGCAAGACTGCACCAATTTTGAACATTTCAGGTGTAAAGTTGCACCATGTTGTTGGGTTTTTAATTCACCACATATTAGTAGTGTACCTTTTCTCAAAAAGTTGCGCAACTATTGTAGTTCCACTTTTGGGTGTAACATATCACCAAATATGAATTCAGTTATAGCTCTTCCTTTTTACATTACTAATTGATAGAAAAGATTTTCAGAACTTTGTCTTTGCAATACATTTACGTTCTTTTTACATCACCAATTCATGAAAAACAAGTTCCTTTTTTAATTTTATTTATTTATTTATTTTGCATTTTTCTCACACATCCGGACGAAGATTTTCAGATCGTTCCTACTAATCTCCATCATCCGGACGAAGATTTTCAGATCGTTCCTACTAATCTCCATGGCTTATATCAGTATATGGTCGTCTCAGACTCAAGGTTAATACATTGAGCCAATCAATACCACAATTTGGTCATGTTACACTATATTTGAAAAACTATTTCCATGGGAACAACCCTTTTTGGTGAGCTCTGAAATTCGTCTTCAAAGCTATACTGACTAATGAAAATGCCATTTAGTTAGTTAGAACGATCTAAAATATCACCTATACCTAACATTCGAAAATCCCCAATAACCTGTCGAAGTACCATACAACAATCGACCACACAGGGGTAACAATACATAACACTTTCTGAACAGATATCGCTTATGTAACTTTATTTAATCTCTAAACTCCAGGATTACTTAAAACAGTAAAGCCTTACTCACAGATATGCAAACAGAACGGCTGGGTACGTGGCTGACTTAAGAAAGCTTCAACATGAAGATAATTACATGTTAGAAACACCATATACACCAAAAAAAGAAAAAAGAAACTATTTTAATTACCGACCTTTATGTTGAGTGAACACTTGACTTCAGAATTCTCCAAACTTTCGTGGGACAAGAAACTAACGCGATCTTGTCCCACGAAAAATCAAAGATGTCAGCGCAATGCTACACATAAGACTTCTCGCGGTATTCGGACATCGGACTTTTGGGCACCGGACATTTGGGCACATTCCCTTTTAGAGCAATGAAATTGCGCTGCGTAAAAAATTATAGTGTTCCTATATTTCTCCCTACTTGAGCAAGTGCTGTGAACAAAAATTTTTTCACTCATATCTCATAATCATTAAGAAATTGAGACATATTTACGATTTTCTGTCTGAAACACGGGGCGGACATTTGGGCACAAATGCCTAAGGGGCCGTATAACAATTGCCCTTTCTTGGGCCAAAGTTAGAGTTTGACCGAGAAAATGTTCACCGTAAGGCAAGTGACAATTACACTTGAATATGGGGAAACAAAATTACATTCGTAAATTAAAAAAAATTACATTGCACATTTCTTAAACCTTCAACGAAGCAAAGCAATTACAGCAGAATTCATACTATGTTTGGAAAAGGACGACAAGGAGAGATTTTTTAACAATGCTACACTTTTACTGACGCACTAAATATTTACATAACATGTCAAGTTATTAATATTTCTCTTTTACTTAATTAGGTATTAAATTACTATGCCTCATTCCGTAGGCCCTTTTGACAGTCTTTTTTTCTACTGATGTTATATTCATAACGTTTACGCATCAAATCAAGTTAATAGCATTGCGCTTTTACTTAAGCACTAAATCTTATTTCACAGACCCTAGGCCTAGGCTTTTTAAACAGTTTTTGTTCTATCGATGTCACATTCATAACAATTACGTATCAACTCAAGTTAATACAGTAATACCCTGCCTTTACTTTTTCACTAAAAAATTTCTCACAGGGCCTAGGCCTTTTGAACAGCTTTTGTTCTATCGATGTCACATTCATGACAATTACCTATCAAATAAAGTTAATAATATTGGGCATTTATTTGGCACGAAATATTAATTTCTAAGCCCTAGGCCCTTTTTAACAGTTTTTACTCCACCGATGTCATATTCATAACGTTTACACATCAAACATAGTTAAAAATATTGCGCTTTTACTTAGGCACAAAATATTAATTCATAGGCCTAGGCCTTTTTCACGGTTTTTAATTTGTCGACTCCATATTCATAACGTTTACTTATCAACTCAAGTTAATTGCATTGCGCTTTTACTTAGGCATTCAATATTAATTACCAGACTTTAGGCCTAGGGCCAATGAATTATTAATTAGTGTATGATTAAAAGCACAATATGATTAACTTCAGTTCATGCATAAACGTTATGAATATAACATCGTTAGAATAAAAACTGTTAAAAAGGCCTAAGGCCTGTGAAATAGTATTTAGTGCTTAAGTAAAAGCGCAATATTATCAACTTGAGTTGATACGTATTGTTATGAATATGACATGGTTAGAATAAAAACTGTTAAAAAGGACTAGACCTAGGGCCTGTAAAATAATATTTAGTGCTTAAGTAAAAGCGGAATATTATTAACTTGAGTAGATACGTAATTGTTATGAATATGACATCGATAGAACAAAAACTGCTAAAAAGGCCTGGGCCTAGGGCCTATGAATTAATATTTAATGCTCAAGTGAAAGCGCAATATTATTACCATGAGTTGATACGTAAACGTTATGAATATGGCATCGGTAGAAATAAAGGCTATCAAAAGGGCCTACGAATGAGGCATAGTAATTTAGTGCCTAATTAAGAAAAGAGAAATATTAATAATTTGACATGTTATGTAAATATTTAGTGCCTAAGTAAAAGTGAGGCGTTATAAAAAAAAAATCTCTCCTTGTCGTCCTTTTCCGAACATAGTATGAGTTCTTGTGTAATTGCATTGTTTCGTTGAAATCTAAGAAATGTGCTATGCAGTGACGCCCATATGAGTACTTTTAGGGGGGGGAGGGCTAAGAAAAATCCTTACCCCTTCAAGGCTGTCAAGCATTTTAGTAAATGTGCAAGATACTAAAATACAACAAAAATAATTTATACAATCAATTATTAATATGTTATTATTTTTAAAGATGCTTCAAAAAAGGTTGCGTCTGTTTTAGTGTTTTAAATTTATCAAAACTTTGGCTATACCAACGGCAGAGGGGAGGCTAGAGTCCCCCACCCCCACCCGGCGCCCTTGGGGCTATGTAATCATGAATATGATGCAATCCATATTCATGATTATGTGCTATGTAATCCAAGACGACGAAATTTTCAAGTTTTCGGGTATTATCCTTGTCATATTTACACTAAAAAAACGGATTGTTATCTTCAAAATTTGTGCATTGTAATTTTTTTTAAATTCAATTGTCGTTTGTCTTACTGGGAATGTTTTCTCCATTCAATTCCCCTTAGAGCGCCAAGAAACGGCAATTTTTGTACGGCCCCTAAAGATTTGTGCCAAAATATCCGGTGCCCAAATGTCCTAAACTCCCAGTGCTTCGATCACGAAGACCAGTGGCGTACCCAGGATTTTGACGGGGGGGGGGGGGGGGGGGCAGAAAATATCTTATCGTAGAAAAAAATGTGTGTGTGTGTGTGTGTGTCGACCTCGTAATACTGACACTTACCTAAAACTTCGTTGAACCTCCTTGGTTGGTTGGAGACTTGAAGTTTACAGGATGACTTCAAGGTCAGAAAGAAACTCTTACACCTAACACCACGTTAGCACTTTTTTGTCCGTCTGTCTGTACGTCCGCCTGTTTTTGATAAATATCTTGCTAACCGTTGGAGAGAGATTTTAAATTTTGTGGATGGTTTTTAATGACCGCGCATAACTGTCACACCATGTTTGCACTATGTGTGTCTGTTCGTCCGTCCGTCTATCCTATGTTCTCGATTACTATCTAAGGAGCAGTTTGATATGAAAACAAGAAAACTTCTGGATAACCATCAGGAACATGAAGTAACTCTGTCCGAAGGGCAAAGGATCAGAAGTTACCGCAGCCTTCAGCAAGGTCATAGGTTTTTCTACCGAGCACATTTATCAACAGTGTTACACATCCCCTACTGCCTATCCCCCGACCGATTAAAGCAATGAGCATAACTAAGATACCACGGAAGTCACTAGCTCATTCCCACACCTCCCCTTAGACGCAGAACAAACACTCAGATCCTAGCTGAAGCTCATGTTTCCCAGGAGGAACTCCTCTCAAGAAGGACTGAGAGAATACACATACTTTAACTACTATTTTTTTCTTAATTAAAGAATATATCTTCCGTGTGCATGCAATATACACTCACGGACAATGAAATTTGCGCACCCAGAAGAAAACATGCTACATCCGCGAAACTTTGCAAATAGCTAGAGTGCGTTCTGGTATGCAAATGATCCACGCTTGGTGCGAGCGTGCATGACCGCACACCCTGTGATGGTGCTGCAAGCACGAATCGGCAGCCTTATAAACCGGCGTGTAGTCGATGCGTGATGAAAGCGAAAAGCACCGGCCGACGCAAGCAAGAGTACAGAGTGACAAGAATGCCGGGTAGACGCCAGAGACGTCAATTTACACAACTAACGGACTTTGATAGAGATCATAGATCATCGGGATGAAAACCGCAGGTTGGTCACGCGCCGTATAGCCCGCCATGTGGATCGTTCTCACCTTACCGTCCGACTGTGTTGGAAGCAGTGAACACGTGACGGCACTTCCACACGGCGGAGCTGCTCCGGGCGAAACAGGAGGACCACCGGTAGAGGGGTTCGACGGATCGTGCTCCAGGCACGAACGGATTCCACGGGGACCCGGTCCAGTATACAGGCAGATGTAGCGGCTCCTGTGTGCCCACGAGCCATTTCCCGAAGCCTCGCGGAAGCGAATCTACGATCCCAGAGCATCACATTGTGGTGCAAGTGCTGAATATTGCACGATAATGTGTGCTGCCATTAACACCGGAACATCACCGGCTCCGTGTGCAGTAGTGCCAGGCCGGAGCGACGTGGAACGCCACTGACTGGCGACGTGTGGTGATTAGCGATGAGTGCCGCTTCGTTTTGGGGAGAGATAATCATCGTGTCCAGGTGTGGAGGTCCCCGGGTTAACGGCACAATCCCAACATCGCTATCGAGCACCACAGCTCTCCTACTGCAGGCATTATGGCCTGGAGAGCCATTGCCTATGATAGTCGATCAGCTCTAGCAGTAGTACGTGGATTATTGACGGCCCCATATGCTCCTATTTCTGGCCGGCATTCTAAGTGCGCTATATCAGCAGGATAATGCCCGTCCGCACACGGCTCGGGTTGCCCAGGACTGCCTACGTCATGTCCAGACACTTCCATGGCCTGCCCGCTTCCCGGACATGTCCCCTATCGAGCATGTGTGGGACCAGTTGAAACGCCAGCTGCCGCCGTGCCGCACTATCCGGGAATTGGAGCACAACGTCCAACACGTGTGGGCCAGTCTTCCGCAGAACAACATCAGGCGTCTGTTCGCCTCCACGCCGGACCGTATTGCAGCATGTATCACCGCACTAGGCGGTGCGACACGCTATTGAGGATGACCGGACTGCGTGCCACAAATCCCTCTGTAATTGTCCTGTAGCTCTGTTTTTGCCATCATGCGTATCATTTACCTGTATCATTACGTCCATAAAATTTCAGTTCAATCCGATGCTTCCTTCTTGGTGTGCAAATTTCATTGTCCGGGAGTGTAGTATGCATGAATTTACTATGTATTATTTTTGTAATAGCACAATATCTTAGGGTGCCATTGCTATTATTTTAGGGGGTGGGTGGGTCCGGACCCGTTGGATCCCCATCGTCGGTGCGCCACTGACAAAGACGCATGCGCAGGTTTCTTGAGCAGCACCTAAATGTAGCTCGAGAGAACACCACTTTATAGCTAGAGCAAGTGTCAAAACTGCATCACATTGTGGTGCAAGTGCTGAATATTGCACGATAATGTGGGATAACGTTGAATTTAAAATTTTAAAAATGCAGTCACACTTAATTGATGTTAGTTGCATCTGTTCAATGTAACTGATATGTATTAGTAGAGGAATCGTGCAGAAGGACAGAACGGGATTTAAATAAAAAAAAATGATATTCTTAGTTGCTGTTTCTCATGTAACATTCTTTTATCAAAAATTGCTCAAATTAAGCAATTTTAATATAAATTAACAAAAATAATTAGTAAAGAAAATTTACTAATTATTTCCTTTACGTAAAGCAACGAAGTTTCATCGTTCCTGCCCACTTTCTCCTCTGATTGCCTATAGCGCATAGGCGCCGACCAGGGAGGGGGCAAGATGAATCTTGCCCCTCCAATTATTTTATTAGGGAGGGCAGTGCCCATCCAATATTTTTCGTCTTGTTTAATTAAATAATCGCTTTGGCCTCATAAGGTGAGGCCACAGGGAATTATTTAAAAAAAAAATAATAAATAACAAAATAAGTAAACATTTTTTCCCGTATTCAACATTGCAAAGAAACTAAGAAACTGAATTGTCAGCTCCGTATCGTGTTTTATATGTTCTCGTGATATGTGGTAAATGTTTAAAACAATTACCAAAAATAAATCAAATAAAAATACAGAAACATATATACTCTAGCGCCTTTATTTTTATTTTTCGCTTCTTATTCTTTAAGTAATCCAGCTAATTTCGTTTTTTTTTTTTTTATAAACCTGTGGAAATAAACTCTCTCTGGATGTTTTTAATAAAATCATAGGCTGAATTTTATTTCTGAAAATATTAATATTCTGCAAAAAAATATTTGTTTGCGTGTTCATTGCTGATGAGCAATTACAATTGCATTTTAAAATATACCTCGAATTTCGTAGTTTATGTTTTTCCCCCTTTTTTTTTGAATTTTTTGTCCTGACAATGGAAGAGACGTGACCTTCCCACGTCCGATCTCTTCACGTCTGCCCCCTCCCCCCATAATTTGGTGAAGTCGACGCCTCTGCTATAGCGATTAACTCTTGTGATGTATACCTCTAATTTTACCTTCTTTTTGATTTCCTGTTTTCTTATGTAAATTTGGCTTTTTCTCGTTCAAGATTTTCTTAACACCACAGAGTTTCTTCTTGGGATCAATCTGAAGTTAGTAATCCTGACAGCAGGTCAAAGAGCAAATGTGAGCTTGTTGTTGCAAGCGGGATTTTTACTTCCCGCTTGGGTCCGATATTTAGCCTAATTACAGCTCGTTGTGCTGACACATATAACAGGAAGGAATTCGTGAGACGAACTGTCGTTTCAATCTATTTACTATCTGTTTAAACCTTTTACGTTCGTTGTCTCAGCATTACCTTAGCGCTGTGATTTATTGACAATTACTTTAACTTCTACTTTCTGCTTCAACTATATCGCTACTTGCTTATTCTATATCCCTCATATTCGAAGCCCATTTAGGAAGACAGGGGCCCCACTATTAGTGGTACATCTAGGATTTCACTATGGGTGGCCGAATAAAAATACCCAGGAGAAAACATTCCCAAACTATGATGAGGAAGCCAATAAAATATCCCGCCATATTGAAGTGTGTATTCCATGATTCATGAAAGAATCAGTGTTAGCAAGAAAATGTAAAAAGGCATGGTTATAAAATGGACACCAGTTCAGTTTTGCTTTAATTCTCCTCCCCAGGGTTCAGCTTGTTGAAACTATATCGTAGTAGTGGACTACATAATATGACCCAAACATCATGATTCAAATGAATTCTTAATGCATGAAAATTTCCCCCAATTACAGATGTGTACAAAAAACATCTGTAATACTTTCGAAAGATTTGAGGATGCAATGGGAGCAACTATTTTTGTTGTCTACTCCCTAAAAGAGGGGAAAGAAACAGAAAATTGTTTTCACAAGGCAGTTTCTTATAGTTTTCGCTGTATTATTTGCAAAAAAAAACGGGTCCTGGAAAACTCATACACCGGAAAACTCGTACACTTTCTTGTCCTGCTGGGCAAAGTGCAAAGGGCGGAAAACCCGTACACCGGAAAACTCGCACACGGGAAAACTCGCACACGGGAAAACTCGCACACGGGAAAACTCATACACCTTCTCATGTATAGGGCTGTACACAAATTGCGTTTCGTTCCGAGATCTTGTCAAAGTGTACAAGTTTTCCTCGGGATATCAATGGGTATGTAAGATCAAAATGGCACAAGGTTTATGTAGAAGCTAAATCTTGAGTTATGATTTTAATATTTCGTAAACTCTACTCCTACACCTTCTCATATAAGGGGGTGTACACAAATTGCGTTTCCTTCCGAGATCTTGTCAAAGGGTGCGAGTTTTCCTAGCTGAACAAAATCAAATGTACCACCTTTCTGACTCCAATGGGTATGTAAGATCAAAGTGACCTGAGGTTTATGTAGAACCTTTCTGACTCCTTAAATCTTGAGTTATGATATTAATATTTCCCATGTGATAACATGTAATAAAAGCTAATTAACAGGGGCTCAACAAATCGATCTTCAGGTACTGATCTTTTTAGAAGATTTTAAATTACAACCTTGGTATTCCGTGTATCTAAACATTTTATAAAACCTAATAAAAGGCACGCAACAAATTATTTCTCACTTATTTACGAGCAACCTAGGCCGCTGGCCTTATTAGAAGATATTGAGTTACAACCTAGATACTTCGTATTTGTAAACATTTTACGAAACCTAATGAAAGGCACTCAACGAATTATTCCTCAGCACTTTTCAAGCCACGTAGGCCGCGGGCCTTTCCAGAAGATTTTAAGTTACAACCTAGATATTTAATTCAACCTAGATATTAATCTGTTAAGTATTATACCTTTCATTAGTTGTAATACGAAATATCTAGGTTGTAATTTAAAATATTCTAAAAAGGCCTGCAGCCTAGGTGGCTTGTAAATATATGAGAAATAATCCGTTGAGTGCGTTTTATTAGGTTTCATAAAATATTTAGAAATACGGAATATCAAGGTTGTAATTAAAAATCTAAAAAGATCAGCACCTGAAGATCGATTCGTTGAGCCCCTGCTAATTAATTAGACTTTATTGCTTGTTATCACATGGAAAATATTAAAATCATAACTCAAGGTTTAGAGAGTCAGAAAGGTTCTACATAAACCTTGTGTCATTTTTATCTTACGAACCCATTGAGATCCCTAGCAAAACTGGTATATTTCGTTGTGTTCAGCTAGGAAAACTCATACACTTTGGCAAGATGTCGGAACGAAACGCAAGTTGTGTACATCCCCTTACTTGAGAAGGTGTACGAGTTTTCCGGTGTATGAGTTTTCCGCCACACCCCAAAAAACACCTGTAGAACTCTGTCAATACTTCAAGCATCCTGCATAATTGTGCGCGTAGCCTCACTTCCCCTAATTCATTTCCCCTAATTCCCGTTTACCCCAATCACGTTTACCCCAATCACGTTTACCCCAATGGCGTTTCCCCGAAATCGCTTTTACCCGAATTCCCATTTCCCCTAATTTCGTTTGCCCTAATCTCGTTTCCCCTAATTCCCATTTGCCCTAAACTCGTTTACCCCAATGGCGTTTCCCCGAAATCGCTTTTACCCGAATTCCAATTTCCCCTAATTTCGTTTCCCCTAAATCTCGTTTCTCCTAATTCACGCTTGCCCTAAACACGTTTATTCTAAAGCGTTTCCCCGAAATCGCTTTTACCCAAATTGCCATTTCCCCTAATTTCGTTTGCCCTAATCTCGTTTCCCCTAAATCTCATTTTCCCTAATTCACGTTTGCCCCAATGGCGTTTCCCCGAAATCGCTTTTACCCGAATTCCCATTTTCCCTAATTTCGTTTGCCCTAATTTCGTTTGCCCTAATCTCGTTTCTCCTATTTCACGTTTGCCCGTATCAAGTTTTTCCTAATTCGCGTTTGCCCTAATTCATGTTTGTCCTAGTTTTTATGAACCGAAATAAAACGGTGGTTCTTGATATCTCAAGAGAATTATTCTTTCCTTTCTTTTTGATGGTCGATAACCATGCCAACAAAAGTGTAAAGAACTGCACATGGTGAGAACCATTATACGGTTAGTCCTTAACGCAGCCATTGTATCCGTAACGACCCCCCCCTCGGCTGCCCTCCCTCACAGATAAAGTACTACATCGCATTAAACCTTTATTAAAGCAAGAAATAGTATTGAAAAGCATTCGCTAGAATTGTGAACGCAGAAGGCGCACTTTTAAAGAGTTCTTAGCGTACTAGACCCCTCCCCTCCGTACGAGACTAAGCATGAGCCGTGGAAATGCCTTTTGCTAATTGAGTTCCCCCTTAACAGCAGACGTCAGTTTGTCCAGTTTGAATGTTTTCCCAGTTAGCACCATCACTGATTGGGTGTAGGAGAACTGGCCACAAAAATTTTAACAGGCCGTAAAAAATTGCGTTTTCGACCGCTTCGTGGCCACTTTCCTGGAAGTTGGTTATCTGAATCACATGAAGTTTCCGTAATTTCGTCTTTTCTTAATTGCGATTATTAATGTAATTCTTTATATAAAAATGTTTATGATCTACAACTGTACACAAGATTTCAGGATTTACAAACTTCAAGTCTGCAATTAATTATCTGAGGGCATGTGCTGCCTCACGAAACCTTTCGGGGGGAGGGGCACACCAAAGGTATAAAATATAAAGAATTTCTGGTCCGATCGGGAGATTTTCAGCATTTACAACCTACAAGTCAACAAATTATCTGATGAGGGCATGTGCTGCTTCAAGAAAACTGTCGGGGAGGGGGGGGCACACGTGTACAATGTTAAGTTAAACGAAATTTGTTTTGGATTTTATGGATTTTTACACTGCCTGAAAATAAACATCTTTCCTTTTCTTTCTTATGAACTTGAAATCTAAAAACGATAAAGAAAATTTTTTGTAATTTAAAAAAAAAATTACAATGCCCCTTTTCCATTCCTGAGAACTGATAGCGGCAATAAGGTGCACAAAACCCTCTTTTCAAATTTTTAGTGTCTGTAGCAGTGGGTTACGCTGAAAGATCGTTTTTCAAACTTAAAATTATGAAAAGTTACTTCTGATTAAATGTGAAACAGGAATGCCCTTTTTTTCCGTTAGTGTTTAAAACAAAATTGCTACAGACTTACACAATTTGGACATTGTTACAAAGTTTGTGACAAAAAGAAAAAAAAAGCTACAAAAGTTAATTTTACCTGAAACTACGTTTGTTTGTATGCTTTCTTAAAGCTTTAGTTTTTAATTTATAGGAAAAATAATTTCATTTATAATTTCATTTAGTACGAAAACCAATTATTTCGAATTCTACTTTTACTTTTATACAATTTTTTTGAATATGTACCAATACAAGATATTTTTTGGTTAGAATAGTTCAAGAGACGTCTGTCCTGTTCAATGCTATATATATACACACTGAAAACATCAAGACTGTAAATTTCTTCAATAAATACTGAACAGCAAGACCAAACATTACTGACCACTGGGATAAGAGAGGGAATAGAGCAATGGTGTGTATATATATATATATATACATTGTATGTATAAGGGATAAAGATTAATGGAGATTATCTAACTCACCTTCGTTTTGCTGATGACGTAGTTATTTTTGCAACTACCCCATCAGAGCTGCAGAGTATGACCCAGGAACTTGCTGACAAGAGTAAAGAAGTGGGATTAAAATTGAACTTTCAGAAGACAAAAGTGATGTACAATGCTTTTACAAAAAATAAAAATTTATCGATTGATGGGGAAAAGCTGGAGATAACCATTACCTACATTTATTTTGGACAGCAGATATCAAGTGAGAGTCACGTTGATGAAGAAATTAATCGGCGTATAAAACTTGCCTGGAGAGCTTTTGGAAGAAACAGTATAATTTTCAAAACAATATGCCATTATGTCTTAAAAGAAAAGTGTTTGATCAATGCATCCTTCCAGTGCTTACATATGGTGCAGAGACGTGGACCTTAACTAAAAGAGACATACAAAGACTACAGACAACTCAAAGTAGCATGGAGAGGTGCATGCTTGGTGTAACCAGGAGAGATAAGAAGAGGAACTCGAGGATCCGAAAAATGACGACAAGAATGGAAGACATCATGATCAGAGTAAAATCCCTGAAATAGCAATGGGCTGGACATATTGCCAGAAGGACAGACCATCGATGGACAGCCGAAATTTTAGACTGAATTCCAAGGGACAGGAAAAGACCCAGAAGAAGACCACATGGGAGATGGGTGGATGAAATTCGAAAGCGTGCGGGAGTGAGATGGTGGAGACTGGGGCAAGACATACCGTAGTGGAAGAAACTTGGTGGGATCTTCATTCATCCAGCAGTAGATTGATAATGGTTGATGATGATGATTAAATACAAATATATTTTCCTGAATTTGACGATAAAAAGTTACATACAACGATTTTTTTCTTGAATTTGACGATAGATCCGATATTTTCCCCTGAATTTTGGCGATAAAAGAAACGTTTTATTTCGCTCAACGAAAATCAGGATAAACATGAATTACGGAAAACATGAATTGGGGAAAATGCGAATCAAGGCAAAGGAGAATTAGAACAAACTTGATACAGTAAACGTTTTTAGGGGAAACTTTGATACTGACAAACGTGTTTAGGGCAAACGTGAATTGGGGGAAACTTTGATACGGACAAACGTGTTTAGGGCAAACGTGAATTAGGGGAAACGAAATTAGGGCAAACGAAATTAGGGGAAATGGGAATTCGGGTAAAAGCGATTTCGGGGAAACGCCATTGGGCTAAACGTGTTTAGGGTAAATGTGAATTAGGGGAAACGATATTTAGGGGAAACGAAATTAGGGTAAATGGGAATTCGGGTAAAAGCGATTTAGGGGAAACGCCATTGGGGGAAACGAGATTTAGGGGAAACGAAATGAGGGGAAATGGGAATTCGGGTAAAAGCGATTGCGGGGAAACGCCATTGGGGTAAACGTGTTTAGGGCAAACGGGAATTAGGGGAAACTGGCGTTCACCGAAAATCTATTACAATGCACTAATCGCTGAGTAGAGCAATAAAAGAATATAAAATCACTTAATACACGCACTAAGCTCGATTTCCATGGGAAACGCTGCTTTACAATACCTACTGAAGACCGTTGCCGTCCTGACAGATAACATCTTAAAGACTTCGTTTCCCCATGCTTACTGAAAATGGGACCAACAGCCGAAACTTCATACTATTCCTGGAAGTTAATGATTTCTTAAAATCTTCGTATTTTATGGTTCCTAAGATCTCCGTAACACAAAATGCGTAGACTCCTGAGATAATGAGCTCGGGTGCGATGCTAATTGCGTAGTATTCTACGTGCAATGAGAGATTAATGAGCAATGCTAGTTGTGCGATTCACGAAAGTGCAGTATTGAGCGAGCTGTGTTCCCGACTGTGAAGATGTTCAACAATCTTTGTACGAGCAACTTGTAAGACCGTTTTGATATTGAGTTCTATTCAACGTATCTCGTTGTGAACGCAGTGTTTGTGAGAAGCATATTTTGAAGTGTTGACGAATAAAGAAAGTTAACTTTGTATTCATTGAATCCTGGCCGTGAATAATGGGTGTAACTAAGACTTTCAGATATAACTAGCAAATTCAAATAATCTGGGTTTTACAGTGAATCTAAATTCATTAAACCAACGTCATATACAATTGGGAAACGAATTTCCCCGAAGAAATAATTCTTCATAAATACATGGTAGACATTGTAATGCTATTATTGCCATATATTCACTATATTCCATGTAACCATTTCCTTCAGAAAACTTGACTTTTTTCCCTCTTCCTGGAGCGAGAATCGGACACGCACCTCCCGATTTCCGGTCGAGCATGCTAGTCATTACACTACCCAGGACAAGAAAATTCCAAGCAACTGAACTTAGATATTTCAGAACCTTCCGATTTGCGCTAGTCGAAGCTATTCCTGCCCCCCATCTTAGTGTCTCACGACTTTTTCTCACATCCAGGGTCGAATGTAGGTTACAAACTCCAGTGATGAAAGTACGCCTATACAATTGGGAAACGAATTTCCGAAGAAATAATTCTTCATACATACACGGAAGGCATTGTAATGCCTATTATTGTCATATTTTCACTCTATTCCATGTAACCACTTCCTTCAGAAAACTTGAAAAATATTTCGTCGTCCTGGAGCGGGAATCCGCACCTCCCGATTTCCAGTCGAGATGCTATTTAATGATGCTATTATTGGAAAACTAGGAGATGCGGGTTTGATTCCCGCCCCTGGACGATGAAAAATTTCAAGTTTTCTGTAGTGATTACATGGAATACAGTGAAAATATGCCAATAATAACATCATTAAACTAAGCTTCAAGTCAGGTTAAACTTAAACCGGATGTAGGGGAAAATACCCCTGAAAACCGGAAAAAATACCCCCGGAGGAAATACCCCCAGAACAAACGGTTCACTGCCAACAGCCACACAAGTAGGATAGAACGGGGGATACGAGAACAAAGAGAGCCGAGAGCAGTGAAGCTGCTCTCGGCTGGGTGGGTGAGAGACGGGAGGGGTGGAGATAACGCGAGAGGAGAGAGAGCGCGCTGTCGGAGTTGCTTGCGTGACGTCACGTGCCTCGGGCAGTGGTGGACGGTGACAGTCAACTTTATCGTTTGTGTGTTATAATTATTTTACATTAATGGGGATCCGGGAACAAATAGAGAGCCTATAACGAAGTAAATTTCTCCGTCATTTTTGGTCTACGCCGGGATTCGAACCCGAGGCCGCTTATTCCGGAACAAGTCGCTCTACCAACTGAGCTACGCAGACGTTTATTCTGATTCCATTCTGCCTTTATGTCGTGTGCGTCCTGCTGGCAGGTACGTCACAAGCCGAGAGGAAGGGATTTAGATTTGCGCCCTTGTTGGTAATGACAGAATTTCATTGGGCGTTAGGACGCAACTTTGATGGGTGTCAAATGATTTGTGGAAACAAGTGTCCGCCGAAATTTCTAGATGCTGGAGAACGAATTGGGCATCGTGCTGTATTTTTGTTCTTTTTCTGTATAAGTCATGTGTGAGAGACGGATTCTTTCTTTTTTTTCAGCGACATGTATCATTTGCCATTAAATTCCCATATGACTTTTTCCGTTTATGTTAATCTGATATTTCGATTTGTATAAATAACTTATATTATTTATATTATTTCTTGATAATATAATTTCCCGAAAACATGAAAGTTTCATAGAACAGGATGGAAAATGGAGCAGTACTGAATTGAAGTCCACCTCTTCCGGAAGTTGAAACGATTATAGGTTGAATTTTGAATTCTGGGACAATAAGAATTCAAAGAGAATCGTGCTTATGTTTAAACATGGATACGCGGAAATTTAACACACGTTAAAATTACTAAAATCTTTCGTTACTAACGTGATGCTTACAGAATTGGGCCTACTTTTCTCAGAGGTTCGATAACTTCGTGAATTTAACGATTTCCATTGATCAAAACTTTGCGTATATTTCATTCACTCACTGACCAGTTCTAACATCTCAGATATCACACGTTCATGTGAAAACACCAGTGTTTGCTCTATTTCCTCTAGGCATTAACTTTCGTTTCTTTTTACATTCGTTTTAAATAGACTATCTCTATCACATCTGTTTTCTGAGATACGATCACACCATTTATTTAATTACTTCAGGAACATATTAGTCTTGAACATAGAGAACAGTCAATCGTATTCTAAATATGCTTTCTCTTGATTCTTATAAACGAACAAACATCAAGAAGCCCCCACACTGAAACGAACATCATCAATTCCTTGCTTTCATGTCTTTGTCACATCAAATTCTATAGTTCCACAGCAATGATGTTCTTAACGCTTCACCTTGTATACAAACATTTTCCCTCTAATCTAAGAAGTTACTTTTCCAAAACAATAACTAAACATCTTAGAACAATACAGTGAACAATGCACGTCACTTCATAAAGTCTTAACAAAATGAGTTTATACATACAAATGTTATTTTCGTTCATATCCACTTCGAAGGTGAGAGCAAGCTAAGTCTTTCAGAAAACATTTACGAAATCATTATTATTTTTTTTTTTTTTTACAAAAGGCATTGAAACGTTCATTTTTCTGAAAGGCGAAATTTGAGTTCACAAATTTTCAGCAGATCTGTTTTTTTCTTTCATGAAATTTCTTGGCGTTAGTTTTCTCTTACATAAAATTTCTTCGGGTCAGTTTCTTTCATCAAATTGTCAGGTAAATATTTGAAAAGTTCATTTTTCACAAAGTTTGTTCTTGACTCAAATAAATTTCAGCAAGTCAAAAATGGTTTTGTTGTTTTTACAAAGAGGGCGATTTTTTAAATTTTCCTTTTCTTATAATCGCAAAAATCTCATAGAATAACACGGGAAATGCCATCCAACTAAAAGTCAATAATTGAATCGTTCATTTTTCCTTAAAGTAAAAAAATTTAAACGATCATTTCTCTAAAAGTCAATATCTAATTTCACAAATTTTTACCAGATCAGTTTTTCTTTCATAAATTTTCTTCAGTTTAGTTTTTACGATTAAATATTTTACAAGAGTTTAGTTTTATTTGTTTTTATTTTTCTATGGTTGTAAATAAAGTGTTTTCCAACAAATAGGAAAATCATCTTATAGTTTCTGGATTGAGAAAAAGAGGATTTAATCGTGTCAAAAAAGTTAAGTTTACAGATTTGGTAACCTTTTTTGATGAATTGGTGAACCTGAAAAGCACCGTTTTGATTTCATTTTTTTACACCTTTTTGTGATTTTTATTTATTGAAGTGGTGTGCACTTGTTGATTCTAACTTCCAACCAGGATACATGGGAAAAACTCCATCCAGATTCTTTCAGCCCATTTTCAGTTCTTTTTTTCTTGTCCAATTTCAGAACCGTCTTTTCCTAAAATTTCTCAATATTTGACATGTGATGCAACGGCTTATTTGTAGTTTTCAGATTAAATGGTCGATACTCGAACTCTTCGGTCTTCATGTTTACGCTTCTGAAAAATAACTACCATGAAAATATTGCTTTTGATAGTTAAATGTGCTATCAAAGATTATTGAAGAATGCCCCCGACTGATTTCTGAATTTCTTTTTAAAATTTTGGTAGACATTTCGCTGAATCACCTTCGAGGGTTATTTTGTAAGTCTGCAGTCTTCCATTAGTAGCAGATTCCACAAGTACAAAATCTGACGAATGAGCAACCGATTGAGTCAACTCAGTGTTGGACGACCCCGCAGTAGTGGTGTTATTACTGGTTCCTTCCAATGAAGCAGTACTAGATGAAGCAGCAGTTGATTTTTCGGATCCTCCTACATGAGGCTGATTGAACTTGTGAAATCTTATTTCATGTCGTTTTCTGTCAGACTGCCAAGAAAATTTAGAAGAGTAATGCAGACATCCAAATGGTTTTATAACACTGTGTGCCATCGCATACCTCTTAAGAGCAAATTTTCTTGTAAAAGTCTTGAAACAGATCGAAAACATAAAACGAGAACAGGTACCACGATCCAATTCTGTCTCATCTCGATTCGCTAACAGTTCTTCAGACACTATCTGAGAAACAAAAGAAAGCATAAATTTAGAAATAAAATAAAATAAAGTAAATGTTTTTAATATCTATTACAATACCTTGGGAATATGTATATTAAAATAACACCTTATTGGAAAGTAATGTACATGTCTTATGGATGTTGTCAGATTTCTTAAGAAATTCTACATCAAAGATAGAAATTATTCAGAGAAGTAGGATATTAACTTGTTCTACTGATTTCTAGTTCTCTTCTGTGTTGAGGAAACACTTCCACTGGTGAATTACAATTCCTTTTGCCTTGGCAGCAGTACTTTAATTTTCTGGACGGATATCTAGAATTATGTACAGGCAAGGAAAAGGGAACTGTAATTCACCAGTGGAAGTTGAAATAAAATGGTAAGTCGTGATTTTAGAAAAATGAGACAAATTAGCAAGAGAATATGGATGGTGACAAATGCTTCAAAATAGATGAAAGTTTGTTCTTTTCCGTTAGAGGAAGGGCAACAGAGTGAAAAATAATCCTAATAAAGAGAATAGGGAATCTGGCAACCGAAAAGTGATTTCGAATATTTTTGAGTGGTTTACAATAAAGATCAAAACGCATTTGCTATTTGGTGTTATAGTTGGAGGTGTCTTCAAGTTGACCTTTCACTAGTATGATTTTCTTTCTGATATCACCATCTTTTTATTGTCCGATCATGGAGTGTTTCCTCAACACAGAAGAGAACTAGAAATCAGTAGAACAAGTTAATATCCTACTTCTCTGAATAATTTCTATCTTTGATGTAGAATTTCTTAAGAAATCTGACAACATCCATAAGACATGTACATTACTTTCCAATAAGGTGTTATTTTAATATACATATTCCCAAGGTATTGTAATAGATATTAAAAACATTTACTTTATTTTATTTTATTTCTAAATTTATGCTTTCTTTTGTTTCTCAGATAGTGTCTGAAGAACTGTTAGCGAATCGAGATGAGACAGAATTGGATCGTGGTACCTGTTCTCGTTTTATGTTTTCGATCTGTTTCAAGACTTTTACAAGAAAATTTGCTCTTAAGAGGTATGCGATGGCACACAGTGTTATAAAACCATTTGGATGTCTGCATTACTCTTCTAAATTTTCTTGGCAGTCTGACAGAAAACGACATGAAATAAGATTTCACAAGTTCAATCAGCCTCATGTAGGAGGATCCGAAAAATCAACTGCTGCTTCATCTAGTACTGCTTCATTGGAAGGAACCAGTAATAACACCACTACTGCGGGGTCGTCCAACACTGAGTTGACTCAATCGGTTGCTCATTCGTCAGATTTTGTACTTGTGGAATCTGCTACTAATGGAAGACTGCAGACTTACAAAATAACCCTCGAAGGTGATTCAGCGAAATGTCTACCAAAATTTTAAAAAGAAATTCAGAAATCAGTCGGGGGCATTCTTCAATAATCTTTGATAGCACATTTAACTATCAAAAGCAATATTTTCATGGTAGTTATTTTTCAGAAGCGTAAACATGAAGACCGAAGAGTTCGAGTATCGACCATTTAATCTGAAAACTACAAATAAGCCGTTGCATCACATGTCAAATATTGAGAAATTTTAGGAAAAGACGGTTCTGAAATTGGACAAGAAAAAAGAACTGAAAATGGGCTGAAAGAATCTGGATGGAGTTTTTCCCATGTATCCTGGTTGGAAGTTAGAATCAACAAGTGCACACCACTTCAATAAATAAAAATCACAAAAAGGTGTAAAAAAATGAAATCAAAACGGTGCTTTTCAGGTTCACCAATTCATCAAAAAAGGTTACCAAATCTGTAAACTTAACTTTTTTGACACGATTAAATCCTCTTTTTCTCAATCCAGAAACTATAAGATGATTTTCCTATTTGTTGGAAAACACTTTATTTACAACCATAGAAAAATAAAAACAAATAAAACTAAACTCTTGTAAAATATTTAATCGTAAAAACTAAACTGAAGAAAATTTATGAAAGAAAAACTGATCTGGTAAAAATTTGTGAAATTAGATATTGACTTTTAGAGAAATGATCGTTTAAATTTTTTTACTTTAAGGAAAAATGAACGATTCAATTATTGACTTTTAGTTGGATGGCATTTCCCGTGTTATTCTATGAGATTTTTGCGATTATAAGAAAAGGAAAATTTAAAAAATCGCCCTCTTTGTAAAAACAACAAAACCATTTTTGACTTGCTGAAATTTATTTGAGTCAAGAACAAACTTTGTGAAAAATGAACTTTTCAAATATTTACCTGACAATTTGATGAAAGAAACTGACCCGAAGAAATTTTATGTAAGAGAAAACTAACGCCAAGAAATTTCATGAAAGAAAAAAACAGATCTGCTGAAAATTTGTGAACTCAAATTTCGCCTTTCAGAAAAATGAACGTTTCAATGCCTTTTGTAAAAAAAAAATAATAATGATTTCGTAAATGTTTTCTGAAAGACTTAGCTTGCTCTCACCTTCGAAGTGGATATGAACGAAAATAACATTTGTATGTATAAACTCATTTTGTTAAGACTTTATGAAGTGACGTGCATTGTTCACTGTATTGTTCTAAGATGTTTAGTTATTGTTTTGGAAAAATAACTTCTTAGATTAGAGGGAAAATGTTTGTATACAAGGTGAAGCGTTAAGAACATCATTGCTGTGGAACTATAGAATTTGATGTGACAAAGACATGAAAGCAAGGAATTGATGATGTTCGTTTCAGTGTGGGGGCTTCTTGATGTTTGTTCGTTTATAAGAATCAAGAGAAAGCATATTTAGAATACGATTGACTGTTCTCTATGTTCAAGACTAATATGTTCCTGAAGTAATTAAATAAATGGTGTGATCGTATCTCAGAAAACAGATGTGATAGAGATAGTCTATTTAAAACGAATGTAAAAAGAAACGAAAGTTAATGCCTAGAGGAAATAGAGCAAACACTGGTGTTTTCACATGAACGTGTGATATCTGAGATGTTAGAACTGGTCAGTGAGTGAATGAAATATACGCAAAGTTTTGATCAATGGAAATCGTTAAATTCACGAAGTTATCGAACCTCTGAGAAAAGTAGGCCCAATTCTGTAAGCATCACGTTAGTAACGAAAGATTTTAGTAATTTTAACATGTGTTAAATTTCCGCGTATCCATGTTTAAACATAAGCACGATTCTCTTTGAATTCTTATTGTCCCAGAATTCAAAATTCAACCTATAATCGTTTCAACTTCCGGAAGAGGTGGACTTCAATTCAGTACTGCTCCATTTTCCATCCTGTTCTATGAAACTTTCATGTTTTCGGGAAATTATATTATCAAGAAATAATATAAATAATATAAGTTATTTATACAAATCGAAATATCAGATTAACATAAACGGAAAAAGTCATATGGGAATTTAATGGCAAATGATACATGTCGCTGAAAAAAAAGAAAGAATCCGTCTCTCACACATGACTTATACAGAAAAAGAACAAAAATACAGCACGATGCCCAATTCGTTCTCCAGCATCTAGAAATTTCGGCGGACACTTGTTTCCACAAATCATTTGACACCCATCAAAGTTGCGTCCTAACGCCCAATGAAATTCTGTCATTACCAACAAGGGCGCAAATCTAAATCCCTTCCTCTCGGCTTGTGACGTACCTGCCAGCAGGACGCACACGACATAAAGGCAGAATGGAATCAGAATAAACGTCTGCGTAGCTCAGTTGGTAGAGCGACTTGTTCCGGAATAAGCGGCCTCGGGTTCGAATCCCGGCGTAGACCAAAAATGACGGAGAAATTTACTTCGTTATAGGCTCTCTATTTGTTCCCGGATCCCCATTAATGTAAAATAATTATAACACACAAACGATAAAGTTGACTGTCACCGTCCACCACTGCCCGAGGCACGTGACGTCACGCAAGCAACTCCGACAGCGCGCTCTCACTCCTCTCGCGTTATCTCCCCCCTCCCGTCTCTCACCCACCCAGCCGAGAGCAGCTTCGCTGCTCTCGGCTCTCTTTTGTTCTCGTATCCCCCGTTCTATCCTACTCACACAGGAACACTGATGTGTGGCAGTGCCGGTGTGGCAATTTACCGGCAACCCTGCCACACATCTTTCAACAACTTGGCCACAAAAGTTCAAGGGGGCTATAAAGATTGCCGTTTCTGGGCCTATATTGAAAACTGAATTGGGAACTCCATACCAATTTCGCGAAAACGTTTCATGTAAGCCAGGCGAGAATTGTGCTTTAATTTGAAGAAATAAATTGCCGATGATCCGAGGTACACTTGGTGGGGGAAGGGGCTCTACCCCAACTTCCGCAATGTTATTTTCTGGGCCGCTCGAGCCTGTCAGTGTATCCAGGAAGTTCCCCTTGAAGTGTCCGCGAGCTTTGGGAGGAGGGTTTCCCCCCCCAAAATGTTAAAATGGACGTAGAGCTGTAAACATCAGTACCATGCTTTATATAATGATTCTGTACACAACCATGAATTTTCAGGAGGTGGGGTGATCCCCCCAAATTTCTAAGAGCTATTCTGTTGTAACATCGAGGATACATTACGGAAGTTGGGGGTGGAGCCAATCCCCCCAAACCAAGTGTACCTTGGATCCTCGGCAATTTATTTCTTCAAATTAAAGTACAATTCTCGTTTGGCTTATATGGAACGTTTTCGCGAAATTCTTATAGAGTTCCCAATCCAGTTCTCAATATAGGCCCAGAAGCGGCAATCTTTATACCCCCCCCCCCTGAACTTTTGTGGCCAAGTTGCTGAAAGATGTTTGGCAGGGTTGCCGGTAAATTGCCACACCGGAACACTGCCACACATCAGTGTTCCTGTGTGGCAGTTTACAGTGAACATTCTGGATGTATTTTTTCCAGGGGCATTTTTACCGCTTTTCAGTTTTCAGGGGTATTTTCTCCGGGGGTATTTTTTACCGTTTACCACTTAAACCGTGCGAGCTTTGAGTAAAGTAAACCTATCGTAAAGCTCAAGTATACAAATTATTAAAATTACTATTATATTATATCTCTGTAATGTTTATGACTTGATGCAGAAACATATTGTTGCATGCTGGTAACGACTACTGGCGGTCGAATTCTTTTTAAATCTGGATTTATTCTGTAATGTCCTTATCCGGCACAAAAAAATTTCAACTGTGAATATACATGACGATGAGACTCCGTTACACACCTTCATTACAGTTTCTTCATTGCATTTATTGCTTTTAAATTGTGCACATTCTTTATTTTAGAATTCTAAGGCGAGTTGACCCGAGTACACATAGTCTTGTGATGATGGAAGGCTAGCTCATTAAGACTTGAAGCTCATTAATGCTCCTCCACGCTTGGACTTCTATGACCTGAAGCCCTCCCGGAGGGCCTCCACCCACCCTCTCTATTTGCCCCCACCATGGAATGGATGGATGTGTCCCATTTTGGAATCCTCGGAGAAACGGGAGGGCAGAGATGAGGGAGGAGGGGTTGTTGGGATGCCCTGTTGATGAGACACTCTCTGCGAGAGGAAAGGAGAACAAGGCAAAGACATTCCTTCCCCTCCCGCGTTCCGACGTAAACCTAGTTCTCTTCGAAGGAACTTCTGTTTTGTCGAAAAAAAGAGTGAAAAAAAAAACTGGACACAGATGCCTGGGAACAGGTGGCCCATGGAAAAGTCCGCAGCCGTAAATGTTTCTCACTGTACAAAAATTTACGAGGAACTTGGTAAGGGAGTGCTTTATACTGGGTAGACTGAACAAAAAGAAAGGTCCTTTCCTCGTTTTAACAAAAAAACAAAAAAAAAAACGAAAGGACTTCACTCAGGTCAGTCAACAAACGTTGACGTTGCCATGCCAATGTTTAAAAAAGCATTCAGTCTAATTCAACGACGCATTTTAAGAATGCAGAATTATCTGATATCAAGACCACTTTAAATCCTTATTTTTACAGAATGCGAATACTTAAAATAAGCGGTGTTGTGATTTGCTTTATTTCTACAGACGTTTCTCGTAAAATTAGTTACGAACACGTTGGAAATCTGTAACATTGTTACACAACAATGAATTTTGGCAAAATTATGAGTGTTAAGATTTTGGAATACAATATTTTGGGCTTTCTAGATTTCCTAAAAATAATCACATACATGTTTCATTGGAAACATATTAGGTGCGCAACTTAATTCTCGGCCACAGGCACGACACGTTGACAGCAAATTATAGCAAATCGAATACGTACCTAATCAGGGAAATAATCCCCGTCGTGTTGGATACATTTGAGCCATCGGCCAGGCAGCTGCCGAATGCCACTGCGGAAAAAAGAGGGCTGTTTCGAGTTGATAAAGTCATCAATACTTGTGTGGACCTCCTCGACAGAAGTGAAGTGCGTATCACTCAGGTGATATTGCAGGGAGTGAAAGAGGTGATAATCCGACGGGGCGAAGTCTGGAGAATACGCCGGGTGAGACAAAATCTCCCATCCCAGGTCGGTGATCGTGTTTAAAATCGTTTTCGCGGTGTGAGGACGCCCGTTATCATGAAGAAACAGGACCGAACTTCTGCCCTTGCCGGGGTATGGCCTTTTCGCCTAAACTGAGTCCCTCACACGAATGAGTTGCTGACAATAACGCTTAGCATTGACCTTTTTACCAAGTTTGAGCAACTCATAAAGTACGACACCGCGCTGATCCCACCATATGAACAGCAACAACTTCCTGGCATGGATATTCGGTTTGGCGGTAAAGCTGACGCAGCTGTGAGTTGGTGGGGCACCCAACGGCTCTCCTTGTGAATCCGTCTAAGCTTGTGCGGGCGCTTTGCAATGGCTTGCCGTGTTACTCTGAGTTCCTGGGCGAGCTCTGACTGTGTGCAACAGGGATCCGCGTCCAACAGTTGTTCCACTTCCTCATCGTTAACTTTCTGTGGCTGTCCGGGACATTCTGCATCCCGGAGATCGAAATTTCCCTGCTTAAACCGCTGGAACCACTTCTTACACGTACTGTAGGGCACAGCAGCCTCACGCAAAGCACCACAGGTCATTTGCTGGGCTTTCGCGGCACTTTTTTTCAGCTGAAACGTGAACAGGAAGCAGTGCCTGAAATGTTGCTTCTCGAACGACATTGCTTTTACCGTTAACTTTCGTCTCTTCTGTCACTACAGCTGTGAGAGGTTACGGTTACCTGGAAAGCTGTTGGATGGTGCTGCAATTAGCCATTATCGCACACAGCTATTTGCATTTGCGGACGTTCTATGATCGCTTGCGGTTAGGGGCCGAGAATTAAGTTGCACACCTAATACTTAGACGATGCATCAATTTACACCAAAGATTCCTAGATTTCGTCTTGGATTTTTAGGTGATTCAGCATTGTATACCTTTCTTAGTGCATCTTTTTTGTTATGCAATGTAAAGCCACAGGTAACTTCCGACTGTTAACGGTTCAAGTGCAAATTGGGACGTGTGGGTGAATGGTCGCGAAAAAGCTAAAACTGTCTTGCCGACCCCGCTGTATACGGCGACACGAAACTTTTACACTTGGTGAGTTACTATCTTGAAATCTGTTGTTCGTCTTCCAGCCTCTGTTTCTGACCAAGTGGAAATCATACGAGACAAAAGTAAAACTATTTCATAAACCTCTCTCTATCTATCTATGTATCTATTTTCCCAGGCATGCCTCCTGAGCTCTTGGTCATGGTGGGCTCCAAGGCTATAGCCCCTTTTGAACCTCCCCTCCTTAATCCGGCCCTGGAATCCCCTACTGCGACAGAAGTATACGCAATATGTCGTATGCAAATAACAAGGACGACGTGACCCGCGATGTGAGGTATATAAAGGGGTGCAGGACGATATCGGCTATCATGTGGCTGTGCCACAGTCGCAGTTGAAACAGCTGTTGATTGTCCACAATGACAGATTTCAGTGACTTCAAAGAAGGCATAAACATTGGTGCGCGTTTTGCACGAGCTTCAGTGGCCAGAACGGCAGAAGCAGGTGTAATATGAGGAATTGTATTGAAGATTATGACTACCTAACAAAAAGGACACTGTGTTGCCTCCAAACGTACAAACTGTGGACGCCGTACGAAGATATCAGATAGGGATATGCGAACGTTGGCACGGATTGTACAACGGACGCAGAAGACCACGGCACCGCAAATGACATTAGAGTTGAACACCAGTCGGAATGATCTCGTTCTCGTCAAAACAGTAACTCCACCGTGCCTGTATTTATGGCTGTGCTGCAATCCACAAACCTCTGATTACCAACATTAATGCAACAAAACGTGTGAAGTGGTGCAAAGCACATGGAAACTGGGATGCTAAACTGGCAACGTGTCATCTGGTCTGATTACTCATGCGTCACATTATTTTCCACCATTAGCAGAGTATATGTCCAACAAAAACCAACAGAAGCGTACCATTAGACTGTGCAGTATAGAAGTGGATTCCTGGTGCTGTGGGGTGCGATATCATGGCATTCCTTAGGGCCACTGGTTATTCTGCTGGATCGTGTTACATACATCTGCAACGCACGAATCCATTCTTGGGAACTACCTGCATCCAGTGAGGTAGGTATTATCTCCTAATGACCGTACCCGGTTCCAAGCAGATAATGTACCCGTGCATTGCGCGAAACGTGTCAAGTTGTGGTTTGCGGAGCATGAGGATGAGATACAGCAGCTACCCTGGCCATCTTAATCTCTGAACCTCAATATTATTGAACATTTGTGGAAATACCTGGAACGAAAGGTCAGATCACACTTTCGTCCTCCAACTTCACTGGCACAGTTGTGACATATTCATATTTTACAGGAAGAATGATCCCAAATTCCATTATCGCACGTGTATATCTTTTATTGAGTTGATGCATAAGTTCATGCCGTTGTTTCCACCGCACTACAGGAATGTATTACATCAGAAGGGAAAACGGAATCAATCAACTACGTATCCCCCCTCCCATTGTTTACGATGGTGTCCCAACTTCCGGATAGGTCTGCAATGCCATTCTTGAAAAACGTGCAGGTTTTGCTGCGAAGAAATCGTCAAGGAAATTCTGTAGATCAACATCATTGTTGAACGTTCTGCCACGGAGTGCATTCGACAGAGATCGGAACAGGTGATAGTCTGAAGGAGCGACATCTGGGGAATAGGTCGGATGTGGAAGGATCTCCCATTTCATGTCGTCAATGGCCATTTCAATCATGTTTGCACTGTGGGGGCGTGCGTCATCGTGTTGGCGCCGATGTGGCCGTTTCTGCAGAGCTGCTCCCTCCACATGGAGGAGTTGCTCACAATAGAGCGCAGCGTTGAGGGTCCGATACCTCGGCAGCGTTCTCCAGTGAATAGTGCCTTCCATGTCCCACCAGGCACACAACATGATCTTCGCAGGATGAAGGTCATGTTTTGGACGTGGTGTGGGAGTCTTGTTTGGGCTTAACCATTCCCTCCGATGCCTGAAATTCACGTACAGGCACCACTTTTCATCTCCAGTAACAATACGTGACAGAAAAGGTTTGTGTTGCTGAGAACAATCGCGACAACGGGCGAGCAAGGAACCACATATGGCAACACGTTGATTCTTGTGGTCCTCGGTGAGAGTGTGAGGCACCCAAGACCCCAATTTCTGGACCTTTCTTATACGTTCTAGGTGTCGCACCACTGTGGTCTGATCACAGTCCACCTCAGTGGCCAATGCGCTTGTGGTTTGACGCGGATCCAAGTGGATGAGATGGTTGAAACGATCCTCATCAAAGTGAGATGGACGACCTGAGCGTGGAGAGTCTTTGAGGTTAAAATTGCCACCTCGGAACCGCTCAAACCATTTGCGGGCTGTTCTCGGAGCACTACCATCCTCCACATACACAGCGTAAAGTTTACCCTCGGCAGCTGTGGATCCCTTGCTAAACTCGTAGAGGAGCAGATGTCGGAAATGTTCATTCCTCTCTACTTGACACTCCATATTTCCGGACCTGAAAACCAAAAAACCATTAGCCACACAAAGTAATATGATTTAGATACATGATATTACTGGCTACATTTTGATATACAACTGGCGCAGTATTATAATTTTTGATATACAACTGGCGCAGCACCGTCACTACTGACCTAGGAAACACTCGTGAAATAAAACGGCATGAACGTATGCATCAACCCAATATAAGTCTATTCCAAGTTGAATTGCTTCTGTTGTGAAAGCTTGAGGTGGGCCTATATATAGCTATTTAATAGGAAGTTCTCCATAAACAGTTTCCATTACTTTGATAAACCCCTGCATGTTCTTTTGGAAATTTCGTAAATCATTCTGACAGGCAATAAAACTGTGTTAAAAAAAGGGAGGGGAAAAAATGTAAGCTTAAATAATTTCACTCTGAAAGCGCGTGATGGTTCTCGAAAATTGAAAGACATGACTCTTATATCATTACTTTGATTACATAAGCTATCATAGTTACTCAGCAAAGTGATATTATAATACTGCGCATTTTATTTCACTAATGCAGAATACACGTGCAGTATTTTAAGGTCACTCCGACAAAGTGACCTACGACTGCTGTGAAAAAAACAGCTATGGAGGCCGTTTACTTCGATAGCATTGAAGTCCGTGTGAAAGTGACAATCTGATTTCCAAAACTGCAATTTTTACTGTAGCATTTATCCAACCGTAGTAGGAAAACTGCTGTTTTTCACGCATCAGGTTTCCAGATTTTTTTTTATTTTTTATTTTTTCTGAAGATGGGGAGTGAGAGAATTCCATTACTTGCAGGGCCCTTGTAATGACGTACTGAGTATTTCTTTATAGGGATGGCTCAAAACATTCAAGATGCAAATGAAATACCCTGGAGGAAACATCTCCCAAGATATTGGGAAGCGATAAAAATATATCCGCCATATTATTAGCGTTTACGCTGATTCGTAAAATATACATATCTTAAAGCACATACAGATAGATATGTTTAAAAATAAGCAGCGATGGCAAAGAACGAAGGACCAAATATACCTCATGGGGACCGGGCTCCTGAACCACCCCCACTGAGTGCGACATTGGCCCCGTGGATAATGCGACGGAACGAAATTTTTGGTGTGAAATCCCAAGAAACGCAACGCACCTGAAACCCATGTGCATGCAATACCCAGAAACGACAGGATATATACAACAAATAACAGGTAGGCCACGGAATCGAAATATGTATTTTATACCCTCCTTACACACACTTACGTAAACGTTCTGGTCCACAAACCTTTACGTAAGACGTAATTTAATTCAGCCCACACCGCAGTTATGTACCTATAAGAATGTGCTTACATTGAGTGTTAGATATCACTTTGTTTCTCGGTAATGAATGTATCTGAAGTGGATATTAATGTTAAGATAGAGTTTCTTTAGTGCGAAACACGTTCAGGAAAATAAATTGGAAATGTGAAAATAACTGAAAAAAGAAAACGCAAAATCTCAAAAGGAATGTCGTTTTCTCGACAATATATCTTGACTTCAGGTATGAAATAGCTAATAAGCCAGTCTTCAAAAAGTGAAATAGCAATGGAAGCTTTTCAATCTGAACAACAATAAACGGAAAGGAGTAAATGCGGTTAAAAACTTAATGTCATAATTGTATTAGTACTCTTTCAATTTATTTAATTATTAAAAATATGGATTCATTTTGAAACAAGGACAGGCGACAAGGATGACGGGATTAAATGAGTTTAGTAAGCCAACGAAGTTACTTCTGTTTGGGAAGGTCAAACTTAGAACTCAAAAGAGAGAGGTAGGGATTGGGAGGAGGAGGGGGGGGGTCTTTAACGGAGTTCGCTGACAGCCGGGATTGCGTAAGAGTGCAAGACTTGGAAAGCTCGAGCGGAGAGTTTTTATCAGGCACTTCAACAAATTTGAGGGTGACAGTGGGAAACCCGAAATCGGAATGGTTTACTTCTTGAAGCAGATTTCCACAAGATCAAGGCTCCTCAGAGTAGTGTGCATGACAGGGAGGAGAGCGAACTGGTCACAATAAATTCCGCAGTAAGTATAGCCCCAGTTGGATTATTTATCTCAATTCGAACAAAAATGTCGGCGTTTTCAGAAATTTTCGAATATTTTTGACAGGCCAAAGACAGACTGAAGTGTTCCTGTTGCAGGTACAGTATGAGTTATTTGGGTTGTTCTTCCAAATTAACGTTGTAAAATAGTGATCACAGTTCTACGTAATTGATTATGATAATAAGCAATAAGTACGACGTTTAAATATTCATGGAGCGCGTTAGTGTCTTTTAAAACTATTTATTCTTCTCTTTGACTTAATCGTGGAAAGTTATCTTACTCTCTTTTCACGCAAACAATCTTTCTCCTGGAACCGCTTTCGTTACGTTATCACTTTTGGTCATTCGCTCGCGGAAAAGAATTCCATTCCCCGCCTGGCTTAAAGACGTCCTGGGCCAACAACTCAAGGCACCGCTGGCCTCTGCTCTTGCGACCGCTCCCTTGTAACCCCTCACCTTGACTGTGTAGCTATCCCCTTGCTCGCCGGAGAATTCATCCCCCAGGAAGTGACCACCTCTCCAACCCTTTCGCTACCGAAAACGTCTTGCGATTGCTGGTGTCGGCTTCACAAAGCCTCAAAGTTGAATTTTAAACGACATCCGCCTTCCGTTCGGTTACTTTGAACTGAAGGAGGCAAAGGTGCTAATGTTAGCTAGACGAAGCCTCAAGCACAAAGCGAAAATTGCAAATGGCTTTTCATTGTCGTACCATTGCAGATGGATTCTAGAAAAAGCGTCCCGACGGTGCCATTGGCAAGCCATACCTCCTGACTGGGTGACAAAGATAAAAGTTTCCCACGCATCGTGGAAACAAAGGACGTGGAACACAAAGGCGAAAGAAAAGTTGCGAATGAGATTTAGTATTTTTGCTTAAAATTCTAGTATTAAATCTCCGTAACACATATTTCAGTATTATTAGGGCAAAAAAAAAAAATCGGTTTAACTTTTCCGCATATTGATGTTATGCTAAGGACTTGCCGAAGTATACCCATATCAGTAACGCCTCTGGAAAACAAAGTTTTTCTCTTTCGAAAACCATCCATAATTATTTGAGGACATCTGGTTCTCAGGAAGGAACGAATGCATTTGCAGCTTTGTCACTTAACTCAAGCATTGTAGAAACATTGACATTTGATGATATATTAGAAAATTTTGCCACAAAGAAATCGAGAAAAAAATCCTTTAGTAGTAATTAATTTTATTACGTTTATTCATTTCCTCTGAGTCATTCAATCAATTTTCAATGAACATTGGTAGAAGCACTTTATTTTAAAAAAAAAAAAAAGAATCCCAAAAAATTGTATTGCTTACATTGAAAATTTAAATGCAAAATTTTCAGTTAAATATTTCACAAGTCTGCTAAAATCAAGTATTTACAGTTAAAAATACAACAATCGACGGTGAAATGAAATTTCAAAATATTGCAATTAAACTTGCGAGAAAACGATATTTAAATTTTATATTTCAACGCCCATTTTAAATAATACATGCACTAAACATTCTACAGCGTTGTTTTTGAGAATATGCAGATTCGTTTTGCGATTAAAAAAATCTCGTATATGTAATTTAAATGTGAGATTCAAATTGGAAGTAAATTTTATACATTAAAATACGTTTACTTCAGGCGTTTGATTTTTCTTGGGCCAGGACGCTGTAAGGTTTAGATACACTGAAGAGCAATTGAATTAGAGATACCTGTCTAGTAACGTGTAGCACCACCTTTCGTCCTGATGACGGCGGCGATTCGTCTCGGCATGGACTCGACAAGACACCGGAAGCGTTTTGAAGCCATATACGGATCCATGATCCCTGAACAAGCTCCCACAGTTCACGAAGATTTGATGGAGGGGGGTCAGAGCCTCGAACATCTCTCTCGATGGCATCCCTGATGTACTCGATGGGATTGAGGTCAGGAGACCTAGCTGGCCAAGGAAGCGCGGTCACTTCGGTGGAGTGTTCATCCAACCATTCGGATACAATTCGGGAGCGATGGCACGGTGCATTGTTTTGTTGCAGGATGAGGTCCCCAGTGGGATGTTGAAGACGCACAAACGGGAGCAAATGGTCGTCCAGGATATCCCGGTAACGTTGACCTATGAGGGACGATGTCACACGTATCAGGGGTCCCATTTCAGTCCACGTGAACAGTCCCCAGACGAGAATGCCACCCCCACCAGCTTGAAGAGTACCCTGCTGGCAAGAAGGATCCATCGCTTCATGTGGTTTGTGCCGTACTCGTATTCTGCCATCCGCATGTACCAACGTGAATCTCGACTCATCAGTTCAGACAACATTTTCCCACATGTCTAGGGTCCAGTGGCGATGTTTCCGCGCCCATGCTAATCTTTGCACCCTGTGATGTGCGGTCAGCAGCTGTACCCTCGTGGGACGATGGCTTCTGTACCCCATAGCGAGTAGATGGTTCTGGATGGTGTGGCTGCTTACACGTTTTTGTGCACTAGCGTTAAATTGCCGAGTGATTTCTTGCACTGTGGCCCGTCTATCCGCTGTTACAATGCGAGCGAGCCGAGGATGACCCCGCTCATCCACACGCTGTTATCCACGGCAGTTTACCCTTGCAGGGATGGTTTTACCGGATTCGATATACTCGCGGTGCACCCGTGACACAGTGGCTCGTGAAAATCCTAGTGCCCGCACGACTTCCGAGATGGAGTGACCCATTCGTCGGGCTCCGACAATTTGCCCACGATCAAATGCGCTTAGATCCTTCGTCTTACCCATACTGCGTCCGACTCTTACTGATTCCCGTCGCATCACTCTTTATATTGTCGGATCGCTGCGTACATCCTGTAGTTTCCGTTTACAGGGCAACCACAGCGCCACATTTGCATAACGCCAGCTGTCTAACTCAATTGCTCTTCAGTGTATAACGCTGTGAGATTTAAATATGACAATGTTATGCACCTCTACTTTCACCCGTTTCTGCTTCAAACCCTATCCTAGTTGCACCTCTGGTTGTTGTCAAAAACAGTTCTTTTGGACTACGACAATTCAGTGACTGCAACAATGGGAACAATTGAAAACCTCACGTTTCAGGTTCTTTTACATCCACTTTACATCTCGTGCCAAGGGATTTCCACCTCTTCGGTTCGCTTAAAGAAACATTACGTGGTCAGCGTTTGGTAGTGACTAAGAGGTGAAAGTAGAAGTGCATATAGCATAGCGCCAGGGACAGACGATAACTTTCTTCTCCGATAGAAGCAGAAATTTAGTACAAAAAATGAATGGAACTGCAGGGAGACTACGCTAAAAAATCATTCTACAGTCATCCAAATTCCATTTTTTTTTTTTTTTGGCAAATACGGCGTAACTGCTTTTACTTCTTAATTTACTCTCGAATTTCTTTAATATTTTCAGTTTTATCTCCAGGCCAATTTCAGTGCGTTGATCATTCATAGTCTCTTTCAGGGCGGCGTAAGACATGTGCGAAGTGTGCCACCGCACAAGGCGGCGCTCTCAGGGGGCAGCAATCTTTCCTTTTCTTTAGCAGCGGAGAAGCGTAAAAAGGAGAAAGCAACCTATCCTATTTGTAAATGACTTCTTTCATCCAATATTAAAAATATGCAGAGAGAAAAGAGTTGGGTTATTTATCCTTTTGGTGTTGCTTACATGAAAAGAAGCGATAGGATCATGCGCTTATCCACAGCGGACGCAGGTTCGTTCTGTTCGCGCTGTTGCGGGCGTGATGAAAGGGGGTAAGAGCAAGCAGCTCACTTATGAAGGTGATGAGCCTATTGAAGATCTAACGATGCGTTATAAAGTTGAATTTTACTTCCACCTTTTAGACATTATAATTACATCTTCGGAAGAAAGATTCATA
This sequence comes from Macrothele yani, assembly GCA_039090855.1. Lineage (NCBI taxonomy): Eukaryota > Metazoa > Arthropoda > Arachnida > Araneae > Macrothelidae > Macrothele > Macrothele yani. The sequence goes on from CM076996.1 coordinate 154,912,428, forward strand.
CAATTGAAATCTCATTGTAACACCTTTGATTTTCTTTATAATGTAAGCAAGCTCCAAGACATGGCCACTGATCTGCTGAGTGAAAAATGTTCTAACCTTTCCAATGTTTTACAGGACAAAGATTCGAAAGACATAAATTCTGATGAGTTAAAAAACGAACTGAAAGTGCTCTCGACTTTAGTGGAGCCTGGTATTGGTCCGATAGAAACTTCAGAATTCATTAACCAACAAAATTTTGCCCCAAATGTAAGTGTGGCACTACGTATCCTACTGACTACCTATAACTGTAGCTAGTGGGGAGAGAACAGAGCCCATTTAAGTAGACAGGGGGCCCGGGGGCTGGACAGTATTTTGAGTCCCAGTATTAGTGACACATCTAGGATTTCATTATGGGTCGCAAAATAAAAATGCTTAGAAGAAAACATTCCCAAAATATGATGAAGAAGCAATAAAAATACCCCGCCATATTGAAGTTTGTATCCCATAATTCATGGACAAATCAGTGCCAGCAAGAAATTGTAAAAATGATTGGTTGAAAAATGAATACCAGTTCAGCTTTGCTTCAATCCCCCTCCTCCTCTCCACGTGTTCCGCTTGTTAAAATTATATCGAAATAGCGGACAAAATAATATGATCCAAATATCAGGATTCAAACGAATTCTTAATGTATAAAAATTTCCAATTACAGATGTGTACAAAAAAAAAATCTAATGCTTTTGAAAGATTTGAGGATGGACTGGGGCCGACTATACTTTTTACGGACTCCTAAAAAAGCGGAAAGAAATAGAAAGCATTCTTTCACAAGGCAGTTTCTCATAGTTTTCGCTGCGCTATCTAAAAAAAAAAAAAAAAAAAAAATAACCTGTAGAACTCTGTCAAGCATCCTGCATAATTCTCGGGCCCCTTGAAAATGCGGGGCCTAGGGCCGCAGTCCCCCTAGCCACCTCTTAAACGGGCCCTGGGAGAGAATTTTCTCCAAACTTAAGCTTATCAAGACATTAGACATGGTCTAAGATCAAGACATATACTTGCTGTCAACTATGTCACAGAGCCGTTTGAGTGGACTGGCAATGATTTCAATGAACGTCAATTGGCTAAAAAACAAGACTACACAGAAGCAGTCAAAGAATTTTCAAGGTGTAAAGTCAGAAAAGTTCCTTTCATTTGAGATATCGTTGCATTACTTTCTTCTTTTCCTGTTTAAACAAAATTATCAACTACCCTATTTTGGCGTAATTTATTGATTACAAAATTCTGTAATGTAATGAAAATGTAGTGGGTTTTTTCATCATATCATCGAATTTTATTGGTAGGTTTAATTTGAAATGTATTAAAAGTTCAATAAATCCGTTTATTAACCAGCGAGTTCATAAATTTCTATTTTATTCAAACTTTTGTCTTGTCTCATTTAGAATACTTGGTACTCGACAGCAAGCAGGCTCTTTGCAGCTAAAGGAATAAATATGGAAATAAAAAAGGTTAATTGGCTTCCTTATTAATCCAAGAGTAACTTTATATACAATATCGTTTTGGGTTGTGAAAATGTTTTTCTCCATCATCTGAACTTCGTCTGCTTCGTGTAATAATTGTAAAATTTTTGGGAAATGTAAACTTTATTTATGACGGAAAAATACACCCATCATAAAAAAATCGTTGCATCCAGAAGAGGACGTGTCGGATTGCAATGCTATTCGGGAGGACGTAAAGATTACCAGGAACAATAAATTATTAAACGTTGAGACTGATATGGGCAATATTTATTGAGTACATGTGTAACGTACCAGGAGATGTGACGTACCTGCCAGAAGGACGCACACGACATAAAGGCAGATAGGAATCAGAATAAAACGTCCGCGTAGCTCAATTGGTAGAGTAACTTATTCCGGAATGAGGGGATCCGGGTTCGAATCCTGGCGTGGACAGAAATGACGGAGAAATTTACTTCGTTATAATGGCGCCCGAACTATCCGGAGGACCCGGCCGTTCAAAATCTCGCAAGGGTGTGATGTTATTTCCACACCGCGAGATAGGAAAAATAAGAGAAGCCCTTCTCCAGCATTTCAAAAAAAATAAAAAAAAATAAAAAATAAGGGGGAGATGATGTAACGTACCAGGAGATGTGACGTACCTGCCAGAAGGACGCACACGACATAAAGGCAGATAGGAATCAGAATAAACGTCCGCGTAGCTCAATTGGTAGAGTGACTTATTCCGGAATGAGGGGATCCGGGTTCGAATCCTGGCGTGGACAGAAATGACGGAGAAATTCACTTCGTTATACATGTCAATAAGTAGTGTCTCTCAGTATTGTGTCATGTTTGCTCACATAGCACACCAGACGTCTCGGCATGGAGTTGTACAGGCTCCCAATGGTGTCCTGCGGTAAGTCATCCCATGCAGCTTGAATCTTCTTACACAGTTCCTGCAGATTGTACGGTAGGGTGGAGTGCGGATAGCGCGCCCAATAGCATCCCACACATTTTCAATCAGCAGTAGGTCTGGCTATGCGGCTGCCCATGGCAAAGTGTCATTGCCTTGAAAGCAAGCTCTCGAGACAGCAGCAGTATGCGTTGTCCTGTTGGAAAATCGGACCGGAGTGAGCGTTCAGAAAGAGGTAGGACCACTGGTTGCAGGACCTGATTAACGTAACGTTGGGCTGTCAAAGTGTTTGTGATGAACACCAAAGGTTATCTGGCATCGTAGGCAATTGCACCCCACACCATGACACACCAGGCTTTTCGGACGTGTGACGCTCGACAACAATCTTGGCGCTGACCACGGTGCACCGACACTCACTGGTCGTCTCCTCCAAGACAAAAGCGAGACTCGTTACTGAAGATCACCCGCTGCCATTCTGAGTGGCTCCATGACAGTCTGGCACGACAACATTGCAGTCTTTAGCGACAATGCAATGGTGTTAGGGCAGTCGTCATAACGGTCAGTGTGCGTGCAATCCGTCTGCCAATGCTGCTGGCACTAATCGGACGATGCATGGAGGGAACCACTGCTCGCTGAATATCCGCAATCGTGGCTGTTGTGTCACTCCGCGCGTGTCTGACAACCCATCGGTCCTCTCTTTCCGTGTTTCGTCTAGGTCTCCCAAACCCTTCCTGGCGTTCCCTGTTCTATCCACTGCCGTCAACAGCATGCTATGGTGAAATCCGCACGACCGGTATCGCGCGCAATACGGCGATAAGACCATCCCGCTTCGCGGAGCCCGAGGACGTGACACCTCTCGAACTCCAACTGCTCGAATTGCTTCCGAACTTTTCTCCAAGGCATACGTCCCTTGTGAAGGATGCAACCAACCAACAGCAAGAGTCAGAATAGCAAGCGCGTAGTAGTACGAGTCATTTTCTTGTAGGACTCCCGTCCACAGTGAGTAGATTTTAGGTCCCAGCCACCTACAGCGAGTTCGCCTTTTGGGCAGGACACAGAAACGGAAGTAATGAGAGCAAGTCTAGCGACTTTGACACAACAGTTTGTAGTGAGATTAGAGTACAGTAGATGGCGCCACCGTACAAGTACGACGTTGCACATAGAGGGGTGAGAGAATTTCAGTGGGGGGCATAGGAAAGGATACCCATTTAACCAGTGGGTCCAACCTGGGGGCCGTCACTTAACGTGCTCGTCCGATGCACGGCGAATATTCAGTGATTGTTAGCAAATCACACCACCTCCGCAAGATCAGCCCAGGAACGAACCTGAGGACCTTGCATTGGTAGTCTGAACTGCTAACCACCCAGCCATTCGCGGCTCAAATAGCAAGCGCGTGCAACGGGACGACCTTATATAGCCGGTCAGTCACAGCGCTACGACCCCTGGCTTGGTGGCGTCACATGCGCCACCGAGCGTGAAACTTGAATCATTTGCATGTCTCATGATGTCAAACCTGTCCACCAAGTTTCATTCCTGTCGGTTGTTTCCTTCTGGGTGCAATTATTTTTTGGACAGTGAGTGTATTCAACACCTTTTTTATTGATATGTGAAATAGAGAGGGAAGAAAAAAGGGTGAAACCCATGGTTGATTATGAGCTAAGAAATGTTTACTATAAGGAAGAATAGGAAAAACGAATTAATGACAATGTTGAGGCAATTAGAGAGGGGAAAAGGCGGCAAAATGAAAGGCGCACAGGGCGGAACTTTGGCTAGCAGCTACCCTGGTCTCTTTCCAGTGATGATTACAACACAAAAAAGAATCAAGAATAAAAGGATCTGTCGGAAAAACACGAGAATTCGTGGGTATGCGTTCAGCGGCGACTGCAAGAGGAGAATGCATCACGTGACAGCTGCGTAGGTTCCTGGAGATTTCCGCCGAATGGCCGCCGCAGTAATAAGTTAACAGCATGAAGAAAAATTGTTCTACTACAGAATTTAACATCGGGTTTATGGGGAAAGTCCGAGTTCACGTAACTTGGGTATTACGTAAGTCTTAATTCATGTATCTCGTGTATTACATAAGTCGGAGAGTGCCTGTGCGCACAGAACAGCGGAGTATGCTCCCAATTCTCTTCTGATTAGGCATATAAAAATAATCTGTACTTCGGTAAATTGAACTACCATGTATTACACATATGAAAAATGATGGAAATTTTTAACTAAACTCAGTCACTGAAATTTTCAAGAAACTCCCTCAAGTGTTTTAAACCACTGTACACCAGTATGCCAAAAATAAGAATGTACTCCAGATTCCTAGAATTTATTGAGTTCCGCAATTCACTTTAAATTCGTGGGTTGCCGTCCCCACAATTTGAGATTACGTTTGTATCAGTGCTGAGACGGACCGAGCACGAGCACGAGCACGAAAGCCTGAAGTCGAACCCGGGCCCGAACCGGGTTCGGGCTGCATAATACTTAGAAGGGCTCGGGCTCTAAGAGAGGGAGAGAATTTCCTGCCTTTCTTTTTTTAATGTGGTTTTGTATGATTTTTAGCACACGAGATTGTTTTACACTTTCTAGTTGTTAAATAGAATTCTTCGGCAAATGGGTCTAGATGGGGAGTGGGAACTCGGCAATGTTATTCATTCCGGGCTTGGGTAACAAATACCGTAGGCCATGAATTACTGAATTTCTGCGAAGGAAAAGTTCCTTTAAGAACTATGGATAGTAAATAGCAAGCTGACGAAATTTTGCTCCCAACCTCAACGGGGCAGCTCCCTGGTAATTCTATTGAGCAACGTACGGTTACGTGCTTTTTGCGGACGTGCCAATTGTGGACAAACCAAAATTGAATAGACTGGAAGGGTTCGTCGTGCAAGATGCGGACAATTCACACTGGCGGTTTAAAAAACTGAAGGAGAATAATTCCTTATGCCATTTTAATGTTACAAATTTCTAATTATGTTACAAAATTGAAAAATGTTTTTTTGAATTTAGTCAAAATTTGTTACAAAACTTAAGGTTTTATAAGCACCTTTTTAAATCCTTGTTGTTGTTGTTTTTTCAAATGCTGAAATAATACTGTATTTTTAATTCTTTTATCAATTTCTACATACATTTTCTTTCGTTTTGTTACCGGTTCTCCTAATTCTTCTTTCATTTTCAAAAAATGCTATTATGAATTGCCCTTTCCTCATCTGGCACTGTGCGCAAATGGTATGTCCGCAAAAAGCACGACACCCACAGTACGAAGTAGATTGTTGTGCCTCCCGATTTTCCTTCATGCCACCCCCCTCCAAACATTTCAGGAAGAAATGAATGTTCAAAGAAACTATAGAAATAGATAGACATCCCTTCCCCACTCCAGATAAAGACATCGGTTAATTGCACGGGGGAGGAAAGAGTGGAAGTCTGGAACAGGAACTTTATTTTAATGCCTAAACAGGTAAATCATTGTTTTCGGGCTTGTTCGGGCCCGGGCTCTATCTTGCAATATAATATTCAGGCTCCGGCTGACAGACTTTGGGCTCGGACGAGCTCGCGCTCTTAAAATTGAGCCCGAACTCTGCTCGTGGTTTGTATACATACTGATCGACACAGAAAATGTCACACCAGGAAGTATTTATCGTAGCGCCATGCAAATTGGTGGGTATGGGTGGGCTATTAGGGGCGGGTCCGGGTCCAAAATGTTTGACCCGTTTCCAACTCTACTCCACACCACTCCGACATGCTTTCGAATTTAATCCACCCATTTTCCACAAGGTCTTTTTCTGGGTCTTTTCTTGTGCCTTGGTATCCAGTCTAAAATTCCAATTGCCCATCGGCGGTCCGTTCTTTTGGCAACATAAATCTGCGCACTCCTGCTCCTATCGTTTTTAGTTATACCAAGCATGCACCTCTCCATGCTTCTTTGCGTTATTTGCAGCACCTGTGTCTTTTTTCGTTAAGGTGCATGTCTCTGATCCATAAGTAAGAAACGGAATTATGCAGTGATTAAAGACTTTTCTTTTGCGGCATAATGGTAAATTGCACTTGAAAATTATGCCGTTTCTCTCAAAGGCTCTTATATCAATTTTTATACACCTGTTTATTTCTTCTTCTATGTGACCCTCGCTTGATATCTATTGTCCAAAGTATTGGAAAAATAAGTCGTAAGTGCGTCTCACAGCAGTCATTAAACATTGTTTCCACGCACGTAGTAAGAGTTGTTTGTTATTATTTCATGTCTCCGTGTTTTGTACAGACTACAGACAGAATACCAAGCGATCAGTTCGCGGAAAGACACCTGGCAATGTTGTGCAATTACGTGTAAAAAAAGGTTTTCTACGTGACACGTAAATTACGCGTACAGAACGCGTAAAATACGTAGAAAACGAAAAATACGTAAAAAAACGCGTAAAATACGTAAAAAAATAAAAACAACATGGCTTTGTGCTGTTAATTAACTTGCTATGTACGAATACCACAAAAAACGGAGATCCTTTAAAAACCAACATACCCTTCAGTAATTTTATATGATCTTATTGGAACAGTGCAAACTGCCACGTCCACGTGGCATACCACCAGGATGCCACATACACATCAGTATCACGTCATATTGTTTTTTTTCCTATCCTTCATATTCACACGGGGAAATCCTTTTCTTTATGATAATTAGTGTGGGGCCCACTATAAAATATTATGTTCGGCAAAGGAAGTCAGAAGCCACGCCGCGGTGTACTTTTAAGTGAAACGAGACGATAAGAACAATCAAAATGAGACGTTGCCTCGCGGCTTGCCTTTGATTCCATGCGCGTGCTGCCGGCTGGTGGCTCCTGTCTCTACAGTGATTCACTGCTAGGCAGACGCAGAAGTTCAACAGCGCCAGCCGCCGACAACTTCTCGTTGACTCTGCGGTAAAACTATAACTATGCAAACCACACATGTTTTCTGTTATTTAAATGCGGGAGGTTTTAATGTTGGCTTCAGTTCAAAGCTGAGAGCGTTTTTAATAAACACCGTTTTTTCCATCCTCACAAGTCGTTGAAGGAGGCTCAACATTCTAATTGAAGACTCTTTCCACTATGAATCGCGGCGGTCGACCTCTTCATAATGTGTACGAGGAGCTCGGATTGATTCCACTTAAAGTGGAACACAAGAACTGTACCAAATGTTGTGAATGTGGATTAACTGTCAAGAATACAGCAAGGGAGCGTCTGAAAACTCACAGTAAGGTCTGCGCCCGGACTTCTGTCAAAGCTCCTGAACCACTGCCGCCACCACCACCACCACCGGCGAGTTCCAGTTCTTTTTTTTTTTTTTTTTTTTTTTTTGATTGGAGGTTTAACGACCACCGTGAGCAACTCAATGGGCTATAAGCAGTCGCCCGTCCCTGATTTTGGGTCACTGGTTCCAGGGAAGGGAGAGAGCCAGTGCCGTAAGACAAACACAACATCCATGCCTCACCGGGATTCGAACCCGGACCCCTTACGGACGAATGATCAGAGGCCATCGCTTAGACCACTGCGCCACCGGGGCGGCAGTTCCAGTTCTACCCTGTATCGATCAGACTAGGAAATGTCTATAGACACTGACGATTCTCTGGTTCCAGTTGCAAGCCCCAGTTCCTGCTCAACCGTGTCCGTGGTGACGGGTGTACAATCCTCATCTCATGAAGAGGAAGACAGTTTCTACCTTGAATCACCCATCGCTGTAAGTTCTAAACCTTTCACGGTTAAACGACAGATAACCGATTTTTTGGACAGGATGAATGCCTCCACAAACCAAGCAGGAAATAGATCTTGCTGTTGCAAAGGTTTTCTATGGTTGCAGCATCCCATTTAGTGTAGTAGAAACGGTGCATTTTAAACAGTTCTGTCAAAAACTGCGGATTGCCTATAAACCACCAACAAGAAAAACCCTTTCTGATAAACTTCTGGACGAAGTGTATGACGAAGTTACTAAGATCACCATCAGTACTGCAGGCACAGACTCCGATATGCTCATAGACTGTTTGAAAAATGAATTGAACAACACGAAAAATCTTGTACCACTTCTTCACAATCCCTGTGGAAGTAGTGGCAAAGCTGAAAGTGTTTTTCTTGATGCTTTCGACATGTCTGGTTCGCCAGAAACAGGTGAAGCACTTTGTGATGTGGTCAGTCAATCAAAAGAGCTAGCTAAAGAACGATACAATGTGAGTATTTATTGTACAGTTTCCGACAACGCCAGTAACATGGTTAAAATGGGTAAAAATCACGACCTGTCGCATTCTGCCTGCAATGCCCATACTGGAAATCTTCTAGCTAAGAATCTTCTCTCGAAAAACATTGTATCTCGTGTGAACATGGTGTTGAGGTCTTTCAAGCACCCTGATCGAGAACATGAACTCACAGAGAATGGTGGATCTAAAGTATGCTTCGCTGCAGACCCTCTCTGGTGTTCTCAGAGGGATGCCTGTTTGTCCTTGACTAACAATCTAAGTGCAATGTGGAAAGTTGCTGCCACTGATGAAGCTGAGAAATTGTCTTCTCAAATTAAGTCCCTCCTCTATGATAGTGCCTTTCTCAAAGAAGTTGCCGATATAATCGCCGTGCTTAATCCAGTAAGTCAGCTAATAAATATATGCCAGAAAAAAGAAGCAACTGTTGCAGATGCAGTTGAATTGTGGATGGACTTACATCTACCTGAGGACCATAAGGACCTCATGCCACATGTAGAAAAAAGGAGAAACCAATCGCTAAATGTATACAGCCTTGCAGCCAATGTTCTCCATCCTGTGTACCAGGGGCAGAAAATGAATGAGAAACATCATGAACAAGTACAGGAGTTCATACCACGGACATTCTGGTACTTCGCCAGTCGGCACCATAAGGAGTTGTCAGCAGTTGCCTTGAAGTTAATCAACATACCAGCATCTTCAGCCCAACTTGAAAGACTTTTCTCTAATTGGTCTTTTGTCCATAATACTACAAGAAACCGGCTCAGCTTCGAACGTTCGAAGAAATTGGTTCACATATTTTATGCTCTTAAGTTACAAGATCATAACAGTGATGATTATTAGTGTGATTATGGGTGTGTGAGAACTAAGAGTGACAATTATAAACATTTAAAGAGTTACATTTAAAACAAGTAGTTTAATGTTTTGTCAAATCTACAGTTTTTTTCCTTTAAGGGTATAAGTATAGCACAATCAATATGAAAAACGTTTAGAGTTTTAAAAAGGTAAAATTATGATTTTGAAGTGAACACCTGGATAACTGGTCAAACACAAATATTATTAAATGAAAATAAACAATATTTTGCATTATAGATATGCCATAGACATTCATGTCAAAATATTATCTTTGGTGAACAAACTGAACATAAAATTGTTTATTTTATAGAATTACATAAATATGAAAATACACTCGACGAATTTGAAGCTGTTAACAAAATCTTGAATTCTGTTCAATATACATTGTGATTTTTATCGATGCTAGTGCAAGAGGAAGATTATTTTGTCCATTTTTAATATACAAAAAAGAACAGGTACATTATAATTTCTAAAAAGAAATATGTTACTAGGTGGCTGAGCTGTATGAACAATCTTAAGAGAATAATGATTTCGTAGTGAATTATACAAGAAATTTTAAGTTGAAAATGTAATATACAAGAAATGTTAAGTTGAAAATGTAATATACAAGAAATTTTAAGTTGAAAATGTAATATACAAGAAATTTTAAGTTGAAAATGTAATATAATTAAAGTGGTTTTCATATTATATTATTTATACACACACATGAAAGAAAATTAGTTTTTTACGCCTGCGTAAGAAACTGGTTTTCTACGCCAAGTAAATTACCTGTATATTACGCGTAATTTACGTAAAATACTTAACGAGTAAATTACCTTGCCAACCCTGACACCTGGTGAGAGAAGATGACTCGTAATGTTCCCACACGCCTTGCGTCTCTCCTTCCGCTACGGTGCTTATTTTCGCAAGTAGTGTGTGCTGTGTTCTCTGATACACCATGTTTATTTTTTTAAGTGTTATACTTTAGAAAACTCCATTTATTTCTATTCCGTATGCGCGCTCCTATATCAATTAAACATAATTGTATTCTTAAGTTCAAATATCATCTTCATATTCATGTATTGGATTACCTTATTTAAAAGGTGAGTCATTTTATTCGCATACAATAATTTCCGAAGTATCAAGTCTGTCTTTCAATCATTAAAAAAAAAAAAAACTAATTAAATAATTTCCGAAGTATCAAGTCTGTCTTTCAATCATTGGAACATAAATCTACAAAGTGTATACCGAAGGCATAAATAATCATCCCATTTTTATTTCACACTGCTACAGAAACATATAAAATATAATATATTATACATATAAAGTTCATATTTTCAAACCCATTATATATATATTATATATATTATATTTATATTATAAATATAATATATATAATATTGGTTACTTCTAAATTTTCCCCATCAACTTTCCAATGTTCACTTTTTGTAAAAGCATTGTACATCAATTTTGTCTTCTGTAAATGCATATTTTCAAACCCATTTCTTTACTCTTGTCATCAAGTACCTGGATTATGCACTGTAGCTCTGAGGAGTTATTTGAAAAAATGACTATGCTGTCAGCAAAACGAAGGTGGGTTAAATAATCTCTATTAAACTTGATCTCTCTGTCTTCCAAGTTTAATGATTGAAAGACAGCCTGCTCTGTGTCATTGAAAAGTTTGTGAGATAGTGTCACGTTGTCTAACTTCTTTTCTAGTCTTTGTAAATGATATGCCATTGAACAATTTAACCTTTGCGCTTGCATTTTTATAGATGCTAGTAATAATGTTGGTGAATGTATTTTCAATACCGTAGAATTTCAAAGACATTAAAAATTGCTGATGGTTTCACGGAATCAAAAGCCTTTTCATAATAAATAAAAGACACTACCCCGATTCCCGTTAAGGCAAAATTCAAATTCATCACTGAAAAGAACATTTTCCCGTTGCTTGGTTGTCCATGAGACATGTTGTTTTGCCCACTGAAGTCTACGCTGTCTTTGATTTGCAGTTAACGGTGGGTTACGCTTGCCTTTGCAGCCACGTAAGTCATAGTGAAGCAGCCTCCTCCTAACAGTACATGCACTAACGAAATATCAGTAACTTTAGATTATCTTTGAAGCAATTCAGGTGAATTGAGTCTCCTGTCTGCCAAGTTTAGCTTTCTGAGCACTCTGTCCTGCCTGGCTGTAGTGGATCTGGGCCTTCCACTGTCACTCATATTTTTAATATCAGTAGTGTCTTTGACTTTCTTCAGTAGCCTAATAACTGTTGATTGATTAGAGCCCACTCTTTCAGCGATATGCCTTGAAGAATATCCCTCTTCATGCAGAACAACTATTTTTACTCTGTCCGCTGTGGACAATTCCGCAGTTTAAACCATTATTGAGAATGTACACAAATTATACCTTAATAACGAGAAGCGACCACTACAACGCCCTAGTAGATCATATGTAGAGGATTTTAGGAAGAGAATATCTGACTCTGGGTCTTAAGAAATAGGAAGCTAGGAGATTTGGGCTACAGTGCCCGATAGGAAAGTGACGGAAGCCAGATAGAAAGGAGGAGGAAGACGCCCTTATTTATTACCGGAGGAACAATACCCGGGGTCCGACGGCTTAACGTGCCCATCCGACGCACGGCGGATATGTAGTGGTTTGAGCCTGCCTGGGACCGAACTTGAGGTTTCTCCGTGGCAGTCACGAACGTTGACCACTAGGCCATCCGTGGCCCCAGTGCCCTGTTAGATCAGATCCTATGTAGAGGATTTTAGGAAGAAATAGGAAGCTAGGAGATTTGGGCTAGAGTGCCCGATAGGAAAGTGACACGGAAGCGAAGTAGAAATGAGGAGGAAGACGCCCTTATTTATTACCGGGGGGGGCAGTACCCGGGGTCCGACGGCTTAACATGCCCATGAGACGCACGGCTGGTATTTAGTGGTTCGAACGTTCGTACCTGCCCAGGATATCGAACCTGTGGTTATCTCCATGGCAGTCACGAACGCTGGCCACTAGGCCACCCGCGGCCCTAGTGCCCTAGCAGCTCTGCGTCAACCCTTACAAAGGCTGGAGTAAGATTAAGATAGCATTAGGATGCAGCCAATCAGGTAAAAGAATGTGTATGATTGGCTGCAACAACTGATACGCAGCTAAAGTGAATTTCAATGTGTTTGTCCAACCCTATATTTTATGTCATATCTTAAGAACAGAAGTAGTAGCTACAGCAAAAAAAAAAAAAAAAACTAAGACATTTTTGAAATCTCCATAAAATTTCGCATCTAATGACACATAAACGATGAAACAACTATGAAAATTAGTTGGTAAAAAAAGAGTTAAACTTAAAAATTCACAGGTTTTGCAGGTTATGCAATACTTTTGCACACCACTCTATATAGTCTTCTCCTGGATTTTTTCCTGTCCCTTGGTATCCAGAAATTTTAGGCTGGATACCAAGGGACTGGGTGATAGGTGGATGAAATTCGAAAACATGTCGCAGTGACACGGAGGAGACTGGCTCAAGGCAGACCGTAGCAGAGTTGAAGAAACTTGGGGATACCTTCATCCAGCAGTGGATTGAAAATAGTGCAATGATGATGATGTCAGCCATTTTCAATCAGCAAATTTGTATGTATGTTGTGTATTACGACGCGCCCGGTGCCCAAGTGCTCTGAGGCGCTGGCTTCTGACCATTCGGCTGAACTGGGCGCGAGTTGGAGTCCCGGATGTTTTTTTCCGGTGGTCGTTAGCTCTGGCCCTTCTCTGGAGCCAGTGGCTCTAAATAAGGGACGGGAAGCTGGTTATGCTCTACGAGTTGCTCATGTTGGTCGTTAAATCCCGAAACAACAACGAAAAAAGACATTGCCTACCCCCTAAAATTATTAGTGAGATGCTCACGGTGATTGCTAAATATAAATGTGTGTGTATGGCTTTCCCGATTTTGCAGTTTCAATAAATTTGCAGACAGCCATCAAGACCTCAAAATATTAAACTACTCAATCTTGGTCCTTAAAAGGCATAGAAGTTTGCCATTCCTGATTTATATTTATTTGAAAAATAACAATAAAAGAAATATTAGCAGCACAGTCATTTTTCTTAGCAAATCTTTTTAGCACGAAAATACCCATACAAAATGATTGTGTTCCAAATACATCTACAATGTATATTCTCAGAGCCAATTTAAAGAGACAGGGGGCCCGGGGCTGGACGGTATTTTGGGGCCACAGTATTAGTGGCACATCTAGGATTTCACTATGGGTGGCTGAACAAAAATACCCAAGAGAAAACATTCCCAAAATATGATAAGGGAGCCACGAAAATATCCCCGCCATATTGAAGTGTGTATCCCATGATTCATGGATGAATCAATGTTTTCAAGAAAATGTAAAAATGCTTGGTTGAAAAATAGTAACCAGTTCAGCTCTGCTTTAATACCCCCCCCGGCGGGTCCAGCTTGTTGAAACTATATCGAAATAGTGGACAAAATAATACGACCCAAATAAATATCACGATTCAATCTTAATGTATGAAAATTTCCCCAATTACAGATATGTGCAAAAAAAAAAAAAAAAACCCCATCTGTAATGCTTTCGAAAGATTTGAGGATGGACTGAGGACGACTATACTTTTTGCGGTCTCTTCCTAAAAAAAGGGGGAAAGAAATAAAAAAAAAATCGCAAGGCAGTTTCTTATAGTTTTTGCAGCGCTTCTGCAAAAACAACAACAAAAAACCACCATTTGTCAATTCTTAAAGCATCCTGCATAATTCTGGGGCCCCTTGAAAATATTGGGCCCCGAGCTGTAGCCCTTCTCTTAAATGGGCTCTGTATATTCTCCATCTGCAAGAAATATTGCCAAATGTTTTTGTGCTTTCATTAGATTTTTTCTAGATTTCTCTTTCTGCACAATGCTTTAAGTTTTTATGAAAATGTTATCCCAAAAGCCGTCATAATATCTGTGAATTTGGTTGAAACTAAGAGAGAAACACTGACGAAGGTGCACTTCACTAATCAGGTCCCGCTTCAAAACGACAGCTGTGAGGTAACAAGTGAAAACTAGAACAAAATCTGACGACTATACTACTACTACTGCGGTTTTTTTTATTGCTTTTTCGGACCCTTACTTGAATACAATCCTTTAACTTATCCAATTATCCCGCCGATGCTAATTCAATCCCACAATCAATTCTTTGTAGTTCCAGAGGAGCTTTTAATGTTTCCAACGTTCTAAACAATTACTGTATAAATTGTCCACGTAAACTTAAAAAATCAAAATTTTATAACTTCAGCAATGACATGCAAAAATTTCAAAATTCAGCTTGGCGACCGGAAGCCGTTTTAATATTTTTCATATAATTGCCAAAAGTTTTTTTTTTCCTTCAAATGTATATCCCTACCTTTCCAAATAAATTATGTTACTTGAAAATCCATTGTTATACAGGAAAAGAATAAATGCTATTTCTCTTCATATTTAGATAACATTTGAATAAAAAAATACCTTGAATGGAAAGACAGTTTTACATCTAGTAATGAATCAACGTATTTTGTTTGTTTGACAAAAGATGGATTCTGCCCAGCTGCATTTCTTTGCTTTCGTGTAAAATTCTCACACGAATTCTGCTTAGGAATTTATTGCATTTTGGGCGTTTAAATAAAATAAGTTCATACCTTCCAGCAGAGATAACACAACAATGAATTTAACTTTGTAGCAACCAGATAAAGAAAAGGAAATGAACTTTCGAGCTTCATATGCATTAAAAGCCATTTTTAAAATGATTTCAAAATCTGCTGCAGTTTGATCATCACGCATTGCCTGAACATGACTTTCATGAAATCCAGAGTAAAATAAAATCTTGGAGAAACTTTCTACAACGCTGCTTTAAAACATACTGAATTCTTATTGTTGATTGCTGTGTTCATTCAGAAATTTCTTCCTCCAAATTTCTGTATTGAAAAAGGCTTTCTCTCTAGGTCTTTTCTCATCCCTTCCTTTTGCATCAGAAAAGAAACAAGTGACACAACGGCTCTCCGGCTGTACTCGCATGCGGACTGGACCACTGGTAGAATTCCTCGTGGTCTGTCATATTCTGAGCCATTAAGCCTTATGCTAACTTACATAGAAAAGAAAATGTTCATTTGTGCCAAACACTGTTCATGCAATCTCAACCCCCCTTCCCCCCAACTCTCAAACTTAAAGCTCTATCCCTCTCCTCTCCGCTGGTTTCCAGTAACTCACTCGCTATCGCTAATTGCAGTTGGAGCTAAATAATCAATATAATCAAATATTTTATCAATATAACAGCACGAAATCAATAAAAGCGCCAAATTTTTATTTTGTAATCCCACGAGTGCATTATTTAAATCTGGGATACAGAAACTCGAAACGTTGCCTACGATAAATATTTTGGGTTACTTAATGTACCTATATTATACACATATATATATATCAGTGTTGAAAAATCATGTTTAATCAGTGCATCGTTCCAGTTCTTAAATATGGAGCATAGACATGGACCTTAACTACAAAAAGACAAAGGCTGTAGACAACGAAAAGAAGCATGAAGAGATGTACGCTCAGTGACGACGCCAGCAGCTCAGAACTGGGTGGGCTATTGAGGGGCTAAGCATGATGGGAGGGGGCGCAAATTTTGAAGTGTTTGGCAGAAATTTTGGCAAAAAATTCCGTTCATGTACATAATACCCGACGCTGATAATGTTATCCCTAGTAAAAAAAGTTTTCAAGTGAATATTGTACGTAGTATTCAATGTATGTAGTATGGATAAGAAACTCTATGGCAAGTTACTATCTCTTCGCATTTTTTTTTTTTTTTATTGGAGGTTAAACGACCACCATGACCAACTCAATGGGCTGTATAAGCAGTCACTGGTTCCAGGGAAGGGAGAGAGACAGTGCCGTAAAACAAGCACAACATCCATGCCTCACCGGGATTCGAACCCGGACCGCTTTCGGACGAATGATCAGAAGCCATCGCTTAGACCACTGCGTAACTGGGCGGCTTGGCAATTTTATCTTACTTACTGTAGGTCATATTCTTTTTTCTTTTTCTTTCATAAGATTGTTTCTGAATTTTAGTTTGTAACCTGACAAGGAATATATATCTCTCTCTTTCTTTCTCTCTCTCTCTCATAGTTTTAAACCATAATTTCAAAAATAGTGTGTTTCTACTACTCACTTAGAAATTCGTTCAGAGGACTCCCTCCGTTTCCCATAAGTACAAACACTAAATTTAACAAAAAACTTATTTTATTTAACAAAATTTCAGTGAATTCGGGAAATTCATATACATTTATCCAAGTTCCCTAGAATATTAGATGGTTGCATCCGCCATATGTTCCAACTGCTTAAATACTTGGGGGGGGGGGCTATATGGGTAAAAGAAAATTTGGGTTGGGGTTTGGGTATACTTGGTGTAACCAGTAAAGATAAAAGAAAAATTCGTGGATAACGAAAATGACAAGTGCGCAAGACATCGTGATCAGAGTAAAATCTCTGAAATGGCAATGGGCTGGACATGTTGCCAGAAGAATGGACCACCGAAATTTTTAGGCAGGATACCAAGGAAAAGACCCAGAAGATCCCATGGAGATGAATGAAATTCGAAATCATGCCGGAGTGACATGGAAGAGACAGGCTCAAGACAAACAGTTATGGAAGAAACTTGGGGAGACTTTCATGCAGCAGTGCATTGACAATGGTTGACAATGATGATATATATATATATATATATATATTTTTTTTAATTTTTTAAACATAATTATGCATTTGGTTTACTACTTTTTTGGTTTAATTACACGAATTCCTAAATTGCAGTTTTGAAAATTCCATTTCAGCTACAGCCAAAAATGTTTTTTTTTTCGTTTGAAAGGAATTGGATAAACATCGATTTCCATACTATTTAATTTCTCTCACTTTATAAATTTTCCCCGAAATTTTTGTAATTCTCGAAGTTTTCATTTTCTTAGCAATCATAAACAAAATAAGTGCGAAAAAAAATCTAAGTCTTGAAAAAAAATTTTCTTTTGGCACATTTGGGTTTTCGTTCTCACTAAAAGTGAAAAATCTTTATAATCCTGAATTCAGCTATCGCAATAAAATTGGTGTAAGGGTGGAATGAACTCTTCGACATACCCTTAGAGATCGTACCCTGTGCATTGCTTCAGTAACGAAAGTAATGCTTTTTTTTTACATTGAATTTTACTTGCGATATCTTATGCTGTTTTTATCCGGAAAAATGCATAAAATGTTACTAATTTTGGTCTCAACACAAACACTGCAGTAATCTTTAGACTTAATGACGTTTAAACAGGGAAAGGTAATGCTGCTACACCTGTAATATTAGGGGTTTCCCACACAGTTGGCCACAAAAAATTCGCTTCCAAGGCCGTTTATGGATTTCCAGCCCGGCATTGGTTGCCAGGGGAGGAGCAAACTTTTCTCATCTAGAGGGGGCAAGCTATGAAATTAAGTCCCTTCAAGTTCAAAAGTTCCCCACTTCTCCACTCAAATAGTACGCAGTTTTTACATTCTCGTAGCTCCATTAGCGGAAACTATTATGACCGTTCAAAAATATCACTTCCAGTTTTTGACATAATTTTACTAAAAATGGGAAAACAAGGCAAATGTTCAAAAACCAATAATTCTAAAGTAAAACGTAAAAGTTATGTGAACGACGACAACACACACTTCTGCAAAAATGCAGAACCGGAAAAGAACCAGCACAGAACGAAAGAGTATCAAATAGGGAACGTAACAATAGCCAGACGCTTTGAAGGTAGGGATTGGGGAAATTTTGTTAAACGCTCAAAGGCACTTTCTGCGACAGAACACAGGTGATTAATTAGCTCTTCAATCCTACGACGTATTCGGAAAGGTCACGGAGGTTAGGCATATCTGCACATTGCCCTATATACTCTCTCCGCTGTTTCGGACAATTCCTTTAATGCATATAAGTGGTCTTCAACTCACACAGTAAGTTAGTACTGTACCCTGGTTAGATGCATGGAATACTGTATGCGGCTAACTGAAATCTTTAAATAAAAAAACATACTGAAGTGTATAACTACCTTTTTCAGCAACAGTCTTCAGTAAATTTATTCAAGCGTTATGCATTTCTATTTTTACGACCCACAGATCATACATTTATGCCCCTGATATGATCAATCTCGGAGGGAACTTCCCGATAGCTACGGCCCTGTTGTATTACGTTTCTATGATTTTATTACGTCGAAAGAACTTAGTTTCCAGCAGCCATCTAAATGATTTTAAGTAACATTTTCAAAAGACAACGGTAGAGTATATGAGGTTCAAATGGTGTACTTACTGTGAAGAAACTTTGTAAACCCAATCCTTGCAGAAATTAATCCTCGGAAAAGGGTAAACTGCCACTTTCATTAGAAAAAGAGTAAAGAAAAACTATGATGTGACAGCGACACACAGGAAGCAGTTGCAACTGTGGCAACAGCACTCTCCTCATCACATCAAGTGTGTTGCTGCTGGAAGAACTTTTTCAGAGAGAAAGGGAGTGAGAGAGAGGTGTGCAAAAGTAGCAGACGATTCGGAAGGAACAGAGGGGGAAAAAAAGAAAAATGGCGGCACACAGTTATAGCAACATCGGAAGCAGGCAGCAAGAGAGAGCGGACCGGCAAAACATATGCTGACAAGTGCAGAAGGTTTAAAAGGCTGCCGCTCCGAGATGTCAGCTATTATTTACCCTAGGCTCAACACTACAAACTCTGGAAGAGACACAATTGAGAATGATTTGGGCGCGTAACACAGGCAGCGTTGAAGACATCGTTTCTGACAAAGGTGCGTCAAATAAATATTAGAAAAATACAGCGTCGCTGAAGGGAATCAGTTGTTTAAATAGGCTCCTGTGAAAAAACATTTGCTTCGGATATCATAAAGGCTATGGTATTCTCTAAAGATATTTCTGGACGCATCATGCTGATTGTTATCTCAGTGGCATTTATTGTAGGCTTTCAGCATCCCGCTTTTCAGTATAGGGTTTCTGAAACTTTGTCCCCAGTCGTATATCAGAAGAGGCACCTAACTCACGGAGAGATAACGCATTTTGTCGACTTCTGAAACATTCAGAATGGATCAGATTATCATCAAAGTAGACTGCCTGGCCACAAAAAAGTTGCGGTGAGAACAGAAACATGCAAATACCGAGGAGGGCATGACTGGTGAAGCATTTCGAATATTTGCATAATGCTGCGGGCAATACAACCTTTAAATTGAACGGGATAAGCGTGCAGCTCATCAGTTCTATGCGATCCTGGCGGAAGACGTTATACGCGGTCGCCGAAAAGATGTGACAGAGTTCACAAAGGGCCAAATTATTGGCCTGCAAGGAGATTGCTGAAATTACTGGCACCGGATTACGAACTATCCAACGCATTATTAAATCATGGAATGATGGCGGTGAAGCATCAACTTCGGGGGAAATGTAAGGTCGGAAAACAGCCCTGAATAATCGTGGCGGAAGATCAATAAAACGCTTATAGTGAAATCGCATCGCAAAAATACGACACTAGAACTCACAACCATGTTCAATAGTAGAAGCAAGACCACTTCCACTCGCACGATGAGACGGGAACTTAAAGGACTGGGATTAAACAGCTGTGCTGCAAAACAGAAACCGCTGGTTAGTGAGAGTAATCAGAAACAAGTTAGTAAAATCATGCAATGCATTGATTATGATACGCTTTCCAACATACCAGAAATCATTATTCCAGTTATTACTCAAGTTATGAGGATAATGGCTGTGGAATAAACCTCGCTCCTGTGCCCTGGCCCTTTCCCCCATTTTGATGATATTAAACAGAATTAGTTCAGTATGCCTCCGGAACAACATACTTTAGTTTTGTCCCAATAGAAATATTTTTAATCAAGTTATGAGGATAATGGCTGTGGAATAAATCTCGCTCCTGTGCCCTGATCTTAGACTCCATTTCGACGATATTCAACAGAACCGGTTCAGTATGCCTCCGGAACAACATACTTAAGTTTTGTCCCAATAGAAATATTTTTAATCAAGTTATGAGGATAATGGCTGTGGAATAAATCTCGCTCCTGTGCCCTGATCTTAGACTCCATTTCGATGATATTCAACAGAACCGGTTCAGTATACCTCCGGAACAACATGATAAAGTTTTGTTACAATTGAAGCATTTTTCCGCAAGTTATGACGCATAAGGGCGATGGAATGGATCCCGCTCCCATGTCCTGACCTTTGACCCCATTTCACCCATTTTTAATATAGGGCTCGTTCCCAGGTTGTCCCCTACCGCATACTAAAATTTCATCGAAATCGAACCATTTTTATGCGAGTTATCGTGCGAAAGGCAGACAGACAAAGCTGGAGCATATAAGCTTCTTCAACCTACGGTTGGAAAGCGTAAAAAAAAAAAAAGACTCCAATTCGCCACGGAATATAAAGATTGGACTGCTGAGCAATAGGGGAGAGTCACGTGGTCTGATGAGTCGAGGTATACTCTGTTCCAACATGATGGACGCATCAGGGTTCGAAGGAAAATGCATTAAGTAATAGGACCCTTCCTGTACTGTACCCACTGTACAGGCGTCAGGAGGTAGTGTTATGATCTGGGATTGCTTCTGTTCGGCTGGTCTAAGTGCAGCAACACTATGCAGCAATAAAATAAAGTCACCTGAGTATCTCAGCATACTGAATGACCACCTTATTCCATCAATGGAACTTTTCTTCCCTGAAGGCAATGTCCTATTCCAGGATGGCAATGCCATGCACGATTCATCGCGCTAAAATCGTGAAAGATTGGTTCGAGGAGTACAGGCATCATTCGCACACTTCAATTGGCCACCACAAAGTCCTAACCTCAACCTCATTGTGGGTCTGTGGAATATACTGGAGAAGAATCTAAGGAGTAATTCCACTCTTCCGTCATCAACCAAGGATCTTGCGAAATGTTACTGCAAAGCTGGCCATAAATCAGTGGGGAGATAGTGCATAAACTCATAGACACCATGACACGCCGAATGTGTGCTGTAATTCGAGCTAAAGGTGGTTCCACGAAGTATTAACATGAACGACTTTTAATTTGGCCAGGTAGTGTATAATAAAATTTCATCCGCAACGCACAGGGCGAAAGTTAAAAAATCACAATAGTGTTGATGATTTTATTATTTATATTAACAAATACTTATTATCAGGGCGGTTGCCCTGCCAGAATGGTCATTCCAGGGGCGTGAATTCATGCTCTGCGTATATAAAGAAATATAAGTTGTAACTAAAAATGTAAGTTACCCCCACCCCTCAGTAATTTCTTTTTAAAGACTGTAGTTAGTTTCACACAGTATTCCATTCAGCCAGCCAGGGTAGAGAGTAACATATACTATGAGGTGTGAACATCTCACATCCATGAACGGAATTTTTCAAAACAGTGAATGGAGGCATAGAAAACAATATGCTGATATGCCTAACCTTTATAACCTTTCCGAACATGTCGTTGGGATGAAGAGATAATTAATCATTTGTGATTTGTTGCAGAAAGTTTTCTGAGCGTTTAACCTTGAACGGAATTTTTCCAAGCCCTACCCCTAAAGTTTCCTTCCTATTGTTACGTTTTTATCAGATACCCATTCGTTCTGTAATGGTTTGTTTTTTGTTCTGTATTTCTGTGGAGTGTTGTGTTGTCGGCGTTCACGTAACGTTTACGCTTTAATTGGTATTTACAACCTGTGGTTCTTGGGTATGTACAAAGTTTTTACATTTTTAATAAAATTATGTCAAAGACCTGAAAGTGTGTTTTTTGAACGATTATAATACTTTCCTATAATGACAGTGTGTGAGAAAGTAAAAACCACGTATTATTTCAGTGGAACTGGAAGGGGGGGGGGGGGTAATTTTGATCTCCAAAAGGTGTAATTTCAAGTCCTGCCCTCCCACATAAGAAAAGCTTGCTAGGGTCCTGCCTATTATTATCATTCGCATCAGTAATATAAGAAGTTAAACGCCTTTGCATGTGCTCCGCTGTATTAATAGACTGGATATTTTAAAGTATTACCGCCTCCAATTCTTGTGGGGATAAACTCGTTCAGGTAACAAAAGAAAAAAGAATGACACCGAATTACCCGGTGTAATCAGCACCTCTTTTGAATCATTTCTGTCACGAAAAAAAAAAAAAAGATATTCAAAGCAGGTTTTCAGAAGAAAAAATCAGCGAAAAAGAATGCATTTATGCCTCCTAGAGAAAAACTGGGCAGAATTTAAAATTTTCAATGTAAGCAGTGTTTTTCATAGTGTGTTGAACCATTAAAAAAAGCATGAACTGGATTTCTAAACAATCGGCAAAATATCCACAAACAGAAATATACGGCCACGAGCGGCTGAAATCTGCATGGGCGCCTCGTCAGATGAGGCAAGTGAGGCACCGCCTCACCAGAAATTTTTCTCCGATGAAAATTTTTTTACATCTGTAACATACACTATATTGACAAAAGTCACCGGACCCCCCCTTCAAAAGCAAATGAAGATTCGCGGTACAGCTGCAAACGGTATAAAAACAAGCCTGCAGCTGACCGCGATCATATAGGAGAATCTAAAAAGAATAGATATAGTACTCTGTAAATAAATCTTCACGAACGAATCATCATCAGCCAGTGCTTAGACCACTGCGCCACCGGGGCGGCAGGTTCGTGATGAGCATCACGACTGCACCCTTTTTCAGTCGTAAAATATGAGGCGGAAGTCTACTCATCTCGATCGTGTGCAAAAATTCAACTGGATAGGGCACTCTTTCACTCTCATCTTCAGTCACAACTGTGTTTGTAAATGTTGTTGGCATGAGATTCGCGTAGCGAATACTCTTCACCCGTCGGAATCGACGGTTAGGTTTTTTTTTTGTTTTTTTTTCTTTTGAAAAGAATAAACTCATGTGAAACAACAAATGCAAACTTTATTTGATTGACAAATTCATTCAACCACTTCAGTAAAGACAATAGTCTAGGTTCGTGATTTTTTTTTTTTTTTTTTTGACTGAAGGTTTAACGACCACCGTGAGCAACTCAATGGGCTATAAGCCCGTAATATTTTCTCTAACAGCGGTCAACGTAATGCTTATTTACATCTTTACATAATGGGAAACGTTTTACTTACGTGAATAAATTGGATCGAATGAATATTAAATTGTATATATATACATCAGACAATCCAGCGGCATAACGCAATCAGGTCTTCGAGAGTGTTCGCTGTTCCTATGAGAAGAACTTTGATAGGAATGCCTGCCAGCGTTGCTTTGCGCAACGGTTCGCTCAGAAAAGATAAGACTTCGGACTATCTCAGTCCCTCCATGGTTCCGCCTTCAACAGCGCGTGAGTCAACCACACGCTTCTCCCATAGACTTTACATGGGGACTTTGCCGCGCCGCAACGCCCGAACCGTTGCACCAATCTCATTTTCTCTTCGAATGGCACATCTACATGGTAAGACCTTTATTTTGATACCTCAACCATATCTTTACGTTCAGCCGTTCTCTCAAAATAGGACTCACAGTAAAAAACCTTATAGAATTAATATATAGATTCCTTTAACTTCTGCAAACAAGTCAAACAATTTAACTCAACTGAATACTTTATTAATGTGATTTTTCTAACTGACAGTCTATTAAGGAATCTCATGCAAGATGGCGGATAACTCTAATTATTAGTTATACCCCAGAATTACTGAATTATTGAACTAAGTTATAAATTGGCAAGGAATATGAATCAATTTCTTCTCTGCTGAAAATTTTATTAAACTACCTTCCACCAAAATAATTATTTCAACACGGTGGCAGAAGCACTTTAATAAAAAAAAATTTGCACTGATAAATGACTCACAAAATGGCGAAATTCACCCAAAATGACTTAGTTTGTTTCATTACTTAGCATTCAGTTCTAGCGAAGCATATACTCTTCTTCTTCCTTCACATTCTTTTTCATTCTGATCTTTCCCTTGGAGCTCCTGCTCCTTCCTACTTTCAAAGGCGGCTGGACCTACGGCGCGGCGTCACGTCTTTTCCCGGCTGAAAGAGCTGTCAGCAGCATATATGCAGTCGACTAAATCTATGTTAGGGGCAAGACACACTAACCGTGTGCTAGGTTCTGAACGATTGGGGTTGCCCCAATGTGTTACCCGTATGTCCTCCGGAATATCGTGTAACATTGGAGGACCATGATTTCGTAGGTATGAATTTCGGAAAGGGGGCCTACAAATTAGTAAGTGTGGGAAAGCAATATATTCACCAAATAATTCCTACGGTATCGCATAGTACGAGGAAATAGTTAAACGAGGAAGAGTAGTTACCAAGTAGACAATTTAGAGAGCGCGGGAATTGGGAAAGAAAATCCGAGAAGCATAATGTGGACAGGCATTCTAAGAGGATAATTATAATACATATTTCATAATTTTTCTAAGACCTGGCTGAGCAGATTTCTTTCTTGAGGAGGAAATTCCTTATTTTTTTTCATCATTCTTTTGAATTGCTGTTTTTTTTATTTTTTTTATTTTGCGTTCCCCGAGCTCGCCGGAATTCAAGTAAGAATACGCTCGAAACACACCCCTAGGTTAGTACACACCCCTAGGTTAGTAAAGAGAAAAACTCGGAGGTTATAACAAGCAACGCTACGAGAGTGAAATGCTCGCAATCACAGGTGGGGGCCAATTTACTGGACCACCTTCTATTATCGAAGTCACGTTTTACGCACGCTAGCGGGGAACGAACAGGGCATATTTCTCGTAGTGGGCGTAACTGGTTGACACCAACAGAAAGAGTCACACAGGAAGCGTACGTGAAAATTCTAGGGCAGCGCGGACATCCCGCGGAGCAGTTGACAAGATAAAGGAATATTCATCTTCAAGAAAACTCCATGTTCTCAAGCCTTTGCCAACGAATCGGAGGGATTCCCATACAGGGATGTAAACCAATGCCGAAGCGAGGAAAAGCGGCCCAACCAATAAGGGGAGAGCCATTTGGGTAGGACAGGAACACCCCCGAACCCCTTAAACATAGACGAGAGAAAAACGTTTTGAAGCGTTCTCAGCAGATATGATTTGGAGAGAACACGGAATGGAATGATGACTGGAGATTCGGGGTGAACGCATGCAAAAGGTTTGACAGTCTAATCGAGGATAAGATATCAGTTCTATATTCCGGGCGATCGAGAGGAGAGAGAGATGCGGTCCACTGGCATAGCTGAGAAGGACGTTTTCGCAGTTCGAGGATGTTGACACGATAGAACAATCTTTCAAGAGGCGTAAAGGGACTCACGATTATGGCAGCGAGGGCAAGATATACAATTTTATAGCTGAGCGAAAGAGAGACACGATAGAACTTGCTATCATAGAAGTTTTAGCGACAACAGAGGTACTCGTACAAAAAACCAAACGACAGGATGAGAGAAGAAGCAGTGTGCATCCAGCAGGATCGGATGAGGTCCCAACCATAGACTTTATACCTATAGGTAATACCGGACGACAACGAATGTGATGAAAAGAAAATAATTTGGTGAGAAAAATTTCATAATTCCCAATATCTCGTTAGCATGATCATGATTTTGTCTCCTATACATCCTCGGTAGAAAAGATATTTTTAATCTCTTGCAAGTGCTGAATTACATAATGTGTCTTATATTTTGCGAAAGGTGAACTTTAAAATATGATTGCGAATATCAAAAAGCATAATGAACTTAAAATATATTTTGGTTTAAATTAATAGAAATCTCCACCGATCAGTGTAATAGATTTTAAGGAAACACTAATGAAAATAAATTCTGTATTTTATAATGAAATTTACCCGAGTTTCTCAAATCTTTGAAAATTCAAAATAAGTGAATCTTTGTTTATTTTAACCTGGATAATTAAGTAGAACAATCGTAAAGTTTCGATAGAGTAGCAACTCCAAGATTTTAAGAAGAAAATAACTTTTAGCATTTAGCAAGCCCAGTCGCAGGATAAAAAGACCAAATCTGACATCATGAGTTTTTTAAATTTCAAGCGGCATATGGAGGAATATGGGTTTCCCATGTTCTCCCATATGAAACACAACGCAATGCACTCGTCAACCCTGAGCTTGGAGACCCTCAATTAGGGAACCCAACTTCACGGTAGACACCCATAGGCGGAAGATAATAGAAGATAAAGAGTTACGAAAATTAACGGTCTTTTTAATAATTAATCCCACTGCAGCGAATAGGACGCAGCAGATGGTTCGCCCTCACATCTAGTAGGGGGCGGTAATAAATGTTTGAACCTTCGGTTCGTGTTCTTGTGTATCGATACCGCGATCATATCGCACTGTGAGGTTGAGTGAAAATGTCGAGCCATCAAAGCCCGCCGCACAACTTGCCGGTCCTCTCGTTCGGTGGTGTGCCGCGGCTGCGGCAATCGCTCACGTCGGTCCATCCGTCTCTCCTGCACCCACCGAATCCATACTCGCCTCACTGTGGCTGGATGTCGCCCCACATGGGCGCCGATGTCTCGGTACGATAAACCGCTGTCGCGATAAACCACTATTCGTCCTCTGTCGAACTCCGAAACGTGCTGGAATGACTGCCGTATTCTGCGACGAGGCATCAAGAAGCTTCCCACGCACAGGTCCGGCAGCACAACACACTTCCACTACTTACACCCTGCCTTCTGTGCACCCTTCTTATAATGCTTCTCGGTGGCGTGCCGGGCGCATATGATTTGCATATGCCCTGCAATGCAAATCGTTTGCATGTCCTCTCGCGGGCGACGCATGCTGTGAATTTCAGGCCAATCGGATGCTTCCTTCTTGGTGTTGCATTTTGGGTGGCCAGCAGTGTATTTTCGCTAGGGCAAAAATAGTTGTTATAGGTCTATAATTCTCAATAGAGTCTCGGCTGGCTTTTTTGAAAACAGGATTAATTTTCGCTTTTTTCAGATCTTGAGGGAAAATTCTAGTAATGACAATTAGATTATAAATATGATAGATTAAATATAGATACGATGATTAGATTATAAGATGAGTATACTGCTGAAGTGACGTATGAGCCAAATCCACAGTGGAGCAGGGATAAGCCTGCCGGCGTAGTTCAGGTGGGAAAACAGGTGCTCCGGCGTAGGAAGACGTTGGTTCGACTTCATCACCGACACAATGTTATATGTTAAACTACGGAAAGCATTAATTTTAAGTGATTCTTGGAGCATCCAGTATCGTGAGTCTGCGGTTTGGACATCTTCCGAGTGACCCACATTGCAGGAGTCTGCAACTTTCCGAATGTTTACTTTTAAGTTTTACACAGACTGCGAAATTTTGGAAATATTCAGTGTTGCGGGTAATGCCGTTTTTGCCAAACTAACATTGCCAAAAGTGGTCGTACATGATCAAAATGCCGCACACGCATTTTCATTTAAAATGATACAGCTGCTATCTTCAAACGAAACTTCTCAATCACTGATAGTAGCTTTCAACACTGATGCTTCACTCGGGTCCGCGAAAATTTTTAATTCCTTTTCAAATTCCACCAGCCACGGGGCAACCTTTTCTTTGGTGACTAAGTCTTTTGGTTTATCCGTTACTGTACAGGAAGAAGTTTTCAACACCAATAACGGTTTCCAATTACTGGGTATAAGAGGAAATGCATATGGGCTCTGTGTTCTTGAAATTTCAATGTAATATATCATATGATACACGAGAGTCGAACTTAATGACCATTCCAAGATGGCGACGGTATGCTCTTGATTGATTGATTGATACCTAATTTTTCAGCAGCTTCTTTTGAAGTTTGCCGAGGACCAGCCATCTGCATAAGGCGTCAGTGACCTAAATGAGATGTTCGCCGCGTAGTTCACAGACCGATGACGAATTTCTTAAAAGAAATGTTTCAAACTATCTTTGACACCAGCAACAGCATCAAGATGTCTGCATATTTTCTTTTCAATTACTGCTTCATTCAGAAGCACATTATAACGAAGTAAATTTCTCCGTCATTTCTATCCGTGCCAGGATTCGAACCCGGGTCCCCTCATTCCGGAATAAGTTGCTCTACCAATTGAGCTACGCGGACGTTTGTTCTGACTATTATCTGCCTTTATGTCGTGTGCGTCCTGCTGGCAGGTACGTCACAACATGTCATAATTTTTCTTTGAAGTAGTATTGCTTCAGACACCACATTCAAAGAAATTAAATCGTTTTCCGAAGTATGGAGAAAACACGGACGTAGAATCGCATGGGGACGAGCAGCGAATAAGGAGGGGGGGTTCTATCAGCTTTTGGCTTAGATTTGTCATCCAACATACTATGCTTCCCTAAACTTTTCAATTTCAAAAGCTCGTTATTTCTGGAATTAAACGTATCGTTGTGTGGTTAGCTATTGTCTTCATACCAGTGTGTGTAATGTAATCGCATGGGAAGATTTGCTAATGACGTGGGTGGGCAGGGCATGGTCGGAACTCTGAGCTCCCACATTCCAGCATCGTACTGGCTTGCTTTTGATATCTTACGCAATCTGAAGACCCAGAGTTGACCTAAGATTTTATCGCATGTCATTCAATTAGCCCCTCTGTTCGATAATCTTCTCACAGTTAACCACTGTGAGAATGACCGTAAGCCCCGCAGTAGTCATTTACACTCTTTAACTATAAATAAGTATAGATATACAGTATATTGACAAAAGTCACCGCACACCCCTTCAAAAGCAAATGAACTGATCCGTTTCGTTGTTAAGATGCGCGGTACAGCTGCAAATGGTATAAAAACAAGCCTGCAGCTGACCGCGGTCATATCGCACTGTGAGGTTGAGTGAAAATGTAGCTGCGGGAGAGAACTGACTTTGAGAAAGGAAATACTGTTGGGGTTATATTAGTGGGTTGTCCATAAGAGAAACCGAGAGGCGTTTAAACATACCCAAGTCAACTGTTTTGGATGTACTGAATATGTGCAAGACACATGGCGTGCCTGAAGCAGCAGAACGTACCAGCAGACCAAAGAAAATCAGTGATAGAGGACGTCGAAGCCTCAGGAGAGTCGTTACAGCTAATCGACGGAGTACTACTGCACAAGACCTTTGTGTACAGGTAAGTAAAAATGCCGGAACTTCGGTATGTACACGTATCATTCGCAGAGAACTTCATTCCATGGGTTACCGTGGTCGTCCGGCTGCTCATAAGCCTTTCATCTCCACTCGGAATGCTACTCGTCGTTTAGCATGGTGTAAAGGACATTTACCGTGGACCGTAGATCAATGGAAACTGGTCCTATGGAAGGATGAATCCAGAAACACGACCCATCAGTCTCATGGGCGTGTGTGGGTATGACGGCAGCCGGGGTACGCTATTTAACCACAGTGTACTGTTCCTACGGTCAAGTTTGGAGCTGGAAGTGTACTCGTGTGGGGGTGTTTTTCGTGGTATGGTCCCGGCTTATTGGTTATCGTCGACAAATCTGTTAACCAGCACGTCTACCTCGATATTATGGACAATTATGCCTACCAACTATGTGGCAATACTACGGAACGGAGCCTTGTTGGTACCAGCAGGATAATGCACCGAGCCATAAAGCGAATAGTGTTACGGCGTGGTTTGACGATAATTCCGTATCGTATGTGGACTGGCCAGCACAGAGCCCTAGTCTCAATCTCACAGAGCACCTATGGGATCAATTAGAGCGCCTCATAAGAAGTTTAAAACCAAGGCCTACTACTAAATAACAGTTAGCGGCAGTTTTATGTACTGAATGCAAGCGCATACCTGTCGCTCTGTTCCAAACCTTGTCGAAAGCATGTCTCGAAAGGTCAGTGCATGCATTAAGGCCAAAGGTGGACCAACACCGTACTAATATATGTCAATAAATGCTATGTTGTGTTTCTCTTCTAGGTGTCCGGTGACTTTTGACAATATACTGTATATGTATTATATATTACCGTGGACATTATACAAAAATCAAGTGGAGAAATAGAAACTACACTCAATGAAGGAAAGATTCCTGAGGATTGAAACAATGCTACAATGATCCTGCTACATAAAAAGGTGACATTGAGGATCTCAGTAAATACAGGCCCATCAGCCTCCTTTCAGTGGTTTATAAAATCTTCACAAAAGTTCTTTCACATCGCTTGAAAGTAACATTGGACATGGCTCAACCAAAAGAGCAAGCTGGATTCAAGAGTGGTTACAGCACCATAGATCATATCCATGTACAGAGAGAACTAATTAAAAAACGAGAGAGTGTGAATTCCCAGTATGCATGGCCTTTACTGATTATGAAAAGGCCTTTGGTTCCGTGAAACCAGCAGCAGTTACAATGGCTTTGAAATCCTGCGGTATTCAAAATGCTTACATTAGCGTTATTAATAACAGCTATGAAAATGCAAAGGTTCGGATATTTGAGGATATAGCACCAATAAAAATTGGAAAGGGAGTGAGGCAAGGTGACACCATATCTCCCAAACTCTTCTGTGCCACATTGCAAAGTGCCTTTCAATGATTGAACTGGGTAAACAAGGGGATAAAGATTAATGGAGATTATTTAACTCACCTTCGTTTTGCTGATGACGAAATCATTTGTTGCACCTATCCCTTCAGAACTGCAGAGTATGATCCAGGAACTTGCTGACAAGAGCAAAGAAGTGGGATCAAAAATGAACTTTCAGAAGACAAAACTGATGTACAATGCTTTTACAAGGAATGCAGATTTTGCGATTGATGGGGAAAAGCTTGAGATAACAGATACCTATATTTACCTTGGACAACAGATATAAAGCAAAGGCCACATTTATGAGGAAATTAATGGGCGTATAAAACTTGGATGGAGAGCTTTTGGAAGAAACAATACAAGTTTGAAGATCGATATACCATTATGAAGAAAAGTGTTTAATCAACGCATCCTTCCAGTTCGTACATATGGAGCAGAGACATAAATGGACCTTAACTAAGAAAGAATCATGGAGGGATGCATGCTTGGGTGTAACCAGGAAAGTTAAGATGAGGAACTCGTGGATAAGGAAAATGACAAGAGTGGAAGACATCATGATTAGAGTAAAATTCCTGAAATGGCAATGGGCTGGACATGTTGCCAGAAGAACGGACCACCGTTGGACAACCGAAATTTTAGACTGGATTCTAAGGGACAGAAAAAGACCCAGAAGAAGACCACACGAGAGATGGGTGGATGAAATTCGAAAACATGCCGGAGTAACATGGAGAGTGGCTCAATACAGACAGTTATGGAGGAAATTTGGGGAGACTTATCCATCAGTGGATTGATGATATATGACATAAAAAATAATGGTTTAATGAAAAATAGTTATGTACATATATTTTGTTTGGGGTTTCAACAACCACTGTGAGTAACTCGATGGCTATAATCCGTCGACCTTCAGGCCTAATACAGGGAAGGGAGGGAGAGACAGTCGTAAGAGAAACACTACATCCATGCCTCACCGAGATCCAAACCAGGGCAGAAAAAACGAAAGAATGTTCAGAAACCAGTGCGCCATCGGCGTCACACACACACATATATATATATACAGATTATTTGAAATATTTGGTTTAGACATAATACCCCCTTCCCCAACTTTTTGGAACAAGTCTACGCTTATGAGAGGTGAGTACCACCGTAAAGACTTAAAAAGTTAGAGAAGACGTACAGCTTTTCCAGCAGCGTAACAGCGTTAATACACAAGTTTTCTCTGAAAGACAATTGATTGTGGCTGCAGGGGCGCAGACTGTTGCTTCCTAGGAAGGCGGAGGGCTATCCGGCAGACGGGGGCGCGATTTCGATCGAAATAGAAAACCTAGTAATAATACAACAACATATAATAATTGCAATAATAACAAAACATGTTATAATAATAATAATAATAATAATAATAATACTATTCAAACGGATCGCTCTTCCCCGAAACTGAAGGGTTCCTGGTGGCTATACAAGATCATTAGAAACTATCGGAAGCATATTCCGAAGGACACGTCAGTGGAAAGCGACACATGCCGGCAATGCATCAAGCACCACAGACCATCCAACGTATCACAGCAGGGTGCAGAGTCCTCACACAGTACACGAACAGGCACAATCAAGTCGCCAAGATCCTCCATCAGAAATTGGCAAGAAAGCACCACCTCATTACAACTGAGCCTTTCCTTTACTACAAGTATGAGCCAACAACGCTCCTAGACACCCACAAGATGTACTGGGACAGATAGATCAGAACAGATAGGACCATCCCCCACAATCTGCCAGACATCGTCCTGTTCGACAAGGAGAAGTCAACATACCTCATTGACATAGCGGTTCCCAACACGTGCAGCATCCAAAAGACGCACGGAGAGAAGCTGTCAAAGTATAACGACCTACGGTACGAAGTCAAGAAAATGGGGCATATGGAGAACGCCACCACCGTCCCCATAGTAATATCAGCCACAGGAGTTGTACCTAACCCCATTCACAGCTCTATACAGACACTTGATCTTCAACCTAATACCTACATAGAACTACAGAAGGCAGCTATCCTGAACACTTGTAGGATAGTGAGGAAGTTCCTGGACAATTGAGAAAAAAGAAATATTACTTCCCAGACTTGGTACGTCGTACCCGTCCCGGAAGGAAGAGAAAACCTTAGGAGGAGGTGGAATAATCTTTTCTTTATAATAAAACAATAATAATATGTTATTGTAGTTATATGCCAAAATTTAGGGAAATTTATGTCTAAAGCTCGGAGCGAAAACTAAATCTCAAAGATCTTGAAAGATTTTGTACTTCATTATACTAAACCATATAACATTATATTTATTTTTATCTCCTTACTTTTCACTCTCTATTGTGTACACTTAAGTCAAAACTCACGGAAAGACGCGAACAATATATTATTTTTCTTGTGAAAGCATGGTGTTACTTCATTTGTGGTTTTTCTTTTTTCACAAAACGAATGAGTATTCGATAGGGAATGTAATAGTAGGAAGATGCTTTCGGGGTGAGGCTTGGAAAAATTCAGTTAACGGTTAAACGTTCAGCGGGGAGTTCTACGACAGAGCTCAGATGACAATCAGCTTTTCATCCCTATGGCATATTCAGAAAGGTCACGGAGGATGCGCGACCTTTCTCTGCCCCTCTCCGAGGTTTTGGAAAATCCCTGTTGATGATGGGCCCATATTTCACTCAGTAGGTCATTTTGTAACATGGTTAGTTGAGCGGAATATTGTATACGACTAACAAAAGTCTTTAAAAGAAATACAAAATGTGCAACATTCTTTTGAGTAAATTTACTTACACGTCTGCATTTCTATTTTCGAGCTCCTCAGAGCATGAACATGACCATTCTGGTAGGTCAGATGAGCCCCCCCCCCCCGTTCAGCTACGGCCCTGCTTACTACTAATTTGTTCGGGAGAATTTTTTTTTATCGCGATTTCTACTTATAAGCATAGGAGCCTAACTACGACTTAATAAGGTATGCTTCTGTTTCTGCAGTACTTATATTTGGAAATTTCTACAGAACAGGACTGAATAGTTCGACACCTACGGGCGTTTATCAAAACCATGGAAAACTTACTGTTTGTGGATAACTTTTTATTAATAAGCTTTAGTCCTACCTCGGGTTTTTACAACGGAAGCAGTTCGACATGCAATAGACTTATACAAGTCATGCACAAATGATAATGGAATTTGCGACCATTTTTCGTGTAAAATATGCCACAAATGTGCCAGTGAAGTTGGAAAGTGCGATCTGACCTTTCGCTCCAGATATATCCTCAAATGTTCAATAATATTGAGGTCCGGAGATTAAGATGGCCAGGGTAGCTGCTGTACCTCATCCTCATGCCCCGCAAAACATAACTTGACACGTTTCGCACAAATGCCTGGGTGCATTATCTGCTTGGAACCAGGTACGATCATTAGGGGATAATGTCTGCATCACTGGACGCAGGTAGTCACCAAGAATGGATTCGTGGGTTGCAGATGTAGCACGATCCTGCAGAATAACCAGTGGCCCTAAGGAATGCCATGATCTCGCACCCGACAGCACCAGGAATCAACCTCCGTACTGCATAGTCGAATGGTACGCTTCTGCAGGTTTTTGCCTGACGTATACTCTACCAATGGTGGCAAACAGTGTGACGCATGAGTAATCAGACCAGATGACACGTTGCCAGGCTAGCATCCCAGTTTTTATGTGCTTTGCACCACCTCACACCTTTTGTTGCATTGATGTTGGTAATCAGAGGTTTGTGGATTGCAGAACGGCCATAAATAAAGGCACGGTGAAGGTCCTGAAGAATTTTGACGGAAACGAGATCATTCCGACTGGTGTTCAACTCTAATGGCATTTGCTGTGCTGTGGTCTTATGCCTCATTTGTGGCACTGTTCGCCTATCCGTGTTTGACATCTTTGTATGGCGTCCACAGTTTGCACGATTGGAGGCAACGCCGTGTCCTTTTTTATACTGACTACCTTATTGATAGGCAGTCAGTTTCTGCGATACAATTCCTCATATTACACTTGTTTCTGCCGTCCTGGTTACTGAAGCTCGTGCAAAGCGCGCACCCATGATTATGCCTTTTTTGAAGCCACTTAGATCTGTCATTGTGGACAATCAACAGCTGTTTCACCTGTGACTGCGGCACTGCCACATGATAGCCGATATCGTACTGCACCCCTTTATATACCTCACATCGTGGGTGACGTTGTCCTTGTTATTTGCATACGTATTTCGTATACTCCCGACGTAGTCTGCGTGTTTCCATTAGTTTGATAAACCCCTGTATCTCTCTTCTAATACGTGATGACTCTCATGTTACAACAAGTGTATGTATTCAGTGGCGTAGCGTGAATTTTAGGGCCCCTCTGCAAAGTATGTTCAAGGAATTATTTCAAAAAAATGACATCTGCGCCCGAAAAAAAAAAAAAATCCGCAGTAGCGATTTTTGGACTTCCAGTCTACCTTATTATCTTAACCTTCATTTAAAAATTTGACTGGGTAGAGCAGTGCTGATACCCCTGTACCCAGAGAAAATATCTCCTTTTTTTTTTTTTTTTTTTTGATTGGAGGTTTAACGACCACCATGAGCAACTCAATGGGCTATAAGCAGTCGTCCGTCCCTAATTTAGGGTCACTGGTTCCAGGGAAGGAGAGAACCAGTGCCGTAAGACAAACACAACATCCATGCCTCACCGGGATTCGAACCCGGACCGCTTTCGAACGAATGATCAGAGGCCATCGCTTAGACCACTGCGCCACCGGGGCGGCAGAAAATATCTCTACTCCACGGCAAGAAAAAGGTAACGCATAGGGTACATATCATAATAATGCAGATATTATTCCGCTGTGATTCCATATGTGTGTGTGAATGCGTCTGCACACTGGTGTCCAAATTTAAGGATAATCTATAGGGCGAAAGGAAATGCAATGAAATCGACAGGAACTATAATTGAAACATGTTACAAGATTTGCTTATTGCAGAATTTCCCAATTGACTGAAACAGGAAAGATGCAGATTGGAACAGGAAGAGCAAAATATGAGTTCTCCACTGTCGTTGTCCGGAACACTAAGTAAAGCGTACGATTGCCTCTAACAGACGCTCGCAACGACTCCCCATACTGTTAATGAGACTGTCAATTAAGGCTTGCGGAATTAACAGACACGCCTCTAAAAGGGGCTATTTGAAGTTTCTGGAGGTCGTTAGGTGGGGGGGGGGGGCTGGCGTTCTGCAAGTCGCCTTTCCAAGGCATCCCACGCATGCTCAATAGGATTCATCTCCGGTGAACATGATAGCCAATCCATTCGAGCGATATCTTCTGTTTCCAGATAATCATCCATCGTTGAGCTCGATGCAGTCTGTCGTTATCAGGAAGAAATATGGATCGACGGCAGTTCTGAACAGCCTAATATAAGGGTCCAGAATCTCATCTCTATATCTCTGGCCGATCACTGAGCCACTATGAACGATGTGCAAGTTGGTGCAACCATTTTGCAATGATGTCTCCGCAGAAAAAACCACCGCCATGAAAACTGGACCTTTGACGGATTTTTGAGCGGCTGTTGCGAGTTCTTGGTTTTCGCTAGATGAGACTACGTCTGGAATCAGTAATTAAACTGTATCGTCACTCATCCGTGAAAAGCATCGTGCCAGTTGTCATGGGCTCCATAGGCAATGTTGGAAACTCCATCTTAAACGCACCCTCTGGAGGAAGGATTTAGGGGAACACAAATCATAGGTCTCCTCGCATAGAGACCTCTCTCATGCAGCCTTCGGTAAACTGTAAATCGAGTTGTTCTTTTGCCAGTGGCTGCTGGGAACTGCAGAGTCAGTTACCTACCTGTTATTTGATGATGTCCTGCTGTTAGAGCCGTATAACGGCCTTCGGCAGCTGTGGTAGCCCGACACGGCTTTCTCCTTGGCGAAGACGAACCTTTCTTGTACTATAGAACCGCCTCCATAGTCTTGAGATGACATTTTGTAGTATATTTAACGTTATGGACACCTCCGATTGGGCTTGATCTGCTTCCATCCTACTGATCACTTGCCATCGCTGTGAATTGTCCAAATGCTGCCTTCGAGACATTTTCAACTCAATCTAAAACAGCAGTACTGCCCAGCCAACTTCGAGAAAGAATACGAGGTGTGATAGAAAGCGAGTCGATCTACGGCGTTTATAACGCGGTCCTGAGTTGCATATTCTGTGCGAAAACAGACGCATATGGTTTCTTCTTGGTATCACTATACTTGCATGTCTGTCCATACACCGCGTGTTTAGTGCGATTTTCTCTATTTTCTTTTAATTTTGCACACCACTGTATACAGTAAAAGTCCGGTATCACGAGTACGGCTTATAGTGAGAATCCCGTTGTTTCGAGAGATTCGAAATTCACCATCAATTTGTTAATGCTAAAGATAGGAAAGATCTTCGTGTGTTACGAGTTGTAAATGTAAGAAGCTCCCGTTGTGACGAGAGGCTTTCATGGGCGATCTTTCTACTTCCAATATTTCCAACAAATTCTTTTCCTGAAATTCCAGGAAGTGGTGGTGAGATAAACACGTACAGCTGTATGCAGAGATGAGTCACCAGTGGTTAGTCTGCTGGCTCTTCGGATGCTGTCTCCTCGCTTTCTTCCACCCCTCTGTACAACAGAAGTCGAGAGTTACGTGTTACAATCATCAAGCGGGCGCATTATTTATGCCCGAGAAATAATGAACTGAACATTATGCCTATAATATTAGTAAAACATACATTAACGGACTAACGAGAAGAAACATTATGTTGATTTAGTATCATGTTAATATGTGTTCAGACGGACTTAGAATGAAAGCATCCACATATATACAGTATGTGTAATTATTAACTGAACTTAAAATATGGTTCAAATGTATACAAGAGCAATAGATTGCTCCAGAACATTTTTCAAAGGTATTGGCATGTGACAAAGAGCTTCTGAAATTCTCACGCTCTGGGAAACGAGATGCCGTTCCCAAGCAGATAGGCATCAGCAAGCGACATCCGCTAGTATTGTCAGCAGAGAGCAGACGCCCGAATGTCCGGAAACCAATATTTTACTCATTATATTCGATGTTTGGGCTGTACTTCGCGGAAAGTTAAGTCTGTCTAAGAGAAAACCGTTAATGGAACATCAGACGCGTGACCATCTAGTGCAGAAGCGAAGAATTTGTAAACAGGAAGGGCGAGGTCAGCAAACGGAGAAAGAGACGCGCTGGTCATCGTGACGTACGACGCCAGCAGAGAGCGAGAAGGGAGTGGGACGCCTGGGGGCATAAACGCGCACGTAACGGGTGCGCTGCGCCGACGAAGCCGGGAGAGATAGACGCATGAGAGAAATGAGTGCGTTGGTAGAAGCAAGTTCTCCGGTAGGCGAGACTCGAGGTGGTTTCGAAATGTACGGACGCCCAGCGTTGCGGGGTCCGGTAGTTTCAGTCGAATACTGAAACGGTGTTGAAGTATCTTTACAAAGATAGGTTTTCAAGCCGTGATACAGGTCCCTCGACTAGGGAATCTCACGAGCTTTACTGAAGTATCCAGAAAAGGGATGATTCACTGAAACAGCGAAGACGACGTTCAGAGTAGAGTCAGATAAGATTCGGAGATAGGAATTGTCATCGAAGATATAGGTCGCATCTCGTACGAGAAAGACTCTCTCACAAGCGTAGGAAAGTATCCTTAAGATAGAGACATCAAGTTTACGTTGACGATTTTACCAGGTCTTCACTAGTTGAGGGACGTCTGATCGACCTCCAAAAAGCGGTATTTCTACGGACGGACTGACTTTCCGACTTCAGTTTTATCTACAAAAATTTGTTTAAGTTTGAACAAATCTTCCTGCGTTATTTTATAACATGAGTAATTCCTACTTTGAGTTTCAGCGGTCTCACTCCACCTCCCTGATTCGCAGATAATCACTTATAGAAAAGCGGAGGGGGTTTCGTCTGTTCACCCAATCAGAGTTTGGGTAAGTTCTAGTATTTGCATGATCCGGCTATAACGAGAAGTCCGTTATAACTACAAGTTTTTTCTATTTTTTGTTGGCTCTCGTAATATCGGACTTTTACTGTATATACTTGTGTGAGACAGAGAGGAAATAGTATTAGTACTAAGTGAAGAAACATGACCCGCAATGCCATCCGCTCTCACGGGAAATTCTTTGAAAGCCACTAAAAACTGGGTGGGTAGATGAAGCAATTTAAAGGCATAAGCAGTCGCTAGCCCATTATCAAAATTCTGATAGTGCTTCAAACGTATAAAACATTAGAGTAGTTACTTTTCGTTTTTAGGAATAATTTTAATTCGACATATTTCGATTAAAAGTATTTAACCCTATTTTTCATCCCATGAGGTATCAAGGCCTGACACCTCTACCCAGTGGGTGACGGATTACTTTATCCGTGTTCATTTCGTCCAGTTCATTTCGTCCACGAGTCACTTTGTCCACCGTTTACTTTGTCCGCTGTTCATTTCGTCCATCGTTCACTTTGTTTCCATTCACTTTGACCTCATAATGGATGGAATATCATGGAAATTTTCTGTTTCGATGAAATTTTTGTTACTAGGCAGAAACAATTGTCAGCGGACATTGCTCACATGCGATATTTTTTCCTGTTTAAGTTTTGCGATTAAAATATAACGATTTTAAATGCTATTTAAAGTAAAATCAGGAACTGAACTCTGAAGAACTTTTTAAATCTTTTGTTTGGTACGATGTCAATCACTATGACATTAATCAGAGTTTTGCAAAAATCTTTTAATATTTCGAAATACATCTTGTACATTGTGTTCGTATAGTTCTTAGCTTAACAGTACATTTATTCTTTTTTTTAATTATTGTCAATAATTTCCGTATTATAATTTTCATACGAATGAACTTTTTAGCATGCCTTTTGTAAAAAAAGATCGTGCTTATGTTATCGGTTTGTCCGTCCGTCTGTAGATACCATATCTCTGCAACTATTAGTTCGCTTTGAAAAAATCTTTTTGCATTGGGAAACTTGAAATATGCGAATGATCATCCTTTATTTCGTTTTTTTTTTTTTTTTGTACGATGTACAGTTTCGCCGCTTGAGGGCGTAATTGCAGATGATATCGAATTCAAAATACATTTTATTCCATATATTTGGTTCTAAATATCCGATTGAAAAAATCCTTTTACCTTTCGATTCGATTTATGTCGAATGGTATATTAGGTATAGTCACTTTTTCAAGTTACGCATAGATGTTCCGCTAGGGGGCGTAAAAATAAAAATTGCGTTTTCCCTGATATCTCTACTTCTAAAACTCCCATTTGAGAATTTTTTTCTCCAGAGGATACGCAGCTCCTGATGGGGAAATCTTTTGCATATAATTTTTAATTTTTGGTAAAAAAACGGTTTGGCCACCATGGGGCGTAAGTGTCAATTTCTGCTTCTGATGTATTTGCCCCAAAATCTGAGCTTCGAAAATCTCGATTGAAAAAATTCGTTCATGAACATATGCCACTCACGTCGATAAACCTTTTCGGAATATTTTTCTCTTAAAGTATTCCATGGTTTCTCCGCCAGGGGGTAGATGTATATCTTAGTTTTGTCAATATTGCTGTGAAATGTTTCTCATATAATTATAAATTTTTCTTAACGCACAAGTCTGCAACCCGAGAGCGTAAGTTCACGATTCCGTTTACCGCAATATCTGCGGGATTAAAAGTCCCATTGAAAAACTTTTTTCGGTCAGATACTACTGTTTTCCATACCGGTTCCATTGACTTTGAATAGTTTTGATAAATTTAATTCTCTCGTCAGACCGGATTCAAAAGACGTGCTCATTACACTCGAAAATTCGGTGTCATCTTTCTTGTTTATTCCTGTTTAAGTTTTTCTCTATAAGCGCAAATTCACAGTAAATATCAGTCTAAACTTTTTTTTTTTCACTATTATAAACGTACTTTAATGGATCTTTTTTCTCACAGTAAATAGCTGTGACACATATAGAAAGCATTGTAGAAAATTTCCACGGTATTCCACCCATTCTGAGGACGAAGTGAATGTGGACATAGTGAACGGCGGACAAAGTGAACCGGTGGACAAAGTGAATCGTGGACGAAAATGAACTGGACCAAATGAACACGGACAAAGTGATAGTGAACCTACTCAGTGGTGGTACTAAAATTCATAACAATTCTTTTAATTTATTTTTATCTTATGTATATTCGGATTAAAGAAGAAAAAAATCTTCACTGTTGTTTTTCGGTACACTGTAAAAATTAAGTGGTTGAATTCACCGAAAATTTCTGAAAATAACGTGCAGCAAAGTTGCCGGTAAGTGTCAGTCTTTTTAGAAATTTCCGTTTTTAAATTGTCGCTTTCACTTCCGTATTTTCGCAAAATTTTCCGTAGTCAGTAATTCCGTTTATTTCAGGAAAGTGCGTTTCTGGTTTTTCCGTATTAAAATGGAAATTTCGCAAAAAAACGAAGAACTTGCACTTTTCAGTCCTTATACCAGATAATTCATTCGCAGCAGTCAGTAACAACTCCCCGTCGTTTGCGTTAGTTCAACAGATAACGCGTACCTTTAACCACTCAAGGCCAGAAACACTCAGTGACTAAACTCACGTTCATCATAAAACAAATTGCGCGATGATGAAAAATCGTTATTCTTAATACGAGTGATTTAGTCATTTCATTTTCTCTTTGAGCTTTTTTTTTTTTTTTTTGAATAGGTTCGTAATAAAAAAAAATTCTGTAGGACTTTTCACAAATTAGGCATTTTTTATCGTGATTTCTCGAAGCAACAAAATGCTTTGCGACTTGATCTTTTTAAACTGACAATTGCTTTCAACATTAAACTCACAATTGCTTTCTGGGACATATGCTTTTTGTATAGTACTATTAACAGTTTATGCCCCTTCTCCGAACGGTGAATCTATAATTTTTTGAACTCAAAATTAAAGAAAGGAAAAGTAATTATTAAGGGAAAGAAAAAGTAATTTAAGATCCGTAACTGTTTCACTATTTATAACAGAGTTGTGATGTCAATGGATACGGTTCGACATTAAACGGATCAGGCTTTGGCGCCCCTTAATTTTAAATAAAAATTTTATGGAATTTTTACAGCATTTCAACGTTTCTGGCATAATTATCTTTAAACTTATCAGCATTTTGAACAGTAAATCTCAGCCTCCCTTTTGAACTGTTTGGTTTTTGGAAATTTTTTTTTTAGGTACCCGAACCTTAAGCACTATCAGCATGCTAATTTTCAGATCTCAAGATTATTGAGAAGTGGTAGAACAATTCGCGAAAAATTCAAGCAAAGAAATGTGTTCCACAGCCACCATTTTTATTTTTATTTTATTTTATTTTATGCCGGCGGAAAACGCCGAACTTTAAAAGCGTCGCTACGTCATTACCAGTTTGACTCAAGCCTGTCCTTTCACCCAATAAGAAGAGAGTGCTAAAAATAGCTGCGTCACCATGGCAGCAGGTCACGGGGCCAGAATTTTCCTGTGTGTTTGCTGTTGAAGACAGAAGAAGCCGTTCGTTACTTTCCTTTGCGTCTTTAAAAAATGCTTAAAAATCAGAAAATGATTTTTTTAAAGATGGATGATAGTTGTGAGTTTATGCAGTAAAAATTACAATGCGTTATGATTTATAGTTTGCCATGTATCCGTTTTTAAAAATGGATCCCATCGCGAAATAGAGAATTTTGTGAAATTTAAAAATCTAATTTCTTGTAAACTAAATCGAAATGCAAAAAAGGGCGACGAGGTGCAAAAATTCGGCCATGGCCCTACATGCCTACAAAGTTCCGTGGTTCTATTGCTGTTAGTGTGTCCGGAACGTGAACTGATAGTACTCTTTTGCTTATCTTAACTGTGAAATACAATTGCTGTTGAAGTATCGCCAGAATTGAAAAACGGTTTATTTCAGTGTGTTTTCCAAACAATTCTCTACAAACGATGTAAATTTCATAATTTTGTGTTCAATACTTTTTGCGCTGCGAGCTAGGAAAGCGCGAGTGTCGCGAAATTTCTGGAACAGCGACAGTTCCTATTTTTTTTTTTTTTTTTTTTAGAATAGAGAGATTATTTCATAAAACTACTAAGTATAAAATTTACTCTTCATAGCTATGATAGCTTTTGTTTTAAGGGGTCCAAAGACCGATACATAGACATCGTATAATCACCTGTACAATAAGTTAAGTACCCGGTTTCTTACAGTAACACAATGTATAATAAATAGCTGGTGCACAAAATGGGGGAGACGAGAAGAAATATTCTGCGCCACAATATACAAAATTCATGCGTTAAGCTAACCACAATATCCGATCTCGCTACAGAACTTCAAAATCAAATACTATGACAAGCTATTAAAATTTAACGATTAATCAAACTTCCAGGTATCCCCGTGAATCTCTCCCTATGTACGGAAAAAGCGAGACCAGAGTTTTCCCGTTAATATAAGAAAGCAATTGCGGAAAGGTTTCTGAAAATTCAGAATTTTCCGTTAACACATCTCTAAAACGGTAATTTACCGTCAATATAAGGAAGAAACTGCAGAAAGGTTTCTGAAAACTCAGAATTTTCCCGTGGTACGAAAAATCCGTGAAATTCGGGTTTCTTTCTGTCATTTCACGAAAAAGGTTGTATCAGAAATATATTTTTTGTTAATTCACGAAAAGGATAACGGAAAGTGGCTCGTGAATTTCAGATTTTTTTTACAATGGACAAGAATTAAAGGAAAGCATTTAATTTTTTTTTAATGGAAAAGTTTTGTTTTTCGTTGCAGAGCTCAAGAACCCCTAAATCCGAAAACTTCCCCATGCAGCTGCGTATATAGCAGGAACTACGCCACTGTACCTGTCTGCGGATATCTATGAATTGTATGAGTTCTCCGTTAATCCTATCTTCGAAGGAGACTGTCTAGCCACCGAGTACGTGCGAAACTGGAGGACATATTTGGTCGACAATTCTGTCTGAATCAACGTCTGGAACTTTTTTTTTTTTTTTTTATATCATGGAGATAAAGGACACGAGCTTCCAGTAAGCGGAGATCAATGTCTGGTCTAATTTCTCAGAAAGGTACAGAACGTGAGTTTCCGATAAGCGGTGGAATGCATCACTACCAGTGCTGAGACGGACAGAGCCCGAAGATGATCCCGGGCCCGACGGGCTGTACAATATTTAATACGGTTCGGGCTCAGATACAGAGAGAAATGGAGGAACATGATTTGTTTTTTAAATGTAATTTTTGCATGTTTTAGCATACGGAACTTTTTCTTACACTTTCTAATTAATAAAGAGAATTCTTTGACAACTGAGTCTGTGCGGAGAGTGGGAACTCGGAAGGGCTGTTTATTCTGGGCATGGTCAGAAAAATGCCGTAGGAAACATATTAATGTGTTTGTGCGGAGAAGGTAAAGCTTCTATAAGAGCTATAGCAACTAGATAGTAGATACAAAACCCCCTGGAGAGAAAGCCCCAGCGCGCGAACTGCGAACGGGTTTGACGTCACAGTCAGAGGGCCATCGCAATCCCTCTCTCCTGAGAAGTCAAAAGGCAAACGTGAGGGGATGCCGATATTAGCTGTGTTCATATGGCATTGGTCAGTATTGAGCTTTCGGTAGTCGT
The DNA here is from genome assembly GCA_039090855.1 of Macrothele yani. Taxonomy (NCBI): domain Eukaryota; kingdom Metazoa; phylum Arthropoda; class Arachnida; order Araneae; family Macrothelidae; genus Macrothele; species Macrothele yani. Next base: position 154,956,937 of record CM076996.1, read on the forward strand.
GCACGTGAGTTAGCGTTTTTATGCACCATGCCTGGAAGATATTGAGTGCCTTTATGTAGATCTAATTACAAAGCACTTCCAAAAGCCACTGTTTTCAGCTTTCCTGAAGGTGAAAGCTTTCGAAGATGGTTTCTTCCGTAAGAATAAAGAATTTTAAACCCACCGTGAATTCAAAGGCTATATAGTTCAGCCTAATTGTTCTCATGATAGCATGTTCTGCTTTCGTTGTAAATCCAACTATAATTTAGTGAATTGTTAGTCGTTATTTTGATTGACGGAGTAAATCAAAATAACTTCCGATTATCAGCTCATTATTTGTTATGGTTTAAATAATTATATTACTTACGATTCAACATTTCATTTCTATAAAATAAATGTTATGTTTCTTTACAAAATGCATAGTTAGTAGTGTTAAATTTGAAAAAAAAAAAAAGGAGATGTACAGATATTATTAGGGCATCAGGTACTAAGGTTAACCAGGCAAAGAAACTGGCAATAAATAATTACGTTATTTATTAATCAACATTTCATTTCCGTAAAACAAATGTCATTTTTCTTCACAAAATTGCTGTGTATCAGTGTCCTAATTAGAACAAGAATTCGCACGAAATGTACAGAACTACTTGATGCACTGATGATCTGAAGGCTAGCCCAAAGAAAAGTTTATTGGAATGTCCAAGAAATGTATCCGAAAGTTTGAAATGCGTCCGAAAGAATTCACTTATATCGTTAAACTTCAGCACGATCCCTGAAGTTTACTGGCTGATAAGTTAAAATGTATGTATGTACATATATTCATGGGGTTACAGGTTTTTTTTTAGTTAGTGAATGTGCAATTTTTTTTAAATTAAGTTGCGCTAGAGATTGAGGTTCGGATTAGAGAACTATGAACTTTAATTGTCTACACTGAACTCTTGCAAAGCAGCACTTTAAATCCTACTTACATTCATAGTCACGTGTATAAGGATAGCTTCAGAAATATTGGCAGCGAAACGTTCCGCCCTGCAAGAAGAGCATCCTACAAAAAAGAAAGTACTTATGCATAATGGAGGAACACATTTTTAATGCATGTGTTTTCCGCTTTTTAGGGAGTCTGTTAATGTGTTAATTGATATCTTCAATATCGTTACATATTGAAAAATGAAAAAAAAATGTGACATTCAGATTTTCCGGCATAAAATTTGCCGTGTTGTGTATAAATTCGGAGATATCCAAATTAACACATTCCATGTTCATTTGACAAAGAACTTTTCCTAAATGATTCTAATTTATAATTACCATTTCTTTACCTTCTAGAAGTATTTGCAAGATTTGCGCATACATCTTAACGTATTTTCAGTAAATATACTCACTAAATCGGAAATTATGCTTTCGCGTTCTTTACGTAATTAAGGAAAAATCTTTTTTTTTTTTTTTTCTTTCATTTTAGTGAATCGAATGCGAAGGGAATATCTAAAAGTTTTAAGTGAAATGATTATGTTCATACAGTCCTACCAATTTGCGATTAACGCACTTAGAAAAAATCGTTGTTGCAAAAGCTTAACGAAAAATGCTGGGCTTTTCACATTATGCGTGAAAAACTTATGTTTGTGCTCCTTTAGCCAAATTGCAAACAAAAGGAAACATTTCCTGAAATACTTAGTTTTAAGACCCGTACATTAAATCATTTCCCAGCACAAGAGCAAAACTTTGTAATTCCCCGATTTGCAGGTATCATTGCTGTAAACTGAGAAAAAAAAAAAAAAAATGAAAGCTAAAGATGTAATCTTTCGATGTTATCTAAGGATAAAAATTACACAGAAAAAAACAAAAACATGGTCGATGTATTGCTGTGTGCGCAAAAATCGCACTCGAGAAATTATCTCTCTGCGTAAACACCGCGGTACTTCGTTGGCGTTTCTAGGAGCGGAGAGGTCGAGGCTGGAGTCGGTGGGCCCACTAGCTCTGACTTCACAGACCAGTTCGGAGGCTTTCTTAATCTTCAGGGGTTTTGGTAGATAGCACGTCGACGAAATTTTACCTCCTATCACCACGTTGCAGCTCCCTGCTTTATTCTATTGAGCAAAGTACGTAATTTTCAGCACATTCCGCTATTTTTGGATGCTCGGCCGCCAGAAACCTTTCAGGAAGAAACGAATATTAAAAAAAAAATCGTGCAACTGTACTACAGGAACAGATAGAGGTCCCTTTTCCACTTCCCAGTTGAGAAAGACATCGGTTAATTGCAGGGGGAAGGGAGTGGAGACGAGATTTTTTTTTTTATTAATTCCCAAACAGGTTAATCATAGTTTTCGGGCTCGTTCAGGCCATGGGCATATTATATATAAAAATTCGGTCTTTCGATATAAAATTCGGGCTCGGGCTGACATACTTTGGGCTCGGGCTCTTAAAATTGAGGCACAACTCAGCTCTGATCACTACTTCCTAAACCTACGAATGTGTGCTTTTACGCATAGATCAGGTAAAAGATTTTGCATCTGTTTTCAGCATGTACAAAAAATGTTTCCTTTCTCAGAAGAGAGGAGTACAGTCAACTACACTGTAAAAAAAAAAGTGGTGTCAATTGACGAAAAATTCCTGAAGGTAACGTGCAGAGGTAGGTCTCCGACTTTTAACGAAAATTCTGTTTTGAAATGTCTCCGTTTCTAACTTCAGTATTTTGACAGATTTCCCATTGTCAGTATTCCGCTTTTATACACAAATTTCCAAAAAAACTGTGGGTAGGCTCTGTGTCCGGGAGACACCCGCAGGTTTCATTTACGTGGATACGTGCTTAACAGTAAGGGTTTTGAGGTAGAAGTTGGTTGATAAGTGAAAGAGGAATGCAGTTAGACTATAATTTTATTTATTAAAGGGCATTGATATGAAAAGCAACAAACATACAACATACAATTCACATCTATGTTTCGCATAAAGGTTAAGTCGATACAAGTATTGCCTAAGGTAGTTGATGGAGAATTTATATAAGTCAAGCCGAAATTTTCTTTCATGAACTTGAGTAAGTTGGTGTTTTGTTGCACATCAATGTTAAAGTCACCAGTGGGAATGATAGCCACTTGGGTATCCGGTACCATACTTGGTATGATTTTCTTGATGTTTTCAGAGTAATCGCATAGCATCCGGAACATGAAGACCTCTAGTGATGTTTATGAAACTTTGGGATGAATGTAACCTGAACCAAGTATGAAGGGAGTTTGAGCAGACACTGTCACATCAACTAGACACATGTTACCCACATAGTCATCTTCAATTCTCAATCTGTTGTTGACTGAGACATTTACGGGTTGGCAATCTGTTTGACTATTGATGTTTCTGCAAATGGCAACTGCCCCCGCAGTTCGTTTTGTGGGCGAAGTAGTACCTTTGGAAGTGGATAGTCTGTGTTTGGCTATTGCCTTATTTCTTTTCGCTTTCAATTCGAAACCGGGGCAAATGTATGGAACTAGATAGAATCATCCATCCAAGTTTCACTCACGGTCAAGTAGTCCATTGGTTCACATGTACTAGCTGTAGAAGTGCTTAGCTGTGGCACCACGCGTTGTGCCGCTTCGACCTCCTTCTGTGTATAGGCCCTACATCGTTCTGCATTAATCGTTTTCGGCTTATTCGATTCCTTTTGAGTTCTTCTTTCTTCTGATATAAGTTTGTAGTATTTTGAGTCGGACTTTTGCTTCAAATATTTAGACATTTTGATTTTCTCACAAATATGTTTTCGTTTATCACTTATAAAGTACTAATTAAATGTTTATCAATTATTGGTTTTTAGATAGATCTCATCCAGACGATTCGTTTGAGACCAATATCGCGATCCCACCTCTACGCGACCTCTAGTTATACTGATTTCAAGGCGCTTGACTCAGGGTATTCGACCCCAAAACGGCGTAGGCCCTCCCCTCTCCCCGCGCATGACCTTGAAGTTGATAGTTCTGGAACCATTGGTTATTACTCTTTTTATATCAGTTATCAGATTTCAGCTATTTGTTATAATTTAGAAATTATAAGTATTTGATGAATCGTAAGAAATTTTGTCGGTAAAGTTTTCCTAGAGGGTACCCCAATGGTACCGATTTTAAAGATCTATCCACGTCAAAACACTTCGATTTTGACTTTTTCGGTTATTTTAGCAGCAGGGATTCGTACGAAGTGAAGAATCTCTTTCCTTTGTCCCTGGTGGGGATCGAGTATGGTACAGCTCGGATGACAGCCAAGTGCGCTACCGACTGACCTAGATATGCACTTACCAACTGATCACGTTCAAGGTTGAAATGAAAAAGACCCGAATCGTGCAATGATGCAATGTTTATCGCTATGAATACGGGTTAATTAGGCATTTTATTTTCTGTAGAAGCTTATTATTGTATTTCTGAATAGGTTTACAATGATTTTAATTTTTTGATAGGAAGACCTATCACAAATTACATTTGTTTTTCAACGTGATGCAACTGAAAGTATTAGAACTCCATATTTTTCTTACTGACAATGATTTTCTATTATATTTATGAAAAGGTCAAATATACTGCTTCATAATGTTTTTTCACAAAATCCCTAATTATAAAAGTTACTCTCGGTAGCTATAAATAGCTTTTGTTTTAAGGGGCCCACAGACTGATACATAGACATCATACCATTACCCGTGCGATAATTTAAGTACCCAGTTTTTTACTGTAATACAATATACAACGGCAGTTTCATAAAAACTGAGAGAAAAATCACACAAAATGAAGAAATATAGGTACAGCAAAATATATGTTATTCTTTCTCAAAGTATCTTCCCTCGGGGGATATGCAACGGCCCCATCTTTCAGTCCCCTTTTCAAAGCATGTGGCGAATTCATTTTGTGGAAGCTGCTTTAGCCACCCCTGTACAGCTTGAATAACGTCAGCATCTGTGTTGAATGTTGAGCCACGGAACTTCTCCTTCATTGTTGGAAACAACCAGAAATCGCACGGGGCGAGGTCAGGACTGTAGGCAGGTTGTGGCATGATTTCAATACTGCGTTTCGTAAGAAACTGTTGAACACAAGCAGCCACATGTGGGCGGGCGTTATCAAGGTGTATGGTCCACTTGCCCACCAGTTCCGGTCGCTATGTGTCGTTACAGACGCTTCAAGACTGAAATGCAATACTCAGCATTCACATTATTTTGTGGAGGAACGGCATGCTGGTAGACTATACACCTTTAGGATCTAAGAAAATTATCATCATGACCTTCCCAGCTGATTTGGTTTGGCGGACGTTTTTCGGAGGAGGTGAACCTGTGTGTTCCCATACGCATGTTGAACGCTTCGTGAGGGTGTCGAAATAGTGGGCCCATGTTTCATCGGCAGTTATTACTGTTTAGAAAATTTGGATCCTTTGCAATCGTTTGTTTCCACGTATGACACACCTGAACTCTGGCTAACAATTGTTCTTTCGTCAGATGATGAGGTATCATCAGGGGCGGATTTAAAGTCATCGGGGGCCCTGCGCACAGCATTGGTTTTGGGGCCCCTCTGACTTTGACTGCCATACTTAAAAAATAATATTTTTCTGTCGTATATCTCTCCCCCAGCCCCCTTCCAATGTTCATTTCCCCCCTTCATCTGGATTTTTAGTTAATGGAAGTAAATGAATACGTGTAGCACTTTATCAACCGCAAATATATTGCTGTTACAGAGTAAAATAACTTTTTTGCTATGTATACCCCCCCCCCCATTCCTTATTTTTTACCTTAATCTGGTTTATAAGTAACTGGTAAATGAATATGTGCAGCATTTTATCAACTGCAACTATAATACACCCAGCAAAAACAGTCTTGCTGGCCCAGCACTATGTTGCCGCTGCCGAACCGTCAATAAAATGTCCGGGCGGCCAACAGAAGGGACAGCAGTTCAGGCCAACAGCTGGCCAACAGTTGGCACCCCATCAGTTGTCATATGCCACAACAGGGCCATCAGTGGTCCATCACAGGCAGTAGCTGCCACAAGTGGCCCTTCAGTGGCCCTGCAAGCACGTGCCAGAAATGATGGCTAGCCTAATGTGGTCCGCTAGTGTGCCGTTAGTGGCAGCCGGCAACCACGTGACGTAACTGGTGGCTTGCCGAATCTTGTCCGCCAATTTCCCAGTAGTAGCCATAATAATAATAATAAAAAAAAAAAAAAGGAAAGATAACAGCAGTTTCCCAAAACTACAATTTTTTTTCTACCCTTACGAAGCGTGTGAACTAACGCACAGCGCCGAAGAAATTTTCTCAACAGATCGGAAAAACACCAGTTTGTGCCTGAGTAGATTTGAACCTGGGCCGTTCTCGCGTGATATCTGATCTCTCTACCGACCGGACTAATTTACAACTATTGCTAACATGCTTAAAGCTGTTTATTTGGTATGCGATGTGCAATCGAATGCTTCCCTCTTTCATTTTACAATATTGCGAGGTATTTTTCATAAAAGTCAGTTTCATATAATTGATAAATTAATTTTTTCAACGTAACGATATTTTTTTTTTTTTTTTACGTTAAGGGAACTTCACTCATTTTCAAGGCGTGTACATACTTAGAGCCGCTTTCCAAAGTTTTGTACTGTCTTTGCCGTCTTGAAAAGAGATTGTTGAAGAAATATATATTTATCCGGGTTCATGTCACATTCTGTTACATTTTTAACGTTGTGTCTTTCCTTTCCGTTGTCCGAAGCTACATTTGTTTTAAAGAGTAAAAGATATTTTATTTTACTTCTCGTTATTTTTAGAAGCGAATTCCTCCCAGTCTTGTGTATTCAACCCATGGATGAGTACACCACATAGCGTTGCTTTTTTTTTCTTTCAAATAACTAATAAATTTTTTACGCGTATAATTCTTTTTTTTTTCTTCCAACAAACGTTGTTTTACTGGTTTTCCAGGATATTTGTTTCGAGCGGTTTCAAATTTTTTCTTACTAGTCATCCACTCCGTTCCATGAATTGTTATTCATGGGAATGGAGTGGGTGTATTTCATGGCTGTAATCTAGTATTTCACGGCTTAACTTGATATCTTCGTCGACGTAAAATTTCATTAGGAAATTAATTCGCCTCTCCACATATGGATTTTTTTCTTAACATCCACTAAAATTACACGATGGCGATAGCGTCGTCTTCAACTAACTGGTACCATGAGAGACACAGCAAGTGTTGCTTCTGCGCAGTCCCGTTGCTTCCACCTGCTGTTGGGGGGGGGTTGCATTGGTTGCCAGCAACGGGCCACTAGTGGCACTTGCTTGGAGGCCCACAATTCACGGCGATGCTGCAGGGCCATCAATGGCTCGCCAACTGATAGCGCTGCCACCAACGGACCACTACCGGGACGTGAGTGGCAGATTTCAGCCAGCAGTGACCCATCACTGCCAGCTGGTGGCCAGCAGTTTCCCAGCACTTGTGTTTTTGCTGGGCAGTTATAGGCTATTACCATAAGCAAGAAGAACGGAGAACTACATGCAGATCCATATTTTCAACAATATTCATTATGACATTTCATTGTACCTATGTTTCGAATACTTGTATTTGGAGTTTCTTTTACATATTTTTGCCTGCTATGAATATAAATAAAAGGAAGTAAATTAATGTGTTTTATTAACTGCACTGCATATGTGCTACTGGTATAATAATAGAGCATAAATAAGAAAGTCTAAGAATATCATGCAAACAATTTTTTTTTCAGAAATATTTCATTATGATAGTGCATTTTTACATAACTTGTATTTAGGGATAAAATGAAAACAGGATGAGTGGAAAACCAGAATGAAAAAAAGTGTTACATATTTGGATATGGTTGGCGGAAGACCGCCACACAGGAAGATTGCCACACATCTTTCAGTAACTTAGAAAACTGCCACACATCGGAAAACCGCCACACAAGAAAACTGCCACACGCTTTTCATTAAGGGGCCGGGCACAAATTGCTATTTCTCCGAGGAACACTTTGAATGTGTGGCAGTTTTCTGGTGTGGCAGTTTTCCAAGTTTCCGAATTATGTGTGGCAGTTTCCCAAAGTGCCTAACGATGGGAAGGAGCTCTTTTGTTTGTCGGAATTTTCATGTCGGTTGATACTTAGGGCAACTAGCCACAGAAGTTCGAGGGGGGGGGGTAAAATGATTGCCGTTTCCTGGCCTATATTGAGAATTGAATTGGGAACTCCAAACAAATTTCGAGAAAATGTTCTATATATGCCAAGCGAAAATTGCTCTGTTCAGGAAAGGACAATAAGGTGGGATTTTTTAATAACGCTGCACTTTTACTTAGGCACTAAATATTTACATAACATGTCAAATTTGTAATATTTTTCTTTCACTTAATTCATAGGCCCTACACCTCGGCGTTTTTAACAGCTTTTAATCCGCCGACTTTATATTCATAAGGCTAATGTATCAAACCAAGTCAATAGCATTGCTCTTTTACTTAGGCACTAAATAGGCATAGGCCGTTTTAACAGTTTTTATTCTACCAGTGTCATATTCACAACGTTTACACAGAAAATCAAGTTAATAATATTGCGCTTTTATTTAGGCACGAAATATTTACTCACAAGCCCTAGGCCCTTTTACCAGTTTTTATTCTACCAATGCCATATTCACAACGTTTACACAGAAAATCAAGTTAATAAATAATATTGGGCGTTTACTTAGGCACGAAATATTAATTCACAGGCCCTAGGCCTAGGTCTTTTAATAGTTTTTACTTTATCACTGCCATATTCACAACGTTTACACAACAGATAAATGAAATAACATTGCGCTTTTACTTAGGCAGGAAATATTAATTCCTAGGCCTAGGCCTTTTTGACAGTTTTTATTCTACCAATGCTATATTCACAACGTTTACACATCAAATTAAGTTAAAAATATTGCGCTTTTATTTAGGTACGAAATATTTATTCACAGGCCCTAGGCTTAGGCCCTTTTACCAGTTTTTATTCTACCAATGTCATATTCACAACGTATACACAACGAATCATGTTAATAATATTGGGCATTTACTTAGGCACGAAATATTCATTCATAGCCTAGGGTTTTTTAATAGTTTTGACTCTGTCAATGCCATGTTCACAACGTTTACACAGCAAATCAATTTAATAATATTACGCTTTTACGTGGGTACGAAATATTAATTCATAGGCCCAGACCTAGGGCCTATGAACGAATATTTCGTGCCTGAGTAAAAGAGCAATATTGTTACATTTTTTTTTTTTGTGTAAACGTTGGGAATATGGCATTGATAGAGTATTAACAAGGCCTAGGCCCAATGAATTAATATTTCGTGTCTAAATAAAAGAACAATATTATTACATTCCTTTTTTTTTTGTGTGTGTAAACGTTGTGAATATGGCATTGATAAAGTAAAAATTACTAAAAGGCCTAAGGCCTATGAATTAATATTTCGTGCCTAAGTAAACGCCCAATATTATTAACTTGATTTTCTGTGTAAACGTTGTGAATATAACACTGGTAGAATAAAAACTGTTAAAAAGGCCTGAACCTGTGCCCTATGACTTTAATATTTAGTGCCTAAGTAAAAGCGCAATGCTATTGACTTGATTTGATACGTAAGCGTTACGAATATGAAGTGGGCGGATTAAAAGCTGTAAAAAAGTCCTAGGTGTTGGGTCTATAAATTAATTAAATAAAAGAAAAATATCACAAATTTGACATGTTATGTAAATATTTAGTGCCTAAGTAAAAGTGCAGCGTTATTAAAAAATCCCACCTTATTGTCCTTTCTGAACAGAGCAATTTTCGCTTTGCTTACATAGAACATTTTCTCGAAATTCGTTTGGAGTTCCCAATTCAATTCTCAATATAGGCCAAGAAACTGCAATCTTTATACCCCCTCGCCCCCTCGAACTTCTGTGGCCAGTGGATGTAGGTAAAATTACCCCCGGAGAAAATACCCCCGAAAACTGAAAAGCGGAAAAAATTGCCCCAGGAAAAAATACCCCCGGAAGAAATACCCCAGAACAAACGGTTCACTGTAAACTGCCACGCAGGAACATGTGGCAGTGTTCCGATGTGGCAATTTACCAGCAACCCTGTCCCACATCTTCAGCAACTTGGCTACAAAAGTTCAAGGGGGGGGGGGGTATAAAGATAGCCGTTTCTGGGCCTATATTGAGAACTGAATTGGGAACTCCAAACGAATTTCGAGAAAACGTTCCACGTAAGCCAAGCGAGAATTGTACTTTAATTTGAAGAAATAAATTGCCGAGTATCCGAGGTACACTTGGTCGGGGGGGTCTACCCTGAACTTCCGTAATATTATATTCTGGGCCGCTGGAGTCTGCCAGTGTATCCAGCAAGTTCCCCTTGAAGTCTCCGCGAGGTCCATGAGCTGAGGGCGGGGGTCCCACAAATGTTAAAATGGACGTAGAGCTGTAAACATTAGTATCATGCTTTATATAATGATTCTGTACACGACCACGAATTTTCAGGAGGGTGGGGTAACCCCCCCCCACACACACACCAGTTTCTAAGAGCTATTCAGGGGTAACATCAAGGATACACTGACCGACTCTAGAGGTCCAGAATATAAAATTACGGAAGTTGGGTGTAGAGCCCTCCAAACCAAGCACCTCGTATCCCTTTCACAGGCCTCACCAAATTTCTGGGGGAGGGGGGGAAGGGCATACATAGTTTGCCATTAAACACAACATGAAGGATAGAAATTGCGAGCAAATCCTTTACCTTGAACACTTGACTGCGCTCTTAGAAACTTGGGGTAGGGTGAATTCACGCCACCCTCCTGAAAATTTGCGGTCGTGTACAGAATCATTATGTAAAGCATGGTTCTAATGTTTACAGCTCTACGTCCATTTTAACATTTTGGGGGACACCCCCCAAAGCTCACGGACCTCGCGGGCGCTTCAAGGGGAACAGCCTGGATACACTGACAGGCTTCAGCGGCCCAGAATCTAATATTACGGAAGTTGGGGGTTGAGCCCCCCCCCTCCAAGTGTATCTCGGATCCTCGGCAATTTATTTCTTCAAATTAAAGTACAATTCTCGCTTGGCTTACATGGAACGTTTTCGCGAAATTCGTTTAGAGTTCCCAATTCAGTTCTCAATATAGGCCCAGAAACGGCAATCTTCATACCCCCCCCCCTCTTTGAACTTTTGTGGCCAAGTTGCTGAAAGATATGAGGCAGGGTTGCCGGTAAATTGCCACGCCGAAACACTGCCACACATCAGTGTTCCTGTTACAGTGAACCGCTTGTTCTGGGGGTATTTCTTCCGGGGACATTTTTTCCGCTTTTCAGTTTTCGGGGGTATTTTCTCCGTGGGTATTTTTTCCCGGGGGTATTTTTACCGTTTACCGTGGCCAGTTGCCCTAAGTATGAACCGACATGAGAATTCAGACAAACAAAAGAGCTCCATCCCATCGTTAGTGCCTAACGATGGGATGGAGCTCTTACTGCCACACATAATTGGGAAACTGCCACACATAATTCGAAAACTTGGAAAACTGCCACACATAATTCGAAAACTTGGAAAACTGCCACACCAGAAAACTGCCACACATTCAAAGTGTTCCTCGGAGGAATAGCAATTTGTGCACGGCCCCTTAATGAAAATCGTGTGGCAGTTTTCCTGTGTGGCGGTTTTCCTGTGTGGCGGTTTTCCGATGTGTGGCAGTTGTCTAAGTTGCTGAAAAATATGTGGCAGTTTTCCTGTGTGGCGGTCTTCCTCCAACCGTTTTCTCGAAATTTGTTTGGAGTTCCCAATCAATTCAATTCTCAATATAGGCCAGGAAACGGCAATTTTTACCCCCCCTCGAACTTCTGTGGCTAGTTGCCCTAAGTATGAAATTACATGAAAATTCCGACAAACAAAAGTGCTCCTTCCCATCGTTAGGCACCTTGGGAAACTGCCACACATAATTCGGAAACTTGGAAAACTGCCTCACCAGATAACTGCCACACATTCTAAAGGATTCCTCGGAGGAATAGCAATTTGTGCCCGGCCCCTTAATGAAAAGCGTGTGGCAATCTTCCGGTGTGGCAGTTTTCCTGTGTGACGGTTTACAGTGAACCGTTTTTACTGTTTTGTGGAATCGCTTGCTTCAAGGAATTGATGCTGTCAGCAAATCACTGCAGAAAGTCGAAACAAATGTACTCAGTGCTGTGAAACTGTTTGATTCACTTCAAAGTTTCGTTTCTGAAGTTCGAAATGACTATAGTTCGATAGAAGCCGAAGTATATACTTTAGTGCAAAAGAGTCCACTTTTCAATTGGTAGTTTATCTCTCGTAGTTTTCGATGAATGTTTACTACTGGACTAGTCTTCAGTTTTTTTCACATACGATAACAAACTGTTTCTCTGCTTAACTTCATTTTTTCTTGTCTCATCTTACTTTTTTTTTATTTTTGACTGCCAGACTCATAGTGTAGCTTCATTGTTAGTGTCTAGTTTTCACTTTCGCGCACAATACCAGAAGATAAATTCCAAACTTTGTTAAATAAAAAAACCCTAGTAATAGTAAAACCCTACCAGGGTTTAAACAAGCAGGCAATGCACTGCTGTGAACAAAGATATTTCTATGTAAAAAGATAAATGAAACAAACTATATGAAATGAAAATGTCGTAATGGAAATCGCGGAAAACTCCTTGTAAACAAATAAAACAACTCGTAAGGCACCGCGAACTAAAGAGATAACGGGCCGCCCCGGTGGCGCAGTGGTCTAAGCGATGGCCTCTGATCATTCGTCCGAACAGGGTCTGGGTTCGAATCCCGGTGAGGCATGGATGTTGTGTTTGTCTTACGGCACTGGCTCTCTCCCTTCCCTGGAACCAGTGACCCTAAATTAGGGACGAGCGACTGCTTATAGCCCATTGAGTTGCTCACGGTGGTCGTTAAACCTCCAATAAAAAAAAAAAAAAAAAAAAAGATAACGAGAAAAGAAAAAGTAACCAGTGTCCTACTTCAGTCTCCCAGCTATGTAAATCAACGGCGCCGATTTTACACATAGCTGGGAGGAAATATACCAAAGATGTGAGATGGACTGGGGTCAGTCCATGCCTAAATCCTCTTGCGATTAAAAAATAAAATAAAAACGCCTTGGCGACCACTACCTATACATCCTGTTGTGATAGAGATCCTTGTCCACAAGACAGGGATACTTCAAGGGGGTCGTAGGGGCGTGAAAGCTCCGTTTTACGCAGATGCTGGACAGTAATTTCCTTCAAACAGAGGGTTAGGGGGGGGGGGGATCGCCGAAGCTACATGCAGCAAGGAAAGCCTTTCTTTAGGGAGAAAATTCGAAACTTTCATCACTTGATTGTTAGCTCAGACCAGCCCGCCCTGCTAGCACCTAACATGTTCCAAATGGTTAGTTTATGGTTCTGCTTTCATTGTCATTTATACTTGAAGACGTCGTGGGATCTCCTTCCGCATCCGCACATCATATTCCACCCCACAGACATTTTCTTTTGAAGCTATCAGTCGTCGTCACTTGTCTATCCCTTAGAATTCCCAAAAAAGCCTGGACAATGGCGAAACCAATTAGCGTGCCCCGTAAAAGCAGCCACCCCCCTGCCATTATACTCACACGGTAACAATCTTGTGCCTGCCTCTTAAACTGTAACGAAGCGAAAAAAAAAAAAAATGTTTAAAGATAAGATGGCCCGTTACATGAAATACCGAATTGAACAACAAAATGCTCATTACATTCTAAGTAAATCTACCAGAAAACTCACCAATCCCTGCTGCCATAACTTTTATTTATATTTTGTTTTTTGGGAGAAAGGCAAAAAATCGTTGTTTTGGGAGACCCAGCATCGCGGGGCCCTACGCCTGGGCTTCCCTGTAAATCCGCCCCTGGGTATCATCTGGAACACATACGATGCAGCAGTAATTTGTTGCGTAGAATGCGGAATGCCGACGTTTTTGAAATATTAGTTGACGCAGCTATGTCTTCACACGTCATTCGTCGATCTTCTTGCAGGATTGCCCAACCAGTGTTAAAAATATGCTCCATAACAACACTTTCAGGTCGACCATGTCTAGGATCGAGTTCTGCGGACAAACGCTTTTTTTAAAAATCAGGGTGCCATCTAAAATTCGTTGACTCACCGAAACATTTATCTTTGTAAGCTTTTTTCATTAAATCAACTCTTTCTGGAGCAGTTTTATCCAAACGATAGCAAAATTTTGTCGCACAACGCATTTCACTTCTTAAACCTGAATCACTCACCTCCATGGATGTAGGTAAAAATACCCCCAGGAAAAAATAATCCCGGAGAAAATACCCTGAAAGCTGAAAAAGCGGAAAAAATACCCCCGGAAGAAATATCCCCAGAACAAACGGTTCACTGTAAACTGCCACACAGGAACACTGATGTGTGGCAGTGTTCCGGTATGGCAATTTACCGGCAACCCTGCCACACATCTTCAGAAACTTGGCTACAAAAGTTCAAGGAGGGGGGGGGGTCCTATAAAGATTGCCGTTTCTGGGCCTATATTGAGAACTGAATTGGAAACTCGAAACGAATTTCGCGAAAACTCGTATCCCTTTTACAGGCTTCACCAAATTTCTGGGGGAGGGGGTAAAGGGCATACATAGTTTGCCACTAAACACAACATGAAGCATAGAAATTGCGAGCAAATCCCTTACCTTGAACACTTGTCTGCGCTCTTAGAAACTTGGGGAGGGTGAATTCACTCCACCCTCCTGAAAATTCGTGGTCATGTACAGAATCATTATGTAAAGCATGGTTCTAATGTTTACAGCTCCACGTCCATTTTAACAACAGCGGAAACGTTCTTCAACAAAGAAAGAATTTTTCAAATCGGATTCTTGGAAGCAGAAATATCAGAAAATATAAGATATGCATCTATGCCCCCTGGGGAGAAAACTATGCATCATTTTAGGAAAAAAGTATTCTCAAAAGGTTTTTCGATGTTAGAAATTATATGAAAAACATTTTCCATCAGGAGCTGTATGCGACACAGGAAGAATTTTTCAAATCGGAGTTTTAGAAGCAGAAATAACGCAGAAAACGCAATTTACCTTTGCGAAAATTTTGAATTTATATGAAAAACATTTCGCATCGGAAACACTATCCAACAACGAAGGAATTTTTCAAATCTGACTCTTCGAAGCAGAGATATCGACAAAAATAAGATATACATTACGCCTCCTGGCGTAGAAACCATGCAAGATTTTAAGAAAACATTTCTAAAAGGTTTGTCGACGTGAGTAGTATCGGTCCAGAAACGAATTTTTTCAATCGAGATTTAAGAACCTGAGATTTTGCTGCAAGTACATTAGAAGCGGAAATTAAGACCTACGTCACCTGGTGGCCAAACCATTTTTTACCAAAATTAGAAATTATATACAAAGGATTTCCAATCAGACTCGGTGTCTGGTGCAGAAAGAATTTTTCAAATCGGAGTTTTAGAAGCAGTGATATCGGAAAAAACGCAATTTGCCTTTTCGACCCCTAGCGGAAAATCTTTGAATTACTTGAAAATTTTGAAATTATATGAAAAACATGTCACACCGGAAACACTATACAATAAAGATTTTTTTGTAAAAATCGGACCATTAGAAGCAGACATATTGACAAAAATATGCAATATTTTAAGAAGAAAATATTCCGGAAAGTTTTATCGACGTGAGTGGCATCGGCCACGAAATAATTTTTTCAATCGAGATTTTAGGAGCTCAGATTTTATGGCAAATACATCAGGAGCAAAAATTAAACTTACGCCCCCTGGCGGCCAAAGTATTAGTTACCAAAAATCAAATTATACGCAAAAAAATTCTTATCTGGAGCTGTATCCCCTGGAGAATTTTTCTTTTTTAAATCGGAGTTTCAGAAGAAGAGATGTAGGGGAAAACGTAATTTACTTTTACGCCCCCTAGCGGAAAATCTATGCTGAACTTGAAAAAGTGGTTGGAGGAAGACTGCCACACAGGAAAACTGCCACACATTTTTCAGCAACTTAGAAAACTGCCACACATCGGAAAACCGCCACACAGGAAAACTATACCTAAAATATAATCTTCGACACAAATGGAATCGAAAGATAGAATTTTTCAATCGGATGTTTAGAAGCAAATATATATGGAATAAAATGTATTTTTGAATTCGACATAATCTGCATTTACGCCCTCTAGCGGCGAAATTGTACATCGTAAAACAAAAAACGAAATGAAGAATCACATTAGCATATTTCAAGCGTCCCAATGCGAAAAGAATTTTTCAAATCGGATTAATAGTTGCAGAGATATGTGTCCACAGATGGACGGACGGACAAACAGATAACCTAAGCACTACCTTTTTTTACCAAAGACGTGCTAAAAAAAGATTAATCTCAGTTTATATGGAACGGCCTTTGTACAATAGCTGACGCACCAACTGGGGAGAGAGGGGAAGGAATATCCGTTTCCCCAATAACCTAATATATAACATCAGATCTCGCTACAGAACTTCAAAATCATTTTCTCCGACAAACGACTGAAATTCAATAGTTTATCAGACCTCAAGTACTCCCGCGAACCGCTCCTATTACCGGAAATCTTCCGTCATATGAATACGGAAAAACTGAGAATATAATTTTTCCTTTAATATACGAAAGGAGTTGCGTAAAGTTTTCTGAAAAATCAGAATTATCCGTTAATACCTCTTAAGAGCGGCAATTTTCCGTTATTAGTAAGAGAAAGACGAACCAGGTGTATTTCTGGCATTTCACGTATACAAAATCGGTGAAAATCAGAATTATCCGTTAATACCTCTTAAGAGCGGTAATTTTCCGTTATTAGTAAGAGAAAGACGAACCAGGTGTATTTCTGGCATTTCACGTATACAAAATCGGTGAAAATCAGATTGTCCCGTGATTCCGTCATTTCTCGGGAAAAGTTGAATCAAGAATATTCTTCGTAAATTCCCAAAAGGTATCACCGAAAATAGATCGCGAATTTCAGTAATTTTTTTTTTTTTTTTTTTTGCAGTGTAGGGACGCTTAAACAATATTTTTTTTTTTAGTGTGTGTAGGGAGGGTTAATGCTTCGCCATTTTATGCACGTCATTTGTCACAATTACATATATTGGGTGTGTGCATAAGTTCTACCCGTTTTTGTAGGCTACAAAGAAAGGAGAACAACACAACAAATAACGTACCTAGGATTTCACATAATTGCCATCACTCTGTATGACCTCTTGCCATCACTCTGTATGACCTCTTGCCATCTTGTCTGAATAGGTGAATCCCACGCCGGAAAAACTCCTGTGTTTTAGAGTCAAAAAAGTCATGTAATGCCGTTTTCACATCGTCCACATCACCGAAGGTTTGGAGAGCGAAGGCATTTTGTAACGATCGAAAAAGGTGGTAGTCCACAGGTGCCAGATCAGGGGAATACACCCGGTAAGATAGCAGTTCCCAACCAAAGTCCAGTAATTTTTGCTGAGTGATTAAAGCAGCATGATGTTTGGCGTTATCATGATGAAGGATCACTCACGTCTTTGAGATTGACTAGTGCTGGCTGCTTCGATGTCAATTGTTATCGCAATATGTCCAACTGTTGGCAGAAGAGGTCAGCATTTATCGTTCGGTTAGGTGCCAACATCTCCCAGTGGATTATTCCCTGGACATCCCACCAAACACTCAACAAAACCTTTTTGGGATGCAGTCCTCCTTTTGAGGTCAATGGAGCAAGCTCCGCACCTTGGTACACAGTCCGTCGACACTTTACATTATGATACAGTACCCATTTCTCATCACCCGCTACAATTCGTCCCCAAAACGGTTCATTTCTGTGACGAGAAAGCAAGGAAACACGGGTACGGGAGTCACCTCTCGTTGCTTTGCAGAAAGCTGGTGAGGAACCCAGTTATTGAACTTGGTGATGAACCCAAACGCATGCATCCATCTTTTGACTGTTGTTTTGTGTACCGACAACGTTTCTTCTAATTCCTGAACGGTTGGATGTGGGTCATTTTTTATGGCTTGGTCCACGTCCTCGTCAGAAACCACGGATGGACGTCCAGGACGTGGTTGACCTTTACAGCTTCTGTCTCCGTCCCCGAATTTCTGAAACAAACTGCGACATGTGCTTTCATCAACTGCAGCCTCCCCATACACTTGACAGATGTTGCGGCAAGCCGCGGCTGCAGTACTGCCTTTATCGAACTCGTACAGTAAACAATGTCTAACGTGCTCCTTATCGCATGCCATTTTACACCGTCCGTGATTTTAGTTACGAATGACTTACTCGGACAAACTTAGTGCCTCTATATGCTCTACTGCTTCACGCTTTATTGGACAAAAATTCAGCATCGCAGCGTCATCTGTGACATAACTACTCCGATCGCAATTTGCATCTACTACAAAAACGTGTAGAACTTTTGCACACACCCAATACTAAGGCGCCAGTTTATTCGGTACACATATTCTCGTCAGATAAATGGCTCAATTCAGCACGTAAGACGCCACGTGTGTGCGGTATAAATCAGGTGGATCAGCTCGTCGAATATCAGCTTTTGACTGATGGTCGAAATGGGCAATCTGAGCGACTTTGAATGTGCTTAATATTTGGCGCCAAGTGTGCCGGTTCGAGCATTTCCCAAACGGCCGTTCTCCTGCGCTTTTCAGGCACAAGAGCAGCAAAGGTTTACCGTAAATCACAGGACACGCAAAAACTTCCAGCAATCGGGATTCTGTGAACGAAAAACAGCTGGTAGATTGGAAGGACCGAAGGAGACTAGTGGGAATTATGCAAACGAGTAGACGGGCCACAAACCACTGCAGAATTCAACATTGTTGTGCCGAAGGTCATCTTCGACCGCATCGGACTGTGGCCTGAATGAGCTACAACAGCTGATTAACATGTGTCTAGTCTTCTAATAGCTTTCGCCCACAGATTCGCCGATAGCTGTAAGGTTTTTAAGTGTCGCGTCGTTCATGATAAGCCCTTTCTACGCTTGTGGGTGAAAAGCCCAGAGGGACGGCCGTTTATGATATGCTTGAACTGGCAAGCCCGGTATCAACTATCGTGCTACGTTCAAAGTCACTCAGACCACTCTTTTTGCCTATTCCGACCCTCAATCTAACGTTTACAGATGTTCGACGGGCTGATCATCCTGATTTATGTCGAACACCCAGGGCTTTACATTGGAAACGGCTAGTCCGTCCCTTTGAGGAACTGAACGCCAACCCGTGTCAGAAAGGGATGGTGGAAAATGGGTAGGGGACTTTTTCTACGTCACCATGCACGCTGCCTGCTCCTCGAGCTTCGTTTCACTTCTCTCCAAGACCCGATTTTCCTCACACACCCTAGCTGTTTCTTGGGTTATCGTATTTGTTTCACGTTGTGTTTTTATTTAAGTTTTACACTGAGTGCTGATTTTTTTTTTCCATTTTTTTAAACGAAATACCTCGTGTGCCGATATAACGTGCAGACATAAGCCCATAAACACGAAAAGGCGCGACATTGTTTTCCACGTTTTCCCGTAGAATGATCCTATTCTTGCAAAAGAATGGGTGAATAGATGCCGACGACTGGGCGCAGTGAACGTGAAGTTCGGCAGGATCAGCAGTCAACGCTTTCATACAAATGATTACAAAGATGGCATGAAGAATAGATTGCTGGGGTTGCCTTTGAGGAAAATATTAAAACCTTCAGCTTCTTCCACTATTTAATATGTCTTCTACTATAACTTCAGCAGAAAAAACTCCGCGAAGCTGTCGACAGGCAAAAAGGAAAGTTCAAGCTGCATTTAGAATGATTGCGAGAACTCAGTCCTGAAAAGATTTGCTTGCATACTGAAGTCCAAGGGAATAATAACCTTACTGTTCTGATAACAACAACAAAGATGCTGAGATAATACATTGCGAAAGCTGCTCAAAAATGGAAATCCGTATTGAAGTTTTGTTGAAAAAAATTTCCTCCCTAAAAAAAGCAAAAAACTTTAGGACTTAGGTTCAGCGATCCATGAGAGGGTGATTGCAAAAAGATCTCTTATCTGAAAAGCAAACAACTGAAAAAAGGTAGATGTGTTGAAAAAAAAAGCAGGTAAATTGAAAAAATATCTTAAAAACGTTTTTACTAAAACCCAAATTGATGCTCTTATAGTGAGAAGAAACAGAGGCTATATAAAGTGGG
Organism: Macrothele yani; assembly: GCA_039090855.1. Taxonomy (NCBI): domain Eukaryota; kingdom Metazoa; phylum Arthropoda; class Arachnida; order Araneae; family Macrothelidae; genus Macrothele; species Macrothele yani. The sequence goes on from CM076996.1 coordinate 154,977,039, forward strand.
CACCAGAAGGTATTTCAAGATGCATTGTAATTCGAGCACTTTCTGTCAAATTCTATGTTTTTTGGAGAGACAAAACTGGTATTCCATTGTCCAGCGCTACAACTTTGAAAGGATGGTACATAAAATTCACATGCAATCGTGGTCTCTAAAATAATGTCCTTGTGCTAATGAAAACATGTTGCGTTGCAATGCTAATGAAAACATGCTGCGTTGCAAAAATTTGTCCAGTGAGGAAAAAATCTGCGTTCTAAGTTTGCGTATTAATTCAACTGATGTTTATGAGAGAGAAAAAGGGTTTAAACCACTAACCTCTTCTAGGGAATTACTAAAAAAAGAAAAATGCAATGAATTTTTTACATCAGAAAAATATAGTTAATCATCATTGTCAACCATTATCAATCCACTGCTGGAGGAAAGTCTCCCGAAGTTTCTTCCACAACAGTCTGTCTTGTAGCAGTCTCCTCTATGTTACTCCCGCATACTTTCGAATTTCATCCACCCATCTCCCATGCGGTCTTTTTCTGGGTCTTTTCCTGTCCCTTGGAATCCAGTCTAAAATTTCGATTGTCCATCGATGGTCTGTCCTTCTGGCAATATGTCCAGCCCATTGCAATATATAGTTAATATATAAGGCAAAATACTTTTTAAAGAAAAACATGTATCACATGTTTTTCTTTAAAAAGACAGGTGATACATGTCCCTTGGAATCCAGTCTAAAATTTCGATTGTCCATCGATGGTCTGTCCTTCTGGCAATATGTCCAGCCCATTGCAATATATAGTTAATATATAAAGCAAAATACTTTTTAAAGAAAACACATGTATCACAGAAACTGTTCATTTAAAATTATCGCATTTATTCTATTATCAGCCAGAGCACAGCTCCCCATGGCTCTGACTTTCGAAGAGCAAGCGCAGCTACGTCATCTACCTCGGCGGCATGTCTCAGGGGGTGAAGCGCTAAGGACTAGCCCTAACCTCCCAAGCCCTGCCACACACCACACTTACATATGTAGCGTCTTACGTGTTGGAGTGGGCCATTCATATGACAAGAGCAGGTGTACCTAATAAATTAACATCTCAGTGTATATGTCCAAATGCTAAAGTTCTTTACTTATCCGTCCGTCTGTTCATTTCCTCTGTGATATGATGTCCTCTTCTATAAATGCCAAGGAAAAATTATTTTGAGCATATATCATTTCTTGCGGACAGAGCGGCGTAAATGCATATCAATTTTTGTCACAATATCTCTATTACTTGGAAATTGGATCTTTCGGAGCAGATACGTGGATCCGAACAAAAGTTCTGCACACTGTCGATTTTTGAAAAAAGAGTGAAGCAACGGAGAAAAAATACCTCATTGCCGTTCAATGTACTCCTCTCCGCTGCTAATGACATTTTGCCAGCGGTGAGGTAGGTCTTGGATGCCCCGTAGTACTCCATCTTTGTTCTGCTGTCGTAGTACTCTGGTCACGTTCAGCGATTCGTAGCGGATGCCACGGAGCTGATTTTTTAACTTTGGGAAAAGATCAAAGTCGGGTAGACTGAGATCAGGACTGTACTGTTCGTGGGATAAAGTTTCCCAGCCATATTTCAAAAAACGTCTCCGTACCGACGGTGCACTATGACACGACGCGTTGTCATGCAGCAAAATCGCTCCCGCTTTCAACAAGTTGAGGCGATTTTGACGAATTTTCGGTCTCAACTTTGTCCTCAGAAAGTCACGATAATATTGTGCGTTAACATTTCGTCCTACCGGCACTCGATTGGAGACCACAACACACTGGGCACCGTACGCAAAAATCCTCATTTGCTTCAATTTGGATTGTTGCCAACGGTACTTCGAGATGCGTGGGGAACTTGGATGCCTAAATTCCGCTGATTGTGATTTCAGTTCCGGCTCAAAATCACGGGTCCAAATCTAATCAGTTGCGACAATTCTATTCAGGAAGGTGTCGCCCTCCCTTTCGAACTTGTGGAGGTGATCCTGTGCGATGCTCACTCTGGCTGCCTTCTGCGCGGGGGTGAGTTGATAAAGCACACAGAGCGCGGCGATTTTTCTTTTTCCCAGTGAGTCGGTTAAAATCCGGTGAACAGACATGGTTGACAAATTTGCCTGATGAGCAGTCTCCTCGACTACCAAACAGCGAATCTCTTCGAGAAGCGTTGCAACAGTGGTGACAAATGTCTTGTCTGTCGTCGTTTGAGGCCGGCCTGAGCGGTGATCATTTTCGATGCTGCTTCGGCCCTCCCGAAGGCGCGATGCGATGCCCAGCGAGAAATTGTGATTCGATCAAGAGTTTCTTACCCACAAACTTCTTGCAAGGCAGTGTGGATCTGTGTCGGAGTTTCCCCCGCAGACTTACTATTTTCACGTACGAGCGTTGGTCTAACGACGTGACTCGACCTGAGGTTCTGCAAGCTTCAATTTCCAAACACTCCCACGTCCACACAGCAAATGATAGCACGGGGTTCTGACACCACTGCGTTGCTGAGAGTCTGACCTTGACATGATGCAATCATTTTACCGATTGCATCATCCACTTCCTTTTTAGATGAACGTGTGCGGAACTTTTGTTATGACCCTCGTAGGCGTAAATTTATTCAAGACTGCTCATATATTTTTAGCACGTCTTTTGTAAAAAAAGATCGTGCTTATGCTATCGGTTTGTCCGTCTGTCCGTCTGTAGACACCATATCTCTGCAACTATTTGTCCGATTTAAAAAATTCTTTTTGCATTGGAAAGCCTGAAATATGCGAATGACGATCCTTTATTTCGTTTTTCTTTAAGATGTACAATTTCGCCGCTAGAGGACCAAAATTCAGATGGTATCGAAATCAAAATACATGTTATTCCATATATTTGCTTCTGAACACCCGATCAAAAAATTATTTTACCTTTAGATTCCATTTATGTCGAAGAGTATTTTAGGTATAGTTACTTTTTCAAGTTACGCATAGATCTTCCGCTAGAGGGCGTAAAAGTTATTTGCCTTTTCCCTGATATCTCTCCTTCTAAAGCTCCGATTTGAATTTTTTTCTCCAGAGCATACAGCTCCTGATGAGAAATCTTTTGCATATGATTTCTAATTTTTGGTAAAGAATAATTTTGCCACCAGAGGGCAAAAGTGTTAATTTCTGCTTCGGATGTATTTGCTGCAAAATCTGAGCTAAAATCTCGACTGAAAAAAATTCGTTCGTGGACCGATGCCACTCACGTCGATAAACCTCTTCGGAATATTTTCTTCTTAAAATAATGCATGGTTTCTCCGCCAGGGGCGTAGATATGTATCTTATTTTTGTCCATATCTCTGCTTCTAGAGGTCAGATTTGAATTCTTTATTGGATAGTTTCCGGTGCGACATGCTTTCCATATAATTTAAAATTTTTTTAGTAATTAATAGACTTTCCGCTAGGGGCCGTAAAGGTAAATTGCGTCCCCCCCCCCACCCATCGCCGACAGGTTTCCAGAAAATGCACATGCGCTGAGAAAATTTGTCGAGTTGCAGCTTGCAAATGCTGAAGATCTCCTGATCGGAAGAGTAATGAGAAATTCTTGATATTTTAAGCTTTTGGTATACCCCCCTCCCACACACACACACTAGTTTCCTGAGGCAGCAGATGCCCTCAGACAATTCGATGACTTGTAACTTGTAATGGCTGAAAATCTCCCGATCGGACCAGAAATTTTTTATATTTCATATTTTAAGTTTTAAGCCCCCTACACACACTCGACAAGAGTCCTGGGTTTGCTCATACTCGCAGAGAATTTGTTTAGTTACAGTTTATAGAAAAATATCGTAAATAAGAAAATACGAATTACGGACATTTTATGTGTGCTGGGGGGAGGGGGGCTAAGAAAAATCCTTACCTCCTTCAAAGGCTGTCAAACATTAAAAAAAAAGGTTTCGTCTATTTTAGTGTTTTAAATTTATAAAAAATTTGGCTATATTAACGGCTGGGGGGAGGGAGGGGGCTCTCCCCCTGGACACCCAATTGTCGTTTGTCTTACTGGAAACGTTTTCTCCATTCATTTCCCTCACAGCGGAAAAAAACGGCAATTTTTGTACGGCCCCTCAAGATTTGTGCCGAAATGTCCGGGTGCCCAGATGTCCGGTGCTCAAATGTCCTAAACTCGAAAATCTCCCGATCGGACGAGAATTTTGCAAGAATTTCAGGACAAATCTGTAAAGTGAGAGAAATTAAATAGTGCGAAAATTGATGTTTATCCAATTCCTTTCAAAAGGGGGGAAGAAAAAAGGCATTTTTGGCTCTAGCTGAAGCGGAGGTTTCAAAACTGCAATTAAGGAATTCGTGTAATTGTAAAGCTCAAAAAATTGTAAATTAAATGCAGATCCTGTTTAAAAAACTAAAAAAAAAAAATGTATTTATTAACATTAAGTAACCCATAAATTTTACCGTAGGTGCACCTCAATGTGATAATGTATACAACGAATTTGGATTGCCGCCCCGGTGGCGCAGTGGTCTAAGCGATGGCCTCTGATCATTCGTCCGAACGGGGTCCGGGTTCGAATCCCGGTGAGGCATGGATGTTGTGTTTGTCTTACGGCACTGGCTCTCTCCCTTCCCTGGAGCCAGTGACCCTAAATTAGGGAAGGGCGACTGCTTATAGCCCATTGAGTTGCTCACGGTGGTCGTTAAGCCTCCAATCAAAAAAAAAAAAAAAAAGAATTTGGATTTTTGATTCCAGATCTAAGTAACACCTTCGTGAAGTTACAAAAGGAAAATTTAGTGCTTTTATTAATTTCGTGCTGTTACATTGATAATTTATTTGATTATATTGATCATTGAGCTGCAACTGAAATTAGCAAAAGCTGGTGAGATGCGGGGAAGTCAGCCGAAAGCAATAGAGTTCATGTTAGAAGGGGCGGGGGGCATTGCATGAACAACAGCGTTTGTTTCAACAGAACATATTGTATGTCCATTTTTTTTTTTTTTTTTTTTTTTTGTTAATCAGTTGGACGATAAACTTTGTTTATCGCCACAGTGATAAACAGAAAGTTTGCCTTTTCTGCATAACTTGATTTCCATCTACAAGCGGGGTAAAGTACAAATTCAGTAGATTTCGGTTAATTGGGACGCATCGGAGGTAGAGCATTTTGGTCCAATTAAGCGGCTGCCCAATTATGCGAAGGTTTATCCCGAAGAGCTAATTTCAGACGTTCTTCCAGAACTGTTCCAAAATAAACGGTTGCCCCGATTAACCGATGGCCCAATTAACCGGCATGTACTGTATATAGGTATATTTTTAGTTAGCATAACGTCTACCGGCCCAGAATACGACTGCCCAATGGGAATCCCCTGGTGTTCCAGTCCGCCCCTGATTTCATCATTAGTTCGTATTGATCCGTTAATTGAGGGTTTAATTCTGCTTTGATAGTTTGATGAAATTCCGAGTTTATGCCGCGTTTCAAAATTGCAGATTGAGCCTACTTACCTTTAAAAAAATTTTGATCCCTACGAGCTCTGGTTGAAGGCAGCGTTGAGCTGACTTAGGGACCAAGGACATGTTATTCGAAAAGAGTTTAGAAGTGAATTGACTACTACTACTACTCTTGACTGTGTAAAAGTTAAAAGCAAGTACCTCGCAGAGCGTAACAACTTCTTTTTTTCTATGAATTGCTGAGATATAATTGCGGCTTTGTCTGAGAGCATTTTTCATGAAAAACTGTGTGCAAATGTTACCCAAGCGTATTCTTGTACGTCAGTGTCTTCTGTCCTTTTGGAACCACAGATGCATTTACTCTATGGGCAAGTATCCAGGTTCTCACGCTGCTGGTCTTGAGTTCAAAGGTCACAGGGGAAATGTCGGGGTTAGCATAACCGCAGACAACAGCCCCATTAACGGTCGTTTCGCGCCGACTACTCGCTCGTCGTAGACTAAAACAATGTCTTTTTAATAGCTATACTTCCCTTGCAATGCTCATTAAAACACATCAAGGTTTTCCTCATGATGAAGAAAAGAACACTGTACCCTGTGTGGAATTTAATATCATCTCCGAAATGAATGCACAAAATAAAGTGAACTTTATTGTATTGCGTTAAATTTTTTAACACCTTCAACAGGAATAAATGGAAATTTTTGTTAATTTATTTCCCTTTGTAAGAAACTTGATTCTACACAGAGAAGGAATTAATCTTTATAAAGATTATTTTCAGCTTTCCTGCAAATATCATGCACATAAAAAGCAATGGCAAAGCGAAAAATATAAGGAAATCACAACTGTTTTCTATCACTTCTAGTTTAATTTGCATGAGGTGCACCATACATTCTAGATAAATATGAAGAATTGAAAAATGACCCCCCACCCCACCCCCAAAAACACTGGTGTCCAGGAAAGAGCAAATATAAATTAAAAAAAAAAAAAAAAAAAACGAAACAACTGCAAACAACGAACTAAAAGCTCTGTTACTTTAATAAACAATTCCACATTTCCACCTGAATTTTGCAATTGCACCACACAACCGACAATAGCCCAGATGCATCCAACTAAATTTCCTTTTTGTGCCTTAGTGCGTTTCGGGCGTCCATGCTGATTTCTTCTTACCTGAAAGATCTTTTTCTTTTCCCCACCACCGATTTGCAGAAACAACAAAAAAGCGTGAATTCCAGTAAACTGCATGAATAACACGATAGGTACGTACAGATGCGGTTGAAATGGTTTTGATAGATATTTTGCTTTTCCAGTAAATGACATTTGAGGATTTATTCACGAAATAATTTGCAAGAGCAAGGCAGCAAAGTTTTCGCGCTTTAGAAACATCGGGTAAATTGGGCATTTTCAAAATTAACAGTGAAGCAATACTGTGTTTTCTATCAGGATTTGGATACTTCTTTAAGCATTGGTAAGAATGCAACAGCGTAGGTGAATATCAGAAATTAGGGAGCTGATTGCTTTGTGCACGATTCGCGATTTCGCTTGGAAATCTCATTGATGCATTTTCATGCTACAGAAAACATGCCTCTATCAGCAATAACAAACAAACAAAAAACTGAAACAGAGATACAAAAAATTAAATAAATAAAAAACTTAAGGCAACACGGGATGCGATTTGAATTCATACTATAAGCGCTATATACATGGGTTGCAAAAAATTCACCCCACACCCTTCTAATTTGAGTTTGTCTGCCAACTTCTTTTCTTGCTGGAAGGTATCGTAATTGCCTGTAGACAAGCGTATTTTACCAAGGCTGTCTACATACACGAGGTCATGACATTAGAGAAATTAGTTCCCTCTTTTAGTGACGTCACGCGGAAACCAGAGCTTCCAATTGGTTTCCAACGCTGCCGTGACTGACGTCAAACATGACCGCTACGTATCAGTCTGAGTAACATGAGAGTGACGTCATAAACGGAAAGAACTCATCTCTCTAGTGTCATTACCTTGTGTTTACTCTCCTTACCCAATTGCTTCTTTGCCATTTTTCATTAATAATGTTCCACTTTAATTGGGAAATTCTGCCTGTCTTTCTCGCTGTTTTTTATTTTTCTTCTAATTCTCTCATTGTCTTCCTTTGAATTTACCCTTTATCTGTATCTCTTACTACCCTCCCCCCTCTTTCTTTTTTCCCTTCCTATTTTCTCGATTTATTGCCCCTCTCTTTGTTTTCTCTTCCATATCTACCTCTTTCTCCTTCCCTCTTTCTTTTTATATCTCTTATACCGTCTCCCTCTCTCCTCCTCACTTCCTTTCCTCGCTTTCCCTTTTCCTGTCTCTCCCTCTTTCACTTTTTACTGTAAGTTTAATGACCCTATAAGGCTTCAGGCTAGGAGAAGTCCCCAATTGAAAGCTATTGACTCCAAGGACGGTGGAGAACCGGTACCATGATTAGCGATACACAGCTTCCATTTCTTACCTGGTATTGAGATTCAGGCTCAACGGCTTGGGATGCTGTTCCAGGGAAAGAAGAGAGTCAGTGCCGTAAGACAGACACACCACTCATGCCTCATCCGGGACTCGAACTCGGACTCATTCTGACGAAAGGTCAGAAGCCAGCGTTTAATCCACTGCGCCTTTGGGGAGGCCATCAACATCATCAACCATTCTGAACCCACTGCTGGATGAAGGTTTCCCAAGTTTCTTCCTCAAAATTCTGTCATCCGTGTCGCTTCAGCACGCTTTTCATTTTCACCCATTTCGCACGTAGCCTTCTTTTGGGCCTTTTCCTGTCCCTTAGTATCCAGTCTAGTATTTCAGTTGTCCGATAGTGGTCAGCAGGGATTTATCCAGGAATTTCAAATTAGGACGGTGCTGAAAACGTTAGAAGGGGGTGGGGTGGGGGAGGTATTGAAAAAAATTAGGGAGGATAATTAATGAAAGAAAAAATTTCAAAGGCTGATAATTTTTTTTATGTTCAAATATTTAGGTTTTACAGCTAGGATTAAAAATGAGGAAAACTTCAAAAAATGGAGGACTTGAATTTTTTGCAGTTAGGAATGGTTAAAAGTAGGAATCTTTTCTACCGAAACCACACACACAGCTACTTTGTTTTTGTGATGTTTTCATTTTTTATCTCACATGTCTAACTGCTTCCCTAACAAAACTGAAGAAAAGAAGTACTAACATGGATTGTGGAAACAGTAGTTATTGATATCTTCACAAAGCTTGTGCATACTGAAATGATTCAGAAGTACATCTACAAAATCTGTAACAGATTAAGATGAAACGATACGTATACGTTTTGTGGTTGCAATGACTGACTTTAAACATTTGACTTAGACAAAAGAAGATTAAAAAAAACCAAAAAAAAAAAAAAAACGTTAGACTTTGCTATATACATAGACTTCAAATTGAAAACAAACAAGTAAGATGACACCGAATTTTCGGGTGTAATGAGCACGTCTTTTGAATCCATTCTGACGCAAATTAAATTTATCAAAGCTATTCATAGTCAATGGAACCATCTTGGAAAACAGTAGTATCTGACCGAAAAAAGAAGTTTTTCAATCGGGTTTTTAATCCCGCAGATATTGCTGTAAACGGAATCCTGAGCTTACGACCTCTGGTTGCAGACTTGTACGTTAAGAAAAAATTGAAATTATATGAGAAACATTTCGCAGCGGAAACGCTCTCCAACAAAGAAATAATATTTCAAATCGAACTCTTAGAAGCAGAGATATGGGCAAATATAAGATATGCATCTAAGCTCCCTGGCGTGAAAACCATGCATTATTTTAGGAAGAAAGTATTCTCAAAGGTTTTTCGATGTGAGCTGTATCGGTCGAAGAAAAAAAAAAATTTAGTCGAATTTTCAGGAGCTCATAGTTTGCTGCAAATACATCAGAAGCAGAAATGAACACTTATTCGGGCCGCGGGTGGCCTAGTGGGCAACAACGTTCGTGACTGCCACGGAAAGGGCCTCAGGTTTGATCCCAGGCATGCAGGTACGAACGCTCGATCCACTAAATACCCGCGTGCGTCGGATGGGCACGTTAAGCCGTCGGGCCCCGGGTACTGGCCCCCGGTAACAAATAAGGGCGTCTTTCTCCCCCTTTCTACTTCGCTTCGCTTATATATCACTTTCCTATCGAGTGCTCTAGCCCAAATCTCCTAGTTTCCTGTTTCTAAGGGTTGTTTAAGACCTGGGGTCAGACACTCCATTCCTAAAATCTTCTACATTTGATCATTTTGAACACTTATTCCCTCTGGTGGCCAAACCATTCTTTACCAAATATTAGTAATTAAATGAAAGACATTTTCCATCAAGAGCTGTATGCGATATAGGAAGAATTTTTCAAATCTGAGTTTTAGAAGCAGAGATATCGAGGAGGGGTGGAAGGGGACAGGGTACGTTTACGCCCCCTAGCGGAAAGTTATTAATTACTTGAAAATTTTGAAATTATATGAAAAATATTTCGCACCGGAAATGCTACCCAACAAAGAAGGAATTTTTCGAATCGAACTCTTAGAAGTAGAGATACTGACAAAAATAAGATATACATCTACGCCCTTTTGTGTAGAAACTATGCATCATTTTAAGAAGAAAATATTCCGAAAAGGTTTATCAACGTGAGTGGCATCTGTTCACGAACGAAACCCCTTAGCTAAAACAAATTGTTGTACCAGAATGTGCTCTGCTATAAAAACAAAGAAAAACACTCCTGTCTGTTACGGAAACTAACAGCACTGCTCAATTGTGAAAAAATTAATGCAGCAAGAGTTTTTTTTTGTTTTTTTAAATGTACGAGTTAGACTAAAACTTAAGGGCTCAACAAGTAGTTTAAATCGGTAAGTGAAATTTGAAACGTTATAGTTTCACAGTGACGAAACCTTTAAAGTTTTAGTGTATGTAAATTTTTCAAGCAATTAGAGTCGATGAGGAGAGAAGGTCCCCCACTCTGGTCACCGATGACAGACTTTCTAAAATACAGTGTATATCTATTCTAATAGACACTTGCCATGATTTTGTAACTATGCTATAGTATCTCCTGATTGGCCATGAAAAATAAATTTAAGCTCACGAGGAATTTTTTGGTATACGTATACCCAAATTAATGTTTCAGCCTTTGTTGGCATTTAGCCTAGCATCGTGTTGCAAGCTCTTTCATGCATAAGTTTAATCCTTCACTATATTTGCCCATAGTGTTGCATTCCTACTCTTCCCTGGCTATATCCCTAACTCCCTTTCTCAGAAGACACCAGTGCTTTCATTTGTGTTTAAAAGTTGTCTTCTCCGCTTTCTTTAATCATCCAGAGTGCTCTCTCTCCCGCAGTATTACTTCCGTATTGTGGGTGACACAACTCCTTGCGATGTTAGGCCCGTTCTAGATATATCCAACTTCAACAAAGGTTCTATTGAAACAAAAGATACATACAGAGAGCTCCGTGTTACAGTGAAATGTGGAAACCGGTGGACAAAAAATAGAATAGACTTGCAAAAAGAAAGAAAAAATACGTGGCAAAAAGGTCAATTTAATGCAAAAGGGAAAATGATAGCCGGTGCAGTAGTACTGCAGGGAACTAAATGATGTTAACTAAGAAATAAAAAATTTTAAATCATAAATACGAAATAGGCTGAATTCATACTTATTTTTGGGGTTGTTAAGACAGAAAGATTACTTGGTTGCATAGACATTCGAGAAGAATTTCTATCAGTCTGGAACGTTCTCGCTACGATTAACATTCGTGAAATACCTAGAACACAAACTTAAAGGTGGGGGAGGGGGAGGGGTGTCTTTCAGATAATTATAAAATTTTCAATGATTTAATTAATTTTCGGTGAGCTAGATTTTTATATGTATTTTTTCGGGGTGAGGCAGTGGTAGATTCTCAGAATGTGACCGTGACCTTTACCGCTGATTTTTTGTCCTTTAAAGTAAACGAGATCGTGAATAATGCATTTGATTTCAGACTTTCTTAGAGAAAGAATCATAGCAATTCAACTTCGCTGTGAATCACGAAACTGTATTCTTTTTGTGTAAATAGAGCCAAAAGAAAAGAAAAACAGTAGTACGCAGCTTTTCTAAATGTGTGTTTTAATACAGCCTATGTTCTTGATTGTGAATGTAACATATTTTGAGCAACATCATTTGTGGTAAAAAAAAAAACTTGCTTCGTTGTATTAAAACATGTGCAAAAACCATGCACCGTAATTTTGGGGTAAGCGCCGCGTTGACGTGAGAGCCGCACCTGACCAAAATGGCTATTTCGGAAACAAATTCGCTGTAACAGCCGTACTGGCATATGAACCGCACCCCCATATTTTTTTAACATTGTAACACGTTTGGGTAAATATCCGAACTACCTGCATACTTTAAAAGTAATTTTTCCATAATTTCATAATATCTTAAGTTATTTTTGGTAATTTATATCGCTAACATAAAAATTTAAATGGATGACGGCATTGAAAATCCCAAACTTCCTTTCCTTTATTATCTTACTAGCTGAATTGCCCGGCGTTGCTCCGAAGAATTTGGTGATAATTCACTATCTAAATTTTGTACAAATTAAATTAAAAACGATTAATTTTTTACGGCATGAACCGTACCTAATACTGTATTTCATTTCTCCGCTGAATTTGAATTTTATTCTCTGTAGAGTCTTTAAGGCACAGTATTTTTAGTTTTTTCCGTTTGATTTTTTTATATACATATAAAGCAGGGGACCGGTATTTCCCGGGTAAATACAGTATTACTATTCCGGAATCACCAAGTTCAACAGGTGAAAGTTTATAAATGAAAAGGATATTCCTGTAATTTTGCAGTAAATCTATTTTAATTCTTTTAAGTTATTGAGCCGGGATGGCTGCAAATGTGAAAAATAAAAAAAAATGGTTTAGTTAATTTACTTTTACGAAACAAAAAAAAAAAAGAAAGGAAGAGGAATGGACAATTTTTCCCGTGAAAAAAGAAAAAGAAAGCTAGTTTTATCTCTAGGGTTTGAAACTAGTTTTATTTCTTTAATCGAAAAAAAAAAAAGTCAAGTAGAAAAGAAAGTTGTGTAAAACATTTATAATTTAAAAAAAGAGAGAGGGGGGGGATGCTATTACATTATTTCGCATAAGCTTTGACGGAGTGATTTTAAAAAAAGATTCATATTTACCTCCCGTGATATTTTTTTTAATCGAAACATTAAATCTTTCATGCGTTAATGTAGGAGATATCAAACGCTGAGTAAAAAGCAAAAGAGACCATGACATAATGGTTAACCTCTTCGGTTCAAAGGCCAAGAGTACAGAACTTATCTGGGAAAGAAGCTAGTGAAGTTGTGACTCTAAATCTTTAATATTATCTGAGCCTAATGTGCCAACTACTTGTCCAGATCTGATTCGGAGGGTGGGTGGATAACTAAAACTTCTGTGACACTCATAACAGAATTCAGAAGTCACTAAATAAGCCGATGTATGGCAGCCACAGTTTAATTTATGGCGACTTAAATGCTTTTTACCACTTCATGTTGAGTCAAAAGAGTCGTACCGTGTACAAAGGAGTCATGAGCTTTTTACTATCATGATGCTAGTAAGTTCTTAGTAACCTGAGGGGAATATAATAATGTAACTGATATATCCTCAGATTCTTACAGATATTATTTCCTATGTGCACATACCAGATCTTATGCCTACCACTTAAAACCTACTAATAAAACGTAAGCTTATGTCCTTTGTAAGCTGCTCAGAATCAATATGTTGTGTCTAATTCTGTTTCATTTTATTTTTAATAGTCTCATTTTATTTTTGTCTCAATTTATTTTTAAATTATATACATACTTAATATGTGCCTAACTTAAAATTTATAGCTTCTAATTTGCAAAAGTTATCTTTAGCCTAGGTGCTTTGTAAGCATTAGGGCATGACGTGCTGCCTTTTATTTTCATGTGGTTTCAAAAATGCACTCCCAGTGTTACGGCTGGAATATGGTACCGAGTGGAGAGCCCTCCATATCCTACTTTCGTTTCTAACAGTTTTGTTTTCTTACAAACGGATGGGGATCTTTCCAACATGAGGAATTTTTATGACCAGAAATTTCTGCTACTCGGATTTGCACTTTTCCAAATTTTCAAGTGCGTTGTTGGTCTATTGACAGCGTTGTCCTGTGATTTAAGTCTGGGATTTTTAGAACCCATAAAAAAGATTATGTATGTTAGTTTACATTTGGGGGTTAACATCTCATAAATTTAAACTTTTCCAAATCTTCAAGTGCGTTGTTCGTCAGCGTTGTCTAATGATCTAATTTTGAGCTTTCCAGAGCCCATGAAAAAGATTATATATGTTAGTCTGCAGGGGGGGGGGGGTTAGCGCTCCCTAAATCTTAACTTTTCCAAATTTTCAAGTGCGTTGTTCGTCTATTGATTGATAGCGTTGTCCAAAGATCTAATTTTCAGCTTTTTAGAGCCCATGAAAAAGATTATATATTGTTACGACCTCGGCCGCTGTCACCAAATGTAACGTTCGTGGTCTCGATCCTGCTGCTGACCACCAATGTAACGGTCTCGGCCGCTATCTCACCGTGATCAACCAATTTAACAACTGTTGCCAAGCAATTACTATATTTCTTCTCCGCGGTCCTTCGACGTAGTTCTTGGCGCGAAAACTGTATCATATGGGCATACACTTAAACAATTTGACCCAATCACATGCGGACACAAATAATGTATTCTATAGATGCGCTGACTGCCTAAACAAACATTTAATTGGCTATAAAACATAACATAACATAACAATGGCACACATAAGAATCAAAATTAGCTGTCTTCTAAACTTAGGTATGGGGCCAACTTTTACCTAAATCAGTTCCCGCGTGATAGTTTTAATGAACTTAAATTCCACAGTTCAGTCTTACTATTTACCAGTTCAGTTCCTCAATTTATCGCGTAGCAGGTGTAATAATAAAAACCAAATGTTTCTACTTACATGGATGCTGTCACGAATTAATCCAAATTGTGATTTAACAATTTCATCTGTATATTTGTTAGGTATCCAAGCCACTGCTCTTACGCTGACAATTTTCCTTGCGCCGGCTTTATCCCGTCGCACTTACACGTAGTGGCTCTGAGTGGCAGCGCTGCTTACGTATCCAAACACACACACACACACATATATATATATATATTGCACATGCAATCAAGAACATGAAGCGGGGAAAAGCTCCAGGAGAAGATGGAATTACTGTAGACATCATACAAGAAGCAAGTGGAGAAATTGAAACAATACTCGCCCAAATTTTCACTCGATGCCTTAATGAAGGAAAGATTCCTGAGGATTGGAACACCGCTACAATGATCCTGCTACATAAGAAAGGTGACATTGAGGATCTCGGAAACTACAGACCTATCAGCCTCCTAGCAGTAGTTTATAAAATCTTCACTAAAGTTCTTTCACACCGCTTGAAGGTAACACTGGACATGGCTCAACCGAGAGAACAAGCTGGATTCAGGAGTGGCTACAGCACAATAGATCATATCCACGTACTGAGAGCACTAATTGAAAGAGCGAGGGAATATGAACTTCCATTGTGCATGGCTTTTATTGATTATGAAAAAGCCTTTGATTCGGTGAAACCATCAGCAGTTACAATGGCTCTGAAAACCTGCGGTATTGAAGATGCATACATTAATATTATTAATAACATCTATGAAAATGCAAGTGCAAAGATTCGGCTGTTTGAAAATACAACACACATAAAAATTGGAAAGGGAGTGAGACAAGGTGACACCATATCTCCGAAGCTCTTTAATGCCACATTGGAGGGTGTTTTTCAGTCGCTGAGCTGGGAAAACAAAGGGATAAAGATTAATGGAGATTATCTAACCCACCTTCGTTTTGCTGATGACGTAGTCATTTTTGCAACTACCCCATCAGAGCTGCAGAGTATGATCCAGGAACTTGCTGACAAGAGTAAAGAAGTGGGATTAAAAATGAACTTTCAGAAGACAAAAGTGATGTTCAATGCTTTTACAAGAAATGAAGATTTATTGATTGATGGAGAAAAGCTGGAGATAACAGACACGTACGTTTATCTTGGACAGCAGATATCAAGTGAGGGTCACATTGATGAAGAAATTAATCGGCGTACAAAACTTGCCTGGAGAGCTTTTGGAAGAAACAGCATAATTTTCAAGAGCAATATGCCATTATGTCTTAAAAGAAAAGTGTTTGATCAATGCATCCTTCCAGTGCTTACGTATGGTGCAGAGACGTGGACCTTAACTAAAAGAGATATACAAAGACTGCAGACAACTCAAAGAAGCATGGAGAGGTGCATGCTTGGTGTAACCAGGAGAGATAAGAAGAGGAACTCGTGGATCCGAAAAATGACAAGAGTGGAAGACATCATGATCAGAGTTAAATCCCTGAAATGGCAATGGGCTGGACATACTGCCAGAAGGACAGATCATCGATGGACAGCCGAAATTTTAGATTGGATTCCAAGGGACAGGAAAAGACCCAGAAGAAGACCACATGGGAGATGGGTGGATGAAATTCGAAAGTATGCAGGGGTGACATGGAGGAGACTGGCACAAGACAGACCGTTGTGGAGGAAACTTGGGGAGACCTTCGTCCAGCAGTGGATTGATAATGGTTGACAATGATGATGATGATATATATATATATATAGGGCCTCGCTTCGACCCCCTTCCCAGGACCAGCTCGCCTCCTTCGCCGCTTCAGGGAGAGGAGGATGATTCCACACTGCCGTAGTTGGACTCGAACCCGAGCTTCGGCTTGGCTTCGCTTCTCATTTGAGTGACCACTGTCAACTTGCAGACTTCTCAATTCCTCAGTAGCTCCGCTTTCACTGGGCCAACCAGTTGCTAATTTCCATTAGGCTCCCAGCCTAGAAATTGCTGTTTTATCACGTGGATATAGGCATTCCGCTGACTTAATGGCAAACTGGCATCTCTAGCTGACCCCAAGTTGCTGTATCTCCGTTTTCTTACAAAATGCAGGAGGTTCGTTGCTTCATTTATCCCAATTCAAATAGCAGATTCAAGCATCCAGCCTTTCACATCGGAGAGCGTACAGACAACTGCTGAAATTTTCTTCCTTATTTTCACGCCAAAAATACTAAACCTTGTTTTTCCGCCCAGACCACACAGAAAGAGCAATTGTTCTCGAAAATGCCCTAAACAATCGACGAATTTACGATTATTCGTTCAACCTCTTGTCCCCCCTTCCCTCTTCATTCATTTCTACAAGTGGCCCGCTTCGAAACGTACCTCTTTCCCTGTTTATTAGACTGGCCCGTCGGCGGCGGCGACGACCTGCGATTTATGACCTCACAGAGCGGTACAAACTCCAGACCACCCAGCCAGAGGGAGAATTCATCGCCTCTTTTCTTTCCAAATTCCCAGATAAAACTTTCTCTGCTGTTTTCACTTTTAAACTCCAATAAAGCCTCGAACATAATTAATACTTAATGTCATACATCCACCACGTCCATTAATTCCCTAATTAATGGCGGGGGTGGGTCGTAACAAATATGTTAGTTTGCATTTGGGGGTAAACGCTCCCTAAATTTTAACTTTTCCAAATTTTCAAGTGCGTTGTTTGTCTATTGATAGCGTTGTCTTGTAATTTAAGTTTGAGCTTTTTGAACTCATAACAAAGGTAATAACATATTAGTTTAGCTTTGGGGGTAACCCCTTAAATTTCAACATTTCGAAGACAAAGTGCAATTTTCATACGGTCGGTAAATATTTATGTGATCAGTTTTCTGAGACTAGACCGGAAGAGTTCTCCGACGGTACGTATTATGTACAAATCATCCATAGTGGGCAAGTGTCGGGTGCGTTTTAGTCTGGACACTGCATCAACATCCCTCTACCCTTTACTTTTTTTTACCTTTTAATTATCAACGCTTTCTTGAATTCTGCTTTACACCCACATAACCCCTTTCCCACCCCTCACTATAGTTTCTCACGATTTTGATTGGACGACACATTTAATACCTTAATCACGCTGACGACTACCTGTGACGACTACTTTCGGTTTGTTACTTTTTACTCATCCTTTGATATCTCCTACATTAACGCACGAAAGATTTAGTGTTTCGATTAAAAAAACAACAACAAAAAAAAAAACACGGGAGGTAAAGATGTATCTTTTTCTTTAAAATCACTCCGTCAAAGCTCAAACGAAATAATGTAATAGCATTTCCTCGCCCCATTAACTTTCGACGTAGAAGCAATAGGCCAATCAAGAAGTTTGCTCCAGGTGAATCCCTCCCCTCTAGCAGGGGACAGTTTTAGGCGAGACAGGAATAGGCGAATGAATAATTCTTTCCTCGCTTAAAATAGCGGAACCCATTAACTTCCGACGTACGAAGAATAGGCCAAACAAGAATAGGCGAATCAAGAAGTAACCATTGGTAGCCAGCGTCTCGTATCACTCGGCCACATTGGCGACTTCTTGTTATTTTCCATATTTTTCTTTAAAAATGGTTTCATTTCTCAATAGATCTAAAAAATGTTTGTTGTATGGAATTCAGCATAAAATTATAATTGATGTATTATAGAATTTCTTTATACCAAAATAATATATTCATCATATACTATTTCAAAAGTGTGTGTTGAATATATCAATCTTAGTTTTAGTAATCTGTGGCTGATGTTAACTGATAGAAATGCCTTATTTTATGCGTTCTATTTTCAATATACAAATTGTTACCAAAAGATAATTTTGGTTGCCCTTTGCAGCCATCAGTGGTCTAAGCGCTGGCAGAGATGGGTCTGGGTTCGAATCCCGGTCAGGCATGGATGTTGTGTTTGATTTACGGCACTGGCTCATTGCCTACCCTGGAACTAGTGTTCCTAAATTAGGAAAAGGGCGACTGCCCATTGAGTTACTCACGGTGGATGTTAACCACCCTCCTCCCAAAGAAAATAATAATCAGGACATACTGAAAAAGCCCCGATTTCTGTGGCGCATGCTCGTAATCGTACATCCTTGTAGTACGTGTATAAATACAAAATTGAAAAATTTTCAACTTATTTAGATTGAAAATCCTTGATTTTTGTTTGCTTTCTTTGTAGCAACATTTTTTGTTTTATTTTTCTTATATGTCCACGAATTTTTAGAGCTTCAACGTAATCAACATCACCTTGACTTTCAACATATTTAAGTTATGTTTCTGCAGTTGTTAGTTAGTTGGCCAATACCAAATTCGGCTGCAGGTGATGAAACAATTTCACCTTTTTCATGTTTTTCAATAATCTCCAGTTTATTTCCACTGTTAAAACAACTCATTTTTTTTACCCCCAACATCTTAGTAGCTGAAATGCAGATGAATTTGGTTACACAAGAGTAGGGCACAAACAAGCTTTCGTAATATTTAACAGACAAAAGAGACTAGGTTAAATTCGCAATGCACTTGACTGCGCACTCTGGCGGCAGAAGGGGAAACCGTAATAGTGATGACAGATACTGTCATAAAAATCCGCGCACTAAGAAAAACCCGTGCGATTAACGCGAAACTCGGCGAATAGCTACAGGTAGGGCAGACATACAAATGGTTAAAGTTTCGTGCGATTCCGCACGCCCGCGCGTCCAAGACCGGCGCTGCAATCGCAATCTTTGGGGTTTATAACACCCCGCGCAGGGGACTCCACATTCGTGCCGAAGTGCACGATAAGAGTCAGGTGAGATCCCTGAGCGATAGACATGCCGAGGAGCCGCCGTAGATGTGCATATTAACAACTGACGGAGTTTGAACGAGGCCGTATCGTCGGGATGAGAGAGGCAGGGTGGCCGGCCCGCCGAATCGGCCGCCACTTGGACCGGTCGCACAGTACGGTGCGTTCGTGTTGGGAGCAATCGACACGGGAAGGCACCCAGACACGGCGGACTGGCTCTGGATGACCCAGACACACAACCAGCAGAGAGGACCATGGGTTCGTGAGAGCGGCACTCACAGATGCAACGACGTCCTTGTCCAATATCCAGAGACATGTGGAACTCCTGTGTCCGCCAGAACCATTTTCAGACGCCTGGCAGAGGCGAATCTGCACTCTCGAAGACCCTTACGTTTTCTGCCATTAACACCTGATCATCGTAGGCATCGATTGCAGTGGTGTCAGCAGCGTGGAACGTGGAATGCTACGGACTGGTGGCGTATAATGTTCAGCGAGGAATCCCACTTCTGTATAGGAACGGACGACCAGCGTTTCAGAGTGTGGAGGACCGCAGGTGGGCTATACAACCTTACTGTACAGTGGCACACCTCCAGAACTGCAAGCGTGATGGTCTTGGGAGCCATCACGTATGAAAGCCTAACTTCCCTCGCACTGATCCGAGGGACATTAACAGCCCAGCGCTACGTACAGGAGATTCTGCGGCCCCATGCTCTGCCTTTCCTGGCGGGGCTGCCCGGAGCCATTTTCCAACAAGATAACGCCCGTCCGCACACGGCTTGGGTTTCCAGGACTGTCTACGTCATGCTTCGACGCTTCCGTGGCCTGCCAGATAGCCTGGTCTCTCGCCCATCGAGTACGTGTGAAACCAGATGGGACGCCAGCTTTCTCCATGTCCCAGTGTTCGTGATTCAGAGCGTCAGTGTGGGCCAATCTGTCCCAGGATAACATACGGCGCCTCTGACTCCATGCCTGACCATATCACCGCATGTATCCGAAAACGAAGCGGTCCGACGCGGTACTGACGCTGACCAGAATCTGTACTGTATGCCCGCGGGAAATCGTCCTGCTGCTGTGATATTGTAATCACTTCTGTCCTTGGTATGTACCATCTCAATACAAAAATCTCGTTTCAATCCGACGCCTCTTTCTTGGTGCGAAAATTTTTATGACAATGAGTGTAAGTTCTGCTCGAAGGATGAAGCAATATTGTTTAATTACGATTCAACCTTATTTAAAATGCGCAGTAATGACTTCTGTTATTTTACGAATCCACTTTCATAAAGAATTAAAAAAAAAATTAAATTTGTACTAGAGGATCACGGTAAATTCGACCTTACCGATAATTAGTGTTTTACTGTATTTTTTTTTTGGGGGGGGGATTAACGGCCACCCTAAGCAACGCTAGAGGCTGTCAGCAGTTGGAGCCACTGTCTTCAGGTAAGGCACACAACCAGCGCCATCAGACAAGCATACCGCCTTTGCCTCATCCGGGACTCTTAGCCGTGCCGATCTCGGTCGAATGGTTAGAAGCCATCGCGTCAAACTTCTGGGCCATCGGATCGGCAACATGTATTCATTGCGATTAACACGCATTGCGCGCGCGCACGCACGCACACACACACACACACACACACTGAATATTTGCAATCGTGTGAAATGATGGAGCAACATTTAAAGAAAAACTCCACATTAGCATGTGACTCCCGCGTAACTCTTTCTTCTGTTTAAAATTGCTTAAATTAAACAACTTTAATAAAAATTGATGAACGTAATTATTAATAAAAATGTAACGAAATGTACAAAATTATAAAAACAAAATTCTATTTCTCGTGGCTTTTTATAATTTTAGGGTCTTTTTGCCGGAATGTTCATCTGTTCACCGCTAAGGCACTTTTTTTTATTAACAACTGCATGGCACGTATGACCACAAACAAAATTCCAAATTTACAATCATATTTCGTATTAATTACCTTATTATTGACTTGAACTTTCATCTTTAATTATTGAATAACAATTTGTTTATACTGTCCTAAATAACCGTTTAAGAACTTGTATTTCCATTTCCCGGCATCCATAAAAAAATATTGAATTCTCCAACAGAAAAAAGTGTCGTTTAATTAGGAATTTCTGAACACACTAAGTAAATGAGTGTATTCGAACTTGATGAATGGAGTGTGTACGCTACTATGAATGTAGTGTGTACATTTCACATGTTATCTCATTGTTATAAGGAAGTCTTCAAATAATAGACCGCATTACTAACTGAAAATAAGATATTTTCACACACACCAGTCATTTCATTACGCAACTCAAGCTTAATGGCAGCAGTTTAACGGATATGAAAGCAGTAATTAATCCTGGTTAATGCATACTGATTCTTAAACGAAGTAAGAAAACTTACTTTTGGACAGAACTGCTTGGATTAACAAGCCATAATTGCTCTTGAAAATTGACATACAGACAGTTTCCCACATCTAAGAGACGTTCAACATCTAAACTGACCTGCAAATTCGTCCCATCTAAATGTGATTAAAAACATCTGGGACATGATAGAAAAGGCCGTGAAGAAGAAAAAACAACACCCTGCAAATTTGGCGCAGTTAAGGCATCTTTTGAGCATGGAGCGGAATCAACTTGATACGCATGTGATACTGAGTCATGTGCCAAACAAAATTAAAGCTGTAATTAAAGCAGGTGATGATATAACTCAATATTAAGGAATAAAGTTTACACTCCGTAAGTTTTTGTCCAGTGTTTAAATATATATATATAAATAAACTGCTCGTGTATTTTATAATATTTCTCATGTATTCTGGAGAGTTAATTCTGCTCATTCTGATCATACAGATCCACAGTCTTAAGTTTATATATTTTTTCTCTGGTTAAAATCTCCGCGCGTTGGTTTCTTGCTGTATGAGGAGGCCATCAGCCCCACCCTCACTGCCCCCAGCGTCTAGGGAGTGGCGGAAGAGGTCAGCCATGTTCTCCTCTTGTGAGGAGAAAAGTTTTTGTAACTCAAGAGGTAAGCTCTCTTCCTTGTTTTTGGGTTCTAGGTTTTATAAGTTCAATGTTTGTACTTCATGTACCTTTCTCTGTCGTTTTTTAGCTTTTCAGCTTTTAAGCATTGGTTTGTCTGTTAACATTTATGCGGGTTTTAACTCTTACTTTTCTTTGTAACTTTGAGCGTCTTTTGTGGTACCTAGGAACAGAAGATGGCTAAGCTTGTTCCTTTTCTATGCGCTGTCTATGCGCTGTTTTTTCAAAGTAGTTAAGTTCTTAATAACTAATTAATTATGCACTTAAAGCACTGCTGAAATACTTTGTACATATTGCAACTAACTGTTTAAGGTATATAACTTTCACAAAGTTTTCTTTAGTTAATTATTATCTTTAACTTATTCTCGTTTTCGTGCTGTCATAAGTTGTAGAGTAGGGGGTTTTAGACTCAAGTTTTCTTTCAAAAATCTGTTCGTTATAAATTAACATTTCCTTTTTTAATTGCGATGTAAAATTTGTTTTTCAGGTTTAAATTCTCTCTCAAACGAACTTGGAATTTCGTTATAGCTGAAAATCATTTCTATTTATTATGTCACTCTCACAGCTTGAGTTCTCTTTAATCTTCTTCTCTCTGTTTAATAGTAACAGATGAAGAGCATGGGTCGGGCCATGAAGGTTAATGGATGCAAGCGAAATTGTTAACTAGTGCTAGGTCATGCTACTCTACGGAGGACATGACTTATATATATATTTTTTAAACTATTTTAGGTGGGAATGTTACTTGCATCTATGGCCTTGCAGAAACCCATTTCCAACTAGGTCTTTGTGGAAGTGAGAAAATGCAGAGTTTTTGCTGGTCCTTGATAAAGCCAAGGCTCAGTATTCTCGACACCTTCTACATTCAGTTGTTTTATTTTCTTTTTTTCTTTTCTCCTTTTACTCACGCAGGTAGATACATAACCTTTTCTATGTTGTACTAGGTGTGAGTCAAAATTATATATGTATTTTTTTGCTTAGGTATCTTTATAGTTTGTGAATTCTGAATTTTCAAAACTGCTGCGTTGCGCGTTTTGATTTTCAGGTTATTTTGCACCCTTCGTTTTAAATTCTAAAATTTTTTCCTTAGTCTTCAGTTTTGCTCTTAAGTAACTAATTTCAATTTATTATTTAGCAGCTCATGCGCAAATTCTAGTTGAAATGTTTTATTATTTTTTATTATTATTATTTTTTTATTACTATTTTTTTACTTGAGGTTTTTTTTCATTTTCTAATTTTTCTTTTTAGTATGTTTTGGATGCAGCTTTTTGGAGTGTAGTTTATACTCGAGTTTGGTCTTTTCTTGGACTGCTTATTTCTAAAAAGTTTTTCCTAGTTGGTTTGCTCAGAATTTGTATGTTTTGGCCCAAGTGGAGTTCTAAGGACGATGAAAGGATTGGAGGTCAGCTCAGATATTTTAAGTCCTCCCGCTCGGTTAGGCTAGCACCCTTTCCCATAGTGTATGAACTCGCTGGCAAAGGTAATCTAAAGTTATGAAATGACAAACGTTGTTTGACATGTAAATCTGCAGATCCTAACCTGTATTCTTCTGTTGAGGATAATTGCTCCAACAAGTTTTGCAAAGCCTACAATACCATCTATAAGCTCACCTGTACTGTCTGCAACCTTAGCTATATTGGCCAAAGTAAAAATCCTCTTCATCTTAGGATTAATGGTCACAGGTCTCTAGTAAACAAGTTCTCTAATTCAGGAGTGAACCCCTCCACAAACGCCAACCAGTACTCTACCTTTGAATTAGAGCATTTCCATACTCATGGTTTTGACAAAGTGAAAATAGAGGTACTACATATTATCCCTGACCTCTATGCTCGGCTAGAAACTGAATCCCTTGAAATTTTGCAGCATCAGTCTCTTTATCCCTATGGCCTTAATTCCACTCTATCTGACAATAAGCATAATCAGCATAAATTTTCAATTCGTGAACTCTTCTTTCTTGTTAATAATAAGAGCTGCTCTAGAGGTAATAGAGGACAGAGGTTATTTCGCACATCAAGCAAAGTTGATTTTGCTAACTTGCTAAAAACTCTGGAAAGCTTTAAAACTGGCACTAATTTTGTTAAAAATACTTACAAAATTCTCAAGTCCTTCAAGCACTCTGTCCTTAAATGTTTTTTCAAATTCTGGAATGAAACTGCTGACCATGTTGATAAGCATGTTTTTGCTTTGGTTCTGGACATTCTTAAACATATTCTTAAAGATAAAATTTCTCTTAAAGAATTTTCCAGTAATTTTGTTACCATCAGGTTCCTAAATAAAGCCTACGATAATCTCAATGTAAGGAAGCTGTTCTACAATAATGCAATTTTTTTCCCATCCACAGGCACCAGTCTATTGTAAGTTTTAAATATGTTAAGACCTTAGGGTCAATAGTTAAAAACTACAAACTTAACTCTTCGAGCTACATTCCTGTAATTACTACTTGTTCTTGTGATGAACATAAAGAAACAGTTCACTATGATAAGAATTACAACCATATTATCACCGGAAACTTGAGTTTTGTTGAAAATGAAAAGCTTAGGAATTTATTAGAGTATGGCTCTAATTTCAGACCTTCCTTCACAATTTCCAAAGAAAGGATTCTTGAGAGCTTCACTCAAGATGTAAATAAGTACATCGTAAAAACCAGTTTAACGTACAATCAGCCTATTGAGGCCTTCGCAGAATGGAAATATAATATAATCAATAGCTTCACCGGTGAGTTGGCAGGTCTGGACTTTTGTTTCGACAGAAATCTCTTTTTCTCTGGAGAAGCTAAAAGGTCACTCTCCAAACTACAAGACCAATTTATTTTTACCACTACGGATAAAGCTAGCAATAATTTTGCAATTATCTGTAAGAAGTTCTATTTTGAATTGTTAACTATGGAACTCAATAATAGAGTAACATACGAGCCCGTAAGTTATTCTACCAAGCAGTTAGAAAATCGGTTTAAGGCATTCTTCAAGAAACTTAAAATTCCGCAAACTAGAAGATATGGGCCTGAATTTCCATTTCTTTTTGCAACGGTTAAGTTTCATAAGGATCCTGTGAAGTTCAGGTTCATAGCTAGTGGAGTAAGGAGTCATAAAAAGAAAATAGATCTTGCTTTTGAAGATGTCTTAAAGAAGGTTTTGAAACACATTAGAAACTGTTCTAACTTGATGTACAGAGATTTTTGGATAATTAATAATAATGCAGAAGTAATTTCTACTATACTCAAAGTGTGTCCCCTAGATATTAATAGTTATGATTTTGAAAACCTATATACTAATCTGCCTCTATCAGATATAATCACTACCTTTAAAGAGCTGTATGCAGAATTTAAACTTAACCAATTTGTTGATGTAGGAACTTGGAACTCTTATCTCAATTGCTGCATAAAAAATAACCATATCTTATATAATAATACTCTCTATAAGCAAGTGAACGGTATTCCAATGGGAACATCAACGTCCACGAATATCGCTAATCTATTCCTGTTCTTTAAGGAATATAAATTCATTAAAAATCACCCCACCTGCTCAGATAACTACCTTTACACTTTTAGATATATTGATGATCTGCTGTGTATCAATAATTCCGAAGTTATAGAGAGTGATTTTGATAATATCTATCCTAGCTCTCTTAACTTATGTAAAACCAACCACAGTAATCAGGAACTTGAGTTCCTAGACTTAAGCATTAAGCTCAACAGAGGTAACCCATCTATTAGCCTCTTTGATAAAAGAGTTAATTTTCCTTTCAAAGTAATTAAATATCTACACTGGAATAATAACATTTCAACCAAAGTAATTGAGAATGTACTAATTTCTCAGGTCCTAAGAATTTCAAGAATTTGCAGCAACAATTTGGACTTCAATTACCACATTAATATACTATTAGAAAGTTTTCTAGAGAACGAAATTCCTTCTTCTTTCATCAAAAGAACTTTAAGAAAAATTATTCTGAATAATAGAGTAAGGTTGGCAGATCTGCTTTAATTTTCTACACAGTTAATAATATGATTCTGACCAATCAAAGCCGTAAGGAAGTTGGCTAGAGGATGCCTATTAACTACCTAAAGGAACCTTAGTGCTATGGATATGACGGTCCTATTAAAACAAAAAAAATTAAATAATATAAACAAAATCACAAAAAAAGCTTAAAAATCTGTTTATAAAAGAAAATAAAAACAAATAAAAAAGAAAACCAGTTATTCATCACTAGGATAGCTATACTAAAAATAGTAAAACCAACATTAAAATTAATAAGATTCTGATTAATCTATAGAAGCTCACTAAGGTGATTTAATACATGCAAAGATTATTAAATAAACTGCTCGTGTATTTTATAATATTTCTCATGTATTCTGGAGAGTTAATTCTGCTCATTCTGATCATACAGATCCACAGTCTTAAGTTTATATATTTTTTTCTCTGGTTAAAATCTCCGCGCGTTGGTTTCTTGCTGTATGAGGAGGCCATCAGCCCCACCCTCACTGCCCCCCAGCGTCTAGGGAGTGGCGGAAGAGGTCAGCCATGTTCTCCTCTTGTGAGGAGAAAAGTTTTTGTAACTCAAGAGGTAAGCTCTCTTCCTTGTTTTTGGGTTCTAGGTTTTATAAGTTCAATGTTTGTACTTCATGTACCTTTCTCTGTCGTTTTTTAGCTTTTCAGCTTTTAAGCATTGGTTTGTCTGTTAACATTTATGCGGGTTTTAACTCTTACTTTTCTTTGTAACTTTGAGCGTCTTTTGTGGTACCTAGGAACAGAAGATGGCTAAGCTTGTTCCTTTTCTATGCGCTGTCTATGCGCTGTTTTTTCAAAGTAGTTAAGTTCTTAATAACTAATTAATTATGCACTTAAAGCACTGCTGAAATACTTTGTACATATTGCAACTAACTGTTTAAGGTATATAACTTTCACAAAGTTTTCTTTAGTTAATTATTATCTTTAACTTATTCTCGTTTTCGTGCTGTCATAAGTTGTAGAGTAGGGGGTTTTAGACTCAAGTTTTCTTTCAAAAATCTGTTCGTTATAAATTAACATTTCCTTTTTTAATTGCGATGTAAAATTTGTTTTTCAGGTTTAAATTCTCTCTCAAACGAACTTGGAATTTCGTTATAGCTGAAAATCATTTCTATTTATTATGTCACTCTCACAGCTTGAGTTCTCTTTAATCTTCTTCTCTCTGTTTAATAGTAACAGATGAAGAGCATGGGTCGGGCCATGAAGGTTAATGGATGCAAGCGAAATTGTTAACTAGTGCTAGGTCATGCTACTCTACGGAGGACATGACTTATATATATATTTTTTAAACTATTTTAGGTGGGAATGTTACTTGCATCTATGGCCTTGCAGAAACCCATTTCCAACTAGGTCTTTGTGGAAGTGAGAAAATGCAGAGTTTTTGCTGGTCCTTGATAAAGCCAAGGCTCAGTATTCTCGACACCTTCTACATTCAGTTGTTTTATTTTCTTTTTTTCTTTTCTCCTTTTACTCACGCAGGTAGATACATAACCTTTTCTATGTTGTACTAGGTGTGAGTCAAAATTATATATGTATTTTTTTGCTTAGGTATCTTTATAGTTTGTGAATTCTGAATTTTCAAAACTGCTGCGTTGCGCGTTTTGATTTTCAGGTTATTTTGCACCCTTCGTTTTAAATTCTAAAATTTTTTCCTTAGTCTTCAGTTTTGCTCTTAAGTATATATATATATATATATATATAAATTTACAGAAAATCCTCCATCCGCCAGTATAAAATTTTCTTGAAGTCTACCTTTGTTTTGTTTTTTTAATTACAGAGTGGAGCAACGGCCCATCCTGAGGTAGACTTCTTAACATACCCGAAGAGGAAGTTTTCGGTAAACATATCTAACGCTTTTCTTGTGTCTAGAAAATTAAAATTTAGATCAAGAAAGAAGTTACAGCTAAAGAACTATACGGCTGTCTATATTAAGCGGAGGAGTGAAGAATCTCCGGTGACTCCGGCGTTGTCACTATGTTGAAGGTGAAAAAAAACTGATTGTGTTTGAGCCCAGAGGCGCCCATGCGAGTACTTGGGGGGGGGGGGATACGAAATATCCTTACCTCCTTCAAGGTTGTCAAACATTTTAAATGTACAAGATACTAAAATTCAACAAAAATAATTGATACAATCAATCATTAATATCTTATTTTTAAAAATGCTTTAAAAAACGGTTTCGTCTATTTTAGTGTTTTAAAATTATCAAACATTTGGCTATACCAACAGGGGGGTCGACCCCCTCCCCTCCTACATGGGCGCCCTTGTTTGAGCCCTAAATTTTATGACTGGAAAGCTATCATCAGTTTAAAAAGATGATTCGCAGTTATTTACTTATTATAGTTTGCACCTGACTTTTTCCCTCCTACACACAAGTGTGTAGCTTGAAGGAGAGACAAGGAGCCAGCAAATATTTCTTGCCTCGGGACAGACGAATGCAAAAGGCGGTAGTAGTTTTATGTTCTTTCAAGGCAGCATTTGCTTCCTTAAGTGATATTAATCATCAGCGTAGGGTACAAATCAAGCAGACTGGCGATGGAGCACGTTTCACCTCTACTGGGAGGCAATGTTCGCAACGCATCTAGAGACATCTAGTGAGTACGACGGGAACCTACTACGCCTCTTTAAAACAGCCCCCTATCTTTCTTTTTTCTGCATGGCTGTTGGCCAAGAGCAGCAGGAACACGGCTTCACAAGACTCGGGATGCTTTGGAGTCAGTGGTCCCTTCGTGACGAGCCTCTTAGTAAAAAGGCACTGAAGTAAAATGCAAACTGCACAATTCCTTGGCGATCTACATGACAAGGTGTGAATAATACAGAGATGGTTGCACTGCGCAGAACCAGATCAGATCAGATCATATGTACAGGATTTTAGGAATGGAGTGTCTGACCCCACGTCTTAAACAACCCTTAGAAATAGGAAGCTAGGAGCAGTGCCGTCGATAGCAATGATGGATTGGGGGGCTAAGCCCATTCGTTATATACACTGTATATATACACTATATTGACAAAAGTCACAGGACACCTAGAAGAGAAACACAAAACATTTATTGACATACATTAGTACGGTGTCGGTCCACCTTTGGCCTTAATGCAAGCCCTGACCCTTCGAGACATGCTTTCCACTAGGATTTGGAACACAGCGATAGGTATGCGCTTCCATTCAGTACATAATGCTGCCGCTAACTGTTGCTTAGTAGTAGGCCTTGGTTCCAAACTTCTTATGCAGCGCTCTAATTCATCCCATAGGTGCTCTATGGGACTAAGATCAGGGCTCTGTACTGGCCAGTCCACACACGATACGGAATTATCGTCAAACCACGCCGTAACAGTTCGGTGCATTATCCTGCTGTTATCAACAAGGCTCGGTTCCATAGTATTGCCACAGAGTTGGTAGGGCTTAATTGTCCCGAATATCGAGGTAGACGTGCTGGTTAACAGGTTTGTCCACGATAACCAATGGGACGGGACCATACCACGACCCCCCCCCACACACACATGAATACACTGCCAGCTCCAAATCCAAACTTGACCGTACGAACAGTACACTGTGGTAAATAACTTTCCCCAGGCTACCGCAATACCCACACACGGCAATCAGACTGATCGATCGTGTTCTGGATTCATCGGTCCATAGCACCCGTTTCCATTGATCTACGGTCCACGATAAATATTCTTTACATCATGCTAAAGGACGAGTAGCATTCCGAGTGGAGATGAAAGGCTTACGAGAAGCCGCACGACCGCGGTAACCCATGGAATTAAGTTATCTTTGAATGGTACGTGCATTTACATACCGAGGTTCCAGCATTTTTACTCACCGGTACACTGAGGTGTTGTGCAGTACTCCGTCGATTACCTGTAACGAATCTCCTGAGGCTTCGACGTCCTCTATCACTGATTTTCTTTGGTCTGCCGGTACGTTTTGCTGCTTCAGGCACGCCATGTGTCTTCCACTTATTCAGTACATCCAAAACAGTTGACTTGGGTATGTTTAAACGCCTCTCGGTTTCCCTTATGGACAACCCATTAATATAAAAATCTTTCCTTTCTCAAAGTCAGTTCTCTCCCGCCGCGGCATTTTCATTCAACCGCAGAGTACGATATGATCGTGGTCAGCTGCAGTCTTGTTTTTATGCCGTTTGCAGCTGTACCGGGCATCTTAGCAACGCAGCGAATCAGTTCATTTGCTTTTTAAGGGGTGTCCGGTGACTTGTCAATAGTGTGTGTGTGTGTGTGTGTGTGTGTGTGTGTGTGTGTGTAGCATCATTGTCAACCATTATCAATCCACTGCTGGACGAAGGTCTCCCCAAGTTTCTTCCACAGCGGTCTGTCTTGTGCCAATCTCCTCCATGTTACTCCCGCATACTTTCGAATTTCATCCACCCATCTCCCATGTGGTCTTCTTCTGGGTCTTTTCGCGTCCCTTGGAATCCAATCTAAAATTTCGGCTGTCCTGACAGTATGTCCAGCCTTTTCCCATTTCAGGGATTTAACTCTGATCATGATGTCTTCCACACTAGTCATTTTTCGGATCCACGAGTTCCTCTTCTTATCTCTCCTGGTTACACCAAGCATGCACCTCTCCATGCTGCTTTGAGTTGTCTGCAGCCTTTGTATGTCTTTTTTAGTTAAGGTCCACGTCTCTGCACCATACGTAAGCACTGGAAGGATGCATTGATCAAACACTTTTCTTTTAAGACATAATGGCATATTGCTCTTGAAAATTATGCTGTTTCTTCCAAAAGCTCTCCAGGCAAGTTTTGTACGCCGATGAATTTCTTCATCAAAGTGACCCTCACTTCATATATGCTGTCCAAGATAAACGTACGCGTCTGTTATCTCCAGCTTTTCTCCATCAATCGATAAATCTTCATTTCTTGTAAAAGCAATGAACATCACTTTTGCCTTCTGAAAGTTTCATTTTTAATCCCACTTCTTTACTTTTGTCAGCAAGCTCCTGGATCATACTCTGCAGCTCTGATGGGGTAGTTGCAAAAATGACTGCGTCATCAGCAAAACGAAGGTGGTTTAGATAATCTCCATTAATCTTTATCCCTTTGTTTTCCCAGTTCAGTGATTGAAAGACATTTTCCAATGTGGCATTAAAGAACTTCGGAGATATGGTGTCACCTTGTCTCCCTCCCTTTCCAATTTTTATGTGTGTTGTATTTTCAAACAGCCGAATCTGTGCACTTGTATTTTCATAGATGTTATTAATAATATTAATGTATGCATCTTCAATACCGCAGGATTTCAGAGCCATTGTAACTGCTGATGGTTTCACCGAATCAAAGGCCTTTTCATAATCGATAAAAGCCATGCACAATGGAAGCTCATATTCCCTCGCTCTTTCAATTAGTTCTCTCAGTACGTGGATATGATCTATTGTGCTGTAGCCACTCCTGAATCCAGCTTGTTCTCTCGGTTGAGCCATGTCCAGTGTCACCTTCAAGCGGTGTGAAAGAACTTTAGTGAAGATTTTATAAACCACTGATATTAGGCTGATAGGTCTGGAGTTCCTGAGATCCTCAATGTCACCTTTTTAATGTAGCAAGATCATTGTAGCGTTGTTCCAATCCTCAGGAATCTTCCCTTCATTAAGGCATCGAGTGAAAATTTGGGCGAGTACTGTTTTGATTTCTCCACTTGCTTCTTGTATCATGTCTACAGTAATTCCATCTTCTCCTGGAGCTTTTCCCCGCTTCATGTTCTTGATTGCATGTGCAACTTCTGCTGGGAGGACTGGAAGAACTCTGGTACTGGTACGTTTAATGATGTCTGGAGTACATGTATCATCCCTTTCATATAATTTGGAGTAGAAATCTTTCACTCTTGTCAAAATTTCGCCTCTCCTTTTCTTGTTACTGAACCATTTTCTTTTCTCAGTGCCATAATCTGTTTTCTTCCCTTACTGAGATGTCCCTTTGCTATCTTTAGGCTTTGGTTGTTTTCAATTGCTTTCCTTACTAGTTCACAGTTGAATTTCCTTACGTCTTCAGTGATACTTTTTCGTACTGTCTTGCGTAGCTCTATATATTCCACTTTGGAAGTCACATCTCTTTAGTTGTCCTCATCTCTCTTCTTTTTTGCATCAACATTTTGGTTTTTCCTGATAATTTGTTCACGTGCAACTTGTTCTTAGACCAAGCTAATTTTGTTGCTGTTTCCATAAGAGCTTTGGTTACTTTTCTGTTACCTTCAGAAATATCCACTTCTTCCGATGTTAGGCCTTCTAAAGCAGAGAATCTGTTCTTCAGTTCCAACTTGAAGGTATTATGGTGTTTTTAAGGTTGGTTATGTCAATACATTTTGTTTGTCTTATGAGCGTGCTACGTTCGAGTTTAGTGTTGAGGTGCATCTTACATCTCACCAATCTATGGTCACTACCTGTGTTGAACTTGTTTAGCACACTGCAGTCTTCTATGACGAATTTTTTGTTACACATAATAAAATCTATTTCACTTGTCGTCCCATTTGGATGTCTCCATGTACATTTCCTGTGTGGATTTTCTTGAAAAAGGAGTTCATGATGAAAAACCCTTCTGCCTCTGCAAACTCTACGAGAGTATTTCCACGCTGGTTTCTGTTGCCGTGACCGAATTTACCTACTGAAGTTTCATTCTGTTGCTGTTGCTCTATTTTTGCATTGAAATCTCCCATAATTATCTTCAAGTGCTGATTACCTTTATTATTTAGATGACTTTCCTCATAAAATTCTTCAATTTCTTCTTCAGGATGACTTGTGGTGGGTGCATAAGCTTGAATAATCTGAGCCTTGTATCTTCTCGAGAGTTGGATAACGAGTCGTGCAGCTCTGTCAGAGGAACTTTCAACTTCTACAACTTTATCCTTCAGTTTCTTGTTTATTAAAAATCCAACACCACTAGTTCTGCCAGTATCTGTCCCACGATAGTAGAAGAGATGTCCACTTTTCAGTTCAATGAGATCTTCTCCTTTTCTCCTTACCTCACTTAGCCCGACGATGTCCTACTTGATCCTTTGTAGTTCCTCTTCCATTTCAAGAAGCCTTGAATCAGAAGATAGGGAGCGTCCATTATACGTAGCCAAGGTCAGCATGAGATGGCAGCCTAGTCTGTGAATTGCTTTAGGGATTTTTGAATTCCAGACAATCAAAAGTTCAGGGACAAAATTAAATTCGGTTCTTTTGTCAAATAATCCCGTAAGAATTCCTTCACGTGTCCGAACAATTTCCAAATCCAGAAAAGTAACTCTGGAACATTTGCTGGGTTTTTTCCAAGACTAGTTCCGAAGGGTAATAACTCTCCAGTTGGAAATCCTCCTTACCGACCTTGGAACTAATAAGGTCATCTATGTATCTAAAATTTGTCACTTTATCGCAGATGATATTCCTTTCGTAGTGATGTAGGTGTAAATTTGCAAGCAAACTGTACAAAGAGGTCCCCATGGGGATACTCTGGATTAAAAGGTTCCTCTGTTCATAAATGTAATTCTGAAAGACACAAGAATTACATAAAGTACACCAATATTCTCTGGAAACCTCAATTATATATCCAAATTCTTCAAAATATTTCAAAAACACTGTTAAGGTCCTCAAGTTCTGTGGAGATGAAAAGGTTCTGAAAGTCATGTGTTTAATATCTCCTGTGAATTGTCTATTATTTTTTATAAACAGTAAAATTTTATTATTATTTGTAACAATCCAAGTATTCTGTAAAATGTTATCATAAAGTAGTTGCAATAATCTTTGGAAGATCTTTCCTGCTTTTATATTATATCCAGAAGAACCACATGTGATAAATCTAAATCCCACTGGATCTTTATGAAATTTTGGTATTGCAAACATATAGGGAAACTCAATTTTATATCTTTGACTTTCAATATTCTAAGGTAAATCAAAATTCTCTTTTGTACAATTTTAAAACCAGAATGCCATTTTTCCTATAGGTGCTTTGATTATCGAATTCTCCAGTCATAATATTGTCACGATATTTCGAAACATAAATAATATTGAGTTGGCCCATTTTCAGTTGCATGACTTTGAAAACATCACCATTTCAATTCTTGGCTTTGAAAGCAATGAGTATAGAAGAATTACTTTGGAAAATTGTGAAATGCTGCATCATAAAATTCTTTACCCATATGGACTTAATAACCTCTTTAATAGCATCAGGATGTTTCCATATAGTGAGCAAGAAATATACAAGATATTTTTGTTACAACTTTTCATGGATTGGAGGAAAATAACTCCAGAAAAAGAGGTTGTATGGGGTAATGGCAAACATAAGCAATCAAGGTTTGATTTCTATAACTTCCTGGAGCAGATTGAAATTATTGCTCTTGAATCTTGTGGTGTGAATAAAATAATTGCAGCACTACAATATCCCAATTTATCAAAAGTCAAAGCTCAATTGAATAAAATTATAAGTTACAATTTTAAGAATTTGACTACCAGATACTTATTGGTAGATTTTTGTCTCCATAGGATTAACAAAAGAACCATTAAGAAGGATCTACCACAAAAAAAAGTTTTGTACATTTAAGTTGCAGGCCCAGTTTATGGAAAAATAACTTTCAAGAAGATCTTTCAAGAAAGTTTTTTATCTTTCCACTAAAAAATACATAGAGTTATTCCTTCTTTTAAACTAGAACCAACTTTTGAAAGAAGAGTCTTTAATTACACCAGCTTCTGCAAGGGTTTGGGTGAGATTGATGTTGAAACCTTACCCTGTTTTTGTCAAGCAAGGAGTTATAAACCTTTTGTTAATAAATACTATGGACATATCCTGACAGGTGATTTGAACATTTTGGTTGACAAGAAACTCAAGGGTATGTTGGAGAAAAGTGTCAAATTTAGGCCTCAGATTTTCTTCCCACTTGTGAACATAAAAAAGAACATTACTAGGGTTTTACGTACTATCTTTCAGATACATGCAAGGTCCCAAGGCAGGAGTTCTTTCAATGGATCTCTGATGTATTACAGAATTTTCTTTTTTTTTTTTAATTAGAGGTTTAACGACCACCGTGAGCAACTCAATGGGCTATAAGCAGTCGCCCATCCCTAATTTAGGGTCACTGGTTCCAGGGAAAGGAGAGAGCCAGTGCCGTAAGACAAACACAACATCCATGCCTCACGGGATTCGAACCAGGACCTCTTTCAGACGAATGATCAGAGGCCATCGCTTGAGACAACTGCACCACCGGGGCGGCACAGAAAACGTTTATTCAAGTGGCTAGACTTTGTGAGAAGAAGCAATTTCTCCCTGGGTGAGAAAAACTAAGACAGAAATTGAAGATTTGAAGAAGAAATTTATAATCACACCTATTGATAAATGTGGTAACAATTTTGCCTTTTTGTGCTAGAGACTGTATTGCAATATTATGACTACAGAATTAGGTAATGAAAGAACCTATAAGAAAAAGGGGCATTCCGATTTTAATATTGTAAAAAAGAGAATTTTGAGTTACCTTAGAATATCGAAAATCAAAGAATATAAAATTGAGTTTCCTTATATGTTTGCAATACCAAAATTTCATAAAGATCCAGTGGGATTTAGATTTATCACATGTGGTTCTTCTGGATATAATATCAAAGCAGGAAAGATCTTCCAAAGATTATTGCAACTACTTTATGAAAATATTTTACAGAATACTTGGATTGCTACAAATAATAAGATTTTACAGTTTATAAAAAATAATAGACAATTCACAGGAGATATTAATACATATGACTTTCAGCACCTTTTCACCTCCACAGAACATGAAGACCTTAACAGTGTGTTTTTGAAATATTTTGAAGAATTTGGACATATAATGGAGGTTTCCAGAGAATATTAGTGTAATTTATGTAATTTTTATCTTTCAAAATTACATTTATGATCCGAGGAACCTTTTAATCCAGAGTCGGGGTATCCCTATCGGTACCTCTTTCTCCAGTTTGCTTGCAAATTTATACCTACATCACTACGAAAGGAATATCATCTGTGATAAAGTGACGAATTTTAGATACATAGATGACCTTATTAGTTTCAAGGTCGGTAAGGAGGATTTCCAACTGGAGAGTTATTACCCTTCGGGACTAGTCTTGGAAAAAACCCAGCAAATGTTCCAGAGTTACTTTTCTGGATTTGGAAATTGTTCGGACTCGTGAAGGAATTCTTACGGGATTATTTGACAAAAGAACCGAATTTCATTTTGTCCCTCAACTTTTTGAGAGTCTGGAATTCAAAATTCCATAAAAAAATTCACAGGAATATTATAATTTCACAGTTCCTAGGAATTTCGCGTATTTGCAAGAATAAGGGTAGTACCACAAAATTTCTAAAGTTACTGTATTCCAAGCTGTTGAATAATAACTATCCTCTTAATTTCTGCAAGTTCCACTTTCAAAATCTATTGTCTTTTAATTCCAATTCAAGTTTTACAATTAGATTATGTAATATTACACCAACTTAATTTCTATATTAACCATTTCTTAGGGCTACAATAAAACTTTATTTTCTCCGAGTCAACCCGGATAATTTTAACAGCCCGTACTTTCATCCATGACGTATCAAAAACATTTCACTGTTTTCGGAAAGTACCCTTATTGACTTATCGTTCACCTTAAGAAGTGAGTTCTGACCATAACTGCCAGGTCTTGTATACATTTCTGCCTTGGGGAGCTTAAGTTTAATTACGGTCATAATTTTAATTACGGTTATGTGTGGTTCTTTTGTGAGTTACATGTAATGTAACATACCAGGAGATGTGACGTACCTGCCAGAAGGACGCACACGACATAAAGGCAGATAGCAATTAGAATCAATGTCTGCGTAGCTCAGTTGGTAGAGCGACTTGTTCCGGAATAAGCGTACTCGGGTTCGAATCCCGGCGTAGACCAAATGACGGGGAAATTTACTTCGTTATAGTGGCGCCCGAACTATCCGGATGACCCGACCGTTCAAAATCTCGCATTGGTGTGATGTTATTTCCACACCGCGAGATAGGAAAAATAAGAGAATCCCTTCTCCCGCACTTCGAAAAAAAGAAAAATAAGGGGGAGATGATGTAACATACCAGGAGATGTGACGTACCTGCCAGAAGGACGCACACGACATAAAGGCAGATAGCAATTAGAATCAATGTCCGCGTAGCTTAATTGGTAGAGCAACTTATTCCGGAGTGAGTGGACCCGGGTTCGAACCCCGGCGCGGATAAAAATGACGGAGAAATTCACTTCGTTATAGTAAGTTCCAGACGTTTTATGTTATTTAAGTTCTACTAACCGGTTCAGGTAGGGAAGACAGAGGGCTAAGGAAGTATTTGATACTAAATTGGTTAAGACGTCTGCCTTTTGGCTACGAAAAATTCAGCACTCTCACGAAACCTGAACAATAGGCCCTGGGGCTCCAGAAGTCTTTCCCTGATGCGTGGTCTGGTGCTCCGGAGCGCTTTAGCCTTAAAAAGAGTTGATTTTTCTAATTTCCATCTTTTTGTATTTAATCATTTTAATTCTCTTTTCAGGATTTTTCTGTTGTTATTTCGATGATATTGTACAAGGATTGTAAGTTTCTTGTGGTGGACTCTATTTGGAATATATATATATATATATATATATTCCAAAAAGAGTCCACCTTAGCTAATAGAGACATACAAAGGCGGCAGACAACTCAAAGCAGCATGGAGAGGTGCATGCTTGGTGTAACCACGAGAGATAAGAAGAGGAACACGTGGATCCGAAAAATGACAAGAGTGGAAGACATCATGATCAGAGTTAAATCCCTGAAATGGCAATGGGCTGGACATACTGCCAGAAGGACAGACCATCGATGGACAACCGAAATTTTAGATTGGATTCCAAGGGACAGGAAAAGACCCAGAAGAAGACCACATGGAAGATGGGTGGATGAAATTCGAAAGTATGCGGGAGTGACATGGAGGAGACTGGCACAAGGCAGACCATTGTGGAGGAAACTTGGGGAGACCTTCGTCCAGCAGTGGATTGATAATGGTTGACAATGATGATGATGATGATGATGATATATATATATAAGGGATGTAAGGTCAGGCGATGCGTAACATCACAGCCCCTCCTTGACAAATGTCAACCCCGCTTTCTCGTGGTACATCCTGTTCCCACTAAAGGGGCTCTGACGACCGCCAATAGCAGTATAACTATACCATCGGGATTAGAGGAAATGCTATCCCACACTCACCAACCCGCTTCGCCAGCTTGGGGAGTTATGGCCAAACCCCTCCAAAAATGACTCCACAACTTAAATCTTGGCCCTCAGTCTCCGGCAGCTGGAATGTACCTGGCCAAGGCAGCGGCCAGTGCGACATTATGGCAGAGGGTGCTAAGAACCCCGGCGGACCGGACTAGGCTGTCATCTGATGCTGATCTTGGCTACGTATAATGGACGCTCTCTATCTTCTGATTCAAGGCTTCTTGAATTGGAAGAGGAACTACAAAGGATCAAGTGGGACATCGTCGGGCTAAGTGAGGAAAGGAGAAGATCTCATTGAACTGAAAAGTGGACATCTCTTCTACTATCGTGGGACTGATACTGGCAGAACTAGTGGTGTTGGATTTATAATAAACAAGAAACTGAAGGATAAAGTTGTAGAAGTTGAAAGTTCCTCTGACAGATCTGCAAGACTCGTTATCCAACTCTCGAGAAGATACCAGGCTCAGATTATTCAAACTTATGCACCCACCACAAGTCATGCTGAAGAAGAAATTGAAGAATTTTATGAGGAAATTCGTCATCTAAATAATAAAGGTAATCAGCACTTAAAGATAATTACGGGAGATTTCAATGCAAAAATAGGGCAACGGCAACAGAATGAAACTTCAGTAGCTAAATTCGGTCACGGCAACAGAAACCAGCGTGGAAATACTCTCGTAGAGTTTGCAGAGGCAGAAGGATTTTTCATCTTGAACTCCTTTTTCAAGAAAAAGCCACACAGGAAATGGACATGGAGACATCCAAATGGGACGACAAGTGAAATTGATTTTATTATGTGTAACAAAAAATCCGTCACAGAAGACTGCAGTGTGCTAAACAAGGTCAACACAGGTAGTGACCATAGATTGGTGAGATGTAAAATGCATCTCAACACTAAACTCGAACGTAGCACGCGCATAAAACAAACAAAATGTATTGACATAACCAACCTTAAAAAACACCATAATACCTTCAAGTTGGAACTGGAGAACAGATTCTCTGCTTTAGAAGGCCTAACATCGGAAGAATTGGATATTTCTGAAGGTAACAGAAAAGTAACCAAAGCTCTTATGGAAACAGCAACAAAATTAGCTGGGTCTAAGAACAAGTTGCATGTGAACAAATTATCAGGAAAAACCAAAATGTTGATGCAAAAAAGAAGAGAGATGAGGACAACTAAAGAGATGTGACTTCCAAAATGGAATATATAGAGCTATGCAAGACAGTACGAAAAGTATCACTGAAGACGTAAGGAAATTCAACTGTGAACTAGTGAGGAAAGCAATTGAAAACAACCAAAGCCTAAAGATAGCAAAGGAACATCTCAGTAAGGGAAGAAAACAGATTATGGCACTGAGAAAAGAAGATGGTTCTGTAACAAGAAATAGAGGCGGAATTTTGACAAGAGTGAAAGATTTCTACTCCAAATTATATGAAAGGGATAATACATGTACTCCAGACATCATGAAAGGTGCCAGTACCAGAGTTCTTCCAGTCCTCCCAGCAGAAGTTGCACATGCAATCAAGAACATGAAGCGGGGAAAAGCTCCAGGAGAAGATGGAATTACTGTAGACATGATACAAGAAGCAAGTGGAGAAATCGAAACAGTACTCGCCCAAATTTTCACTCGATGCCTTAATGAAGGGAAGATTCCTGAGGACTGGAACAACACTACAATGATCTTGCTACATAAAAATGGTGACATTGAGGATCTCAGGAACTCCAGACCTATCAGCCTCCTATCAGTGGTTTATAAAATCTTCACTAAAGTTCTTTCACACCGCTTAAAGGTGACACTGGACATGGCTCAACCGAGAGAACAAGCTGGATTCAGGAGTGGCTACAGCACAATAGATCATATCCACGTACTGAGAGAACTAATTGAAAGAGCGAGGAATATGAACTTCCATTGTGCATGGCTTTTATCGATTATGAAAAAGCCTTTGATTTGGTGAAACCATCAGCAGTTACAATGGCTCTGAAATCCTGCGGTATTGAAGATGCGTACATTAATATTATTAATTACATCTATGAAAATGCAAGTGCACAGATTCGGCTGTTTAAAAATACAACACACATAAAAATTGGAAAAGGAGTGAGACAAGGTGACACCATATCTCCGAAGCTCTTTAATGCCACATTGGAAAATGTCTTTCAATCACTGAACTGGGAAAACAAAGGGATAAAGATTAATGGAGATTATCTAACCCACTTTCGTTTTGCTGATGACAGTCATTTTTGCAACTACCCCATCAGAGCTGCAGAGTGTGATCCAGGAACTTGCTGACAAGAGTAAAGAAGTGGGATTAAAAATGAACCTTCAGAAGACAAAAGTGATGTTCAATGCTTTTACAAGAAATGAAGATTTATCGATTGATGGAGAAAAGCTGGAGATAACAGACACGTACGTTTATCTTGGACAGCGGATATCAAGTGAGGGTCACATTGATGAAGAAATTAATCGGCGTACAAAACTTGCCTGGAGAGCTTTTGGAAGAAACAACATAATTTCCAAGAGCAATATGCCATTATGTCTTAAAAGAAAAGTGTTTGATCAATTCATCCTTCCAGTGCTTACGTAAGGTGCAGAGACGTGGACCTTTACTAAAAGAGACATACAAAGGCTGCAGACAACTCAAAGCAGCATGGAGAGGTGCATGCTTGGTGTAACCAGGAGAGATAAGAAGAGGAACTCGTGGATCCGAAAAATGACAAGAGTGGAAGACATCATGATCAGAGTTAAATCCCTGAAATGGCAATGGGCTGGACATACTGCCAGAAGGACAGATCATCGATGGACAGCCGAAAGTTTAGATTGGATTCCAAGGGACAGGAAAAGACCCAGAAGAAGACCACATGGACGATGGGTGGATGGAATTCGAAAGTATACGGGAGTGACATGGAGGAGACTGGCACAAGACATACCGTTGTGG
This sequence comes from Macrothele yani, assembly GCA_039090855.1. NCBI lineage: Eukaryota > Metazoa > Arthropoda > Arachnida > Araneae > Macrothelidae > Macrothele > Macrothele yani. The sequence goes on from CM076996.1 coordinate 155,018,290, forward strand.
AGGAAACTTGGGGAGACCTTCGTCCAGCAGTGGATTGATAGTGGTTGACAATGATGATGATGATATATATATAATAACCTCAGTTGTAGAACTGGAATAATGCCGAACCTTATACATACCAGATTTTTCCTCTGTTTCACAGGACAATTGTCTGAAACTGAATTTGAATAAAATCGACAATAAATAGAGCATTTTTGTCTGGTATGCATTTTTTGTGTGTTACAGAGCTCGTAACACACAGTGACTACTTGGGTTAAAGACCGTTGTTTGACGCTGTCTTCCAAGAGAAGTATTTCGCAGTGCTATTTTTAAAAAAAATTCCATCCTAGTAGCTCTGAAAGTATAGCTTGCAGTGGACAAAAAAAAAAAAATCAACTGCATTTAATTGAGAAGAATACGTAATACCACTGTTATGCAAAAAAGAATCTATCATACGATAGTTCTCCACTTTCACTGCCCTTATTCTATTTTTCGCCCGATGGCCAAATACATCCACCAATAAACTACCGTAACGAGAAATGCGCTAATAACCCACCTAAATCCCTTTACCTCGTGAAACAAACGCCTGCACTAAGTGGAAATTTCTGCTCCCTTTCATGCTGTTTTTTTTATTACCCTAGTAAAGATGCCGCCTTTTCACATTAATATTACCGTTTCCGACAATCTGTTGCAGTTGCTGTCGTACATCGTTCCTTTAGTCTTTTGGCCTACGGCTGATTCTCAGGGTTTGTAGTTTGTTAACTTGGGACTGATGGTACGTGCACCCACGATACTGCCACCCCCGTAAATCATTAAGTTGTTTGACGTATTGTTCCCTAATGGCCAAACCCCTGCCGAAATCAGGCGACGAGATTACCCCAACTAGAGTAATGTTATCTTAATGCTGTGACACCTGGCCCCCTCATCGGAAAAAAGGGGGGGGGGGATCGAAGGAAGAGGTTTTTTTTGCTTTGACCACAAAATATTTAAGAAAACTCCCCTCTGCTTTTTTTTTTTTTAAGTAGAAAAACATTACGTAAAGGTAAACTAATACATAAAAAAAAGCTTTCATTTGATTGGAAGGGCTTTGCGCTTCTTTGGCGTGGGGGCTTGAGCCCCAAAAAATTGGTGTAACGACGCCACTGGCTAGGAGATTTGGGGTAGAGTGCCCGATAGGATAGTGACACGGAAGCGAGGTAAAAAGGATCAGATCAGATCATATGTAGAAGATTTTAGGAAGGGAGTGTCTGACCCCAGGTCTTAAACAACCCTTAGAAGTAGGAAGCTAGGAGATTTGGGCTAGAGTGCCCAATAGGAAAGTGACACGAAAGCAAGGTAGAAAGGGGGAGGAAGACGCTCTTATTTATTACCGGGAGGCCAGTACCCGGGGTACGACGGCTTATCGTGCCCATCCGACGCACGGCAGATATGTAGTTATTCGAGCGTTCGTACCTGGCTGGGATCGAACCTAAGATTTCTCCGTGGCAGTCACGAACGTTAACCACTAGGCCATCCGCGGTCCGGAATGCGCGGAACCTCCCTCACCTCCCCATTTTCACACTAGCCTTTTGCTTGTGTGTGTGCTCAAACGGAGAAATGCTGCTTGTCCCATGAAGTACCAATTTGAACAAAAATGCCTGGTAGATCAAGAAAGCTTAAACCAATTTGTCCTCAAATATGCTTTGCAAGCACGCAATCGTATGAGAACGGGAGGGACGTACCCCTCAACTTTTGGCAGTAATTTGTCATCCAACAAATCATACTTCCCTAAAGTTTTGAATTTTAAATGCTCAACATTTCTAGAATTCAAATTAAAGTTGAGAATAATTAAGTACTACATTTTTCTAATGCCAAATTGCAAAGTTGTAAGGGTTTTTTTTTTTCATATTAATGTGAGTAATGTAATCACATGGGAACGGGATTTCCTGAATGACGTGTGTGGACAGTGCATGTTCCGAGCTTCCACTCTCGCTTAAAACTTTGCTATCGCCGTTAATCCCCTAGGCCCGCGTGGTCTCAGATCACGAACCATCATTATTTCCCTCTTGCGCTAAGTTTGCCTCATGAGCTGCTTCCAGATGACTGCAGTGAACGGGTATGCGCTGCGTCCACACGCCTCTTACGAATTGTGAAGGAATTTTTCTTCTTTTGAACTTTACGCTATATTGCGGGCAAGTTGCCGTAAGGGCAGGGCCTTAGCTCTATCTCAGAACCAGGGAGGGGGGCTGAAGACTCCTCTGGAATGGAGGGACTCTGTGTTCAACGACAAACTACATTCATCCATGAATATACAGAGGGTGTTCGAACATCTTTTGAACGATTTTCTACCAATATAATTAATGTTGAAAATAAAATTATTTCTTTCTTAAAAGTTCTATCTGATAACCCTTTGAACCTACATCAGATTACCAAGATAACAGATTTTCTTAAAATTGGTAGTGGTATTTTATTCCATTCCTCTTCCACTGCTTTCCCATGTAGTCCAATCATTATTTTAGGTCTGCGTTTTAAAAGCGCTTACTCCGGTGCTATTTTCCAACAGGACAACGCACGTCCGCATACTGCTGCTGTCTCGAGAGCTTGTCTTCAAGGCACTGACACTAGGCCATGGCAGCCGCATCGCCAGACCAATCGCCGATTTAAAATGTGTGGGATGCTATTGGACGCGCTATCCACACTCCACCCCTACCGCACAATCTGCAAGAACTGCTTGAGAAGATTCAAGCTGCATGGGATGGCTTATCGCAGGACACCATTAGGGGCCTCTACAACTCCATGACGTCTGGCATGCTGTGTCAGCAAACATGGCAGTCCGACGCCATACTGTGAGACACTACTTATTCGCGTGTAGGTCAATAAATGTTGCCCATATCAGTCTCAATGCTAAATCATTTATTGTTCCTGGTAACCTTTACATTCCTCCCGAATAGCATTGCAATCCGACACGTTCTTCTGCGCGCAACTATTTTTTTGACGATGAGTGTAGTTTCATTCTATACAGATTTGTTACAACAGACCGCAATATGTTTTACTAAGTGTTCAGTTGTTACGTTTTGTCATATGGCATCCACAACTATTTTTCTTTGCACACAAAATTTGTGGGAAACTGGCCATCTTAATTTGTGAAGGGCGGTTTTTACATACCTATCGATTAGATACTTTTTCTCGCAAGCGATGTGTTTTTCATAAATCGCACAACATAAATTTTTTTCCATCAGTAGTTAAATCTTTATTGTTGTCGGAAGTCCAGGCTTTCATTGAAACTCCCTCACTTGAGTTAATTTTAGCCACTGACTCTTACTATCAAAACTGCGTTTTCCGAACCACCCAATTATTCACAGATCAAACGTAATGCACCTACCCAGAGATCTGCTAGCAGCTCAGAACTGGATAGTCTATTAGGGATGCTAGGCATAATAATGCGGGGAAGGGGCACAAATTTAGAAGTGCCTGGCAGAAATTTTGGCAAAAAAACTCCGTTTATTAGACTTTACCCGACGCTGCTGATGTTTTCCCCTCTAGAAAAAAAAAATTTCGGTGCATACTCGGGGTCGGCGCTAGACTTCGAAATAATTTTGCTGGGGCAAGTTTAATAGCAACTTTATTTATAAAACATTGAAAGAAAGAATTTGTTTTCATTCTTCTACAGGCTGCAAAGGTATTCGCACTACACCCCCCCCCGCTCCCCTCCTGGACATATACTCATTAATTTTGGAACTGTTGAAGTTTTTTTTTACTTTTTTGGAATACAAATGAGTCTAAAGTTTGGAGTCATTTTTTGCTAATGTTCCGTCCATCCATGTTTAATAAAATTAGTAAAACCTAGAGATACATACCCGTATGATAAACATGACACACTGCCACCAGCATCAGTAAAACGCCCTGATTAAAAGAAAATTTCATGCCTAGGAGAAAGATATGAAAGCAAATGTTTTCGTGGATTAGGGGTGAGGGGAAATGTTCAAGTTAGTATGATTAACGTGCACATTTCGCATTTTTGTTTATCGTTTACTAAACAGCTGCCTGATGAAGCCGCCCGTAGGTGGTGAAAGCTAGCAGCAGAATTGTTGTTCTTTATTTTTTTTTCTACGGCAATAAACGGATTTATATACGTTTAGCCTCCTTATTAGCACAGAGAAATTACTAATTACCCTAGTGAATTCCTATTCATCCTCTTCATTCGCCCCTGATCATACTAACTTGAAGAAAAGGCTAAAATTTAAGATTTGGACGAGTGGAGAACAACTGTATTTTCATGGCCCTGCAGATGCTATGTTGATAACATTTCTACGGAGAAGGAAAAACGCAGTTTCGTGGAAATACGTACGGCTACACGACGAAAAACACTGGAGTCATTCCTTGAAAAATTCCAAATTATATTTTAAAGTTAAAAAAAATTGAAATATGGCACATCTTGAACTGGGTGGGCAAGACAATTTTCAGGGTGGGCTAGAGCCAACCGTCGCACCCCCTTGGCGACGTCCTTGTGCATACTGCACGTACAATGTAAAGCAGTACTGGGAACAAATGTACTGCTCATACAATGTATAGGACTGGGATTCAATGTAAGTAGTACTGGGAACTATGGATACAAATCTCCACAGATTTTCGCAAGTTACTACAGTATTTCTTCGCAAGTTTAGCTTATTTATTATTAAACTTTTTATAATCTTTTTATAATATTCGCTGTCATAAGGATGAAATTTTAGTTTGTAACCTCACAAAGAATCCCTCATCTTTTAAAACTATAATAACAAAAATCGTGTCTTTCTACTATTGTCTTAGACATTCACTCAGAGAACTCATTCCATTTCGCAGAAGTACAAACATTAAATTTAACAAAAAATTCATTTTATATAAAAAAATTTAATTCGAAAAATCCAAGTGCTTTTAGTCCGTAACAAAATTTCTGTTAATTCGAAAAATTCAAGTGCTTTTACTCAGTAACAAATTTCTGTTAATTCGAAAAATTCAAGTGCTTTTTACTCAGTAACAAATTTCGGTTAATTCGAAAAGTTCAAGTGCTTTTACTCAGTAACAAATTTCTGTTAATTCGAAAAATTCAAGCTTTTATCGCAGTACTGTAAAATCTTAGATGGCTGCACTCGACATGTGTTTTAACTGCTTCAATATTTTTTGGGGGGAGGGGGCTAAAGGGTGGGCTGTAAGAAAAGTTGGACGGAGTCCCACCTGTAGCGTCGCGCCTGAGATCTGCTGTGTTGATTTGACATAGCTAACATTTTTTATGACGAAATCCTATTTGGTTTGAAACCTAGTTCACAAAGCAAAATGTCGTATGTTGTGTTTGGGCGCAGCTCCGTATGAATTTTGCCTTAGTTTTGTGCGAATTAAAAGGAAATTTCATCCAGGTCCGGTCAAATATCAAAGCACACGTAAAAGCAGAGAACATTTCTGATGCCACGTTTCTTGCTGCCACGTAAGGAGTACGTAAGGTGGCTTATTTTTTCATTCGCTTGGTTTCAGTGAATTGCGAATCCTTTGATCTATCGTCGAACTTAAAAAGCTCTTTGAGTTTGGCCTAATTGCTTATTTTTTCCAGGCATCGGGCCCCGCACGGGGATAACTGGTTTTCCAGTTATTTCTTGAGTGGCGCCTCCACGGCCTGAGCTGACTTTGTGACGGATGATGTTTACCTTTTGTCTTGGTACGATTATGTTACCAAAGGGACAGCTGTTGATCCAGCTGATGGGGAGTGGCGACCCCACGGCCCGAGCCGACATGTACTTTATGATGATTTCCCCATTTTTATGTTTTTCGTTGTTCTCTTGACACGCACCCGCCTCAGTTGCAGGTTGCTGAGATTGTGATTATGCGCCAGCTCCGGATTTTAGTTTCTCTTTTCTTTCCTGTCATCTCCATTTTACGTTCCATTCTTTGTTTTTCCGAGCTGGTTAGCTAGACCTATCGGCTCGTTTGCCGTGTGCAGTGACCCATAAGGTGGAAAAGGGGATGCTGGAGGCTGAGGTTTCTGGAGGCCGGGGTGTTGTTGTCGACAGTTACTAACACTCCTCTTTCCCCCTGCTTCACCCTAAACGGGCGGCTAGGAACTAACCCACTCCTTCAATGAGGTCTGTGGCCCAGTGGAGTCCAGATCTCTAACGGCTTGCCATTTAGTACGACAGGGTGAGTCTGGGGATAGGGTAGGCATGCCAAAGGGGAGTTCCCCAAGCACGGGAAAGTCTGGGTCTGCGCCGAGCGCATGTCTGCCCTATTAACTTGCTATATCCGCTTGCTATCCCTAGAGCCGTGTCCTGCGTCCACTTGGGCTTGCGGACCTCCGGCTCTCTCTCGTTGGGCTAGGTTGTGGGTGGGGAAGTCGGCGGACGAATTCTTTCTTTTTCTTCATGGATGACAATAACGTTCCCCACGAAATTAAAATGAAGAGAGGTATTGAGGAAAGCTCAGCTCCTTCGGCCAAAAAGCATGCTCCTGATTCTTCGAATGCTCGTTTCTTTTTTGTGCACTCATTGGAACCTTCAAAGCCTTTGAGTGCAAAAAGTCCATTTTGGATTAATAAAGCACTTCAATCCATTGCAAGCTCTTCAAAGAGCGTAAAGAAACTCCAGTCTGGAGATCTTGTAGAGATGTCCACTGTGGCCTACAGTTCCACACTTTTTAACACCATCATGCTGCTTGAGACTCCGGTCCAAATAACACCACATGGATACCTAAATACATCTCGAGGTGTTGTCTCCTCTCGGGACCTCATTGAGTGTACCGATGATGAACTTCTTGAAGAACTGAGGTCAACGCGTTACGGGTGTGCGGCGTATTCTTTTCAGGCGGAATGGGCAGTCCGTCTGATCCAGCAACATCATTTTGACATTTGACAGCCCTTCCCTGCCTACGTCCATCAAGGCAGGGTATCTTCACCTCGAGGTACGACCGTACATCCCTAACCCTTTGATATGTTTTAGGTGTCAGTCGTACGACCATTCTCAGCAGTCGTGCAGGAGCACTCCTAGGTGTGGGCGCTGTGGTGCCACAGACCATCATTTACCAGACTGTGTGGCCGAGTCAGAGTTTTGTGTGAATTGCAGGGGTTCACACTCAGCGTCAGCCAAAGATTGTCCCAAATGGATGGAGGAGAAAGAAATTCAAAGGCTGAAAACGGTTGAGAATATTTCCTATCCTGAAGCCAGAAAGAAGGTGGTTCTTGTTTCATCTGCTCGGCGATCATATGCATCAGTGGTGGTTGCCAAGTCTACAGTTGCCATTCAAACTTACAGTCAGATCCCCAACCCCCTAAATGTCCCTACAAACTGGACGATATCATTGCAGCTGGGCTGGAGGCACTCCAGTCTCGAGCTAGGGGCCTGAGAGCGGCACCCACCACTTCGCCGAAGCATACTCACACCACCACCAGCAACGTAACTCAGGCCACTTCTTCTGGCAAGAACACCAAAGCCAAGGACAAGAAGAGCGTTTCTTCTCCTCCAAAAGCTCAGCAAACTACTCAACGGCGAGCGAATCCCGTTAAGACACTTGGAACAAAGCATTCTCCCATCTTGGCCCCTGGTCACACACCCCCACTTCTGGGGGACCACTCGTCAGAGGAGATGGACGCTGACCTCGTGTGAGCAGTCAGTATAGTTCATTTTATTTCCTTTTTCATCTCACTTCTACCATGGCTTCAATACTTCAGTGGAACTGCCGAGGTTTTCGGACGAGTTTTGACGACGTGAAACATCTGCTTTCATTGTACTCTTTGGTGTGCTTTTGTCTACAGGAGACAAAACTTAAACCATCAGACCTGCTTTCAGTTCGAGACTACAGTGCATTTCGGACAGATAACGTGTCAGGAGATATAGCCTGTGAAGGAGTCGCTATTCTTGTCCCTCACAGGGTTCCGGTCTCTTTCGTTGCGGTATCCACATCTGTGCAGGCCGTGGCGGTTTGTATTTCTGTGCCTGTGCCTCTTACTGTCTGCAGTGTCTATCTGCCTCCGGATGAGCATGTGAGCGTCTCTGTTCTGGAGAGCTTGGTTGATCAGCTGCCTTCACCCTTTCTTCTACCGGGTGACTTCAATGCCCATCATCCTTTGTGGGGTAGTGTCAGCATCAGCACAAGAGGTCGTCGCATAGTCTTTCTTCTGTCCTCGGCCTCTCTGTGCCTTTTTAACACCGGTGCTGACACTTACTTCCATGAGCCGACAAGATCTTTCAGTGCGATCGATTTGACCTTGGGATCACCATCGATTATTGCTGATTGGTCGTGGACGGTGTGTAACGACCTCCACGGGAGCAACCATTTTCCAATTGTGCTATCGCATTCTGCAAGTTCGCCATCTTCTGCTTCCCGCCCTCCTCGCTGGAGGATGGATCGTGCCAGATGGGAGGTCTTCACATCGTCCGGAGTGATATCTTCTCCCATGGTGAACCAAGAGTCAATCGACGCAGCTGTTCTCAATGTCACGAATTGCATTATTCAGGCGACTGATCTTTCTATACCAAAAACATCTACCACGCTCCCAAGAAGTCCTAAGCCTTGGTGGACTCTTGAATGCGCAGCGGCCAGGAGTGCTCAACATAAGGCCTGGTCTACGTTTCGGCGTTATCCAACCGATGCCAATCTCGTTGCATTTAAACGAGCAGAATCATATGCTCGGTTGGTGCGTCGACGTAGCAAGAGGGAGTCTTTGATTCAGTATGTTTCATCTCTCAATTCACGTGCCAGTTCGAAAAGTGCGTGGGACAAGATTCGTAAGATCTGGGGTAACTACAACTCTCATAAGATATTTCCATTCTCGAGAGTAACGGCTGCACATATGCTGAAGTCGGGGAGATTGCTGATTGTTTGGGAGAGGAGTTTACCTCCGTGTCGAGTGATCTGGCGTATTCTTTCTCCTTTCAGAGGATTAAATCCACTGCGGAACGCCAGAGAATCTCCTTTGCGCCTTTTTATGACACCGATTATAACTCCCCCTTCAGCATGGTTGAACTACGGGTGTCTCTGCATCGGTCCGGCGCTACATCTGTCGGTCCCGATGGCATCCACTATGACATGCTCCCTCATCTCTCGAGAATATTTCAATCTTGTACAATCGCATTTAGTTGGAGCACAGTTTCCCGGAATCTTGGCGAAAAGCTTTTGTTCTGCCTTTTCCCAAACCTGGCAAGGCTCTCATTAGCTGTCTGTGTAAAGTTCTCGAGCGCATGGTTAATTCCCGGCTAATTCATTTTTTAGAACAAAATCCCGTACTTTCACCATCACAAAGCGGCTTTCGCCGTCATCGTTCACCTCACGATCATCTCCTGCACCTAGAGATATCTGTGCGCGAGGCGTTCGTGCGTAGGCAACTCCTGGTTTGTTTTCTTTGACATCGAGAAAGCCTATGATCGTGCATTGGCAGCACGGTATTATCCGTGACCTCTAAAATCATGCGGATTGCGAGGAAATCTGCCGACATTCATTGTAAATTTTCTTTGCAATCGGGTGTTCCAGGTGCGCCTGGGTAAGACGCTCTCGGCACCGTTCCGTCAAGCGCAAGGTGTTCCTCAAGGTTGTATTTTATCTGTTATAACGAAGTAAATTTCTCCGTCATTTTTAGTCTACGCCGGGATTCGAACCCGATGCCGATTATTCCGGAACAAGTCGCTCTACCAACTGAGCTACGCAGACGTTTTATTCTGATTCCTATCTGCCTTTATGTCGTGTGCGTCCTACTGGCAGGTACGTCACATATCCTGGTACGTTACATCATCTCCCCCTTACTTTTTTTTTTTTTCCGAAGTGCTGGAGAAGGGATTCTCTTATTTTTCCTATCTTGCGGTGTGGAAAGAATATCACACCAATGCGAGATTTTGAACGGTCGGGTCATCCGGATAGTTCGGGCGCCATTATAACGAAGTAAATTTCTCCGTCATTTTTAGTCTACGCCGGGATTCGAACCCGAGGCCGCTTATTCCGGAACAAGTCGCTCTACCAACTGAGCTACGCAGACGTTTTATTCTGATTCCTACCTGCCTTTATGTCGTGTGCGTCCTACTGGCAGGTACGTCACATCTCCTGGTACGTTACACTGTCACATTGTTCATCCTCCGCATTAATTTTCTTCTCACAAATCTTCTTCCTGCGGTTTCGGCTACTGTTTATGTTGATGACTTGCAAATTTTCTGCTCGTCATCCAGCATGCATTTCATTGAAAGACAGTTGCAGTCGGCGATTAATCAGATTGTTAAAGCGGCGCACAGCAATGGTTTCGTTCTTTCTCCAGACAAGACAGCGTGTATCCATTTCTGCCGGAGGCGTGGCCTCTATCCATACCCACAGCTTCATTTGGAACGAACAGCCATACCAGTTTTGCCGGAGACAAGATTCCTTGGACTTTCCGTCGACCGTGCGCTTACGTTCCGTGGCCACGTTCGGCGGCTCAAGATTTCCTGTCTGTGTGCTCTTTCTATTCTTAAGATCCCTTCGAGCGTCTCGTGGGGTGCAGACAGAATGTCTTTGTTTCGCATTTATCATTCTTTAATACGGTCAAAACTGGATTATGGTTGTATCGTGTATGGCTCTGCGCGTCTTTCCGTTCTCTGGCTTTGGGATACTGTTCACCATCAAGAGCTAAGTCTTTGTACGGGATCATTTTGAACATCTCCCATTCCCAGCCCTTATGCTGACGCGAACGAACTATCGCTTGAATTACGCCGTCTGCAGCAGTCTGTTCAATTTTACTTGAAACTTCGATCTCTTCCAGACCATTCTTTGTACGATGCAGTTTTCCATCCCCAGCATGCTCGTTTATTTGAGAACCGGCCCTCGTGCATTCCCACCTTTGGTCTACGTATGGCGGCCGCAGCTATTGATGCAAGGCTCGACTTGTCTCTTGTTGGAGAGACCAGGGTCACTGAGGACCCACCGTGGCAGCCTTTTGAGGTTGTCACTGATCTTAGCTTTACTTCTCTTGATAAGTCCTCAACCCCTGCTTCCATGTACCAGCAGCTCTTCGCTGAGCACAGTTCCCTCAATTCGGAATACACTCCCATTTTCACTGATGGCTCCAAGATGCATGGAGTCGTTGGATCCGCGGCTGTCTGTGTAGATGACGTCTCTGTAGCGCGGATCCCAGCTGAGGCCACGGTGTTTTCAACGGAGATGCATGCTGGGTAACTCGCCCTTCTCCCTGTTCAGTCGAGCTCTCATCATCGGGCTATGGTCTATACGGTTTCCTTAAGTGTCTTGCAGTCTTTGTCATCTGCGGATTGCAGTGTCCATCCTTTTCTCATGGATGTGAGACGGTTGCTTCGTCGTTTGCTCGAGGCCAGTTTTCAGGTTCACTTTTGCTGGATTCCTGGGCATGTTGGAATTTCGGGTAACGAGTGTGCTGATGTGGCTGCTAGATCTGCTTCCTCTTTGGACGTCACACCCTTGCCACTGTTTCACCGGGATTTCCACTTTCCTGTTCACGATCATATGAAGCGAACGTGTCAAAGTCTGTGGGACAAACAGGTGGAAAATAAACTGTATCGTATTAAACCTATTCTTGAAATCTGAAGATCCTCATTTCGTCGGAACTGTTGGAAGTTGCGCTTGCGCGTCTTCGCATTAGGCATTGTCGTTTCACTCACCGCTTTTTGCTGTGTGGCGACCCAGCGCCGATGTGAGAGACGTGCAATTGCCGATTCACCGTCACTCATCATCTGTATAGCTGTGTTCGTTTTCGTGATGTACGTTTTCACTTCTTTCATTCTCATTTGTTCACCGAGGACGCCGCTACGCTGCACCGGCTCCTAGATGACCACTGCGAAACAATCGCTGTCTTTTCATTTTTAAAACAAATTGACTTTTTTAAACGTATCTAGATTTTAGCCCTTCCATCATTCTCATTTTTCTGTTTTACTGAATCAGCCAGATTTTAAACTTTATACCACGTTTTCAATATTGTTTTTGTTTGTCTTGTGCTGTTTGGCCAATCATGGCTCTTGCGCCATAAAAAATCAACCAACCAGGCATCAGGAGGCTTGTCTTTTTTGTAAACTTGTTAAGTTAACACACATCGAAAGATAAAATAAACTATAACACTGTTTCGCTTAAAGTATGCGTTTTACGGGTAATCTGGGTGTTTTATGAATATACACTGCCGGAAAGTGAAAAAGAACACCAAGAAGGAGACTTCTGATACCAACGAAATTTATACAGCATAATAACGGAATACAGAGGATAGCGTGATCAAAACATTTTGGCAAAATACAGCTGTATTTGTTGGTAAACTGAGAAATAACATTTCCATGTAACATGGTTAATACGAGGTTGAACCGCCATGAACTGCGTCACACTGTGCAATTCTGGCATGGAGTCTATCGTACAGATGTTGGATGTAAGTTTGGAGTATTGAGTTCCAAACATCCTCAACCTGGACGCGTAAATCGGGGATGGTCGTGGGGACCGGATAAGTCGTTGTCCCATAAAATCCCACACGTGCTCAATGGGGGACAAATCCGGTGAACGTGCAGGCCATGGAAGTTGTCTCACACCATAAAGTGCATGTTGCGTTGCACGTGCCGTGTGTGGGCGTGCGTTATCTTGCTGGAAAACACCACGATGGACCGACCTTACAAATGGCACAACAACGGGCTGAATGATGTTGATGATGTAGGAGGTGCTGTTTAACGTACCCGGCACAAACACTAGTTGTGTACGGGAGTGATAGCTGATCGCTCCCCACACCAAGAGACCAGGCGTAGGCCCTGTGTGTCGCTGGCGGATGCAAGAAGGGTGGAGACGCTCCCCTGTGCGTCTGCGAACACGCATACACGGCCATCGGAGGCTCCCAAGCAGAATCTGCTTTCATCGCTGAACACGACAGATCGCCATTGCGTTCTCCAGTGCAGACGTTGGCGACACCACTGCAGCCGTTTCTGACTGACGGTGGGCTGGAGTCAGAGGTACACATGCCAGAGGCACACGTGCACGTAGTCCTGCATCCAGTAGACGGTTGCGGATTGTTTGCACAGTCACCTCAGGTGCAACAGCAGCGCGGATTTGCATCGCAGTGAATGTTCTGCTTGACAACGCCGCTCTTCTTATGCGTCGATCGGTTCGGTCATCAGTCCGTCTGTGACTCCCGGTTCCACGTCTTCTCGTGTGGGAATGTTCCTCGGACCATCTACGCCACCATCGTACCACCACCGATACTTCCCCCGTCCAATTCGCTCCGCAATACGGCGATACGACCACCCGGCCTCGCGGAGTCCGACTACACGACCTCGCTCAAAGTCCGATAACTGCTGAAATCCTTCACGTCTTTTATGTCCAGGCATTGCAGCTTCTTCAGGGTCTTCGCACGTCTCCGTACGCCGACGACTGATTACATTCACTTCGCCGTACTCCTTAAATACCACCGACGATAATTTGCATATTATGCCGTGCTGTGGCGTAAGCGCTCACCTGTTGGTCCCGAAATTAACATCACACCTACGTAAACTCGACCCCATTAACATATGCAAATTTCATGACACTAACGTCCACGCTATACGTTGTAACAGAATAATGTACTGTCATCTAGGGACAGAAACGCGCCATGTTTCGTTTTATACGTGTTTCCAATTATACTTTAATTTCACTTGGTCCCTTGAAACACGTATAAAATGGGGTTCCATTAGACTTACAATTAAGAAATTTTTCGTATTCATGTACTCCAAAGATATTATGACTGCACTGCTAACGAGACACACACACACAGAGTAATTAAATAACGAATGAATTTTTTTTGTGATTTGGGAGGTTCGAGAGGCGGTACAACGGAATCATTCTTTGCAGTAAAAATAAGAATATGCAGATTGCGTCTTAAATGACATACCCGAGTAGCGCTGGGTACAGTTCATTTAGTTATAACTAAACATTTGTATGCAATGCAGAGCACATTCAAAACGACAGGGGGCCCTGGGGATGGACAGTATTTTGGGGCCCCAGTATTAGTGGCACACCTAGGATTTCACTATGGGTGGATGAATAAAAATACCCAGGAGAAAATATTCCCAAAATATGATGAAACCATTAAAATATCCCCGAGATCCGAGATATTGAAGTTTGTATCCCATGATTCATGTACGAATTAGTGTTAGCAAGGAAATGTAAAAATGTATGATTGAAAAATGGATACCAGTTCAGTTCTGCTTCAATCCCCCCCCTCCCGGGTTCAGCTTGTTGAAATTATATGGAAGTAGTGGGCAAAATAATATGATCCAAATATCATGATTCAAACGAATTCTGAAGGTACGAAAATTTCCCCAATTACAGATACATACAAAAAAACGTCTATAATGTTTTTGAAAGATTTGACGATGGACTGGGGGCGACTGTACTTTTTGTGGACTCCTGAAAAAACAGAAATAGAATTTTTTTTTTTCACAAGGCGGTTTTTTTTTTCAGTGTTTACTGTGCTATCTGAAAAAAAAAAACTGTAGAACTCTGTCAATTCTTCAAACATTCTGCATAATTCTTGAGCCCCTTGAAAATGCGGGGCCCGAGGCAGCAGCCCCCTACTTAAATGGGCTCTGATGCAGTGACAATTTATTCCATTACGTCATAATTAAAACATAAGACACAATTTTTCACTAAACTTGGCTTAAAGTTGTTTTATTAGTTGTCAGTTTTCTTTTTTAAATACACAGGCAGGTCAAGAGCAAGCTTTTCTTATCCGTGGGGCAGGGGGTGGGGCTTGAAATCATGCCCCTGGAATAAAAAGTTCCCTACTCACCGATATAGTACGCAGTTTCTACTTTCTTACACCTCTGTTATAGGAGGAAAGTATTATGATCGTTCAAAATCGCTCTTCCAGTTTTTGGCATAATTTTACTGAAAATAGGGCAAATACCCAAGAATCAAGTAAGATGTAAAAGTTATATGAACGTCGAAAAAACAGCAATCCGAAGAAATGCAGAATCAGAAAGCAACCAGCGCAGAACAAATGAGTATCTGATAGTGAACGTAACAATTGGAAGAAGCTTTCAGAGAAGCTCTTGAAAAAATTTCTCTTGAAGGAATTTTTCCAGAGAATTGGAAGAAGCTTTTAGAAAAGCGCTTGAAAAAATTTCTCTTGGAGAATGTTTTTTTCAGAGGCGCTTTCTGTGACGGAGCAGAGATGACTAATTAGCTCTTCATCACTTCCGTGTATTCGGAAATGACACAGAGGTTACACATATACCCGCATATTGTTTTATATACCTCCCTCCACTGTTTCCGACAATCCCTTTCATTTTTATAAGGGGTCACACCTCACAGATTAGGTTATCCTGGTTAGCTGCGTGGAATGTTGTATGTAGCTAACGAAAGTCTTTAATAAAGAAAATACTAAAGCGTGTAACTTTCTTTTCCATAGTTACAATTTGTAGCAAATTTATTCACACGTCATGCATTTCTATTTTTTTACGCCCCTCAGAGCATGAATTTACAACCCTAGTATCAGTAGTATCAGTAGTGTACCGGAAAAACTCGGGGCCCACCCGCAAGAAATATTTTCGAGGCCCTTTTCCGAAAATCTATTAGCTTTCTATTACTAAAAATTTTAACTTGCATGTTTTTCATTAGGCTTTACTGACGTTTTAATAAAATAAGTTCTCTGGAACCTACGGATATTTTTCGTAAAACCAAAATTATTACATTTTATTGCGTGAAACACAAATGTGCACATTGTAATTAAAATGACTGCTTTAGTTTTATACCGATACAAAGTACAACTAAACACTTACGCCAAAGTTAATCACATCATGCAAAATTTATTCTTCTAGAGAACTAGCCTCTTTGAAATGCCTCACGATCACACTCACATAAAACAGGCAACTTCCGTGTGACCCTATATAGTGACTTTTTCCGATTTATACGAAATGTCAGAACATAAGTAAGCAGCTAAGTAAGTAACAATTAAGTATTGTAGTACAACAAACTTTAAACTACTTAAATTATTTACTCTTAAATATGGAAAACACACTTAACATAATGCCGCAATCTTTTGCACGTAGTAAGAGTTTTTTTTCTTAACTAAATCATAAAAAAGAAATGATACAGGTCTCTGTTTCTTCGTTCTCGCGAAGAACACCTATGTTCTGAATGATGCGTATTTATGTGCGAACAACTGTAATACATAACAGCTTACCCTTATTAGTATAAAAATTCAACTCATTGAATTGGCATTTTTATCACATTCTCTTGTTAATATACGCATAGGAACTACTGTTATGGCTGTGAAAAGGGGCCTCAAGTCCTATGGAATAGCTGCTATGTCGTCATCCAGTTTTCATAAACTAAAGCAAAGTAAATGATCTTTAAATATTTTACTTATTTACTGAAAAAATGAAAGCAATAATTGTTTTTCATTTTAATACTTCATTCAAAAATGCCTTAATTTCTGGCTATTTTTTAACCTGTTTGATATGAAGTTTCCGCAAAAAAAAATAAAATTTTTGGTGCTGCTAGAGGCTTTTTAATTGTGAGCCCCCCCCCCGCTATGCGGGAGTTTCGGGGGCTAGCAGTACACCCCTGCCTAGTATGACCCTTCTAGGAAGGTAATAGTCTCCCTATCCTCCTCTCGACACATCCGCCCTGATACTGGGTATTTCTAAAACGACTGACCAAACTTTGTGAACTTGCTCAGCCGTTAGTTCTGATGAAAAAGGTCATATAAACATAGGGCTGGAAATGCTTCCCTACAGAGACATACATGGTGTACAGTAAAGTTGCACACCAGCCACTTCACAGACGAACGGAGACTCGTAACGATGTGAAACCAATGGGATTGGTGTAAGTTCTCGGGGGCAGATCCTATCGGATCGACGTCAGCGCCCCTAGTTGCAAATTCACGAGATGAGTTCACTGAATTCTGAAGATATGACAGAGCACAAATGTCAGTCACAAAGTTGGAATGCATCATTTGTTTGCACCTAATCATTAGTCACATGAAAAGTGGGGGTATAGGGCAAACTGAGGCTGTACACTGAAAAGACAAAGTATTCAAGGGCATTTCTAAGCGGTGCAATATCATTCTATTGCTGTCTAGAAAGGGAAGGACCCCTAGACAGGGAACACGATACATCGTGACTCTGGAATTCTCGTCTACGTTTGTGCGAAACTTTCGGTTTGCTTTTTCAGTTGCAACTCCATCCGCTGGCATGTCGTAATCACAGTTTTGTACGAACAAGAAGGGGAATTCCAATCTCACAATGTATACACCGATGTGCCATTACATTGTGACCACCCCTAGCCTAGAGAAATGAGCGCGACTGGAGACCAAATGGTAGCGCAGGTGAAGTTCACAGTGCAGTATATATACAACCCGAGTGCCGGCTTTCGGTTAGTAGAGTGTTCAGAGTCACAATGGGAAAAGCTGCCGATTTATCGGAGTTTGATAACTGACAAATTGTGATGTTACATTACAGCGACTCGGAACTACGATCTCGGAAATGGCGCGTCTTGGGGGTTGTTCACGTTCTGCTGTAGTGAGTACGTATCAAAAGTGGTGCACAGATGGCCCAAAAAACAAATCGTCGTCCGCAACTCACTGATGCCAGAGGGGAGCGAAGACTGTCGCGCATTGTTCACAGCGACCATAGAGCGACAAATCACCCGTAGCTACAACAGTGGTGATCAGGGCAATGAGTCACAGCACACAGTTCATTGCAGCCTTCTGAGCATGGGCCTGCGTAGCCGAAGACCTAGCCGAGTCCCCATGCTCACTGCACGCCATCGCCAACAACGCATGAAATGGGCCCAAGATAATCGAGATTGAACCGTGGATGATTGGAAGAAAGAGGCCTGGTCTGACGAATCAAGATTCCTGGTGCATCACGTAGACGGCCGAGCTTGGATACTCCGATTACCAACAGAGGCTATGGCACCTGGATGCACTGTTGGGCTGAAACAGGCCAGCGGCAGCGGTGTTATGCTGTGGGCGATGTATGTTTTCTTAGGACACTTTAGGCCCCATTATCCCAATAGCAAGATCCCTGACAGCTGTCTGGTATCTGAACATCGTTGCGGACCAAGTTCACCCATTCATGGCATCTGTGTTCCTTTGCTGGTGATGGCCATTACCAACAGGATAATGCGCTATGGCACACTGCCAGAATCGTCAAGGATTGGTTCGAGGAACATGCTGGTGATTTTCTGTTAATGCCTTAGCCACCAAATTCACCTGATATGAACCCACTCGAACATTTGTGGTTCGACTTGAAAAACGGCCTGGAGAACGTGCTGCTGAGAGTATGGTACCATATACCCGAGGAAACCTATCGCCACCTGATCGAATCGATGCCTCGCCGAGTGGCCGCTGTGTTGCTGGCTAAAGGGGTCCTACAGCTTATTAGGCAGGTGGTCATAATGTAATGGCTCATCAGTGTACACTCCTACTCTAGACATCAATCCTAGGACTTAGACCAGTGGTGTGCGGAAGTAGTGTTAGAACTCGCTTCCCACTGGACGCAAAAATCAGAGTGCGCTGGTATTTTATTGCACATGAGCCGCGAACTAACGGCCAGTTAAAACTGTCTCCCCGTGAAGCACTAATTTCTGCCAACTCTGTTGTTCAAAGCTCTTTCTGATCTGCTTATATGGAGACAGTGACCCTTAATGTGAGTCAGGTAGCGCTCTCTATGATCCTAAACCGACTCACGTAGTTTAGAACTGAAGAATATGAGAAAAAAATCCACACTCTACTCGTCCCAACTCATCCTTTAAATGAATGGAAAGGATTATAACCAGCACTGAATTCGGACTTGCATGAACAATGAAGCTTCTGCGCACATGAATTATAGCTCATCCTTCAGGTGAAAAAAAAATTGAAATACTGTTAAAATAAAAGATTGAGTATAGTAATTGAAATATTGTCATAAGAAAAAAGGGGGAATGGGAGAGGGTGTAATGCCAAACTTAAAAGTCGTTTTACTGCTACTTTTGCAGGTTTTTCAGAAAAGTCACGAACAGGGCCATGTAAGCTATATCATGAGGTCTACTTTTATTCATGGGTCCCGTTAGCCTTTGATAATGCAAGTGTCATTAGTAATTTACACTACAGAAGCCCCGAGATAATCGATCTATACCAATTATCAGATTTTTACCGATAATCCGATATTTCGTAACAGTTAAATCAGATACACAACAGATAACGTCCTCCCACAACTGTATACTAATATATAATTTGCTAGAGCCCTCCTCCTCCGTGCCACTTTTTACGTCGTCATAGCAACAACTGAGAAACAAATGTGCGCTTAGCTTTTCGTGTAGGTGACGTCACCACCTACACGCGTGCAGTCCACGCGTATATCACTTTGTTCTGTTGTCATAGCAACAAAGAACTCAGCTGCTGGTGTGACGTCATCTAGTCCAAATCATTCTCATGACGTCAGAGATGAGTTACGTCACACGGTCAACTCTTTAGACATACGAATACTTTACATCAGGAATTTTGGTTCACTACCTGAACCTGTGTTTAGCCATCTGTATGTGGCAACGTCAAGAGTACGACGATCTGACGACGTCAAGATAAAAATAATTCACGGAAAAGAACAGGGGAAATTGATACAGGGTTCACAGACAGTGTATACGAAAAATGTTGTGTACAAGGAAATGTTGACGAAATAAGGACGAAAGGTTTTACAAAACACATAACAAACAAACAGCCCGTCGTATCAAATTCCATAACCGACTGCTCGAGAAATTTTCAGAAAGCTGTGAGCAACGTCGCCATCTATTGACGTGGAACTCAAAAACTCTATATCATAAATTTTTACTCAAAAACTTCTGTATTATAAATTTTATTTTCCCCCGTCATTACTGACGGGCTTTCATCTAGTATTTCCATATTTAACGATCGGCTCGATACACTCTGATACAATGTTTTCTTTTCCATTTATTTTTAATTTCTGTATTAAACAGACAGGTACTCTGAGATACTGGGCAAAAGCTTCGTAAAAGAAGCGCCGCGAATTCGAAAGTTTGCGAGGAATCTTACATGAGTTATCGGTATAAGATCCGTGTCCGTTCTAAAGACACAAACTATCGCAACCGCTTTTGTTTGTTTAGGGGTTTAATTACTACCGTGGGCAACTTAATAGACTACAAGCAGTAGCCAATCTCTAATTTAGGGCCACTGGTCCTAGGGAAGGAAGAGAGTCAGTGCCGTAAGACAAACATAACATCCATGCTTCGCCGGGATTCGAACCCGAACCCATCTCGGACGAATGATCAGCAGCCAGCACCGCTTTTCACACACACACACGCGGATCTGACTAGTTACGCCATTAGTTTAAGAAACAAGTGTTGGTAGAAGGTCTCTTAACTTTTTTTTTTTTTTTTTTTTTTGCTGTGGATGCATTGCCTTAATTGATTTCAAAATTTTGCATTTTTGCGTACGATAATAGTACCGTACTTGAACTATATTTTTAAAGGAAAAATGTCCTTTCTGTTTATTTAAATCAAATTTTAACGTCGTGATACGCAGACACAACACCTAACTTCCTTCTTTCAAGTCAGCGACCTTACCTTGCACTTCTCTCTGTCAAAGTTGTCAGCCACGATCTTGGGCCCATTTCATGCTTCCTTCTTGGTGCGCAAGTTTCATTGTCCGTGCGTGTACATCCCCTGGATAATACAGGATGTCCCACTCGCTACTTTACCTAAGTTTTGATTAATAACATCGTAGATAATTACAGTAATTGAATGATATTTGGTCAGAACATACCTTCATCTATGGAAAACAGAATCATATCATATGAAATGTTGAAAGTGTCCGCCCTGTGCGTCGAGACAGGCTTGAACACGAGAGACTCCACATTTCGGAAAATCCGCGCCAGTTGCTCCGGCGTAATCGCTGCCTTTTTGTTCCGACGAAGCGCGGATTCCCTTATCGGGATATAGAAATGCACAAAACACGCGCATGTGGGCAGCGGAAATAAGCATTTCTCGAGAAGCCACTTCACGCACAAAAAATACGAGCACTGTCACGTCGGCGGATCATTGGGCCCATCTTCTTTCATGATACGGTCACAACAGCCATCTACATGGAGATTTTTTAGACATTCGTTAACCAACTGCATCCTAAAGAGTCGACCACTGGAAATTTTCAACAAGATGGGGCAACTTGCCATAACATCATGCACATGTGAGTACGGCTGAAATTGAGTTATTGGAGATCACGTGATTTCTAAAGGAATGTGGCCTCCTCGATCTCCTGACCTAACACTCCTAATTTCTTTCTCTTGGGTTTTCTCAAATCAGTGGTGTTTCAAACACAAGCCGACAACCCTTGAGGGAATTGAAGAACAACATCTGCGAGGCAGTGGCAGCGAATACGCCGGAGCAACTGGCGCGAACTTTCCGAAATATGGGGTCTCCTGTTCAGGTGTGCCTCGATGCACAGTGAGGACACTTTCAACATCTCTTATAATAATATCCTGTTTTCCATAGATGAAGGTATGTTTTTACCAAATATCATTCAATTACTGTAATTATTCACGATGCTATTAATAAAAACTTGGGCAAAGTAGCGAGTGGGACTCTGTAGATACACGTTGCTATTCAAGGCCCATGCTTTGATGCACTTTCCTTTAACGTCTGTTTAGAATGTTTAGCATATTTGATTTTACAGCGTTAGGTACAACCAAATTGGTTACAAGGTCAGCTCGGCACTCAGGCTACTATAGGTTACCAGCTGAACCCCTGCGGTTTTTACCTAGATGATAATTTCTGCTTTCTCACTTCTCTTTTCTTTACCGATAATTCAATATTTTTGCTCTTGACTTTTACGTTTCTTGTGATTTACTTTATTCACATGGCAGTAGTGAACATAAAGAATTTTGCTGCAATTTCGGTCCTCCCCAAAATTACGATTTTTTTTTTTTGGCTGTAGGTAACAGGGGCGTAGCTAAGGGGTGCGAGGGTGGGCTAAAACCCACCCTGAATTTTGCCTTGCCCACCCCTGTTCAAGATTTACCTTTTTTTTTAAATTTGAAATATAATTTGGGCTTTGTCAAGAAATAATGACTCCAGTGTTTTTCGTCGTGTAGACCTATGCATTTTCTCCTTGGAAGTGGGTTTTTCCTTCTCCATAGAGCTATCCAAATAGCATCAGCAGAGCCATGAAAAAATTAAATTGTTCTCCACACTTTCAAATCCTCAATTTAAACTTTATTTCAAGTTAGTGTGATCAGGGGCGAACGAAGTGGGTAAATAGGAATTCACTGAGGTAATTAGTAATCGCTATGCTTTCTTTAGAGATCATAAGTATTTGTTCTGGTTTGTTTGTGCGACTAAATAGAAGATTCTAACACGGAGTGTGGAGTCTAAAAAGCCATACCAGCGCTCTTAAGTCTGCCTTAGGGCAGTGAGTGAGAAGAACGTGACTGACGACTGCTTTGGAAGAGATGAGTGCAAGACAAGGCTGCTGGCTTGAAGGAAAGGAGTTAAAGGGAGGAATGGTATTATCTGCGTGTCTTTATTTCCGTTCAACCTTAATCCACGAAAACATTTGCTTTAAAACCTTTCTTCTAGGCATGACTTTTCCATTTAATCAGGGCGTGTTACGGGTGCCAGTGGCAGTGTGCCATGTTCATTATACGGTCATGTAACTGGTAAGGTTTTACTAATTTTATTGAAAATGGGGACGGAATATTAACAAAAAGTGACTCCAAACAATCGATTCTTTGGTATTCCAAAAGTGGAGACGCGGTGGCGAAGTGGTCTAAGCGATGGCTTTTGATCATTCGTCCGTGATGGATCCGGGTTCGAATTCCGGTGAGGCATGGGTGTTCGTGTTTATCTTAAGGCACTGGTTCTCTCCCTTCCCTGGGAACATTGGCCCTAAATTAGGGACGGGCGACTGCTTATAGCCCACTGAGTTGCTCAGGGCGGTCGTTAAACTTTCATTCCAAAAACAAAAAGTGGAAAAAGTTCAAGACAGTTCCAAATTCATGAGTATGTATCTCCAGGAGGCGGGGGAGAGGGGGGATTGCACGAATATCTTTGCATTCTGTAATAAAAAGCATTAGAAATTCTTTCTTTCAGTGTTTCGTAAATAAAGTTACTATCAAACTTGCCCCCATAAAAAATAATGCTCGCCCACCCTGACTTAGAAGTCTAGGGACGTCCCTGATAGAATAATAGTTATAATCCTTAATTAAAAAAAATGATGAGCGACTGTTAATCTGTTAAATGTGGTTTATTCATTAGAAATATGCTTATTTTTGTTGTACCGGGAACGTAACGGTGCAAATGAAATCAGTTCAGCCAATTTGTCTCCCTCACTTACTAAAACGGTCCAGGCGCTAAAAATGTCGTCAAACTGACAGATAATGAAAATGATTAAGACGAAAGCTGCTGTTGTATTTCATCATCACCACTTAAAAGAAAACAGCAGCAGTTTAGTCCACTTTTAATTTGTTTCATAGGCCTGGAGAATTTAGTTTGGCAGCAGCGAGTTGGTATTTGAAACAGCTGTCTCTGTTGGCATTGGAAGGCGGGACACATTCATCACCCTATTCGTCTCTGCCACATAACAATGTAAGAACCTGTTCCTGCGAACTGTCGTCACCGTCTCCGCTTCTTGGTTGGTGCTGACATATAAGCCCCGCCCACGGCTCCGGATGAAACTGGGCGTGGTCAACGCGACTCTTGGAGTAGGTGGGCACAATTGAGTACACACCAACCACAGAAACTCAATGAGGGAAGCAAAAGTTATGAATTTATTGCGGACTACTGCCATCTCTTGATGCATTTTTAAAGTAGCGCATCACAGCTGGCATTCAAATTAAATCTTAATTAAAACTGCGTTTCTAAAAAACCGGTGAGAATTTCACTCAAATTGTTTTTCATTTCCTCCTCAGAGGCAGGAAAGGAAATTATAAACATGACATTTTACACAAGAAAATGTCCTTTTTATTATAACTCTGTTGTTTTCTGTGTTTCACCCCTCCTCCTGTCGTATTGCTAATGTCTTGAACACAATCTTAGCAGGGAGAGGAAGGGGTCGGACACGCGGACGGGATGCCCAAAAGTTGGGATCATTCCCAATATGTGAAGCATTCCCTATAAGACTGGAGGAGAACGGACACAGTCATAATGTTGAGCCGTATCCAGATACGGGCAGTCAGGACAGCTAGCTGCCCGGAGCCCCGGTTCACGGAGGGTCCCCGAGCATCGATTTAAAAGATCAAAGTTTTTTTGTTTGTTTTTTTAATTTTCCGTTACAAATAAGTTAATTTTTCTTATTCCATCAGTAATTGTTATTTTGAAAATCAGATTCAAAATATGAATAAAGTGCATAAATATGTCCCTAAGAAATCGCAATTCCACTTACCCTCGTGGTGAGAATCCGCTTACACAGGGATTCAAATTCGTGCTCAGTGCCGGATTGGGGAGGGAGGGGGGGGGGGCTCAGAAGCGCATCCACTGATATAATTAAAAAAACATACAAGGCTGTTATCCAAAAAGGAATAAACGTATACCAATTTTTTTACGGTAGGGTGAAAGTGCATATAGTTTCTCTCTTTGCCAATGAAATCAACTGACTTCCCGGCTTTTCTTTAATTTCAATACGGCGTATGGTGAGCGCCCCTCGTATATATGATAAATACTACTCATGATATATGCATAACATTTTCAGGTACTTAATGGTTATTTTTCTATCTCAACTGCAAGTGCCATATACACCAGGGCCGTGGAGAGCGAGCTCGGGCCCCAGTGCAATAAAATCTCCGGGCTCCTCCGCTAACCACATAATCCATATTTCCGTTTCCTCACCGACACCCCACCCACCATTCCCCTACTTCCCGACAACCCGAATTGTTGCAACTCTTCAATTTTTTATTGTATTTTTAAAGCAAGTTTTGAATTTATTACACTTTTTACATTTATGACACAAATTACGCATTTTTACGCGTCACGTAGAAAATATTTTTTAAGCGTAACTTCCCAACCCTGGTGACGGTACAGCTTGAAAAATATTCGGACACCATAAAGTAATAATTAGAAAATTAAAAAAAAATTACTTTAGAAATGGCCTTTGGGCTTCTTGTGCTACAGCACCGCCGCCTCTCCCCCCCTCTCGTCAGACCTGGTATACACCGATGAGACATTACATTATGACCAACTGCCTAATACAGCTGTAGGACCCCCTTTAGCCCGCAAAATAGCGGCCACTCGGCGAGGCATCGATTCGATGAGATTGCCTTAGGTATCCTGGGGTATCTAGTACCATAATGTCAACAGCAGGTCCTCCAGGTCCCGTACATTTCGGGGTGGTCAGGATTTAGCGCGAACCCGCTTTTCCAAGTCGAACCACAAATGTTCGATTGGGTTCATGTCAGGTGAATTTGGAGGCCAGGGCATTAACAGAAAGTCACCAGCATGTTCCTCGAACCACTCCTTGACGATTCTGGCAGTGTGGCATTGCGCATTATCCTGTTGGTTATAGCGATCACCAGCAGGGAACATAGTTGCCATGAATAGGTAAACTTGGTCTGCAACGATGTTCAGATACCTGACATCTGTCAGGGATTGTGCTATTGGGGCCTAAAGTGTCCTAAGAAAACACCGCCCAAAGCATAACACCGCCGCCCTGTTTCCGCCCTACAGTGCATCGAGGTGCCATAGCCTCCGTTGGTAATCGGAGTATTCACACTCGGCCGTCTACATGATGCACCAGGAATCTTGATTCGTCAGACCAGGCCACTTTCTTCCAATCATCCACGGTCCAATCTCGATGATCTTGGGCCCATTTCATGCGTGCAGTGAGCATGCAAAGCCGGCTGGGTCTTCGGCTACGCAGGCCCATGCGCAGAAGGCTGCGATGAACTGTGTGCTGTAACAAATTGCCCTGATCGCCACTGTTGTAGCTGCGGGTGATTTGTCGCACGGTGGCCCTGCCGTAGCTGTGAACAATGCGCGACAGTCTCAGCATCAGTGAAATGCTGATGACATACGGCTGGATGACGGTTTGTCGTTTGGCCATCTGTGTACCACTTTTGATACGTACTCACTACAGCGGCACGTGAACAACCCACAAGCCGCGCTGTTACCGAGATCGTAGTTCCGAGGCTCCGTGCCATCACAATTTGTCCTTTATCAAACTCCCGATAAATCGGCAGTTTTTCCCATTCTGACTCCGAACACACTACTAATCGAAAGCCGGTCCTCGGGTTGTATGTATACTGCTTTGCGAACTTCGCCTACGCTACCGTTCGGTTTCCAGTCGCGCTCATTTCTCTAGGCTGGGGGTGGTCATTATGTAATGTCTGATCGGTGTAAGTTGCCCTACATACAGGAGTTAGACAGAATAATGTGAACACCATGCTCAGAGACGTGACTTTTAATGCAGCTGCGTATGTCGTAATACGCAAAGGTATCCACCACTTTTTGGTTGTAATAGCTTTGCTTAGAACCTCGGGGTCCCGTTTAAGTTCAATTAGTATCTTGTTGCAAAATTTCTTTCAGGGTGAAGACGAAATGAGCGACCTAACGGACTTCGAAAGAGAGCTAATTGTTGGTGGCCGGCTAGTTGATGGCTCCGTGACAACAATCGCCAGGGTATAGTGTTGTGCCTAGCTTCATGACAGCATACCGTGTTAGTGGCAAAACCTCGTCTGCAAAACACAAGAGTGGCAGGAAAACAACGCTGACTGATAGAGACAGGAGAGCATTAAAGACGATTGTTGCCCGTAGTAAGTAGACCACGTAGCCGAAAATTAGTGCGGAGCTAAATCCCCAGTATGAACGAACACAGTGATACTGTTTTCGTTGATACTGGAGATTGAGATCCGTACTAATACTCCAGACCTCAGTATCAACGGAAACAGTACGCAGGGAACTGCATAAAAAAAAAAAAATACTCATGTCACAGCTGCTACAGCAAAACTTCTATAGTGACCCGGGTGAATGCACGACGGCAATGGTGCCAGGAGCACACAACGTGGACTGCCGATGCATGGAAGAGTGTAATGTGGTCAGATGAATCTACATTCACACTGTTCCCCAGCTCAGGACATGTTTACGTGTGGAGAACACCGTTAGAAGCGTACAACGCAGGCTGTCTGCTCCCAACAGCGCAGAATGGTGGTGGCTCTGTCATGCTCTGGGCTGTCATATCGTGGTTTTCAGCAGGTCCCCTGATCACCTTGAAAGGACTGATGACTGGCAGGACGTATGAAACCATTTTGGCCGACCAAGTCCATCCAATGGCTCAGGCATTGTCTCCTGCAGGGGATGCCATCTATCAAGATGATAACGCCCCATTTCACAAAGCTTAGAATGTCCAATCATGGTTTGAGGAACATGAGGACGAACTTTCACACCTTCCTTTGCCTCCCCAATCACCAGGCTTAAACATTATCGAGCCACTGAGGTCTGTTTTAAAGAACAGAGTGCGATCCCGTTATTCTCCTCCTGCATCTCTCAAGGATCTGGAGCAATTTTCTGCAGGAGGAATAGTGTAACATCCCACTAACCACCATCCAGGATGTGGTTAGTGTAACATCCCACTAACCACCATCCAGGATGTGTGCGCGTCCATTCTAAGGAAGATAAAGGCGGTTTTTAATTCCAAATTCTGAGCAGCAACTCCAAACACAGGAAGCGGGGAGGGTGAAAAGGGACAGGGGAATGGGGAAACCTAAAATAAAATAAAATAAAATAAAATAAAATTTAAAAATAAAATAAAAAAAAAAAAAAGAAGAAAGGAAGAGAGACAGAACAACACCAGAAACAGCTCAGTTTTCACTACTGACTTGCTATTAAGCATGTAGAGTATGCTTAAGTTTTTTTTGTTAGTTTTTTTCGTCATCTTTGCTCATTTTCTGCAAGGAATTAAATAATAACTGGGAACGAAAATATGCCACCGAGATATACACTCATTGTCATAAAAATACACGCACCAAGAAAAAACCGTGCGATTAACGCGAAACTCGGCGAATAGCTACGGGGAGGACAGTCACGCAAATGCTTAACGTTTCGTGCGATTCCGCATGTCCGCGCGTCCAAGACCGGCGCTGCAATCGCAATCCTTGAGGCTTATAAAGGCGCCACGTAGGAGACTCCACATTCATGCCGAAGTGCACGGTAAGAGTCAGGTGAGATCCCTGAGCAATAGAAACGGCGAGAAGCCGCCGTAGATGTGCGTACGGGCAACTGACGGAGTTTGAACGAGGTCGTAACGTCGGGATGAGAGAGGCAGGGTTGCCGGCGCGCCGAATCGGCCGCCATTCGGACCGATCGGAGAGTACGGTGCGATCGTGTTGGGAGCAATACACACCGGAAAGCACCCAGACACGACGGACTGGCTCCAGACAACCCAGACACACCACCAGCAGAGAGGAGCGTGGAATCGTGAGAGCGGCACGTACAGCTGCAACGACGTCCTTGTCCAATATCCAGAGACATGTGGCAACTGTACAAGGGACTCCTGTGTCCGCCACAACCATTTGCAGCCACCTGGCAGAGGTGAATCTGTACTCTCGACGGCCCTTGCGTTTTCTGCCATTAACACCAGACCATCGTCGGCGTCGATTGCAGTGGTATCAGTAGCGAGCAACATGGAATGCTACGGACTGGCGAAGTATAGTGTTCAGCGACGAAACCCGCTTCTGTATGGAAATGGACGACCACCGTGTCAGAGGGTGGAAGACCGCAGGTGAGCTCTACAATCTTAACCTCACTATACAGCGGCACACCTCCCGAACGGCAGGCGTGATTATCTGGGGAACCATCGCGTATGACAGCCGGACTTCCCTCGCAGTGATCCGAGGAATGTTGACAGCCCAGCGCTATGTACAGGAGATCCTGCGGCCCCATGTGATGCCTTTCCTGGCAGGGCGGAATGGCAGCACATGGGTCCCAGGACTGCCTACGCCATGCTTCGACACTTCCGTGGCCTGCAAGATCGCCTGATTTCTTGCCCATCAAGCATGTGTGGGACCAGATGGGACGCCAGTTTTCTCCATGTCCCAGTGTTCGTGATTTAGAGCGTCAATTCTAAGAAGTGTGGGCCAATCTGTCACAGGATAACATACGACGTCTCCGACTTCATGCCGAACCGTATCACAGCATGTATCCCAGCACCAGCCAGTCCGACGCGGTACTAACGCTGACCGGAATGTGTACCGGGTATATGCACGCGGAAAATCGTCCTGCTGCTGTGATATTGTAATCACTTCTGTCCTTGGTATGTACAATCTCACTAGTAAAATATAATTTTAGTCCAACGCCTCCTTCTTGGTGCGCATATTTTTATGACAATGAGTGTATAAGTGTAAAACAAGGATTTGCTTTGCAGACTTACAGTATGCACCAATGAGCCATAACATTATGACCACCCCCAGCCTAGAGAAAAGAGCGCGATTGGAGACCGAACGGTAGCGCAGGTGAAGTTTACAGAGCAGTATATATACAACCTGAGGACCGGCTTTCGGTTTGTAGAGTGTTCGGAGTCAGAATGGGAATAGCTGCCGATTTATCGGGAGTTTGATAAAGGACAAATTGCCATGGTACTGCGCCACGGAGCTACGATCTCGGAAACAGCGTGGCTTCTTCACGTGCCGCTGTAGTGAATGCGTATCAAAGATGGTCCAGCCGTGTGTCGTTCACAGCTCATTGATGCCAGAGAGCAGCGGGGAGTGTCGCGCACTTTTCACAGCGACAAATCACCCGCAGTTACAACAGTGGTGATCAGGGTAATGTGCTACAGCACACAGTTCATCGCAGCTTTCTGCGCATGGGCCTGCGTAGCCGAAGACCTAGCCGGGTCCGCATGCACACTGCACGTCGTCGCCAACAACGCATGAAACGGGCCCAAGATCATGGAGATTGGACCGTCAATGATTGGAAGAAAGTGGCCTGATCTGGCGAATCGAGATTCCTGGTGCATCACGTAGACGGCCGAGCGTGAATACGCCGATTACCAACGGAGGCTATGGCACCTGGATGCACTGTTGAGCGGAAACAGGCCGGAGGCGACTGTGTTATGCTGTGGGCGATGTTTTTTTTGGGGACACTTTAGGCCCCATTATCCCGATAGCACAATCTCTGACAGCTGTCTGGTATCTGAACATCGTTGCGGACCAAGTTCACCCATTCATGCAACTGTGTTCCCTGCTGGTGGTGGCCATTACTAATAGGATAATGCGCCGTGCCACACTGCCAGAATCGTCAAGCAGTGGTTCGAGGAACATGCTGGTGACTTTCTGTTAATGCCCTGGCCTCCGAATTCACTTGATATGAACACAATCGAGCATTTGTGGTTCTACTTGGAAAAGCGCGTTCGCGTTAAATCATCACCACCCGAAAATGTATTGGAACTGGAGATCATGCTGCTGACATTATGGTACCAGATACGCAAGGATGCCTTCGCTTATTTGCAGGCTAAAGAGGGTCGTACAGCTTATTAGGTAGGTGGTGGTAATGTAGTGGCTCATCGGTGTACAGCACATCATTCACATTTTTTTGAAATTTAGTATTAGCCATAAGTGTATAGCATGTTGCTGTACCATAACCAACAACTTCTACATCTGATGGATGATGTAGGCCGCCAATTTACTGATGACATGTAAAGGATGTGTTAGAGGATGTTATATTTTCATATTGCGTCATTACCAGTTTGATTGTAGTCCGTCCTTTCACCCAATGAGAAGATAGGGCTAAAAATAGCTGCGTCACCATGGAAGCAGGTCACGGGACTAGAACTTTCGTGTGTTACTACTGTTGAAGACAGCGGAAGCCGTTCGTTCCTTTCCTTTGCATCTTTAAAAAAATACTTAATCAGAAAATGATTTTTTCTTAATTTTTTTTTAATGAGAGATGATAGTTGTGAGTTTATGCTGTAAAAATTGCAATGCGTTATGATTTATAGTTTGCCATAGATCCGTTTTTTTTAAAATGGATCCCATCGCGAAATAGAGAATTTTGTGAAAATTAAAAATTTAATTTCTCGTAAACTAAATCGAAATTCAAAAAAGGGCGACGAGGTGCAAAAATTCGGCCATGGCCCTACATGCCTACAAAGTTTTGTGGTTCTGTGTGTGTCCGGAACACGAACTGATAGCACTTTTTTTGGTTACCTTAATTTTGAAATACAATAGCTTTTGAAGAATCACCAGAATCGAAAAA
The DNA here is from genome assembly GCA_039090855.1 of Macrothele yani. Lineage (NCBI taxonomy): Eukaryota > Metazoa > Arthropoda > Arachnida > Araneae > Macrothelidae > Macrothele > Macrothele yani. Next base: position 155,049,370 of record CM076996.1, read on the forward strand.
CGGTTTATTTCAGCATGTTCTCCAAACAATTATCTACAAACGATGTAAATTTCATATTTTTGTGTTCAATACTTTTTGCGCTGCGACCTAGGAAAGCGTGAGTGTCGCGAAATTTCTAAAACATGGGCGGCAGCGGCTGTTACTTTTTTTAGAATAGAGATTGCTTGATACCGTATTAATAAGTCCAGTTGTGAAATTCACAAATTTGCCGGTGACGAAGATCGAACCCGTCTCCTCCAGAGCCATTTATTCTAACCGACTGAACTACACCGTCGGAATTTATCGCTGCAGATTTGCATGTGCGTTACCTCTGTAGTACGTATATCGCTGCAGATTTGCATGTGCGTTACCTCTGTAGTACGTCACACAGTGTGCCAGATTTTGTAACCTTCATCTTTGTTTTTCCGTCTCCCTTATACATATTCTGTTTCTGTGCTGGGTAAAATAATTCCCATTTCGGTCAAGCTTTGATTACATCCTCCTCAATGAAATTGCTATACTATGAACAAAGCGCAGGCGAAGCGCATTGTTCGCCTCTCAAGAGAAACACGAGAATGACGTATCATATCACAAGAGAAGAGGAGCACCAAGTTAAATGAGGATTTCTTCCTCTCCCACTCTTCTTCCGAATAGGGTTCAAGGCATATTGTCAGGGGCTGGAGCACTAGTAGAATTCGGCTCCCTACGAGATATCTATACATTTGAGAAATGTACAGATATCACGTAGGAACCCTACGCTCTTGACGATGGGAAACAGTGTTGATAATTTAGGTAACTCCTTTTCTAGGGCAATTGTTATGCCCAAAATGTTCGCTGCAGAGAGACATTAGAAGCGCGTAGGGGCGGACAAAGTCCTTAAGCTGATGTTTCGGAGCAACAGTGGAAACCAACAAGGGACCTTCTTGAAGTAACTAGGCAACAGAAGCGTATACAGGGTGTTCCAAAGTTATCTATACAACTTTGACTCTCAATAAAACCTAAACAAAATAAGATAGCGAAATTCTGTTTCTTGTACATGTAACAACAATGCATAAAGTTTTATTCGTATTCAAAAGGTTTTTGTTTACTTTCAGGTACGACCCTGAACTTGTGATGGCTATACTACACAGGAAAAGGCCCAGCGTATGGTACGGTTGATAGAGACGAAGTTAGATACACAAGTCCAAAGGAATTTCCGTACCAAATATCGACGTAACCCACCATCCTAACCCTCAATACGCGAGTGGCACAAGAAGTTTACGGAAGTGTACTTCATAAAAAGGGCGCTGGCCGGCCAAGCACAAGTGAAGAGGACGCCGAAAGTGTTCGACAGAGTTCCCTACGAAGTCCAGAGAAGTCCAATCGTATTTCCTCCAAGCAGTTGGGGTTACCACCTACAACGATGCACAGGGTGCTGCACAAGCGATTGCACCTAACTGCCTACAAAGTGCATTTGACACAGGCACTGCACTGCACTGAACCCCGGGGATAAACCGAAACGTTTCCATTTTGCTGTTGATATGCTCCACAGGATTGATAATGGTTGGTTGGTTGGTTTATTGATTTTTATGGCGCAAGGGCCATGTTTGGCCAAAGAGCGCCAGACACATGACAAACAAACAGTATTAAAAAAACGTGGTATCAAGCTTAAAATCTGGCTGATCAAGTAAAACTGAATAATGACAATTATGGAACGGCTAAAAAGACAATGAAACCAACCGTATTAAAAACGTGGTACAATGATTAAAAACTAGTTGATTCAGTTAAAACTGAGAAATGAGAATGATGATGGGGCTAAAATCTAGATACGTTTAAAATAGTCAATTTCTTTAAAAAATGAAAAGACAGCAACAGTATCGCAGTGGTCATTGAGGAGCCGCTGCAGTGTAGCGGCGTCCTCGGTCAACAAATGTGAATGAAAGACATGAAAACGAACATCACGAAAACAAACACAACTACACAAAAGATGAGTGACAGTGAGTCGGCAATTGCACGTCTCACACATCGGCGCAGTGTCGCCACACAGCAAAAAGCGGTGAGTGAAACGACAATGCCCAATGCGGAGACGCGCAAGCACCACTTCCTCCCTACGGTTCCGACGATATGAGGATTTCCAGACTTCAAGATTAAATTTAATACGATGCAGTTTATTTTCCACCTCCTGGTCCCACAGACCCTGCCACGTTCGCTTGATATGCTCGTTAAGAAGAAAGCGGAAATCCCGGTGAAACAGTGGCAAGGGTGTGACGACCAAAGAGGAAGCGGATCTAGCAGCCGCATCAGCACACTCGTTACCCGAGATTCCAACATGCCCAGGAATCCAGCAAAACTGAACCTGAAAACCGGCCTCGAGCAAGCAACGAAGCAACCGTCTCACATCCAAGAGAAAAGGATGGTCACGGCAATCTGCAGATGACAAGGACTGCAAGACACTTACAGAATACGTAAAGACCATAGCACAATGATGAGAACTCGACTGAACATGGAGAAGGGCGAGATACACAGCATGCATCTCCGCCGAAAACACCGTGGCCTCAGCTGGGATCCGCGCTACTGAAACGTCATCTACACAGACAGCCGCGGATCCAACGACTCCATGCATCTTGGAGCCATCAGTAAAAACAGGAGTGTAGTCAGAATTGAGGTCACGGTGCTCAGCGAAGAGCTGCTGGTACACTGACGTAGGGGTTGAGGATTTTTCGAAAGATGTAAAGGTGGTATCAACCATGACACCAAGTGGGTGCCATGGAGGATCCCCAAAGCCCCTGGTCCCTCCAACAAGTGACAAGTCGAGCCCTACATCACGGTCTACGGCCGCCATACGAAGACCGAAGGTTGGAATGCACGAGGGCCGGTTCCCGAATAAACGAGCATGCTGGGGATGAAAAACTGCATTGTATAAAGGATGGTCTGGAAGAGATCTAAGTTTCAGGTAGAATTGAATAGACAGCTGCAGACGGCGTAATTCAAGCGATGGTTCGTTCGCGTCAGCGTAAAGGCTGGGAATCGGAGATGTTCGAAATGCTCCCGAACAGAGACGCAGTGCTTGATGGTGAATAGCGTCCAAAGTCCGGAGAACGGAACGACGAGCAGAGCCACACACGATACAACCATAATCCGGTTTTGACCGTATTAATGAATGGTAAATTCGAAACAAAGACATCCTGTCTGCGCCATAGCGAGACTCTCGAAAGGATCTTAAGAATAGACAGGGCCCGCAGACAGGAAATCTTCAGCCGCTGAACGTGCGCACGGAACGTAAGCGCACGGTCGACGGTCAGACTAAGGAACTTGGTCTCCGGCAAAACTGGTATGGCTGCACGCAGTGTTGCCAACTCACTCATTCCAAAAGTCTCCAAATCAGTGAAAAAAAGTCCCTAAAAATAAGATTTTAATTATGTCGAATTTTTGTACGCCATTTAAAATTTAATGACTCATTATTGTTATTATTAATTTGGCACTTTAAATTAATAACATAAAAAGAACTGAATGTGTTTATATTATTACTTAATATGGCTAAATAGTATATATGTATGACGCCCCCTTTGGCTCAGTGGTCTAAAGACTGGCTGCTGACCATTCGTCCGAGATGGGTCCGGGTTCGAATCTAGGTGAAACATGGATGTTATGTTTGTCGTACAATCTCTCCCCCTTGCCTGGGACCAGTGGCCGTAAATTAGGGATGGGTGATTGCTTATAGCCCATTGAGTTGCTCACGGTGGTCGTAAAAACCAAGGAGGTTAGAAGTAAGAGGAGGTGGCAATAGCCCCTCTCCCTGTGCTTCTGGCGTGACGCCACTTTTTATCACCTGACTACGCCAATGCGCCCAACCTAAGAATCTCCTGTATATCTCTATGGGGAAATCGCGATTTTGAACGGGTTTTTCGGACCCTTACTCTATCCTTACAGGCATGAAAAAAATTGAGGCTGAAATATTCATTCCCATAATAAAAAATTTCCAGAAAAAACAGGAAAATATGTGTTGGTATTTCTTTAAAAAATTGAACAAAATAATGATTTTTTGAGCGGAAGTGCATAGTGGGCATGGTTACTTACTGCCCATGTGCAAGTAACCATGTTTAAAATATAACCAAAAAACCTAATGTTAAGAAAGAAGAAGTCCGAAATATTCCTTCTTTCCATCCTTGGTTTGCATGCGCTAAGCAAAATTGCTTAAGCCACAGGAAGTGACGTCACGTTCCCGAACTCCGCAGCGCAGACTCCCACCACCTCAGAGAGAGGACAGAAACAGCTGATCTGTTTTGGCTTCACTCAAAACGGGTCCCTTCACCTCCTCTTCTTCTAACTTCCTTGGTAAAAACCCCAAACAAACAATTTATATATATACACATACATATATATATATATATATATATATATATATATATACTTAGGGGAGAGAATACTGCAACAATTTTTAAATAGCCAAGATGACTAGCTATGCGCACTTAGTACGTGCAGTATGGTGGACCAATAAATTACAGCATTGGAGGTGAGCTTATTTCTCGCACAAGAAAAAAAAACATTTTCTTCCCAGTTATATGTCACTGTTATTTTGATATAAATAAAACATAACTTTTGTTTTAATGATACAATATTTCTGCGAATGGAAACGCAGAAGTGAGTCCCACCACTATCGTATTCACAGCCTAAGAGATCCCACGAAAACTCGACGGTAATAGGCAGGCGTCCTATGCCTGATAAGACGGAGGAAAAAGGGAATTGGCCGCCCTGGTGGCGCAGTGGTCTAAGCGCTGACTTATGGCCATTCGTTCGAGAAATGTCAGGGTTCGAATCCCGGTGAGGCATGGATGTTGTGTTTGTCTAACGATATTGACTCTCTCCCTTCCCTGGAGTCAGTGGCCCTAAATTAGGTACGGGTGACAGCTTTATAGCCCATTGAGTTGCTCACGGTGGTCTTTAAACCTCCAATCAAAAAAAAAAAAAAGGGGGGGGCTTTCTCTAAGCGTTACGATTCATGGTTACGGTTATTGGAACTATGGAAAATTAAAGACTCTTCCAATTTCAAAAACCGCATTTTAAATACTTGAAATCATAAATGAAAAAAGGCCCTGAAATCATTAAAGAAAAAAGGCCCTGAAATCATTAAAGAAAAAGTCACCTAAAAGTCTCCTAAAAATGTAGGTAACCCCAAAATAATATTTTTGTGACAAACTCCAACCCAAACTCCCCTGAATTTAGCGACTTTACCCCTAAGTTGGTAACACAAGTCAGAATACGATGCACCCAGATGCTCACCCCCAACACTAACCTGAGGGAGAATTATAAGTAAACAGAAAGTACGGGAAAAAGAGAAGAAATTCATTAGAAACCAGCAACGGGTATTTACGAACGATCTTGTTGGATGAGATGTTAACATGGGCGACGAAGTTTGATTACGATTAGTCGTGAACCAATTGGCATTTGTTGCTTTTACGAAAGTTTAAGTACTAGCGGTTACGTAATGTTGGTATAAAATTTAAGCCTTGCAAACTGGAAAAATATTTTTGTCTCAAAGTTTATGGAAAAAACAGCTAAAACGAAAAAAGGCGCTTAAGTCCCCAAAACCACGAGGAAAATCCCCTAAAAAAGTCTCTAATCCCAAACCAAAATTTTTGTCTCTAACGTCAAGCGAAAAGTTCCTAAATTTACCGACTTTTCCCCCAAATTGGCAACACTGGCTGCACGGTCTAAATGCAGCTCTGGGTCAGGATGGAAGACACGCCTCCGGCAGAAATGGACACACGCTGTCTTGTCGGGAGAAAGAACGAAACCATTGCTATTCGCCGCTTTAAATATCTGATTAATTGCAGACTGCAACTGCCTTTCAATAAAATGCATGCTTGATGACGAGCAGAAAATGTGCAAGTCATCAACAAAACAGTAGCCGAAACCGCAGAAGGAAGATTTATGAAAAGACAATTAATGCGGAGGATGAACAATGTGACAGATAAAATGCAACCTTGAGGAACACCTTGTTCTTGATGGAACGGTGCCGAAAGCGTCGTACCCAGGAGCACCTGGAACACCCGATTGCGAAGAAAATTAACTATGAAAGTTGGAAGATTTCCTCTCAATCCGCATGCGTGGAGGTCACTGATAATACCGTGCCGCCACGCTCGATCATAGGCATTTTCAATATTGAAGAAAACGGACACCAGGTGCTGCCTACGCACGAACGCCTCGCGCACAGATGTCTGAAAGTGCAGGACATGATCGTGTGGTGAACGATGACGGCGAAAGCCGCTTTGTGATGGTGAAAGTACTTGATGATATTCTAAAAAATGAACTAACCGGGAATTAACCATGCGTTCAAAAACTTTACACAGACAGCTAGTGAGAGCAATCGGACGATAACTAGAGCGAGACTTGGGATCCTTGCCAGGTTTGGGAAAAGGCAGAACAAAAGCTTTTCGCCAAGATTCCGGGAAACTGTGCTCCGACCAAATACGATTGTACAGGATTAAGAGATTCTCGAGAGACGACTGCGAGAGATGACGGGAGCATGTCATAGTGGATGCCATCGGGACCGACAGATGTAGCGCCGGACCGATGCAGAGCCAGCCTGAGTTTTTTTTTTTTTTGGATTGGAGGTTTAACGACCACCGTGAGCAACTCAATGGGCTATAAGCAGTCGCCCGTCCCTAATTTAGGGCCACTGGCTCCAGCGAAGGGAGAGAGCCAGTGCCGTAAGACAAACGCAACATCCATGCCTGACCGGGATTCGAACCCGGACCCCTTACGGACGAATGATCAGAGGCCAGCGCCTTAGACCACTGCGCTACCGGGGCGACCCACCCTGAGTTCAACCATGCTGAAGGGGGAGTTATATCCCGTGTCGTGAAAAGGCGCAAAGGAGATTCTCTGGCGTTCCACAGTGGATTTTATTCTTTGAAAAGAAGAAGGATACGCCAGGTCACTCGACACGGAGGCAAACGCCTCCCCAAACAATCAGCAATCTCCCCGACTTCAGCATATGTGCAGCCGTTACTCTCGAGAATGGAGATCTGGTGAGAGCTGTAGTTACCCCGGATCTTACGAATCTTGTCCCACACACTTTTCGAACTGGCACGTGAAGTGAGAGATGAAACATACTAAATCCAAGACTCCCTCTTGCTACGTCGACGCACCAACCGAGCATAGGATTTTGCTCGTTTGAATGTAACGAGATTAGCATCGGTCGGATAACGCCGAAACGTAGACCATGCCTTATGTTGAGCTCTCCTAGCCGCTGCGCATTCAGGGGTCCACCAAGGCTTCGGACTTCTGGAGAGTGTCGCAGATGTTTTTGGTATAGAAAGATCAGCTGTCTGAAGAATGCAATTTGTGACTTTAAGAACAGCTGGGTCGATTGACTCTTGGGTCACCATTGCAGAAGATATCACTGTGGACGATGTGAAGACCTCCCATCTCGCACGCTCCATCCTCCACCGAGGAGGGCGGGAAGCAGAAGATGGCATGTTCGTATGATGCGAGAGGACAATTGGAAAGTGGTCACTCCCGTGGAGGTCGTTACACACCGTCCACGACCAGTCAGCAATAATCGATGGTGATCCCAAGGTCAAATCGATTGCACTGAAATATCTTGTCGGCTCATGGAAGTACGTGTCAGCACCGGTGTTAAAAAGGCACAAGAGGCCGAGGACAGAAGAGAGACTATGCGACGACCTCTCGTGCTGATGCTGACACTACCCCACAAATGATGATGGGCATTGAAATCACCCGGTAGAAGAAAGGGTGAAGGCAGCTGATCAACCTAGCTCTCCAGAACAGAGACTCTCACGTTCTCGTCCGGTGGCAGATAGACACTGCAGACAGTAAGAGGCACAGATATTCGAACCGCCAAGGCCTGCAAAGTTGTTGATATCGCAGCGGAAGACACCGGAACATTGTGAGGGACAAGAATAGCGACTCCCCCACAGGCGATGTCTCCCGATGCATTATCTGTCCGATACGCACTGTAGCCTTGAACTGAAAGCAGGTCTGATGGTTTAAGTTTTGTTTCCCGTAAACAAAAGCACACCGGAGAGTACAACGAAAGCAGATGTTTCACTTCATCAAAACTCGTCCGAAAACCTCGACAGTTCTACTGAATGATTGAAGCCATGGTTAAAAGTGAAATGAAAATGATCAAACGGAGTCAGGCTCCATCACCTCTGATGGGGGTTCCCCCAGATCTTGAGGCGTGTGACCAGGGGCCAAGATGGGAGCATGCTTTGTCCCAAGTGTCTTAACGGGAGGCGCACGACGTTGAGTCGTTTGCTGAGATTTTGGAGGAGAAGAAATGCTTTTCTTATCCTGGGCTTTGGTTTTCTTGCTAGAAGAAGTGGCCTGATTTCCCTTGCTGGTGGTGGGATGAGTCTGCTTCGGCGAAGTGGTGGGTGGCGCTTTCAGACCCTAGCTCGAGACTGGAGTACCTCCAGTCCGGCTGCGATGATATCGTCCAGCTTATATGGACATTTAGTAGGGATCTGAATGTCGGTTTGAATGCCGATTGTAGATTTTGCAACCACCACTGATGCATATGAGCGCCGATCAGAAGAAGCAGGAACTACTCTCCTTCTGGCCTCAGGATAAGAAATATTCTCCACCGTCTTTAGTCTTTGAATTTCTTTCTCCTCCTTCCACTTGGGACAATTTTTGGCTGATGCTGCGTGTGAACCCTTGCAGTTCACACAAAACTCGGCCTCGGCCACACATTCTGCCAGTATTGGCAGGGGCTATTACTATACTTTTCTGTGGCACCACAGCGTCCACACCTAGGATTGCTCCTGCACGACTGCTGAGAATGGCCGTACGACTGACACCTAAAACATCTCAGAGGATTAGGGATGTACGGACGTATCTCAAGGTGAAGATACCCTGCCTTGATGGACGTAGGCCGGGAAGGGCTGTCAAATGTTAAAATGACGTTGCGGGATGGGACGGACTGCCCATTCCGCCTGAAAAGAATACGCCGCACACCCGTAACGCGTTGACCTCAGTTCTTCAAGAAGTTCATCATCGGTACACTCAAAGAGGTCCCGAGAGGAGACAACACCTCGAGATGTATTTAGGTATCCATGTGGTGTTATTTGGACCGGAGTCTCAAGCAGCATGGGGGTGTTAGAAAGTGTGGAACTGTAGGCCACAGTTGACATCTCTACAAGAAGATCTCCAGACTGGAGTTTCTTTACGCTCTTTGAAGAGCTTGCAATGGATTGAAGTGCTTTATTAATCCAAAATGGACATTTTTGCACTCAAAGGCTTTGAAGGGTCCAATGAGTGCACAAAAAAGAAACGAGCATTCGAGCAATCAGGAATATGTTTCTTTGCGGAAGGGGATGAGACTTCCTCCATACCTCCTTTGCTTTTTGGTTCGTGGGAAACTTTATTTTCATCCATAAAGAAAAATTGATAATTCGTCCACCGACTTCCCCACCCACAATCGAGCCCAACGAGGGAGAGCCGGAGGTTCGCAAGCCCAAGTGGACGCAGGGCACGGCTCTAGGGATAGGAAGCGGATATAGCAAGTTCTTAGGGCAGACAAGCGCTCGGCGTGCCCCCACACTTTCCCATGCCTGGGGAACACCCCTTTGGCATGACCACCCTATCCCCAGACTCACCCTGTCGTACGTAACGACAAGCCGTTAGAGGTCTGGACTCCACTCGGCCACAGACCTCATTGACTAGGAGTGGGTTTAGTTCCTAGCCGCCCGTTTAGGGTGAAGCAGGGGGCAAAGAGGAGTGTTGGCAACTGGCAACAACAACACCCAGGCCTCCAGCATCCCCTTTTCCACCTTACGGGTCACCGCACACGGCAAACGTGCAGGTAGGCTAGCTAACCAGCTCGGAAAAACAAAAGGAACATAAAATGGAGAAGACGGGAAAGAAAACGAGAAACAAAAATCCTGAGCGGGCGCATAATCACAACCTCAACAACCTACAACTAAGGCGGGTTCGTGTCAAGTGAAAAAACAAAAAACATAAAAAATGTGAAAATCATTACATATAGTACATGTTGGCTCGGGCCGTGGGGACGCCATCCCCCAGCAGCTGGATGAACAGCTGTCCCTTCGGTGATGTAATCGTACAAGACGAAATGACAAAATGATCCGTCACAAGGTCAGCTCGGGCCGTGGGGGCGCCGCTCCCCAAATAACTGGAAAACCAGTTATCCCCGTGCGGGGGTTGATAATGAGAAAGGCTTCCTGAAATGTGTTTTATTCAGCGATGAGGCAACATTTCATGTCTGTGGTGTTATCAACATGTATAACTGCAGAATTTGGGGGTCTGAAAACCCACATGCTGTCAGTGAGATTGAACGTGACAGCCCTAAGGTTAACTTCTGGTGCGGTCTCCTGCATAACCGCATCATCGGCCCATTCTTTTTTTGCCGAAAACACAGTCATATCCAATGTTTATTTGGACATGCTGAGTGAGTTTCTTACCACCCAGTCGGAGGGCCTGCAACAGGCTATCATATTCAAGCAGGACGGTGCACCCCCGCACTGGGCACTTCGTGTTCATGAGTTTCTAGGCGAAACCTTTCCGGTGCGATGGTACGAGAGGGCCGATGTTTGAAAACAGTTGGTGTCAACCGATTGGAGAGTTAATGGCGTTCTCGAGGGTCGAAGTGACAATTCAGAAGAGTAGCAATTAAGTTGTGTTTGGGGCCCTAATAGGATCGTTGGCCGCCATTTATTCTGAGCGCGGAGCTGTATCCACTTACCATCTTGCATCATGCTGAATGCTTTCAAAACAATTAAAATTGACAACTGAGTAAACGCAGGGCTTCGACAATAGAACAGGCAAAAAGTAAATATCAAAAAGTACAAGGAACGTTATCTGGACATTTTACTTCGCTTACGGGAGTCAATCCGTCGTAAACGGCCGGAGATGTGGCGAAGTGGACAATGGTACCTTCTCCATGACAACGCGCCTGCACATTGGTCCCTACTGATCACGGAGTTTCTCACCAGAAATCGTACTAATGTGCTTCCACATCCCGCCTATTCACCCGACTTAGCCCTCTGCGAGTTTCACCTCTTTCCATTGATGAAACAGAATCTGCGGAGACGTCGTTTTGTGTCGAAAAATGAGGTAAAAACAGCAGCGCAGGTGGTATTACGAGGGGTTGCAAAACATGGTTTTCAGCAATGCTTCCAGAAACTTTAGGAGCTCTGGCAAAAGTGCATCGTCGCCCAAGAGGATTATTTTGAAAGCGATTGTACATGGGTGTTTTAAAGTATTCAAGGTAAGGAACTATACGCCAAGTTCCCGAACTTTTGGATCCTACCTCGTACATACCAGTGAAATATCGTTCATCCTCTACCGTTGCAGTCGGCTTTAGCGCTAACTAAAAGGGAAGAGAGGTCATTTGACGGCCCTCCTTCTACAGGGTTACAATGGAAGTCCTTGGTCAGGCCAATATCTCACGAACTATGGCAATTAGCGATTTACTTCTTGTGCAGTTGTATAGGAAACCCCCTATGGCGCACACAATGACACCACGAGGCATTAGCGTAGCAATTCAAAAAATTGTGGAGAGGGCCCAAGTAGTTTTCATACCCAAATACCGAAAATAATTGCTAACCTAGGATAATCAATTAATAATTAAGCGTTATCAATAATTCATTATTTAGAATAATTATATAAATTAACAATTTTATTGATAATTATAATACTTATTTACTAAATTTTGATACAAAGCCTTATGTAATGTGGAGGGCTATATATTTATTAAATGTGGTTAATGTAAAATAGAGCACTTCTCTCTCAGCATTCAGTTTCTCGGAGTTATTTGTAAAGGCGCAATTTTAAAAGTAGTTATTTTATGAGATAAATAATAGTGCAGAATATTGAAAATATAAAGTTTTGCTAGTACTTTAAAAAATTGTACTTACATATCTTAGCATCATTGTACAAGGTAACTGCGCTTCGCCGCTATTTTCTTCAAAACGTGGATCCTGTATTTACTTCTATTTCTCGATGAATGTTCAGCAATGCAAGTCCAGAAAGTCCACAATTAGATATTGTGTTCTAAAGATACATTTTATGGCGCCTGAGGATATAAAATGTGCTTTCCGGAGTAGCTGTTGAGACAAGAAGCGTTGATAGAATTTTTAGTAATTTCTTGATATTGGGGTAAAAAAAAAAAACAGCAGCTTCACAACTTGATAAGGATTCTATCGCAGTGTTGGTCTTTCCTTTTATCTTATTGTTAATAAAGGCATCTTTCAGGGGTATGAGCGACAGCGAGTGAACATTGAGGTTTGTAGCTTGCACGTGGAAAAATGCACCAATGAAATGAATTCAAAGGGATTCGAAAAAATCTTTGATTTGTCAGTTTTTTTATCGCTTTTTCAGATTCATCTTGATATTTTTAGTGAACAAGATTTAAAATTCGGCTTTGAAAGAGAAAAAAGATATGCGATTCCGTCAAGAGAAAAATGTGCCTTGATATCCAATGGAGGGGCTTCAGTCCCCTGAGCCCCTCCCTTTCCTACCCAAATGCCACGAGGGGTCCCGTCGCCCCCTTTTTCGGGGGTCAGGGGGCTATCGCGCCCCCTTTGCAGATAGGGCAAAAAAGTCTACTAAAAACTTGTTCAGTGAGGCAAAAATGGTACAGTAAAGGTTTTTGTCCCATAACAAAGATGGAAGGGGACCCTACAAATGCGAAAAAAGCGGAAAGCTCTCCGAGTCGCTGTGTCCCAAGCATATTTGCATAGATTTCAAATGTTGTGCTTTCTGCTCCGTCGTCAGAATACAAACAAAAAAGATGACACCGAATTTTCGGGTGTAATAAGCACGTCTTTTGAATCCGTTCTGACGCAAATTAAATTTATTAAAGCTATTCAAAGTCAATGGAACCGGTATGGAAAAAAATATTTGACGGAAGAAAGAAGTGTTTCAATCGGGTTTTTAATTCCTCAGATATTGCTGTAAACGGAATCTTGAGCTTACGCCCTTTGGTTGCAGACTTGTGCGTTAAGAAAAACATGAATTTATATGAGAAACATTTCGCACCGGAAACGCTCTCCAACACAGAAATAATTTTTCAAATAGGACACTTAGAAACAGAGATATCGACAAAAATAAGATGTGACTTTACGTCCCCTGGTGGGAAAACCATGCATTATTTCAGGAAGAAAGTATTCTCAAAAGGATTTTCCATATGAGCGGTATCGGTCCAAGAAAAAAAAAATTAGTCGAGTTTTCAGGAGCTCAGATTTTGCTACAAATACATAAGAAGCAGAAATTAACATTTACGCTCCCTGGTGGCCAACCCATTCTTTACCAAACATTAGAAATTATGTGAAAAATATTTTCCATCAGGTCTTGTAAGAGATACAGGAAGATTTTTTTTAAATCTGAGTTTTTGAAGCAGAAATAACGCAGAAAACGCAATTTACCTTTGTGCCCCCTAGTGGAAAGTCTATGATTTACTAGAAAAGTTTGAATTTATAGGGAAAACATTTCGCATCGGAAACGCTATCCAACAAAGAAGGATTTTTTCAAATCGGACTCCTAGAAGAAGAGATATTGACAAAAATAAGATATACATCTACGTCCCCTGGCGCAGAAACCATACATTACTTCAAGAAGAAAATGTTCCTAAAAGGTTTGTCGACATGATTAGTATCGGTCAACAAACGACTTTGTTTTTAAATGAGATTTTAGAAGCTCATATTTTGCTGCAAATACATCAGAAGCGGAAATTAAGACTTACGTCACCTGGTGGCCAAACCATTTTTTACAAAAATTTGAAATTATGTGCACAAGATTTCCCCACCAGGAGCTGTATCCGGTGCAGAACGAATTTTTCAAATCGGAGATTTAGAAGCAGAGATATAGGGGGAAACGCAATTTACCACTACGCCCCCTAGCGGAAAGTCTACGAACTACTTAAAATTTTTGAAATTATATGAAAAACATGCCACACTAAAAACACTATCCAACAAGGAAGGGATTTTTCAAATCGGACTCTTGGAAGTAGAGATATTGACAAAAAGAAGATATACATCTACGCCCCTGGCGGAAAAACTGTGGAATATTTTACGAAGAAAATATTCCGAAAAGGTTTATCGATGTGAGTGGCATCAGTCCACGAAAGAAATTTTTCAATCGATATTTTAGAAGCTCAGATTTTATGGCAAATACATCAGAAGCAAAAATTAACTCTTACGCCCCCTGGTGGCCAAAGTATTCTTTACCAAAAAATCTGAAATTACATGCAAAAGATTTTCCATCAGGAGGTGTATCCGCTGAAGAAAACATTTTTCTAATCGGAGTTCTAGAAGAAGAGTTATCGGGGAAAATGTAATTTACTTTTACGCCCCCTAGCAAAAAATCTTTGCATAATTTGAAAAAGTAACTATATCTAAAATACTCTTCGGCATAAATGGAATCGAAAGATATAATTTTTTCAATCGGATGTTTAGAAGCAAATGTGAAAATAAAACGTATTTTTGAATTCGACATCTGCATTTACGCCTTCTAGCGGCGAAATTGTTCATCGTAGAAAAAAAAACAACCGAAATGAAAGATCATTCTCATATTTCAAGCTTCCCAATGCAAAAATAATTTTTCAAATCGGACTAATAGTTGCAGAGATATCGTGGGTACAGACGGACTGACGGACAAACCGGTAACATAAGCATGATCTTTTTTTACAAAAGACGTGCTAAAAAGACATGCGTGGTCGCCAGTACTTCGTGAACCAGTGACGGGAAGGCGAACGCCTTGCCACGTACGCAAGTCCATTAGATGTGCATACAGTTTTCTTATTGGATGAGTGTTTCGCCACACTTTATGCTATTTTCTCCTTGTTTCAGTGTATTTTTTACTGTATTGGACATCAAAGTCTGATATTGAATGTGTTAAGGAACTGCGTTTTATTTCAGAACAAGAACTGTTGATTAGGTTTGCAGGAAAAGTTTTCCTTTGTGCTTTCATTTACTTAGAACTTACCAGTTTAGAAGGTTAGTAAGAAGCTGCCGTCAATCTAAAAGCTTTATACGTAAAGTACAAACACTAATGTCGGCGTTTACGATCGAGGAATTGTGTGAAATGGTCCTGATTTATGGCGCGTGCAACCGGATTGCTCGTGCAGCGGCACAGCTGTATGCACAGCGGTTTCCTAATACCAGACATCCGGATTATAGAATCATCAGACATGTAGTCCAACGCCTGCGTGACACGGGTAGTGTCGGCCCCCACACACGTACAGGCAGGCCAAAGTGGGACGATACGGATATTTTGGCATACGCATTGGCACATCCCCACAACAGCACAAATGAAGTTTCCCGTGAAAGTGGGTTAAGCCAAAAGTGTGTACTACAAATTTTTCACAGGAACCATATCATCATCATCATCATCATCATTGTCAACCATTATCAATCCACTGCTGGACGAAGGTCTCCCCAAGTTTCCTCCACAACGGTCTGTCTTGTGCCAGTATCCTCCATGTCACTCCCGCATACTTTCGAATTTCATCCACCCATCTTCCATGTGGTCTTCTTCTGGGTCTTTTCCTGTCCCTTGGAATCCAATCAAAAATTTCGGCTGTCCATCGATGATCTGTCCTTCTGGCAGTATGTCCAGCCCATTGCCATTTCAGGGATTTAACTCTTAACATGATGTCTTCCACTCTTGTCATTTTTCAGATCCACGTGTTCCTCTTCTTATCTCTCCTGGTTACACCAAGCATGCACCTCTCCATGCTGCTTTGAGTTGTCTGCAGTCTTTGTATGTCTCTTTTAGCTAAGGTCCACGTCTCTGCACCATACGTAAGCACTGGAAGGATGCATTGATCAAACACTTTTCTTTTAAGACATAATGGCATATTGCTCTTGAAAATTATGCTGTTTCTTCCAAAAGCTCTCCAGGCAAGTTTTGTACGCCGATTAATTTCTTCATCAATGTGACCCTCACTTGATATCTGATGTCCAAGATAAATGTACGTGTCTGTTATCTCCAGCTTTTCTCCATCAATCGATAAATCTTCATTTCTTGTAAAAGCATTGAACATCACTTTTGTCTTCTGAAAGTTCATTTTTAATCCCACTTCTTTACTCTTGTCAGCAAGTTCCTGGATCATACTCTGTAGCTCTGATGGGGTAGTTGCAAAAATGACTATGTCATCAGCAAAACGAAGGTGGGTTAGATAATCTCCATTAATCTTTATCCCTTTGTTTTCCCAGTTCAGTGATTGAAAGACATTTTCCAATGTGGCATTAAAGAGCTTCAGAGATATGGTGTCACCTTGTCTCACTCCTTTTCCAATTTTTATGTGTGTTGTATTTTCAAACAGCCGAATCTTTGCACTTGCATTTTCATAGATGTTATTAATAATATTAATGTATGCATCTTCAATACCGCAGGATTTCAGAGCCATTGCAACTGCTGATGGTTTCACCGAATCAAAGGCTTTTTCATATTCGATAAAAGCCATGCACAATGGAAGATCATATTCCCTCGCTCTTTCAATAAGTTCTCTCAGTACGTGGATATGATCTATTGTGCTGTAGCCACTCCTGAATCCAGCTTGTTCGCTCTCGGTTGAGCCATGTCCAGTGTCACCTTCAAGCGGTGTGAAAGAACTTTAGTGAAGATTTTATAAACCACTGATAGGAGGCTGATAGGTCTGTAGTTCCCGAGATCCTCAATGTCACCTTTTTTATGTAGCAAGATCATTGTAGCGTTGTTCCAATCCTCAGGAATTTTCCCTTCATTAAGGCATCGAGTGAAAATTTGGGCGAGTACTGTTTCGATTTCTCCACTTGCTTCTTGTATGTCTACAGTAATTCCATCTTCTCCTGGAGCTTTTCCCCGCTTCATGTTCTTCATTGCATGTGCAACTTCTGCTGGAAGGACTGGAAGAACTCTGGTATTGGTATCTTTCATGATGTCTGGAGTACATGTATCACCCCTTTCATATAATTTGGACTAGAAATCTTTCACTCTTGTCAAAATTTCGCCTCTATTTCTTGTTACAGAACCATCTTCTTTTCTCAGTGCCATAATCTGTTTTTTTCCCTTACTGAGATGTCCCTTTGCTATCTTTAGGCTTTGGTTGTTTTCAATTGCTTTCCTTACTAGTTCACAGTTGAATTTCCTTACGTCTTCAGTGATACTTTTTCGTACTGTCTTGCATAGCTCTATATATTCCACTTTGGAAGTCACATCTTCTTTAGTTGTCATCATCACTCTTCTTTTTTTGCATCAACATTTTGGTTTTTCCTGATAATTTGTTCACATGCAATTTGTTCTTAGACCCAGCTAATTTTGTTGCTGTTTCCATAAGAGCTTTGGTTACTTTTCTGTTAACTTCAGAAATATCCACTTCTTCCGATGTTAGGCCTTCTAAGGCAGAGAACCTGTTCTTCAGTTTCAATTTGAAGGTATTATGGTGTTTTTTAAGGTTGGTTATGTCAATACATTTTGTTTGTCTTATGAGCTTGCTACGTTCGAGTTTAGTGCTGAGGTGCATCTTACATCTCACCAATCTATGGTCACTGCCTGTGTTGAACTTGTTTAGCACACTGCAGTCTTCTATGACGAATTTTTTGTTACACATAATAAAATCAATTTCACTTGTCGTCCCATTTGCACGTCTCCATGTCCATTTCCTGTGTGGCTTTTTCTTGAATAAGGAGTTCAAGATGAAAAACCCTTCTGCCTCTGCAAACTCTACAAGAGTATTTCCACGCTGGTTTCTGTTGCCGTGACCGAATTTACCTACTGAAGTTTCATTCTGTTGCCGTTGCCCTATTTTTGCATTGAAATCTCCCATAATTATCTTCAAGTGCTGCTTACCTTTATTATTTAGATGACGAATTTCTTCATAAAATTCTTCAATTTCTTCTTCAGCATGACTTGTGGTGGGTGCATAAGTTTGAATAATCTGAGCCTGGTATCTTCTCGAGAGTTGGATAACGAGTCGTGCAGCTCTGTCAGAGGAACCTTCAACTTCTACAACTTTATCCTTCAGTTTCTTGTTTATTATAAATCCAACACCACTAGTTCTGCCAGTATCTGTCCCACGATAGTAGAAGAGATGTCCACTTTTCAGTTCAATGAGATCTTCTCCTTTTCTCCTTACCTCACTTAGCCCGACGATGTCCCACTTGATCCTTTGTAGTTCCTCTTCCAATTCAAGAAGCCTTGAATCAGAAGATAGGGAGCGTCCGTTGTACGTAGCCAAGGTCAGCATCAGATGGCAGCCTAGTCCGGTCCTCCGGGGATTCTTAGCACCCTCTGCCTTCATGTCGCACTGGCCGCTGCCTTGGCCAGGTACATTCCAGCTGCTGGAGACTGAGGGCCAAGATTTAAGTTGTGGAGTCATTTTGGAGGGGTTTGGCCATAACTCACCACGCTGGCCAAGCGGGTTGGTGAGTGTGGGATAGCATTTCCTCTAATCCCGATGGTATAGTTATACCGCTATTGGCGGTCGTCAGAGCCCCTTTAGTGGGAACAGGATGTACCACCAGAAGGCGGGGTTGACATTTGTCAAGGAGAGACTGTGATGTTACGCATCACCTGACCTTACATCCCATATATGCATCCATATATGTTTAATTTGCAGCAGGCACTGTGGACTGGAGATGCGGAGAAAAGACTTGATTTTTGTAATGTTATGTTGAATGCTGTAGAAGAGGACCCAGAGTTTCTGTCAAGCATTTTATGGACAGATGAGTCACGCTTCACCAGAGATGGCGTTGTGAATACGCATAATGTACACTACTCCGCACAGGAAAATCCTTATTGGACGAGAGACACACGCCATCAAGTGAGGTGGTTTACCAACGTTTGGTGTGGCATTTGGGGAAACCAGCTTGTGGGACCTTTTTTTACAACGCAACTCTGAATGGTGAACGATATTTATAACGGATATAACGGATTTTTTGGACCATGTACCATTACAACCTTTATTGAGCATGTGATACCAGCATGACCGGGCACCACCACATGGGAGTGCACACTTATCAAGATGGCAAAACGATGTGTTTGACCGGAGATGGATTGGACCAGGAGGCCCCGTAGCATGACCTCCACGCTCACCAGACCTTAGCCCTCTGGATTTTTTTCTTTTTGGGCCATCTTAAATCACAAGTGTATGCAACATTACCGCTAAATGTAGCAGATCTGGAACAGCGTAAATCATCCGCCTGTGCTTCTGTTGATGGGGCTGACCATGCATGCATGATCGAGCTGACCGTGCATGTTGCAACGCATGCACGGTCAGCTCGTAGAACGTTGCTGAAGGGCAACATTTTGAGCATGCAAACATGTAAATTGTATTTTCTAAAGTAATAAAATCTCTACAGTATTATGCATTCACATTTTGTAGCTTTGTCTAAATTTACTCGGTTGCTTCTTCCGGGTGTTGTAATTTTCTTGGGGACACTTTCCCGGTCCCCTTCCATCTTTTGTTGTAGGACAAAAACATTTCTGTACTATTTTTGCCTCGCTGAACAAGTTTGTAATTGACTTTTTGCTTTATCTGCAAACAGGGGGCGATAGCCCCCTCACCCCCAAAAAAGGAGGCGAGGGGATCTCTCGTGGTGTTATTGTGCGCGCCATAGGGGGTTTCCTGTACAACTGCACAAGAAGTAAATCGCTAACTGCCATAGTTCATGAGATATTGGCCTGATCTAAGACTTTCCTTGTAACCCTGTATATTTTTAATTAGACGTCTGCATCATTTTGATTATCGTTAATTGATTAAATGTCTGTTCTCTAGTGCCAATCCTGAAGTTGAATGAGCATTTATGAGTGTCAGAGGAATTTCTTGGTTTCCATTGGCAAAATTACCTTCACCAATAATTAAAATTTCGGCCATAAAGAATTTACAAGTAATTATTCTAAAATCTAATGTTTACTTCAGGGTCGTGGGCCAATGCCTGACATCCTACGATCTAAATTTATTTGGTAATATTTGTTCAGTAGTCTGCACAAAGTTACAGAATTTGATTATCTACGAATTTATAATAATTTTTAATCTTAAGATTGGTAAAACAATTCCAAAGTAAAATTTATTGAAGTGAAGCAAATTTCAGAGAAGAGTAAGAAAGGGTTTTGTGAAAATTGAAACTGCTCCTTGAATGAAAGCTTTGCAGACTGACCGATAAGAGGGTGCGACAAGACCCCACAAAGTATTATATTCATAGTAATAATACACAAAGTATTATATTCATAGTAATAATACACAAAGTATTATATTCATAGTAATAATACACAAAGTATTATATTCATAGTTAATAATACACAAAGTATTATATTCATAGTAATAATAATAATAAGAACAAGAATGAAAAGAAGTTCAATAATGATCAGATCATTTCTAGGAACAATTTTTAAAAGGAGGCCCTGTTAAAGTGGAGCCCAAGGCCCGGGCCCTACTGACCCATGCGGAAATCAGGTTTGGCTTCAACCTTTGGGTTTTTGAACGACATGATTCAATTGTTGCTATAATAATACGTATCCTAAAGAATAAATAATGTTATTATCTTTATGTCCAAAATTTAAAACTACCCACTTTTTTTTCTTGTTTTTCTTTTTAAATTCAAGTTGCTGTACACACAGTATTTAATAAGAAAAGATAATTAGTTTTGTTATGGACAAAACTTAAAAAAAAAAAAAAAAGCCATCCCCTTAACTTTCGAACCGTTTGTCGCATGCAAACAAGTTAGGTACCATTGGAAAGCACTTGAAGGGAACTATCATGTGATGTGAAGAAACATGCTAATTAGCTTTCTATCTCCGAATTTTATCATCAAGAGGTATGTTATTTCACACGCATTCTATTTAGCACATAATGAAACCCTAAAATTCAAATTTCATACGAATCGACCAATAAATACGTGTATATTGAGCTACGGAAAAAAGATACCGCTAATGTTAAACTGCAAAAGTTGTTTTTGACTTGTATCATTTAATCGAGAACAGACAGTGATTCGGTGTTGCAACAGTAACACACAAAGAGGCCCAGATAATATGAGCCGCTATACAAAAACAGAACGGGTATATTAAGGGAATTACAAATTATGAAATATGATCATGAAAAAAATGAATTATGACTAAGAGCGAAAGCACTTGTCACGTGCTGTGGCACCGCCTCCTACTTATGGATCTTATACATATATATACCATGTATATTCCATGGTATATATGTATAAGAGTTTACCACTTTAAACATTGTGACAAAGAACCTTTTCACGGTTCGGTATATCAGAGTAGAGCACAAAATATATTTGCGGGTTTAGTTCATTAGGTCGAACTAGTCTTTACCCTAATTTGGACTATTTGGACTCCGTGTTCATGTATGGCTATGACCGGCTCGAATGTGGACTTTTCAGCTGATTCTCGTAAGACGTGACCAATGACAAGCAGCATAGAGTATTAAACGTATTTCCAGTTATATTTGATATTTACATCCTCGTTCTCTGTATTTCTGATTTCCAAATATTTGAAAAAAAAAGAATGATCACACCTAATTTTAATGAGCACATCTTTTGAACCGTTTCTGACGTGAATTAAAATTTTCAAAGTTATTCAAAGTTAATGCAACCGGTTAGAAATATCAACCGTCTTTTTACAATCAATAAAAAAAAACAGAAATAGAAACAGCTTCATTTCTTCTAACACGGTCTAAAATGTACGTTGCAAAAATTAACAAATAGCGCACAAAAAATTCCTCATAGCAGAAGAATATCTGAGGCAAACAGATTTTCAAATCGAACAGTTAAAATAATAAATATAGAAAGAAACATTATATAACTCTACGCCATGTAGATCAAGAATTTTGCATAATAGGAAAGGTGAAAGTAGGCTTAAAATATTCTTCACGGAACAAGCTATGCTAAGGAAACTTTTCAAATAAGTCTCCCGCAAGCAAAGGTAGCGAAAAAAAAAAAACCAAAAAAAAAAAAAAGAAACAACCATTGACATTTACACCCCTAGCGGGAAATCTGCGCATTATTTAAAGAGGATAATGTTTTACATCTCTATTGTCGTGTGTAAAAGAAACACAATTTCTCAATAGGGTTTTTAGAAGCAAAGATACAGCTGCAAACAAAAGTACACCAGCACCACCTAGCGACAGAACTGTGAACTATAAAACTCCTCAAATACCAACCTAAAGTGTTCCACAAGATAAATGACATCCGATGTTGAACGAATTTTTTAAATCACACATTTGAAAGCAGAGATGTTAAGAAAAACATTGGCGTCCCCTAGCGGCGAAATTTTGCAGTGATTTGGTAAGAAAATACGCTCAGAGTTTGCACATTTAGTAGTATCTGACCGAAGAAAAGTTTTTCAATCTGGGTTTTAGTCCGTCAGATATTGCTGTAAACGGAAATGTGAGCTTACGCCCTCACGTGGCAGACTTCTGCGTTAAGAAAAATTTGAAATTACATGAGAAACATTTAGCAGTGGATATGCTCTCGAACAAAGAA
Organism: Macrothele yani; assembly: GCA_039090855.1. Lineage (NCBI taxonomy): Eukaryota > Metazoa > Arthropoda > Arachnida > Araneae > Macrothelidae > Macrothele > Macrothele yani. Next base: position 155,071,791 of record CM076996.1, read on the forward strand.
ATAATTTTTAAATTCGGATACTTAGGAGTCTTAGGAGCAGAGATATCGACAAAAATAAGATATGCATCTACGCCCCTGGCGGGAAAACTATACATTATTGTAAGAAGAGAGTATTCTGAAAATGTTTCCCAAAGAGAGCGAAATGGGTCCATGAAAGAATTTTCTCAATCGAGTTTTCAGGAGCTCAGATTTAGAGGCAAATACATCAGAAGCAGGAATAAACACCTACGCACCCTGGTGGCCAAACTATTCTTTACCAAACATAAGAAATTATATACAAAACATTCCCCATCAGTAGCTGTACATGATACAAAAGAATTTTTCAAATCGGAGTTTTAGAAGCAGAGATATCTGGGGATAACGCGATTTATCTTTACACCCTAGCGGAAAGTCTATGAATTACTTGAAAATTTTGAAGTTATATGAAAAACATTTCGCATCAGAAACTATATGCAACAAGAAAGGAATGTTTCAATTCGGATTCTTAGAAGCAGAGATATTAAGAAAAATATGATATATATCTACGCTCTGTGGCGGAGAAACACCATGCATTATATTAAGAAGAAAAATTCCGAAAACATTTATAGACGTGAGTGGTTCCGGTCCACGAAGAAACTTTTTCAATCCAGATTTTAAAAGCTCAGATTTTGCTGCAAATACATTTTGCTGCAAATACAGAAGCAGAAATTAACACTTACGCCCCGTGGTGGCCAAACTGTTCTTTACCAAAAATTAGAAATTGTATGTAAAAGATTTCCCATCAGGAGCTGTATCCACTGAAGAAAGAATTTCTGAAATCGGAGTTTTAGAAGTACAGATATCGGAGAAAACGCAATTTACTTTTACGCCCCCTAGCGTAAAATCTATGCGTAACTTGAAAAATGATTAGGGGAGAAGGTGAGAATATGAAACGGGGGGGGGGGGGTAATATGAAATGGCGCTTATTTCTCAAGCAAGTGCTACCTTCTGTCAATAACTTAAATAAATCTAACCATTACGGTCCGTATAGGCCACCAGAGGGCTCATGAGACAGTGTCACGTTGTGTACATGGTACAGAGGAGGTGCGTTGTTTTCTTTCGAGTCAACAATTTTCGTAAGGTAAGATTCAAGATTTTTTTGCTGTCTTTATTGATAAATCTAGCGTATTAGCTATAGAGCCTTTGCACCGATGCCATTTTTGACGTCACAGTTACTTCCGAGTGGTTATTCGGCTGCTAAGGTTCTAATAATAGAGTTCGGCTGCTAAGGTTCCATCGATTTCTGGACCCTCTGTCACTTGATTGTTTGAAGTTTTAGAAATGGTTAAAAGTTGTGTGGCATATGGGTGCTTCTCACAGTACGAGTAAGATGGTGGAATTTCCTTTTATCGCTTTCCAACGGCAGAAAAAAGTCTGATTATGTAGAAAATAGCCGTAAATCGGAAGGCATGGTAGCCCAGCCCGTATGACAGAATCGGCAGTAAACACTTCATTTCAGGTATTGTAAATCTGCATATTTTGTACAACGTCAATAGTCGAATTTATATCGGTACATTTTCTTGCTCACTCTTATGTATTATTTTCAAGTTTTTACGTAAATTCCTGTTATTCTGTTTAAAATGCTCTGAATGCATGACGGATTAACTTTGCTGTCGAATCGGAAATTGCTAAGCTTTCGTGAACTTTTCAAGATTTTGTACTGTTACTGATATCTAAATACTGAAACAGATGCCCTTTTTTCCGAACCGAATTTTAAGGATATACGTCCACATAGAATTAGAGGGTGCTGTCATATATTATTGTGTCGTCCGTTTTCCCGGATCTGTTTTCTTCTTTTTTTCTTTTTGGTGAAAAAATTGTCTGATTTTCGGGATATGATAAGTCGGTATTTTCTTTTTTTTTTTAATTGCAATACACACTGGAACCACCCATACACACTGGAACCAGTCAGAAATGTAACAACTTACCTTATACCGGATGAAGAAATTTTTCGTTTTCAGTCTTCAGAATTAATACATTTCTAACCCACCCATTAGTAAAACATTTATATGCATCAAGGCTTTTATAAGATTTTACAGCTTTTCCGGTATAATACGAAAAACTGCCTATTAAATAGTTATAAATATCGTGATAGTTCAGATTAGGGAGGTCCGTAACAACACAAACTTCCAGAAGATAAAAATATCTTTTAGGTATGTCATATGGACCTTCTATGCCATTATTTCTGAGATTTTCTTCATAACGTTGTTTTTCCACCACATCAAGAGGGCAAACTTTGTCAGAAAGAACCGTTTTTTCAACTCTATTTACAGCAGCCATTGAAAAGCATGGAGAGTGGCCAGCTCGGGTACTTTCTAACCACCCGGAAGTCTAGCAAACAGTTTTGTGACGTCACGTGCAAAGGCTCTATATTATGTCGATTAGTTATTTGAAAATATTTTTTCTACGTTGAGATTCGTTGGGTCGTTTGGAAAATGGCGATGTGTGTTCCATATTACAACCATCAACGTCTGCCGGTCCCTCCACATCTCCAGGCTGCATCTACCCAGAAGACATCTCTCCAGTTCCACACGCAAAAGGGAAGGCGTCAAACAGAGGTCGCAAGCTACTTTCAGCAACTCTCCTGGCTAGTTCTCCATACAAGAAAGCTTTAAAAACTTAAACACAGAAGAAAGCTTAAAAAGCAGCCTCCAACGATAGAAGGCTGAAATCAGGGACCAGCACATGTTCAAACAGGCATAGGGGCCTACACAGAAGGTTAAAAGCGTGCGAAAAGGAAAACGGAAAGTGTTGTCTAAAAGAAAGGGAGGGAGATGAAGAAAGCTTTCGAGATAATGAAAAGAAAAAGTGTGTCTTCTGAGAGCTTAAACCGTCCACAGCCTGTTGGAGATGTACCTGGCAAAGATGATGCGCTGTGTTTATTTTGTTGCGAGACATTCAGTACGTCCAAATCTGGAGAACTGTGGATTCAATGTATAGCGTGCCAGGAATGGACTCACGTCTTATGCAGTCGATGCGAAAGCGACGTTTTTATTTGCGACTTCTGTTCATCAGCATAAAAAACTCATACTTTCTATAGGAATTTCTTTTATTTTCATTTTTAAAGTATCAATTGTTTCACATTGAAAGCAGCATTCAATAAAAAAGTTGTAATATCAATAACTTTATAATCAAAACACTGAGGTTTTTTGTTTTATTTTCATGCTGTTTCATATTACCACCCCCATTTTCCAAGGCCCACTTTTTGCAATGTGTTTAAAAAATTGCGTGCTATTTAAACAGTGATATTTATTTTCCTAAAAACTATACATACATTATGAGAAATATATGTGTTAACACTTTTGACTTATTTTGATGCAACTGTTGCATTTAAAATTGAGTGTTTCGGTCTAAAACAAAAAATGGTCCATATTCTCACCTTCTCCCCCTATACTTGAAATGCTTTTCGACATAAATGGAATCGAAAGGTAAAATAATTTTTTCAATCGGATGGTTGGAAGCAAATATATAACGCAATAAAACGTGTTTTGAATTCGATATCATCTGCGTTTACGCCCTCTAGCGGCGAAATTGCACATTAAAAAAAAAAAAAAAAACGAAGTAAAGGATTATCATTCGCACATTTCACGTTTCCCAACGAAAAAAAAAAAAAAATTCACATCGGACTAATAGTTGCAAACATATTGTGTCCACAGACAAAAGTACGGACAAACCGATTACACAAATACGTTTTTTTTTTTTTTTTTACAAAAGACGTTCTAAACAAGTTAGTAAAATCATGCAATGTGTTGATTATGATACGCTTTTCTTCATACCAGAATTTTTTTTTTTTTTTTTGATTGAGAGTTTAACGACTACCGTGAGCAACTCAGTGGGCTATAAGCAGTCGCCCGTCCCTAGTTTAGGGCCACTGACTCCAGGGAAGTGAGACAGGCAGTGCCGTAAGACAAACATCCATGCCTCACCGGGACTCAAACCCGGGCCCATCTCGTACGAATGATCAGAAGGCGTGGCTTAGATCATTGCGCCAGCTCCAGAATTCATTAAGTTATTACTCAAGTTATGAGGATAATGGCTGTGGAATAAATCTCGCCCCTGTGCTCTGACCCCATTTCGATGACATTCAACAGAACTGGTTCAGTGTACCTCCGGAACAACATGATAAAGTTTTGTCGCAATCGAAGCATTTTTACATAAGTTGTGACGCATAAGGGTGATGGAATGGTACCCTCTCCTAAGTTCTGACCTTTAACTAAATTTCGTCTGTTTTCAATAGGGTTCGTCCCCAGGTTGTCTCCTACCACATACAAAAATTTCATCGAAATCGAACCATTTTTACGCGGGTTATCGTGCGGACAGACAGACAGACAGACGGACTGACAAAGCTGGAACATACACGCTTCTTCAACCTACGGTTGGAAAGCGCAAAAAATCGGATCTCGAGGTTCTGCTTCAATTTTCTATTATGAAACGTTTCAGTGATACGCGAATACTCAATGCCTTGAGAAAGTGTAAGGATCGGAAACAAGAATATTAAAAAAAAAAAAAAAAATTCAGCTTGCACAGATTCGGGTTTTCCATTATTAGAAAAATACATACTGTTTATTCTAATATTAATAAGAGTCATTAGCACGAATAAATGAAGTTGTTATAAAGGAAACGGCAAGAGTAAATTAACTCGGTCTCTGGATGGCCCAAGTTACCGTACAAATCACTGTCAGGGCCTTTGCGCGTCTGTACTCTGCATTCAATTTGTCTGAGGTTCGGGCAAGACGCCGACTTTCCAGCATTATCACTGTTCTTGCAGGGAAAGAAACATTTCAGGTGTGTTTCCCAGATGTAGATATATGGATGCCCCCTCTAACTTTATTTGCAAATATCTTCGCTATTAATCATCCTATTTGGACGATATTTAAAATTTAAGGGTTTTTCCATGTGCTAAATAGAACGCGCATAAAATAACATACCCCTTATATGAAAAAATTCTGAGGTAGTGAGCTAATTAACATGTTAATTAGCTTATTTAGCATTTTTCTTTGCATCGCGTGATAGTTCCCTTCGAGTGCTTTCCAACGGTACTTTACTTGTCTATCTGCGGCAAATGGTTCTAAAGTTAAGGATGGTTGCTCTTTTTTTTTTTTAGTTTCTTTGTGGGCAGTGACCACATAGTTTATAATACCTTATGACGTATATTCTAAATTAACTTTCTTTTTTAGTTTCTTTCCCTATGTAAATCTTGAGTTTATTCTCAGTTATACTTCTCTCTTAACGTGATATCTTTTCTCTCAAATGAATACTGTTGGCAACATAATTGAGGTTGAATGAACGTGACGTATGCCTGATTTGATAAGAACGAGAGATATAAACTACGAGTAAACTGTTGTTTGAAGAGCATTGTGTTGTGGAGCTGTGTAGAACGTAGCGTTGTTGGTGTGTGGTGTGTTTAATGTTGATACCGATATGTTATGTTACGATGTGTTGGAGAAAACCTTGAATAAAGCATCTTTTCCGTAAGTTTGACTTCTGTTGTTTACATGTTTCGTCTGGCCGTTAAGGTTTAAAATTAGGAACTATTTCATCTTATGGTTACGTTTTTAAAATAACGTTGAAGTACGAAAAGATCTCTACGTTATAAGCTTTAACTACATCATTTTCACGTAAGAAACGATGTACTATCTCTACGGCTTTCTGTCCTCATACGGAAAGGATGCTCAATCGAAAAATTCCCACGGAAATATTGCCCACGAAAAAAAAATATCCACTTCTTGAAAATAGGAAAATACGCCAGCGCTGATCTGTTCTTAACTACTGTTAGAAACATCCTTTTTTTTTTTTTTTTTTTTTTTTTTAATTTCATGAAAAAAGTACCTCAACTTAATGGACAAAACCAGTAAGAGCATTTCTCCTGCTCTCCGCAGGACCGAAATGGCAGAATAGGCTCATTGCTCGGAGGAACACGAGCATGGCTCTTGCACAGGGCCGTAGCCAGGGAGGAGTTTTGGGGGTTAACCCCTCCCCGAAATGCCGTTCTTAAGTAAAGAGAGGGTTCATAGATCCATAAACACTACCTGACAGAGAAAATGTCGCACCATGAAGGAATGCTCGAAAACAGACCAAACTGTACACACAGATAGCCAAGTAGGTCCTGAACAAATGATTTAATTGTCACATACAGACTAGGCCCCAGTGGCCGAATATACAGGATAATAAATAAAGAGTTTGGTCTACATTTTGGGCGATACAGCGTTTAGGCAATGACAGTCCGAATAGAGTCCTGGGGTATCGTGAATCATGTGGTGTCGATCCGAGTCCACAGTTCATCTTCATTTTGCGGGAGTGGGAGGGTACTCAACCGACGTCCAATCGTGTCCCACAGATGCTCGAGAGGTCGGGGGATCGTGCTGGCCACGGAAGCATACGCACACCGTGTAAAGCATTCAGGTTGATCCGAAAGGTATGCGACCGGGCGTTATCCTGTTGAAAAACTGCGTTTGGGATGCCCTGCAGATGCGGGAGTGCCACGGACCGCAGCACCTCGTTAACATAGCGGCGTGCCGTCAATGTGCCTGTAATGTGTACCAGTGGTGAGCGGCTGTTGGCGCTGATAGCACCTCACACCATGATTCCACGTTGCAGGGCCGTGTGGCGCTCCACAATGGCAAATGAATCCGCCCGTTGTCCACTTCGCCTCTAGACTCTCACACGGTGATCGTCCGTGGTGAGGCAGAACCGCGACTCGTCGCTGAACACCACACTGTTCCATTCGGCACCCCCACGCAGTTCTGGAACGACACCATGCCAAGCGGTGGCGACGATGGCTCGCTGTTAAGGGTGGCTTTCGCAACGGACGGCTGAACAGCAAACCAGACACAGCCAATTGTCGCGGCATTGTTCACGTCGATATCGGAGCATCCAAACCTCCCCGTACACTCTGCAAAATGTCGCCCGTTGTGGCCTGTGGGTCCGCTACGGCATGACGTCGGATATGATGATCGGTGCGCTCATACGTCCGTCACCGTGTTCTGGTACCCCTACGACGTTGCACAGATCCTTTCTGGTACCACTGTCTCCAAATGCGACCGACGGTTGTGGCATCACGTTGCGTTTCTTCCGCAATACGACGCAAGGACCATCCGGTGGTACGAAGGCCTACGATAACACACCTCTCGTGAACTCATCCGTTTGACGAAATCGCGTACGACGGTGTCTGAACGGCATTAGCACCTCTTGTTCGTTCTCCAGACACGGTTACAGCAGGACCACTCACTTCTCGCGGCCGTAACGACATCTCGACTGATGGCCTCACGGGCTAGTTATCCGCTTATATCCCGCGCGCCGATCGTGCGATTGGCCTGCAAATAAAATCATTTGCATAACTTGTACATGGACACCCACCCTGCAATTTGCATGGCGCTGCGTTTACGTCTTCGTGGTGTGGCATTTTCTCTATCAGGCAGTGTACTACTGTATGTAGTATAGCATATAAGTCAATATTTGAAAAATGGGAAGCATTAAATAGAAGAATTTCACGTGCAAGTAAAATGCGACAGAGAAAAAAATTTAACATATGTAAAAAGTACGGTGAAAATTAATTTTCAAATTCAGAAACCGTCCCCGAAATTTATTTTGGTCTAAGGTCCTGCTCTTCCACGAACAGTAACTACGTCTAAGGCAAAACACATCTCCAGCATTCTTTTCACGGGGAATTAGGGAGTACAGCATTAAAGAGGAAGCGGTTTTAACGAAGCCCCCGAACTGAATCAAGAGCCAGTAACGCATTGAACCTAAAACGCCTACAAAGTCATTAGACCTCGGACTTTTCAACGAAATTTGACTTACGATTTTGAATTTTAAGGTGAGCATCATGCAAATACATGTTAAGACTGAGATAGACAAATCAGCATACTAATTCTTAGGTGCTTACAATGCACCTATACTCGGGGCAAAGCTAACCTGATTACACTGTTAATGCTGTGAAACCGATTCACCGACAAGATATCTCTTGTGTATCAGTATTTCTCCGCACGCTAATGGGGTGCTATGTGGCGCGGACCCTTCTCCCTAAGGGTGACTTAAAGCAAGACAAAAGGAAAACCCGCGTTCCATCACGATGTCGCCCCTCAACCCCCACACCTTCAACCTTGCTGGCCACCAGACAAACGATTTCTGAATGAGTGTTTTAAAACAGTAACCACGAAGAAAGGAGCATGCTTAATCGCCAAACCATTATCTCCCCACTTACCCTCACTCAGGCTAACACAATTCTCCCCTCCAGCTGGCAGTAAATATCCTCCGTGTATACTATAGCCTTTTGCGCCAGGGAACAAATAAGGGCGTCTTCCTCCCCCTTTCTATCTCGCTTCCGTGTCACTTTCCTATCTGGCACTTTAGCCCAAATCTCCTAGCTTCCTATTTCTAAGGTTTGTTTAAGACCTGGGATCAGGCACTCCCTTCCTAAAATCCTCTACATATGGTCTGGTCTGTATAGCCTCTCTGAAGCAAAACAGAAGTGACAATGGCGTTGCCAAAATGCGAATATTTGTATTTTTTAGAAATGCGACCGAAACTGGGATCTTTATTTTTGTAATGTACCTACGTGCAACATTTAGAACATGTATATATCCATGTCCTTTTTAGGTCTCAGTTCAAACTTGAACACGGGCTTTTCAACTGGAACTATATTATGCAGTGGAAGTACATACTCCCTAACTTTAACTCCATAGTCAGGTTAGCTTTACCCCGAGTATAGACCTCAGGTCTTCTTGGCAATTTCGAAAAGGCATAAGGACACATCAGTCAACAGCTGGCATTCGTATTTTCGAGAAGTGGGCATTTTTTCCTTGGGGATTTTTCTGTAGACAACGGGCAATCTTTCAGTGATTTGGACTAGACACATGCAACTAGAGTTACGAAGCTATGGTACTTCTCCTTCCTTCCGTGTTGTTCCACCTATAACTTTGAACATGGAAGGTTGTACCATGTGGTTTCACTCCGACCCTCCCCATATGCAAGGACGTACTGATGGTCTTCGCAAACTCCACATTGTGGTGGGAGGACTCGCGGCTAAGAGGGCCCCTAGCCTCAGCAAGAAAGATTTGACAAAAAGTATGCGGAAACTTAATATGAAACTTGTTAAAGAAATGGCCAGGATTTTTAACGGTAGCTTTGAATGAAATATTTAAAAAAAAGGCAATTTTTGGTAATTTTTTTCCCCAGTAAACACAAAAAAATTTTAGAAATAATTTTCGCGGTTTTCGTTTATGAACACTGGATGACGAAAACGCGGCTATTCCAGAGGGCTTCAGGCCCCTTTTCGCGACCATAGCAACAGTTCCTGTACATGGATATTAATATCATACAAGATAATGTGATAGAAATATTAGTTTGATGAAGGACATTTTTGTACTAATGACGATAAGGTGTTAGGAATTACCGCTGTTTACACATAACTACGCATCCTTCCGAATAAAGTGTTACGAGGATTTAATATAGGAGGTTTAGGTGGTGATATTAAATCCATCCTCGTAACACACCTTCCATATCGCCATTTAATTTTCTTTGTTTCATTGTGCTTGGGAGCAACATTTTCATTTCCCTTATCAGGGTATGTAGTCTTTGAGTAGGTGCCTCGTTGTCCATTTGCGACACCTTTCTCAGGGAGTTGACAATGAGTCGAGCATTCAGCAGAACTCAACCTTTATTTCAGATTGACACCTTTGGTGATAGAAAACCATTTTGCAGACTTTCGGGTTCTTTGATTGCACTTCCGCAAAGGAAGTCCGAAGAGGGCGCACTTAGCTTGGTTTAGGGGACGCCGCATTTTTCTCAGGCCAAGGAGTCAGGTGGTGACAGAAGGATTGCTTGCAGTATGGGGGAGAGCTTTTACTTTTCGCTCGAGGGCAGAGCGGGTTTAGAGGGGGGGGGGCGAAATTTTGTGGAGGACCAGGGTGATCACGGAGAAGCGAGATGGGAAGGTGTGGAACTTTGCGAAGAGCGCGAAAGTAGGGAATCCGAGTTCCAAAGGTGCGAGGAAATATGCAGTCCGATTAGTCGACGACTGCGTAGTTTTAATCACCGGGGAGTGAAAGATTTCAGGAAAGCACGCGTAAGAGATTTAGGAAGAAATAAGGCTTAATATCGCGAGAGTAGGAATTTTGAGTCAACGAAGCAAGACCGTAGGATAGCCTCACCCAGTATATTAGAGAAAATAAATGTTATTAGAAATATTTTGTGTCCTCCATTCAATATTCTCAAGTTTGTTTTTCCCGAGTTTACCAACAAAGAAGTTTATTTATTTTCCTGGTTATTTTGCAACAAGTTCAGTATGAGTTACCTCGACAATAACATGTAACTATTATTCTAGTACTAGATATAGAATAAAGTCTGGTATAAGATAATAGGCATATCACCGAACAACGTTACAAACATTCTAACAATAGATGTTCTTCGCCAAGATGAAGAAACCGAGACCTGTCTTAGTTTTTTTTTATACCAGGGTTCAAGACAAAAATATTTAACTACATGCAAATCCTTGTGACATTTTAAGAGATGTTTTATGTTGAAGAGTAAATAATTTAAATAGTTTTACTTTTTTTGTGGCACAATTATTGATTGTTACTTATTGGACGAATGGTCATAAGCCAACATCTGAGACGAATGATCATAAGCCAGCACTCAGACGCCACCGGGGAGGCCGAAAATAGGTGAGAAATAATCAGTTGAGTGCCTTTTATTAAGTTTTAGAAAATGTTTAGAAATACGGAATATCAAGGTTGTATAATAATTTAAAATCTTCTAAAAAGATCAACACCTGAAGATCGATTTGTTGAGCCCCTGTTAATTAGTTTTTATTGCTTGTTATCACATAGAAAATATTAAAATCATAACTCAAGGTTCAGGGAGTCAGAAAGGTTGTACATAAACCTTGTGTCATATTGATCTTGCATACCACCCACTGGGATCCGTTGGAAAACAGGTAGATTTCATTTTGTTCAGCTAGGAAAACTCGCACACTTTGACAAGATCACGGAAGGAAACGCAACTTGTGTACATCCCCTTATATGAGAAGGTGTAGCAGTTTGCGAAATATTAAAATCATAACTCAAGATTTAGCTTCTACATAAACCTTGTGCCATTTTGATCTTACATACCCATTGATATTCCGAGGAAAACTCGTACATTTTGTTTTGTTCAGCTAGGAAAAAAAAACTTACACTTTGACAAGATCTCGGAACGAAACGCAATTTGTGTACATCCCCTTAATTGAGAAGGTGTACGAGTTTTCCCGTGTGTGAGTTTTCCGCACTTTGCTCAGCAGGACGAGAAAGTCTGCGAATTTTCCGGTGAACGAGTTTTCCTGGATCCAAATAAATACTCGACGAAAAGTAAATGCGACAAAGATCGTTATAAACGGCATAAAATTCCGTTGAAATAAGTGAGAATGCGATTGCTATAACAAGATGTTCGTTACAGACGAGATCGGAATCTAGGTAAAAAAAAATCCAGGAAAAAAAAGTCCGAGACTGTTGATAAACGCGGAAAAAAAAGTCCGGGAAAAAAGGTCCGAGAAAAAAGGTCCAGGAAAAAAGGTCCGAGAAAAAAGGTCCGGGAAAAAAGGTCCGAGAAAATAAAGTCCGAGATAGGCGTTTTGATTATCAAAATGGGCATGCAAATAAGTCGATTTGACATACTGTTTGAATGTTGTGGTGGGGTGAGGGAGCATTCTTTCATTATTTACCTAGTGTGGTGGGGTTGCCGGAAAACCACCACACATCGGAAAACCGCCAAACGTTTTCCATTAAGAGGTCGGGCACAAATTGCTGTTCCTCCGAGGAACACTTTGAATGTGTGGCAGTTTTCCAAGTTTCCTAATTATGTGTGGCGAGACACGGCAAATTCGTACCAGGGAGATGGGTACCCTTCTGTTGCTACGACGTTACGGGGGGCATATACAAATTGCATGGCTAACAAATTGCAGTCAATTTGTATAATAGATCTTTTAAAGCTATGGTGTTCGGTGAAACAATAGAATTATAGTAAGAATGATTCTAATTCAGAAAAGGTGGTCTGTTGCTACGACGTTACGGGAGCATATACAAATTGAATGGGTAACAAACTTCAGTAAATTTGTAGATCTTTTAAATCTATGGTGTACGGTGAAACAATAGCTTTGTAGCAAGACAGATCTTAATTCAGAAAAGTGGGTTAGGGTGGGTTTCTTTTTCGCTTTTTGGGTAAGAAAAATTGAAGAGTTTGTCAGCAAATTTGAGCCGGCCGTGCCGATGGTTCACTGTAAACCGCCACACAGGAAGACTGCCACACATCTTTCAACAAGTTAGAAAACTGCCACACGCTTTTCATTAAGGGGCCGGGCACAAATTGCTATTCCTCCGAGAAACGCTTTGAATGTGCAGCAGTTTTCCAAGTTTCCGAATTATGTGTGGCAGTTTCCCAAGGTGCCTAACAATGGGAAGGAGCTCTTTTGTTTGCTGAATTTTCATGCCAGTTCATACAAGTTTAGGGCAATTGGCCACAAAAGTTCAAGGTGGAGGGGGTATAAAGATTGCCTTTTCTAGGCCTATATTGAGAATTGAATTGGGAACTATAAACACATTTTGAGAAAACGTCATGTGAGCCAAGCGAGAATTGTACTTTAATTTGAAGAAATAAATTGCTGTGACTTAGTAAATTTCTTCAAACTACAGTACGTGTTCGACGAACAACGGAATTACAGCATGAGCCATGCTGTAATTCCGTTGTTTCGTCGAACACTGTAGTTTTAAGAAATGTACTATAAGTCATGGCAATTTATTCAAAGTAAAGTAAAATTCTCCCTTGGCTTAGATAGAATGATTTCTCAAAATTTGTTTGGAGTTTCCAATTCAACTCTCTATATAAGCCAAGAAACTGCGATCTTTATGACCTGCCCCCCCTCCAACTTTGGTGTCCAGTTACCTTAAACTGCTATGGACCGGCGTGAAACTTCAGACGGACAAAAAGAGCTCCTTCCGGTCGTTAGTCACCTTAGAAAACTGCCACACATAATTAGTAAAGTTGGAAAACTGCCACACATTCAAAGTGTTCCTCGGAGGAACAGCAATTTAATTGTTCCTGGCCCCTTAATGAAAAACGTGCGGCAGTAGTCCGTCAACCCCACCACACTAGGTAAATAATAAAAGTATGACCCCCTTCCCCCACCCACATTCAAACAGTATGTCAAATCGACTTATTTGCATGCCCATCATGACATTAAAACGCACACCTCGGACCTTTTTGGACTTTTTTTCCGCGTTTATCAACATTCTCGGACTTTTTTCCCTGTGACTTTTTTACCGATCACCGACGAGATCGTCCAGCCTGTTTCAAAGGCCTCACGAGCACACACAAAACAGGTTAACTTCCGTGTGACAGTGTCTAATGATCTTTTCCGATTTATATCAAAATATAGACCATAAGTAACGAAAATATCAAAATATAGACCATAAGTAACGAAAATATCAAAATATAGACCATAAGTAACGAAAATATCAAAATATAGACCATAAATATAGACCTAACGGATTAAAATATAACATTATTTCAATATTTTTTTCTTAGGACTGGTAAAAGGAGCCTCACAGGTCCTCTGAAGCCGTTACTTCAGAGGACCTCTGAGGCTCCTTCTCGGAAGATCGAGAGGACCTGTGAGGCTCCTCAGCCGGAAGATCGTTAGAAATATGGTTCGTAATAGAGAGATTTCACTATATATGGTTGAGAAAAGGACATGTAATTATGTTGAAACATTCGAAACAAATGCACACATGCAGGGATTTTACTTTCATATGTACAAAATGTAATTGGTGCATCAGATTACCTCGAAACATTTCCGTAGAAATTCATTGAAGAAAAAATTGCATTAGTAGATGAGGTTATCAATTTACAACTTATTGCTTACTAAACCTTACGAGTATCAAACACATTGGTTTGAACATCCGGAAGGAGTGTGAAGCTCCTTTATATGCAGTAGCCATATTCGAAAAACTCATTCGCATTTTTATTCTTTTCTTCCCTCCACTCCTCTTTTTTTTTCTTTCTTTTTCCTTCCAACGTCCCAGATGACTCCCTATTGTCCCATCATGGTCCATTTCCGTTCCTTCATGGATTACTAACACTCACAAACATTCACTGCCTTGCCATAATCCTCTGCTTTTGACCTCTGCTCCTGTCGGATTTGCGGATTATGCAGTGGTTTCCCTCTACTTTTCCCCTAGAGTGCCCGCCTACGAGTTAATCCTGAAGAGGAAACTTGGGGTGGATAAGCAACTTGCTCCATTAGACTTACATCTATGAGAAGTCCGGAAAATATAAACCCTCCAGTCCGTTTAAAAACCAACACCCAAGTTTTTGAAATGTTCAAGAGGAGCTATGTTTTGGTCTCATTTTGAGCAAGGGAAATGTGGCGCATGCGCAATTGATATATTTTCCCCTATATATAGGAAAATCCGGCGCATGCGCAAACACAGGCGCGTACTGATAGCCCCCACAGCCCCCGCATTGCGGGGGCCTCATGGCTAAGAGGGCCGGATGTAGGTAAAAATAATCCCGGGAAAAAAATACTCCCGGAGAAAATACCCCTGAAAACTGAAAAGCGGAAAAAATACCCCCAGAACAAACGGTTCACTGTAAACTGCCACACAGGAACACATGTGTGACAGTGTTCCGGTGTGGCAATTTACCGGCAACCCTGCCACACATCTTCAGCAACTTGGCTGCAAACGTTCAAGGAGGGGGGGAGGGTCTATAAAGATTGCCGTTTCTGGGCCTATAATATTGAGAACTGAATTGGGAACTCCAAACGAATTTCGCGAAAACGTTCCTTGTAAGCCAAGCGAGAATTGTACTTTAATTTGAAGAAATAAATTGCCGAGGATCCGAGGTATAGTGCGTTCACTATAACTTGACAGTTGGGAAGGATTCACTTAACCAGTTTTAGGGGAGCTTCGCATCGTAAGCAGCGTGCTTAAAACTAATCGCCTCCAACCCTCTTGGAGCAGGGTAATAAACAATGAAGATACGGGGTGGATGGGGGGAGTGTTGGCAGTCCCTCCTAATGCTGATTCCTTCAATGGTCTTTGTGGGAGGGAAAAGAATAAGGCATTCTTGAACATCACTAAACGACCCTTTCCGACTTCTGTTACTGATTTCTCAAGCTAGCTTTGTAGCAAGCAAGAGATCTTTACTCACGGTTTTTTTCTTTTGCTGTTTATTTAATCTTTTTTTTTTTTGTGACACTGTTTTTTTTTTTTTGTGTCCCAGGATACCTATCGCCAGCTCATCGAATAGATACCTCGCCGCTGTTTTGCGGTCTAAACGGGGTCATACAACTTATTAGGCAGGTGATCATAATGTAATATGGCTCGTCGGTATATACATCATCACCATCATAATCAACCATTATCAATCCACTGCTGGATAAAGGGCTCCCCAAATTTCTTCCACAACGGTCTATCTTGTGCCACTCTCCTCCATGTCACTCCTAAATGCTTTCGAATTTCATCCACCCATCTCCCATGTGGTCTTCTTCTGGGCCTTTTTCTGTCTCTTGTAACCCATTCTACAATTTCGGTTACCCATCGGTGGTCCGTTGTTCCAGCATATGTCCAGCCCGTTGCCATTTCAAGGATTTTACTTTGATCATGATGTATTTCTATCTTGTAACTTTCCTTTTCGACGAGTTCCTGCAGAGCATAATCCAGAAAAAAATGTTCTAAAAAGGCCTGTGGCCTTTTAGAACGTTTCTCTCATTAGGTATAACACCTAATGAAAAGGTGTTAAACACCTTTTCATTTTAGAAGACCTTTCATTAGGTGTCATAAAATGTTTACAAATGCGAAATATCTAGGTTGTAACTTAACATTTTTTAAAAAGGCCCATGACATAGTGTTTTTTCTTTTTTATTTATTGTATTGGGGTTTAACGACCACCGCGAGCAACTAAGTGGGCTAAAAGTAGTCGCCCATCCCTAATTTAGGGCTACTGGTTTCACGGAAGGGAGATAACCAGCGCCGTAAGACCAGCACAACATCCATGCCTCACTGGATTCCAACTCAGACCCATCTCAGCTGTATGATCAGAAGCCATCGCTTAAACTACTGCGATAGCTTATTTATTTCGTACACGTCTGTAATTGGGTGAAATTTTTATACATCAAAAATTCGTTTGAATCATGATATTTGGATCATATTTTATTTTGCCCACTACTTTGACGTAATTTCAACAATGAACCCGGTGGGGGAAGGGTCAAAGCAGAATTGGACAAGTGTTCATTTTTCAACCATGCATTTTTACATTTTCTTGCTAACACTGATTCGTTTATGAAACGGGTGTAGGAGAACTGTCCACAAAACATTTGAGGGGCCTTATAAAAAATGCATTTTTGACCGCTTCGTGGACACGACCCCCAGAGGTTGGTTATCTGAATCATATGAAGTTTCCGTAATTTCGTCTTTTCTTAATTGCGGTTATTAATGTAATTCTTTATACAAATGTTTATGATCTTCAACTCAACAAAAGATTTCAGGATTTACAACAAACTACAATTAATTATCTGGGGGCATGTCCTGCCTCAGGAAACCTGTCGAGGAAGAGGGGGGGGACCACAAAAGTATAAAATATAAAGAATTTCTGGTCCGATCGGGAGATTTTTAGCATTTACAACCTACATCTCAAACTCTCTGAAGACATGTGCTGACTCACGAAACCTGTCCGGGAGGGAGGGGTGGGGGGGTTCCTAAAATATAAAACAAAAACAAAGTATTTCTAGTTGTAAATGCTGAAAATCTCTCGATTAGACAAGGAATAAGAAATTCCTTGCCGCCCCGGTGGCGCAGTGGTCTAAGGCGCTGGCCTCTGATAATTCGTCCGTAAGGGGTCCGGGTTCGAATACCGGTCAGGCATGAATGTTGTGTTTGTCTTACGGCACTGGCTCTCTCTCCCTTCCCTGGAACCAGTGACCCTAAATTAGGGACGGGCGACTGCTTATAGCCCATTGAGTTGCTCACGGTGGTCGTTAAACCTCCAATAAAAAAAAAAAGAAATTCCTTACATTTTACACTTTGGGATCTACCCGCCCGACACAGGTTTTCTGCGTTATCACATGTTCGTAAAGAGTTTGTTCAGATTAGTTTCTAAACGCTCAAAATCTCCCGATCTGATCGGAAATTCTTTGCATTTTACACGGGTTTTTACCCCCCCCCCCCCCCAACAGGTTTCCTGGGTAAGCACATGCCCTCAGATAATTTGTTGAATTCTAGCTTGTGAATGCGGAATATCTCCCGATCGGACTAGAAATTCTTTATATTTCATATTTTATGTTTTAAGCAAACCACCCCCACCCCCCGGTAAGTTTCCTGGGTTTGCACATACACGCAGAGAATTTGTTTAGCAGTAGTTTATATACCTTGAAAAATATCGTAAATAAGAAAATACGAAATTACGGAAATTTTATGTGTCAGATAACCAATCTCCGGAGACGTAGCCGCGGAGCAATCCAGAACGCAATTTTTATACGGCCCCTTAAAATGTTTGTGGCCAGTTCTGCGCTTTGTCTTTTTCCCGAAAATCATGGAAATGTTTAAATTTCTTACTGAAAATGAAATATTTAAAAAAAATTTGGACAGTAGTTGCTTAAGTAGTGGGGAATATAGCGACACGAAATTTGTTTATGCAGAACAATTTTATGGCACTGAAATTCCAATGTATCCAGTTCTCCGGTGTGGCCAGTTCTCCGTACCCATTATGATATGAGATACACACTTCAATGTGGAGGGGATATTTATATGGCTTCCTTATCAATATCATGCTTTTTGGGAAATTTTTCTCCTTGGTATTTCTATTCGGTCACCCGTAGTGAGATCCTAGATGTGCACTAATACTGAGGTACAAAAATAATGGCCCAGCCCTGGACCCAATGTCTGCTTAAAGAAATGTGCTCAGCGATAGTGTATATATACGATATATAACTACCGAAGACTTTTCGTTTAAATTGTATCACAGAGAACAAAAAAAAAAAAAAAATAATAATAATAATAATAATAATTCCCCGTGTTATCTGTAAATGCAATGACAGTATTCGACATTTGCTACCGAATATTAACAGCATGCATTTTCTTATTAAAACCTAGCCGTGATTGTTTCCTTATTTGACCGCATTTGGTTGAAACTTTTAATGTGAACCCCCGGGCCCATCATGGAAATCCGATACCATCTCACAAAACCGTAGAGGATACCCAGCATGCAAAGTCTGCGGTATCCTTCATGCAAAGTCTATTTAACGAGAAGCTTCGAAGCGCCACAGGGAGTCCCTCCCCCCTCCACCTCCCGTCGTCATTGTTCAAAGGCTCTTTGGTCTGCTGGAAGCGATTAGTTCCTAAAAGGCACGCTGCTTTCTCCCCTCAAACTGGTAAAATGAATCCTTCTCAACTGCAAACTTAGAGTGAACGCACTATACACTTGGTTTTTGTGCTCTACCCTGAACTTCCGTAATATTATATTCTGGGCCGCTGGAGTCTGCCAGTGTATCCAGGAAGATCCCCTTGAAGTGTCCGCGAGGTCCATGAGCTGGGTGGGGGCTTTCCCCCAAAATGTTAAAATGGACGTAGAGCTGTAAGCATTGGTACCATGCTTTATATAATGATTCTGTACATGACCACGAATTTTCAGGAGGGTGGGGTAAACCCCCTCCCTAGTTTCTAAGTGCTATTTAGGGGTAATATCGAGGATACACTGACCGACTCTAGAGGTCCAGAATATAAAATTACGGAAGTTGGGGGTAGAGCCCTCCAAACCAAGCACCTCGTATCCCTTTCACAGGCTTCACCAAATTTCTGGGGGAGCGGGGAAGGGCATACATAGTTTGCCATTAAACACAACATGAAGCATATAAATTGCGAGCAAATCCCTTACCTAGCTTGAACACTTGTCTGCGCTCTTAGAAACTTGGGGGAGGGTGAATTCACCCCACCCTCCTGAAAATCCGTGGCCGTGTACAGAATCATTATGTAAAGCATGGTTCTAATGTTTACAGCTCTACATCCATTTTAACATTTGGGGGACCCCCCCCCAAAGCTCACGGACCTCGCGGGCGCTTCAAGGGGAACAGCCTGGATACACTGACATACTCCAGCGGCCCAGAATCTAATATTACAAAAGTTGGGGGTTGAGCCACACCCCCACACCCCACCACCAAGTGTGCCTCGGATCCTCGGCAATTTATTTCTTCAAATTAAAGTACAATTCTCGCTTGGCTTACATGAAACGTTTTCGCGAAATTCGTTTAGAGTTCCCAATTCAGTTCTCAATATAGGCCCAGAAACGCCAATCTTTATAGTCCCCCCCTCCTCTTTGAACTTTTGTGGCCAAGTTGCTGAAAGATGTGTGTCAGGATTGCAGGTAAATTGCCACACCGGAACACTACCACACATCAGTTTTTTTTTTTTTTTTTTTTGATTGGAGGTTTAACGACCACCGTGAGCAACTCAATGGGCTATAAGCAGTCGCACATCAGTGTTCCTGTGTGGCAGTTTACAGTGAACCGTTTGTTCTGGGGGTATTTCTTCCGGTGGCATTTTTTTTTCGCTTTTCAGTTTTCAGGGGTATATCAGCAGAAAGACGTCACAATTTTTTTGAGGAAACTTCATGTGAATAAAGAAATAGGCAGCACATTTTTACGACAGCCTTGGAAGAAGAATTAAAAAGAAAATAAATTTTGGGTTTTTTTTTTTTTCGCGGTTTAAATTAAAAAAAAACTGAATGACGGGGAAGCCGTAACTTCAGAGGACTTGTGAGGGCTCCTTCTCACAGTCATAGCAATATTATAAGTTCCTGTACATGTATATTAATAACAGAATGTGGAAGAAATATCAGTTGAATGAATGAAAAGTTTTTTTCCATTGAGAATAAGGTGTTATGTATTACAGCTGTTCACACGTAACTACGCATACCTGAGACATAATGAACTGAAAGGGTGTTCTTTGCTGGGAGAATCAAAGTCCTATGTTTTTTTTTTGTTTTTTTTTTATAACAGAGTCAAAACAGGGCTGGAGTCAAGAGGAGTTTTTACTATGTGCAAAACATTGTAACATTGTTAAGCGTGATTTTTATATTCAAGAGTAAATATTTAAGCATTTTTACTTTGTTTGTACTACTATTCTTAATTGCTACTTATTTATTTGCTCACTTATGGTCTATATTTTGATATAAATTGGAAAAGATCATTAGACTCTGTCACACGGAAGTTACGTGTTTTGTGTGTGCTCGTGAGGCATTTGAAACAGGCTGGACTTTTCTCTCTAAAAGAATACAATTTGCATTATACGTTCAACTTTGGAGTAACTGTTTTGTAATACTTTCTATTATAGTATAAAATTAGGGCAACTATTTCAATTACAACGTTCACATTTGTGTTACACGCAGTAAAGTGCAATAATATTTGTTTTACGAGAAATACCTGTAGGTTCCAAAGAAGTTTAATTATTAGAACGTCTATAAAGCCTGGTTAAAAAATTCGGATTAAAAATTTAAGTAATTCAATGCTAAATAGAATTTCGCAAAAGGGCCCCGAAGAATTTTTTGCAGGGAAATGTGTAAGATTTTTCCGGTACGCCACTGCGCAAACAGGCTTCATTGAGAGAACCCAATGAAGCCTGTTTGCGCATTCGCCGTTTGATATAAAAATAGTGAAAATATATATGTTAGGAAACTGACGATAACACATGAGCAGTTTCGCGTGTTACAAGCCCCTTACAAACTATCATATTAAAGGTACTGCGACAGTTTGTGAGGGACTCAAATCCCCCCTTCTTTCTCGGGAGCAGAGGCAGTGGCGATACATAAACGGCCCTGGAAGCTGATTTTGTAGTTTCTTTGCTTTTAGTGAGAACGGAAATCCAAATATGCCAGAAATTAATTTCTTTTTCAAGACTTACTTATCATTAAGAAAATAATTACGAAAACATCTCTTGAAAAAATTGAAAACGTCCAGAATTTCAGTGCAAATTTAATAATATAAAGTGAGAGAAATTGGAGAATTCGAAAATAAATTTTTATTTAATAACTTTCAAATGGAAAAAGTACTTTTGCTGTAGCTGAAACAGACTTTCCGGAACTGCAGTTCAAGAATTCGTGTAACTGTAAGGCACAAAAAACAGTAAATCAGATGCAGATCTCTATCGTTCAAAAGGAAAAAAATAGCTTATACCTATAAAAAACAGTAACCACAAAATTTTACCATAGATGAACCTCAGTGCATTTAATTTACACATAGAATTTCGAGTTCCTATCCAATATTATTGATAGCATATTTAATTAGATCGTATTGATTATTATACCTTTCGAGAACTGCAATTTGGCAAAAGCAGCCTGAGGTAAAAAATATGAGCCCATAAGGACGGGGCTTAAATTCGAAAGTCGAGAAAGGGTAAGGGGGTGTATCAAAAATAGTGTTTGGATCAACAGAACATTTGCTACTTAGTTTTTTTTTTTATTATTATTTCTGAAACAGTCAAAGTGGTAAACAAACTTTCCGTCTTTGTTTTCTTCTACAAGAATATTGAAGTATATATTTATATTTTTTCTTTTCTCATATGGCCTACCGGCCCAGAATATGGCGGGCGACCCACCGGGAATTCTCCCGGTATCCCGGCGGCCTAGTCCGCGCCTGGGTCCAGGGCGCTGTACATTGAGAGGCGCTAAAATGTTGCGAGTACATATTGTAACGTATACTATAGATTCACTTTCCTTTTGATTTTACTATCTCTGGTTATTTTATTTTTCTATGTAAATTATCTTCTTACTTAACGAGATGTTTATTTCTCCAGCTGAATGAGATCTGGCAATGAGTGTAAGTCATGACGTGGTGGTAGCCAGTATAAATAGGCGCGTTCAACGATACCAGAGAGCTTTTGTTTATATGGAGAGAGCTTTTTGTTGATGTGCGTAGGGAGAGCTTTGTTTTATGTGTAAAGAGATCTTCGTTTATGTGAGTAGAGCTTCGTTCATGTGCAAGGAGCTACGTTTTATTGAGTAGCTGTGTGACCCGTGAAGTGTATGTTGGATACTACCAGGAGTTTCCCTAAATAAAAAGTTGTTCCAGTAAGTACGTTTTTCTCAGTTCATAGTTTTGTCAGACCTCTGTCTGGCTGTTAGGTTTATTTCATTAGTTGTTATTATTAACAACCAGCATAAGACTTTATTCATCTTAATTACTACTACAACCTTACTAGCAGTTAAAAGCTTGTTTATTATTATTACTACACTACTAGCAGGCAAGTTTATTCATGATATAATTAACACAACAAGCATTAGAAGAAAGCATATTCATTATAATATGACAAAAGTCGGAAACCTTATTATGGAAGCAAAAGAGCAAAAAAAGGAGTGCAATGAAATGACAATTTGTATAAAATTAAGTAGTAAAAAAAGAAGTTTAATACTTAATATTGTAATTGTATTATAGTAGGTACTCTTTCAATTTATTTAAACATTGAAAATATCAATTCATTTTGAAAATAGGATGACCAACAGAGAGACAAGAGTCACGAGAAAAGGGGAACTCAGTAAGTCGACGAAGTTACTTCTCCCATGCAAGGTGAAACCAAAAACTCAAAGAGAGAGAGAGAGAGAGAGAGAGAACGAGAGGGACATTTATTTAACAGACCTCCCCGACAGCCACGTGCGTGAGAGTAGTAGGGTTGAAGTGGATAGTTTCTATAAACATTTTAACAAATATGAGGGTGACAGTGGAAAGCCCAAAATTCGAACGCTTTACTCTATATATGAAGCAGATTTCTACAAGGATAGCGTGGGTGACAGGGGAGGAGAGTGAACTGGTTACAGCAGAATGTTTATCTTTATTTTAAGTGACAGATTAATGTTTTAACGGACTTAACTCTTCGGTTTATATAAATCAAGGTTTTTTTCTTTTCATGTCTTCATGTTCTACCTTTCATTTAATCTTTTAAGCTGCCAATGCTTTATGTATTGTTTAGCTCATTAGCATAATAAAGTATTATGACTTCAGTTGCCTGCAACCTCTGTATTACTTTTTTAGTTAAGGTCCATGTCTCTGTTCCTCGAAACAACTTAAAGAATGCACTGATTAAACATTTTTCTTTTGAGTCAATGTTAAATTGCTTTTGCAAATTGTACTGTTTCCTCCAAAAGCTCTTCAACCAATTTTTATACGCCGATTAATTTCTTCGTCAATGTGGCCCTCGCTTGATATCTGTTGCCCAAGATAAATGTAGATATCGGGTACCTCCAGATTTCCCCATCAATCGATAAATCTTCATTTCTCGAAAAGCATTGTACATCAATTTTGTCTTCTCAAAGTTTATTTTTAATCCCACTTTTTTACTCTTGTAAGCAAGTTCCTGTATCATACTCTGTAGCTCTGAAAGGGCAGTTGGAAAATATGATTATATCATCAGAAAAACGAAGGTGAGTTAAATAATCTCCATCAATCTTTATCCGCTTTTCGTTCCAGTTCGATGACTGAAAGACATTCTGCAATGTGGCACTGAAGAGTTTGATATATATATATATATATAAGGATATAAGGTCAGGTGATGCGTAACATCACAGCCTCTCCTTGACAAATGTCAACCCCGCCTTCTCGTGGTACATCCTGTTCCCACTAAAGGGGCTCTGACGACCGCCAATAGTGGTATAACTATACCATCGGGATTAGAGGAAATGCTATCCCACACTCACCAACCCGCTTGGCCAGCGTGGTGAGTTATGGCCAAACCCCTCCAAAATGAATCCACAACTTAAATCTTGGCCCTCAGTCTCCGGCAGCTGGAATGTACCTGGCCAAGGCAGCTGCCAGTGCGACATGAAGGCAGAGGGTGCTAAGAATCCCCGGAGGACCGGACTAGGCTGCCATCTGATGCTGACCTTGGCTACGTATAACGGACGCTCCCTATCTTCTGATTCAAGGCTTCTTGAATTGGAAGAGGAACTACAAAGGATCAAGTGGGACATCGTCGGGCTAAGTGAGGTAAGGAGAAAAGGAGAAGATCTCATTGAACTGAAAAGTGGACATCTCTTCTACTATCGTGGGACAGATACTGGCAGAACTAGTGGTGTTGGATTTATAATAAACAAGAAACTGAAGGATAAAGTTGTAGAAGTTGAAAGTTCCTCTGACAGAGCTGCACGACTCGTTATCCAACTCTCGACAAGATACCAGGCTCAGATTATTCAAACTTATGCACCCACCACAAGTCATGCTGAAGAAGAAATTGAAGAATTTTATGAGGAAATTCGTCATCTAAATAATAAAGGTAAGCAGCACTTGAAGATAATTATGGGAGATTTCAATGCAAAAATAGGGCAACGGCAACAGAATGAAACTCCAGTAGGTAAATTGGGTCACGGCAACAGAAACCAGCGTGGAAATACTCTCGTAGAGTTTGCAGAGGCAGAAGGGTTTTTCATCTTGAACTCCTTTTTCAAGAAAAAGCCACACAGGAAATGGACATGGAGACATCCAAATGGGACGACAAGTGAAATTGATTTTATTATGTGTAACAAAAAATTCGTCATAGAAGACTGCAGTGTGTTAAACAAGTTCAACACAGGTAGTGACCATAGATTGGTGAGATGTAAGATGCACCTCAACACTAAACTCGAACGTAGCAAGCTCATAAGACAAACAAAATGTATTGACATAACCAACCTTAAAAAACACCATAATACCTTCAAATTGGAACTGAAGAACAGATTCTCTGCTTTAGAAGGCCTAACATTGGAAGAAGTGGATATTTCTGAAGTTAACAGAAAAGTAACCAAAGCTCTTATGGAAACAGCAACAAAATTAGCTGGGTCTAAGAACAAATTGTATGTGAACAAATTATCAGGAAAAACCAAAATGTTGATGCAAAAAAGAAGAGAGATGAGGACAACTAAAGAAGATGTGACTTCCAAAGTGGAATATATAGAGCTATGCAAGACAGTACGAAAAAGTATCACTGAAGACGTAAGGAAATTCAACTGTGAACTAGTAAGGAAAGCAATTGAAAACAATCAAAGCCTAAAGATAGCAAAGGGACATCTCAGTAAGGGAAAAAAAAACAGATTATGGCACTGAGAAAAGAAGATGGTTCTGTAACAAGAAATAGAGGCGAAATTTTGACAAGAGTGAAAGATTTCTACTCCAAATTATATGAAAGGGATGATACATGTACTCCAGACATCATGAAAGGTACCAGTACCAGAGTTCTTCCAGTCCTTCCAGCAGAAGTTGCACATGCAATCAAGAACATGAAGCGGGGAAAAGCTCCAGGAGAAGATGGAATTACTGTAGACATCATACAAGAAGCAAGTGGAGAAATCGAAACAGTACTCGCCCAAATTTTCACTCGATGCCTTAATGAAGGGAAAATTCCTGAGGATTGGAACAACGCTACAATGATCTTGCTACATAAAAAAGGTGACATTGAGGATCTCAGGAACTACAGACCTATCAGCCTCCTATCAGTGGTTTATGAAATCTTCACTAAAGTTCTTTCACACCGCTTGAAGGTAACACTGGACATGGCTCAACCGAGAGAACAAGCTGGATTCAGGAGTGGCTACAGCACAATAGATCATATCCACGTACTGAGAGAACTAATTGAAAGAGCGAGGGAATATGAACTTCCATTGTGCATGGCTTTTATCGATTATGAAAAAGCCTTTGATTCGGTGAAACCATCAGCAGTTGCAATGGCTCTGAAATCCTGCGGTATTGAAGATGCATACATTAATATTATTAATAGCATCTATGAAAATGCAAGTGCAAAGATTCTGCTATTTGAAAATACAACACACATAAAAATTGGAAAAGGAGAGAGACAAGGTGACACCATATCTCCAAACTCTTTAATGCCACTTTGGAAAATGTCTTTCAATCACTGAACTGGGAAAACAAAGGCATA
Organism: Macrothele yani; assembly: GCA_039090855.1. NCBI lineage: Eukaryota > Metazoa > Arthropoda > Arachnida > Araneae > Macrothelidae > Macrothele > Macrothele yani. Next base: position 155,097,728 of record CM076996.1, read on the forward strand.
AAGATTAATGGAGATTATCTAACCCACCTTCGTTTTGCTGATGACATAGTCATTTTTGCAACTACCCCATCAGAGCTACAGAGTATGATGCAAGAACTTGCTGTCAAGAGTAAAGAAGTGGGATTAAAAATGAAGTTTCAGAAGACAAAAGTGATGTTCAATGCTTTTACAAGAAATGAAGATTTATCGATTGATGGAGAAAAGCTGGAGATAACAGACACGTACGTTTATCTTGGACAGCAGATATCAAGTGAGGGTCACATTGGTGACGAAATTAATCGGCGTACAAAACTTGCCTGGAGAGCTTTTGGAAGAAACAGCATAATTTTCAAGAGCAATATGCCATTATGCCTTAAAAGAAAAGTGTTTGATCAATGCATCCTTCCAGTGCTTACGTATGGTGCAGAGACGTGGACCTTAGCTAAAAGAGACATACAAAGGCTGCAGACAACTCAAAGTAGCATGGAGAGGTGCATGCTTGGTGTAACCAGGAGAGATAAGAAGAGGAACTCGTGGATCCGAAAAATGACAAGAGTGGAAGACATCATGATCAGAGTTAAATCCCTGAAATGGCAATGGGCTGGACATACTGCCAGAAGAACAGACCATCGATGGACAGCCGAAATTTTAGATTGGATTCCAAGGGACAGGAAAAGACCCAGAAGAAGACCACATGGAAGATGGGTGGATGAAATTCGAAAGTATGCGGGAGTGACATGGAGGAGACTGGCACAAGACAGACCGTTGTGGAGGAAACTTGGGGAGACCTTCGTCCAGCAGTGGATTGATAATTATTGGCAATGATGATGATGAATATATATATTTTTTTGCTTAGGTATTTTTTTGCTTAGGTAACTTTTTTGCTTAGGTATCTTCTTTATAGAATATATATATATATATATATGTTGGTGTGGGGATGGGGAGGGGATATAAATCCCTGGTTAAAGTTACAGAAATTTTACTGTAAATGCTTTTTTTAATCTATAAATTCAAATGTTTTGCAGAGCCGAAGCGTACAAACCTCTTCAGAAAATGCCATGAAATTAGGACCTCACGATTTCATGATCTTTCAACGTGAACCAGCAAAATAGGTATATAGTTCATTTGGAAGCAGCATTTCTCACTTCCTTTTTAGAGGTCACTTCCAAAATACCCGCGTAAACTACCCTTGCTCTCAATTGCTCGCTCTGAGGTTAGAAAGAAGAAAGGCTTTGTGTACGTTTGGAGGGAGTGCAGAAGTTTGTTTAGTAGCATGGGTAATTTTCCTCTTTCCCAAGGGTTCACAGAGACTAAATAGTCACTGTTATTGTAGCGGAATAATGGAGCGGCGGGGACGGGACAGGACAGGAACAAAAAGACACTCAGTCTGCTGGGAGTGGACATTGGGTCCGCTGCCACTTGTGTTGGTTTTTAAAGTATGCATGCTTCCCTTCTGTTTGCAGTCAGAGCTCTTCAGTAAATATAAGCTCTCTATTCTCCTCCGCCTTCAACGGCCCATTCTTTAGCTTCAATATAGTGATCACTCTGTGGCAGTGTGATAACTTACCGGTCTGAACCTTCACCTATTTTCCCCCTCGCTTGCTGAATATACATCCCTCTAGAAGAGTGATCCCTATCCTTTTTTTTTTTTTTTTTTTTTTTTAATAGGTGCGCCCCTTTGTTTCAACACGTCTGCTGAATGCCGTAATTTCAAATGGAACAGTTCGCAAGAGCAGTTAATATGCAATTATTTAGCAAGTGTTTCTGTGACAGCGTCAGCAGTTATGTCTGAAATCCTGCGATTCTGAAACAGGAACGTCGCTAGACTTCGAAATCAGGATAAGCGACGGGTGGGCGAGCATTATTTTTGGTGAGGGCAAGCTTGATAGTAACTTTTTTTTTTTTCTTCATTTAATTGAAGGTTAAACCGACCACCGTGAGCAACTCAATGAGCTATAAGCAGTCGCCGGTTCCTAATTTAGGGTCACTGGTTCCAGGGAAGGGAGAGAGCCAGGGCCGTAAGGCAAAGAAAATATCCGTGCTTCACCGCAATTCGAATCCAGACTTCTCTGACGAATGGTCATAAGCCAGCGCTTAGACCACTGCGCCACCGGGGCGGTTTCAATGTTTTTCACTACCGGCTACAAAAGAATTCGTGCAATTCCGATCCCCTCCACCTAGACACACATACATACACTGAAGAGCAATTGAATGAGAGACAGCTGGCGTTATGCAAATGTGGCGCTGCCGGCGGCCCTGTAAACGGAAACGACATGACGTATGCAGCGATCCGACAATATAAGGAGTAATGCGACGGGAATCAGTAAGAGTCGGACGCAGTATGGGTAAGACGAAGGATCTAAGCGCATTTGATCGTGGGCAAATTGTCGGGGCCCGACGAATGGGTCACTCCATCTCGGAAGTCGCGCAGGCACTGGGATTTTCACGAGCCACTGTGTCACGGGTGCACCGTGAGTACATCGAATCCGGTAAAACCATCCCTACAAGGGCCAACTGCAGTGGACAACAGCGTGTGGATGAGCGGGGTCATCGTCGGCTAGCTCGCATTGTAACAGCGGATAGACGGGCCACAGTGCAAGAAATCACTCGGCAATTTAACGCTGGTGCACAAAAACGTGTAAGCAGCCTCACCATTCAGAACCATCTCCTTGCTATGGGGTACAGAAGCCATCGTCCCACGAGGGTACCGCTGCTGACCGCACATCGCAGGATGCAAAGATTAGCATGGGCGCGGGAACATCGCCAATGGACCCTAGACATGTGGGAAAATGTTGCCTGGACTGATGAGTTGAGATTCGCGTTGGTACATGCGGATGGCAGGATACGAGTACGGCGCAAACCACATGAAGCAATGGATCTTTCTTGCCAGCAGGGTACTCTTCAAGCTGGTGAGGGTGGCATTCTCGTCTGGGGACTGTTTACGTGGACTGAAATGGGACCCCTGGTACGTGTGACATCGTCTCTCACAGGTCAACGTTACCGGGATATCCTGGACGACCATTTGCTCCCGTTTGTGCGTCTTCAACATCCCACTGGGGACCTCATCCTGCAACAAGACAATGCACTGTGCCATCGCTCCCGAATTGTATCCGAATGGTTGGATGAACACTTCACCAACGTAACCTCGCTTCCTTGGCCAGCTATGTCACCTGACCTCAATCCCATCGTGCACATCTGGGATGTCATCGAGAGAGTTGTTCGAGGCTCTGACTCCCCTCCATCAAATCTTCGTGAACTGTGGGAGCTTGTTCAGGGATCGTGGATCCGTATGGCTTCCCAACGCTTCTGGTCTCTTGTCGAGTCCATGCCGAGACGAATCGCCGCCGTCATCAGGGCGAAAGGTGGTGCTACACGTTACTAGACAGGTATCTCTAATTCAATTGCTCTTCAGTGTACATACATACATGGACTTGACTATAGTTATACCACTGTTTTAAGATAGAAGTGTTGGTGGAATGTCGCCTTCAACTTTTTGCTTGCTCTGGATGCTTTGTCTTAAATTTCTTTTCAAAATTTTCCGTTTTTGCTTATGAAAATAGTACTGTACTTGAACAATTTAAAAGAAAATGTCGTTTTTGTTTATCTAAATAAAATTTTAATGTTGTGCCCCGCAGACACAATACTTCACCCCCTCAACTTCTTTCCTTGCAGCCAGCGACTTGGCCTTGCACTTCTCTCATACAAAGCAGTCGTCAGCCACTTTCTGCTTTTTCTCCGACAGTCTTAAGGACACTAGTGTAGTTTTAAACTCCATTTATCCCCTATTTTGTAAAGACTCACTTATAAACGTGGAAAGAGCAAAGATCTTCGTTTGGTGTTCCTGGTCCACGTTAAATGTCTGAATTAATTATTCATTCGCCTTCTAATTATTTCTTCAGTTGCTGCTTACCATCTTTGGTGAATTCCCAGCATTGTGCGGGGCTCCAAGGAGCAACGTGCCAACTTGGCTTGGCAGTTAGCGTGTGTGAGTCTGGTGGAATTCGAGGCCGCTGTGGTGTAGCGGAAGCATATCCAGCGCGTAACTGGAAGACCCTGGGTTCGACTCCCGGTGGCGGCCAATGATAATTTTTCCGTGACTCACTTATAAACGTGGAAAGAGCGAAGATCTTCGTTTGACTACTATTACTATTAATTGATGCTGCTCTTAAAGAAAGTGTATGTTAGTAATAGTCATGTATTATCATGTGCATTCGTAACTGTTTTCAAAATAATAAACAGTGTCGAGCAGGGCCACGCCAAGTCTTTGACGTTCAGCACACACCACCCTGAGCGGAACTTGTTTGGGCGTACTACCCCTTACGGTTTGCTAGGTTTTCCGCTTTCACGTTATCGTTTTCGTTTTCCAATTCCAAATTTCCAATAAAATTGGGATATTAAATCCAACGCCCCAAACTCCACTTCCTTGTGGTCCAGTTCTGTAAGTGTAAAAAAAAAGTAATAAATAAAATAAAATAAAGGGGAAAATATTTTGGGGGGGGGGGGTTCAAGTTACCCCCGTAACCACCCTGTCGGCGCCCATGACTATGATCCAGAAACTTGATGACAAGAGTAAAGAAGTGGGATTGAAAAAGAACCTTCAGAAGACAAAATTGATGTAAATGTTTTTGCAAGAAACGAAGATTCGGCATTTGACGGAGCAAATCTACACTTCAAAATTGCCTTTATTCTTCAGTAAAATAACATTTCTATGTACATGACAATGGAATCTGCCGGTAACAGACGGTTGCATCTACCTTTGGCAACAGTTTTCAAGCGAGGGAAACATAGAAGAACAAGTCAATAGGGGTATAAAACTTGATTGGAGAGCATTCGGAAGAAACAGCACAATTTTGAAGAGCAATTTATCATTACACAACGGCCATTCCATAAAAACTGAGAGTAAAATCACACAAAATGAAGAAATATAGGTACAGCAAAATATAAGTTATTCCTTCTCAAAGTATCTTCCCTCGGGGATATGCAACGGTCCCATCGTTCACTCCATTTTTCAAAGCGTGTGGAGAAGGAATTTTGTGGAAGCTGCTTTAGCGACCCCTGTACAGCTTGAATAACGTCAGCATCTGTGTTGAATGTTGAGCCACGGAACTTCTCCTTCATTGTTGGAAACAACCACAAATCGCGCGGAGCGAGGCCAGGAGTGCAGATAGGCTGTGGCATGATTTCAATAATGCATTTCTTAAGAAACTGTTGAACACAAGCAGCCACATGTGGACGGGCGTTATTATGGTGTAGGGTCCACATGCCCACCAGTTCCGGTCGCTTAATCGATATGTGTCGTCGCAGGCTCTTCAAGACTGAAATGTAATACTCCGCAATGACAGTAATTTGTGGAGGAACACCAGACTACTCCTTTGTGATCAAAGAAAATTATCATCATCACCTTCCTAGCTGATTTGGTTTGGCGGACGTTTTTCGGAGGAGGCGAGCGTGTGTAAGTTTCCAGACACTCATTGTGCGCTTCGTGAGGGGCTCGAAATAGTGGACCCACATTTCATAAGCAGTTATTACTGTGTTTAAAAAGTTTGGATCATTTGCAATCATTTGTTTCCACTCATGACACACCTGAACTCTGGCTAACAATTATTCTCTCGTCAGGTGATAATTTGTTGCGTAGAATGCGGAATGCCGACGTTTTTGAAATATTATTTCACGACGCTTTGTCTTCACACGTCATTCGTCGATCTTCTTGCAGAATTTCCCAAACAGTGTTAATACACTCCGTCAGAACACTTTCAGGTCGACCAGGCATAGGAGCGAGTTCTGCCGACAAACGCCCTTTTTCGAAATCATAATGCCATCTAAAAACCGTTGACTCACCCAAACATTTATCTTTTTTTCGTTAAATCAACTGTTTCTGGAGCCGTTTTACCCAAACGATGGCAAAATCTCATCGCACAACGCATTTCACTTCTTAAATCTGAATCACTCACCTCCACAGCTGTATGGCGAATTGCAGACGTACCTTAAACAACTGCGCAATAACAAAACAAGAATCGTCTGCCACGGATAATAACTGTTGCCATAGATAGTTCTTTAATTCAGTCAGTCGCCTGCGTGGTTATTTCCACCCCTTTGCACTGTTGCCAAGTCAAAAAACAAACAAAAAAACTTTCAGTTTTTGTGAAACGGCCTTTGTACATGAGCTTTGAATGATCCACATTTTACTTACATCTGATGATGGACCCACAGTGGGTCTGAAAGTACTCATGTATTTTAAAGTGCTATTAACCTGTATATATTAAACATTTTAAATTCGTGATACAACCTTAATTTGTGTTTATCGTGTATAGACTGCTGAATACTCCTATATGTGACTCATAACACGAAATGTTTTGTATTGAGAAGTAATTTCTATGAGATCTCTGAAAATCTTTATGTCTGTTTATTCACTGACGCCACGTATTTGGAGTTTATATTATTCAGTGCCGTTAATGCCCACCAGATGGAGACGTCTCAGTAGATGAGCCCATCTTACAGATTTATAATGTCAGATGCTGACTTAAAAACGCACATAGCGCCGTGTATTGTTGGCCACTGTGGTGTAAGGCTAACACGCTCGGCTAGATATCGAGAGATCCGGGATTCAATTCCCCGGCGGCGGCCTAATAATTTTTCGGTTGCTGTGCGTTGCTAAACGTGGAAAGAGCGATGTCTTTGTTCATTCACTGAACCACTTTAGATCTCTGATAATAACGTAAAACGCCTCTGATGCAATGCTAAAAACTATGTTTTAAAGTTTAAAAGCTATGCATCATCATCATACTTCCGTTTGAATAAATGGACGAATAAAAATGCATTTCAAAAAATGTTTCTGCATAAAGCATTACTCAAATCGTTTTTCGAAACCGCCTGGAAATTAATAAATGCAATATTTCGCGGAAGTATTTCAGCAATTACAGGCACTGGTTTCTGCGACATGCTTGCTGACATGATTGTGATTTTTCATTCCATAAATGAGAAAACTTTCAAACCACATTCTTTTTTGCATCTATTTTTTTTTTCGTTTTCATCAGCTTTGAATGCTCGAATTTTATCGTCCCTTTCCTAGCTTCTCTTCGAAATCAGTCAGTGAGGAAAACGATTTGAATTTCTTGCTTTGTTTTATTTCTGTTCTTTTTTTTCATTGGTAGAATGAAAACAAGCGATGTGATACCGAGTCGATCACAATAAAAATAATCTCGCCCGAGCAACAAGAAAAAAGGAATCAACGGTTTTCTTTTTCATTTTTTTTTTCTTGTTTTCGGTAAAGGCGAAATAAATAACCCTATTAATTTATTGTACCACGTAAGAGGACACCTCTCCGAACATCTCAAAACTACAGGAACAACAGAAAAGAAGAAAAACTATTTTCGCCTATTTCTGATTTAATTAGAGGCAGAGTGGAAGGCAACCGCATCACAGGATGAAGATGAAAGAACGAGGAGAGGCAGTGGGATGCTGAGAAGCAGAGAGATGAGCGCTTTTCTAATGAAAAGAAGAGGGAGATGAGCGAGAGAAATGGGGAGAAAGGGCGAGGCCTCCTCGCGTAACATGATCGCACCCGTTCTCGGAAATTCCTGCTCCCGGTATTCGACGGAATGGGAGATGGAGGTCGATCTTTCTCCTTTTAATACAAAATCTTTTTCTTTTTTATCTTTTTTTCTTCTCCTGTTCTACTTTCTGCTCTTTTTAAAAAGGAACAAAATAACGACATGGATGACGCACCTCCGCCGTAAGTGGAATCATTAAATTCTCCGAGCATCGTACTCTAAGGGAATAAACAAGAGGGTTTCCCAAAAGTCGAAACCTTTGTTTCTACTTTTCATTATAATGTTAAGCTCTAAACATATTTTCCCTTCTCCCATCTGCCCCAAAACATACAATGATTACCCGATTTCGTATAAGTACAATAAAAGCTATATTTAGAAAAGACACTTTTGGGTAAGATGCAATGCAAACAATAAAATGTGAAAAGGATGTCAAGACATGCATTTATTTTGACAAATCGAAAAGGAGTTTTTAAATTCGAAGCACTGAAGGGAAAATCCTTATCTTTACTTAGGGGAAAGGCATACATGCCAGCCATTGCATTGAAAACTTATTCAATACAGGGTTGGACCAACTTTAGCTCGAATTACAGCTCGTATACGGTTCGGCAGAGGCGTAACAAGGGCGGGGCAGGCGGGGTGGCTGCCCCGGGCGCAGTTCAACAGAGGGCGCAAAAATCACTGCTTACAATCTGATTAAAACTGGAATTGAAACTTTTGCACCAGTTTCTGGAGCAGTTTTTCGGCGCCATATTTTGTCATTTGCCCATTTACAAAATGTGTTTACAATATCTTTCGTCAGTTTTGGTAGCCTCGGCAGCTTAAATTTCGCATTTCTTCCTCAAAATGTTCACGGGATGTTAGCTGCCCACTTTCGGAAACGAAGACGATATTATACGTACGTTGTAAGATAAGGATGCCACTCACATTGTTGAAGATTCTCCATGGGCTATTTGATCATTACTGCGACTTCGTGCCACAACTGCCCGCTGCATTAGGTCCGTTTGATGTGGTACCGAAGGTCCGAACCCCAAAGCAGTTTGAAAAAGCTGCACAAATACTCAGAGTTCGGTTGTGTTTCTCATATAAAGATAACAGATAACATTGGATTGCGACTCTAATTTTTTTTCTCGAGCAGTGTATATTTATGTGTATCATCATAAACCATTATCTATACACAACTGGATGAATGTCTCCCCAAGCCTCTTCCGCAACTTTACCAACAGAAAGAGCCAGACTCTTTTTTATCTTGACAATAATGCCATCAGCCTGTAGCTTTTTTCATTTAGAGAGTTAGAGAGTTAGAGAGAGAGAGAGAGAGAGAGAGAGAGAGATATTCCAAAGAACAGGAAAAGACCCGCAGAAGACGACCATGCGGTAGATGGCTGGATGAAATTGGAAAGCATGTCGGAGTAACACGGAGGACACTGGCTCAAGAGAGAAATTTGTGGAAGAAAACTGGGGAGACCTTCATCCAGCAGTGGATTGATAATGGTTGATGATAATGAAGATGTTATATACATCTATACATTAAAAAGATAGAAAGACAGAATGGGGCGCAGTATTTTGTGGTTTAACCCTGGCACAGAAATACTTAGTTACGCCTCTGCGGTTCGGCACAGATTCCACAAGGTGTTAGAGTGCATCAACCTTTACAGCATGCCAGGCGTTCACCAGACAGTCCTGTTACAGGCTCAGATTTGATGGAATAGGACTTTGCACCCGGATCTATCTTTCTAACATGTCCCATACATTCTCAATGGGGTTCAGTTCCGGGCTTCGTGGTGGTCAGGGAAGATGGCAGAAGCCGCTGTGATACTCGCTGAACCACGGCTGAACACATCTTACGTGATGGACGGTAGCATTATCATCCATGAAACAGCCGACATCTACTGAATAAAAAGCCAACATTACAAAATGGACTTGATCGGTAACAATGCTCATGTAATCCTTGGTGGACACTCGACCTTCCAGCAATATAAGAGGACCCATTCCGTACCAAAAGAACGTTCCCCCATACCATAACACTACCTCTAGAACCTTGAGTTGTGTTTACAAGGATCTGGGTCCATTGCTTCATGGGGTTCCCGCCAAACTCTCTGCCGACCATCGGTACAGAACAAGGTGTATCGCGAATCATCAGACCACGTGACTTTCCCCTAATCTTCCAGTATCCAGTCATGATGCTCCTGAGCCCAAACTTTCATGTTCTTCACAGGAATCAGTAGTTTCCATATAGGCATTCGACTGCCAATGCAGATCCTTTTCAACTCCGCCCGCATAGTTCGCTCAGATATAGGTAGAGAACAGCTTGTAGCGTTTGTGTATAGCAGACTTACTAAAACGCTACATAGATAAAAAAAACTTCCCCTACAGTGAAATACGAGTCATTCAAATAAAGTTCAGGAAGTTGTTACTTACAGCTAATCCTTTAATGCTGTCAATAGGCACTTGATCATTTGTACTTCAACAAGGTGAGATCAACGAAAACTTGGGTTAATATCCAGAATAAAAATTAACTAACACAACATTGGAACTTGAGTTAATATTTACAATAACACTTGGCTACGAAACACAACACTGTCATTAAAGTAGAACACGCAGCCTTCAAAATACTTAGACGACAATTAAGCAATCTCATATCCAAAAGTAGCATTAACGTTCACCATCGAAACCCCCATCTTACAGCTACTGCGTAGCCATTATATATCTCTCTTCTTGTTCTTATCACATACGTCACTTACGTACTGACCTCAGGGTGTTGCCAAACATCCATTCATGTGAGAGAAGATATCACGTTAAGTTTGGAAAGTGCAAAAGAGAACAGGCTCAAATTTGCATGGGAAAAGGAAATAAAAATGAAAGTTAAAATAGAATTTACGTCACAAGATTTATTGAATGCTTCGGTCAATTGCTGCGCAGTAGAAGTCCTGTTTCTCCGTACAAGCCTTTTCAGACGACGGCGATCTCGTTCCTGGTAGATTGTCGAAGCGCAACAATCATACCTCTTAGACAAGCAATGTGGATTATTTTTCCACTGATTGAAGGCCTGGGATATCTCACGTTTTGAGAAACCAATCGTTTTCAAAATCATCTCTCCAGCCTGAGGGCCACCCACAATAAGCCTTTTGGCGGAACTCCGAAAGATCCTTTATTTTTCCCAATGTGTGATAAACACTACTGACGAGCAGAAGTCTTAAATAGTTGCCTAGATCACGTGGTGACGCACGTGACCACGTATTTTGCGTATACGCTTCGTAACTGACGTTTACGTTTATCTGCATAAAAGTTTCTAATTCAGTGGCCGGTGTGTGTAGAGCAGTACAGCGCCGATTACACGAAATATAATAGACTAAGTTAAAAACAATTAAAAAAAAATTAGTAGAAGGAATCAAGAATTAACCCCATATACCACCATATAATTTAGTACATTATATGTTTTATATGTACACAGGCGCGGACTGGGCCGCAGCCGTATTCTGGGCCGGTCCCAGGTAACACAGCCTTGCAATTCAATGTATTCCCAACACTGGGCCACCGTCTTCTGTTCCTAAAAAACGGTGGCTCAGTGTTGGGCTTCCGTTAAATTGCAAGGCTGTGCTACCTGGGGTAGGTCTTATGCTAACTTAAAAAAAAATAAGTATGCATGTACTTGTACTTCAATATTCTTGTAGCAGAAAACCAAGTTATATGAAAACGGCAAAGTTTGTTTACCAATTTGGGCTTCAGAAAAACAACATCAACAAGAACACAACAGGAGCCTAGTAGCAAATGTTCTGTTGAGCCAAACACTGTTTTTGATACACCCTCTTCCCCTTTCTCAACTTTCAAATTTAATCCCTGTCCGTTTGGGCTGATATCCTCTACCTCTGTTCGCTTTTGTCAATTGCATTTGCAATTCAATAATCAATACATACTAATCAAATATCTTATCAGTAATCCGAGATACAAATGCGCAATTCATTGAGCACATTAATGCATTGAGGTTCACCTACGGTAAATTTTTGGGTCGCTGGTTTTTTTTTTAATTATGTATACGTGTTTTGTTTTTGTTTTTTCAAATTTAGAACGAGATCTGCTGATTTATTGTATTTTAAGCATTACAGTTACACAAATTCTTGAACTCTAGTTATGGGAAGTCTGTTTCAGCTACAGAAAGATTTCTTTTTTCCGTCTGAAAGCGATTTAATAAAAATTAATTTTTGAATTCCTTAATTTCTCTCACTTTATAAATTTGCACTGAAATTATTGCAGTTCTGGACACTTCACTTTTTTCAAGAGTTTTTTTTTTTTGTAATTATTTTATTAATGCTAGGAGTCTTGGAAAAGAAATTAATTTTCGTCATATTTGGTTTTCCGTCTCACTAAAAGCGAAGAAATTATTAAGAAATCCTGAATTCAGTTATCGCAATAAAATTCATAAGAATGGAATGAAGACTTCGACAGTTCCTCTTAAAGAACGTACCATGCTAGTGCTTTTTAGCAACGGAAGTAATTTTGTTCTTACACTAAATTTTACTTGGGATCCAGGAAAATTAGTAAAATATTGTTAATTATTTTCCTCAATATAAAAAACTGCAATGATGCGTAGACTTTTGGTGAAAAGATGTTTACACAGTAAACAGTGGTGCTGACATGCTGTATTTTTAGGGATGGGATACCTTGACAATTTTTCCCAAAAGTGGGCCGCAAAAAATAGCTTCCAGGGCCATTTATGCATCCCAGTCCGCCACTGTTGTTTAATTATGCTATTTTCAAGAATGTGAATAAATATCAGTTATAAAATATGAATAAATAAGAGAATGAATAAATAACAATATGATTTTTTTATATCAAATAGGATAAGGCGTGTCACATATTACACTTGTTTGCACACAACTACCCATACAGTACAAAACGTTTCAGATATGTATCAGTAATGTTACAATCTTTCATTTTCGTTACACTTTCAGAGATTGTAACGTATACTCTATATTCACTTTCCTGTTGATTTTACTATCTCTGGTTATTTTATTTTACTATGTAAATTATCTTCTTACTGAACGAAATATTATTTCACCCGATGAATGAGATCTGGCAACGAGTGTAAGTCATGACGTGGTGGTAGCTAGTATATATAGGCGCGTTCATCGATAGCGGAGGAGAGATTTTGTTGTTATGAGGAGCGTTGTTGTTGAGAGAGAGATTTTGTTGTCATGAGGAGAGATTTTGTTGTTATAAGGAGAGATTTTGTTGTATGTGATTAGTGATTCTTCATTATTGTGAAACAAGTTGTGTGTGTGTGCTTTGGATGACCAAGCGTACCGAATAAAAAAGCTTGTAAGTACGTCTTTCTCAATTCATAGTTTTTGTCAGACCTCTGTCTGGCTGTTAGGTTTATATCATTAGTTTATTACCATTAACAACCAGCGTTAAGACTTTATTCATGTTCTTAATTAACTAGTAACAACAACCATTTGAATTCACTATTTGAAGCTTAGTACAAGTATATCATTCAGTAGCAGAAGCATTATACTTAAGCTCAGTAGGAAAGCTTCATTATTATCATTAGCTAGCTGGTAGGAAGAGCTTATTCATTATAATTAGCTTAGCGGAAAGCAAAATAAAGCTAATTCATTATAAGATATCTTACAATTACGTTTCAGCAACATCTGTTTTGGAACATAACTCTTTGTACATTACGGTTACGTTAAAAATAGCATTCACTGATACTACTGCTTTATAGCTTCCATTGGTACATAATTGCTACCTTGATGTTACATTCCTACGATATTTATGATTTTTGATTTGGCAACGGCGTGGATGCGCATGTGCATTTATGCCATTTCGCAGAAGCACTCTCGTAGTCGTTCCAGGTGCTACTGGGATATTCTTTGGTGATACTGTCGTACTCGAGTTAGCTGGGTGTAAGAGAACTGGCCACAAAAATTTTTAGGGGCTTTATAAAAATTTCATTTTGACCGCTTCGTGGGCACGACCCCCAGAGGTTGGTTATCTGAGTCATATAAAGTTTCCGTAATTTCATCATTTTTTAATTGCGATTTTTAATGTAATTCTTTATAAAAAATGTTTGTGATCTACAACTCAATAAAATATTTCAGGGTTTACAAATTACAAGTCTGCAAATTATCTGAGGGCATGTGCTGACCCAGGAAAACTGTCGGGGGAAAGGGTAAAACCAAAAGTGTAAAATGCAAAGAATTTTTGGTCCGACCCCGATCGGGAATTTTTCTGCAGTTACAAGTCAACACATTATCTGAGGGCATGTACCTACTCAGCAAACCTGTCGAGTGGGGTGAGGGGGTTCAATACCAACAGTGTAAAATATAAAGAATTTCTGGTCCTATCGGGGAATTTTCAGCATTTGCAACCTACAAGTCAACAAATTATCTGAGGGCATGTGCGGCTTCATGAAACCTGTCGGGGAGGGGGGTTACCAAAAGTATAAAATACAAAGAATTTCTGTTCCGATCGGGAGATTTTTAGCCTTTACAAGCTATAAGTCGACACATTATCTGAGAGGACATGTGCCCACTTAGTAAATCTGTCACGGAGGGGGGGGGGGGGTTAATACCAAAAGTGTAAATTTCTGGTCCGATCGGGAGATTTTCAGCACTTACAACCTAGATCTCAAACTCTCTGAAGGCATGTGCTGACTCAGGAAACCTCTCGGGAGGAGGGGGGTTGTACGTAAAATATACAACAAAGTATTTATGGTTGTAAATGCTGAAAATCTCCCGATCGGACCAGAAATTATTTATATTTCATATTTTAGGTTTTAAAGACCACGCCCATCCCGATAAATTTCCTGGGTTTGCACATACCCGCATAGAATTTGTTTAGCTGTTGTTTATAAACCTTGAAAAATATCGTAAATAAGAAAATACGAAATTATGGAAATGTTATGTGTGTCAGATAACCAATCTCGAGAGACGTAGATACGGAGCAGACCAGAACGCAATTTTTATACCGCCCCTTAACATTTTTGTGGCCAGTTCTCAGCTTTGTCTTTGGCCCGAAAATGATGGAAACGTCCCATGGTCGAGTTGGATAACGCATCTGCCTAGATACTTGCTTGGCCAGGGATTCGAACCGGCCGTGACCTTCGAGGATTTGTATTTCTTTGGAAAGAAAAGTTTCCCAGCGGCGAAATGATCCATGGAAAAATAATGCATTTCTATTAAATAACGTATTCGCAAAGCACTGGCCTTCTCGTTAGTTCCTACATGTTTATTACTGAAAATGCAATATTGAAAAAAATATATTTTATGAACAATAGTTGCTCAAGTAGTGGGAAATATAGCCACAATTGGGACGTCTGGCTGTAACCGCGAGACGTTCCATGGTCGAGTGGGATAATGCATCTGCCTAGAAACTTGATGGACAGGTGTTCCAACCGGCCGTGATCTTCGAGGATTTGTATTTCCTTGGAAAGAAAATTTCTCTAGCGTCGTGACGTCACACCGTAAAATTTCGTGATGGGGAAAAACAAAATGGCTTACAAAAGATATCGGTGAAACCATGTGGGGAGGTAAAAAAAAAGTAAACAAAACATGTTCGGTAGGACCACGTGGCACATAAAATGTTATGGTTGAACACAGAGAAAATGGCGGACAAAAGATGGGCGAGAAGATCACGTGGGGGAAAAATGGCTGCGACTGACTTCATGATTGACCAGGAATCGACCACATGCTTCCTTGAGGCAGCACGTGGACGGCTTCCTTTTTACAGAAACCCCTAATATCACGTAACAGTAATATGATGGTGTCACAAATATCTTTCAAATACGTAACAGTAGCATGAAGTTGGTATGCTGAAGTTACAAAGACCTTTCACTGTAACGTATCGGTTATGTTTCAAAGTTATGTAACGTTTGCGGACATTTTGACGTAACCGTAAGGTTTCTGAAACATTACTGTTGCATTGTGCAACGCATCTGAAAAGTCTCAATGGCTCAGGGCTACGTACTTGTAACATATACGAAATATTCTGTGCTGTGTGGGTAGGTATCCTTCAGAATCATTGTCAACCATTATCAATCCACTGCTTGATGAAGGTCACCCCAAGTATCTTCCACAATTGTCTGTCTTGAGCCTGTCTCCTCCATGTCACTCCGGCAGGCTTTCGAATTTCATCCATCTCCCATGGAGTCGTCTTCTGGGTCTTTTTCTGTCCCTCGGAATCCAGTCTAAAATTTCGATGTTCCATTCTCCTGGCAACATGTCCAGCCCATTGCCATTTCAGTGATTTCCCTCTGGTCATGATGTCGTCCACTCTTGTCATTTTCCTTATCCACAAGTTCCTCTTCTTAGCTTTCCTGGTTACACCAAGCATGCATCTTTCCATGCTTTTTTGAGTTGTCTGCAGTCTTTGTACGTCTTTTTTCTTAAGGTCCATGTCTTTGCTCCATATGTAAGCACTGGCAGGATGCACTGATTAAACACTTTTCTTTTAAGACATAATGGCATAATACTCTTGAAAATTGAACTGTTTCTTCTAAAAGCTCTCCATCCAAGTTTTATACGACGATTAATTTCTTCATCAATGTGACCCTCACTTGATGTCTGCTGTCCAAGATAAATGTAGATTTTTGTTGTCTCAAGCTTTTATCCATCAATCGATAAATCTTCGTTTCTTGTAAAAGCACTATACATCACTTTTGTCTTCTGAAAGTTCATTTTTAATGCCACTTCTTTACTCTTGTCAACAAGTTCTTGGATTATACTCTGCAGCTCTGAAGGGGTAGTTGCAAAAATGACTACGTCATTGGCAAAACGAAGGTGAGTTAAATAATCTCCATTAATTTTCATCTCTTTGTTTTCCCAGTTCAATGATTGAAAGACATTTTGCAATGGGGCATTAAAGAGCTTGGGAGATATAGTGTCAATTCCTGCGGTATTGAAGATGCCATACATCCTTCAGAATATAATGAGGTAAAAGTTGTTCTTTCGCGAGAACGAGATATAATAATAGAGACCAGGGTATTTTTTTTTTTATGACAAAGTCAAAAGAAAGGACTTTTACTATGTACAAAACATTGTGACATTAAGTGCGTTTCCTTATATTCAGAAGTAAATAATTAAAATAATTTTACTCTTTTTGTGCCGCAATTTTTAGTTGCCTTTTTTTTTTTTTTTTTTTTTAAACTTTTTTGCTTACTTATGTTCTGTATTTTCGTATAAATCGGAAGGGCATTCGACATTGTCACGCGGCGGTTAGCTGTTTTGTGCGTGTGATCGTGAAGTATTTCAGAGTCTGGCCTTCGTTCTCTAAAAGAATAGAATTTGCAAGATATGATTTAACTTTGGCGTAAGTGTTTTGTAATACTTTGCATTGGTATAGAACTAGGGCAATAGTTTTAATTGCAACTTATACATTTGTGTCACACGCAATAAAGTGTAAAAATTTTGGTTTTACGAAAAAAACCTATAAGTTCCAAAGAATTTGAATTATTAAAGACGCCCGTACAACCTAGTTAATAATATGGAATTTAAAAAGTTCTATAATAGAAAGCAAATAGATTTTCTCAAAAGGGCCTCGACGGTATTTTTTTGCGAGGGAGCCGCGAGGTTTTCAGGTACGCCACTGTCTATAGTAACTAAAACTTTGCAACCCATCCCTTTGAAAATAACGTATCTGTAGCATTTAACCAGGGATGTAGAAGGGTCTTATAGCGCGGCTTAGCGGCGCTAAGGCACTTTTTTTCTAGGCTTAGCGTTGTTAAGGCACTTTTCATGGTTAAAGTGGGACAAAGGTACTTTTAGATGGCCATATTAGTAGAAATGGCAATTACTGTGTTTTATAGGCAAACATATTCGTATATCAAACAAATGATCATATTACAGTCGGTTCACGCTCTATGGCGTTTCATGAATCGCAAGAGTTTTAGTGTTAAGAGAATGATAACTTCTTTGTTAAAACCGCAATCTTCAAAATGGCGTTATAGGAATTAGATTCCCCGTATATTAAAACTTTACTGACAAGAAATAAATACACACACAGAAAAATTAAACAAGTATATCGCATAACTGACATCGTTCTTTCATCTTTATGGTACAATTCTTTTATGGTTGCAGTGGGACTTTTGCTGGAGTCGTCGCTTAGCACATCTATATGTTTATTGGTGGTGGAAACTCATGGTGTTCATTACTGAAAACTCATGGTGTTCATTACCCCCCCCCTACACACACACACACACACACACACACACACACCACCACCACCACCACCAACACACACATACGCAAAAGATATCCATTTTTTTTCTTTTTTGGTTGGTTGGAGGTTTAACGACCACCTACCGTGGGCAACTCGATGATGGGCTATAAGCAGTCGTCCTTCCCTAATTTAGGGCCACTGGCTCCGGGGAAAGGAGAGAGCCAGTGCCGTAAGACAAATACAACATGCATGCCTCACCGGAATTCGAACCCGGACCCAACTCGGACGAATGGGCAGAAGCCATCGCTTAGACCACTGCGCCACCGGGGCGGCAGATATCCATTACTGCCTCCCCTAATTCCATAGGGGAGGGTGATAGACCAAATCAATGAAAAAAAAAACACTGAATATTTAAAATATTAATACTTAATATCTAAAATCGTTTAGAATCACGTTTACCGCGAAGGCACTTCCTTTCTTATAGAAATTAAAAAAAAATTATATTCTTGGCATGTGACTCAGGCGTAACATTCATTTTTTTTGTCTTAAATTGCCTAAACTCAAAAGTTTTAATAAAAATTAATAAAATGATGAATAATGAAATTTAATTAAAGAATAAAAATGATTAAAACAAGTTAAACTTTAAAAAAACTTTTGAAAGTCTTCTTTCCGGGTTGTTTTTGCCTGATCGCTCACCACTAAGGCACTTTTTTTTTAGAACTACATCACTGCATTTAACACCGTTTTTGTTCTAATAAAGTCTTAGAGGAAATCCAAATTTGTATTTGGAAAATGTAGAAGGAAATTATGGGTATCGGTTGTCAAAATCCCGAAATCTTTACGAGCAAAGTTTATGTACTGCAGACATCTTGCCTATATTGTATGTAGTGTGTGTGTGTGTGTGTGTATCATGAATTGAAATGATTTGTAATTCTAAGTTGAGTATCTGAAGGGATCATATTTCAATGGAAATGTCACTGGAGAAAGGGTAAGTTGAGTAAAGTAAAGTATTTGCGCTTTTGTCTCTAGCGAGTCGTCCTCTGTGTTATGCAGGCTGCATCGGAAGAGATCAGCATACGTCACAGTAGCGACGACTATATTGGCTGAGGGTGGGTGTACTCGAACGTGCCTTTATTTATGACACAGTAAGCAGCACACCAACCATTCTATTCAGCAGCTTCAACTCCCCAGAGGAGTTCGCCTCACGGTAGTTATCGACAAAGGCAATTTTGACCACTTCACCCCTTTGAAAACCCCTAATTCCCCCTCTTGACCCCCTATCTGCGATACGATCTGTGACGAAGCCGGGCACATCCACGAGCAAAAGGGTTTCCCGGGGCCGTCATGACAGCCCTCATATGTGGGTAGAGATGGCTGGGTGCCAGGCAGTTATGCGGCTTTGAAAGAATGGACACTGTCCACGAGGGAAAGGTCATGGCACTAGGTCTGAAAAACCATGTCGAAAATCTCCACTGTAGTTGAGTCGCTCTCTCATTCGCTCTTTCCACTAGGAGACGCTCTCTTGATTCTCGATGCTTCCGTCTATTTGTCGAACAAGAGCGACAAAAAGAACCTCAAAAGGACGCGGATGCAACGAACTGATAAGGCTCTTCCCCGCAGAGTGGCAGCTGCAAACAGAACAGAGGGTTCCAAACAACAATAGCTCCTGCAGGAGCAGCAATCAGCGAAGAAGAGAGACTTTCTCCTTGCAGATGCCTCACTCAGGCATAGCAGCGAAACTTATGTAACGAATCATATGTGAAGTAACATACAGAAATCTGCTTTATTGTTCGGAATCAGTGGGTTGCCGAGTAGCGGCGCATATCGCAAGTTTCACATCCATATCGTACACACAACAACAAGAGAAAAAAGAAAGCTTCTAGTTCTTCAGATTCCGAATATCTGCCAGACTGTTTGTCAGTCGCCAGAGACATTTGGAAGACCATATAGAATGCGTGTCATTAGGTCAAAGACCTTTTGGAGTTTCATGTTATCATTCGTTAACCCCCCCCCCCCCGCTCCCAATGAATTGATATCGGAGTAACACAAAAATACTGCAAAAAAATTTTAAAAGGGAAATATGAGTAAATCGAATTATATTAATTTTGTGAGATATTAATCTCACAGAAGTGAGAGATCTTAATGTTCGAAATAGAAACTTAATTACTTTTGTGTACTACATATTTGAAATACGGATCAACGGCTAAATGTGTTTATTATTTTACACGTACATGAAAAATCATAAGGCTCGAAATTGAAATTTTCCCATTACGAACTTTAAACGAGATCAATGGCTAAATTTCACTTAATATCTAACAAAATAGTACTGACGGCTTGAAATTTTATTATTGCTATTAGTACTGAACAAGTACTGAAATCAATTTATTTAAGCGAAAAGTTAGTATTATTGAATCCTCCTTCATGGTATAATCAGAGTAAGCCTATACAGTCATCACCGCTTAATCGAGTAAGAGATAAACGCATATTCCGCTTTTACGCACAAAATTCTCAAGAAAGAAACTGCATAAAAGTGGTCCCTGTTTTTTCTAATGAACTTACCCGCGCAATGACATAAACGCAGGGATTTATACCCCCCCCCCCTAAATTTACTCAGACACCCTCCATCTGAAGGTGGAGGGTATTGAGATTTTATAGGGGTGTGACACAAACGCGCGCGCTTATGTACTTTTTAATTTTTAAGTATTAGTCCTTTTAATAAACATATAGCACAGTTGTCAATATCAGTTAGCATTTACATAAATTTCTCACCCTTGCCTTGAAGTATCTGCTATAAAAATGCAATATTTTTTTTTTTTTAATTTCGAATCTATGTACAAAGGCCTTTCCATAAAAACAGAGTAATTTTTCTTTGAGTTGGCAACAATGCGAATGGGGGAAATAACCACGCCGACGACTAACTGAATTAAGGAAGTATCTGTAGCAACAGTTATTAGCCGAGGCAGACAATTCTAGTTTTGTTATTGCGCAGTTGGTTAAGGTACGTCTGCATCTCGCCATACAGCTATGGAGCTATGTGCTTCAGTTTTAAGAAGTGAAAGCGTTGTGCGATGCAATTTTGTTATCGTATGGGTGAAACTGCTCCTGAAACAGTTGATTTAATGAAAAAAAAGCTTACAAAGATAAATTTTTGGGTGAGTCAACGATTTTTAGACGGCACCACGATTTCAAAAAAGGGCGTTTGTGGGCAGAACTCACTCCTAGGCCTGGTCGACCTGAAAGTGTTGTTACGGAGCGTATTGTTAACACTGTTTGGGCAATCCTGCAAGAAGATCGACGAATGGCGTGTGAAGACATAGCAGCATCAACTAATATTTCAAAAACATCGGCATTCCGCATTCTACGCGACAAATTACTGCTGCATCGTGTGTGTTCCAGATGGGAACCTCATCACCTGACGAGAGAAAAACTGTTAGCCAGAGTTCAGTTGTGTCCCGAGTGGAAACAAATGACTGCAAAGAATCCAAAGCTTTCTGAACACAGTAACAACTGCTGATGAAACATGGGTCCAGTATTTCGACCCCCCCCCCCCTCACGAAGCTCGCAACGAGTGTCTGGAAACTCACAGGCTCGCCTCTTGCAAAAAAAGTCGGCCAAACCAGATCAGCTAGGAAGGTGGTGATTACAATTTTCTTTGATCATAAAGGTGTAATCTACCAGCATGCCGTTCCTCCACAGATGTGTAATCTACCAGAATGCCGTTCCTCCACAGATGTGTAATCTACCAGCATGCTGTTCCTCCACAGATGTGTAATCTACCAGCATGCCGTTCCTCCACAGATGTGTAATCTACCAGCACGCTGTTCCTCTGTCAATGCTGTGTATTATATTTCAGTCTTGAAGCGTCTGCCACGACACATGCCGATTAAGCGACCGGAACCGGTGGGCAAATGGACCTTACACCATGATAATGCCTGCCCACATGTGGCGGCTTGTGTTAAACAGTTTTTTACGAAATGCAGTATTAATATGGTGCCACAGCCTGCCAAGAGCTCGTGCGATTTCTGGTTGTTTCCAACAATGAAGGAGAAATAGTAATACTATAGTAGTGATTCGATTTATTGACGTAGGAAATAGACATAAGCGTTTCCAAGCTTTCGCACATCAACCAGATGGCTTTTTCAAGGAAGTTTCTGTCTAACATCCTTGAAAAAGCCATCTGTTTGATGTGCGAAAGCTTGGAAACGCTTATATGTCTATTTCCTAAGCCAATTAATCGGATCACTAGTATAGTATTACTATTTCCTACATAATTGGTGTACGTTTCCTCGTTATCAATGAAGGAGAAGTTCCGTGGCACAACATTCAACACAGATGCTGATGTTATTCAAGTTGTACAGGGGTCGCTAAAGCAGCTTCCTCAAAATTCCTTCACCACATGCTTTGAAAAGTGGACTGAACGATGGGGCCGTTGCATATCATCCGTGGAAAGATACTTTGAGAAAGAATAACATATATTTTGCTGTACCTATATATTTCTTCATTTTGCGTGATTTTACTCTCAGTTTTTATGAAACGGACGTTGTATATTGTTTTACTGTAAAAAACTGGGTACTTAAATTATCGCATGGGCGATGGTATGATGTCTATGTATCAGTCTGTGGACCCCTTAAGACGAAAGCTGTTGTAGCTATCAAGAGTAAATTTTATATTTAGGGATTTTGTGAAATAATTCTATGAAGCAGTACGTTTCACCTTTTCGTAAAAGAATTGAAAGTCACTGTGGGTTTAAAAAAATTTTGAGTTCCAAAATTTTATAATGCTTCGAAAAACCACGATGAAAAAAGAAATGTTCTCTCAGTGTCTATGGGACGACCGTTGTATACAGCAATTTAATGTTTCTTTTTTAGTTTTTCTTTTTTAAAACATATATTTAAAGTCTAATAATTGGAATCGCAACGTGTGTGTATACACACACACGTTTAGTCTGGTACAAATTTTGCAGACATTCTTCTGAATCATTTCAGCGCGCAAAAGATTTGTGAAAATATCAATATCTGTTGTTTCAGCAACCCACGTTAATACCTAGTTGCTTTTCGCCTTGCTTAGGGAAGCATTTGGATACGAGAGATAAAACATAAAACCAACAGAAAGACACAAAATATTTCCTGTTTTAATCATTCTTAACTATAAAAATTGATTAGTTCAATTTTTAAAGTTATATCCGTTTTTGATCCCAGGTTTAAAGCCTAAATATTTCGCTATGAAAACTTTCAACTTTCGAAAAATTCGCTTTCATCCAATTCCTCCTCTCCCCAAATTATTTGGACACCCCCAAACTTTTCCAGCACCTCCCTCCCTGAAATTCTTGGTAATTTCTAGCCGTAAATTGTTTCTGTGTGTAGCAGATCTCCTTTTTCTGTACTCACCCGTTCGTTGCTTTTACTATTTTTTTTTTTTTTCAGAAAAGAAACAGAAGACAGATTCCTAATCTACAGTAACGAACTTGACTGACTTACCCAGTGTGAAGTTCGTTACTATAGATTAGGTGGCGGATTCCCCTTGGTTTTCGGGGTTTCTAACAATACAGGACTGTCATGTGATTTGAAGTCTCAAAAGTGCCCAATTTGTGCCTCAAGAAAGTGTTGCTGATGAAGACAAAGGCTTATAAAGGATGACGAAACAGTGACTTGAAAAATGCGATGTTACTGATTTTGTCTTATCAAGAGTTTTCAGGTTGTACAGGACGACATGGATTTACCCACGGAGGAAGACTGAACTGATGACAAAATTGTTGATGTGTGAAAAAAATATCAGATTTTGACAATGAAAGCAAAAAACGGCTTTACGTTCCTTCTCCATCTATATCAGATTTAGTAAATAACTCAAACTTATTCGAAAATATTGTACATATATTTTGAGGTTCATGCTACAGATTATGAATTGTTGTAAGTAGTAATAAATAAAAACGCCTCTAAGGTGAGCTAAGAAGAAAATAACCAGAAGGAACAGAGCACAAGCAAATAATATACAGCTTATTATCTTGCAGGAGTAAGGTAACGGGACCCAAGAGAAGAACAAACGGAAGATAAGCGATAGAACAAATTGGCGGGGAATTACGAGCAATTAAAGCAAGAGAAAACCAAAATGAAACAGAAAAAGAGGACTAAGTAAGCGAAGTGTGTGAAGAGTTGCATCAACAAATAAGCATCAAAAGACATCAAGAGTGAAAAAGCGATCACTGGAAAGAAAATAAAGGAAAAAAACAAAACGGAATTTAAGTAGGGGAACTGTACAATAGTAAAATAGAGAAAACATCGGTTGATGTGTGAAAAAGGAAACGAGAGAGAGGGAGGGGGGGGGAGAGAGAGAGAGAGAGAGCAGGAGGGATGAAACAGTGATAACACAGAAAATGAACATGGAAGAGTAAGAAATGGAATGAGAGAGGGAAATAAGAGTTTAATAGAGAGTGGCAAAGAAAAGAAAAAGTTAAAATGAATGAAAGCGATGTACAGAACGAGATGAAATTATTAAATCAATGAGGTGCACGCACGCACGCACGCACACACACATACCGCACACAGTTACAGAGAGAGACTGCAAGAAAGTACGCACGAGAGAATTAACTAACCTTTTCTTAAACATAAATAACATTCATTGTCAGTATGAAAAAAATCTCGGGTGCCTGAATATCTTGTGGCTTTAAAAAATCATGATAAAAAAAGAATGTAATTTGTGCTAAGTCCTCCTACAGAAAGGACTAATTGACCCGCACTGACAGCGAAACACATTTCATCATCGCGCGATTTGAGTCCTCTTCATTTCTACCTTAAACGCGATTACATAAGTGCCCTTCTAAGTCAGTCCGTAGCACGCTTCGCTGTCTTCCAAGATCCCCACCAGGGGCAAAAGGGAAGTATTCTTTCACATTTTTTGTGAAACAGTCTCTGCTAAAAGGATTGAAAAAGTCAAAGTCGAACTTTTTTGAAACTCAGAAGTTTTTATTTAAAAACGTAAAATCCGAAAATTGACTTTTCTGAAAAAAAAAAAAAAAAATTAAAGAAAATACAGAATTAGTGAACAACAAACTCTTACAAAGCTATACAACAGACTATGAATTGTAGTTGTGTATATTAACGTGCTGCGTACCTACTGAATGAACAATTATCGATAAATAATGCAGTTCTGCCACTCTATGCACGTTTTGCTGCAGGAGTTCACCCTGTAGAGGTCGGATCCCGGGAGAATGGTACCCGGCAAACTGGTACCCATGCAGTTTCATCCCCTCCTCTTCAGTTTTAATGCCTGAATTTCAGAATTTAGCATCATCTTCACCTCTTCTAACTATTCCGATACATCTTCCCCACTCCAAATTCGTCAATTATTTCACAAATTGAAGCAATCACGACATTTTCCTAAAATTGAATTATAGAAAACTCGTACCCGGGAGATTGGTACCCTTCTGTTGGTGAGACGTTACGGGGGCATATACAAATTGCATTAACGGAAGATCTTTCCTCTTTGGTGATTGTCGTTGTTGAACAGCTGTTCTCCTGGCTGAAAACTCCTATTCTTTCTTCCACCGTTAGCAAAACACACCACAGAAAACTCCTATACCTTATATAAAGGAATGTGTTGGCGGAAGACCGTCACACAGGAAGACTGCCACAGAGGAACACGTCGGAAAACCGCCACACAAGAAAACTGCCACACAGGAAAACTGCCACACGCTTTTCATTAAGGGGCCGGGCACAAATTGCTATTCCAACGAGGAACACTTTGAATGTGTGGCAGTTTTCCAAGTTTCCGAATTATGTGTGGCAGCTTCCCAAGGTGCCTAACGATGGGAAGGAGCTCTTTCCTTTGTCGGAATGCCACACATTCAAAGTGTTTCTCGGAGGAATAGCAATTTGTACCCTGCCCCTTAATGAAAAGCGTGTGGCAGTTTTCCTGTGTGACAATCTTCCGGTGTGGCAGTTTTCTTGTGTGGTAATCTTCCGGTGTTGCAGTTTTCTTGTGTGGCAGTTTTCCTGTGCGGCGGTTTACAGTGAACCAAAGGAATGTACACAAAAGGAGATTCCTACTGACATAAAATGGCATGTAAGATCCGGTTCTCTATAAACCGCCACACAAGAAAACTCCCACGTGTTTTTCATAAAGGGGCCGGGCACAAGTTGCTCTTCCTCCGAGGGGTACTTCGAATGTGTGGCAGTTTTCCAAATTTCCGAATTATGTTTCGCAGTTTTCCAAATTTCCGAATTATGTGTCGCAGTTTTCCAAATTTCCGAATTATGTGTCGCAGTTTTCCAAGGTATCTAACGACGGGATGAGCTCTTTTGTTTGTCTTTATTTTGAGGCTGGTACATACGACTTTAGGGCAACTGGCCACAATAGTTTAAGGGGTGGGAAAGCATAAATATTGCCGTCTCTCGGCCTATACTGAGAATTCAAGTTAATATTTCTCTTAATTAATTCACAGGACCTACACCTAGGCCTTTTTAACAATTTTTAATCAATCGCCTTCATATTCATAACGTTTACGTATCAAACCAAGTTGATAATAGTGCGCTATTACTTAGGCACTAAATATTACTTCATAGGCCTTACCTACGACTAGGCCCTTTTAACAGTTTTTATTCTACCGATGTCATATTACAAAATGTTTACATACCAAGTCAAGTTAATAGTATTGCGCTTCTACTTAGGCACCAAATAGTAATTCATAGTCGTTAGGCCTAGGCCTAAACCTTTTTAACAGTTTTTGTTCTACCGATGTCACATTCACGTTTACATATTAACTCATGTTAAGAAATATTGCGCTTTTACTTAGGCACTAAATATTAATTCATAAGGCTTAGGCCTTTTAAACGGTTTTTATTATGCTGATGCCACATTCACAACTTTTACTTATCAACTCGTGTTAATAATATTGCGCTTTTACTTAGGCAGTAAATATTAATTCATAGGTCCTTGGCCTTTTAAACAATTTTTATTCTATCAAGTTTTATTGAAAATTCCTAGAAAGGCCTAGGCATAGGGCCTTGCAATCAATGTTTTGTGACCAAGTAAAGGAAAAACATTGTTTATTTGATTTGTAATGTAAATCTTTTTACTATGAGCTCCGTGGATTATAAATTGCAAAAAACGCCTATGCTTAGGGTCTATTAATTAATGTTTTGTGCCTAAGTAAAAGTGCAATACTATAACTTTGACTTGTTATGTAAACGTTCAGAATCTGAGCTCGGCGGATACAAAAACTGCTAGAAAGGCCTAGGACCTTGCAGTTAATGTTTCTTGGCCGAGTAAAGGAGCAACATTATTAACTTGATTTGTTATGTAAACTTTAAGAATATGAAACAATTATACAAGCTTTAACTTGTCATGCAAACCCTATGAATATCAGCACGGCCGATTCAAATTTTCTGACAATGCTCTTCAATTTCGCTTGCCCCCCAAAAAAGCTTACAAGCTGCACAGCTTCCGAGGGGTTCGCTATAAACCGGATGGCGAAAATACCGTCCAGATTAAGAAAAACGCAAGATGATCACACAGGCGACCAGCCGATCGTCCGCAAGTGCAATAAAACAATCCCTCCTCTGTGAGGGGGTGGGAAACAAATGGCTGTTGAACAAAGAACCACCGATAGGGAAACTCATCCTTCTGGCGTTTTTTTCCGCCGTTCTAGCAATGAAATAGCTTGCCAAAAACTGCACTGTGGGACGGTTTTATTGCTTCTGCAGAAAAATTCCGCGTGTGTGAAACGGGTCAAAAAGAAATCCCACCCAGCCACCCTACCCCTTTTTCGGAATTAGAATCAGTCTTATTATGATTCTGTTTCACCAAACACCATAACTTTAAAAGATCTACAAATTGACGGCAATGTGTTAGCCATGCAATTTGTATATGCCCCCCGTAACGTCGCAGTAACAAAAGGGTACCAATCTCCCGGGTACCAATTTCCCGTTCCCCGTAGGGGTCACTGTGTCTCGATTTGACATTATGTTATGCCTTAGCTCAACAAACGCCATGTTCAGCCTTCGCCTCCGTGCCGTGAAACAGATCGACCAGATATTATTGTATAAATGTCAAATTACTCAATAAACCATTCCATATAACTACTGAATTACCGAACAAGATCAAAGCAGTGTCAGCGTGTCGTTTCCCGTGCATTCAGAATATGACCAAAGTGTGAAGACAGCTTTCAATCCAGCCGCCAACAACTACAGCCTACTTTAACTAACTATAACCCGGCGAACTTATCCATGAAACTGTGCTGTGCTTCAGAGCTCAAGTACCATTGGATTAAGTACACGCCATAGTGTTAATCATGTGTAGTGACTGTTCCTTTGTTTTTACTATCTAGAAGAATTTTCGAACTGAGTGTTAGCGGTTTGTTACTCGGGCGTGATATTGGAAACTATCCCTTTAGCTCTAGTGAGACCTTATATCCCCATTATTGTGGTACTAACAGTGATAATGGTCATACACGTGAAGTACTATACCCCATATAATATAAAATATAGTGGGTGAACCTATGGATACAACTTGTGTTACGTGTTGAGCATTTTAAATGTTTGCAATGATTTTAAAGTTTTATGTAATTAAGTAGTTATACGGAATGGTTTATTGAGTGCTTTGACATTTATACAATAATATCTGGTCCATCTGTTTCACGGCACGGAGGCTGAGTATGGTGTTTGTTGAGCTAAGGCATAGCATAATGTCAAATCGAGACAGTGACCTCCACAGGTTAAACTCCTGCAGCAAAACGTGCATAGAGTTGCAGAACAGCATTATTTATCGATAATGTTCATTCAACAGAAAATCTGTCAAGATACTGAATTGGAAACTTTTCAAAACGGAAAATTTGTTATAAGTCAGACCTACCGGCACGTTATTTGCAGAAATTTTCAGCGAATTCACTCCACTTATTTTTACAGTGTATATTCACGCTTACTACTACTAGCTTAAAGCAATTTTAACCATACATCTTTGAAGTGCAGGAGCCCGTTTCACATGCGCTGTGCAGGAAATAAGGCTCTGGACCCATATAAAGAGATAAAAAGCTTATTTGCTGAGTCTTGAAGTCAGGACAGTGTTAAAATTTGTAGCTCTTGTGCAAAAGATTGGACAGAGCAAAAATCGACTTTGCCTTGTCGAAACTAAAACCCTTGAAAAAGATAAAGAAATTGCTCTCAATACCACACAATTATGCTGTTTTTTCAGTTGCTAGGAGAGCTGCGTTAGCACGATTTGACACGACCTTGTTGTTCATCATATTTCTTGCGTTCTACATTAAGTTTCCCTCACTTTTTTTTATTTTGTTGCATCAAATGAATCTTTTATCACGAAACCTTTTTCCAACCAAAAAATTGTCAAATCCTAAAATCTTTTACGGTTGAAGGCCTGAAAACAAAGTCTTTTTTCATCGGAGGAACGAATGGGTCACGAAAACTAAAAACATACAAAATCAGGCGCGGACTGGGCCCCTGGGATATTGGGAGAACTCCCAGTGAGTCGCCATATTTTGGGCCGGAGACCTTACACTAACTCAAGAAAAAAAAAAAGTATATGCAAACTTGTACTTCAACATTGAGTATTAATGTAATGTGATAACAAATTCATACTAAAACGGCACAGTGTGCTCACCACTTTGACGGCTTTAGGAAAACAAACAACAAAAAAACTTACATCGCAGACGTTCTGTTGAGCCAAACATTGTATTTCATACACCATCTTCCCCTCTCTCGATTTCAAATTTAAGCCCCGTCCCTTTGGGCTGGCCTCCTCCCCTCGGTACGCTTTTGCCAATTGCAATTAAATAATCAATACAATCTAATCAAATATGCTATCAATAGTCTGGGATAGAAACGCGAAATGTTCATTGTGTAGTTAATACATTGAGCTTAACATACGGTAAAATTTTTGGGTTGCTGCTTTTTATATGTACAGTATATGCCCCACCCCATTTTTTTTTTTTTTCTTTTGAACGAGATCTGGATGGGATTTACCACTTTTTGGCCTAACGGTTGCGCGAATTCGAGTTCTGGAAAATTTCTTTCAGCTACAGGAAAAACAATCTTTCCCATCTGAAAGTAATTAAAAACTAATTTTCGCAATCTTTAATTTCTCTCACTTTATAAATTTGCATTGAAATTCTTGCAATTCTGGACAGTTTCAGGATATTTTTTAAAGAGATTTTTTCGTAATTATTTTGTTTATGTTAGGTAAGTCTTGAAAATGAAATTAATTTTTGGCACATTCCGATATCTATCACTATAAACGAAGGCCACCCGGTGGCGCAATGGTCTAAGTGATGGCTTCTGGCCATTTGTCCGAGTTGGGACCGGGTTCGAATCCCTGGGTCATGGATGTTGTGTTTGTCTAACGGCACTGGCTCTCTCTCTTCCCTGGAACCAGTGACCCTAAATTAGGGATGGACGATTGCTTATAGCTCATCGGGTTGCTCGCAGTGGTAGTTAAACCCCCAAACAAACAAAAAATCGAATAAACTATTGCGAATTCTGAATTCAGTTACTACACTAAAATTCATAAGAATGGAGAAAAGTCTTCCACAGTCTCTGAGGAAACGTGCCTTGTCTGTTGCTCCTCAGACACCAATAATTTTGTTTTTATACATTAAATTTTACTAGACAGCAAGATATGATGTTTATATACAGTTTGTTTTTTAGGGTTGGGATACCTTGCCAATTTTTTTCAGAAAGTGGGCCGCACAAAATAGCTTCCAGGGCCGTTTGTGGAACGCCAGTCCGCCACAGCACAAAATAACAAATTTAAAGGTTGCTCAAATATTCAAATCAAGTACAAAACAAAGGGAACAGTTTTTTCAGAAATTGCATACGTTCATGAAATTAAAGAGAAATATCGCAAAACTGCAAAGAGCATGTGATTCAGATAAATACTACCTACAAAGGAAAAAAATGCTCAAACGAAATATGTTTTCCCTCTCCTCAAGACATATTAAAACATTATAACAATTTTCAGAGCATTTGATGTTAAGGTAAATTTCTAATGTAACGAATAAGAAAAATAAATACTCAACAAAAATCCGAAGTAAAGAAATAAAAATATTTAACACCAACTGGAGTTCTCTTTGCAGTAGTAATTCATTATCTCTTAAGTACTGAGAGGAAAAGAAACCGAAAGTATTTAATTATTTTAAAAGATAACGGCAGAACGCAAATCTAAAAATGGCTCAACCAACGCAAGGTAACGGAATGATATGAACCTCCAAAGTAATGGCATCAAGATATTGATAAATTAATGATGCAATTACTTTAGGAAAAGAAAAGTCGTCTCCTGATACCGCATGTCGTCGCTTTCCAGTGCAGAGCTTAATTAAGGAGCCAGATACTGAGTCTTTTGTTTCTCTAATAAACAAACTACTAGACTTAAACTATTGTCACTTGGAAAAACATTTTATTCTCCAGAGTAATAACATTTCGCCGAGAGTTAGTTCAAGAATCATACCTATCGCTCAGACTTTTAATTTTGGTTCACAGTAAAAAAAAATCTGAAATTCACGAACCACTTTCCGTTACTCCTTTCGTTAATTAACGAAGCATATTCCTGATACAACCTTTTCCATGAAGTGACGGAGAGAAACCTGAATTTTACGGATTTTTCGTGCGTCAGGAAAATACTGAATTTTCAGAAACCTTTCCGCAATTCCTTTCGTATATTAACGGAAAAACTACTCACTTTTTCCGTATCCATATAACGAAATATTTCCGGTAATAGGAGCGATTCGCCAGAATACTTGAGGTTTGGTTAACTGTTGAATTTTATTCGTCTGTCGAAGGATATGATTTTGAAGTTCTGCAGCGAGATCTGATATTGTCGACAGCGCATCGCATGAATTTTGATTATTCTGGCACAAGATACACATTTCTTCTTCTCTCCCCCATTTTGTTCACCAGGTATTTAGTCCCAGTGCTGTTTTAACTCTTTCCTTATATATATTACTGAAATCTGTTTGAATCAGAAGATTGCAAGGTTCCTTGAGCACTGTATACATCATAAGAGTAGTAATAGTCCATTCAACAGAAGCGATTTGACGTTTGATAAAATCCTTTATTTTCGTGATTTTGCTTTCATAATTATTACTCCGGGTCACCTGTGATTAGACCATTTCTCATGTTCTATAACTCCTCGCTATACATTCATGCTTACACGTCGGGCGCGGAGACCACGCACCCCTTCACGAATTCTACTCCTACCTCCGAAACATCTCCCCACTTCGCTCTACTACCGTCAGTCGCATTCTTCCCACAAACACGTCATCCTCCTACCTTCGAAGTCTCGTTCACCTATTGTCTCCGTATTACTTCCAAAAATGCGCCTCTAGCCTTTGTGCCGAACAACCTTTTCAAAGCGTCTTAATGTCCGCTGCCTAATCATCACCCGAAGGAAACCCTTTACTCGAGAACGGAAGACCTTCCTAATGAGTAGCTTTAAAACTCTATAGAAAGCCTTCTTCTATTGTCGCTATCTACACACGAAATCCTGTAGGTTGTCCATCTCAGGAAGTCCGCCGATAAATTAATCGTTTTCGGTGACTTACTGGCTCTTCCAAATCGAACTCAAAAATCATATCCTTAAAAAGTTTCCCACGATTACTTTTCAAACATTCTAAAACTGCAAGGATCCTTAATTATTTACATATTCATTAAAATTCACCAATTAAAAGATATTTACATTACATTTCATAAAATAAACACTCCCGTTCCATTACGCTATTATTAAAGGTTATTTACATTTACCACTACTACATATTATATATGCTGTTACTATAAGAAAACGGGTACTTAAATTATTGTACAGGCGATTTTACGATATCTATGTAACAGTCTGTGGAGTCCTTGAGACAAAAGCTATCATAGCTATCAAGAGTAAATATTTAGGAGTTTTGTGAAATAATACTATAAAACAGTACATTTTACCTTTTCTTAAAGATAATTGAAAGCCATAGTCAGTTTAAAAAGTTCTCAAGTTTCAAAGCATTCTGTTGCTTCGAAAAATCACGACGAAAAAAAAAACTTGATTTTTAATAAGGTTTTCTACAGAAAAAAATAAAATTATTACAAACTTATTACAAAAAAAAAAAAAGCTCCAATAGAAAATAAAATGACTAAATCACTCACATTAATGACAAAAAAAAAAAAAAAAAAAAATCATCGCGAAATTAGTTCTACGATGAACGTAGTTCAGAATTCAGAGTCATTCTGGCCCAGTGGTTAACACGCGCTTATATGTTAAATCAACGCAAACTACGCCGGTTCGATCCCTACCGGTACGAAAGGATTATCTGCAGTAAGGGGTGAAAAATTCAGCATCTACGACTTAAGAAATTTCTGTCTAAATATGGGAAAACCTGAAACTGACTTTTCTGAAATAAACGGAATTTGTGACTACGGAAAATCTGTGAAAATACGGTAGTAAAAAAAGAAAGAGAAAAAAACCCAAAAAAACGGCCACTTTTAAAAACGGAAATTTTGTTAAAAATCTGATCTTGCTGGACGAGAACGTTTTTTCAGAAAAGTTCGTTATTTTCAGTAATTTTCCGTGAATTCATACCACGTATTTTTTACAGTGTTTATTTGGTTTTAACTTCAGACAGTTGTTTTGTACAATTAGAGATTTGAGACGGTGTAGATCAGAAAAACACGAAGAAAAAACATCAAAGGATTTTACCATAAAATTCATTTATTCAGACGTATACACCAAACAGGAAGAAAATTCAAATTCAGGAAATTTTACTCTAAAATTCATGCAGGTCAGCGAAACTGGAAAAAAATTCGTCGCGAGGAGATTTCACCTTAAGATTCATGTAAACATATAGAGCAGCGAACAGGGAAATAAAATGTTTGTAATAATACATCTTCATAGAATTTCCCCCTAAAATTTATGTAAATATGATTTTCTACCATTTCGTGAAAGACAAATTTAGAAGCTTGTATACTGTTACCACACAAGACTGCAAGAGGAACCAGAAAGTTCTCCCGGGTTGCCGTATTAACATGTTCTTGAAGTTAGTATTAGCAGATTACCTCAGTGCAGCCGCAAGCTTACGCAAGGCCCTCTGGCTAACTAATAATTTTGCTAAATTAACCTGGCTAACGGTATTTTGCGCACGTACGCAATAGAATATTTTTATTTTCTGATAAGGTGGTAAGCTTTTCACTCATTTATTTGTTATAGAAGGAACTGATATTTTTCTTAAACTTGTAACTGCTATTATTATCAAGTTCATCCGTCGTTCTTTAAAAATAAAAAGAAGGTAAATGTTAGTAATACTATGCACTATGCAGTATGAATTTTTTAAATCAGTTTTACTATAGCTGTGTATTTTAAAAATGAAACCTATGCGGAACAGAAAGAGAAATGTTTTAAATAGGAACATCAATTTCCTAGTGAATTGTAACACATTAAAAAATGTCCTTTAAAAGTTAGAGTAACAGTCATTGTATTTCATGAATATACTGGTATGTAAAAGGAAAACTTCACGTTTTACCTGTCACGCAAAGGTCATCTTTCTCGCCTTTTGTCCAGCAAAATCTTCAATAATATCATCGTAATTTAGTTTTGATGCCACATCGCGTTCTACTGACAATGTAGCGAGCGCAGTTGACCTTTATTGAGACATGCTTGTCCTCAGATACGATTTGATTAATTTCAAGCAAGAGAAACTTCTTTCCATCACTCGCGACTGTTATCGGCACAGTTAACATGATTCTTCTGTACGCGATAGCTATTTTAGGGAAGGGATTTTGCATTCCGATGAAAAATAGCAATACTTGGGTGGCAGTATTGACGTCGTCCGGAACTAGTTCTCTGACTATTTTCAATTCTGTGAATAGCTCCTGTCCGCATATATCGCGGGAATTTCCTGAACGAAGGATCAAATCCAAGTTTTTTCAATATTTCATTAGATCTTCGTCATTCATTTGTTTCATTTTCGGTAGAGAATATAAAAATCCGAACTTGTCATTGAACTCCTTATATTGTTCAAAACGAGATTTCAGAGACTGTAAAGCAGTGTCTATAATAGGATAAAAATACTCGATTTTGAAGACTTCATCTGCAGATTTTGTATTTCTAAAGGGCTCATCGTCTACTTCGTAATCAAAGATTCTTTTTTTAGCCACTGTTTGCTCAGAAAATTTTGGTTCAACACCTAACTGTTCACAAAT
The DNA here is from genome assembly GCA_039090855.1 of Macrothele yani. NCBI lineage: Eukaryota > Metazoa > Arthropoda > Arachnida > Araneae > Macrothelidae > Macrothele > Macrothele yani. The sequence continues at coordinate 155,132,583 of CM076996.1, forward strand.
TTTACGTCTAGAATTGCTGAATTGAAGCCTTCATTTCGAAATTGGTTCAAAAATTTAATAACCCCCTGAAGCATATTTTCTGCCATGTCAAGCTGCATGCTCTCTGATTGAAGTGGTTTGCTGACACTGTTTACAGAAAAGAGTATGTAATACCATATAACAAAACCCAATAAGAATTCATAACTCTGAAGTTCATGTACTGCCAATGAGAGCTTCACATTTGATTTTAGGATCATTTTAGTAAGGGACGTACAACTTCAAAAAGTTCGTCCCTTACTTCTTTTGCTTGGCATCTAACGGGTTTAACACTTTCTACGCGGCTTTTCCATCTAGTGTCACAGGACTTCTTAACAGTAATATAAGGAACATATTTGAGCATAATGTTCCATCGAGTGGGAGATGCTGCAAATTGATGGTGTAAGTTAAAAACTAAGAAATAATTTGCAACGGTAACTATGTTCATAATCGACAGACTTCTGATTTAAGTTTTTCGTTATTTGTTCTTGACTAAACACACAACTAAAACTCTAATGATGGTTCACGGATATATAATAAACATAGAATGAATGAGTTATTAAACAATAATGACACTGTGCTTTAAGGTTATTTCGTCTGTTTTAAACAGTCTTACCATGATTAATATTCCTTTTATCACTTCACGGAAAAACATGTTGTATAATCCCTCGAAAATCCTTTTAGGTAATGATAATACTCTTTTAGAGCAGTTTTTGTATGAACAACAAATACAGCATGTTCATACACACATCGAAGTGACGACGCCATCTCCTCTTCTCTCAATTGTCCAAGGTCGTGATCCCATAATTCTTTGCAACGCACCGCTTGCTGGCTGCTCAGCATCAACGCAAACGTAAACAACTTGCAGCAGGTGTCAGATGAAGAACAAAAAGAAACGAGCAAATGACGCTAACATCCATCACAAATATAGAAAAGATTTTACCACATACCCCAAAAAAAGTAATCACCTTTGCAGAACATTTAGCCTTTTCTTCCTAAGAGTAAATTTAAATTGTGGCGTGCACATGGCATGAAAAATGCTGTAGAATTTAACTGAAGAATTCGAACTTGCACACCATTTTATTTACACCCTTCATATTAGCGCTGTTATCATACCCCTAGCCCCTGCAGTCATTTAAGTTCAAACCAAGCTCATCCAGGACTACCAAGACACGGTCAGAGAGGTGTTTTCCAGTAGATGACACAATTTCTGTAAATTTAATGAAGTGTTCCTCAACTTCAAAATTTTCCTCTGAAATATTTACAAATCTAACGACCAACGAACGATATTTGCTCCTGATGACTTAAATCGGAAGTGCAATCTAGTATAACTGAAAATTACTTTGATTTCTTAATATGGTCTACATTTGATTTTGTTACTTTAGATGCCATTAGATTAATGAGTTCATTCTGAATTTGGCTAACCAAATAATGGTCGTAAATTTCGCTATTTTTGATGCGTCTTAAATGCACTTGTAAAACAGGGTCAAATTTTGCAATCATTTGTATCAACCGAAGAAAATTCCCATTGTTGGGCAAGTAACGTGTGTTGTTATCACCCATAAATGCAAGGTTATGTTCAGTCAAATACTGAATAACACGTAAAATGCGTTTGAAGACTTCGCGCCAATGCTGCTTTTCTTGAAAACTGAGTGACATTTATTTGTTGTCAATGGTGTGGCTTTTCTGAAGTCTAAGCTCACACTCAGTTCACCTTTTGATACATCGTACGTGCTTTTTGGAAAAATTCATGACTCTTCAACCTATGACTTAAATGTCTCCAGTCGCAAAATCTTTCACGTGCTAACATGCCCCCATTTGTGTTTCCGAATACTTTACAGCAAAAACAGAAAACTTTATCTTTTTCTTTGAGTAAATCAACCACCTCCTGTCTACAATTTCTCCATTGTGTAAAATATGCTTATAGTGTTCTGGAGAAAAGTGCTGCTTCTTGTCATCACTTGGGTAGTCATAGTTTACCACACAAATCGGTCCCTTTTGCAAGATTACATAAAACTGTGTGTTGTTTAAAACAGGCGGCCACACCTGGATCTAACAGTAGAACAAATTCTTCACTTGTTTTAAATGATGAATCGCATTCCTTCACATCAGATATTCATGTAAGTTGGTCAGAGACACTCGCAACATTGTTATCACTTGCTCTGACTTGAACCACAGCCACATTATCACTGGATTCTTTATCTTCGATGCAATTTGAAACAAACGATTAACTGCTGGCCACAGAAACTAAAGCTGAAGGTAGTAAAAAATTATCGAAGGCACCTTCCTGACTTCGTAAAAACATTTCTCTTCTTTCCCTTTTCTTTGCTTTTTGATGACCTGATTCGAATTTACGGAACTTATCCCGTTCTCTAGACATCTCAACTCACCTCACCTCACCTCACTTAACGCAAACTCTATTCTTAAAAAGTTAATTAGTTGCATTCGAAATAGAGAAGTGAATCTGGTTAAAACAAGCACGAATGAGCAACCGAAGAAAGTTAATAGATCGCCAAACACAGCTTCCAGTTGACTTGACACACACACAACTGTTTTTGCTTTGGAAAAACAGCTTGGGAAAATCCACAAAAAGTGGATTCCGGGATAGGCGGTAAAACTCAAAGAATGTCGCGACGTGATGTCCACTCACATCCGTCAATCACAGAGTTTCCAGCGGCGAGAAGAAAATATATTGCTGTCGGCGCGGCGGCGTGTGTTGGACTTATCAAGGTAAAACCATCTGGCCCCGCCCACCAGACTCATGGTCTCTCAGGGATACAGAAGCACCGATCTTAGCGCGCTGCGCTTTGAATCAGGAAGGGGGAGCGTATGTATGATATCACTGTGATGTTTGTGTATGCGGACTCGCGGAGAACTGGGATGGTAATTCATATATGTTTTGAACTGTCGGATGTTTTTTTGACTGTGTACTTAATGTTATGCCGTCCTTTCTTTCTCTTTTGTTTTATTTTATCTTATTTAATCCATCACCGTGAGGCCCCTCAAAGAGCGAGGCCCTATGCGGTCGCACGCGCCTCACACCCTAAACGGCAGTCCTGGATTAGCTGCAGAAAATACCAGTTTAATCGGAGTAGAAGACAGTAAAGAAAGGAAGTGAAGGTGCTTTTAACGTAGTAAGTGATGTTATGTCATTTAAAGAATCATTTTGAGCCAATGAAGTTTGATAGCCGTCAGTTTACTTCAAAGTGCTGTAGAACTAAATAATGGACAACGAACCTGAATATAAAAATAAGTAAAAAAAGTAATCGGTTTCTTTGACTAGCGAATACTGTGACGGTTATAATCAAATTAATCGGAAACTTGAGACTTAGCCGTTCTGGGTTGCGTAGTGGTTAGCATACTCGGACGCTATCCGGGAGACGCGGGTTCGATTCCCGCTCCAGGATGACGAAATTTTCAACTTTTCGGATTTATCTGACTTACCATCCAAGTTATATTAACAACTAAAAACGGATTCACATCTTCAAAATTTGTATTGTATGGTGTAATCCCGTATTCTATTCATGATGAATAATGAACTTAAACTCGTGATGTCTAAATCGACCTTTTTTTTACCATGAAAACTTCAGAAGGCTTGAAATGCCATAAACTAACTGGGATGGGGCTTTTTTCCCCGTCGAGACAATAATATATACGCTTTTAACAAGCAGTAGTCGCGCCTCGGCAAACACTTCCCCCAGAATTATTTCCAGGCACACCTCTGTCCAACCTCACTGAAATCTGACCCTTAGATATGTAGAAAAAATAAATGATGAAATTTGAAGACGGATATCGTGGAAATCGCGCAAGAAAAGTTCTCACAAGGTGGATGAAAGTTAGTAGTTGGCTTCACCGGTCGCAGTGAAGTCTTCCAATGTGGAACATACTCTAGTTAAAATTGTAAATAAACGCCCACACTTATAAATTAAGGCGTAAAATATTGAAGTCGCTGCAATGATTCTTTTTATGAAACAGCTCTTCTACAAATCGCACCGGCAAAAGACAATGGATTTAAAAAAAAAAGTTCAGCTTCATATAACAAGACATTATTTGGAAAAGTAAAAAGAACTGCATTTTACTATGAAGTATGAGAAGCGGCTGATTTTAGCTCCCTTTGTACCTTCATTCCATTTTTTTACCCGAACTGAATAACTTTATTTAACATTAAAATAATAATAGTTGGTTGGTTGGTTTGATTGATTGATTGATTTTAATGGCGTAAGGGCCTCAAAGGGCCAAAAAGCCCTATGGCAGAGTATTCAAATAGTAACAAACAACTGCATAGAAGCAACAGAAAAGTAAAAATCAGTAACAATAACCGGTGTACATGGCCGGTGAGACGATAACAAACAAGAAAAACAAAAAGCACCGGTATAACGTATACAATGATGTAACACAGTCAAAACAACGAAATATCGTAACAATGATATAGCAGGGTTAAAAAACAATAAACTATGACATCATAAAACAGCATAATAAAAGAATAAAAGGTGTAAATCAACGATAAAACTACACAGTGCACAAAACGTAAAACACTGGTAGAGCGAAGAAATGATAAAAGCTAAGGCACGTCCCACCAGAGCTCATTTAAGAAGACAGGGGGTGGACAGTATTTTGGGACCCCAGTATTGGTGGCACATCTAGGATTTGACTATGGGTGGCCGAATAAAAATACCGAGGAGAAAGCATTCCTAAAGTATGATGAGGAAGCGATAAAAATATCCCGGCCATATTGAAGTGAGTATCCTGTGTTTCATGGACGAATCAATGTTGCAAAAAAATATAAAAATGCATGGTTGAAAAATGGACACTAGTTCAGTTCTGCTTTACCCCCCCCCCTCCAGGTTCAGCTTGCTGAAATTATATCGAAATAGTGGACAAAATAATATGATCCAAAATCATGATTCAAACGAAATCTTAATGTATGAAAATTTCTCTCAATTACAGACGTGTACAAAAAACATCTGCAATGATTTCGAAAATTTTGAGGAAGGAGTAGGGGGCAACTAAACTTTTTGCGGACTCCTAAAAAAGGAGAAAGAAATAGAAAAAAAAAATTCACAAGGCAGTTATTGTTTTCGCAGTACTATCTGCAAAAAAGAAAAAAAAAACTGTAGAACTCTGTCAATTCTTCAAGCATCCTGTATAATTCTGGGCCCCCTGAAAATGCAAGGCCCGAGGCTGCAGCTCCCCCTCCCCGCCCCTCTCTTAAATGGACTTTGCGTCACACTGATCGTTTAAAATACGACTCAGGGTCACAGAGTCGTCGGATAAAATAAGTAAAAGGAAATGACGAACACAATCATGAACAAAACGACAAGAACATAAAAGATGAACGACGGTCAGAGGTACATCACATGTCCCACACATCGGGGCAGTGTTGCCACACTGCAAATAGTGTTGAGTGAAACGACAATGCTCAATGCGGAGACGTGCTAGTACAACTTCCTCCCTACGGTTCCGGCGACATGATTTCCAGATTCCAAGAATAGATTTAATACGATGCAGAAATAATAATAGTCCTCCGCCAGCTCCAAATAAGACAGAATATTCCTCTAGGAGTGACATGGAGGAGACAGGCTCAAGACAGACAATTGTGGAAGAAACTTAGGGTGACCTTCATCCAGCAGTGGATTGATAATGGTTGACAATGACGATTCTTCTAGAGAACACAAGCACACTTAAACATTTTGTGGTAGGTTGCACCAAAAAGTGGTGCGACACCACCTGCACCACTTTCTGAGAAAAGATGCACCATTGTATGAAGAAAACCAAACCAAACAACTTGGTGCTACCTTGCACCATAACGTGGTGCAAAGTTGTACCATGTTGTTGGGGTTTGTTTGCACCACACAATGGTGTATCTTTTCTCAGAAAGTGGTGCAGGTGGTGTAGCACCACTTTTTGGTGCAACCTACCACAAAATTTTTAATAGTGCAGGTGAATCTCAAAACAGAGAACAACAATCTAGATTGCAATTTACTTATACAAATACCCCATGCAGTTTCCATGATACAGTGACTTCCTGGCTATCACTAAACTGATCTTCAAGCTGTCGCATATAAAAATGACTTCTTCAGACATTACTTCTTGTGGTCTTATAGAAAGCCTGATTCTAGGCCTTTATTACCATCTTCCGGAGGTCACCAACTGTACAAAGACCTTACTAAAGTATCATGAAATTTATTCCAAGTTATTTTACAGATTTTTGTGAATCAAGATATAAATCAAAGCAACCCACCAAATCAAAACATTGAGGTTGAGGAACAAAAAGTTTCATTTAAAAAGTTTTTAAAAAGTGCTTTGCTCTCAAGCTATTATTTTACAATTTGGCTTCTGAAGAAATTTTTAAATAGTATTTAGCATGCTTAAGTAGCAACAGTCGAAACTGAGAGCAGCAAAACGAAGCAGCAGTTATCATATCAATTTGTAAATAACGCTGCTGTTGGTAGCATTGATTCCCTGGGAAGGTTTAATTTTGGCTTTCTTCATCTCAAAACACTTTTGCTTCAGAGAGATGGAATTATTGAGATGGCAGGATATCTTCGTTGGAAAGTGTTGAAAGTAAACCAAGGAAGAATTACAGTCTCAAAGAATACGAGCATACCTGCTTTTAAAGAGGAGTCCCTGCCTTGGGACTGCAGGCTTGACGTCGCTTCCAAACTACAATGGATATTTGGCGGCAGTGAGGTAAGAGCCTGATGACTCCGACCCGAAATCGTAAATACTAAGCCAACCATTGCCTCAAGCTGCAGATATATGACGAATATTCCATTAAACAAACTATTAAGAAATTCCATAAGAAAATGCGATATTATTTTTCCTTTCTCTTTTTTGACAACACAATAAAAAATGGAAACCTTCAAGGCCGCCCCGGTGGCTCAGTGGTCTAAGCGCTGGCTTGTGACCATTCGTCCGTGATAGGTTCGGGTGTGACTCCCGGTGAGGCATGGAGGTTGTGTTTGTCTTACGGCATTGGCTCTCTCCTTCCCTGGAGCCAGTGACCCTAAATTAGGGATGGGTGACTGCTTGTAGCCCATTGAGTTGCTCACGGTGGTCGTTAAACCTTCAATAAAAAAAAATCTTCAGGAAGAATATTAAGTAAAAAATAGTGAACATTTTTTAATCGAGTAATTTTCTGAAGCAACATCTTTTAAAATCCTTTTATTGGATATTAAAAGAAATTTAGCAGTCTGAAGTGACATTTATGCAAAATTTGGGGTGAAATGCACAAAATTTTGAAAATATTTTGCAATCATGAAGAATACCCCAAAACGGAGTAAAATACTTAAATGACGAAAGGCGAATATTTTTTCGAGAAGAAAAGGGCATAGGGTGACAAGTGCCTATATGCAAATAGAGTACAATACTTCGTTCAACGTAAAGACAGAAAAATGAGACAACTCAGGAAGGCTTCCTCGAGCATTTTAAAGTTCAGGTTTGATCATTTTATTTTAATTAAAATGATATTAAATTCAGTAATTTTCCCTGTGCTAGCTCAAAAAGATTCCACAGATTCTCTACATTAGCACTGTGAAGATCTCCCTTGTCATCTGCGGCAAGGATCTGTATTAGAAATTCAATTTTTCTTTCTTTTATATTTTAATGAGGAAACTGCTTTGTTGAAAATCTTAACTTGATGAAATGGATCTGAAAGATTAAAATTTAGCATCATTTGTTTTTATTATAGAGACATCATGCAAAATGTAGGAATGTGGAACTACTGAGTTTTCGATGCACGTTTCCAATTTTCGGAACTGTATCTCTAAAACTGGCAAAACCTGGGTAGGAATTATACGGTAATTGTTCATATGAATTAATTTAAAGTTGTAGAGTGCGTGAAAAGTTGTCTGTCCTTTTAATATTATTTTTTTTTTTTGGAAATCAGAAAGAAATATCCATTGTTGGAGAAACTAGTCCTATGACTGAATTGCTTTGTAATCTGATAATTAAATGATTTAAACAGACTTTGGGGAGCTGCTTTCAAACTGATTTCTATGCAGAAATGTCATTTCAGAAACCCTAGGAGTGCTTTTCAGCCTACGTAGCATTTCTGAATCCTTATTTTTATGTCCTGTTTTTCTTACATAAAGCATAAAAGTTTAGAACCTCATCAGTTGCCGAAATGATTCCTGATCGATTTAAAAAATAAATAAAAAAATAAGGATACTGATCTAGGGTGCAAACTGAGCTCATATTTACTGAATTCCTTGATTTCCAATAATCTCTGGTTTTATATATCGAGTATTCATAATAACACTTTATATAATAATCACGTTTTAAGAGTAGAACTTACATTAAAATTCATCACTGCACAGCTCAAAAACAGAGCTGCTAATCGAATTATAATTAATATCTTAGTTAAAGTGTTTGATAGGAAATTACTCAGCAAATTATTTCATAAAGCTAGATGTAAAGGAAATGCAAAATTAGAGCTTCCCAGCAAAAGTTTTGATTATATTCAAGAGTAATAAAAAAAATACGCGCAAAAGAGTGGGCAGGAAATAGATTAAAAAAATGTAAACCGACACTTTCCTTTGAATTACATTTATAATTGTCCAAATAATATCAAACCCATGTTATGACCCAATCATGTATCATCGCCGCGAAATGGATTGTACAGACCATGTTGCACTCATTTTACGGTAAACGCAGTGTTTATGTTGTTATATAACAGATGAATGGTGCTGTTCGTTCACTATTCTGTTATAACAGTGTGTCAGTCTTGTGATAAATATGCTAATCAGAGGCGGGTGCAAGAATTTTTAACAGAAGGGATCGGCATCATGCATTACTTTTTTCTGTTTTTTAAACTATGACACGTACCAAAACGACTTGAAGCCCACTGTAATGAAAAAAATATGTTTTACACGCTTGAATTAAAACTCAATACTCTATCAAATTTATGTGTTAAAATTTGATGTACCCTTCAAGTAATATGGCTACACATTTCAGTTCAGATTACAATTCCATTGAAGTAACCTTTCAAAACAATGTGTATCAACACACAACGATAAGGAACTTTTACTTTCACACCCATACAACTGCCGATTTTAGGCTCAAACTGCAGGTTAAAGCGAACTATACTGGGGAAGTTTTCTTTTAGTCATTTTCTCAATGTGTTATTTTGTTAAATTTTCGCGTGTAAGAATTAAATATACGCGCTTTCATAGCATATACGTTACACGAATGCATTACCCGAGTAACAGCTTTAAAATGATAGCTGAAAGCATACACAGACATGGTGAAAATACAGATAAAAATTCTATCTTTAATGATTTTTTCTTAAAGAGAAACATTGCTGAAAGCAACTTGCAAACACTGTGACATATACTCTAATTTAACTTTCTTTTTTAGTTTCTTTCTCTATGTAAATTTGAGTTCGTTCTCCTCAGCATTTCTCAAACCTAATGTGATATCTTCTCTCTCGCTAGAGTATGATTGGCAACACCCTGAGGTCAGAACGAATAACGTGTGGATGTCTGAGATGAGAACTGAACGATATATACAGTATAATGTTTTGAGAAGCATCAGTGTTAAGATAAATGGTGGAAATTAATGCTAATTGTGGATACGATATTGTTTAATTGCCGCTTGAGTTATTTGGAGGCTGCGTGTTCTACTTTAATGTGAGTGTTGTGTTCCTTAGTCAAGTGTTATTGTTGATATTAACTGACTTTCGTCACCTTGTTGAAGTGCTAAAGGATATTTAGCTGAAATAAAGAATAATAGTAAGTAACCTTTTGTGAAGTTATTTGAGGGACTCCTGATTCGTTTAAAAATGAAGTGATCAAGAATTTTGGTGTTCCGACAGAGCTATATTCCACGAACATTACAACACAAACAGAAAAAAACAAACAAAAAAAAACAAACATATTCATGGTGCCCAGAAAACGTTCCTCCCCTCATATATATCCGCGCCTGAAGTGCACATGCATTCAAACAGATGTAATAAATCAATGAAGTAGACAAACGACAAATTAGGCTTTTTCGAAGCCAGTTCAAGTTACAATTAGACTCTCATTCTGCTTTTTTTTTTTAATGTGACTTAAACCCATCTCCTTCAATGTAGTAAATTAAAATATAAGCTCCTGAAATATAAAAGGAGCATGTACAAAAGGACTTCCGACAAAATTAAAGCAACAACAAAAAAAAAGGCTCTTCGCGAAATCATTACAAATGGGGCAGTATTCCATCAGCCGTTTCTCCAATTTGCACTCATGAATGCGAGTGCAAATAAGCAAAAATGCTTGATGAGGTATTGCCCCCTCGTAATTATTTCGAACTGTTTTGAGGAAAATCGTATTCAAGATTCGGTAACTTGCAAAGTAGAATTTTCAAAAAAAAAAGTTGAAGAAAAGTTATTCATTTTGAAACAATCTATAGGCAGTATACAATAAAATGTGTTTCGCAGACCTATTGTGGAAAAAATTACCAAAACTAAATTTCTAATTCAAGGTTTTCCATATACGTATTAAACTTTAACTAAATTCTCCCTTCTTGATTATGAAGAAAACGAATAAATTTTTCATGCAACTGCACTTTAGATTTAATAAATTAACTCATAAAATAATCGTGTTTTTTTTTGTTTTTTTTTTCAGCTTTAGCTAAATTCAGCGACATGCACTATAGGGTTGCGAAAATACAAATTTGTCGGTGACGACGATCGAACTCGCGCGTCCTCGCTCCGGAGCCAGTTGTTCTAACCGACCAAACTACACCGACGGAATGTATCGCTGCATATTTGTCGTCTTGACATGGGCTTCACCTTTGTAGTATGTCATAGGGTAGACAGAAATATCTGAAATACGTTATAACATTGTAGTAATAAATGTCTTAATCAAATGTGTGTACAGTCTCGCATTTTCTTTTTTAAAAATTTTGATTCCATAAACTGATGTACATTTGTCGTACCTTCCAGCAGGCAAAACATCCTGCCTGTCTCTTTCGGCATTACGAGTAGAAAAAAATAAATAATTGAAAATTGTTTTAGAATTAAGGTGTTGGTACAAATAGGAAGTGTCTTTTTATACATTGCAATCATCGCAGTATTAATTACGAACGATGAGAGATAACGGCTATGGAGAACTTTTCTCAATATTTTTTTCACCGATCTGCGTTATTAAAAGCGTTTCTTGTTTTATGTACACTGTTCCTTCGGTTTTTCATTGCGAAATATTTTATGCCCTCTAAGCAGTTAAGGATCACAGGGTATTTCTGGAGGGCATTCTCAATTCACGTCTCTAATTAGGATACAAAAATAATAAAAGATTATACAGAAAGACCTAATGAAACCTACGTTATAAAAACTACTGAATAAGTGCAGTAGTACGTAGTATGTATATAACAATAGTACATACGTATGTGCGTAGCTCATGTAGACAGGAAGACTGTTACTAGACTGTTACTTTCTTAATATTCACGAATCTGAAGAAGTACTTCTTCACGACATTATTAATTTTTCTATGGAATCATTTTTCAGCTGCACTAGAAGCGTGCATGTTGTGTGACATCAAAAATCTTGCTACAGCGTTTAATGAAGATTTTACAGGTGCAGTCGATAATGTCTGTCCAGTAGTTGCATCATCTTTCTTATCGCCAGAGTCCGAAATGTCAGTCCTTTTCCGTTGGATTTGAAACACGATCTCAGCATCATCAGAAGCGGACTTACAACAACGTCATTGTCGGCAGTGCAAAAGTATTGGAACTTTGCTCCCTTGTTTCGTTCGTTCTACACAATTTTGTCCCACGTTTAAACGACTTCAGAATGTGCTTCTCAGAACTATGTGCTCCTTCGGCTGTCCCGGCCACCACTTAACGGCTTCATTCTCACCACAACCCAATAAAATCCCCTTCTGTGGAAAGCAATTACAGATGTTACAAGTCTGCTTTTCCTTGCTTTATTTTTCAGACATTCCTCAATTTCGCTTTCTCTTCTTTGCTATTTTGGGCTAAACAATAAAGAATTTTCAACTCTTCGTAATTTCCATAACAGGAAATTTTGATTTCGTTATAAACAGTCTATTGCCATTAAATATTAAATTAACACTATTATGCTTGTTTGGGTAGGACAACTAAATGTAACATTAATAGAATTTCTTTTTTACAAAAAAATTCGTTCGTTTGTTGAATCCACTGGAAAATGGGGAAATCCTATTCAGTCGTTATAAATTATTCATCTTTGAGATATACAGTTATCGACTGATGTTAATTCATGAGAGTGTTTATGCCAACAAGCATCTCAATTTAATACATATAAGTTATCCTGTACATAGTTATCAAACTCGTGGGCATGATACCTTTTTAATTCCAAGAGCTTATACTAATGCGCTTAATTTCAATATTAATGCTCATTGCCCTCGGCTATGGAACGGGTTACAGATTCATGTAAAATCACTTACCAGTTTTGTATCGCTTAAAAAAAGCACTAAAGGAATATTATGTCAGTAGTTAAATTTGATTAATTTTAGTTATATCGTATTGCAAATGTGTGTATAAGTTGAAAAATATGTAATTACTTGACTTGACATTCTTACTGTAGGGCCCATAGGCAAATATTAGCCTTTCCCCTTGGTTTCCTGCTATGATATTTTTACCCTGGTTTCCTGCTATGATGCTACGGAATTAACATGACAAATAAACAAAAAGAAATAAATAATGCAGTTTTCTACCTAAATCAAACAAAATGGCAGTTCCTTCGCTACCACCGTAAATTCGCTATAAACGACTTCGTTACAAACTGGTACGACTATGATAATATAGCTGAGTAGTAAATCCAGGGACTGGCAACTGGGGCGCGTTTGCTCCCTCCTAAAGTTGGTTTTTATTTTAAAGCAGCAAAGATCGTAAATATTTAACTTAGAATTTATTCATTTCGTTTTCAAATGTTTGTAAAATTTCACAATTAATAAATTTTGCCGCGAATTTGAAATGATACATTCTGTTGAAATAACTTTAGATAAAAGAATCCTTTCGGAATGCATTTTTTTGTAAAGCAGTGCTTCGGTTTTTCGCTTTAGAATGATATATTTTGAGAAACAAAGTCTGTCGTTTGGTGGATTAAAATGTGTGTTAGGTTTTTCTAAGTTCATCATGAAAAATGTACTAAAATAATGTATTCATCAAAATACATTGGATTCAGACTGTTAACGTGACCCTATTAATATTTCTTCGTACGTATCCCCCTCCCCCGATGTTGTGATTTGTACTGTATTGGCCCTTCTCTCTTTACACTTTTCGATATTGAACGACTAGTAAATTTTTCACTTGACCAGGGGAATTCATATACGTCCGCATATGCACGCCACATCTTTGGTACATCTGTTTATATAGCAATAAAAAGGCAAAAATACATAATAGCACCAGAATTTGAAATATTTTATGTGAGCACAGAAAGTATTTAATATAATATTTGCACAAATATCTGAACAAAAATCGACAGTAAGCTACTACGAGTACTTCCTTTTGAAGTAGTGCAAAAAACCACAAGTTATTATTTGTGAAAATCATGAGGTGTGAGAACGTATATGAGCTCTTCGAACAGAAATTACCGCCCACATTACTTTAATATGATTAAAACTTGAATGGTTGTTTTATTAAATTGAGCAATTCGATCATAAGGGCTCAAACTCTGTTTTCAGAATTTTTATTGAGACCTACAAAATTTAAAGGCATTACAGCTCATTTTCTTCTTGTTCAACAAGCAATACACTTCAACAGAGTAAAAACTTATTTTTTTGCTGTTGCTGCTTATGTGTCAGTATTTAATAATCTATTATGATTATTTTGATGAAGGCCGTGTCTTAGACCGCTCAAAGTTATCGGTACATAAATAATTAAGTAATATTGCTGCAGTGACTGATCCAAACATTTTTGAAAGAGGGGGGGGAGCGAGGGCTGATGCTTTTATTTTGTGCCAAAGAACTGCCCTAAACAAAGAAAAAAATCACCCCACTATCATAAAATAAAAAAAAATATTGAATATTTTTCTGGTATACAGTGTATGAATATTTATTCGGTTACCAAGATTTGTCTGTAAGGTGCCATCTATCCTACTTTCTTAAAGGTTGTACAGATTATGTACACATACAACAGACAACAAATGTAAAATTACACAATGTTGAAAACAGCTTACAAGTGTTTTATAAGCAATTCTAAGCAGTGTTTCTTTCAGGCATACATCCGGGAGGGCGAAGCCCCCGGAAACAGCGACCCCCCGAGATATTTTATGCTACCGAGCCAAATTTTAATAAATTCAAGCTATAATGAAAAAGAAAGTGGTTTCTTTTGATGCTACAAATATTTCTCCAATTACATTTTTTTAAATATTTATTCAAGTATTATATAGTTTATTTTGCCTAAAAAGTGTATTAAGACACATGCCGTTCTTCAAAATATAATAAGTAGACTGGTCATACCCCATAGTCAGGGAATCGCGATTCAGGATCAGGAATGTGTTGAATGCATTTTAATAGATGAGAATTTCAAGCCATTCAGTGTAACGGACGTGAAAAAACAACACTGCGACTGAATGAAAGTGATTAAATGAATAGTGCATTACGAACTTCATGGATTATTCCCTATGCTGTATTTTTTTTTTATGTAAGTACTAAACCATTTGTAAGCTACTCATCCCAACTAGGGTTTTTTATTCTACAGTTTTAATTTCACATGTGCATTTAAAATTGTAATTATTAGATCATATGAAAAAAATTAAAAAGCTAGTTTACAGTGCTGCTCTATTCTGAAAGTTCTGTTGGTGAAAACAAAATAGTTTCTTTAGAAAATTTGCAAGTCAAACTTCACATTTTAACCTAGTTTCCACTTCATTTAGATGATTATATACTTTTATTTCGCGATTGACTATTTTCAGAATGAGATTTTGTGACTGTACTGCAATATTTCGAATTCCCCTCTCCCCCTCGTTTAGCTGGAGAAAGTTTGTTCTTGAAACGTTTGAAGAAGTAATTACCATATGCATATTAATTACTTCTATATATGCAAAAATAGTACTTAAAAATGTCATACGGTATATATGGCAAATGGAAAACTTACTCCCTCTAGGGATCTATTTGCCTCCGCGGCTAAAAAGTACTGAAAGAAACACTGATTCTAAGCCGCTATTATGTTTGGAAAAAGTTTTGGTTTATGTATGTAATAGAATACGAACGGGAACAGCAACGCGAGCACGAAAGAGCAATGAGACTCATGCAGATCAATATAACATCGTTTCTATTTTTAATCGAATCATTTAGTATCACACAAATAAAAAAGTAAGTCTGATTCTTTAATTCTGATTAAAGTGAAACAAAACATTACAAACATCTTACAGTTGTTAAATGAGCCCCGGAATTTATATAAGAAATCCTGTTTACTTATGATCTAGTTTTTGAACGTACCACCTTCCCCCTGTTTTTGCATCTGTGACTGAAAACGTGCCTTGTATGATTTTCGTCCTTCATTTTCTTCACTGTTGTGAAATGGCTGTCCTTCATAGAGCAAAAATCCAATCTATGAAGGACAGTAGAAGAAAACCTGAGCTTGCTTAATAGCAAGAACTTTTTCTGTTTTTACGCACATCTGTACAAGTTTTGAGGTAGTGAACTAGAGGGCACACATTACGGTGTACCAGAAAAAAAAAATTCTCAATTTTATGTAGGAGTGACAATTCTTTTTTATTTGCTTAGAATTGGGAAATCGGCACAAAATAAAAACATGTATAAAATGACAGTAGCTCCGGGCTCACCTCTATATCCGCACCTACCTTCCCGTATTTCCCTTTCGTTCAATTTTATTTATTTTCGTTAGCGACTGTCTCCCCTGTAGTCTGAATCCACCCCTGATATAACTTCGAAACACACTGATGCTCGTATTTTGAAAAACAGTCTACATTTGTTTCACCCATCTCATTCATATTTCTTTTCCGTTTCACAAGTTATTCTTTGGAAGAAAAAAATCAGCTTTGTTAGATTTGCTTTTTATGGAATGAACTTACTTCGAATCGGAGAGATTCTCTGGGACTTCGCGAAGGGAGAGAGGATTCCCCACTTCTTCCCGTGTAGCTCCGAATATAACAAACCTTGTAAGTTTGAAAAATTGTCTCTTGAAGGCTACAATGGTCACTTTTGGGTCATTTCTTGGCCGGCCGAGACTGTATAGCAAGGGGTGGGAACGGGGAGTTCCTAGTCCATTCAGTGCAGCTAAAGCGTGGAGACTTGGCGATTTCCACAATAGCCAATTTGCTGGATGGCCTAGCGATGAATCTGCTCAATCCGTCCTAAGGAGAAGAGCACAAATGAAGCCATCCGAACCCCAAGAGCACGGGAATACTGGGACTCACTGGGCCGAGGGCTATATTTCACGTTGCCAGACAACCGAGACGTGTTCTTCCACAAGGAGACAGTGCAAGGGGTGGTTTGGAGGTTGGCTTTGCCTCATCAATGGATACACAAGATCGGAATGGGCGTACACAAACCCTCTTTCTCCTCCCGCCCCAACGATTCCCTTTTATTTGACTGAAAACCCCCGTCCCTCCATTTTCCACACGGAGGGAATAATAGTGAGCAGAAACTTTTTTTTATGTGTGTGTGTGCCTTTTTCAATAAACAGCCACTATGCTGCCCACTTGGAATGCACGAAGCTGTGGTTTCGATAAGAGGAAGAAAAGAATATAAGATGGAAAAGATCTCCACTCAGTCCTGTCGTTTTCGCGGTGACAAAGTTTGGAAGACAAATGACTTCCCTCCCAGCATAGTCATCCACTCTTTGCCGAAATAACCGATTTCGAAATTCTTAGAGGATCCGATTTCTGGGGCTTACCAAGTTGAAAATGCAGCCTCGACATTTCAATGGATTTACGACCCTTTCGCCAAAGCTTTTCTTTGCCCCACCTTCACATTGACCTATTTTTGCATTTCTTACCCTGCAGTATAGGAACTTATGCTCACGAAACGGAAACATCTGGAAGAAATAGAAATTTGGTTTGTTCCAAGTTAATAGAAATAATTTTAAAAATTCTGCCTGAGCAGCGCCTGTTAAACTTTCATTGGAACTTCTGCAGAATCCAACTCATTCCTCACATTGGAAGCAGGACCGTAGCTACAGAGAGGGCAGGGACGGCGGTTGCCCTCCCCGAATGGTTATTCCAGGGGCGTAAATTCATGCTCTGAAGAATGAAAAAAAAAAAAAATAGAACTCGTAATTAAAAAAGAAAGTTACACCTTTCAGTATTTTCTTTTTAAAGACTTTAGTTAGTCTCATTCAATATTCCATGCAGTTAACTAGGGTACAAAGTAACATACACTATGAGATGTGAACATCTCATATACATGAAGGGAATTTTTCAAAACAGTGGATATGGAGGCATAGAAAACAATACGCTGATATTCTTAACCTCCATGACCTTTCCGAACATGCCGTTGGGATGAAGAGCTAATTATTCATTTGTGCTCTGTCGCAAAAAGTTCTCTGAGCGTTTAACCTTGAACGGAGCACAGAGCCTTGATCTTAATCCCATAGAGCCCCTATGGGATGAATTAGAGCGCCGCATAAGAAGTTTAGAACTAAGGCTTACTACTAGGCAAATGTTAGCGGCAGCATTGTGTACTGAATGAAAGCGCATACCTATCGCTGTGTTCCAAAACCTTGTCGAAAGCATGTCTCGAAGTGTCAGTGCATGCATTACGGACAAAGGTGGACCGACACCGTACTAATGTATGTCAATAAATGCTATGTTGTGTTTCTCTTGTAGGTGTCCGGTGACTTTTGTCAATATAGTGTGTGTATATACACTGAAGAGCAATTGAATTAGAGATACCTGTCTAGTAACGTGTAGCACCACCTTTCGCCCTGATGACGGCGGTGATTCGTCTCGGCATGGACTCGACAAGACACCGGAAGCCATACAGATCCACGACCCCTGAACAAGCTCCCACAGTTCACGATTTGATGGAGGGGGGTCAGAGCCTCGAACATCTCTCTCGATGTCATCCCAGATGTGCTCGATGGGATTGAGGTCAGGTGGCCTAGCTGGCCAAGGAAGCGAGGTCACGTCGGTGATGTGTTCATCCAGCCATTCGGATACAATTCGGGAGCGATGGCACGGTGCATTGTCTTGTTGCACGATGAGATCCCCAATGAGATGTTGAAGACGCACAAACGGGAGCAAATTGTCGTCCAGGATATCCCGATAACGTTGACCTGTGAGGGTCGATGTCACACGTACCAGGGGTCCCATTTCAGTCCACGTAAACAGTCCCCAGACGAGAATGCCACCCCCACCAGCTTGAAGAGTACCCTGCTGGCAAGAAGGATCCATCGCTTCATGTGGTTTGCGCCGTACTCGTATCCTGCCATCCGCATGTACCAACGTGAATCTCGACTTATCAGTCCAGGCAACATTTTCCCACATGTCTAGGGTCCAATGGCGATGTTCCCGCGCCCATGCTAATCTTTGCACCCTGCGATGTGCGGTCAGCAGCGGTACCCTCGTGGGACGATGGCTTCTGTACCCCATAGCGAGGAGGTGGTTCTGGATGGTGTGACTGTTTACACGTTTTTTGTGCACCAGCGTTAAATCGCTGAGTGATTTCTTGCACTGTGGCCCGCCTATCCTCTGTTACAATGCGAGCTAGCCGACGATGACCCCGCTCATCCACACGCTGTTGTCCACGGCAGTTGGTCCTTGCAGGGATGGTTTTACCGGATTCGATGTACTCACGGTGCACCCGTGACACAGTGGCTCGTGAAAATTCCAGTGCCTGCAGGACTTCCGAGATGGAGTGACCCATTCGTCGGGCCCCGACAATTTGCCCACGATCAAATGCGCTTAGATCCTTCGTCTTACCCATACTGCGTTCGACTCTTACTGATTCCCGTAGCATCACTCCTTTTATTGTCGGATCGCTGCATACGTCATGTCGTTTCCGTTTACAGGGCCGCCCACAGCGCTACATTTGCGTAACGCCAGCTGTCTCTAATTCAATTGCTCTTCAGTGTATAGAAAAATACAATGTGAAAAAACCAGAAGTGAAAGATGATCCTTAAAGAAAGCAAAACCAAATAGACTCTGCATGTTGCGCAAATGTGCTGCAAGTAATGGCAGATCCTCAAAATATGTTGTAAAATTAACAACAAAAAGCCAAGAGGGAATAACAGAGCGCGAAACTTGGGCATGACTCCTAAACACAAACACCAGAGCAACAGACTACAACTTTAGAATAACCAATGAACAAATAATCAAAGCGCACAAAATGAGTATTAAAGAAGCAAAACTCACCCAACATTCAAACAATGCTAGATGAACATACGTAGCTCCCGAGTAAAGCATGGGAGTGCCAAATCCTAAACGAAATAATGGGTAGTTGAGAAAAGTCCTTCTACCAATGAAGTAATTAGGGATAGTTCTCATCAGGGAGGCATTTATCCCCTCGTGACCTTTCGAATAGGGAAGCAGTGGCTAAGCCATCGATACAATCCCTAGTGCCCCCGAGATCACGAAGAAGTATGCAATCCAAAAGCAAAAATAAGGCTTTCATAAAATCCCAACGGAACCGTACAAAGAAACATCAGGAAACCACCCAAACAGAATCAATCTCCTGCATTGCATGAGGAAAATGAGAAGTGCAAGGCAACAGAGAGCTAGAAATTGAAAGGAACAACCAAACAAACCAATAGCAAATTGGCAAGTGTCCAAATAGTGTTGCGGTTAGATGACGTAGTACAGAAGAAGCACAGAAGTAAAATTAATTTCTTCATGCAACGCAGGAGATTGGTTCTGTAATAATCAAAACTCTCTCTCTCTCACACACACACACACAAAAGTCCGTCAAACCAAATCAGCTGGGAAGGTGATGATGACAATTTTCTTTGATCAAAGGTGTAGTCTACCAGCATCCGTTCCTCCACAAATTACTGTCAATGCTGAGTATTACATTTCAGTCTTGAAATGTATGCGACGACACATATCGATTAAGCGACCGGAACTGGTGGGCAAGTGGACCCTACATCATGATAACGCCCACCCACATGTGGCTGCGTGTGTTCAACAGTTTCTTACGAAATGCAGTATTGAAATCATGCCACAGCCTGCATATATACAGTCCTGATCTCGCCCCGTGCGACTTCGGGTTGTTTCCAACAATGGGGAAGTTCCGCGGCTCAACATTCGACACAGATGCTGACGTTATTCAAGCTGTAAAGGGGTCGCTGAAGCAGCTTCCACAAAATGCTTTCGCCACATCCTTTATATATATACTATATACACTATCTACCAACAAGTAATTGGACACCCCTGCAATCGACGATATCTGTAGTCCTGATACACGTCACGGCCGCCGCCGTTGAATATCTTGTGGGAAACAACAACGCAACCAGTCGCATGCAAGATGCCAAGCAGTTCGGAGCTCTCTGATTTCGAGAAAGGTGTAATCGTCGGGTATCACAGAAAAGGTAGATTTATACGTGACATATCCAGCAAGTTGAAGTACCCAAAATCGACGGTGGCCTACGTGATTGGCAAGTGGAAGATGTGAGGTGACTGTCGGAATGTGCCCCGACCCGGCAGACCCACAAAACTCGGAGTTAGAGACCGACGGGTGCTGGCCAGAAAAATTCGGAAGAACCACACCAAATCGATGGGCCACATCCGCGAGGTGTTTCAACAGGCATCCGGGAGTGTTCTTTCGATGAATACCATCCGTAAGGAAGCCCATCTACTCGGTTATCATTGGACGTGCTGCCGCCCACAAGCCTTTGATCACCAAGTCCAATAGCGCTGCTCGGCTAACGTGGTGCAAAGAACGTCGACAGTGGACCGTTGAACAATGGAAACACGTTCTCTGGAGCGACGAATCAAGATTCACCCTCTACCGTTCGGATGGCAGGGTCTGGGTTTGGCGTCTGCCTGGAGAACGCCTCTTGCCGGAATGTATTGTGCCAACTGTGAAGTTCGGTGGCGGTGGAATTATGCTATGGGGGTGTTTCTCCTGGTATGGCACGGGACCCTTGGTCGCAATTCCTGGCAGACTCAACGCCGAGACCTACTGCACCATTTTGGATGACCATGCGCTTCCTACGTTGTGGAAGTTTTACGGGGTGGACCCATGTTACTTTCAGGATGACAATGCCACCTGTCATGTTGCGAGGTCCACCCTGGCTTGGTATGGTGACAGTGGGGTTAATCGAGTGGACTTGTCTGCGCAGAGCCCGGACCTTAACCCTATCGAGCATCTCTGGGACGAGTTGGAGCGTCGACTTAAGGGGTGCCCTCACCGTCCGAAATCGGTGAAGGAACTGACCTGTCTTCTCCAAGCCGAGTGGAAGAAAATACCGCTAGCCGTCGTACAACGCCTGGTTGAGAGTATGTCCCGGAGGGTTGCAGCTGTAATCGCCGCTCGTGAAGGCTCCGCCAACTATTGAAGGTGAATAAACTTCGTTTTCCTTTGCTATCACAGGTGTCCAATTACTTGTTGGTAGATAGTGTATATATGGTTGGAGAAATATGAAATTCGAAAGCATGCTGGAGCGATATGGAGACTGGTTCAAGATTTGCGCACCGGTAAAACTATGAGCCCTCCCTCAAAAAAATATCTCCGAGGCCCTTTTGTGAATATCTATTGGCTTTCAATAACTGAATTTTTTAAGTTCCATATTATTAACTATAGGTTTTACGAGCTTTTTTAAGAATAAAATTCTCGGGAACTAGGTGGTACTTTTCGTAAAATCAAAAAATATATGCAGTATGTAACTGCACTTTATTTGCCTGTAACACAACTGTTCACGACGTAATAACAAAGATTGCCTTTCTTTTATACCAATACAAAACAGTTAGGACTTGTGTAATTATAAATCATACAAATTGTATTCTTTTAGAGAACTAAGGCCAGCACCTTTAAAATTCCTGACGATCACACGCATGAAAAACACGTAACTGCCGTCCGACAGAGTGAAATGACCTTTTCCGATTTGTACGAAAATACGGAACATAAGTAAAGCGAATAAAAATAACAATTAAAAATTGTGGCACAAAGAAGTAAACGTACTTAAATTATTTATTCTTGAATATAAAAAACACAATGTGTTGCACATAATAAAAACATTTTCTATTGACTGTTACGAAAAAACTGACACAGGTCTCTGCTTCTTCGTCCCCGCAAAGAACGCATTTTAGTTCATTATATTCTGGAGAATACATAGTTATGTGTGAACACTGTAATACTTATTTGGTACAAACCACCTGCTCCTTATTGGTACAAACATTTTTAACTGATTATTTTTTTACATTGTTTTTAATATGCACGTATAGGAGCTATGCCTGTGAAAAGGAGCATCAAGTCTGGAATGCCGCCCAGAGGTATTGTTCTGAGCGCTGGCTTATGATCATTCGTCCGTGAAGGGTCTGTGTTCGAATCCCGGTGAAGTATGGATGTTGTGTTTGTCTTACGTCACTAGCTCTCTCTCCTTCCCTGGAACCAGTGGCCGTAAATTAGGGACGGGCGACCAGTGGCACAAGGGTTGTTTAAGACCTAGGGTCAGACACTCCCTTCCTAAAATCCTCTACATATGATCATTTGTAAAATCTTTTGCCTGAGGTTAGGTGCCCTATCATCCGTGAGGACCCCACGGGTTTCGGGGGATATCAGTACGCCCCTTTGGGCGACTGCTTATAAACCCATCGAGTTGCTCAAGGTGGTCGTTAAGGTTTCAATAATAATAATAATAATAATAATAATAATAATAATAGAATATCTGGAACAGCTGCTTTCCCGTCTCACTCAATTTTTGTAAACTAAAACGCACACACACACAAAAATTACATTTCTTTTTAATTTTTCATTCAAAGCTACAGTCAAAAATTCCTAGGCATTTTTTTTAACGAGTTCAGCATGAAGTTTCCGCAAAAGATTTTGTAAAATCTTTTTACTTAAGCTAGAGGCCCCCAGCAATGCGGAGGCTATCAGCACGCCTCTGTAGTTGCGGAAGAAACTTGATCCTTGAGGATACCTTCATCCCGTAGTGGATTGATAATGGATGATGAGACATTTTTTACAAAGGGCATTCTGAAAGTAATGCCTCGTCCCTCATAAGATTTTTATTTGTAGCAGCAAAAATGTGAAACTTGCTGGCAAAATACTTGGACACATTGTTAATAATGCTAGCCTATTCAAAGTATTGTCCATAAGTTTCTATACATCTCCGCCATCTTTGAACCCATTGGTAAAATCCATTTTGGAAGAATTCCTGGGGGCGTCGTTTCACCCATGAGTTCACAACCAGTTTAACTCTGTCACATCGTCGAAACTTTCCCCACGAAGGGTGTTTTTCAAAGATTCAAACAGGAAAAGGTCTGAGGGAGCCAAATCAGAACTGTAGGGGGGTTGGGGTCCACCCCATTTTGGCCTTTGAAATCTCCGTTCAGGTGTGTGGACGTGCATTATCATGGTGTAAAACAACACTATGAAGTGGAATGTCACGTCTTTTTCTTCTGATAGCTTCCTTTAGCTTCTTCAATGTCTACGCATAGTGAGCACTCTTTTCGTTGTACCCTGTCAAGGAAATCAGTCAAAATGACACCACGTTTGTCCCAGAAAATTGTCGCCACCGCTTTCCCTGCGGAACGAGTTGTTTTCACCTTTTTCTGTCGAGGTGAAGATGTGCGCTGCTATTCCATTGACGCACGTTTTGTTTCTTTTCACCTTTTTCTGTCGAGGTGAAGATGTGCGGTGCCATTCCATTGACGCACGTTTTGTTTCTTTTCACCTTTTTCTGTCAAGGTGAAAATGTGCGGTGCCATTCCATTGACGCACGTTTTGTTTCTTTTCACCTTTTTCTGTCGAGGTGAAGATGTGCGGTGCCATTCCATTGACGCACGTTTTGTTTCTTTTCACCTTTTTCTGTCAAGGTGAAAATGTGCGGTGCCATTCCATTGACGCACGTTTTGTTTCTTTTCACCTTTTTCTGTCGAGGTGAAAATGTGCGCTGCTATTCCATTGACGCACGTTTTGTTTCTTTTCACCTTTTTCTGTCGAGGTGAAGATGTGCAGTGCCATTCCATTGACGCACGTTTTGTTTCTTTTCCCCTTTTTCTGTCGAGGTGAAAATGTGCGCTGCTATTCCATTGACGCACGTTTTGTTTCTTTTCACCTTTTTCTGTCGAGGTGAAGATGTGCGGTGCCATTTGACGCACGTTTTGTTTCTTTTCACCTTTTTCTGTCAAGGTGAAAATGTGCGGTGCCATTCCATTGACGCACGTTTTGTTTCTTTTCACCTTTTTCTGTTGAGGTGAAAATGTGCGGTGCCATTCCATTGACGCACGTTTTGTTTCGTTTCACCTTTTTCTGTCGAGGTGAAGATGTGCGGTGCCATTCCATTGACGCACGTTTTGTTTCTGGGTCATGAGAGAACAGCAACACCCAGGTTTCATCCCCCGTCACAACATTAGAGAAATACACTTCACCCTTCCTCTCATAACATTCCAAGAGGTCGCGTCACATGTCCACCCTTTGCTCACATTGTTCACGGGTTAGGTTTCTTGGGATCCACTTTGAACAAATTTTTATGTAGCCCAGATCCCTAATCCATGTTTCCATAGCACTATGACCACAATGAATTTCATCACACAACTCTTGGATGGTGACACGACTATCAGCTGTGATGAGGTCTTTCACTTGTTGCCATCTGTCACCGCAGTTGCGGGTCTTCCACTGCGTTGTTTGTCCGACACTAAACTTTCTCTCTCTCGAAACCTCTTCATCCATGTTCGGACATTACTGATATCGACTGTGGCAGCTCCATACACCTCCAGGAGTCTTCTGTGAATATCTGGAGCCTCACATCCCTCTTTTTCCAGAAATTCAATTACGGCTCGCTGCTTTTATCTGTCATTTATGATCTTTATTTTTGATTCTGAAAGAAATTTGTTTCCATATTGGTAACATATCATAGTACATGTCAGCGCAGTTTCATTAAAAGCACTTCAATGTTTCAAAAGTTATTGAGGAGGAGGCATTACGTTCAGGATGTCCCTTGTAAATTAAAAAGTAATTTATCATCATCCATTTAAAAATTTCTCTTGATCGAAATTTATACTGTTTTACCAAATAAAAATTTAAATGTTTTAGTTTATATGCTTCCTACCTGTACGAAAATAATGAAGTTATCTTATCTGAATTATACAGTACTTTTCATTGTGCTTTTGATTTAGCGTTATTAGTATTTTGATAACTTATCACAGATGATACTGCTGCTACAAAAGAAAGTGTTTGTGCCATTAAAACGGTTTTAATTAATATATAACCAAGGCAAAAGGAAAGGCACAAATCAAGAATTCTAACACACAGCAATTGCGTTTACCACTTAGCCAATGGATGTTATGAACAGCATGTGTAGAATTTTCCAAACGCACATTTCCCAGGAACAGTTCGTGACACAAAGGTCCTGGCTACATCATCCAATTCATCTGTTCGGTCTTGGTAGATACATAACAAGTTTTTAGATTTGCTGCATGAAGCAAGAAACGCAAGATAAGTTAGCAAAGTACTTTCACTTTATGTTCAGAGGTTTGAATGATGGCGCAAAATCTCCATCAAATGGGTGAGGTCTTCCCAAAGCGAGTACAAGAGGAAAGAGGGAACTTAACGTCAAAGACGAGAGCCTCGAGACCCAAGAACTCTCCGCTTGCAGCGCCAATTGAAACAGCGGCCAGAAGGGAAAACAGAATGCGCGCAATGCATTGTGGGAGCACACGCCTGCCAAGCCGGAGCAAGGGTCACGTGTGTATTACAATTATTATATTTACTTTATTAATTATTCTTTTTGATACTGTAAAAATAGTTATTCTTCTTGCGGATAAAACTTCTACAGCGACCTTCGCTTCTCGAAGTACGCTCATAGGATTCAGTTTGGATTCAATACTATCAGCTTAACATCAGCTCCACGTGAATTCGTCAACACTAACAAATAACTATTACGAAATAAATAAATACCAAAGAAACACTTGCTGATCTTTTCTATTTATAAATCGAAAAAGGCTCAATTTGCCATCTGTTATTGAACAATCCTTAAAGTGACAAAGTTTATTCACCATATTGATACACTAATTCACCAGATCGCATGCAAAACGTGCATTTCTAACCAAAGATCTGTAATCTGTTCCTGTAACTTCTACTGGTTTAGGACTGTCAGAGACCATGTTGGTTTGCCCCCTCATCGTCGGATGGCACTGAGGTTTCGGGATCTACTATTTCCATTGCAGTTCCTACGCTTACCATGTACTTGCTTTGGGTCATCCTAATACACTGCTGGCCACCCAAAATGCAACACCAAGAAGGACAAGCGATAGCAAAGCCAGATTTACTGGACACATAACAACAGATCCAAAGATGAAACGATTGAGCTTACAGGGCCCGTGCGACTTGCGGAACACGCAGACAACAATAGTTCGTGTGGCCCCCTGGCTGGCAATAACGGCCGCTACACGCCGCGGCATCGAACGAAAGAGGCTTTGGATCTGGGCTTGGGGTATATCGGTCCAGGCTGCTTCCACACGTTGCCACAGTTCATCAGGCGTAGCCACCGGTGGTGCTTGCCGGGCTACTCGGTTGCTGATCAGCGACCAGACGTGTTCAATGGGCGACATATCGGGAGAACAGGCGGGCCACGGCAGCACTGACACCTGGTGGGCCGTGAAGAATTGTTGCATGATGCGTGCCACGTGCGGGCGCGCATTGTCCTGTTGAAACGTGGCCGCTGGCAGTTTCTGCAGGTAAGGGAGGACTACAGGTTCCAAAACGTCGGAGATGTAGTGGTGGCTGCTGAGTGTACCGGCGATGCGTACCAGAGGGGAGCGGGTGTCATACCCAATTGCGCCCCAAACCATAACGCCAGGTGACGGACCGGTATGGTGATGCATAATTCAGGCGTCACACAGTCTCTCGCCACGGTGCCGCCACACGCGTTTCCGACCATCGTGGTGTTGCAGGCAGAAGTGGAATTCGTCGGAGAAGACAATGTCGTGCCATTCCGTAGTCCAGGTGCGGCGTTCAACGGCCCACTACCGCCACACTCGCCGGTGGTGTATAGCGTCAATGGTAATCGGAGCAATGGGAGCCGTGCGACAAGTCCCCGCTCCTGCAGACGACGTTGAACGGTATGTGCTGACACAGGTGTTGCGCAACACACCCTTATTCCTGCGCTAACGTTCGTGATGTGGCGGTGCGAGCCGTCAATGCCCACCGCACAACATGCCAGTCCTCTCGTTCGGTGGTGTGCCACGGCTACGGCAATCACTCACGCCGGTCCGTCCCTCCTGCACCCACCGAATCCATACTCGCCTCATTGGCTGGATGTCGTCCCCCACGGGTGCTGATATCTCGGTACGATAAACCGCTGTCGCGATAAGCCACTATTCGTCCTGTGTCGAACTCCGAAACGTGCTGGAATGTCCGCCGTATTCTGCGACGAGGCATTAGGAAGCTTCACACGCGCAGGCCCGGCAGCACAACACACTTCCACTACTTACGCCCCGCCTTCTGTGCACCCTTCTTATAATGCTTCTCGGTGGCGTGCCGGGCGCACATAATTTGAAGATGCCCTGCAATGCTAATCGTTTGCATGTCCTCTCACGACGACGCATGCTGCGAATTTCAGGCCAATTGGATACTTCCTTCTTGGTGTTGCATTTCGGGTGGCCATCAGTGTATATCCTGCTCCGTCAGGAAATGTTTCGAATTCGTAACCTTCTCATCTCCTCAGAAGAAAAGAAAAATAAAAGCCACAACAGGAGAAGCACCCTCTTTTTCGCAGCGTAGGTTAGACAGTCAACGATACTTTGGGTGATGGAATCAGTAACATAGAAAAATGTTTCCACGCTTTGTGAGGGAGAAATGTTTGTTCCTTAAACTGTAATTTGTCACTGAGTTGTAGCGAAAAGTGCAGGAAACGGATAATAAATTTATGGGCATAGAGGGGGACACACTGGTAGAAGTGATCCTGTTACGAGTGGGAGATAGAGAGAGAGAGAGCGTCTTAAGTTCTAAGCTCACAGCTGAGTACGTCTACGTGGGAAAAACGGTTGGTTTGGTAGCATCAAGAGAATTCCTAAAGCATGTTCCTGATTAATTTGGTGGGAGCATAAGAAATACAGGATCGAGTTACATTATTGTGACCACAAGCAAATATCCAGAGTAACCGTCGTGTTCAGCGCGGACATCAGCTAGACAGGTTGGGAGTGACTCAATAAGATGTTGGAAGGAGTTCAAGGGTATATGGAGCCATGCTAACTGCAGTGCATCTGACAGCTGCTGGAGGGTGCGTGGTGGAGGATCCATAGAGCGAACAACACAATCGAGGTGGTCACACAGATGCTCAATTGGGTTTAAGTCTGGGGAATTAGAGGGCCAGGGAAGTACTTTGAAGCCTTCATCGTGCTCTTCCAACCACTCTGACATTTCTAGCTGTGTGACACGTCGCATTATCGTTCTGGAAGATCACATCCGCCCCAGGTAAGACAATCAGCATATATCGGTGTAAGTGGTCTGCAAGGATGTATTCATAACGAATTCGGTCCATAGTGCCTTCCACAAGTATGAGTGGACCCAGGGAATGCCACGAAAACATTCCCCAGACCATCACGCTGCCCCCACCATCTTGTGTTCTTCCAGTGGTGGTTCAATAGTGATTTGTTCTCCGATGTTTCTCGCCTTATACGCCAACGTCCATCCATTCGATGAAGCAGAAAACGTGACTCATCGGAGAAGGAAATTCTTTGCCAATCAGCGGAGGTCCAATTCCGATACTTCCGTGCAAATGTAAGCTTTTTCTGCCGATGCGCCTTTGTTAGCATAGGTGCAGTGACCATCCGTTTGCATCGGAGCCCCATACGCAGCAGGGTTAGCTGAACCGTCGTTTTAGACACACTCCCTGTAGCCACCTGGTTTCATTCGGCCAGTGAGTTGCTCCACTGTAGCGTGTCGATCGGCCCTCACGCACCTTCGCAGCCGACGTTCACCTCTCACATCAACGGCACGTGGTGCTCCACCGTTTTCATGTCACTTATTCGCAATGGTGCTGTTTCTCCAATCACGATACACCTTTAACCACAGCAGCAGCACGCGAACAGTTCACTAACTGCGCTGTTTCAGAAATACCCGAAAGGAGATAATCATCCCCTTTTGTAAATCTGATAAATCGCTCCTTTTATCCATGACGGCAAAGCAACTAGTGATATGTTTTCAGAATGCCTGCAGCACACCTTATATACCCTCTAAGCCAGCTCACGACACGTGCCTTCTTTCATTGGGTACGCGCTGTTGACGTTAAAAGTAGGAGGTGGTCACAATAATGTAACTCGACTGTGTAGAATAAAGTACGAAAAAAGCATTACTACAAACATGATGCTTACCAAGATCCTGTAGCTTACGGAACCCGTGGGGGCATGTGCCGCCACTGACCGCACAGGTTAGGAACCAACGCTTATTATGTTAATTTGAAGAAAGGTATTAAAAGTATATACTACCAATACACCCTGTCTGAAATTTAAAAGGGCAAGACCGGCTCTTCCCAGAAATATATAAAAAAGTACTTCACATATTTGGAAGCGCGACTTTTATTTAGCTTTGCTAATGATAAACATCATGGACAGCAAACAATATAGATCTGCTTTGTCCAGAAGCAGCAATAATCAAATTTCTCAGTTTCAAATACATTAGTAACCTAAGATGTGTACCGTTTTTTTTTTTGTTTTTTTCTTTTAATTCTTAGGAATTCTGTATTTCAGAAATAAAGGTGTGGGTGTGAAAGTTTCGATGAGTGTGGTATATCAACTTGCAAACAATGATGTTGCCAATTTAAGTCAAAATTACTTTCTCACAAACTAGTTTTAATGAGCTTTGAGTGCAGACAAACATACGCCATAAATCTTTGTTGACGAACAAAGCGCACACCAGAATGCTCATTTTAAAGAATTGTCTGATTCATATAGAACTCATTATGGAAGTACATTATTATCGATGAAATCTGATGCTAAAACAGAGTCCTTCATTCCCAGTTTAAGCTAATGGCTTGAATCAAGTGAGAGAAACATTGATCTTAAGAACAGCAGCTATCTAAGGTTCCCAAATCTTTTTACAAGGAACACTGGAAGAATAAAAAAAAAAAAAAAAGGGGGGCCGCTTTTATGACCCAGACAGAAAAATATTTTCTCGATGAAGAGCTGTAATAGATGGGACGGGCACTGAAAAATAAAATATTATAATAAAGACCTTGTACCTTTGGAAGATGTCATATGTCTGACAGGGCAGCAAAAACTTTTGATGCAGAGAACGTAATATTTATAGAGGGTTTCACTTCGCCATATGTCCTGGTGAAATCACACTTCGTTTGATCTATGCATTAGGATGTCTCAGATGTGTCGTATTTTGCAGACTCGTGCAACTGGCACGTGATTTAGGAATTAACACGTCACACGTTGTACAACTTACGTCCAATAAGCTCCAGGGCTGACCGGGAATCCATTGATGATAATCCGAAATCTAGGCGGCCCTCCGATGTGCCGCGTGTGCGGACAAAATTGAAGAGTTAAAGATCGCCGAATTACAGTGAGACTTCTGGCTGAGTCGGTGGGCATCAGTAAGTCCATCTGTCACAAGATTCTAACTGATTCCGCACCTCTTCGATTTTTCCGCTGTCCGCACATTCAAGGGACGTCCAGATCTCTGATCATCATCAAAGGATTCCCGCCAATCACGAAACCGTGCATACCATTCGAAAACTAAGCTTCGGGATTAATGCTGTGTCTACATACGCTTTTTTAAGCATTCTTTAAGTTTCAGTAGCTGATTTACCTAGTTTCCAACAAAATCGGATGTTTACTCTCGGCTCTTCCGTGACTAAAGTGAAATGGGACGAGAACGCTTGCTATAACTCCCTTAATGCCAGTCTGCCGCCTGTCGGTAACCGTATAAACCGGTTTCCAGCTGTTCGCTGATTGGCCATGGACTGCTGTCTTCTGGCATGCACATGATATTTTTATCCCACTACTATTACATCAGTCATGCGTTTTGTCCTGGAACTTATTTGGCAGAAGGTTGTAACTTGTGATACGTAAATTTAAAGCGTCAAGGCTGTTGCATTTATGAAGCACTGGTCATTTCGTCAGTCGCATCAGTTCGAAAGGGATTATGCCACAGTGAAAATTACGATGGATCAAAGCCAAATTTGTGTCATTTCCTTACATGAGTTTAAACTTGGACACCGTGCATCGGATGCAGCTCGCAACATCAATACAGCATTTGGGGGAGGCATCGTCAGGGACGCAAGACAATGTTGGTTTGCTAAATTCCGGTCGGGCGATATATGAGCCTCGAAAATGAACCACACGGAAGGAGCTATCGATGATGCAGAGTTGGAGGCCTTGATTAGATCCGATTCACGTCATAAGTCAAAGGTCTGAACGGGCCCGGCCAGCGGGCTGCGTCGGGCTTTTATAGTTTACAGAACAAAGCAACGAGCTGGGCCGGGCTTTTCTCTAGACACTCACACAACCGGACCGAGCCAAGGCGAACCATTGCTTTTATCGCAAAGGTAAAGAAATGAAAAAAGCTGGGTTTCCGGATTTACTAGTCTGTTTAACTGTCTTGTTGTCTTTACTTACTTCCATGACATAGCCCAGGGCGTAATCACAGAGGCGAGGAGAGGCACTCACAGTGATCTGTAGGTATTAAAATGGTAAAAATATTTTTGGGCTTGTGACAACAAAAAGATTTGACCTCGAGGGAGTGTGTGCTGTGTGGAATGGGCGCCCGGGGCGACTGTCCCGGGCGCAGCTCAAGTGCGGGCGCAAAAACCACTGCTTGCAGTCTGATTAAAATTACAACTAACATTTACACAATTTTTTGGTACACTTAAAATTCCAATTTCTTCCTTAAAATGTTCAGAGGATTCTAGCTGTTCGCATGGTCCGTCGAACTAAAAAATAACTACGGCCTTCGTCAGCAACATACATGTGACGTACTACGGAGGTAAAGTACGTGTCAAGACGACAAATTTGCAGAGATACATTCTGTCGGTGTAGCTTAGTTGTTTAGAATGACTCACTCCGGAGCGTGGATTTGATGTCAATCACCGGCAAATGTGGAAATTTCCCATTGGCACCCAAACGTCAAAATGGATGTGCTGGCCATTGGGTTCTTCGAAAAATGTGTGATGTTCATTCCACACATCGTCTGGAATTAATGAAAAATTCTTTCTTCGCTTCAAAAAATTTAGAGGGAGATGATGCGATTCATTCCGGAGCGGGGAGACGCGAATCAGATACCATCACCAGCAAATTTGTTCAATTTCACAAACAGTGGGGCCCGCTGTTTTTCTTTTGTTGGATGGACTATACGTACGTTGCAAGAAAATGATATTGTTCACATTGTTGAAGATTCTCTGGGGGCTATTTGATAATTTCTGTGGCTGTGATTCACTACTACGAACTGAATTCGGTCTATTTGATGTGTAACAGTAGGTCCGAATTCCCAAGCAGTTGCGAAAAACTATACACAAACAGTCGCAGTTAGATTGTACCTACTGCGTAGAGATAACTTTGAGGCATGACGTTAATTTTATTTTGTCGAGAAGAGTATTACACTGCTCTACAGTATTGCTAATATAATATAATATACATATTTAGTAATTTGATAGTTATATATGTATACAACCATTAAATTAGCAATGCCTTGAAAGACAGATGGAGGGCGCAGTATTTTGCGGTTTGCCCCGGGCGCAGAGATATCTAGTTACGCCTCTGTTGAAGAGGGTCAAGAAAGTTGGAAAACAATGAGAAAGTGGACGTGTGAAGCTCACTGCAATTTTAAGCGAAGCAGAATTTTTTTTCTATCTGAAGAAACAGCAGAGTGGTTTGATGCTTAAAAAAAAAAAAAAAAAAAGTTTGTGCAACTCTTTTTTCGATGTATAGTTAATTCCCTAAATGGTAGAAACGCATATCTGCAGTTACTGCGCTCTCTCGTTTCTAAACACAACCCATCCCAGTCTCGCATCTTGATGTTATAAAGAAACAATGAACTACGATTCCAGCTGCCATTTTTTCAGTCTCTCTTAACACGATAAAGAAATAAATAAATAAGCATAGCTGCCAACTAAATTTAATGAAAAACCAGAAGATTGCAAAATAATCAGGAAGATTTTTCTGACGTTAGTTTGTTATACAATATAAAATATCCACACACAGCTAAAACTGTATATCTTGTTCTGCAATAGTTACACACAAATTTTTATATGCACTTCAACAAAAGAAGAGAAAGATTAATAAAGAAGTCCATTATGTATAATTTACCAGATTTTGAAACATTCCATCCATACAAGTCAGCAAGAAAAAATTCTATCCTTTTGGATACCTATGCAGAATTTCACTTTTTTCTCTTACAGCTGCTTGTCTTTTTTTTTTCCCCAATACGCGCCAGGATATCGAACATTTTTTTGTTCTTGATTCCTTAAGAAGTACCTGGCCACTTTCAATGTCCACATTTTTTCTTTTCAAACTGATACTGTTTTCTTCTGCTTTATTTAACATTATCAGGGATACAGATCTGCTTCTGAAGTTGAGAAACACTAAGTGGAGCTAACATTTTTTTCTATATAGTTTTCCTCAAACACCAATAGGAATTCTGCAGTAAATGAAATAACTGCCTACACAGACTGGGAGTAAACAGTGGGGCCCGTTCATAGTAGCTCACGGTGGTCTTTAGAACCCATTAACAAAGTGTTAGGATCTTGAAAACATGAAAATAAACTTTACACAGATGTCTAATAACGTTATTTCACTGACATTTTCGATTTTCTTTTTTATTGGATTGAAGGTTTAACGACAACCGGGAGCAACTCAACAGGCTATAAGCAGTCGCCCGTCCCTAATTTAGGGCCACTGCTTTCATGGAAGGGAGAGAGCCAATGCCGTAATACAAACAACATTCATGCCTCACCGGGATTTGAACCCAGACCCTTCATGGACGAATGATCAGAGGCCATCGCTTAGACCACTGCGCCACCGGGGCGGCATTTTTCGATTTCCATAGCATACTCGATGTTTTCTGTCGTCCGTAAAGCACCGACGATTTCCATAGTAGCTATGTAAAATCCGCAGTACTTGGAGTCTCTGAATCTTCCTTCCAACCGCATGATCTTATTCAGTGTCAAGCGGAACGGTGTGCACGGAGAATTTACTGTGCCTAAGTCCCGACGATGACGACGGGGCACGGGGTTCTGGCGCACAATGGCGCAGAATTCCCATCTCTGTTATATGTATATTTTACTAGCGGAGATACCCGGGGTTTCCCCTGGATAGACAAAGTTTGTTTTCAAGTAACAATGTAAATCACACTATAAAAAAATCCTACCATGATGAACAACGCTCAAGTTGGGCCTCACGCTGTTCCAAGGTCTCTGCCACCCTAGATACACTGGCTCTTTCACGCTGAACCACAAGTCTTCGATCACGTTGTTCGGTTGTCTCACTCTCTCGAAGTAATTTCCCTTTCTTTGCTT
The DNA here is from genome assembly GCA_039090855.1 of Macrothele yani. Classification (NCBI taxonomy): domain Eukaryota; kingdom Metazoa; phylum Arthropoda; class Arachnida; order Araneae; family Macrothelidae; genus Macrothele; species Macrothele yani. The sequence goes on from CM076996.1 coordinate 155,167,140, forward strand.
TCATCTGAACTTGTCCGATGGGTTTGCGTTTATTTGGAGGAATTTCACCACACTTGATGAACATTTTATTATAAAAATCACAATTTATATTGGCCGTTCTGAGTCCTAAAAACTCGAAATAGTAAACATGCACAGTAATACACTACCTGCACTCCGCATTCAGCTTTCTAGAGTGTGGATATACAACCTTATCATGCCCAACGTGAAAGAAAGTAGTTCACGATAATATACGGAATTTTTTTTACTAATCTCGAAAACTAAACCGATTCGGATAATTCTTTCACCGTTGGGAAGCTTACTTCTTTCCGGTGGACATAAGCTATTTCTTTTATCTATCCTAATACCAATACTAATCTTGTATTTAAATTTTATGTATGAAGAAGACCGTCTGTTTTAACTTCAACTTAACCTTGATGCTATTTGAGAGGACCACGCAAATTGGTGGGAATCTGTAGCTCCACCCATATTTGAGACTCCTGCGCCAATTGTTGGGAGTCTAGTGAAACCTAATCCTTACAAAGAAAATGCCCTGGTAACAAACAAACAAAATACTTATGACAATATGTTCCGCCGGTGCGCTGTGTTTTCAAAAATCGGACTCTTTCCCGTATGCCTGAACCGCGGTAGTTTGCGAGGAGTGAGGAGTCACCTGACGACCGTTGCTCTGACACGCGGAGTAATACCGCAGCAGCAGACTTTCACCCAGTCTATAGAGGGCCCCGTAAAAACACATTTGACCTCCTTAGGGATGGAATTTCTAAAAATCGTCCCGCCTGTATTTTAATCTAGGTGATGAAGAGTATTTTGGTGCAAATCCATCAAACCGTTTAGGAACGTATGCGGAACCAATATACAAACTTTCACTTTTATACATATATAGAGATTTATAGGGATATTTTTAGCAAAAAAAAAAATACAGAAAATTTTAAAATCCGGAAGAGTTGGTAGGTTTGAATAAACGATCTCAAAAATAATTGATAATAGAATAGTTCCGATTAATGAAGTGCCAGATACAGAGCTTCCTGTACTTCTATAATTTTTTTCTGCTGACCAGTGTATAGGGAGAAAAAATGTCCTTCTGAAGTAAGGTTCATTGAAGGAAATAACAGAAACAATTTGGGAAAAAAAGAAAAGGAAATAATGGCAACTCCTGTTGATCTAATAACTTAACGATAAACAAGCAAAAAAAAAAAAAAAATGCCCAAAAAATTTCAAGGAGAGGCGTTGGACCCTAAAAACCCCTCCCCTGGATGCGGCCACGAGTCACCCAGCAACCTTAAACCCGATAAGTTCTGCAGTAAGCATCTTTAAAGTTTTACAACTAGCAAAAATCGAAGTAAATTGCTTTAGTTGATCAGTTAATGAAATAAAATTATATTTCTTTCCACCATTATCCCTGATCTTTCCCGCATTTCTAGTTTTCGTTTTATTTAAAAATAACTGGAATAGATTTATTGTGGAGCAAACTTAACAGTGAGGGAGCAACGCTTCTCTTCTCTGAGAAACGAAGCGCTACACTGATGCTTTTGTGCGTGCGTTGATGCAAAACAAGAAGAAAATATTGAAGTGCTCTTTTGTTTGTGCACTGGATTGGATGAAGTCTGTTACCTACCCTTACGAAATTTTTCATTAGTATTTAATTTTTATTAATCGGGTATAAATAATCCCTAATGCTTACTAGTCCTTTCACAGGACGGAAGCAAGTGTCTGTCCCACGCGTCCCAAAATTTGCTGGCACCCCATTGTTACCCAACCTGCCTCCTTTGCCCCAGGGTGTGTTACCTGCCCATGGCATCTTCCTCCAGCAAACAAGTAGCAGCTGCTGAGCTGTTCACGTCATCATTGTTGATCTGCTGACGTCATCTTTTGTCCGCGGGGTCTCTGCCTGGACGTCTACTGTTACAGACAGCCGACGACAGAGAAAAAGCCCTCGCCGGTTGACCGGATTGTGTTAAGTGTCACTCAGAGAAGCCCTCAATGGATACAATCATAGCTTCTTCAGAATGCATTGAGAGCATTAGGGAGTGACTACTATGAATTTCATTCACTCTCTCTTTCTCGACCTTCTCACAATCGCCTTCCTGTTTCATCAACTGGAACAATCGGCTTTGACTCTGACTTGAAAAAAGGAGGGGCAAGACCTATTGCTTCGCAACATCAGGCACCACAACAGGACGGCGTTGAATTGATGTGCTCAAACCAAATTAGAATTCGCTTTTTTTATTTCCTTCCCTTTGGTTTTGGGATATTCCAGGTTTCTGTTTTATGTTATAAAAAAGTTATATGACGTTCTCTTTTACCGAGTAGTAATTGTGCACACATACAGAAAACACGTACAGTTTCACCAATCAAAAATTTGGTGCGCGCTATTGAAATTACATGTGCACACCAGCGCTGAGAAGGGTCGAGCCCCAAAGCTCGGATGAGCTTGGGCTTCATAATAATTACTAAGGTTCGCGTGTGCTCGGACTCTGAGAGGGAGAGAATATTCTTCCTTTCTTTCCAATGTGATTTTGTATGATTTAGCATACGGGACTTTCCTTACACTTTCTAGTTGGTAAAGATAATTTTTCGGCAACCGGGTCTGGGTCTTGCAAGAGGGCTATTTATTCGGGGTTTGGATAGCAAATACCATATGAAACGCATTAGTTGATTTTTGCCCCCTATCTCCACACGAAAGCTCCCTATTAATTCTATTGAGCAAATAACGCAGATTGCAGTGCCACTTGATCTTTCCGGATGTTCGGCCGCCCGAAACATTTCAAGAGAAAACGGCTGGCCATAAAGTAAACCGCGTAACTATACTATAGAATCAGGTAGAGGACCCTTCCCCTCTCCCCAGTTAAGGGAGGCATGGGAAAATTATAGGGTTAGGATACAGTGGAAGTCGGGAAGAGGAAATGTTTTTATTAATGCCTAAACAGGTTAGTGATAGTTTTCGGGTTTGTTGGGGTCCGGGCTTTATCTTTCAATGTATAATTTGGGCTCGGGCGGGCTCTGACTAACATACTTCGGGCTCGGACGGGCTCTGACTAACATACTTCGGGCTCGGACGGGCTCTGACTAACATACTTTGGGCTCGGACGGCCTCGGGCTCCTAAAATTGAGCCCGAACTCAGTACTGGTGCTCACACAAACGCTCGTGCACATAATGCGTACTGTACATATCTCTCTGCGACGCAGGGGTGCTCAGAAATATTACGGGCTCTTGACAAACCACATAAAAACACCACAGTTATAATTTTTACTGCTCAATGTGGACAATGATCTACAGCCGCCAACTTCTGAAAATTTCGAAGGGTGCCGAAATTCAAAAGGCAGGTAACGTTTCCAATGTTGAAATTATAAATATTTTAATATCGGTATCGGGGTTTATCCAGGAATTCAAAAATGAGGGTGCTGAAAATGTTTCGGGAATGTCAAAACAAATTGGGGTGGGGGAGGGCAGACGAAAACAAATTTTTCGAAGACTGAAAATATTTGCAGTGAAATATTTAGGCTTTGAACTTCGGAATAAAACTGGCTCAATCTTTTTTTTTTTTTTTTTTTTTTTTTATTGAAGGTTTAACGACCGCCGTGAACAACTCAATGGGGTATAAGCATTCGCCCTTCTCTAATTTGGGATCACTGACACCAGGGAAGGGAGAGAGAGCCAGTACCGTAAGACAAACACAGCATCCATGCCTCACCAGGATTCGAATCCGGACACTTCACGGACGAATGGTCAGAAGCCAGCGCTTAGACCACTGCCCCACCTGGGCGGCGGCGAAATCTTCGAAAAATGGAGAGCTGTTGAATCTTTTGTTAAGAATGGTTAAATCCGGTAATTTTTTTTTTTATCCAAAACTACACTCGGTTATTTTGTGCTGTTTTTGTTCTCGTATCTCTCATGTCTAAATGCTTCCTTTCCTAAACAAGGCTAAAAACACTGTTGGTATGGGTTGTTGAAACATTAGGTATTGATGTTTTTTTTTTTTTGTTGGTTTTTTTTTGTTTTTGTTTTTTTTTTGATTGGAGGTTTAACGACCACCGTGAGCAACTCAATGGGCTATAAGCAGTCGCCCGTCCCTAATTTAGGCTCACTGGTTCCAGGGAAGGGAGAGAGCCAGTGCCGTAAGACAAACACAACATCCATGCCTGACCTAGATTCGAACCCGGACCCCTTACGGACGAATGATCAAAGGCCAGAGCCTTAGACCACTGCGCCACCGGGGCGGCGTATTGATGTTTCCACAAATCTTATGCATGCTAAAATTATTCAGAAGTATATTTGCAAAGTCCGTAACAAACGAATATGAAGACCTTGTGGCGTGCCTGCACTGCAGGACGCACACGAGATAAAGGAGGATAGTAGTGAGAGCACATGTCCGCGGCAGTGCTACTGATTTTCGAGCTCGTCTTTCATCAATCGGTTACTGCTCTATCCTGGATTTCTAGTTCGTTATTTTGTGTGTGTGTCATCCGTTAAGCTTTCGTGTCCCTTTCTGTGTGCCTACCAATTCAGTAATCATCATTTTATTGCCTTGGCCAAGTCGGCCAAGGCAGGGAATTCTTATCGCCATTGCAAATGGTGGCTTCCGGCGAGAGTGAAGTCCCCGCCCTCGCTTCCGGAACTGATCCGCTCCTTTGCACAGTTCCCATTGGATCATTTACCACTGACTAGCAGCTCTCGCTAGGCCCCTCCTCTCCTCAGCGTTTTTCTGCTGCCTTCCCAGCTGATCGTGCTTCTTCAGGAGTACCAAGCGGCAATTTTCTGTCCTCTCCGAAATCAGCAGATGACGCAATGGATGTCTTGCACCCCGTTGTCGATCCACCTTCATCGCAGCGTACTACTACTTTCACTTATGCTGACGTCACCTCGGCTACGTCTCGACCTTCTCCTCAGCCGTCTTCCTTTCTTCTACATGCCCATTTCGGATGATGCGTGATGCTCACTCCATTTATGTTGATCTCCCGGCGGACTTTCCTCATGGTCACGACTTCGTTAGTACTGTGGAGCGCGGAGTAGTCTTTCCAAGCCTACAGAACACTAAACTCACTGCATACAGTGCCGCTCTTCGCAAAACTGCTGCTCCTACTGCCATCACTCACATGAGTAAAAAGCCTGGCAAAGTCATTGCATATTTTGCCACTGCTGAATATACTCTCAAGGTTCTGACTAATGGGATTTCCATTGGAGGCCGTCGCCTTCAAGCAGATCTTATCTCCCAGATGCTACTCCTCGTCAGCTTTTCACCTGTACCACCAGAGGTGTCTAATGATCTACTGATTGCTGCTCTGAATCCCTACGGTCGAATTGTTGGCACAGTTCATACCTATTCCTCATTTCCTGATGTGCCCGAAGACCGGTACCTGCTGGGCTTCCGTCGTAACATTCGAATGGTCTTTCCATCGGATGAACATATGCTTCGTGTTCCACCTATACTTTGTGTTCGTTGTAGCACGCATCTCAATCAAATAACCATCACTGTGAGCTCCATCTGCCCGATTTATAAGGGTACATGGCGCACTTTGCCCTCATAACGCGTCGTCAGCCCCCAAGTCGATAGCACGACCTCCTCATCCTTCACCTCCTCTTACAGCATCTGCTTCCCGTGCCTCCGATCAGCTGGAGTTGACTTATGAAGAAAGTCGCACTAAAGCCGTTGGTCGAGCGATGTCCTCGGCTCAGCCAACGTCGTCTGATTCCACTTCTATGTTTCCAGCGCAAAAACAGTCTTCCGCTGAAAGCCGAGTAGAAGGCAGAGGCCTTCTACTCGGCTTTCAGCGGAAGATCCTCCACTCGCATCTGTGCCTGATTAAAAGGCATAGAAGAAGGGCAGTGTAAAGTGCCAGATATTTCTTCATCGGTCTCTGCTCAGACCCATAACCGCACGAAGCGTCACCGTGCTCCTCGAAATCGCACGAAGAAGACTAAAACATCGCCCACCTTCCAGGGTGGTCGTGATCGCTCAACTAGTCTTCCAGACACCTCTGATGGTTTTGTTGAATCTGAATCAGAAGTTTGCTCTGTTCCTCCACTCCCTCTTGAAGATTTTCTGTGTCTCCTTGAAGGTGCCTTCCTCCCTCAGACACCAGTTCCCGGAGAAGCGTTAAACGCTTTTCTTACTGGTCCGCGACAGAACAAGATGTCTCGTAAATTCTTAGCACTGTACCAGAACCACCTTGCTGAGACGATGACGCAAATGCTGGCCATTCTCACGCACTTTAGCCAATTATTCTCTTCGTTACGCACCGCTCTTATGTCTGCTCTGCCGTCCGATCACGTGTTGATTGGCGGAGATTTCAATTGTACGTTACAGCCTGATCTTGATTGATTGATTGGAGGTTTAACGACCACCGTGAGCAACTCAATGGGCTATAAGCAGTCGCCCGTCCCTAATTTAGGGTCACTGGTTCCAGGGAAGGGAGAGAGCCAGTGCCGTAAGACAAACACAACATCCATGCCTCACCGGGATTCGAACCCGGACCCCGTTCGGACGAATGATCAGAGGCTATCGCTTAGACCACTGCGCCACCGGGGCGGCACAGCCTGATCTTGATCGTCATCCTTCTCCAAAAGAACATCGTGCACGCCTCATCGTTCAATTGCGCTCTCTAGTGACCTATTTTGACCTGCACGACGTTTTTCGTCGCCTGAATCTGTCAACAGTCTCCTACACATGGCGAGCTGCAGCTGCCTCCTCGTCATTTTGTGCTCGTTTGAATAGATTCTATGCCTCTGCTCCGCTGCTGCCTGTTGGGACGGACTGTCAACATACTTCCACCGCCTCGTCAGATCACTGTTCCGTTGCAGTCACCCTTGGCTTCTCATCTTCTGCGCGTTCCGGACCTCCCACGTGGACGCTGGATACATCTCTCCATCTTGTGTTCGGTCGTAAAGGATCTTTTACATCGTCTACGTCCGGGGATTTCTACCGCGCCGTGTGCACTACACTATTGGCTTGAGGTTAAATCTCGCCTCATCTTCCTCCTCAGGCATTATTCCTCGTACGTCACCATTCTGCGGATTATGGTAGAACAAAATCCCCGACAAGTCATAGCTCATATCGGGGTTGGTCACCCCCACTACTCAGTCTATCAAGCAGATCTCCGGGCTCTTCTCGAGCCCCGTGCTCGCCAAGCCATCCTTCGGCTTCGACTACAACACATGTCACCAGAGGACTGTTCACATGAGTTTCTTTCCTCCCTTGAGGATCAACATCGATCTTCAAACCAGCTTCGTCTTCTTCGTCTCCCTAATGGTAGAGTTGCTTTTGATCCTGACGTCTTATGTTCCAAAGTTCGTGGCTACTTTACCACGAAATACAGTGAAACTCTTCCACCTTCCGTATCCGTTTCTGCAACTTTACTCTCTTCTCTTCTCTTCCCCAGGTCCCTCCCCACCTCACTGATTATCTTCTTCATCCCATTTCCCCTTCTGAGCTCAGGACCACTCTTTCCTCACAAAACCCCCAAGACGTCCCTGGTCCTGATGGCCTTCCCCTCCTTTTCTATAAAACCTTTTTCCCGGCAGCAAGGAGGAAGAATCTTTTCCTCCTTGCTGCTTTTATCTCTGCTCTTGCTTTTTCTCTTCAGAGGAGTTTCACTGTGGCCCACATGGTGCTTTTTCCCAAGGGGGGGGGGCGACCTGCTTGACTTGGGAAATTGGCATCCTGTCTCTTTGCTCAATCTCGACTACAAGCTCTTTACTAAGCTACTTTCCCGTCGCCTAAACCAGGTTCTTCCATTTCTCCCGATCAGACCTACACGATCCCTGGTCGGTCTATCGCCACTAACCTCAACTTTCTTCGCGACCTCCTTCACCTTGCCAGTACTAATTCTGAGTCTCTTACATTACTAAACCTGGACCAACGTGCAACCTTCGATAATGTCTCCCATTCTTACTTGTCTGCTACACTTCTTGCCTTTGGCTCTCCTCCTGCTTTCGTCACTTCTCTTCTTGCTCTCTATCAGGACGCCGTCCTCCACGTCAAGACGGCAGCTTTCCATACAGCACCTATTCCTTTTCATCGTGGAATTCGACAAAGCTGTCCGCTTTCTGGATAATTGTTCGCCCTTGCGTTCGAACCGTTCTTACGCACCGTCCATCATGCCTTCCTTGCTGCTCTTCCTCCTCTCACTGTTAGCACCTAGCACTTGACTGTTACGTATTCTGCATATGCCGACGACGCTACCTTCTGCGTTTGGACGGAGGCTCAATTCACCATACTCTCCGATCTTTACGAGCTCTACTATTCATGCGCTGCAGCGTCTCTCAATACCAATAAGAGTGCAGGTCTGTGGTCTGGTGCGTGGGCTTCCAGGGCGGACACCCCGTGGGGTGCCTCCTGGACCACCTCATCACAGAAGTTTCTAGGTGTTCATCTAGGAGTTCCTCTCCCAGCCCAAAATGCTACATGAAATGCCCTATGACATCGTCCCGCACGTACGGCAGCTTATTGGCGACGCTCCCAGTTCTGCACCTCATTTGTCGCCCGGGCTCGTATTGTTCAAACCTACCTTTTATCACCCTGCCTCCATGTGTGGTCCGCTGTTCGTATACCTATTTACCATCTTACTGAAATCACAAGGCTTATGACCAGCCGTTTGGTTTCTATGTGCCATTGAACTACCGTTTCATTCCTACAGCACCTTGCTCCGTTCAAGTTCTCCCACCATACCTCTCTCCGAACCGTGTGCATATGTCTTCATCCTGGCACGACATGTCATCTATTGTTTCTATCTACAGCTTTGGTCCGTTGCTCTTCCGCCATCTGTTCTAGGCGGGGGACGCACTCTGTTGTCAATTCCGAAACCGCCTCCTTGCCCGCCTACGTCTAGCGTTTGCTTCCTCCCGAGCTACCAACAAGATTACACACTTCATGTCCGTCTGGTCTCCATGTCGGTGGTGGTTCACCGATCCTTCGGACGACCTCTGCCTCTTGCTGTGATCACCGTGGCGTCGTCAGGACTTTCCTTGTGCCTTTCTCAGTGACTATCTGGTTCATGCCATCTCCTGCGCACTGGACTCTTCCTCCACCACCGCATCACTTCACTCCTTGCTGACTTTGCCTCCTCATACATACCTGATCTTGGAATAATGTCAGTTCTTTATGTGTTTCTGCAGATTACTTGTTATTATTATTATTATTGTTAGCATTATTTTGTACCAATGCATTTCTCTCTTCTCATGTTTTTCGGCACATGTTATTGTACATATGAATCTTGTATATTATATCCTGTTCATATTCTTGCACAATATTATGTTTTTCAGTACATGTACTAGCTGTGCAATGTTCTTTGATGTTCATCATATTATTTGTCTATTTTTTTTTTCACTATACCTGTGTACATGCACATTGCAATGTTGTATCATGTACACTATGTCCTCAGAGTCGTCTTTGACACATTTTCGTCCTATTGATTCCTTATTGTCAACTATTGTTATTCTTATTAGCTTTGAATCTTGTACATATACATCTTGTAAATATCACGTCGCTTGGAATATCTGTACATATTTATCATTTGTTGCACATGCTCCAGCCATGACCTGTTCTATTTATTGTTGTACTCCCCCCACCCTTGTATATATTGTACATACGCTTCTCGTACATATTACGATCTCATTGTACATATTGCATCTTTTGTCTACTTTTCTGGCCCTATATTGTCCGTGCCCTCTGTATCCATATTCCTTTCATTTGCTCTGAATAAAAAGATTATGAAAACATGTACGCGTAGCTCAGTTGGGAGAGCTACTTACTCCGAAATGAGGGGACCAGGGTTCGATGCCCCGCGGACAAGCTTGTGTTTTCACAATGGCGCCCGAACTTCCAGGATGATCCGGCTGTTAAGTTTCCCGCAATGATGTGATGTTCTTTCCACACGGCGAAACAGGAAAAATGAGGATCCCTTCTTCAATGCTTCGAAAAAATAAATCAGTGTGATGTTACGTTCCACACACCAAATTGTCTGGGATTTCTCAAATGAACGTTCTTCATCGGATGACTGTCTACAGAGACACATGGTCCCGGCTGACCCGTGGGGCATGCCCCCGGCCCTCTTTTGGGGGTGGGGAGATGTGTCGTACTTGCACCGCAGGACGCACACGAGATAAAAGCAGATAGTAGTGAGAGCACATGTCCGCGTAGTTCAATTGAGAGAGCGACTTACTCCAGAGTGAGGGGACCCCGGCTTCAATGCCCGGCGCGGATAAACTTGTGTTTTCACAACCCCCGCATTGCTCTGGCCCAGTAGTCTCCATAACCCCGGAGACGACTGGGCCAGAGCATTTCCGAGACGGCAAGGTTTGTGGGGTGCTCACGGTTAGCCGTAATTATTACCTTTAAAAAGTGGCCAGAGGAGAGACAAATCACGAACCACCGGCAGAGAGTGGGCTCACAAGGGTTCATCGATGTTAGAGGTGAGTGAAGGCTATCCGTATGATACGAGTCAACGGAAGGGATACCATGAAGAAACTCGCCAGTAATTTGAACACTGGTGACGAAAGTAATGTGTCATAACACACAGTACATTGGAGCCTGCTGAAAATGGGAATGCGTAGACACAGACCGCTCCGAGACCCACGCTAACCTCGCTTCACCGTCGACATAAAATGGTCACCAGAGCATCAAAACTGCACCTTCAATTATTCGAAGATGGTCCTCTGGTACCATGAATCTAGTTTACTGTTGCACCATATGGATGTGTACGTCGTTTACGTTGGGGAAGTGTTGGCACCGTGGGGGAAAACAAGCTGGTGGCGGAAGTGTATTCAGGTTTCTATATAACTAGCTGATAATTATTTCCAGAAGTGTTTTTTTTTTCTTTTTAATACCAGAAAAATGGATGGTAAGTAGTCAAGGAATTGTTATAAACATAATTTGCTATAGCATGGCTTTACCATATTTGCAATCATCGCAGTATGTTACGTAGCAAAATATCACCTTCACGCGCATCATTAAAAAAATTTGCTACATCCGTGTGCACAAGAACATGCAACATTTCTTGCTGTACATCAGTGGCGAAGCGTCAATGGAAGCGCGTTGCTTCCCTTTGGTTCATGCGCTTTCTTTTGCGTGAATTAAAAATATGTAGCATTAAAGTAAAATAAAAATATCACACCAACGTAACGGGCATTTTTTTACAGTATCTTTTATTTTTATGAAAGCAAATTCATATTTGTATTTTTACGAAAACAAGAACAAATGTCTCGTACGTAAGTCGCTCGTTGGAAGCAACGCAGATAATGCATCCAGCTGAACCTTAGTAACACGGCATGCCCACCCGCAGTGTCCAGCCACAGCCAGTAATGCTATGCTAAGCATAGAGCGTGGGGAAGCATTTTCCCAAACGCTTCCACGGCGCTGAAGACAGAACCACACAACAGAGTTTCAAGGATAAAAAAGCCAGAGCATACGCTCTTTCCAAACGTTCAGTCAGACTCGGCACTCAGAGGACTCCCGTAACAATAGTTTGAAGTTGCAATTTGTCAAAAAGTTTTCTGTGTTAGCGTAATTAGTTGATTCAGTTCCATTAACTTGGCTTATGGTTTGAACTTTCAGTAGTTTTATGTCGCACGTTCTTTAGCGGTGACATGTCATTATTTCAGGAATATAAAAGTAAGCGTTACTTTTATTAGTGGCTAGTGTAGCAATTTGTTTCTGTGACACTTCTGAGGAATGTAAGCAATGGACTCTGGCACATCTACATATAGTACACGGCCACATGAACTCCCGAAACTCCGAAGACTACATTCTAGAAAAAATACTTTCTGTCTTTTGGATCATTTTCATAATCATATAAAATAACATTTATAAATAAAAAAATTCTCTATAAAAATTATATAAAATCACATTTATATAAATGTGATTTTATATGATAATTTATATGTGATTTTATATATAAATCATATAAAATAACATTTTTAAATAAATTTTTTAATCTCGCTCTACCTTTCTCTAAGAGCCCGAACCGCAGTAAATATTCTACAGCCAGAGCCCGATTCGGGCCCGGGCGCTGCTTCGGGCCTTCGGGCCCGGACTCAGCACGTCTCAGCTCTGAAAGAAGCAACCCCCAATTATTTTCGTTGTGTGGGTAGACAAGTTTCTTTCCCTTTCAACATTTTCACTGAACATTTTTTTTTAATAAATCTTTGCATTTGAACTTTTGCATTTGAACTTCGAAATGTCTATGTATAGACATTTCTTTTCGGTGATACCGCGCATGGTCGCGTGTTGGGGGGGGGGGAGGTACAATACTTTCTGCCATGCCGTATTGTCAACGTAGCATATAAACTACGGGTCACTTGCTGATTTTAATTATAAATTTTCATTCATATCACTTTTGTCATCTATTTATCGCATATTAACTGCATTGCTTTCCTTACTTACAAGGTCACGCTTCGCCACTGCTGTACATACATAGAAGTAAAACTTTATGTAAAATGTACATAGCTATTGGGTTGTCGGAAAAGTCATGACGTATTTTTGGCACCCGATAGCGGTTGTGCGGTTTTGGAAGTACTAGAGGCATGCAGCTCTGTTACCGCTATGGCATTCGACAGGTGCCAATTCTAGCTGCAGTCTAAAAGGAATAGTGAGCGATTTGGTTGATTTGGGGAGATTTGACATCAAGTTGAAGATGGAAGACCAAACTACCCATTTTCGCCATGTTTTACTGTTTTACTTCCGTAAAGGGAAGAACGCGCGTCAAGCTTGTGAAAAGTTTCGTAAAGTGTACGGTGATAATGCTCTACAAGAACGTCAGTGCCAGCGGTGGTTCGCAAAATTCCGTGATGGTGATTTTAACCTCAACGATGCTCCTCGGTCCGGGAGGCCCACCAAGGATGATGACCAAATCAGGGCATTGATCGAGTCAAACCCACGTTACACGACACGAGAGATTTCAGACACATTGCACGTCCATCATTCAAGCGTTCACGACCACATGAAGAAGCTGGGATACGTAAGCAAGCTCGATGTGTGGGTTCCTCATGAACTCAAAGAAGCTCAATTGACGGCGCGTATAAACATCTGCGATATGCTCATTAAACGTGAGGAAAAAGATCCTTTTTTGAAGCGACTGATAACTGGTGACGAAAAGTGGATTGTGTACAACAATGTGCTGTGCAAACGGTCTTGGTCCCAACGTGCTGCTTTGCCTCAAACGACATCCAAAGCAGACATTCATCAGCGGAAGGTTCTGGTCTCAGTGTGGTGGGGTTTTATTTTAAAGGTGTCGTGTTCTTCGAGGCCCTGTCACGGAACCAAACAATCAATTCGAATGTGTACTGTCGGCAATTGGACAGTTTGAACGAATCCATCATCCAGAAACGTCCAGAGCTCGTTCATCGTAAAGGTGTCGTGTTCCATCACGACAACGCGAAACCACACACAAGTTTGATCACCCGCCAAAAATTATTATTGGAGCTTGGGTGGGATGTGTTGCCACACCCAGCATACTCGCCTGACCTTGCGCCATCAGACTTCCACTTGTTTTGCTCTCTTCAACAGTCCTTGCGTGGTATAATGTTCAATTCGACGAGGCTGTAAATCAGCACCTTGTACAGTTTTTCGCCAGGAAAGACAGGTCCTTCTATGAACGAGGCATTCTGCAGCTCACTGAAAGATGGCAAAAGGTTATCGAACAAAACGGGCATTATATCATTGATTGATCTTTGTTCTTTCTATCAATAAATGACCTTTGCAAAACATGGCTAAAATGAGTCATGACTTTTCCGACAAACCAATAATTTCCGACTCACCTGCTTTTATACAATCATGCGTTTTCATTCATACACTGGAACATACTGTATATAGTCTGGGACAAAAGACCACATTGCGACACTTCCACGTAAAAATGTAAAGCTACAAACATAAAGGACGTAACATACAAAGCTGCTGAGAACACTGGAGAAGTACTATTCTTGCATTAAAAAAGTTGGCTCATTGTTATAGGAGTGATGGCTGAATGTTGTCTAATACATTGGCACAATGTCATGAAACTGACGGCTCAACGTTGTAACAGTGGCTCCACGTTGTGGAAGTGATGGCTTAATGATGTAAAAGATGTTGGTACAATGTTGTCCAAATGATGGTGTAACGGTGTGTTATACACTGGCTCAATGTTATAAAGACGTCGGCTCGTCGTTGCGACAGTAGCACAATGTTATATGAGCGATGGCTTAATGTTGTAAATGATGTTCGCACAAGGTTAAACAATTGTTTGACGTTGTGTGCTGTATTGGCGTAATGTTATTCCAATGATGGCTCAATGTTGTAAGATTGGCTCAGTGTTGAAGAATTGATGGATTTATGTTGTATGAAACATTGGTTTAATGCTTGCACAATGTTATATAAACGTTTATCCTTACGTTGGATCATTGCTGGCTAGTACACTGTGCCTACCGGAGGCTGGTAAGTGGGCAGCGAGACATATGGATGGAGGCCCATCGTAGTAACCGTACGTTTCGCCAACGTTTTGTGTTTTACGTAGGGCCGATGTAAGTGTGCTGCATGAGGTACTGACTTGAGCAATGTTCAGCTGGGAAACTCTGGGTCCAATAATTTATGTGCGGGAAACTATGACGTCTACCACCTACCTAAACATCATTGCGGACCTGGCGTTACATCCTTTCATAGCAACGATATTCTCCTCTAGTAAGGGTCTTCTTGCAGAAGGATACTGCGCCATACCTCAGTGCCAAGATTGTTCGAGAATGGCTCGCAGAACTTGAGGAAGACTTCGAGGTATTGCTCTGGTCTCCAAATTTCCCAGACATCAATCCAGTCGAGCATCTGTGGTTTGTGTTGGAACAGCCAATCCGATCTGCGGCAGCTCAACCACGTAAATTACAAGAGTTAAAGATCCTGATAACGTGTTGGCACCAGATACCACAAGAAATCTTTAGAATTCTTGTAGCGTCTATGCTTCGCCGGGTAAGAGCTGTTTTGGCGGCACGTGGAGAACAAACATCATATTAGGCAGATGGTCATAATGATTTGGTTATTAGATGTATTTGTCATTTTATTGCCATTTAAACAGTTGCACCATAAAAAATAGGCGCATGCGTGCAACATTATGTATGCACGTGCGTGTGAGTCTGTGTGGAAATTCGACTATCTAAAAAAAAAAATTACCAGGTGTTCGGCATCGCAACGGGAAGAGAGATATGGTAATACAGTACAGTAGATTCCGGTTAATTGGGGCACATTGAGGTTAAAGCACTTTGGTTCAATTAAGCGACTGCTCCAATTATGCAAAGCTTTAGCTCAATGAGCTTATTTGGGATGTCCTTCAAGAACTGTCACAAACAAACGACTGCCCCGATTAACCGGAATCTACTGTATACACCGAAATAGCAAGTTATTAGGAACACCTGCCTAATAACATGTTGAACAGACGATTCCGTCACTCTTGTGAATGATGTAATTAGAGGTAAAAGGATTGACTGTCAGGGCGGTGTCAAGTGAAACTGGCATCTCAATTCGGTTATGTCATGAGACTTTGACGCACTATTTGGGATGAAAAGAGTGAAAGCAGAGTTTGTACATAAGCTTCTCACACATGATCAAAAGGAGTAGCACCATGCTACAGTTGTCTGGACTTTAAAAATCATGGAGTAATGGACCCATACTTTATTTATTTGGGTCATACCAGTGGCGTACCCAGAAATTAACTTGGGGGGGGGGGGGATATCGTCGCCGCAATGTCAAAACCACGAACGCGAAATTTTGTTGTTTGAATTATCGCTATTTAAAAATTAAATTTGATCAAAGAATAACGTTTACAATTACATCAGACTGTTCAAGCACTATACATAACATTTAAATCAAATTGCATCTGTATTATGCATCAGTGAATAAAATTTAATATGATGTAAAGTCAACAATCGAAAAATTCTCGCATTCTTGGTTTTATCATTGCAGCTACAATATCATTCCTTCCAAAAGTGACGAAAAAAATGTGCATGAGAACAGGCATTTTTTATATTTCTCAAATACTATTAATTACAAAGTAACGTTCATTCTACGTTTTTGTTTTCCTGCTATGGTATGTACTCAAGATAAAAGGCTTACCCACTCCCTCCCCCAGCTCCCACCATTCATTAGACTGACGTGCAACACTACAACATGCAACACCTTTTCGCTCTCTCCTTTGTTTGGTGGCATGCAAGTGGGAAATGCGTACGGGAGGGGATAGGCATTAACAATAGGCACATGTGACCTCGTCTGACCATTCTAAATAAAGAAGTAACTAACGGCAATTTAAGGAAAACCAGAATGGTGATACTAGCAAATAACGTCACCGACAATTTTTATCAATTTTTAATACCACACAAAATTATTTTGGGACGCCACTGGGTCAAACATATGTTGCTTTCAACTGTAACATAAGTATGACCCTTACTTTATATGTTACAACTTGTCAGGATTTTAAAAATCATGGAGTAATGGACCCATACTTTGTGGACTCATACTGCTAGTCACTGAAATTATCCCATCCAAAAGGATTCGCGTATCGGCATCAAATTGGTAGGTGCATGCCGGCATATTGGATGTGCAAATCTTTCCAATATGCGAGATAAAAGGGCGAAAACGGGCCGACGAAGCGATGCCCTGGCCTTTGCTCCAAGTCGTACGGAACAAAGCAACGCAGTGTTAAAGATCGTTTCATAATTATTGGCCGATTCGGACACAAAGAAACAAACGGCAGTAACAGACAACGAAATGGGTTTTATTCCGAAAAATTTCTGCCCTCGGCAGCAGTACACTGTGCCAAACGTGTTTTAAGTGCAAAAATGCCACGGTGACAGAAACTGTCATCACAGTGGTCCGAGGAATCGTTAATGGCGGAAATCACAGCATCCTTGTTAGCGAACCGTTTGCTCCTCAAGAAATGGTCCAAATGGCAAAACATGTGAAAGTCTGAGGGGGCCAAGTAAGGTGAATAAAAAGGGTGAGAGAGGACCTCGTACCCCAAGGCGTTGCTTTTTCACATGCTTCCAATAGACACATGCGGTCGTGTTCCGTCCTGAAGCAGTATGGTACCCAAACGATTGGCGAGCGATGATTGTTTGCTGCATAATTTCTGGTGACATTCGTTCGAACCACAGTCTTGGCAGTCCACCACACAGAGATCAGAACCTTCTGTGGGTGCAACTCTGGTTTGGACATGTGTTTGGGTGATTCCCCTTTATCGAACCACGGCGCTGTTCGCTTCCTTTTGTCATAAAGCACCCCTTTTTCATCAACCGCAAGGATCCGATGTAGAAAGGGAGCACTAGCCCCAAGTTCCTGGAGGGCAATGCATGTTTTCAGACGTCGTATCTGCTGCTGTTCGGCGAGTTCGTGTGGAACACAGGTATCCAGTTTTTAACCTTGCCCATAGCTTCCAGGTGTCTAGAAACTGTCGCTGATGATACAAGTTCGGCACTGAGCTCATGTACTAAATATTTTGGTTTTTCTACCACTTCCCGCCTTAAATGTATAGTGTTACACAGAACCGGACGACCGGCTCCTGGCTTATGGTCGATGGCAACATCACCGGCATGGAACTTGGAAAACCGTCTACGGACAGTTCTGTCACTCGTCGTTCCGACAATCCACGCTCAATTAATATTTGCGACCGTTTCGGACACATTCCGGCCAAGTTTGAATTCGTGCAAAATCACTGATCTCACGTCGGGTTGCTCCATCACGTCCCAAAATACTGAGATCTGTCTGAAATACCGTTTTATACATGTGGACTGAACCGATTCAATTTGCATGGGCGTTTGGTAGTTCATCCTACGTGGCGTCCCTTGTAACCGGCTATGCAAATTCGCCTTGTCGGCATTGGCCAATAATTATGAAACGACCCAATAGCATACCCAAGGACCGAAGATACCTTGTTGCAAACCCTCTCATAAGGTGGACATGTTTGAGAGAGGAAGGATTGAAGGCCTCCGTGGAGATGGTTGGTCCGTTCACGGCCCATGTGCATCGGGATGCCTGAACACTTGAACGCTGTTGGCAACTGTGATTGAAAGAAGGCATCCCCAGTCTTCGTAATGAGACCGGTGTAGTGAGTTGGATTTCAGCACGCATCGCATTGATGGCCGTATTCGTCTCCTGGCGATTTCGGGCCACAAGCTACCGCACAGAGCATTCGAAGGAGAGTAAGAGCAACTATGGACATCCTCTTCTTGACTCGGAGGGTGAACCGACGATTTGCGGAGGCATGTCTGCGTTTTCGGCAGCCGTTGCATCAACTGCCATTGACCGTAATTCATCGCCAAGCTAGGCTGGAGTTGTGTCGCAGTACAGCTGCGTGGCGACAGGCCTTGTGTTCCGCTACGAGTCCCGACTCTGCCTCGGTGTTGAAGGTCGTAGAGTCTGTGGGTGGAATGGATGTAACCACAGGGAGGATCTGGCTGTTGTCCGCAAGCAGCATACTTCTTAGCAACCAGGCATCCTCTTATGGGATGCCATTAGTTAAGATAGCATGTCACCTTTGATGTGCATAACAGACACGGTGACAGCTGAGCTGTACGTGGATGACGTGTTACAGCCCGTGTTTTTGTAATTTCTGACTGGTATCCCGGAGACCGTTTTCCAGCAAAATAACGCTCTGCAGCACACCGCTTACTTCTCCCGTGCGTTCCTATAAGATTACGAAAAAGTAAGTCTTGAAAAATAAAATTAATTTTTTACACTTTTGAATTTCTCTCCGGACTAAAAGCAGAGACTATTATAATTCTGAATTCAACTATCGCAATGAAATTTATAGAACTAAAATCTTTGATAGTCTCACTCAGAGAAAGTACCTTGGCTAATGCTTCTCAGCAAAGGAAATAATTTTCCTACGTTCAATTTTACTAGGGATCCGCGCTCCAAGAATATGGGCAAAACGTTGTGCCTCAATACAAAAACTATGATAATTCGTAGACTTGAGTTGGAAAGATGTTTAAACAGGAAACGATGATAGTATAACTATACTAGTAATCCGCATTTCTTGGCATAGAATATAAATAAAGGTTCCAAGCTATCGCACATCAATCAGACTACCTTTTTAAGGAAGGTAGACAGCTAACTGCAAATTTTCTATATTTCATATTTTGTTCATCAGCTATTACATATTGTGTTATCGTAAGAAACCGGTTACTTAATTTATTGCACAGGTGATTGTACGACGTCTATGTATCAATCTGCGCAGTCCTTAAGACAAAAGCTATATAGCCATCTAGAGTAAATTTTATATTTAGAAGTTTTGTGAAATATTTATTATAAAACAGAATACATTGCACCTTATTTTAAAGATAATTGAAAGTTATTGTAGGTTGAAAAGAAAAAGTTTTCAAACAACAAATCATTCTGTTGTTCCGAAAAAATACGTAATTTGTAATAAGACCTCGTACAGAAAAAATAAAATTATTAGAAACCTATTCAAAAAAAAAACTAATGGAAAATAAAATGATTCAGTCACTCGCATTAATGAAAAACAAATCACCATCGCGCAATTAAGTTGTACCTTGAGCTTGAGCCTGGCTCCTGTGGCATTCTGGCCTAGTGGTTAAGACGTGGTTCCTGCAGTCGCGGACTGGGCCGCCAGGACACCAGGAGAATTTCCGGTGGGCCGCCATATTCTGGGCCAGTCCCAGGTAGCACAACCTTGCAATTCAATGTATTCCCAACACTGGGCCACCGTCTTCTGTTCCTAAAAAACGGTGGCTCAGTGTTGGGCTTCCGTTAAATTGCAAGGCTGTGCTACCTGGGGTAGGTCTTATGCTAAAAAATAAGTATGCATGTACTTGTACTTCAATATTCTTGTAGAAGAAAACCAAGTTATATTAAAACGGCAAAGTTTGCTTACCACAGGGCGAGAGAAATGGTGAAAATCTTCCAAATACGTGAAAACAATGTAAATAGACAAAGTCATCGCTCGTTCCACGTTTTTCTTTAATTAACACACAGCAACCGAAAAATTGTTTTCCGGACACCGCTGGAATCGAACCCAGATCTCTCGATAATTAGCCGAGTGTGTTCGCCTTACGCAACGGTGCCAACAATCCACGGCGCTAAGTGTGTTTATCTTTAAGCATCTTACTTCACAAATCCGTTGGGATGAGCTCAGCACCCGAGACGTCTCCATCTGGTGGGGCTTAACGGCACAAGCTATTTAATTATAGCTAATAAATCCAGAGGGCGAGAGAAATGGTGAAAATCTTCCAAATACGTGGAGACAATGTTAATAGACAAAGTCATCGCTCTTTCCACGTTTTTCTTCAACACACAGCACCGAAAAATTGTTTTCCGGACACCGCTGGGATCGAACCTCAGATCTCTCGATAACTGCTGTGTGTTAATTAAAGAAAACGTGGAAGGAGCGATGACTTTGTCTATTTGTTTACCACTTTGGGATTTGGAAAAACAAGAACAAAAACACAACAGGAGCCTAGTAGCAAATGTTCTGTTGAGCCAAACGCTGTTTTTGATACACCCCCTTCCTTTTTCTCAACTTTCAAATTTAATCCCTGTCCGTTTGGGTTGATATCTTACCTCAGTTTCCTTTGGTCAATTGAACTTGCAGTTAAATAATCAATACATTCTAATCAAATATCTTATCAGTAATCCCAGATACAAACGCGAAATTCATTGAATACATTAATGCATTGAGATTCACCTACGGTAAAATTTTTGGTTGCGGTTTTTTTTTTTTTATACAGTAGCGAACAAAAGTATTTGGCGAAACACTTTTTCGACCATAATGTTTTTTCTGCGGGACCAAATCGGGTCATTTTGGGATATGATATGTGTTGATTCGTGGGTTACAATGCCGCGTAGTTTGTATTTCGCTCAGAGCAAATTTGTCGTTCGAAATGGGCCATATTCAAGAGTCGCCAATTATCACCCATTTGTTTGTTGCATGTATTAATGTTTTTCTTGCGATTTTTGTGGGTTTTGTGATGTGTAGTGTGATAATAAGTCAATCTTAGGTTTTCAGAAATGGGTAAAAAGGCGGAGATCCCTGTTGGAGCTCGCCAGGCGGCCGTGAACACGATGGAATCCGCGTCACCGACATTGCGAGGGCCCTGCAGATCCGACACCAGTCCATTTCAGCTATCCTGCAACGTTATAAGAGGACTGGGACCGTCGAGAACAGTCCGCGATGTGGTAAGCCTCGTTCCACTACGTTGCGTCAGGATAGACGCATCTTCCGTCGATCTCGTGCTGATCCCACCTTGACTGCTGTGGACATCGCCACCGAATTCCGCAACAGTGACGACCTGAACGTCAGCCGAATCACCATCTCCCGTCGTCTAATTGCTGGTGGATTGAATGGAAGACGCCCCGCCAAGAAACCACTCATCGAAGTCTAGAATAGACGAGCCAGAGTCGAGTTCTCGCGCAGTCATCGACACTGGACCGCGGCGGACTGGAGTAAGGTGCTTTTCACCGACGAGAGCAAGTTCAACTTGTACGGAAGTGATGGCATCCGATACGTACGACGTTCGTGTGGCCAGAGATTCAACCCCAGTTCATTCAGCCGACTGTCAAACACGGAGAAAGATCGCTCATGGTTTACGGCGCCTTATCTCGCAATGGAATGAGCCACATCAACAAGATTGACGGAATAATGACCGGCCAGAGCTACACGATCATGCTCATCTACAATGTCTTCCCATGGGCAAACTAGAACATGCCACCCGGATGGATCATGCAGCAAGACAACGACCGGAAGCACACCTCCAGAGTAGCGAAGGCAGCCTTCCAGCAGCAACAGGTCACACTTCTAGACTGGCCAAGCCAATCTCCAGACCTCAACCCCATCGAGCACACGTGGGAGGAGCTGGAGAGACGATGTGCGAAGAAAACCTGCCGGAATAGGGCCCAGAAGTTCGACCAGCTGTCTGCATAATGGGTGCGAATTCCGCAATTCACCGTCGAGAAGCTAGTGGACTCGATGCCGGCCCGTTGTGCAGCTGTTTTTAAGTCTCGTGGTTATCCCGCTAAGTATTAGTTATTGTTTTGTCATTTTCTCGTACTTGCTTTCCGTTATCGTTGCATTAAATGAATGTGATACACACCTACTTTGTTGGTCAATTTGTATGATCTTTGCGATTAAGCTCGGTACATGATCTGTGTTAAGGTTTCCGATCATCTGCATATGGGTCATGTTTACAACTGAATAACACATATCATATCCCAAAATGACCCAATTTGGTGCAGCAGAAAAAATATTATGGTCGAAAAAGTGTTTCACCAAATACTTTTGTTTGCTACTGTACGTGCTTTTTTTTTTCAATTTTTTAACGAGATCTGCTCCTGATTTACTGCGCATTACAGTTACACGAATTCTTGAACTGCAGTTATGGGAAATCTTGTTTCAGCTACAGTAAGATTTATTTTTTCCGTTTGAAAGTGATTTAATAAAAATAAATTTTCAAAATCTTTAATTTCTGTCACTTTATAAATTTGTACTGAAATTCTTGCAGTTCTGGACACTTCCCTGTTTGCAAGTTTTTTTTTTTTTTTTTTTTTTTTTTTTGTAATTATTTTAATGCTAGGAGTCTTGGAAAAGAAATTAATTTTCGGTATATTTGGTTTTCCGTCTCACTCAAAGCGAAGAAATTATTAACAGATCCTGAATTTGGTTATCGCAATAAAATCCAAAAGAATGGCATGAAGACTTCGACAGTTCCTCTTAAAGAACGTACTTTGTTAAGTTATTTTCAGCAACGGACGTAATTGTGTTCTTACATTAAATTTTACTTGAGATCCAGGAAAATGAGTAAAATATTGTTAATTATTTTCCTCAATACAAAAAACTTCAATGATGCGTAGACTTTTGGTGAAAAGATGTTTACACCGCAGTAAACAGTGGTGCTGACATGATGTACTTTTAGGGATGGGATACCTTGATAATTTTCCCCAAAAGTGGGCCGCACAAAATAGCTTCCAGGGCCGTTTATGCATCGCCAGTCCGCCACTGGGTTCCTGTGGCATTCTGGCTCAGTGGTTATAATGGGCGAACGTAAATACTTCACCTGCCTTACTTAATCCAAAGTCCTGCAAGGCTCTATAATCAAAGCTCGTTCACCGGAGCACGCACCCCACATACAATAGGTCAAGGTTCCTGTTACTCAGATAACCTTTTCTGGAAATAAAATATAAAAATAAAAATAGAAAAGTTTTTTCCTGGAAACGGGAAAACACGTGCAGCTTGACTTCTAATTCCAGTCCTTGTATCGTAATCACATAAAATATGAAAACGATGTCGAATGTCCGACATTACATTAATCATGTATTTCGCCCTTACACGCGGCTTCAACCTAAACAGCCCGGGCTCGATACTCACTACCAGCGCAAAAAGATTCTCTGGTGTAAGAACTGAAATATTGAGCGTGTTGGGTTTTGGGAAATTTCAGTCTAAATACGGAAATACCGGAAAAGGACTTTTCTGAAATAAACGGAATTACTGACCACGCACGGGAAATCTGTGAAAATACGAAAGTTGAAAAAACGGACACTTTTAAAAACGTAAATTTCTTTAAAAGACGGACACTTACCGGAAACTTTGCTGCACGTTATTTTCAAAAATTCTCCATGCATTCACACCACTTATATTTTACGGTTTAAAGGTATTACAGTAAATGTAAAGAAAAACGGTTTTTACAAAACTTTCTTCAGAGCACTTTGGAATATATTCTTGTGAGCAGACCAAAATCCTATTTTGAAAATGACAAAAACCTTATTCAAAAAGCTTTATTCAGAACTTTCAACATAAACTTCACGTACGTTATTGTGTTTAACTGTTTGATTGCATTTACTATATCTTAATCTTCTTTGCATTATCTTTTATTATTGTTTTAAAACGTGCTTTGTCTCGTTAGATGCTTAAATTTCTTTGATTTTGATCTCCCCCCCATTCGAGGGCCCTTCCATATAGGGGGACCCCGCGAGTTTCATTGAAACAGGGCCACCGAAATTTGAGCCACGGCCCTGTTTCTATGAGCATATTATTGTTACTGAATGTTTTTAAAAAACACTTTTTTTTTTTTTTTTTGATTGGAGGTTTAACGACCAGCGTGAGCAACTCAAAGGGCTACAAGCAGTTCCCGTCCCTAATTTAGTGTCACTAGTTCCAGGGAAGGGAAAGAGCCACCGCCGTAAGACAAACACAACATCCATGCCTCACAAAGATTCGAACCCGGACCCATCTCGGACGAATGAGCAGAAGCCATTGCTTAGACCACTGCGCCACCGGGACGTCACACTGACATTGAAATAAAGTAATGAAATAAATATTTCAAGCTAAACTGGCGTTCTCAGTTCTGAGGGGGAAGCATATTTGAGTTTAGAAAAACTTGTTTTAATTGCGTGACCAACATATTTGTTTAAGTGTTTTAAACTCACTGACTGCAAATATCTTGGAAAAAAAAAAGTAGCACTGAAGAGCTAGTGAAACACTAGTAACTTGAAGCGCTTTGATGCAACAGCTCCTCTCATTTATTTCGTTGGATATAATAATGGGCACTTGTTCTAATCCACTTTTGAGGGCCAGGGCCGAACTGCTTTTGAAAAACTTCTACCGAGCACGGAGGAGATCCCCAGTGTGATCATCTATACCACAAATTGATAACATCTACAATACCTTGCTCCCACTGGTTAAGAACATGATAAAAAGCAAAGCAGCTGATAGCGCTTATTAATTCAGAGCAAATGGGCTCTTCAGCAGCTTTCCGTTCGGGGGACGGTAGGGGAGGAAGGACGATCATTCGTTTATGGGCTTGGGGGGAGAATGAAGATGGATGGAAGGATGGGTGGCAAAGCAGACAGGGCGGGTAGCACAGACCTGCTGATTTCCCTGCGCACGACTGCGAACCCTCGTGCGATTGGTCTGTTTTATGGATGTAAGTTATAGAGCAATTGTTAGGCAAACCGACGGTGACGGAATTACGCCTGACGGGTTCTTCTAGGGTTTCCCGTTGCAGAATGCGAATTACGCAATTCGAAGGTATCGGATTTAAATAACCTCAACTCTAATAATGCTCCCTTGGAATGCAGATTTCCTGCTTGCTAATGGTTGCCCAAATGAATAATGTAAGCAGGCCGAAGAGAAAGGAGGGGGGTTCTTCTCTGAACTGTTTACACTTGAGAATTCACAATGTTGCCACTGAAAGCTAGTGACAGACATTTCCGAAGTGGTCGGGAAAATGCTGCATCCTGTAACTCTCAAAGACTTCAGAGAGGTTAACCGAAATGCAATAAAATACAAAAAAGTCACCTTGGAGAGAAGGAGATTTATCTTCTCAAATTTATAAGTGTGCCCTAATTAACTTGCATGCTGAGCTTTATTTAACAGCATTAACTTTAACCAAAGTCATGAAATCCAGGAAAATAAAAGTTTAAAACTCGTAAGGATATAAAATCCTAAAATCCTACTGAAAAATGTTTTCATGACAAAGCAAGTAATACAGAGATTTAAAAAAAAAAAAAACCCCAAAAAAACCGGCATACCACGGATAAATGCAGCCAACGGAAACAGCTGAATTAATGTTTGCTTATATATCTTACCCTGATACTCAAGACAACATTTAAGAAGCAACACTGTTCAAAGTTAAATGAACATATATTATTTAATATATCGCTTGTACTGTATCGCACTATGTTTTATGAATTTCATAACCGTTTAATGATAAAGGTTTCTCGTAAGGAAAAGTTGCAACTCAATTTAACATGCCGGCGTTTCTTGCATTCATTAAAAAATAATCTAGGAAAAAATCACCGGAAAAAATTATCTAGTTCAACGAGCAAAACAAACCGACCGCATTTCACGATCACAGATATAAGAAAAATACAATATTACAGGCTCCAGCTTCAAGAACTGAGAATAACTGCACCGAACACCAAGCTCTCAAAGTCGTGAAGAAAATGCTTGCCTGAAAATATATCCCTTTAATAAACTTCTAGTGCCTATGGAAAACTATACTCGGAGTCGTACACAGGACATTCAAGCATAGGTCTAGAACTTCCCTATCTTACTGTTACCCGTATGTCCTCCGGAATATCGTGTAACATTGGAGGACCATGATTTCGTAGGTATGAATTTCGGAAAGGGGGCCTACAAATTAGTAAGTGTGGGAAAGCAATATATTCACCAAATAATTCCTACGGTATCGCATAGTACGAGGAAATAGTTAAACGAGGAAGAGTAGTTACCAAGTAAACAATTTAGAGAGCGCGGGAATTGGGAAAGAAAATCCGAGAAGCATAATGTGGACAGGCGTTCTAAGAGGATAATTATAATACCTATTTCATAATTTTTCTAAGACCTGGCTGAGCAGATTTCTTTCTTGAGGAGGAAATTCCTTATTTTTTTTTTATCATTCTTTTGAATTGTTTTTTTTATTTTATTTTGTGTTCCCCGAGCTCTCCGGAAATTCCAGTAAGAATACGCACGAAACACACCCCTAGGTTAGTAAAGAGAAAACTCGGAGGTTTTAGCAAGCAACGCTACGAGAATGAAATGCTCGCAATCACAGGTGGGGGCCAATTTACTGGACCTTTCGCTATTAACGAAGTCACGTTTTACGCACGCTAGCGGGCAACGAACAGGGCATATTTCTCGTAGTGGGCGTAACTGGTTGACACCAACAGAAAGAGTCATACAGGAAGCGTACGTGAAAATTCTAAGGCAGCGCGGACATCCCGCGGAGCAGTTGACAAGATAAAGGAATATTCATCTTCAAGAAAACTCGATGTTCTCAAGCCTTTGCCAACGAATCGGAGGGATTCCCATACAGGGATGTAAACCAATGCCGAAGCGAGGAAAAGCGGCCCAACCAATAAGGGGAGAACCATTTGGGTAGGACAGGAACACCCCCGAACCCCTTAAACATAGACGAGAGAAAAGTTTTTTTTCAGGCGGAGATGATTTGGAGAGAACACGGGATGGAATGATGACTGCTATTTCTGGGTGAACGCAGAGAGGAAAGATGGACTCTAGATGAATCCTGGGCAGAATATCGCAGAAAGAATTAAGTTAGGAGTTTTCCTGGGAGGACGCTCAAAATTGAGCAAGATGATTTCCAGGTGAAGGGAAGTATGATGTTTTCCCTGAGAGGTTTTTACGCAAATTTTGGGTGAAGCATCGAGTGATCTTATGCGGGCAGTGTGCATTCAGCAGGACCGGATGAGGTCCCAACCATAGACTTTATACCTATAAGTAATACCGGACGACAACGAAATAGATGAAAAGAAAAGAATTTGGTGAGAAAAATTTCATAATTCCCAATATCTCGTTAGCATGATCATGATTTTGTCTCCTATACATCCTCGGTAGAAAAGATAATTTTAATCTCTTGCAAGTGCTGAATAACATAATGTGTCTTATATTTTGCGGAAGGTGAACTTTAAAATATGATTGCGAATATCAAAAAGCATAATGAACTTAAAATATATTTTGGTTTAAATTAATAGAAATCTCCACCGATCAGTGTAATAGATTTTTAAGGAAACACAAATGAAAATAAATTCTGTATTTTATAATGAAATTTACCCGAGTTTCTCAAATCTTTGAAAATTCAAAATAAGTGAATCTTTGTTTATTTTAACCTGAATAATTAAGTAGAACAATCGTAAAGTTTTGCAGAGTAACAACTCCAAGATTTTAAGAAGAAAATAACTTTTAACATTTAGCAAACCCAGTCGCAGGAAAATAAAAGGTCCAAATCTGACATGAGTTTATTAAATTTCAAGCGGCATATGGAGGAATATGGGTTTCCCATGTTCTCCCATATGAAACACAACGCAATGCACCCGTCAACCCTGAACTTGGAGACCCTCCATTAGGGAACCCAACTTCACGGTAGACACCCATAGGCGGAAGATAATAGAGAGTAAAGAGTTACGAAAATTAACGGCCTTCTTAATAATTAATCCCACTGCAGCGAATAGGACGCAGCAGATGGTTCGCCCTCACATCGAGTAGGGGGTGGTAATATAAAACTGGTGCCGTGTGACCAGGATTTTTCAGTTCTTTGGTTAATTAATATAAAATTTGTGCTAGGACCAGGATTTCTTTGATCCTGTGGTTTAAAAAAAAAAAAAGAATATTTGTTTTCGGTGGTCAGGATAATTAATCAAGTATACAGAATTAGCAGAATAATGCGATGTGTTTCTATTATCTCCCTTCAATTCTGAGTAACAAGATGCAGGTTTTATAGAAAAATTAAGGAAATTGTAGCAAGATTTTAACTTCAAAAAAAAATAGTGAAGGTGAAATGCAAGTAAATAAGTTGCAGGAAATCAGATTATGCTGAAATAAATTTAAATTTCTAAGGAAATAGGCAGAAAAACAAATAAGAGTGATACTGCTAATTTAGCAAATGAATAGATGAAATCTTACAGAAAATACATGAAAATTAATAGTACGGAGAAAATAAATTTATACAAGTGTAATTCATGAATAATTTTGATTTATCGTTGAAAATCAAGGGAAAATTCCTTGCAAATCAAAGTGAAATTATTTTTGATGTGTTGTTTATTTGTGCATTTGAGTGTTGTGATTTTAAATCGGTAACTAGGAGGAATAATAGGTTCATTGATAACTTGGGGAATGTATAATTTAACGGTGAGGCACTGATAGAAGAGTAGTGATGAGAAGTTGTGGTGATATATATTTTAAAATCAAAAGTGCATTATTATTGAAGTGTGATTTTATTATGTGTGTTGATGCATTGATAAGAAACTGATAATTTAAGAAGGAATAGGCAGGTTAATTATTGATAAGAGGAATTAATTTTTTTTTCTGCAAGATATAGGAGCTAATAGAAGGTTAAGCAGTAATCTTGATTTGTTTTGGAAGACTAAAAGGGAATGTAATATCTAAGTGTGTGTTTTATTGTGCATTTAAATGTGTAGAGGTACTTGGGAGTGTAGACAGAGAGTAGTTAAGTGGATTAATATTTGGGAAAGAGTAATAAAAAGGACTAGTGCAAGAAGAATTGGTAGGAGTAATAATTGGATAATGCTGGAACAAATTTTTGAAATGAAAATAGTGTTTATGGAAGTGTGATTTATTGTGCTTTAAAAGTGTGATTTATATGCATCCACCAAGGGAAGTAGACAGAGGTTATTGCTAGTATACTAAAATTTAATGAATTTAGGAAGTCAGCATAAGTATTTGAGGTGTGGTTCTAATTTCTTGAAAAAGTGGTTATCGTATTAATTTTGTTACAAGTGCATAATTTGATCTCAAATGTTTCTAGTGTATTTATATATATATTTAAGACGTTCAAATTTATTACATATCTTAGTGTGAAGTGCTGGTTGTATATGTGCATATTTTGAGGGAATTTTGTTTAGTGTGTCGCGAGTTAGGTAGAGTTAAGTTGAAAGCCGAATGCAATTTATGAGTAAGCTAGGAACGTTAATCGTTTTATTCGTAGACAATTGTTTTCTGATCATAAGTCAAGTGGGTTAGCAGACGAAGCAGCGAGTTACGTTAGAGTGAATTTTTTATTTTTACGTGGTAGCTTCACCGGAATTTTTCTAATTTTATGCGACTTTACGAGATTACGAAGCATATAGTAGAAGCCGTGGGAATTTAAGTTAGTAAGGTTAAAGAATAAATATATGGCTAACCAACAGAACGGAGAACAGAGCAACGGTGAACAGAATTTTGTTTCGGAAAATTGCATAGTTGATCAACAGAACCAGGAGAACGACCTTCAGGGCACTCTAGAAGGGGAAGCCGTGTCAGAAAATTGTGTAGTAGCCCCGCAGAACGTACCAATAATGGCGGGAATGTTGGCGTATATCCCCACATTCAGCGGATCGGATGAAAATCTGACCGCACGTCAATTTTTCGAAACGTTGGAGAGCACCGCCGAACTGTCAGGATGGAACGACGCCGTTAAAATTTTATCAGCTAAAGCAAAATTCAAAGGAGCCGCCAGTCACTTTCTTTCGGAGGCCGTCGATATTAGGAGGAGACCGAGTACGAACGATTTAAGCAGGCGATAGTACAAAGATTCGACGCATTGCAACCGGTTACCGTGAGAATGCAGAAATTTACGACTTGCCGACAAAAACCAGGAGAACGGGTGGCCGAGTATGTAGCTCGTCTTAACGGCTTAGCTTATTCCTACATGGAGACGATGGATTTAGAAAATGAGCAAGTGCGAGGACTGGTAGACAGCACTAAAATGTCGCAGTTTTTGAATGGATTAAACCCCAAATTGAGGCGCACGGTTTTATCCTTCGCCCGGAAAATTTTCAGGCAGCAGTTCAGAGAGCGCTGGCCGAAGAGTCTCACAATCTCTTATTAGACCGGGACGTTAACGCTTACGATGCACAGCAGGAATCGAGTTCGATCCCAGGGACTTCACAAGGGCAACAGAGCAATTCAACGGACCAGATAGCCGATTTGTGTTCTATGATGGCGAAGCAGCTAGCAACTCATGAGATGCAGGTGAACGCTCTGAAAAGTGAGGCAGAAAATTTGAGGGAAAGGCTAAGGAAAGCAGAGAATTCGCACCGGACGCACGTAAATCGCATTAGAAATTTCCAGAGCGCTAATTATGAATCTAGGGGAAATTTACCCGACGTAGACATTACTTCGGCCATCTGCTATAACTGCGGCGATTTTGGCCATATCAAGCGATTTTGTTATCGGAACAATCGGGAAGGAGCAGCTTATACGCAACCATCGCAGCAAGCTGAAAGAGGTTCATGGGACAGGGCATCCAACCCTTCGTACCCGCGACAGCAGAATAACTTCTCCTGGCGACAGCCGCGGTAATCAGTATCGCTCCTACAGGAACTACAGCGCCACTTACCGAGAGGACGCTCACGTCCCACAGAATCCAAGGAATTTAGGAAACAGAAGAGAAACCGCGTTCGTTTCGAAGAGGATGCACCAGGAAGAGATTGCAATAGGTATTCCAGACAAAATTCGCGTCCTTTAAACTAATTTCGGGTCAAGATAAGGGGACCGCCCTTGGCCGGAATTATAATAAGGTCCGTGGAGTTACTTTAACAAATTGTTACGTCCGAGGTGATGGAGCACTCCCGTTGGTGAAAGTTAGGATAGGGAGATACTCACGCGTTTGCACTCATCGACAGCGGAGCTTGTATCTCAATCTTTTGTGCTTCACTATTAAAGGAGATAAAGGGAAAGATTCGTATACGTGACTTAGGATCAGCAGTTTTAGTGAAAGGCATTACTGGAAACACTTTACCTACATCTCAGTGCTATGAGATACCGGTAGAAATCGGAGGAGAAACCATTTTACATCCCTATCACGTTACTCAGCGGAAGTTGCATCAAGATTATTCTCTAATCTTAGGCTGGGATCTATTGAAGGAGCACGGATACATATTCGACGCAGGAAAAGGAATTTTGAAACGGGAAAGCAGAGCAAATTTAGCTAGAGCAGAGTACGGTAGAGGAAGGAATAACCGAAAAAGAAATTTTAAAGGAAAAGCACGTCAGTCGAAAATTCGAACCCAGGTCTTGTCCGTGCCTTCAGCGGAAATGGCCAATCCCATTAACCCCGACGTAACCAAGATAGGAAGGACCGTCCATAAGGAACTCATCCCACCGTATTCGGAAAGGGTTATTCGGATCCGATGTGGGAAATTTTCGGGATGTCAGGTTAACCAGGTGCTAGTACAGCCGTTAGAAAGATACGCCCAGGGAAAAGTACGCTTGGGTCGTTCAGTAAACACGCTGGACAAATCAGGCATCATACCCGTATTGATAGCTAACCTCACAAATCGCCCCATTCACTTCAATAAGAAGACCAGATTAGCGAAAATTCAACCAAGTGTCTACGGAAATTTGAAGGAAGCTGCGGCGAAACAAGAGAAGTATGCAGACAGGCACGCTGCGGAAAAGAATCTACATTTAGGTGACAGAGTATTTTTGCACACCCCTTTTTCACAGCCACATTTATCGCGTAAGCTAGCTCGAACTAACTGCGGAGATTGGGAGATAGTTTCGTTCCCCACCCCAGTAAATGTTCAGTTGAGGTCAGTCGAAAATCCGAACAAATATCAGACCGTGCATAAAAATCGAGTCTTCAAGCGGACTGAACGCCTACCCCAGCTTATAGCAGAGTCACCGGTACAGGACAATATAGAGGTACAAGTACCCAGACAATCGCAGGATTTCTCTGACGACGGATCGGAGAGCACACAGGACTACGACTATCTGGATTGGGTCGATTTTCCCAGAGTAGTCATGCCGCAACCGACAAGCAGTAGAGCAATGCCGCCCGTAAGTCAACCGCCCAACATCGGAGTACCGATAAATTCGCCGCCCGCTACGTCGAGTTCAGCGCGAAGGAGACAAGCAGGGAAGTACCGCTGCCCTCGCAACATGTTGAAGAGCCGAGGCGCACACAGGCAATCGCGGAACCAACGGAGGAGACCATGCCGTCACAGGATTCCTATCAGGAAAGTAGCAGCCGACAAACACAAGAAGCAACGCGCCAAAGGGTTATTAGAGATCCATATCTACTACGTTCGCAGGACAGAATTCAGCTGACAGCAGCAATACACCCCACAGCAAATTCACAAGGGCCCAACACTTTGGAAATAGGCCTGAATCGCACGTACCCAAAGGAAATTGTGGTCAGCGACTCGACCGAAAGACTTGAGCAGCCGGAAGATACTAGCTTTGTAAATAGAATGTTGAAAAGTCTCAGTCAACCCAGTAATCCAGAGGGAACCTCTTGGTTCGATTTAGCCGACCGCTATTTGTCGCAGCGCATTCAAGAAAACCTAAGCGCAGGGACACCAGAAGGAGCACCCGTCAATAATCTTTATCCACAGTGGAGGAAAATCGTGGCGAAACCTCAGGAATCATTGGTTTAAGCCGAGGAAGTAGGAAGAACGCTGGGCGAAGATAAAAAATGTGTGTGTGTTGTGAAAAAAAAAAAACAGCGATGCGCAATAAGAGGGAAGATCCCTGAATTTTCACGGTAAACGTTTAGCAGAAAATAAATTTGATAGGTGAAAAAAAAGAAGAAAAAAAAACAATTTTGCGATCTGATCAGTAATCGAAAATAATTCGTAAAAGAGTCTAGCTAGAAAATGGTGTATAAACATGGAAGAATATGCAGGAAGTAATTAATAATATTCATAGCAGGACCGCAGCCTAGTACGTGCATCGCAATCTTTCCACTTTTGAGTTCACGAACCACGGAAAACTAGAAAAAATTTTTGTTTTGCTACGATAAAGGGAAAATTAATATTAAGTAAGGAAAATACATTACGTAAGTAAAAAGAGAAAGAATGGGTCAGGGATTAAGCACCCAGCAAAGAACCTGCGGAGGAAGCAATGTTTTTATTTCATGGAAAGACTGAACGGTACTGGTAGCAATCATTCCTTTCACAAAAAAAATATTTTTTTTTGTTGGAAGAAAAAAAAAAAAAAAAAAAGAGAAAAATAATAATTTTCCGCTCAAATTTTATTAATGATAGGCAGTAGGAGGATAAGCGAAGGTAATCGTAGGCAGAATGACGTCGCTCATGCACGGGGCTTGCAAGAGTAGAGGAACGGACGGACCGTGTTTCCAGTTTGAGAAACCCCGTACTCAAACTGGCTGGCAAGGAGCAAAAGGAAGAATGGGAAGACGCCATCTTGGGCCGCCATCTTGAAGCAAGAATGCAAAGAAGGAAAATTTATCGGTAAAAGAACGGGAACGCTCAGTAAAATAATTTGTACAGCAAAGGCCGAGCATTTCAAAGGATGGAAACTATAAACGGGAGCACAGCACGACGAAAAAAAAATATTTTTTTTTCTCTCAAAACTTTCTGTAGCAGAAGCATAGGCCGGAGTAATATATCACTAGAAAAAAAAAAAAACGTAAGCACCTTCTGCGGAGAAATAGCCGTGCGGAAACACCGACGGAATGCAATGAGATTAACAGCGTATCGGATAATGCAGTGGTTCAAAATTAGTATCCATGGCAGGTATTCAAAGCAATTAAAATACGCGAACCTGAAACAAAACATGGTATAAGAAAGTAGCAACAAACATGATCGACGCGTAGCCTAAACGTCACCTAACATAGCCTAACCATAACCTATCGAAATGACAGTAAAAAGCACTTACCTTGAAGTGAAATATCCAAAGGTACTATATTTTTTTTTGTTTTGTTTTGTGGATAGTAGGAAAATTCAGTTTTAATTGATAAGGAAGGCAAGTATAACGGAAGGAAAAAGTATAGAAATGAAATCGAGGTAGAAATGCACTAGGTACATCGTGAGGTTAGAGGTTGAGTAAAGCAGAAGGAAATGTGAATGACAAATTCACCAGGCCCAGCTCCCCATCCTCTACCACCGCAGCACACGAGGAGCAGTTGCAGATTCTCCCAAACCACAACTGGCGTCGAGCATGCGAAAAATGCGACGAGGTGAGATGAGGATTAATACGTGCAGACATGGTGCAACGATACCAAAAAAAAAAAAAAAAAAAAAAAAAAAAAAGAGATAAAGCAGAAGAGGAAATTTGAATGACAAGTTCACCAGACCAAAAGAAGCGTGTTGTTTCAATGAAATCCGTCAGCGAACTGAGCACTGACCTGCAGAAATTAGAGGGGTAGTTTTAGCCCCAGGTAACAGAATACTAAGTGGATGCTTCTACATAGGCTAAACAAGAAGCCTCCGATGTAAGCAAAACATGCAAGAGGCTACGCTATTGTGCGCTCACTTACACCCACAGGCATCAGCGCAGGTGTTTCAGATTTCGAGCCGTGAGAAACGGTCAACACAGGAACGACCCAAAATTTTTGGATCGACGAATTTGCAGGGGTGACATCGCCCAAAGGGGACCCTCGCAAGCATTTTCGAGGAAATCCCTATTTTCCGAAATCATCGGCGTTCCTTAAATGGTCGCCGCACACCTGCGAATACACGAGAAAAGCATCTGGTCGTGAAATCAGAAATAGCCAGGAATGAGAATACAATTGCAATACGCGAAAAAAAAAAAAGAGAGAGAAGAAAAAAGAGTAAAGCACTAAAGATAAAATGGCAAGGAATAGTTCAGCAAAGAACTAACGATTAAGTTAGACAACGTAAAAGGAAATAAGCGACTATACGCCGGTAATATCTGGTAGACAATACGACAAACACGAAAAGGGAAATTAATAATTTTTCTTTTAGAAGTAGTAGACGCACCAGCGAATGGAAATAATAGCTGCAGAATAGATAAATGGGAAGTAAACAACCGTTATTTAATTATAATTTAGTAAGCTTAAGAAACACGTGTGATGAGATTTTTATTTGTGTTGTTGTTGTTGTTATTGTTGGAGAAAACCTACAAGTAGGAAGAAAAAAATACAATTAGAGGAAAGGAAGCCTGGGATGGAATGCGCTTCGGAGTTTCGAGAAAAAAATATGTAAATAAATATGCACATAAAAACCCTTCACTTCCCGTAGGTCAGAGTGAAACGAGATTTTCGAAGGAAAAATTAACTAGTTCTTAATGTAAAGAGTATATAATGCATGTGCAAGAGAAATACCGAGGTGATAAGGAGTGATTTCATGTGTATGCTTGTTTTGAGATAATTATGGCCGACAGGTGTTGACAGAACCATTACCATTTTTAAGATATTTGAAGAGAGTGACATTCGTCAATAAAATGGACAAGATGAACGTGATTGCGTTCGCCGTGGTAATCTGGACAGTTAGCGGAGTAGCTGCTAATCACGAACTCTGCCATTTCAAGGGAGATAAGTATCAGTGCACTGTAGCATCTCGTGCCGAACTTTTGAAACTAGGAATGCCGCGGAGTGCTTGTCATGCACATTCATGTGACGAGTGCGTGAAAGCCTGAGGACATTTATTACGCACAACCATGAGCTTATCGAACCGAGAAATTTCTTCGTTCAGCAGGAACCGAACCCACAAGGAGCCCTTTCACTAATGGAGTGCACAAGAGACGGTTTACACTGTGCCTGCACAGCCGATGCACCGTGCAGTGGAACGAGCGAATATTGTGTACTGGCGAGCTGTGTGAATAAATCCGTCACTACGTGCAACTGCCGCCTAACGCCAGCAGTATCTACACTGATACATGAAGCGGAAGGACTACGGATTTCGAACCCAGCGCTGATCTCTTTCACAGAGTGCGTTGGAAAACCGCGCACCAATATTTTACCTCGGCGCCGTCACCAGAGACATTTGCTGTCTGACGAAGAGGCAGTATTTCAAAGGGAAAATATCAAAGTATCATACAACGACCCAATCATCACCAGCTTACTTCCAGGAACCCTGGTGATTCGAGTTAGAGGTATGGAGCGGGTTATCACTTTAAGGAACGCTCCGTATCAGACATCATTGCCACCGGAACTACTAGAGCTTTCTGCGGAACTAACTTTGATTTTCGTTACCACGGATGGAAAAACCTCAAGGGTGCTTTGCAAATCGTAATTAGAACAACGTGTAGACCCCTACAGTGCATACTGTGTCGTGAGATGCTACGACAGCTAAAGTGTTTACCCCACGCAGTCACTTATGTAGTGTATATTGTACTAGTTTTAATTTCAGCGGTAACCTTTCTATATGCCAGGAAAGTAGTAATTAGCATCTGGAAGCTGTTGTATGGAGTCGGAATAATTCTTTGGAAGTCATATAGATTCCTCAGAGGAACAACGTTTGTGGCAGTAAAGACAGGAGCCCTAACAGGAAATGTTTTACGTAACGGAGTAAATCAGATGCACGAATATTTGGAGAGGCAAGTTGCCCGTCCAGCGGCGCAACCGCCTTTACACGGACTGGTACTTTTGAGCTTATTTCTGTTGGTAAACGGAACTTCCGCGGAATGTAACGCACATTCGATTGTTGCATCAAAGGTGAAGGAGTGCACGGACTCAGAGGTAGAGCACAACTGCCGTCTAACTACTAATGCGCAGGTAACCCTAATGAATTTGGGGCATGAACAATGCATATGGTTTACGGACCAGGAAAATGACCATACACTTTTTTCCTTGAAAGTAACCTACCAGCAGGCAAACTGTATCTGGCACACGACGAGAGACTATTTTACGCACGTGACTACAATGCGTTATCTCAGCCAATTGGTTTGTGCAAATCACGAGACTTGCAATTGGGGAAAAGGATGTGTGCGATCAAAACAATTTGACGCACTGACAAAACAATCGCTAGACTGGCCCGGCATCACAGGCTGTCAGCCGTCCGACAGTGGGTCCACGTCATGCTGGATCATTGACTCGCAACATTGCCATTTCTTTCGAATATGGCTGGAAGCAGATTTCCTGCGAGCATACGACGTACGCAGAATAGTATCGATGCAGTGTAGTTATCAGCTACTAATTCAACAGCACAACAACGACACCGTAGAGACTCTGACGGTTAAGAACCAAGCCACGACCTCTACGGGCATCACAGTGCAAGTAGTCGGATCACTGGACCAGCCTACACAAATCGTGAACACACATCTGATCTCTCGAGTGGGAAACCCTCAAGAGAGTTATATTGAAAGGGCAAGCTTACCTTCACGACCGATGAAAGGACATATCGGCGATACGCAGAGCAACGAATCGATGTCGAAAAATTTTATCTTCGACGAAAGCATGTTTTCTTGTAGCTATTATGAGGACTCTATGAAATGCCACCGACAACAGTCGTATTTACTGAGTATGATAGAACAAAAAAAAGAGCGCCTTACCAATGGCATCAGCATGGCATCAACTGAAGGTTGACGGAAATGGCCAACTTGTTTCGGAACTGTTACACTCAGCCCCTATAGTGGTAAATCTTCAATTCCAGAAGTACAAGTACTCGATCGAAACCAGAACTGTCTGCCCAAAATTCACGGAGGCAGAAATCAAGGTAACAGGCTGTTTTGCATGCGAGCCCTTGGCTACGGTAGAGATCGAAGCTTTCTCATCGTGCGCAGCCGGGATTGTGGACGTTCACTTCGAAAAACTCACGGTGCACACTCGATCGGTAAAACTACAGACGGAAAGACGAACGATCAAGATGAATGTTACCAGGAACTATTCCTCGGCGTAATGGTACGGCACCCTTATGAACTGAACGTGGAGATGGTGTTAGCCTACATCACTCCCGTCTGGGAGGCTGATCTCCAAAGGAACTCTGAGAAACTAGCTGAGTGCTTAAGAGATGGGAACGCCCAAAACCGAAACCATATCGCCCAACGGAGGCGCGTACCCGAGCAAATATTGTGTGTCGCCGAGAAGACGGCGGCTGAAGAAATCTGTCACTATCGGAAAGAATTCATATATATATATATATATATACAGTGCATATGTTATCTGTCAATGTCAAACTTAGAATTAGATTCGGTGGAGGAATTTAATATTTATTGAACATTGTTATAATAATCTTACTCGTAGTTTTATGCTTATTGTATGTGCTTATAATTACATTATGTATCATATATGCGCATAAGTTTTCGCAAATGATTGTAATTCATCGCATGTTGAAATGAGCGAAAACGAGCAGCCTTGCAAGAGAGGAAGGAATCCACAGCACCTAACTTTGGGGGACAAAGCTCTTCAACCCTATGGGAGAGGGAGATAATGTTACCCGTATGTCCTCCGGAATATCGTGTAACATTGGAGGACCATGATTTCGTAGGTATGAATTTCGGAAAGGGGGCCTACAAATTAGTAAGTGTGGGAAAGCAATATATTCACCAAATAATTCCTACGGTATCGCATAGTACGAGGAAATAGTTAAACGAGGAAGAGTAGTTACCAAGTAAACAATTTAGAGAGCGCGGGAATTGGGAAAGAAAATCCGAGAAGCATAATGTGGACAGGCGTTCTAAGAGGATAATTATAATACCTATTTCATAATTTTTCTAAGACCTGGCTGAGCAGATTTCTTTCTTGAGGAGGAAATTCCTTATTTTTTTTTTATCATTCTTTTGAATTGTTTTTTTTATTTTATTTTGTGTTCCCGAGCTCTCCGGAAATTCCAGTAAGAATACGCACGAAACACACCCCTAGGTTAGTAAAGAGAAAACTCGGAGGTTTTAGCAAGCAACGCTACGAGAATGAAATGCTCGCAATCACAGGTGGGGGCCAATTTACTGGACCTTTCGCTATTAACGAAGTCACGTTTTACGCACGCTAGCGGGCAACGAACAGGGCATATTTCTCGTAGTGGGCGTAACTGGTTGACACCAACAGAAAGAGTCATACAGGAAGCGTACGTGAAAATTCTAAGGCAGCGCGGACATCCCGCGGAGCAGTTGACAAGATAAAGGAATATTCATCTTCAAGAAAACTCGATGTTCTCAAGCCTTTGCCAACGAATCGGAGGGATTCCCATACAGGGATGTAAACCAATGCCGAAGCGAGGAAAAGCGGCCCAACCAATAAGGGGAGAACCATTTGGGTAGGACAGGAACACCCCGAACCCCTTAAACATAGACGAGAGAAAAGTTTTTTTCAGGCGGAGATGATTTGGAGAGAACACGGGATGGAATGATGACTGCTATTTCTGGGTGAACGCAGAGAGGAAAGATGGACTCTAGATGAATCCTGGGCAGAATATCGCAGAAAGAATTAAGTTAGGAGTTTTCCTGGGAGGACGCTCAAAATTGAGCAAGATGATTTCCAGGTGAAGGGAAGTATGATGTTTTCCCTGAGAGGTTTTTACGCAAATTTTGGGTGAAGCATCGAGTGATCTTATGCGGGCAGTGTGCATTCAGCAGGACCGGATGAGGTCCCAACCATAGACTTTATACCTATAAGTAATACCGGACGACAACGAAATAGATGAAAAGAAAAGAATTTGGTGAGAAAAATTTCATAATTCCCAATATCTCGTTAGCATGATCATGATTTTGTCTCCTATACATCCTCGGTAGAAAAGATAATTTTAATCTCTTGCAAGTGCTGAATAACATAATGTGTCTTATATTTTGCGGAAGGTGAACTTTAAAATATGATTGCGAATATCAAAAAGCATAATGAACTTAAAATATATTTTGGTTTAAATTAATAGAAATCTCCACCGATCAGTGTAATAGATTTTAAGGAAACACAAATGAAAATAAATTCTGTATTTTATAATGAAATTTACCCGAGTTTCTCAAATCTTTGAAAATTCAAAATAAGTGAATCTTTGTTTATTTTAACCTGAATAATTAAGTAGAACAATCGTAAAGTTTTGGTAGAGTAACAACTCCAAGATTTTAAGAAGAAAATAACTTTTAACATTTAGCAAACCCAGTCGCAGGAAAATAAAAGGTCCAAATCTGACATGAGTTTATTAAATTTCAAGCGGCATATGGAGGAATATGGGTTTCCCATGTTCTCCCATATGAAACACAACGCAATGCACCCGTCAACCCTGAACTTGGAGACCCTCCATTAGGGAACCCAACTTCACGGTAGACACCCATAGGCGGAAGATAATAGAGAGTAAAGAGTTACGAAAATTAACGGCCTTCTTAATAATTAATCCCACTGCAGCGAATAGGACGCAGCAGATGGTTCGCCCTCACATCGAGTAGGGGTGGTAATATTACTACTACCGTCCAATTTTTAATCTCTGTCATCTGTTACGGAGGTTTTACAGAATTCATTCGTTTCCAACGAAAGGGAAATTTCAGCAGTAAGTTTCTTTGTCAGTCAGCATAGAAAACTTCGATGATGCTTTCAAGGTGCTTATCGGCAATGGCCATTGTAGAGTTGTAAGACTAATCACGACTGTGATCGTGAGCACCCCTAAAGGCATTGCCGGCACGGAAATTATTTGACCCCGTTGTCTGGCTGTTACAATTTGGCCTTTGTTAAACTTGCTTAA
The DNA here is from genome assembly GCA_039090855.1 of Macrothele yani. Taxonomy (NCBI): domain Eukaryota; kingdom Metazoa; phylum Arthropoda; class Arachnida; order Araneae; family Macrothelidae; genus Macrothele; species Macrothele yani. The sequence continues at coordinate 155,207,924 of CM076996.1, forward strand.
GCCCGCTGCCTTTCCCACCTGAAGAACAAGAATAACACTAATTAACAGACCTCAGTACAAGTGTAATTTATACCTTTTCATGACCTTCACACGTCCGCGTCCTTTACCTTCAGTTGATTCGATTTGCATAAAAACGCATTGGTCATAATATTTTGGCTCTTCAGTGTATATACATCTCTTTTGAGTCATTAAATATTCACTCACCATAAAAATAATGAAAGCAATGAAAACAAATAAGAAATTGTCATCTTCAAATGTTTTACAGAAGAATTTATGGAGCGGACACAAAAATTTAAAGATCCCAATCTGCGAGTATTAATTTGTTCCACTGCAATAAAGTAACCGCTCATAATTCGTATTACTGAGGTAAGAATAACGATCCGTCGATGAAATTCCAGATGGTTTTGTATTCCCACACTTCGCAAAATGTATCTTGCTTTTGATGATTTAGAGAATGCAAAACCATAATATTAAAAAAAACAAAATAACAGAGATGTTAAATAATTGACCTTGGTGATCTCACTGTAATATAAGAAGAGAATCCACTGCATTTCCGTATGGCGAAATCTTAGACACGTGCAACATTTATGTAAATGGAGGTAACGCGTCGTTGCCACGAGTTTCACCGTTTCAAATGACTGTATATATTCATTTTCTTTCACGGAATAATTGAATCGCTGATTGCCAAACACAAACGCTCATGCAGAGTTTCGAATCCAAGGGAGGCGGTCCCCCCTCCCGCCTCAAAGCCGATTTTCTCTTTACAGTAAACATCTTTAATAATCAACTTTGTATTTATCATTTTGTTTTCAGACTTTCTTAACACTTTTTACAATTAAACTTTCTCGTGGATATGGAAATAAATTGTTGATTTAACTTCAACGGAGAGAACAGAAAGAAAAATTAATATACAGTATCCCTTTTAGGAATGCAGCTTGTTTTTTTGTTTTTTTTTGCCCGGAACAACCGCTGTGGTCCTTCTGATCGTTGTGAGTGGATAAACAAGTTGTTTTGATTCAATTGTACGCATAGTTCGTGTTTCCTCGCTTTGAAATAATAACTGCTGCACTCAGTCGAGATTCAAACACTGATTTCTTTCTTATGTTCCTAATTTTGAGAAATTCGTTAAAATTTATTTTGATTTTTTTATATTCCATGGTTATAACTTGAGGTGCTTTCTGCACCCTGGTTATATATATACACGGCCGAGTCACATTGTGTCCACCAGCTAATATCCAGAGTAACCGACATGTGCAGCGCGGACAGCAGTTAGACGGGCTAGGAGTGACTCAATAAGATGCTGGAAGGTGTTCACAGGTATGTGGAGCGGTTCCAAGTGAATTAATGGAAAACGAATTAATCGAAAACTGATACATCGAACGGAGAATTCATCGAAAAGCAAACTCTTCGAAAATTGGGGCTTCAGGTGAATTCATTAAAAATGAATTCATCGAAAGCGAAATCATCGAAAGCGAAATCACCGAAAGATACAATACCATAGGGTAAGCTTTTGTCGAAAACTGACTATAATTGGAATATGGCTAAGTGGCCACAAAAGCGTTTGGGGAACGCATAAAAATTGCATTTTTTTAATTTCTTAGATTACACTTTCAGGTAGGATGACCACAAAACCGTTAGATACTAACAAGAATCAGACTTGATTTCATCATGTCTACTTTAACTGTAGACCGCCTGTAAAGATACGACCTAGGCAGTGGCCTTTCTAACAATTTTTATTCCGACGTGATCATATGTATAAGGTTTGGACACCCAGACAGGTTAGTAATATCACGCCTTTTTTTTTTTTTTTTGGCACTCAAAATAAATTAATATGCCTAGGCTTAAGCTTAGGCCTTTTTAACAGTTTTTATTTTTATCCCACCCTGTTCTTATTCACAAGGTTTAGACACCAAGTCAAGTTAGTATTATTGCGCTTTTACTTAGGCATTAAATATTAATACCTTGGCCTACGCCTAGGCCTTTTTAATAGTTTTTATTCCGTCACGTTCATACCCACAAGGTTTAGACACCAAGTCAAGTTAGTATTATTGTGCCTTTACTTAGTCATTAAATATTAATAAAAAAAAACCTAGGTCAAGATATTAATATTCATGCCAAAGTAAAAGCGCAATATTATTAACTTTCCTTGACGTCCAAACTTTATGAATATGAGCGCAATAGAATAAAAACTTAAAAACGCCTAGGCCTATGCATTAATATTTAATGCCTAAGTAAAAGCTCAATAATACTAACTTTGCATGGTGTCTAAACCTTATGAATATGAACACGATGGAATAAAAACTTAAAAGGCCTAAGCCTGTTTATTAATATTTGATGCTTAAGTAAAAGCGCAGCATTATTAGCTTGATTATGTAAACGTTATGAATATATATTTTGCGTCGTGCTCAGATTCATAAGGTTTAGACACACACTTTTTTTTTTTTTGATTGGAGGTTTAACGACCACCGTGAGCAACTCAATGGGCTATAAGCAGTCGCCCGTCCCTAATTCAGGGTCATTGGTTCCAGGAAAGGGAGAGAAACAGTGCCGAAAGACAAACACAACATCCATGCCTGACCGGGATTCGAACCCGGACCCCGTTCGGACGAATGATCAGAGGCCATCGCTTAGACCACTACGCCACCGGGGCGGCACACAAAGACTTATTATTGACCCTTTTACTAAGGCATTAAATATTAATTCCTATACCTTTGCGCACGTCTGAAATCAAGAAACTTCAATATTTGTACGGCCCTTAAAGTGAGTGTCTGCACTTGGTGCCCAGTTGTCCTGTGGCCGATTTGTCTTGTGGCTATTTCGATGAATACGTTTAATTTTTTTTTAAGTCGTCTTTCGGTAAACTGCTATGTTTCCAGAATGCCTACAGCACACCTTATCTACCCTCCAAGCCAACTCACAACACGTACCGTGCCTTCTTTCATTGGTTACGCGCTGTTGACGCAAAAAGTAGGAGGTGGTCACAATAATGTGACTCGACTGTGTATATATATAATATATATATATATATATATATATATAAATTATTGCTCTGCATAAAAGGATTAAGTTTACAGTATCTAACTTAAATTTTTCTTTCGTCTATGCTATTCCTAAAAGAAACCTGTTTCTTTTAGTTTCATAACCAGTGGACGCAACTGTTATGATAGTAAAGCGGGTGGGTTGCTTCAGAGATACTTGTCTGTAGTGCTTCGCAGGCTAGATTCGACCTGGATTATCGGGAACAATGACAGAGTTTTAGAGGCGTTGAACTCAACAACTGTCTCATCTGTTGATACCTACGATTTAAAAAACCTGTTCACTTCAATTTCGTTGAAGGGTTTATGGCAGATGGCCTTAAATCTACACACAAAGTTTGAGTCCGGGGTTACAGAACAGTTCTGGCACTTTTTAGTGGACTTCTGTATTAATAACATTTTCGTTACCGTGGGCGATGGGCTATACCTCCAAACTCGTGCTATTCCGATGGGCAGTCGCTTCTCAAGTAGCTTAGCCAATCTCTATGTGTACTTTTTTGAGGATAGATATACAGTTACTTGCCCTTTGCCTGGTATCGTTCTGAGGTACGTTGATGACATTATTGTCATTAACGCGCCGGACTTGTATCATGAGGATCTCACCTTAGAAAAAACTAACAGTTCGTCTACTTACGTTTGTTACCTCTATTTGGAGGCACAGGTGGACGAGGGAGGTAGGGGTGTGGTAAATCTGTATCATAAAAGAAATGCTTTTGATTTCGATATCATTTACTACACTCATTGGTCCTCCATATTTCTAAAGAAGTACATCGTAATCTACTCCCTTCTCAATTTCATAGAACAGCAAAAATATGCTCCACACAGTTTTTACTTGTAAAAAATCTTAAAACACTTCTATCTAGACTGCATTCTAACAACTTTCCCAGTAATTTTTAAAGCATTATTAAAAACACTTAATTTCGAATTTTAATTCGGTTTCAAATTGCACATTGACACACTTTACTAATCTAGGACCTTACAATATTAAGTGAGTCAGGCAATATAAAGTATCACTTGGTGGGTCCCTAGTGGTTGAAGACTTCTATTTGCATACACAATTTTTCATCTCGTCATTTTACATATTCTTTTGGCTTGCTGGAATGTTAGCTAACCACGACCACTTTAACGTTAGCATATATATTTGGGTTCTTGTGGGTCGTTGGTCCAGTCCAGTTTGATTTTCATTCATGGCGTTGACCGGTTTGGTCTGCCGGTAAGCTTTTGTTATAATTTTTTTTCAGTGTTTATATTCATGTTTTTTGAATTTCAATGTCTGTTTTGGCGTTTGGTCTGGTGGCCTAGAGAGCATGACCAACCGACAGTTTTGGTTCTCTTTGTCGTTTGTTGGAACTAAAAAGGCCACTCCCGCAGGTTGATGCTCTCCTGATGACGACAACCTGTTCATTTTTGTTATTTTCAATTTTGAATTTCCATTATTGAGTTTAATTCAGTATTCTTTATGGAATTTAATTTTTGCAATTTTTATTTTCTACAATTCACTCTATATATGCTACTACACGAGTATAGTTGCCTTCTCATTGTACTAGCTGTGTTTCTGTTCTATTGCTGCGATTTGTTTTTCTTCTTTTACTTTTGCAAATTAATTTATATATATATATATATATATATATATATGAAGAAAATGTTTTCGGAAATTTTTATCTTAAGTTAATTTAAGGTATTTTTTTTTTCGGCAGTTTTCATTCAAGTACAAAATTCTATTACACTGGTGTGCAAAAATTAAGGACGAAGAGGAGAAATTAGCATAACAACGGAACGAGCAGGCAGAACGGACCGAAAGACCACTCAGGAGATAGACTAGGATCCGGTACGGTAGGGCATGCCCATATATGCAGCATGACGGGGGGGTCGGAAGGGTATGAAGCACACGGGCGGTGTACGCTCAGCAATTCAGTGAAAGCTGTTGCACGGTGTACATCGGTTTGAACGACGTCGAGTTGCTGCCACCGTGTGATACGGCCAACAGGCAATCCAGTAGACGACATCTAGATGACTTTACCTGAGGTCGCGTCATTGGGAAGTTGGAGGAAGGTCGAAGTGTGAGTAGTGTGGCCGAAGAGTTCGGGATCGCTCACAGCTTCGTTTCACGAGCTCGGAGAGCATTTCAAACGACAGGAACAGCTGTCCAAGAGTTTAGCAGTGGTCGTCCACGAGCAACCACGGCGGCGGACGACCGGTATATTGTCCTACAGGCGAGAAGAGACAGACGGCAGACAGCGGGAGAAATCGCAAGGCACCGTGGCCAGGAGGCTGCACACAGGTGGTCTATTTGCACGACGACCAGTACGGTGTGTGCCATTAACGCCTGCTCATCGGAGATGGCGGTTTTCTGAACACAAGAACTGGACACATCAGCAATGGGGTAGAGTTCTCTTTACGGATGAGAGCCGATTTAGTCTGACGAGCAATTCTGGACGTATACACATCTGGAGAGAGCAGGGAACACGCAATCACACCTCCAACATCATCGAAAGGGACTGGTTTGGAGGTGGCGGAGTTCTCGTTTGGGGCGGTATCATGCTTGGTAGCCGTACTGACCTCCACATCTTCAAAGGAGGTTCAGTCACTGGTGTCCGCTATTGTACCGAGGTTCTCCTGCTGCCTCACGTGCGTCTGCTTAGAAGTGCTGTGGGTCCTGAGTTCCTCTTCATGGACGACAACGCTACACCTCATCGTACAGTGGCTGTCGCAGAGCTGTTGGAGAGTGAAGATATTCAACGCATGGATTGGCCCGCAAAGTCCCCAGACCTAAATCCAATCGAACACGTGTTCTCGGGAGACGCTTGGCAGCACGTCACCAGCCGCCAGTAACGAATCCGCAGCTGCGATTGGCGCTACAAGAGGAATGGGCCGCGATGCCTCAACAGCTCCTTGACAACCTCGTCCTCAGCATGGACAGACGTTGTAAATCCTGCAACGCAGTCAGGGGTGATCATATCCCATACTAAAGACTGGATTTTTCTTGGCAGCCGCCTGTCACATGGACGTTTCTGTCTTCTGTCCAGTTGTGCTCGAAGCTACCTTTTCAATAAAGTGCCTTTGTATCCTTTGGATTCCTTGTTTGGACGGTTTTGCTCACTTGTCCCATATTCTTACATCTTAGGGATCTTATGGTATGATTTGAGTCGATATGGAGCACTTCTGCACGACGTTACATTCGAAAAACCGTCTTGTCCTTAATTTTTGCACGCCAGTGTATTAATTGTGCCTCACTCCCTTCTGTTTAACGGTATGTTTTGTTTCTTTTCTTTTATAAACGGAATTTTTTTTTTCACATTACCAGCAACGATTCACTTTCGCAATTACTTTTTTTTCGGGGGGGGGGGATGTCTAGTAACCAAGATGAGAAACTCAGTGGGTATAAACAGTCAGCTGTCCCTAATTCAGGAGCGCCGGTTCCAGGGAAGGGATAGAGCCGATGCTGGAGCAAGATTTTCTTATCTCCTGGAGGGAGGGGGGCTTAAAATTACGCCACTTGAAGTTCAAACGTTTCCCACTTCCACTCAAGGGATACGCAGCTTTCTCTTTTTCGTACCTCCGTTATAGGAAAGTATTATGATCCTTCAAAAATCTCACTTCCAGTTTTTCTCATAATTTTACTAAACATGTGAAACTAGGTAAATACCAGTGGCGTATCTTGGGTCCGAGACCGGGGCTATCCCCCTCCCCAGTACTGTTTTTTTAATTGCGAAGTTTAATTTTTAATTATTAAGTAATAGAAATACCCTTTTTTTCTAAATTTTAGGGACAGGCTATATTGCTAATTGATACCAAATAATTATGAGGATTAGACTCCACTCTTTTTTGAATACCATATTTGTACATGAACTCCATTCTTCTGAATACTTTATTTGTACATGAACTCCATTCTTCTGAATACTTTATTTGTACATGAACTCCATTCTTCTTTCCTTTTGTGTGAACTTGAGTGTTACGTTTTTATAAAATGTTTCTTCCAAGTACTTTTTCATATTTAAGAAGAAAGTTTTTCTCTATTGACAAAACAGCCAAGTTGCTCGAATGTATACATGTCCTTGTGTGACTAAGATATATCTTCATTCTTTTTAATGCAGAAAAATTTCTTTCGGCTGTTGCAGTTGTTGACGGCAAATTTAATATTAGAAATACGTCAATATATTTCTTCTGTTGGATGGAAGAAGGACGATGAAAATAGGAAACTTGAAAATTTTCAAGTTTTCTAAATGAAGGGAACATGGTGTACAGTGAAAAATATTAAAAGCTTTAATATTAGGTCTGCTAATTTGTATACCTCACTAAACACTATGTCCAATTTATTCAACTTTATGTTACAAGTAATATCTCTTACTGATTTGTTTTTGTATTCATCAAGGTAATAAAACACCTTCAGTTCATTTTTCAGTCGAGCTGTATCAAAATTTGAAGCATAGGGTTCTTTAAGTTCTGACCGTAGATGTTCAGGGAAGGTTTCCCAAAATTTATCATAACAGTTCGAATCCAACAAAGCCACGAATTTAAGATATAATGTCACTGATTTTAATTCATTGACACTTTCTTACAAACTGAAACAACTCTCGCGTAGCACGTGCTGTTATGGGCAGGAGCATGCGAGTAACTGAGGTAGTCGAAGTCTTCTCCTTCCTGAGCGAAACGTTGCCCAAAGCAATGGCCCATTCCCCTCTTCCCACTTATGTTGTCATGGAAACGCTAGCAGGCGATCGTATGGAAAGTTTTCGAATCAGAACAACGAAGACTCTGGAAGAGCTGGTTGTGTTGCGCTGTTGGTCTTCTCTCGCCAGACTGAGTCAAAGAAGCGAATCATCGACATATCTTAATTAATATGTCGCAGCGAAAGCATCGACATATCTTAATACCGCTGATAATTGACTTTTATTTGTGCATTCTCTGGGCTTCGCAGCTAGCTTCGAATATATGCCACTGGTAAATACCCAAGAGCCAACGTTTGTAAATATCACGTAGAACATAAAAGTTATGTGAACGCAGACAACACAGCATTCCCCAGAAATGCAGAATGAGAAACGAACCAGCACGGAACGAATGAGTATCAGATGGTGAACGTAACAATTAGAAGACGCTTACGGGATAGGGATTGGAAAAATTTCATTCAAGGTTAAATGCTCAGAGGAGGGCTTTCTGCGACAGGGCACAGAAGCCAAATTAACACTTTGGCATATTCGAAAAGTTCACGGACGTTAGGCATATCCACATAACTGTTCTATATGCCTTTCTCCGCTGTTTACACACAATTCCTTTTCGTGCATGTTCACACCTTACAAAGTATGTTGTTCTGTACTAACTAATGCCTAAACAAGAAAGATTACACCCAATTTTTGGTTGTAATGAGCACGTCTTTTGAATCCATTCTGACACGAATTAAGTTTATCAAAGCTATTCAAAGTCAATGGAACCGGTTTGGAAAACAATCAACCGGTTTCTACAAACGACAAGACATCCAGGAATAGAAACATCTACTTAGCTTCACCAGCGCCTAAAAAACATGTTACGAAAATTGACAAATGGCACACAAAAAGTTTCTCATAGCACAAAGAAGGTGAAAATTCTCCAAATACGTAGCATCAGCGAATATATAAAGACCGCACTTTCCACGTTATATCAGTACACAGGAACCGAAAAATTGCCATCCGGTCACCGTTGGGGATCCGAATCTCAGATATCCCGATATCTAGCCGAGTGCGTTAGCCTTACGCTACGGTGGCCAACAATCAACGGCGCTGTGTGTGTTTTTCTGTCAGCTTCTGACATCATAAATCCGTAAGATGGGCTCAGCTTACCCAGACGTCTCCATCTGGTGGAAACTAACGGCACTGGCTATATATTAATCATAGCAGTTAAATCCAAAGGGCGAGATCCAAAGTGAAAATCCTCCAAATATGTGACGTCAGTGAATAAACAAAGATATCGTTCTTTCCATGTGTTATCAACACATAGCAACCAAAAAATTGTTATCCGGTCACCGCTGGGGATCCGAATCCCAGATCTCTCGATATCTAGCCGAGAGCCAGATATCGAGAGATCTGGGATTCGGATCCCCAGCGGTGACCGGATAACAATTTTTTGGTTGCTATGTGTTGATAAAACGTGGAAAGAGCGATGTTCTTTTCAAGGAAGGTATCAGAGACAAAGATTTTCAAGTTGAACAGATAAAAGAAGAAATATAGAAGGGAACATGATATAAATCTACGTCTGGCAGCTGAAGAATTTTGCATAATGGAAAAGTTGAAAACAGGCAAAAAATATTCTTCACAGAAAAAGCTATGTTAAAGAAAAACAACTTTTCACATACGTCTGCCAGAAGCAGAAGTAGCGCAAAAAAGTTTTCGACCTTTACTTTGGATTATCTTTGCATTTTTTAAAGAGGACAATGCTCCACATCTCTGTTGTAGCAAATGGCATACAGTAAAGAAGAAATTTCTCAATAGTGCATTTAGAATCGGTGATTCAGCTGCAAACTGAAGTATGAAATACCACCTACCGACAGAATTGTGAACTACAAAATTCCTCATATGCTAGCCTAAAGTATTCTACAAGGTAATTGGCATCCGGTGTAGAAAGAATTTTTTAAATCGCACCTGTAGAAACACACACAGTTTGCATAGTTAGTATTATAGTATCTGAACGAAGAAAGTGTTTCAATCGGGTTTCAGTCCCGCAGATATGGCTGTAAACGGAAACATGAACTTAGGCCCTTTGGTGACCGACTTGTGCGTTAAGAAAAATTTGAAATTATATGAGAAACAGTTTGCAGGGGAAACGCTCTCCCACAAAGAAAGACTTTTTCACATAGGACTCATAGAAGCAGAAATATCGACAAAAATAAGATATGGATCTACGCCCCCTGGCGGAGAAACCATACATTATTTTAAGAATAAAATATTCCGAAACGGTTTATCGACGTGAGTGGTATCGGTCCACGAACGAATTCTTTTAGTCGAGATTTTAGCTCAGATTTCGCTGCAAAAATATCACAAGCAGAAATTAACACTTACGTCCCCTGGTGGCCAAACCGTTTTTCACCAAAAATTAGAAATTATATGCAAAACATTTTCCATCAGGAGCTGCATTCGCTGCAGAAAGAATTTTTTAAATCAGTTTTAGAAGCAGATATATCGGGGAAAACGCAAGTTACTTTTACGCCTCCTATCGGAAAATTATGCGTAACTTGAAAGTGACTATCTAAAATAGTATTCGACATAAATGGAATCGAGAGGTAAAATAATTTTTTCAATCCGATGTTTAGAAGCAAAATATATGGAGTAAAATGTATTTTGAATTCGATATCATCCGCATTTAGGCTTTCCAGCGGCAAAACTGTGCAACGTAAAAAAAAAAAAAAAATCCAACGAAATATGGATCAACATTCGCACATTTCAAACTTCCCAACGCAAAAAATAAAATTTCAAATCGGGCTAATAGTTTTTTACAAAAGGGGTGTGGGCAAAAGTTCTACCCGTTTTTGTAATAGATGCAAATCGCGATCGGAACAGTTACGTCAGAGATGACGCTGCGATGCCGAATTTTCGGCCGATAAAGCGTGAAACAGTAGAGCATATAGAGGGCACATTAGACATTGTTTACTGTACGAGTTCGATAAAGGCAGTACTGCAGCCGCGGCTTGCCGCAACATCTGTCAAGTATATGGAGGGGATGCAGTTGATGATAGCACATGTCGCTGTTGGTTTCGGGTATTCCGGGACGAAGACAGAAGCTGTAAAGATCAGCCACATCCTGGACGTCAATCCGTGGTTTCTGACGAGGACGTGCACCAAGCCATAACAAATGACCCACATCCAACCAGTCAGGAATTAGCGGAAATGTTGTCGGTACACACAACAACAGTCGAAAGACGGATGCATGCGCTTGGGTTCATCACCTAGTTCGATAGTTGGGTTCCGCACCAGCTTTATGCAAAGCAACGAGAGGTGACTCCCGTACCCGTGTTTCTTTGCTTTCTCGTCACAGAAATGAACCGTTTTGGGGACGAATTGTAGCGGGTGATGAGAAATGGGTACTGTACCATAATGTAAAGCGTCGACGGACTGTGTACCAAGGTGCGGAGCCTGCTCCATTGACCTCAAAAGGAGGACTGCATCCCAAAAAGGTTTTGTTGAGTGTTTGGTGGGATATCCAGGGAATAATCCACTGGGAGGTGTTGGCACCTAACCGAACGATAAATGCTGACCTCTACTGCCAGCAGTTGGACAGATTGCGAGAACAACTGACATCGAAGCGGCGTGATCCTTCATCATAACGCCAGACCTCATGCTGCTTTAATCGCTCGGCAAAAATTACTGGATTTTGGTTGGGAAGTGTTACCTCACCCGTCGTATCCCCCTGACTTGGCGCCTACGGACTATAACCTTTTCCGTTCGTTAAAAAACACGCTTTCGCTATCTTAACCTTTGATGATGTGGACGATGTGAAAACGGCATTGCATGACTTTTTTTGACTCTAAAACACAAGAGCTTTTCCGGCGTGGGATTCACCTACTCATAGACAGATGGCAAGGGGTCATACAGAATGATGGCAATTATGTGAAATCCTAGGTACGTTATTTGTTGTGTTCTCTTCCTTTCTTTGTAGCCTACAAAACACGGGTAGAACTTATGCACACACCCAATACTTGAGAAGAATTGAGACCCCTTTAGAAGCGAGGCCCATGTGCATTGCTGTACTCTCTACAGCCTCCTCCCCGTTCACCACCCCTCTATGAAGTATTTAAACAATATTTACAAAACTGGTGGTTTCTACCACTCTCCAAGATATTCCCTAAGAGGACGTCATTTCACAGAATAGTATTATACAACATTAAATTTAACAAACAATTCATTTTACATAACATTTCTGTAAATTCGAAAAATCTCAGATGGTTGCACTGGCCATGTGTTGTAACTGCTTAAATATTTTGGTTTGCTAAAGGGTGAGATAAAAAAAAAAATAATAAAAAATGGGTGGGCTGAAGCAAATCTGATCTCACCCGTACACGGTAAAAAAAACCTCTGAAATTCACGAGCCACTTTCCGTCATTTCTTTCGTGAATTAACGAAGCATATTTCTGATACCTTTTCCGTGAAATGACAGAAATAAACCTCAATTTCACGGATTTTCCGTACCACGGGAAAATTTTAAATTTTCAGAAACCTTTCCGCAGTTTTTTTTTTTTTTCTTATATTGACGGTAAATTACCGTTTTAGAGATGTGTTAACAGAAAATTTCGAATTTTCAGAAATCTTTCCGTAATTCCTTCCGTATGTTAACAGAAAAACTCCGTTCTTCCTTAAACGTATCCGTATGATGAGAAATTACCGGTAATAGGAGCGATTTGTGAGAATACTTAAGGTTTGATTAACTTTTAAATTTCAATCGTCTGTCGAATTTTGAAGTTCCGTAGCGAGATCGGATATTGTGGATAGCATATCGCATGGATTTTGTTTATTGTGGCACAGGATATTCCTTCTCTCCCCTATGTTGTGCACCAGCTATTTAACATATATTTGTGTTACTGCAAGAAACCGGGTACTTAACTTATTGTACAGATGGTTATGTCTGTGTATCAGTCTTAGGACGTAACTTAAAACAAAAGCTATTATAGCTATCAAAAGTAAATTTAATATTCAGTTTTTTTTCTTTTTTGTTTTACTTTTTTTCTAGTGAAATGACACTATGAAAAAGTACATTTCACCTTTTTTAAAAGATAACTGAAAGTCATTGTCAGTTAAAAAAAAAAAAAAAGATGCAAAGCATTTTGCATTTTGTTGCTTCGAAAAATCACGATAAGAAATGCTTAATTTGTAAAAAGTCCTCCTACAGAAAAAATAAATGATTACAAACCTATTCAGAAAAAAAAAAAAGAAAAGCTCCAAAATAAAATAAAATGACTAAATCACTCGTATTACTGACAAAAAACAAAACAAAACAAACTTCATTGTCACACAATTTGTTTTACGATGTACGTGACTTGAGTTTCAGTGTCTGTGGCTCAGTTGTTAAAGGCGTGCGGTACCTGTTCAAACGGCCGTGGTTCAATTCTGACTGAAGCAGAAGGATTATCTGAGGAAAAAGCTGAAAAATGCAGGTTTGTTGGTTATGCGAAATTTCAGTTTAAATACGGAAAAACCTGAAATGGACTTTTTTGAAATAAACGGAATTTTTGACTACGGAAAATCTGTGAAAATACGGAAGTTAAAATAAACGGGCACTTTTAAAAACGGAAATTTCTGAAAAACACGGATACCTACCGGAAACTTTGCTGCAAGTTATTTTCAGAAATTTTCCGGGAATTCACACCACTTATTTTTTACAGTGTAACGTCGCGCCTGATTAACCGTCTCATACAACTCTAAGTTTCCTTTCACTTTTCTTGAAATTCCTTACGACCTTGGCATCCTGCCCCTCATCTTAATTTTTCGTCATTATCCTGAACAATTGACTGAATTGAAGAAAGTCGGAACTAACCTCAGGTAGGATCTCCAGATTCGAAAAACTGAATCAGCATTTCGGCTTTAAGTTGCACCAAGTCCGGCTTCTCATCAGTTCATTCCCTCTCGCGAAACTTGTCTAACATTATGCATTGGCTATGAGTGTTCTTTACTATAGACATAACATAAAGGAGCAGGTGCCAATCAGTTTGAGAAAGAGTGTGTGTGTGTGGCCCAAGTTAAGCCAGTCCTCTTCACCATCACTTCCATCAAAAATTTCTTAGTGTCGCGATCATTGCTGCCTTTATATCAAAAATGTCCAAATTTGATTTTGGGCGTGAGGCTGGAAACGCTGTCATGGGGAAACTGAATTTAAACCATTCAAGCTGATCAAAAGGCATTGATGCTCTCTTCAGCCCAAGACAGCAACAAAAGCATCAGCCGAAAAATAGGAACAACGGGAGGACGAGATTCGCAGCCTGGTTTCAAAGAAAGGATGCTGTACTCTTGGCATTGAGGTTCGTCAGTTGTGCAAGGGGCATCCATCCGCCAAACAGTTGTCATGAATTCTCTTCAACTAGCAGCCTGCCGATCAAACTCCTGACGGTTGCCTGGGAATCACCAGTGGGTGTTCATCTAAAGCATGGGGTGCTGATGATCGTCGGCCATTTACCGCCCCTCAAAAACTTTTAGCTGGTCTTTCGCTGCCCACGGTAGTTGAAGAGAGAGATGGGGTCTTCTGCAAACATTTACTACCGGTCCCTTTGTTTGCGCAGTCTCCTTCCTTTTTCCTTGCCGACTCTCTGGCTCCCCTGTCATTTCCCGTTTCACTGCATCCCCCCTGCACATACACGCACACACACCACACTTCTCAGCATGTGCCTCTTGAGCGGCCAGGGTTTTTACATCGCCTGCTGCCTTACATGTCAGTCGAACACTAAGCACGAGGTGGTTTACCTGAGTCTGGGACAAGGAAGAAAAAAGGGGGCAAGTTCTATGGTCTCATGCAGTGACAACATGAGATGGCATAAAAGACGCTTTTTAGTGTGAAATGCTGCGCATTTCTACTCCCCATAGACTTCTTTGTGCGAGTGTGTATGTTTTTGTGCACTCTTTATCAAGGACATTTTTTGCGACGTACCTCGCCTCGGTAGATGTCTGATTTTTCAGACCTGTCTCTAGCGGAATCGTCAGAAAGCACTTGAATAAATGACTGAAGTCACTTTAATTTCTTAGATTTGCAAAGAGAGAGGAAAGTCTGATTTCACTTGAGTTTGGAGAGGATAACATATATATATATTTTTTTTTCCTAATTAATACACATCCACTTAAAGTGCGTGTGGCGCCGCCCCGGTGGCGCAGTGGTCTAAGGCGTTGGCCTCTGATCATTCGTCGGAAGGGGTCCGGGTTCGAATCCCGGTGAGGCATGGATGTTGTGTTTGTCTTACGGCACTGGCTCTCTCCCTTCCCTGGAACCAGTGACTCTAAATTAGGGACGGGCGACTGCTTATAGCCCATTGAGTTGCTCACGGTGGTCGTTAAATCTCAAAAAAAAAAAAAAAAAAAAAGTGCGTGTGAGCGTGATTCTGAGATCTCTATACGTGCAATATATTTCATTTTTATTTTTCTGCTTTACACGTTTCGACGAACAGCAAGAAATCCATCACGGTGAAACTGCTGTTCAAGTGAGAGGTAGTAATTAAAAAAAAAAATCGAGAGAATACCTGCACTGTAAAAAAATTCTGAAATTCACGAGCCACTTTCTGTCATTTCTTTCGTGAATTAACGAAGTATATTTCTGATACAACCTTTCCGTAAAATGACGGACAGAAAATTGAATTTAACGGATTTTTCGTACCACGGGAAAATTCTGAATTGTCAGAAAACTTTCCGCAGTTTCTTTCTCATATTGACGATAAATTACCGTTTTAGAGATGTGTTAACGAAAAATTTTGAATTTTCAGAAACATTAACTTTTAAATTTCAATCGTCTGTCGAATTTTTAAGTTCCGTAGCGAGATCGGCTATTGTGGATAGCATATCGCATGGGTACTGTTTGTTGTGGCACACGAAATTTCTCCTCCTTTCCCCTATTTGGTGCACCAGCTACTTAGATATTGTGTTACTGTAAGAAACCAGTTACTTACTGTACAGATGATTATACGATGTCTGTGTATCAGTCTTTGGACAACTTAAGACAAAAGCTATTACAGCTGTCAAGAGTAAATTTTATATTTAGTTTTGTTTTTTGTGAAATAATAGTATACAAAGTACATTTCACCTTTTTTAAAGATAACAGAAAGTCATTGTTAGTTTAAAAAATCAAGTTGCAAAACATTTTGTTGCTTCGAAAATTCACGAGGAAAAATGCTTAAATTGTGAAAAGTCCTACAAAAAAAAAAAAATATTTCGAACCTATTCAAAAAAATAATAAGCTCCAACAGAAAGTAAAATGACTAAACCACTCACATTAATGACAAAAAACAAATTTCATTGTCACAGAATTCATTTTACGATGTACGTGACTCAGATTGCCGAGCGTTTGTGGCTCAGTTGTTAAAGGCGTGAGTTACCTGTTGAGCCAACTCTAACGACGGTTGGATCCTGACCTCAGCGGAAGGATTATCTGGGGTAGGTGCTGTACAGGGTCGTCGATTTTGCGGAATTTCAGTTTAAATACGAAAAACCTGAAATGTACTTCTCTGAAAAAACGGAATTTCTGGCTACTCAAAATCTGTGAAAATACGGAAGTTAAAATAAACGGGTACTTTTAAAAACAGAAATTGCTGAAAAACAAAGATACCTACCCGCAACTTTACTGCTCGTTAGTTTCAGAAGTTTTCCGTGAATTCACACCACTTGATTTTTACAGAGTGGTATTGGTGTGTGTGTGTGTGTAATTTATGCTATGCATCATTCGTATGCCAAGATCTTTGTGGGTGTGAAATAAAACTAGTGATTCGAGGGTATACATTTATTTACGTACACCACATTGCATTTATTCGCGTCATTCACGACCACACCGAACCACAGGCCGGTACATGCTAAGTGAAATTGAATCATAACAAACAATAGGGTTTACAAGTTTCTGACATTAAGCGGTACTTAGGTACAGGGGCGTACTGATATCCCCCACAGTGCGGGGGGACTTCATGGTTAAAAGGGCCTCTAGCCTGAGCAAAAATATTTTACAGAATTTTTTGCGGAAACTTCGTATGAAACTGGTTAAAGAAATAGTCAAGAATTAAGGCAGCTTTGAATGAAATTTTAAGAAAAGCATTTTTTTTTCTCAGTAAATACGTAACATTTTTGGAAATCATTTTCATTGCTTTAGTTCAAAAAATTGGATGACGGGAAAGAATTTATTCAAAAGAACTTGAGGCCCCTTGTAATAGTCCTTGCTATTACAAAGAGCCTCAAGTTTACAGATCTTGCAATAGTTTCTACGCAGGTATGTTAACAACAGAATATGAAAAGAATATCAGCTTAATGAGCGGAATTTTTATACCACTGATGATAGGATAAGGTGTTATGTATTACAGTTGTTTGCACATAACTACGCATCCTTCCATGAGCAAGAACATTTTTTCTTCGTAAAGTGTTAAGACTTGCATAATATCCATCGTAATCTATATTGCATACCAATGATCATTTTTAGATTTGCATTAATCAGACTGACTGTTGTAGCCTGCAGTCAAAAGTGTATGTAGGAACTGTAATCCTACGATTTTCTGATTTTCACTCAACCCATGAAACTAATCTGCAGTTTTGTTCATCGACTACATTTTACAAATAAATGTTCATAGATTTACAAATAAATACAAATAAATGTTCAAGGATTTACAAATAAATGTTCATAGTCCCATTTTATTTGTAAATCCTGAGGAAACGAAGGATACCCATCTTCGCTGTAAAGCAGAAAGAAGGGGAAAAAGCTGCTTTCATATGCATAGTTTCATCTATCGACATCCTAAAAATATAGCGAAAAGCTTCTATCGACATCCTAAAAAAAATAAGAAGGAAAAGCGAAAAGGTGTACTTTGGCTGTTTATCTACTTAGGGATATATTTTTTAAAGATAATAGGTTAAAAATTGGACGATAAAAATTGACAAATGATTTAAATCCACGCCACTTAGAAATAGCGGCCGCCCCTGTCCGAGTAAACATAGTTATAATCTGCTTATCAGTAGTAATGAGTACTATTGTATCGCGAGGAAATTTGGCTTCGAGGTTTCATCAGAAATGCAGGACCATTAATTTCGCTGGACTTCTGAAGTGTTACGTCTATGATTTTGCCGCAGTCTTGTTTGTTCACCTCTTAGACAGCGGCTCTCCGTGTGCCACCATGCGATAGTTTTCACATTTTCTGTCAGTTATATCCTCAGACAGATATGTATAATAACTGGCAAATATGATTATTCTGCTCTCAAGACATTGTAAAGAAATGCCAATTTTTCCATCAGCCAATAGAGTGCGTGCTCCATAGAAGGAGATAATTTTTCGTTGTCCAATTTGAAACAAATGAGTTTGTTAGTTGCTTTATTAGAAACTGTACTCAGAAATAAAAGTCTTGGCTTAAATATTTCTATCCTGAAATATTGATTTGATAACTTTTTAGTTTGTTTGTTTCAGGGTTTAATGACCACCGTGAACAACTCTACGGCCTATATTAGCAGTCGCTCATCCCCAAGTTGGGGCCACTGGTTCCATGGAATGGAAACAGACAATGCCGTAAAGCAAGCACACCACCCACACATCATCCGGAACCTGGGCCCAGTCTGACGAACGATCAGAAACCAACGCTTAGAACATAATGTGTTTCACTCGGTCAAATGTTATAAACATTCATGTTTCAGAGTTGTAAAGGTATGGGACATGATGGCGATATCCAACATGGTTCCATTCCGCACTGTCAGCTCTTTGAAAAAATCATCCGGCTGACGCCCACTGGTTCATTATCGAAACATGTATGTACTTGTTATTGCTTTGACCAATCAAGCTCTTTTCATGCTCTTTTATACGAAAATCATGTTTACTGATGCACGACTGCAGAAGTTCGGTATTCATTCTTTAAATTTCAAAACTTTCGTGTCAAAATGGTGTTCGGATTGAAGTGACGCATAATGTACATGAATGATGACTAAAAAAAATATGTTGGAACGGTATGGAAGCAATCTTTCTCCGCTACAGCTTTTGGAGGAGGAGGAGGTTTAATGACCACCGTGAGCAACTCAATGGGCTATAAGCAGTCGCCCGTCCCTAATTTAGGGTCACTGGTTCCAGGGAAGGGAGAGAGCCAGTGCCGTAAGTCAAACACAACATCCATGCCTGACCGGGATTCGAACCCGGACCCCTTACGGACGAATGATCAGAGGCCAGCGCCTTAGACCACTGCGCCACCGGGGCGGCCTACAGCTTTTGCTTAAGTTCTTCAGTGCAGACATAACTCTTTCTACAGAATAATTTTATAATCAACGCTTTCTATGATAACCATTTCTACTTTATCCTACGTAAACAACAACAGAAGCAGCAAAACAAAATGTTTGAATGATGCACACAGAAGCGTAGGAATAATATCCAATAAGCTGTAACGAAAAAAGGAGTTCACGGTTTTCCCTTCAATGCTTGATGACCTGTTTTAAGGGAAATATTTTTCCTTTCATCGTTTTACGGGGATAGAGCAGTTTTTTTTTTTTTTTTTTTTGAGGCCGGAAGGCGTCTACCCAGGAACTGGATCTAGAACTGCACAGAAATGAATGCTGGTACAAAAGCTGCACACACACAACCCAGGTTCCCGGAGAAAAAACAATTGTCCAGTCGCTGCAGCATTTCTGATTTGTTCACATGTTTTGTGCGTGCACACTACGTTTAGGTGAGGGGGAAAAACCGTCGGGTTCTTTTTGTCGCTGAGCCCCTGACCTATAAGTGTGTTCAGTTCCGTCTAACCTCTTGGGGAACTGAAGATACGTGCTTGGTGTAACCAAAAAAGACAAGACAGAGTTGTAAAAGGTAGTTGGGGAGACCTTCGTACAGCAGTGGATTGAGAATGATTCGTTATACATATTAATAACAAAGCAAAAAAGTACGAACACCACGTGCAACCAGTCCTACCATCAAGAAGTTCAAAACTGCCATCATCAGGAGAGCATTACTTTTAAGAAGGAACAGCTTTTCTGGTATCAGTAACCGACGGCAGAAACCCCAAGATCGTCTGATGATATTCACAAGGCCCTCGGACCAAAAAACCGGAGCAACAAATAAATGAATACTGAAGCCACAGATAACATACCTTCATGCGCTAAAACCACAAATATAATTAAAAATAATCAATAAACCTTACTTTGTAATTGAGTAAGTTCCGTGAAGGAAAGTTTCACATACAATCTATAGCTTCTCAAGGTCTAAAGTAGCTTTAAAAATGTAGAAGGCAGAGACAAACTATACACTCAGTGAAAGACCTAACTTCAACTACGAATAAACATTCCACCTAAAAAGAGATAAGGAACTAGTTACGGTTAAACGTTGAAAGAGGAACGTAGGGTTATAAAATGTAACAGATGATTTCTTTTTTTTTTTTTTTTTTTTTTTTGTTTGGAGGTTTAACGACCACCGTGAGCAACTCAATGGGCTATAAGCAGTCGCCCGTCCCTAATTTAGGGTCACTGGTTCCAGGGAAGGGAGAGAGCCAGTGCCGTAAGACAAACACAACATCCATGCCTGACCGGGATTCGAACCCGGACCCCTTACGGACGAATGATCAGAGGCCAGTGCCTTAGACCACTGCGCCACCGGGGCGGCAGATTGGAGGTTTAACGACCACCGCGAGCAACTCAATGGGCTATAAGCAGTCGCCCGTCCCTAATTTAGGGTCTCTGGTTCCAGGGAAGGGAGAGAGCCAGTGCCGTAAGACAAACACAACATCCATGCCTCACCGGGATTCGAACCCGGACCCCTTACGGACGAATGATCAGAGGCCAGCGCCTTAGACCACTGCGCCACCGGGGCGGCACAGATGATTTCCAACCAGTTAAAAATATCGTGTGAATTTTTTTTTTTTTTGATTGGAGGTTCAACGACCACCGTGAGCAACTCAATGGGCTATAAGCAGTCGCCCGTCCCTAATTTAGGGTCACTGGTTCCAGGGAAGGGTAAGAGCCAGCGCCGTAAGACAAACACAACATCCATGCCAGACCGGGATTCGAACCCGGACCCCGTTCGGACGAATGATCAGAGGCCAGCGCCTTAGACCACTGCGCCACCGGGGCGGCATCGTGTGAATCAGGATAAGGTACAAGCACTGCACAGCTCTTCAGTCAGAAGGGATCCACAGAGTAGTATTTGATGTCACCTAAAAAAAATAATTTGGTTGGGCCTTAAGGTTACTAAAAGTGTCCATATGTTATGAACAGTGCGAGGGATTGGAAATAAAGCTACTAACCGTTCGAGATGAAATGGGTTCGAGTTCAAATCCCGAGTGAGACATGAATGGCGTATTGGTATTCTTCTATACCGTATTTTCGCGATTATAGATCGCGGACTAACTGGGAATTTTCCTTGCATAAGAGACAGGTGCGGACTATCTGTATTTTTTTTTTTTTTGGTTTTTTTTTTGTTAGAAATACCGTATTCCAATTTTTTTCACTGTTACAGCGATACGGAAATCTACGATTAAGAATCTCTCTCTCTCTCTCTCTCTCTCTCTCTCTCTTTTGCTGTCAGACAATTTATTAATTGAAAAAACATCTATCTATCGTTTTTTACATGTATTGTACATATTAAATTTGTAATTTGGAACTGTATGCTGTTTTTATTGGCTAAATGCTGTTTTTATTGGCTAAATTCTAAAGACATACGGTACCGTATGTCCTGCCAAATTCTTTGACAGTACGCAGCATTTTTACCAGCATTTATGGATTAAAGGTTGGTGAAATGGAAGAGAAAAACAGGTAAGTCACAAATTTAAGTCACTTATTTTGTTTAAAGTTTGGAAGTGCGGATTAACTGTGGGTGCAGGCTATCTGGGAAATTTTGTCGTTTTTAATACGTACTTTTTTCCTTGCGGATTATCTGCGGGGCGGACTATGCGCACGAAAGTACGGTGCATTTTGTGTTTTTTTTTGTTTGGGGGTTTAATGACCACCATGTGTAACCCAGTGGTCTATACCAGTCCCTCATTTGAGGCCACTGGCTCCAGGGAAGGGAGACAGTCTGTTCTGTAGAATAAACACAACATCCATGCCTCACCGGGATTCGAATGACCCAACTCGGAAGAATGATCAGAAGCCAGCGCTCAGACCACTGCCCCACAGGGGCGGCACCAGACAGTCCAAATGAACATTTTCACTTTGGGTAATCTAAGGGCCCAACCAAATTAATTTCTTATGTTACATCCAGTGCTACTCAGAAAATCTAACACAGCCATACAATACTTGTATCTAGTTCTGAGTTCTTTTCTTTTTTTTTTTTTTTGATTGGAGGTTTAACGACCACCGTGTGCAAC
The DNA here is from genome assembly GCA_039090855.1 of Macrothele yani. Classification (NCBI taxonomy): domain Eukaryota; kingdom Metazoa; phylum Arthropoda; class Arachnida; order Araneae; family Macrothelidae; genus Macrothele; species Macrothele yani. Next base: position 155,229,917 of record CM076996.1, read on the forward strand.
TCAATGGGCTATAAGCAGTCGCCCGTCCCTAATTTAGGGTCACTGGTTCCAGGAAAGGGAGAGAGCCAGTGCCGTAAGACAAACACAACATCCATGCCTCACCGGGCCGCCCCGGTGGCGCAGTGGTCTAAGGCGTTGGCCTCTGATCATTCGTCCGTAAGGGGTCCGGGTTCGAATCCCGGTCAGGCATGGATGTTGTGTTTGTCTTACGGCACTGGCTCTCTCCCTTCCCTGGAACCAGTGACCCTAAATTAGGGACGGATGACTGCTTATAGTCCATTGAGTTGCTCACGGTGGTCGTTAAACCTCCAATAAAAAAAAAAAAAAAAAAAAATGCCTCACCGGGATTCGAGCCCGGACCCCGTCCGGACGAATGATCAGAGGCCATCGCTTAGACCACTGCGCCACCGGGGCGGCCTAGTTCTGAGTTCGCCGCCCCGGTGGCGCAGTGGTCTAAGGCGCTGGCCTCTGATCATTCGTCCGTAAGGGGTCCGGGTTCGAATCCCGGTCAGGCATGGATGTTGTGTTTGTCTTACGGCACTGGCTCTCTCCCTTCCCTGGAGCCAGTGACCCTAAATTAGGGACGGGCGACTGCTTATAGCCCATTGAGTTGCTCACGGTGGTCGTTAAACCTCCAATCAAAAAAAAAAAAAAAAAAAAAGTTCTGAGTTCACACCATATTTTTAGTACGTCTTTTGTAAAAAAAGATCGTGCTAATGCTATCGGTTTGTCCGTCCGGCCGTCCGTCTGTCTGTGGACACCACATCTCTGCAAATATTACTCCGATTTGAAACATTCTTTTTGCATTTAGTAGCTTGAAATATGCGAATGATGATTCTTTATTTCACTTTTTTTACGATGTACAATTTCGCAGCTAGAGGGCGTAAATGCAGATGATATCGAATTCGAAATACGTTTTATTCCTCTCGATTCCATTTATGTCGAAGAGTATTTTAGGTGCAGTTATTTTTCAAGTTACGCATATATTTTCCGCTAGGGAACGTAAAGTACAGTGCGTTTTCCGCAATATCTCTACTTCTAAAACTCCGATTTGAAAAAAAAAAAAAATCTTCAGCGGATACAGCTCCTGATGAAAAATCTTTTGCATATAATTTATAATTTTTGGTAAAAACTGGTTTGGGCACCAGGGGACGTAAGTGTTCATTTCTGGTTCTGATATATTTACCATAAAATCTTTTTATGATATATTTACCAAAATCTCAATTGAAAAAATTCGTTCGTGGGACGATGCCACTCACGTCAATAAACCTTCTGAAATCTCAATTGAAAAAATTCGTTCGTGGGACGATGCCACTCACGTCAATAAACCTGGGCGGAATATTTCCTTCTTAAAATATTGCATGGTTTCTCCGCCAGGGGCATAGATGTATATTTTTTTTGTCAATATCTCTGCTTTTAATGGTCCGATTTGAAAAATTCCTTCATTATTGGATACAGTTTCCGGTGCGACATGTTTTACATAGAATTAAAAAAAAAATCATGTAATTTATAGACTTTCCGCTAGGGGCCGTAAAGATAAATTGCGTTTTCCCGATATTTCTGCTTTTAAAACCCAGATTTGAAGTTTTTTTCCTGTATCGCATACAGTTCCTGACGGGAAATGTTCTTCATATATCTAATAATTTGCAATATTTGATAAAGAACGGTTTGGCCACCAGGGGTCATAAGTGCTAATTTATGCTTCTGATGTATTTGCAGCAAAATCTGATCTCCTGAAAATTCGACTAAAAACATTCTTTCCTGGAAAGATACCGCTCACATCGAAAAACCTTTTGAAAATACTTTCTTCTTAAAATAATGCATGGTCTCTCTGCCAGGGAGCGTAGATACATATCTTATTTTTGTCGATACCTCTGCTTCTAAGAGTCAGATTTGAAAAATTCTTTCTTTTTTGGAGAGGGTTTTCGCTTCGAAATGTTTCTCATGTGATTTCAAATTTTTTTAACGCCCAAGTCTGACACCAGAGGGCGTAAGTTCACGATTCCGTTTACAGCAATATCTGCGGGATTAAAAACCAGATAGCCGCACCGATGGCGCAGTGGTCTAAGCGATGGCTTGTGATCATTCATCCGAAAGGGTTCTGGGTTCGAATCCCTGTGAGGCATGGATGTTGTGTTTGTCTTACGGCACTGGCTCTCTCCCTTCCCTGGAACCAGTGGCCCTAAATCAGGGACGGGCGACTGCTTATAGCCCATTGAGTTGCTCACGGTGGTCGTTAAACTTCCAATCCAAAAAAAAAAAAAAAAAAAAACAGATTGAAAAACTTTTTTCTTCGGTGAGATACTATTGTTTTCCATACCGGTTCCATTGAATTTCGATAGTTTTCATAAATTTAATTCGCGTCAGAACGAATTCAAAACACGTGTTCATTACACCCGAAAATTCAGTGTCATCTTTCTTGTTAATTGATTAGAAATGACTTATCACATTTTAATGAATTACGTTCCCCTTTTTATGTTTAATCGTAACAAGTATCTTATCTCGTCTTTGGATGGAATGTTTGTTCACTATTTGGAGTGCGTTCTTTACAGGTTTGTGCCTCCGACTTGTCCATTTTTAAAGTTACTTTGGTTTCCGAGAACTTTGACTTCATATGGGATGTTCTGTCACGGAACGTGCGCAGTTACTTGTTGATTATCTTTAGCTTTATTTGTGGTTTTGGTGTTTGACGGTATGTTAACTTTAACTTCAATCTTATTTTATTTGTTGCTTTGAGTTTTCGATCCGATAGCTCGCCGAGTATTACCAGACGACCTTGGAGTTTTTTTGTTTTTTTATTATTGATGATTTTAACGACCACCGTTAGCAACTCAATGGGCAATAAGCAGTCGCCCGTCCCTAATTTAGGGCCACTGGTTCCAGGGAAGGGAAAGAACCAGGACCGTAAGACAAACAACATCCTTGCTTCACCGGGATTTGAACCCGGGACCTTCTCAGACAAATGGTCGGTCATAAGCCAGCGCTTAGACCACTGCGCCACTGGGGCGGCCTTGGAGTTTCTGTCATCGGTTACTGATATGTGTGTGTGTGTGATTGGAGGTTTAACGACCGCCGTGAGCAACTCAATGGGCTATAAGCAGTCGCCCGTCCCTAATTTAGGGTCACTGGTTCCAGGGAAGGGAGAGAGCCAGTGCCGTAAGACAAACACAACATCCATGCCTGACCGGGATTCGAACCCGGACCCCTCACGGACGAATGATCAGAGGCCAGCGCCTTAGACCACTGCGCCACCGGGGCGGCGTTACTGATATCAGAAGAGCTGTTCCTTCTCAAAACTGATGCTCTTTTGATGATGGCAGTTTTGAGATTCCTGCTGGTGGTACCGGTGGCATACCTTGTTGGTACTGCTTTTTTTTTTTTTTTAAGTTTAACAACCACCGGCCACCCCGGTGACGCAGTGATCTAAGCGCTGGCTTATGACCATTCGTCCGCGGAGGGTCCAGGTTCGAGTCCCAGACGAGGCATAGGTCGTGTGTTCGTTTTACAGCACTGGCTCTCTCCCTTTCCTGGAGCCAGTGACCCTAAATCAGGGACGGGCGACTGCTTATAGCCTATTGAGTTGCTCACGGTGGTCGTTAAACCATCCAAAAAAACCCCACCAGCGTGAGCAACTTAAAGGGCTGTAAGCGGTCGTCTGTCCCTAATTTAAGGCCACTGATTCCAAGGAAGGAGACGAACCAGTGCTGTAAAACTGTCACACCACCTATGCCTCATCTAGCACTAGAACCTGGGCACACTCCGACGAACGGTCAGAAGCCAGCGCTTAGACCACTGCGCCACCAAGGGCGGCATGGCACTATTTACATTTATTATAAATATTTCGCTTGAGTACGTATTTGGTTTGCTGCTCTTGGGTAACTACTTATAGGTTTAGTATTTCTAGCAATTTCAAGGTATTTTATTCTCAGTTCTAATGTATTCTGCGGAGCTATATACAGTATTAGGTGTGTGCAAAAGTTCAACCCGTTTTTGTAATAGATGCAAGTTTCGATCGGAGTACAGTTACGTCACAGATGACGCTGCGATGCCGAATTTTCGGCCAATAAAGCGTGGAGCAGTAGAGCATATAGAGCCCCTAGGTTTGTCCGTGTAAGTTATTCCTAACGGAAATCACAGACGGTGTAACATGGCATGCGATAAGGAGCACATTAGACATTGTTTACTGTACGAGTTCGATAAAGGCAGTACTGCAGCCGCGGCTTGCCGCAACATCTCTCAAGTGTATGGAGACGATGCAGTTGACAGCACATGTCACCGTTGGTTTCGGAGGAGGTTTAACGATCACCGTGAGCAACTCAATGGGCTATAAGCAGTCACTCGTCTCTAATTTAGGGTCACTGGTTCCAGGGAAGGGAGAGATCCAGTACCGTAAGACAAGCACATCATCGATGTATCACCGGGATTCAACCCCGGACACTTTCGGACGAATGATCAGAGGCCATCGCTTACACCACTGCGCCACAGGGGCGGCCGTTGGTTTCGGAAATTCCGGGTACGGAGACAAGCTGTAAAGATCAGCCACGTCCTGGACGTCCATCCGTGGTTTCTGACGAGGATGTGGACCAAGCCATAACAAATGACCCACATACAACCGTTCATGAATTAGCGGAAACGTTGTCGGTACACAGAACAACAGTCGAAAGACGGATGTATGCGCTTGGGTTCATCACCAAGTTCAATAACTGGGTTCCGCGCCTCCTTTCTGTAAAGCAACGAGAGGTGACTCCCGTACCTGTGTTTCTTTACTTTCGTCACAGAAATGAACCGTTTTGGGGACGAATTGCAGCGGGTGATGAGAAATGGGTACTGTACCGTAATGTAAAGCGTCGACGGACTGTGTGCCAAGGTGCGGAGCCTGCTCCATTGACCTCAAAAGGAGGACTGCATCCCAAAAAGGTTTTGTTGAGTGTTTGGTGGGATGTCCAGGGAATAATCCACTGGGAGGTGTTGGCACCTAACCAAACGATAAATGATGACCTCTACTGCCAACAGTTGAACAGAATCCGATAACAATTGACATCGAAGTGGCCAGCACTCGTCAATCGCAAAGGCGTGATCCTTCATCGTGTAAACGACAGACCTCATGCTGCTTTAATCACTCTGCAAAAATTACTGGACTTTGGTTGGGAAGTGTTACCTCACCCGGCGTATTCCCCTGACCTGGCACCTACGGACTACCACTTTTTTCGATCGTTACAGAACGCCAACGCTCTCCAAACTTTCGATGACGTGGACGATGTGAAAACGGTATTACATGATTTTTTTTTAAATCTAAAACACAGGAGTTTTTCCTGCGTGGGATTCACCTACTCATTGACAGATGGCAAGAGGTCATACAGAATGATGGCAATTATGTGAAATCCTAGGTACGTTATTTGTTGTGTTCTCCTGCTTTCTTTGTAGCCTACAAAAAGTGTAGAACTTATGTACACACCCAATATAAACTGCATACACACAAAATTCAGCTTTCTCCTTTGTCTCATGGTCGTCCTGCCGATCTCTAATCATTCTTCGGAGATGGGTCCTTTGGGGTGAATTGTTTTTGTTTTTTGAAAAAAGGAGTCGCCTGTCCCTAATTTGAGGCCATCGGCTCCAGGGAAGGGACAGAGCCAGTGCCGTAACCCAAACACGCTACCCATGCTTCAAATCCAAACTCACTTCGACCAGTGCGCCACTTTTTTTTTTTTTTTTAATTAAAATAAATACCGTGGAAACTACTTTGTAACTATTACAGCGAAAGAGACAATACCGGCTGCTCTAATGAAACGACATGATTGTGTAGTGAGCATGCGCATCACAAAACATAATGTTGAGTCAGTGTGCATACTATCCTATATAATATATACTCCCCCCAGGGCATAATGCAACCACACCATCTGATGACGGGTCCACAGTGGACTTGAAAGTGCTCATGTTCTAATGTATATATCATTTTAACTGTAATTTTTTAAAATCGTGTAAAGACGGCAAATGTGTTCTTAATAAATACCGTAATTTTTGGGCTAAGAGCTGCGTCACTTTGGTAAAATGAGTATGGTTTGCCCAGCCTGCGGCTCTTAAGCCGATGCGATGCTTGGCCCGAAATTACGGTACGCGCTCATTTTGCAGCTTCTTATGCCACAGAAGTAAATTTTTCAGTTCTTAAATCCTGAAAGCTGTTTTTCTTCTCTCATGAATGGATTTAAAGGTAGAAACAAAAACGTGCGATTGACGTAGTATTGCATTCAACGAAATGAGAGAAATGTGTTTTGCTTTCTGATCATTCCCACAATAAAAACGTTCTTACAGAGTACGCGCTGATTGCATCGCACCAGGAAAGTGACTCATTTCAATGTAAAAGATGCATAAACTCAGATCACGATAAAAAGAGCATCAATATCTTGTCGCCTACTTCAAGATTTCCTAAGCGATTTTAATTTTCTTCAACCCCCTCCCCGTTTGTGTGTTTTACGATCCTCGTGAAAATAGAGCTATAGTAGGATATATAAGGAAGAGAAATATAGTGTTATTTCTCTTCCTTAAAATATTAATATTTTAAGGAAGAGAAAGAACACTAAAAAATTCTGAAATTCATGAGCCACTTTCCGTCATTTCTTTCATGAATTAACGATGCATATTTCTGACACAACTTTTTCCATGAAATGACAGAAAGAAACCTGAATTTCACGGATTTTTCGTACCACGGGAAAATTCTGAATTTTCAGAAACCCTTCCGCAATTCTTTTCGTATATTAACGGCAAAAACTCCGTTCTCACTTTTTCTGTATCCGTGTGACGAGAAATTCCCGTTAAAAGGAGCGATTTGTGAGAATGCTTGAGGTATGATTAACTTATAAATTTCAATCGTCTGTCGAATTTTGAAGTTCCGTAGCAAGATCGGATATTTTGTATCGCATGAATTTTGTTTATTGTGGCACAGGATATTTCTTCCCCTCTCCCCTTTGTTGTGTATATTACGTTACTATAAGAAACCGGATACTTGACTTATTGTACAGATGATTACACGATGTCTTTGTATCAGTCTTTAGACACTCGCGCCTTTAACAACTGATCCACAAACGCTCGGCTATCCGACTCACCTACATCGTAAAACGAATTCTGCGACGATTAAATTTTGTTTTTTGTCATTAATGTGAGTGATTTAGTCATTTTATTTTCTGTTGGAGCTCATTTTCCTGAATACGTTTGTAGTTTGTTTTTCATTTTTTTTCTGTAGGAGGACTTTTCAGAAATTAAGCATTTTTCATCGTGATTTTTCGAAGCAACAAAATGCTTTGCAACTTGCATTTTGGGAACTGACAATGACTTTTAGTTATCTTTAAAAAAGGTGAAGTGTATTTTTTATGGTATTATTTCATACACACAAAAAAAACTAAGTATAAATTTTACTCTTGACACAGCTATAATAGCTTTTGCCTTAAGTTGTTTAAAGGCTGATATCATCATCATCATCATTGTCAACCACTATCAATCCACTGCTGGACGAAGGTCTCCCCAAGTTTCCTCCACAACGGTCTGTCTTGTGCCAGTCTCCTCCATGTCACCCCTGCATACTTTCGAATTTCATCCACCCATCTCCCATGTGGTCTTCTTCTGGGTCTTTTCCTGTCCCTTGGAATCCAATCTAAAATTTCGGCTGTCCATCGATGATCTGTCCTTCTGGCAGTATGTCCAGCCCATTGCCATTTCAGGGATTTAACTCTGATCATGATGTCTTCCACTCTTGTCATTTTTCGGATCCACGAGTTCCTCTTCTTATCTCTCCTGGTTACACCAAGCATGCACCTCTCCATGCTGCTTTGAGTTGTCTGCAGCCTTTGTATGTCTCTTTTAGTTAAGGTCCACGTCTCTGCACCATACGTAAGCACTGGAAGGATGCATTGATCAAACACTTTTCTTTTAAGACATAATGGCATATTGCTCTTGAAAATTATGCTGTTTCTTCCAAAAGCTCTCCAGGCAAGTTTTGTACGCCGATTAATTTCTTCACCAATGTGACCCTCACTTGATATCTGCTGTCCAAGATAAACGTACATGTCTGTTATCTCCAGCTTTTCTCCATCAATCGATAAATCTTCATTTCTTGTAAAAGCATTGAACATCACTTTTGTCTTCTGAAAGTTCATTTTTAATCCCACTTCTTTACTCTTGTCAGCAAGTTCCTGGATCATACTCTGCAGCTCTGATGGGCTAGTTGCAAAAATGACTACGTCATCAGCAAAACGAAGGTGGGTTAGATAATCTCCATTAATCTTTATCCCCTTGTTTTCCCAGCTCAGCGACTGAAAAACACCCTCCAATGTGGCATTAAAGAGCTTCGGAGATATGGTGTCACCTTGTCTCACTCCCTTTCCAATTTTTACGTGTGTTGTATTTTCAAACAGCCTAATCTTTGCACTTGCATTTTCATAGATGTTATTAATAATATTAATGTATGCATCTTCAATACCACAGGTTTTCAGAGCCATTGTAACTGCTGATGGTTTCACCGAATCAAAGGCTTTTTCATAATCGATAAAAGCCATGCACAATGGAAGTTCATATTCCCTCGCTCTTTCAATTAGTTCTCTCAGCACGTGGATATGATCTATTGTGCTGTAGCCACTCCTGAATCCAGCTTGTTCTCTCGGTTGAGCCATGTCCAGTGTTACCTTCAAGCGGTGTGAAAGAACTTTAGTGAAGATTTTATAAACTACTGATAGGAGGCTGATAAGCCTGTAGTTTCCGAGATCCTCAATGTCACCTTTCTTATGTAGCAGGATCATTGTAGCGGTGTTCCAATCCTCAGGAATCTTTCCTTCATTAAGGCATCGAGTGAAAATTTGGGCGAGTACTGTTTCGATTTCTCCACTTGCTTCTTGTATGATGTCTACAGTAATTCCATCTTCTCCTGGAGCTTTTCCTCGCTTCATGTTCTTGATTGCATGTGCAACTTCTGCTGGAAGGACTGGAGGAACTCTGGTACTGGTATCTTTCATGATGTCTGGAGTGCATATATCATCCCTTTCATATAATTTGGAGTAGAAATCTTTCACTCTTGTCAAAATTTCGCCTCTATTTCTTGTTACAGAACCATCTTCTTTTCTCAGTGCCATAATCTGTTTTCTTCCCTTACTGAGATGTCCCTTTGCTATCTTTAGGCTTTGGTTGTTTTCAATTGCTTTCCTCACTAGTTCACAGTTGAATTTCCTTACGTCTTCAGTGATACTTTTTCTTACTGTCTTGCATAGCTCTATATATTCCACTTTGGAAGTCACATCTTCTTTAGTTGTCCTCATCTCTCTTCTTTTTTGCATCAACATTTTGGTTTTTCCTGATAATTTGTTCACATGCAACTTGTTCTTAGACCCAGCTAATTTTGTTGCTGTTTCCATAAGAGCTTTGGTTACTTTTCTGTTAACTTCAGAGATGTCCACTTCTTCCGATGTTAGGCCTTCTAAAGCAGAGATCCTGTTCTTCAGTTCCAACTTGAAGGTATTATGGTGTTTTTTAAGGTTGGTTATGTCAATAGATTTTGTTTGTCTTATGAGCTTGCCGCGTTCAAGTTTAGTGTTGAGGTGCATCTTACATCTCACCAATCTATGGTCACTACCTGTGTTGAACTTGTTTAGCACACTGCAGTCTTCTATGACGAATTTTTTGTTACACATAATAAAATCAATTTCACTTGTCGTCCCATTTGGATGTCTCCATGTCCATTTCCTGTGTGGCTTTTTCTTGAAGAAGGAGTTCAAGATGAAAAACCCTTCTGCCTCTGCAAACTCAACGAGAGTATTTCCACGCTGGTTTCTGTTGCCATGACCGAATTTACCTACTGAAGTTTCATTCTGTTGCCGTTGCCCTATTTTTGCATTGAAATCTCCCATAATTATTTTCAAGTGCTGCTTACCTTTATTATTTAGATGACAAATTTCCTCATAAAGTTCTTCAATTTCTTCTTCCGGATGACTTGTGGTGGGTGCATAAGTTTGAATAATCTGAGCCTGGTATCTTTTCGAGAGTTGGATAACAAGTCTTGCAGCTCTGTCAGAGGAACTTTCAACTTCTACAACTTTATCCTTCAGTTTCTTGTTTATTATAAATCCAACACCACTAGTTCTGCCAGTATCTGTCCCACGATAGTAGAAGAGATGTCCACTTTTCAGTTCGATGAGATCTTCTCCTTTTCTCCTTACCTCACTTAGCCCCACGATGTCCCACTTGATCCTTTGTAGTTCCTCTTCCAATTCAAGAAGCCTTGAATCAGAAGATAGGGAGCGTCCATTGTAAGTAGCCAAGGTCAGCATCAGATGGCAGCCTAGTCCGGTCCTCCGGGGATTCTTAGCACCCTCTGCCTTCATGTCGCACTGGCCGCTGCCTTGGCCAGGTACATTCCAGCTGCCGGAGACTGAGGGCCAAGATTTAAGTTGTGGAATCATTTTGGAGGGGTTTGGCCATAACTCACCACGCTGGCCAAGCGGGTTGGTGAGTGTGGGATAGAATTTCCTCTAATCCCGATGGTATAGTTATACCGCTATGGGCGGTCGTCAGAGCCCCTTTAGTGGGAACAGGATGCACCACGAGAAGGCGGGGTTGACATTTGTCAAGGAGAGGCTGTGATGTTACGCATCACCTGACCTTGTATAAGGCTGATATACAGACATTATATAATCATCTGTACAATAAGTACCTGGTTTCTTACAGTAACACAATATAGTATACAATAAGTAGCTTGTGCACCAAATAGGGGAAAGGAGAAGAAATATCCTGTGCCACAACAAACAAAATCTATGCAATATGATGTCCACAATATCCGATCTCGCTACGGAACTTCAAAATTCGACAGACGATTGAAATTTAAAAGTTAAATTCTCACGAATCGCTCCTATTACCGGCCATTTCTCGTGATACGGGAAAAAGTGAGAACGGAAATTTTCCGTTAATATACGAAAGGAATTGCGGAAATATTTCTGAAAATTCAGAATATTCCGTTAACACTTCTAAAACGGTAATTTATGGTCAATATAAGAAAGAAACTGCGGAAAGGTTTTTGAAAATTCAGAATTTTCCCGTGGTACGAACAATTCGTGAAATTCATGTTTCATGTAAAATTGGGAAACGAATTTCCCAGAAGAAATAATTCTTCATAAATACATGGTAGACATTGTAATGCTATTATTGGCATGTTTTCACTGTATTCCATGTAACCTTTTCCTACAGAAAACTTGACAATCTTTATCATCCTGGAGAGGGAATAGAACCCGCTCCTCCCGATTTCCGGTCGAGCATGCTAGTAATTAAACTACCCAGGACAAGGGAAATTAAAGTTTTCTTGGCCTGTGTAGTGTAACTTGAAAATTTTCAAGTTTTCTGAAGGAAGATTTTACATGGAATACAGCGAAAATATGCCAATAATAGCATTACAATTCAGGTTTCTTTCCGTCATTTCACGTAAAAGCTTGTATCAGAAATATGCTTCGTTTATTCACGAAAAAAATGACGGAAAGTTGTCCGTGAATTTCAGAAAAATTTTAACATTGTAATTTGCTCTCAAAAGTAACTACAGGCGTCATAATATGCTACAGATCCATAGATGTAAATTTCATACAATTGATTGATTTCTTTCTTTCTTGATATTGCGTTTTATTGATATGTTTTTAGCTGAAGAAGACAGACATCAATCACGTCTAGCTTCACTTCATACCCGAAAAATTTTCTGCCTTGAGAAAGTGTTGAACTTATCTCTATACATATACACGCGTCGAAGAGCCAAAGCATTATGACCAGCGCAGAGCGTCTTTATAAAAATCGGAGCAACTGCAGCAAAACAACGGCGCTTGTCAAGGTCATGTAACGATATACATAACACCTCTTACTGCGCTCTGTTGATCAACGTTATTCTTTTTCTTCAGATGGGAAAGTCAGCGAGCGGACTAGAGCGAGTTTTTGACAAAGGCCAAATTGTAATGGGCAAACGACTGGGTCAGAGCACTTCAGAGCTGGCAAGGCTTGTAGGGTGCTAACGGTCAGCCATGGTTAGTACCTAGAAAAAGTGGACCACGAACCACCGGCAAACTGTCAGAGCACTTCAGAGATGGCAAGGCTTGAGGGTGCTAACGGTCACCCATGGTTAGTACCTTGAAAAAGTGGACCACGAACCACCGGCAAACTGTCAGAGCACTTCAGAGATGGCAAGGCTTGTAGGGTGCCAACGGTCAGCCATGGTTAGTACCTAGGAAAAAGTGGACCACGAACCACCGGCAAACTGTCAGAGCACTTTAGAGATGGCAAGGCTTGTAGGGTGCTAACGGTCAGCCATGGTTAGTACCTAGAAAAAGTGGACCACGAACCACCGGCAAACTGTCAGAGCACTTCAGAGATGGCAAGGCTTGTAGGGTGCTAACGGTCAGCCATGGTTAGTACCTAGAAAAAGTGGACCACGAACCACCGGCAAACTGTCAGAGCACTTCAGAGATGGCAAGGCTTGTAGGGTGCTAACGGTCAGCCATGGTTAGTACCTAGAAAAAGTGGACCACGAACCACCGGCAAACTGTCAGAGCACTTCAGAGATGGCAAGGCTTGTAGGGTGCTAACGGTCAGCCATGGTTAGTACCTAGAAAAAGTGGACCACGAACCACCGGCAAACTGGCAGAGCACTTTAGAGATGGCAAGGCTTGTAGGGTGCTAACGGTCAGCCATGGTTAGTACCTAGAAAAAGTGGACCACGAACCACCGGCAAACTGTCAGAGCACTTCAGAGATGGCAAGGCTTGTAGGGTGCTAACGGTCAGCCATGGTTAGTACCTAGAAAAAGTGGACCACGAACCACCGGCAAACTGTCAGAGCACTTCAGAGATGGCAAGGCTTGTAGGGTGCTAACGGTCAGCCATGGTTAGTACCTTGAAAAAGTGGACCACGAACCACCGGCAAACTGTCAGAGCACTTCAGAGATGGCAAGGCTTGTAGGGTGCTAACGGTCAGCCATGGTTAGTACCTAGAAAAAGTGGACCACGAACCACCGGCAAACTGTCAGAGCACTTCAGAGATGGCAAGGCTTGTAGGGTGCTAACGGTCAGCCATGGTTAGTACCTAGAAAAAGTGGACCACGAACCACCGGCAAACTGTCAGAGCACTTCAGAGATGGCAAGGCTTGTAGGGTGCTAACGGTCAGCCATGGTTAGTACCTAGAAAAAGTGGACCACGAACCACCGGCAAACTGTCAGAGCACTTCAGAGATGGCAAGGCTTGTAGGGTGCTAACGGTCAGCCATGGTTAGTACCTAGAAAAAGTGGACCACGAACCACCGGCAAACTGTCAGAGCACTTCAGAGATGGCAAGGCTTGTAGGGTGCTAACGGTCAGCCATGGTTAGTACCTAGAAAAAGTGGACCACGAACCACCGGCAAACTGTCAGAGCACTTCAGAGATGGCAAGGCTTGTAGGGTGCTAACGGTCAGCCATGGTTAGTACCTAGAAAAAGTGGACCACGAACCACCGGCAAACTGTCAGAGCACTTCAGAGATGGCAAGGCTTGTAGGGTGCTAACGGTCAGCCATGGTTAGTACCTAGAAAAAGTGGACCACGAACCACCGGCAAACTGTCAGAGCACTTCAGAGATGGCAAGGCTTGTAGGGTGCTAACGGTCAGCCATGGTTAGTACCTAGAAAAAGTGGACCACGAACCACCGGCAAACTGTCAGAGCACTTCAGAGATGGCAAGGCTTGTAGGGTGCTAACGGTCAGCCATGGTTAGTACCTAGAAAAAGTGGACCACGAACCACCGGCAAACTGTCAGAGCACTTCAGAGATGGCAAGGCTTGTAGGGTGCTAACGGTCAGCCATGGTTAGTACCTAGAAAAAGTGGACCACGAACCACCGGACAAACTGTCAGAGCACTTCAGAGATGGCAAGGCTTGTAGGGTGCTAACGGTCAGCCATGGTTAGTACCTAGAAAAAGTGGACCACGAACCACCGGACAAACTGTCAGAGCACTTCAGAGATGGCAAGGCTTGTAGGGTGCTAACGGTCAGCCATGGTTAGTACCTAGAAAAAGTGGACCACGAACCACCGGCAAACTGTCAGAGCACTTCAGAGATGGCAAGGCTTGTAGGGTGCTAACGGTCACCCATGGTTAGTACCTAGAAAAAGTGGACCACGAACCACCGGCAAACTGTCAGAGCACTTCAGAGATGGCAAGGCTTGTAGGGTGCTAACGGTCAGCCATGGTTAGTACCTAGAAAAAGTGGACCACGAACCACCGGCAAACTGCCAGAGCGCTTTAGAGATGGCAAGGCTTGTAGGGTGCTAACGGTCAGCCATGGTTTGTACCTAAAAAAAGTGGACCACGAACCACCGGCAAACTGTCAGAGCTCTTCAGAGATGGCAAGGCTTGTAGGGTGCTAACGGTCAGCCATGGTTAGTACCTTGAAAAAGTGGACCACGATTCACCGGCAAATTGTCAGAGCACTTCAGATATGGCAAGGCTTGCAGGGTGCTAACGGTCAGCCATGGTTAGTACCTAGAAAAAGTGGACAACGAACCACCGGCAAACTGGCAGAGTACTTTAGAGATGGCAAGGCTATGTAGGGTGCTAACGGTCAGCTTTGGTTAGTACCTAGAAAAAGTGGACCACGAACCACCGGCAAACTGTCAGAGCACTTCAGAGATGGCAAGGCTTGTAGGGTGCTAACGGTCAGCCAAGGTTAGTACCTTGAAAAAGTGAACCACGAACCACCGGCAAACTGTCAGAGCACTTCAGAGATGGCAAGGCTTGTAGGGTGCTAACGGTCAGCCATGGTTAGTACCTAGAAAAAGTGGACCACGAACCACCGGCAAACTGGCAGAGCACTTCAGAGATGGCAAGGCATGTAGGGTGCTAACGGTCAGCCATGGTTAGTACCTAAAAAAGTGGACCACGAACCACCGGCAAACTGTCGGAGCACTTCAGAGATGGCAAGGCTTGTAGGAGCTAACGGTCAGCCATGGTTAGTACCTAGAAAAAGTGGACCACGAACCACCGGCAAACTGTCAGAGCACTTCAGAGATGGCAAGGCTTGTAGGGTGCTAACGGTCAGCCATGGTTAGTACCTAGAAAAAGTGGATAACGAACCACCGGCAAACTGTTGGAGCACTTCAGAGATGGCAAGGCTTGTAGGGTGCTAACGGTCAGCCATGAATAGTACCTAGAAAAATTGGACCACGAACCACCCGCAAACTGGCAGAGCACTTTAGAGATGGCAAGGCTTGTAGGGTGCTAACGGTCAGCCATGGTTAGTACCTAGAAAAAGGGAACCACGAACCACCGGCAAACTGTCAGAGCACTTCAGAAATGGCAAGGCTTGTAGGGTGCTAACGGTCAGCCATGGTTAGTACCTTGAAAAAGTGGACCACGAACCGCCGGCAAACTCTCAGAGCACTTCAGAGATGGCAAGGCTTGTAGGGTGCTAACGGTCAGATATGGTTAGTACCTTGAAAAAGTGGACCACGAACCACCGGCAAACTGTCAGAGCATTTCAGAGATGGCAGGGCTTGTAGGGTGCTAACGGTCAGCCATGGTTAGTACCTAGAAAAAGTGGACCACGAACCACGGGCAAACTGTCAGAGCACTTAAGAGATGGCAAGGCTTGTAGGGTGCTAACGTCAGCCATGGTTAGTACCTAAAAAGTGGACCACGAACCACTTGCAAACTGTCAGAGCACTTAAGAGATGGCAAGGCTTGTAGGGTGCTAACGGTCAGCCATATTTAGAACCTAGAATAAGTGGACCACGAACCACCGGCAAACTGTCAGAGCACTTTAGAGATGCAAGGCTTGTAGGGTGCTAACGGTCAGCCATGGTTAGTACCTAGAAAAAGTGGACCACGAACCACCGGCAAACTGTCAGAGCACTTCAGAGATGGCTAGGCTTGTAGGGTGCTAACTGACAGCCATGGTTAGTACCATGAAAAAGTGGACCACGAACCACCGGCAAACTGTCAGAGCACTTAAGAGATGGCAAGGCTTGTAATGTGCTAACGGTCAGCCCCCGTTAGTACCTAAAAAAGTGGACCACGATCCACCGGCAAACTGTCGGAGCACTTAAGAGATGGCAAGGCTTGTAGGGTGCTAACGGTCAGCCATGGTTAGTACCTAGAAAAAGTGGACCACGAACCACCGGCAAACTGGCAGAGCACTTCAGAGATGGCAAGGCTTGTAGGGTGCTAACGGTCAGCCATGGTTAGTACCTAGAAAAAGTGGACCACGAACCACCGGCAAACTATCAGAGCACTTCAGAGATGGCAAGGCTTGTAAGGTGCTAACGGTCAGCCATGGTTAGTACCTTGAAAAAGTGGACCACGAACCACCGGCAAACTGTCAGAGCACTTCAGAGATGGCAAGGCTTGTAGGGTGCTAACGGTCAGCCATGGTTAGTACCTAGAAAAAGTGGACCACGAACCACCGGCAAACTGTCAGAGCACTTCAGAGATGGTAAGGCTTGTAGGGTGCTAACGATCAGCCATGGTTAGTACCTAGAAAAAGTGGACCACGAACCACCGGCAAACTGTCAGAGCACTTCAGAGATGGCAAGGCTTGTAGGGTGCTAACGGTCAGCCATGGTTAGTACCTAGAAAAAGTGGACCACGAACCACCGGCAAACTGTCAGAGCACTTCAGAGATGGTAAGGCTTGTAGGGTGCTAACGATCAGCCATGGTTAGTACCTAGAAAAAGTGGACCACGAACCACCGGCAAACTGTCAAAGCACTTCAGAGATGGCAAGGCTTGTAGGTTGCTAACGGTCAGCCATGGTTAGTACCTAGAAAAAGTGGACCACGAACCACCGGCAAACTGTCAGAGCACTTTAGAGATGGCAAGGCTTGTAGGGTGCTAACGGTCAGCCATGGTTAGTACCCAGAAAAAGTGGACAACGAACCACCGGCAAACTGTCAGAGCACTTCAGAGATGGCAAGGCTTGTAGGGTGCTAACGGTCAGCCATGGTTAGTACCTAGAAAAAGTGGACCACGAACCACCGGCAAACTGGCAGAGCACTTCAGAGATTACAAGGCTTGTAGGGTGCTAACGGTCACTCATGGTTAGTACCTAAAAAAGTGGACCACGAACCACCGGCAAACTGTCGGAGCACTTCAGAGATGGCAAGGCTTGTAGGGTGCTAACGGTGCGCCATGGTTAGTACCTAGAAAAAGTGGACCACAAACCACCGGCAAACTGTCAGAGCACTTCAGAGATGGCAAGGCTTGTAGGGTGCTAACGGTCAGCCATGGGTAGTACCTAGAAAAAGTGGACCACGAACCACCGGCAAACTGTTGGAGCACTTCAGAGATGGCAAGGCTTGTAGGGTGCTAACGGTCAGTCATGGTTAGTACCTAGAAAAAGTGGACCACGAAATACCGGCAAACTGTCAGAGCACTTCAGAGATGGCAAGGCTTGTATGGTGCTAACGGTCAGCCATGGTTAGTACCTTGAAAAAGTGGACCACGAACCACCGGCAAACTGTCAGAGCACTTCAGAAATGGCAAGGCTTGTAGGGTGCTAACGGTCAGCCATGGTTAGTACCTAGAAAAAGTGGACCACGAACCACCGGCAAACTGTCAGAGCACTTCAGAGATGGCAAGGCTTGTAGGGTGCTAACGGTCAGCCATGGTTAGTACCTATGCAAAGTGGACCACAAACCACCGGCAAACTGTCAGAGCACTTCAGAGATGGCAAGGCTTGTAGGGTGCTAACGGTCAGCCATGGGTAGTACCTAGAAAAAGTGGACCACGAACCACCGGCAAACTGTTGGAGCACTTCAGAGATGGCAAGGCTTGTAGGGTGCTAACGGTCAGCCATGGTTAGTACCTAGAAAAAGTGGACCACGAAATACCCGCAAACTGTCAGAGCACTTCAGAGATGGCAAGGCTTGTAGGGTGCTAACGGTCAGCCATGGTTAGTACCTTGAAAAAGTGGACCACGAACCACCGGCAAACTGTCAGAGCACTTCAGAAATGGCAAGGCTTGTAGGGTGCTAACGGTCAGCCATGGTTAGTACCTAGAAAAAGTGGACCACGAACCACCGGCAAACTGTCAGAGCACTTCAGAGATGGCAAGGCTTGTAGGGTGCTAACGGTCAGCCATGGTTAGTACCTAAAAAAGTGGACCACGAACCACCGGCAAACTGTCGGAGCACTTCAGAGATGGCAAGGCTTGTAGGGTGCTAACGGTGCGCCATGGTTAGTACCTAGAAAAAGTGGACCACAAACCACCGGCAAACTGTCAGAGCACTTCAGAGATGGCAAGGCTTGTAGGGTGCTAACGGTCAGCCATGGGTAGTACCTAGAAAAAGTGGACCACGAACCACCGGCAAACTGTTGGAGCACTTCAGAGATGGCAAGGCTTGTAGGGTGCTAACGGTCAGTCATGGTTAGTACCTAGAAAAAGTGGACCACGAAATACCCGCAAACTGTCAGAGCACTTCAGAGATGGCAAGGCTTGTAGGGTGCTAACGGTCAGCCATGGTTAGTACCTTGAAAAAGTGGACCACGAACCACCGGCAAACTGTCAGAGCACTTCAGAAATGGCAAGGCTTGTAGGGTGCTAACGGTCAGCCATGGTTAGTACCTAGAAAAAGTGGACCACGAACCACCGGCAAACTGTCAGAGCACTTCAGAGATGGCAAGGCTTGTAGGGTGCTAACGGTCAGCCATGGTTAGTACCTAGAAAAAGTGGACCACGAACCACCGGCAAACTGTCAGAGCACTTCAGAGATGGCAAGGCTTGTAGGGTGCTAACGGTCAGCCATGGTTAGTACCTAGAAAAAGTGGACCACGAACCACCGGCAAACTGTCAGAGCACTTCAGAGATGGCAAGGCTTGTAGGGTGCTAACGGTCAGCCATGGTTAGTACCATGAAAAAGTGGACCACGAACCACCGGCAAACTGTCAGAGCACTTCAGAGATGGCAAGGCTTGTAGGGTGCTAACGGTCAGCCATGTTAGTACCTAGAAAAAGTGGACCACGATCCACCGGCAAACTGTCAGAGCACTTCAGAGATGGCAAGGCTTGTAGGGTGCTAACGGTCAGCCATGCTTAGTAACATAGAATAAGTGGACCACGAACCACCGGCAAACTTTCAGAGCACTTCAGAGATGGCAAGGCTTGTAGGGTGCTAACGGTCAGCCATGGTTAGTACCTAGAAAAAGTGGACCACGAACCACCGGCAAACTGTCAGAGCACTTCAGAGATGGCAAGGCTTGTAGGGTGCTAACGGTCAGCCATGGTTAGTACCTTGAAAAAGTGGACCACGAACCACCGGCAAACTGTCAGAGCACTTCAGAGATGGCAAGGCTTGTAGGGTGCTAACGGTCAGCCATGGTTAGTACCTAGAAAAAGTGGACCACGAACCACCGGCAAACTGTCAGAGCACTTCAGAGATGGCAAGGCTTGTAGGGTGCTAACGGTCAGCCATGGTTAGTACCTAGAAAAAGTGGACCACGAACCACCGGCAAACTGTCAGAGCACTTCAGAGATGGCAAGGCTTGTAGGGTGCTAACGGTCAGCCATGGTTAGTACCTTGAAAAAGTGGACCACGAACCACCGGCAAACTGTCAGAGCACTTCAGAGATGGCAAGGCTTGTAGGGTGCTAACGGTCAGCCATGGTTAGTACCTAGAAAAAGTGGACCACGAACCACCGGCAAACTGTCAGAGCACTTCAGAGATGGCAAGGCTTGTAGGGTGCTAACGGTCAGCCATGGTTAGTACCTAGAAAAAGTGGACCACGAACCACCGGCAAACTGTCAGAGCACTTCAGAGATGGCAAGGCTTGTAGGGTGCTAACGGTCAGCCATGGTTAGTACCTAGAAAAAGTGGACCACGAACCACCGGCAAACTGTCAGAGCACTTCAGAGATGGCAAGGCTTGTAGGGTGCTAACGGTCAGCCATGGTTAGTACCTAGAAAAAGTGGACCACGAACCACCGGCAAACTGTCAGAGCACTTCAGAGATGGCAAGGCTTGTAGGGTGCTAACGGTCAGCCATGGTTAGTACCTAGAAAAAGTGGACCACGAACCACCGGCAAACTGTCAGAGCACTTCAGAGATGGCAAGGCTTGTAGGGTGCTAACGGTCAGCCATGGTTAGTACCTAGAAAAAGTGGACCACGAACCACCGGCAAACTGTCAGAGCACTTCAGAGATGGCAAGGCTTGTAGGGTGCTAACGGTCAGCCATGGTTAGTACCTAGAAAAAGTGGACCACGAACCACCGGCAAACTGTCAGAGCACTTCAGAGATGGCAAGGCTTGTAGGGTGCTAACGGTCAGCCATGGTTAGTACCTAGAAAAAGTGGACCACGAACCACCGGCAAACTGTCAGAGCACTTCAGAGATGGCAAGGCTTGTAGGGTGCTAACGGTCAGCCATGGTTAGTACCTAGAAAAAGTGGACCACGAACCACCGGCAAACTGTCAGAGCACTTCAGAGATGGCAAGGCTTGTAGGGTGCTAACGGTCAGCCATGGTTAGTACCTAGAAAAAGTGGACCACGAACCACCGGCAAACTGTCAGAGCACTTCAGAGATGGCAAGGCTTGTAGGGTGCTAACGGTCAGCCATGGTTAGTACCTAGAAAAAGTGGACCACGAACCACCGGCAAACTGTCAGAGCACTGAGAGCATTCAGAGATGGCAAGGCTTGTAGGGTGCTAACGGTCAGCCATGGTTAGTACATAGAAAAATTGGACCACGAACCACCGGCAAACTGTCAGAGCACTTTAGAGATGGCAAGGCTTGTAGGGTGCTAACGGTCAGCCATGGTTAGTACCTAGAAAAAGTGGACCACGAACCACCGGCAAACTGTCAGAGCACTTCAGAGATGGCAAGGCTTGTAGGGTGCTAACGGTCAGCCATGGTTAGTACCTAGAAAAAGTGGACCACGAACCACCGGCAAACTGTTGGAGCACTTCAGAGATGGCAAGGCTTGTAGGGTGCTAACGGTCAGCCATGGTTAGTACCTAGAAAAAGTGGACCACGAAATACCCCGGCAAACTGTCAGAGCACTTCAGAGATGGCAAGGCTTGTAGGGTGCTAACGGTCAGCCATGGTTAGTACCTTGAAAAAGTGGACCACGAACCACCGGCAAACTGTCAGAGCACTTCAGAGATGGCAAGGCTTGTAGGGTGCTAACGGTCAGCCATGGTTAGTACCTAGAAAAAGTGGACCACGAACCACCGGCAAACTGTCAGAGCACTTCAGAGATGGCAAGGCTTGTAGGGTGCTAACGGTCAGCCATGGTTAGTACCTAGAAAAAGTGGACCACGAACCACCGGCAAACTGTCAGAGCACTTCAGAGATGGCAAGGCTTGTAGGGTGCTAACGGTCAGCCATGGTTAGTACCTAGAAAAAGTGGACCACGAACCACCGGCAAACTGTCAGAGCACTTCAGAGATGGCAAGGCTTGTAGGGTGCTAACGGTCAGTCATGGTTAGTACCTAGAAAAAGTGGACCACGAACCACCGGCAAACTGTCAGAGCACTTCAGAGATGGCAAGGCTTGTAGGGTGCTAACGGTCAGCCATGGTTAGTACCTTGAAAAAAGTGGACCACGAACCACCGGCAAACTGTCAGAGCACTTCAGAGATGGCAAGGCTTGTAGGGTGCTAACGGTCAGCCATGGTTAGTACCTAGAAAAAGTGGACCACGAACCACCGGCAAACTGTCAGAGCACTTCAGAGATGGCAAGGCTTGTAGGGTGCTAACGGTCAGCCATGGTTAGTACCTAGAAAAAGTGGACCACGAACCACCGGCAAACTGTCAGAGCACTTCAGAGATGGCAAGGCTTGTAGGTTGCTAACGGTCAGCCATGGTTAGTACCTAGAAAAAGTGGACCACGAACCACCGGCAAACTGTCAGAGCACTTCAGAGATGGCAAGGCTTGTAAGGTGCTAACGGTCAGCCATGGTTAGTACCTTGAAAAAGTGGACCACGAACCACCGGCAAACTGTCAGAGCACTTCAGAGATGGCAAGGCTTGTAGGGTGCTAACGGTCAGCCATGGTTAGTACCTAGAAAAAGTGGACCACGAACCACCGGCAAACTGTCAGAGCACTTCAGAGATGGTAAGGCTTGTAGGGTGCTAACGATCAGCCATGGTTAGTACCTAGAAAAAGTGGACCACGAACCACCGGCAAACTGTCAAAGCACTTCAGAGATGGCAAGGCTTGTAGGTTGCTAACGGTCAGCCATGGTTAGTACCTAGAAAAAGTGGACCACGAACCACCGGCAAACTGTCAGAGCACTTCAGAGATGGTAAGGCTTGTAGGGTGCTAACGATCAGCCATGGTTAGTACCTAGAAAAAGTGGACCACGAACCACCGGCAAACTGTCAAAGCACTTCAGAGATGGCAAGGCTTGTAGGTTGCTAACGGTCAGCCATGGTTAGTACCTAGAAAAAGTGGACCACGAACCACCGGCAAACTGGCAGAGCACTTTAGAGATGGCAAGGCTTGTAGGGTGCTAACGGTCAGCCATGGTTAGTACCCAGAAAAAGTGGACAACGAACCACCGGCAAACTGTCAGAGCACTTCAGAGATGGCAAAGCTTGTAGGGTGCTAACGGTCAGCCATGGTTAGTACCTAGAAAAAGTGGACCACGAACCACCGGCAAACTGGCAGAGCACTTCAGAGATTACAAGGCTTGTAGGGTGCTAACGGTCACCCATGGTTAGTACCTAAAAAAGTGGACCACGAACCACCGGCAAACTGTCGGAGCACTTCAGAGATGGCAAGGCTTGTAGGGTGCTAACGGTGCGCCATGGTTAGTACCTAGAAAAAGTGGACCACAAACCACCGGCAAACTGTCAGAGCACTTCAGAGATGGCAAGGCTTGTAGGGTGCTAACGGTCAGCCATGGGTAGTACCTAGAAAAAGTGGACCACGAACCACCGGCAAACTGTTGGAGCACTTCAGAGATGGCAAGGCTTGTAGGGTGCTAACGGTCAGTCATGGTTAGTACCTAGAAAAAGTGGACCACGAAATACCCGCAAACTGTCAGAGCACTTCAGAGATGGCAAGGCTTGTATGGTGCTAACGGTCAGCCATGGTTAGTACCTTGAAAAAGTGGACCACGAACCACCGGCAAACTGTCAGAGCACTTCAGAAATGGCAAGGCTTGTAGGGTGCTAACGGTCAGCCATGGTTAGTACCTAGAAAAAGTGGACCACGAACCACCGGCAAACTGTCAGAGCACTTCAGAGATGGCAAGGCTTGTAGGGTGCTAACGGTCAGCCATGGTTAGTACCTATGCAAAGTGGACCACAAACCACCGGCAAACTGTCAGAGCACTTCAGAGATGGCAAGGCTTGTAGGGTGCTAACGGTCAGCCATGGGTAGTACCTAGAAAAAGTGGACCACGAACCACCGGCAAACTGTTGGAGCACTTCAGAGATGGCAAGGCTTGTAGGGTGCTAACGGTCAGCCATGGTTAGTACCTAGAAAAAGTGGACCACGAAATACCCGCAAACTGTCAGAGCACTTCAGAGATGGCAAGGCTTGTAGGGTGCTAACGGTCAGCCATGGTTAGTACCTTGAAAAAGTGGACCACGAACCACCGGCAAACTGTCAGAGCACTTCAGAAATGGCAAGGCTTGTAGGGTGCTAACGGTCAGCCATGGTTAGTACCTAGAAAAAGTGGACCACGAACCACCGGCAAACTGTCAGAGCACTTTAGAGATGAAAGGCTTGTAGGGTGCTAACGGTCAGCCATGGTTAGTACCTAGAAAGAGTGGACCACGAACCACCGGCAAACTCTCAGAGCACTTCAGAGATGGCAAGGCTTGAGGGTGCTAACGGTCACCCATAGTTAGTACCTAGAAAAAGTGGACCACGAACCACCGGCAAACTGCAAAGCACTTCAGAGATGGCAAGGCTTGTAGGGTGCTAAAGGTCAGCCATGGTTAGTACCTAGAAAAAGTGGACCACGAACCACCGGCAAACTGTCAGAGCACTTCAGAGATGGCAAGGCTTGTAGGGTGCTAACGGTCCGCCATGGTTAGTACTTAGAAAAAGTGGACCACGAACCACCGGCAAACTGTCAGAGCACTTCAGAGATGGCAAGGCTTTTAGGGTGCTAACGGTCAGCCCTTGTTAGTACCTAGAAAAAGTGGACCACGAACCACCGGCAAACTGTCAGAGCACTTTTGAGATGGCAAGGCTTGTAGGGTTCTAACGGTCAGCCATGGTTAGTACCTAGAAAAAGTGGACCACGAACCACCGGCAAACTGTCAGAGCACTTTAGAGATGGCAAGGCTTGTAGGGTGCTAACGGTCAGCCATGGTTAGTACCTAAAAAAAGTGGACCATGAACCACCGGCAAACTGTCAGAACACTTAAGAGATGGCAAGGCTTGTAGGGTGCTAACGGTCAGCCATGGTTAGAACATAGAATAATTGGACCACGAACCACCGGCAAACTTTCAGTGCACTTTAGAGATGGCAAGGCTTGTAGAGTGCTAACGGTCAGCCATGGTTAGTACCTAGAAAAAGTGGACCACAAACTACCGGCAAACTGTCAGAGCACTTCAGAGATGGCAAGGCTTGTAGGGTGCTAACGGTCAGCCATGGGTAGTACCTAGAAAAAGTGGACCACGAAGCACCGGCAAACTGTTGGAGCACTTCAGAGATGGCAAGGCTTGTAGGGTGCTAACGGTCAGCCATGGTTAGTACCTAGAAAAAGTGGACCACGAAATACCCGCAAACTGTCAGAGCACTTCAGAGATGGCAAGGCTTGTAGGGTGCTAACGGTCAGCCATGGTTAGTACCTTGAAAAAGTGGACCACGAACCACCGGCAAACTGTCAGAGCACTTCAGAAATGGCAAGGCTTGTATGGTGCTAACGGTCAGCCATGGTTAGTACCTAGAAAAAGTGGACCACGAACCACCGGCAAACTGTCAGAGCACTTCAGAGATGGCAAGGCTTGTAGGGTGCTAACGGTCAGCCATGGTTAGTACCTAGAAAAAGTGGACCACAAACCACCGGCAAACTGTCAGAGCACTTCAGAGATGGCAAGGCTTGTAGGGTGCTAACGGTCAGCCATGGGTAGTACCTAGAAAAAGTGGACCACGAACCACCGGCAAACTGTTGGAGCACTTCAGAGATGGCAAGGCTTGTAGGGTGCTAACGGTCAGCCATGGTTAGTACCTAGAAAAGTGGACCACGAAATACCCGCAAACTGTCAGAGCACTTCAGAGATGGCAAGGCTTGTAGGGTGCTAACGGTCAGCCATGGTTAGTACCTTGAAAAAGTGGACCACGAACCACCGGCAAACTGTCAGAGCACTTCAGAAATGGCAAGGACTTGTAGGGTGCTAACGGTCAGCCATGGTTAGTACCTAGAAAAAGTGGACCACGAACCACCGGCAAACTGTCAGAGCACTTTAGAGATGAAAGGCTTGTAGGGTGCTAACGGTCAGCCATGGTTAGTACCTAGAAAAAGTGGACCACGAACCACCGGCAAACTGTCAGAGCACTTCAGAGATGGCAATGCTTGAGGGTGCTAACGGTCACCCATAGTTAGTACCTAGAAAAAGTGGACCACGAACCACCGGCAAACTGCAAAGCACTTCAGAGATGGCAAGGCTTGTAGGGTGCTAAAGGTCAGCCATGGTTAGTACCTAGAAAAAGTGGACCACGAACCACCGGCAAACTGTCAGAGCACTTCAGAGATGGCAAGGCTTGTAGGGTGCTAACGGTCCGCCATGGTTAGTACTTAGAAAAAGTGGACCACGAACCACCGGCAAACTGTCAGAGCACTTCAGAGATGGCAAGGCTTTTAGGGTGCTAACGGTCAGCCCTTGTTAGTACCTAGAAAAAGTGGACCACGAACCACCGGCAAACTGTCAGAGCACTTTAGAGATGGCAAGGCTTGTAGGGTTCTAACGGTCAGCCATGGTTAGTACCTAGAAAAAGTGGACCACGAACCACCGGCAAACTGTCAGAGCACTTTAGAGATGGCAAGGCTTGTAGGGTGCTAACGGTCAGCCATGGTTAGTACCTAAAAAAAGTGGACCATGAACCACTGGCAAACTGTCAGAAAACTTAAGAGATGGCAAGGCTTGTAGGGTGCTAACGGTCAGCCATGGTTAGAACATAGAATAATTGGACCACGAACCACCGGCAAACTTTCAGTGCACTTTAGAGATGGCAAGGCTTGTAGAGTGCTAACGGTCAGCCATGGTTAGTACCTAGAAAAAGTGGACCACGACCCAACGGCAAACTGGCAGAGCACTTCAGAGATTACAAGGCTTGTAGGGTGCTAACGGTCACCCATGGTTAGTACCTAAAAAAAGTGGACCACGAACCACCGGCAAACTGTCGGAGCACTTCAGAGATGGCAAGCCTTGTAGGGTGCTAACGGTCAGCCATGGTTAGTACCTAGAAAAAGGGGACCACAACCCACCGGCAAACTGTCAGAGCACTTCAGAGATGGCAAGGCTTGTAGGGTGCTAACGGTCAGCCATGGTTAGTACCTAGAAAAAGTGGACCACGAACCACCGGCAAACTGTCAGAGCACTTCAGAGATGGCTAGGCTTGTAGGGTGCTAACGGTCAGCCATGGTTAGAACCTAGAATAATTGGACCACGAACCACCGGCAAACTTTCAGAGCACTTTAGAGATGGCAAGGCTTGTAGGGTGCTAAAGGTCAGCCATGGTTAGTACCTAGAAACAGTGGACCACGAACCACCGTCAAATTGTCAGAGCACTTCAGAGATGGCAAGGCTTGTAGGGTGCTAACGGTCAGCCATGGTTAGTACCTTGAAAAAGTGGACCACGAACCACCGGCAAACTGTCAGAGCACTTCAGAGATGGCAAGGCTTGTAGGGTGCTAACGGTCAGCCATGGTTAGTACCTTGAAAAAGTGGACCACGAACCACCGGCAAACTGGCAGAGCACTTTAGAGATGGCAAGGCTTGTAGGGTGCTAACGGTCAGCCATGGTTAGTACCTAGAAAAAGTGGACCACGAACCACCGGCAAACTGTCAGAGCACTTCAGAGATGGCAAGGCTTGTAGCGTGCTAACGGTCAGCCATGGTTAGTACCTAGAAAAAGTGGACCACGAACCACCGGCAAACTGTAAGAGCACTTAAGAGATGGCAAGGCTTGTAGGGTGCTAACGGTCAGCCATGGGTAGTACCTAGAAAAAGTGGACCACGAACCACCGGCAAACTGTTGGAGCACTTCAGAGATGGCAAGGCTTGTAGGGTGCTAACGGTCAGCCATGGTTAGTACCTAGAAAAAGTGGACCACGAAATACCCGCAAACTGTCAGAGCACTTCAGAGATGGCAAGGCTTGTAGGGTGCTAACGGTCAGCCATGGTTAGTACCTAGAAAAAGTGGACCACGAACCACCGGCAAACTGCAAAGCACTTCAGAGATGGCAAGGCTTGTAGGGTGCTAAAGGTCAGCCATGGTTAGTACCTAGAAAAAGTGGACCACGAACCACCGGCAAACTGTCAGAGCACTTCAGAGATGGCAAGGCTTGAGGGTGCTAACGGTCACCCATAGTTAGTACCTAGAAAAAGTGGACCACGAACCACCGGCAAACTGCAAAGCACTTCAGAGATGGCAAGGCTTGTAGGGTGCTAAAGGTCAGCCATGGTTAGTACCTAGAAAAAGTGGACCACGAACCACCGGCAAACTGTCAGAGCACTTCAGAGATGGCAAGGCTTGTAGGGTGCTAACGGTCCGCCATGGTTAGTACTTAGAAAAAGTGGACCACGAACCACCGGCAAACTGTCAGAGCACTTCAGAGATGGCAAGGCTTTTAGGGTGCTAACGGTCAGCCCTTGTTAGTACCTAGAAAAAGTGGACCACGAACCACCGGCAAACTGTCAGAGCACTTTAGAGATGGCAAGGCTTGTAGGGTTCTAACGGTCAGCCATGGTTAGTACCTAGAAAAAGTGGACCACGAACCACCGGCAAACTGTCAGAGCACTTTAGAGATGGCAAGGCTTGTAGGGTGCAAACGGTCAGCCATGGTTAGTACCTAAAAAAGTGGACCATGAACCACCGGCAAACTGCCAGAACACTTAAGAGATGGCAAGGCTTGTAGGGTGCTAACGGTCAGCCATGGTTAGAACATAGAATAATTGGACCACGAACCACCGGCAAACTTTCAGTGCACTTTAGAGATGGCAAGGCTTGTAGAGTGCTAACGGTCAGCCATGGTTAGTACCTAGAAAAAGTGGACCACGACCCAACGGCAAACTGGCAGAGCACTTCAGAGATTACAAGGCTTGTAGGGTGCTAACGGTCACCCATGGTTAGTACCTAAAAAACGTGGACCACGAACCACCGGCAAACTGTCGGAGCACTTCAGAGATGGCAAGCCTTGTAGGGTGCTAACGGTCAGCCATGGTTAGTACCTAGAAAAAGGGGACCACAACCCACCGGCAAACTTTCAGAGCACTTTAGAGATGGCAAGGCTTGTAGGGTGCTAACGGTCAGCCATGGTTAGTACCTAGAAAAAGTGGACCACGAACCACCGGCAAACTGTCAGAGCACTTCAGAGATGGCTAGGCTTGTAGGGTGCTAACGGTCAGCCATGGTTAGAACCTAGAATAATTGGACCACGAACCACCGGCAAACTTTCAGAGCACTTTAGAGATGGCAAGGCTTGTAGGGTGCTAAAGGTCAGCCATGGTTAGTACCTAGAAACAGTGGACCACGAACCACCGGCAAATTGTCAGAGCACTTCAGAGATGGCAAGGCTTGTAGGGTGCTAACGGTCAGCCATGGTTAGTACCTTGAAAAAGTGGACCACGAACCACCGGCAAACTGTCAGAGCACTTCAGAGATGGCAAGGCTTGTAGGGTGCTAACGGTCAGCCATGGTTAGTACCTTGAAAAAGTGGACCACGAACCACCGGCAAACTGGCAGAGCACTTTAGAGATGGCAAGGCTTGTAGGGTGCTAACGGTCAGCCATGGTTAGTACCTAGAAAAAGTGGACCACGAACCACCGGCAAACTGTCAGAGCACTTCAGAGATGGCAAGGCTTGTAGGGTGCTAACGGTCAGCCATGGTTAGTACCTAGAAAAAGTGGACCACGAACCACCGGCAAACTGTAAGAGCACTTAAGAGATGGCAAGGCTTGTAGGGTGCTAACGGTCAGCCATGGTTAGTACCTAGAAAAAGTGGACCACGAACTACCGGCAAACTGTCAGAGCACTTTAGAGATGGCAAGGCTTGTAGGGTGCTAACGGTCAGCCATGGTTAGTACCTAGAAAAAGTGGACCACGAACCACCGACAAACTGTCAGAGCACTTCAGAAATGGCAAGGCTTGTAGAGTGCTAACGGTCAGCCATAGTTAGTACCTAGAAAAAGTGGACCACGAACCACCGGCAAACTGGCAGAGCACTTTAGAGATGGCAAGGCTTGTAGGGTGCTAACGGTCAGCCATAGTTGGTACCTAGAAAAAGTGGACCACGGACCACCGGCAAACTGTCAGAGCACTTTAGAGATGGCAAGGCTTGTAGGGTGCTAACGGTCAGCCATGGTTAGTACCTAGAAAAAGTGGACCACGAGCCACCGGCAAACTGTCAGAGCACTTTAGAGATGGCAAGGCTTGTAGAGTGCTAACGGTCAGCCATGGTTAGTACCTAGAAAAAGTGGACCACGAACCACCGGCAAACTGTCAGAGCACTTTAGAGATGGCAAGGCTTGTAGAGTGCTAACGGTCAGCCATAGTTAGTACCTAGAAAAAGTGGACCACGGACCACCGGCAAACTGGCAGAGCACTTTAGAGATGGCAAGGCTTGTAGGGTGCTAACGGTCAGCCATGGTTAGTACCTAGAAACAGTGGACCACGAACCACCTGCAAACTATCAGGGGCGGATCCAGAAGTTTACTCTAGAAGGGCTCTCCAAGTATAAAAAAGGTGGTTCGACATTATGGAAGGTTTTTTTTAAGATATACATTATTCGTATTGGCGGTGCCCCTCCTACCTGGAGTTATTTTGCAAGGTCTTTAAAACACTTTCACTTGATCCAGGAATGTTAAATCGTTAAATACTAGAACGAGAGCAAGCAATAGGTGAAAAATCCCAATTGTTTCAGTGCGATTGATTGCGCGTTTCCCGAAGAAATGAACTTTATGTTTTTTTGAAATCGTCACAGACTACGTCTGAATGAAAGAAATGCTTCAAAATAAAGCCCAAACACCGTCATATGTTCGGAGTCCGTTAATTTAATAATAAAAAAAAAAAAATTAGTGGTCTCCACCTGACATATTCTCATACATTAAAGTAAATACAAGCCTGATTTCAGCCAAAACATAATTGACACACGGTTTAGTCATAAAATCGCTATATACACTGCTGGCCACCCAAAATGCAACACCAAGAAGGAAGCATCCGATTGGCCTGAAATTCGCCGCATGCGTCGCCCGCGAGAGGACATGCAAACGATTAGCATTGCAGAGCATATGCAAATCACGTGCGCCCAGCACGCCTCCGAGAAGGGTGCACGGAAGGCGGGTGTAAGTAATGGAAGTGTGTTGTGCTGCCGGTCCTCTGCATGGGAAGCTTCCTGACGCCTCATCGCAGAATACGGCAGTCATTCCAGCACTTTTCAGAGTTCGACAGAGGACGAATAGTGGCTTATCACGACAGCATTTTATCATACCGAGACATCGGCGCCCGTGTGGGACGACATCCAGCCACAGTGACGCGTGTATGGATTCGGTGGGTGCATTAGGGACGGACCGACGTTATCGATTGCCACAGCCGCGGCACATCACCGAACGGGAGGACCGGCATGTTGTGCGGGGGCATTGACGGCTCACACCGTCGCATCACGAACGTTAGCACAGGAGTTTGGGTGTGTTGCGCAACAACCTGTGTCAGCACGTACCGTTCGACGTCGTCTGCAGGAGCGGGGACTTGTTCCACGGCGCCCATTGCTCCGATTACCATTGACGTTACAGCACCGGCGTGGGCGTCGGCTGTTGAACGCCGCACCTGGACTACGGAATGGCATGACATTGTCTTTTCCGACCAATCCCGCTTTTGCCTGCAACACCACGATGGTCCGATCCGCGTGTGGCAGCACCGCGGCGAGAGACTGTATGACGCCTGCATTATGCATCGCCATGCCAGTCCGTCGGCTGGCGTTATGGTTTAGGGCGCAATTGGATATGACACCCTCACCCCTCTGGAACGCATCGCCGGTACACTCAACAGCCACCGCTACATCTCCGATGTTTTGGAGCCTGCAGTCCTCCCTTACCTGCAGGACCTGCCAGCGGCCACGTTTTAACAGGACAATGCGCGCCCGCACGTGGCACGCATTATGCAATAATTCTTCACGGCCCACCAGGTGTCACTGCTGCCGTGGCACACCTATTCTCTCGATATAAAGCCCATCGAACACCTCTGGTCGCTGATCGGCAACCGAGTGGCGCGGCAAGCACCACCCGCGGCTACGCCTGATGAACTGTGGCAACGTGTGGAAGCAACCTGGACCGACATACCCCAAGCCCACATCCAAAGCCTCTTTCGTTCGATGCCGCAGCGTGTAGCGGACGTTATTGCCAGCCATGGGGGCCACACGAACTTATGATGTCTGCGTGTTCCGCAAGTCGCACGGGTCTGTAAGCTCAATCGTTTCATCTTTGTATCTGTTGTTGTGTGTCCAGTAAATCTGGCTTTGCTATCTCGTGTCCTTCTTCGTGTTGCATTTTAGGTGACCAGCAGTGTATAAAACACGGTAACTGGAATTTTGTCATCCCCCTCTCCTTTTTTTTTTTTTTTTTTTTTTTTGGTTTTTACTGTGCCCGACGGCAACAAAAAGAATCATTTCATTGGTGATGAAATAACGAAACTCTACGTCTATTGGAAATGAACGTAAAAAGGGAAAAAGAAAGCAGTTCTGATATCAGTTACTTTACGTACATGAATGAAAACTCCAATGAAGGACGGTAGACACACGGGCGTACTTAGTGTGTGTTACAATCACACTCGTACAAAAAGGAGATGAAGAGAACTTAGTTTTTCTTTGAAAAACAAAATTCCCCTAATCCTATTTGAAGAACTGAAAACTTCCTTTAAATGAGTATGCAATGTGAAACCAAGTAAAGATTGCCTCCTAATATTCGACGAATACTAAATTTGAACAGCTTGGAATTTTTACGATATTATTAATCTTTTCCTGCAAAAATTTTATAGCACCAAAATTCCCAAAAGCTAATAGAAAGTTAGAAAGTTTCCGTTTTTATGATAGTTCAGAATAAACTGC
This sequence comes from Macrothele yani, assembly GCA_039090855.1. Taxonomy (NCBI): domain Eukaryota; kingdom Metazoa; phylum Arthropoda; class Arachnida; order Araneae; family Macrothelidae; genus Macrothele; species Macrothele yani. The sequence continues at coordinate 155,262,163 of CM076996.1, forward strand.
TATCTTAATTACAATTTAGAGACATTAATTTTCATTCAGTGACAAAACATTAAGTTTCATTTAGAGATAACTTTTATTTATATTAATGACAATTTAGAGACATATTAAAAATAATAAGAAAAAAGGAAGAAGTCCTGAAAAGACCATCTGGCTGGAATCGGTGGAGACATTTTTGCGAACTTTGTTTACGACCCAATTAAGATACGTACGTAGATCAGATTGTTATTCACAGTTTCTCCCACTTACTCTAATTTCAGTACCAAGCTCTGCCTTACCCTGTTTCCAGACGTTACAGATGCTAGACAATATGACAATAGCAAAGAACTAAAAAAGAATACCCCCATGCTTTCTCCCAGTCTCTGTCTTCTCTTTATCTTTTGCTCTCTCTCTTTATTCTATTCCCTTCTCTTTTTTTACTGGAGTTAAATCAATGTAATACGTATTTTAAATCCAATTCCGTAGTAAGCTTAATTCTTAAGTTTTTTTAGAAAAACTGAAAACAAAATATGCAAAGTTAATCACTTACGATCTTCGCTACTTTAAACGTAAAAACTTAGTTAGGGTTCGGGGGAAGGTGCGACCGCCCCAGTCGCCTCCCGCTGGATCCGCCACTGCAAAGTGTGGGCCGATTACCGCTCATCGATACCTGAGGTGAGCAAAGCTGTCCCGTTTGGTACAAGAGGGATACTGTGGCGCAACTCGCCGGTAATTTGAATGCTGGTGACGAGAGTAATGTGTCTCAACACACAGTACATCGAACTCTGCCAAAAATGGGACTGCCTAGCTACAAGCCGCTCTGAGTGCCCATGTTAACTTCAGTTCACCGTCCGAAAGCCCCTACACAATAGGCTCGCGAGAATCAAACCACCTACTTAAACATCATTGGGCCGCCCCGGTGGCGCAGTGGTCTAAGCGATGGCCTCTGATCATTCGTCCGAAAGGGGTCCGGGTTCGAATCCCGGTGAGGCATGGATGTTGTGCTTGTCTTACGGCACTGGCTCTCTCCCTTCCCTGGAACCAGTGACCCTAAATTAGGGACGGGCGACTGCGTATAGCCCATTGAGTTGCTCACGGTGGTCGTTAAACCTTCAATCAAAAAAAAAACAAAAAAAAAACATCATTGCAGACCAGGTACATCCTTTCACGACAACCGTATTCTACTCTAGTAGTGCCTGGCCTTCTTTCAGAACAACACACCATGTCACATTGCCCTGATTATTCCAGGACAGTTCGTGGAACACAAAGACTTCCAGGTATGGCCATGACCTCCATTTTTTTTTATTGATGTTTCGACGACCACCGTGAGCAACGCAATGGGCTATAAGCAGTCACCCGTCCCTAATTTAGGGCCTCTGACTCCAGGGAAGGGAGAGCGCCAGTGCCGTAAGTCAAACACAACATCCATGCCTCACCGAGATTCGAACCCGGACCTATCTTGGACGAATGATCAGAAGCCATTGTGCTGCCCCGGTGGCGCAGGGGTCTAAGCGATGATTATTGATCATTCGTCCGAAAGGGGTCCGGGTTCGAATCTCGTGAGGCATGGATGTTGTGTTTGACTTACGGCACTGGCTTTCTCCCTTCCCTGGAGTCAGTGGACCTAAATTAGGGACGGGTGACTGCTTATAGCCCACCGAGTTGCTCATAGTGTTCGTTAAACCTCCAATAAAAAAAAAAAGGAAAGAAGCCATTGCTTAGACCACTGCGCCACCAGGACGGCGACCTCCGAATTCTTCAGACATCAATCCGATCGAGCACCTGTAGTTTGTGTTGGAACAACAAATCAGATATGCGGCGGCACAGCCGTGTAACTTACAAGAGTTGAAGGATCTGCTCTTAACGTGTTGGTACCAGGTAACTTAAAACACCTTTAGAATTCTTGTAGCGCCTATGGCTCGCCGGATAAGAGCTGTTTTTTGGCGGCACGTTGAGGACCAACATCATGGCAGGTGGTCATGATGTTTTAGCTATTCGATTTACAATACGCTTAAGGAGAGTTCAACGATTTTTACAAGTTTCAGTAAGTGTCAGTCACAACATCTGTGCTGAATGTTACGCCAGGAGAAATGGTGCAAATATAGTGTCTTGACTTTCTGTGTTCGTCACAATGTAATTAAGCAATAGCTCAGTTGTGTATACTGTCCCCGAACGTAATATCACGAAAAAAGAAGCCAACGATTGAACTCAAATCCTGACAAAAGGGAAAGATGAAATGTTGAAATTTCCCACGTCAGGAATCAAAAACATGGATGTGAATCAAGAACAGAATGTATGGTAATGTTCAAAGAAACCTTAAGAAAATTAATATTTGCTACTTTCAACAGGCCTACTGTGCTTGATAAATGGTAACCATACCCTTGTGTATTATCGCGTATTCTTCACTGATGTCCGTCGATGACAGAGCAGTATGTGTAATCCACGTTGGAAGGTGTAAAAGTCAGAAAAGTTGACTCAGCAACAAGTTCTGAGATCGTAGCAGGGTAAGTTGCATGGGCAATGAACATGCAAATAACATCAACCCGCTAAAGAAGTATGCAACAGTTTTTATAATACGCTAAAGGAGAGTTGTTTTTTGAGTGCAGAAGGATTATCTATACTCGGGGCAAGGCTAACTTGACTACGGAATTAAAGTTGGGGAGTGTGTACTTCCACTGCATAATATAGTTCCAGTTGAAAAGCCCGTGTTCGAGTTTAAACTGAGAGCAAAAAAGGACATGGATATTCTAAATGGCGTACGTACGTACATTATAAAAATAAAGATTTCAGTTTCAGTCGCGTTTCTAAAAAATATAAATATTCGCATTTTGGCGACGTCATTGTCACTTCTGTTTTGCTTCAGAGAGGCTACACAGTATAGAAGGAAGATATTTACTGCGAGCGGGAGGGGAGAATTGTGTTAGCCTGAGGGTAAGTGGGGAGATAAATGTTTGGCGATTAAGCTTATTCCTTTCTTCGTGGTTATTGTTTTAAAATATTCATTCAGAAATCGTTTGTCTGGTGGTCAGCAAGGTTGGGACGGTTGAAGGGGGTCATCGTGATGGAACCCGAAAAGTTTTCTTTTGTCTTGCCTTATTTTTTTTTTTTTTTTTTTTTGACTGGAGGTTTAACGACCACCGTGAGCAACTCTGCTGTGGGCTATAAGCAGTCGACCGTCCCTAATTAAGGGTCACTGGCTCCAGGGAAGGGAGGGAGCCAGTGCCGTAAGACAAACACAACATCCATGCCTCACCGGGATTCTTTTTTTTTTTTTTTTGATTGGAGGTTTAACGACCACCGTGAGCAACTCAATGGGCTATAAGCAGTCGCCCGTCCCTAATTTAGGGTCACTGGTTCCAGGGAAGGGAGAGAGCCAGTGCCGTAAGACAAACACAACATCCATGCCTCACCGGGATTCGAACCCGGACCCCAGACGGACGAATGATCAGAGGCCAGCGCCTTAGACCACTGTGCCACCGGGGCGGCCACCGGGATTCGAACCCGGACACCTTTCGGACGAATGATCAGAGACCATCGCTTAGACCACTGCCCAACCGGGGCGGCAGTCTTGCTTTAAGTTACTCTTAGGGAAAAGGGTCCGCGACGCGTGGCATCGCATTAGTGCGCAGAGAAATACTGATACACAAGAGATATCTTGTCGGTGAATCGGTTTCACAGCATTAACAGTGTGCCGCCCCGGTGGCGCAGTGGTCTAAGCGATGGCCTCTGATCATTCGTCCGTTAGGGGTCTGGGTTCGAATCCCGGTGAGGCATGGATGTTGTGTTTGTCTTACGGCACTGGCTCTTTCCCTTCCCTGGAACCAGTGGCCCTAAATTAGGGACGGGCGACTGCTTATAGCCCATTGAGTTTCTCACGGTGGTCGTTAAACCTCCAATCAAAAAAGAAAAAAAAATTAACAGTGTAATCAGGTTAGCTTTGCGCCGAGTATACACGCCAGAGAGCTTCCCGCATGCACTGTAATCAATATACAGTGTCTATTGTGTTGCCGTAATTCTCCACAACAGGTTCTGTAGCCAGGAAGGAAGTGGGCGCAAATGAGTCTATTGCAGCTCAATACACAGTGATAAAGCGTTTGTCAGTAAAACTGACATGCTAAATCCATAAATCTGAAAACCGTAATGGGAAGATTCATACAAGCGTAAAATTAAGTGCAGCAGCCATTAGAAAGCAATTATTCCAAGGTGGACTGAAAGGCCCTCTTCCCAGAAAGAAGACACTTTTCTCAAAGAAAATAAAAATACAGCTGCTGAAATTGGCCAAGATACACGTAGCGTGGTCTCCTGAACAGTGGAAGCAGGATATTTTCGCGGATGAGTCGAAATTCTACATTAATAGCTCAAACGGCCAGCAGTTTATAAGGAGAACGCAAGGTGAAGAACTTCACCCGAGCCGCGGATGGCTTAGTGGTTAGCGAGTCAGACTATCAATACAAGGTTCTCAGGTTCGAACCTGTGATTTACTAACAATCGCTGAATATCTGCCGTGCATCGGACGAGCACGTTAAGTGACGGCCCCCAGGCTGGACCCACTGGTTAAATGGGTATCCTTTCCTATTCCCCTCCTGTAATTCTCTCACCCCTCTGTGTGCAACATCGTACTTGTACGGTGGCGCCATCTACTGTACTCTAATCTCACTACAAACTGTTCTGTCAAAGTCGCTAGGCCGCCCCGGTGGCGCAGTGGTCTAAGGCGTTGGCCTCTGATCATTCGTCCGTAAGGGGTCCGGGTTCGAATCCCGGTCAGGCATGGATGTTGTGTTTGTCTTACGGCACTGACTCTCTCCCTTCCCTGGAACCAGTGACCCTAAATTAGGGACGGGCGACTGCTTATAGCCCATTGAGTTGCTCACGGCGGTCGTTAAACCTCCAATCAAAAAAAAAAAAAAAAGTCGCTAGACTTGCTGTCATTCCTTCCGTTTCTGTGTCCTGCCCAAAAGGCGATCTCGCTGTAGGTGGCTGGGACCTAAACTCTACTCACTGTGGACGGAAGTCCAGCAAGAAAATGACAAATACTGTGCACTTACTTGTACAAGAACTTCACCCTGACTGTGTAATGCTTGCTGTGAAGTTACCCGAAGGCATATGATTTAAAACTGCATTTCTTACCATGGCCGTCTAAATTGTGTGAACAGATCGGCGAATGTACACTGTACAGACATACAGAGACATCTTAGAGTTCACTTTATTGCCTGCAATTTCTGATCACTTTCGAGAGACAAGTGAATGTATTTTTCAAGACGATTCAACAACTTGCGACAGAATTCATCAGCTTGCAGCACAGTTAAACGGTAGGTGTTACATATGCTTTTCTACTATGCTATCTAATATATTGTTACGACTTTGGGGTGCGGTAATTAATTCGATTAGCAGGTTTTGCAAGAGGCGGGAACAATGTTAATTGTTGTGTGAAAAATTAATAGCTAGTGGTTTCCCGCATTGCAAAAGAAGAAAAGAGATAAGAGCCCCTTTTCTTGGAAGGCAGAAATCTAAAGTGGAACATGTGTCGTTCGCGGTGGGGAACGCGATGCGTCGCCCCCAAAGTGTGTGTCGGTCAATTTGGGTGGCCGTGTAAGTGTCAATAGATCGGAAAACTTACGGCGTTTGCTAATCCGAAACTTGGCAGGACAAAGAGCTGTTAGTTAAGTTATGTATTTCCGTACTTATCGGTGAGTGGACCCACCACATATTCCGAATGCAGAGGCATGCATTTCTTACCTCTTCATCGCGCCGAATGCTTTTAGGAAACAGTAAGACTGACAAGAGAGTTAAAACAGACCCCTAACGACAGAGCAAGGAATTTGTTGACAAAATGTGAACAAGCGAAGAAGAGTAATCTGGTTCCGAGCCGTGAAGGGAACTGGACTCGAAGAGCGGGTCGGGATTGATCCAGCTCGGAGTTAACGGCGGAAGAAAAGCTTGTCCGAAGATGCTGGCCAAGCGGTTGATGTTACCGCGAGGAAATAGGTGGGAGGAAATACCTCTTTTCCTGGTGCTAGATTGCACGTAAAAGAAAGCCAGCAGCATCCCGGAATTCACAAAAAGTGACAAAAGTGACTGACATGCACGACCCGTGATGTAAGGCGAATCACCGTTGGACAGACGGACGGACGGATCCTGCTTTCACGTCAGCGGCTTCGTTCCACCTCGACATTGGTGCACATAAATTCGTCCTTGATTTCATGCAGGTGAATGCCGTGCACGAGAGAAAGTGGGAGGTGGGGTTCGACTCTCCTCTCCATTGGTTATAGTGCGCGCTCTGAAATGGTCGTGTCGTCACACAGGTGCGCTTCCAAAGCAAAAATACATCAAATATTAGTGAGTGAATATAACAAAGTAAGTGCACCATATATGGATACCCGAGGAAAAACTGCATACCTGTAAGTACTGAATTTATGTATGCATGCCAGTTGTGAAATAATTGGCTCCGGTCAGCCAATAGACTTTCGTCGGCTGAGAACTGTTTTAAAGCCGGACTGTGTATAAGCCAATGAGTAATAATTGAACTTTACTGATAAATTCAGCCCATGAGCTGTCCCGAAAGGGGAGAGTCTATTTGGCGTCCCTCCTTCACCATCCTCTGTATATAGACGCCTTCATCATTATCTTCATGTTTTATTTGATTAACTGTCTGTTGCCTCGTGCGAGTCCTAAAGTTGCATGAATAATTAATGAGTGTCAGAATTTCTTAGTTTTAATTGGCTAAATTGCAGGCTAAATTCTTTTCACCAGTATCTAAGATTTCGGCGATAAACGAGCTCACAAATATTTATTCTAAATTCTGATGTCTACCTCCGGGTCGTCAGCCATCGCCTGACATCCTGACATCTAAATTCTTGAAGCTTTCTTTTATTCGATAATCTGGCGCCCCGGGGCGTAGCAATATCATAATGTCGCTACATATGTTATTTCTTCAGTTTCATAATGCTATTTTGCAAACAAGCGAAATATTTTTGTGCGAGCAGTCTATCAACACTGTCATGCCCAGGATATAGGCGAGATCTCAACTCCATTGAAAATTATTGGAACCACATGGGCAAGGCATACGCATAAGAAGCCGCAAGCACTATGTGAGCTTCACGAAGCATCAACAAAATGTCACCAGATTACACCAAAAGTCTGATTTTGTTTATTTATGCCTCATCTTTGTAGTGCAATCATTAAGGCAAAGGGAAGTGTGACAAAATATTAACGTGTCGTTACTTTCTCCGGCGTTTTCTCGTTGCTTAGGTATGCATCCAATACCATGAGGACTCGCTATAAAGATTCGCTTCCAAAACGTCATTTCGTGCTTTCCGGGAATAATCAGATGTTTTTACTTTTCTCTTCCTTTCCCCCCAAATAAACACATCAAAGCGTATGTTATTGCTAATTTTTGCTGCATTCATCTTGTATTGTTGATACCAAACCCTTATTACATTCTCTATCTATAAAATAAGCTTCACATGTCGACAACTATATATATATTACACATGCAGGTGATGCAATTTCTTTGAATACTACTACATGTAGCCGTTTTTTTTTTTTTTTTTTTGATTGGAGGTTTAACGACCACCGTGAGCAACTCAATGGGCTATAAGCAGTCGCCCGTCCCTAATTTAGGGTCACTGGTTCCAGGGAAGGGAGAGAGCCAGTGCCGTAAGACAAACACAACATCCATGCCTGACCGGGATTCGAACCCGGACCCCTTACGGACGAATGATCAGAGGCCAACGCCTTAGACCATTGCGCCACCGGGGCGGCTACATGTAGCCGTAGGTAGTCTAACAAACGAGTGCACGTTTTGAAACATCGAATTTAACACACCAGACAAATACGTAAACTTCTGTTATGATACACTTGTTGCCGCCCCGGTGGCGCAGTGGTCTAAGCGATGGCCTCTGATCATTCGTCCGTAAGGGGTCCGGGTTCGAATCCCGGTGAGGCATGGATGTTGTGTTTGTCTTACGGCACTGGCTCTTTCCCTTCCCTGGAACCAGTGACCCTAAATTAGGGACGGGCGACTGCTTATAGCCCATTGAGTTGCTCACGGTGGTCGTTAAACCTCCAATCAAAAAAAAAAAAAAAAAAAAAAAAAAAAATGATACACTTGTTGGAACTTGGACTTCGCAGAGGCAGCTCAGCCGCTGGCGATTGTTTGTGGATAGTAGATGCCGTAAGATCCGCAACCGCGGTACGCTAATGGTTTGTGTTCTGGTTGAGCCTCGAGGAGAGAGAAGACGAAGTACAAACCTAGACAGATGCGTAATTGAGAAGTTCCTGATCTAGGAGTGTATATTTACATGTGCTTATAAATGGATTAATAATCTCATCCTCGTCGCCTATTATTTGTCGGAGTGATCCTCAAAGGTAAGATATTCATTTGCAATTAGATATTCGAAACACTTAAAAGAAAACGAATCTTGCTGCATCAGCAAGAAAGATATTGCTGCATTCATTTTTGCACATTAAGCAGCACTCTTAGTTGCCAAAACAAGCAGGAAATGTTTTCCTTGTTTTCATAGCAAAACACATTCATTCGGGTGCATGAAAATTATTTTTAGTTATTCAGAATTTTGCTGTTGCAGCCAAAAATTTGAAAGCTGTACAATGCACTTTGCCTGGGCCGGATTAAGGGGGATCTGTAGCGGCTGTAGCCTTGGGGCCCACCATGACCAAGGGTCCCAGGAGGCATGCCTGGGCAAATTATAGATAGGGAGAGAGGTTTACAAAATAGTTTTTTTTTTTTTTTTTTTTTGATTGGAGGTTTACAATTTTTTTTAGTTATTTATTGGACTTGCTTGACAGGTACATTGACATACATATTGAACTTGGTGGACAGATATATATATACAGTACAGACATTCTGTGTTTCAACGACAGCAATGTACATAGGTGAACAAGGAACTCAGCGAATAAACCTCCGAAAGACAAACAACCATGCGTTTCATTCGAACCCAGACCCCTCCGTTGGGCGAATGATCAGCAGCCATCGCTTAGATCACTGCGCCACCGGGGTGGCACAAAATAGTTCTACTTTTGTCTCGTATGATTTCCACTTGATCAGAAACAAAGGCTGGGAGACGAACAGATTTCAAAGCAGTGGCTCACCAAGGGAGGTGTCATGTCGTTTTGTACAACAGGGTCTGCGAGACAGTTTCAGCTTTATCACTACTATCCACCCACACCTCCCAATTTGCACTTGAAACCGTTAATGGGCGAAATCCCTTGTGGCTACACATTGCATTACGAAAAGCATGCACCGAGAAAAGTATACAATGCTAAATCATTAAAAAATCCAAGACCAAATCTAGGAGCCTTTAAGTTTTAACCCCTGTTCTTATGAGAACAAAAAAAAAATTAAAAAAAAATACAGTGACTTATTATAGAAACTGCAGATAATATAGTATTTACAGTTTCGTGTTTAAACGGACTTCATAATGGTTCCCTGTCATAAGTTATTTGGGGGCCCGCTCAGATGTCAGCCTTGGGGCCCACTTAAATGTCTCAGCCTAAGGGCCCACTAAGGCCTTAATCCGGCCCTGCACTTTGCTGAACCAAACAAATATAGTTGCTATGTATGCCATGTTTACTGCCATTAACAATTTTGAAACTGCAGCAAACTTGAAGCTAAACATTTAGCTGAGTATTTAGTCGGGCGCAACTAGCTTGGTGACACCAACGAACACGTTTTGCTATATATACAATCCGCGATCCTATGCCTTTTTCTTTCCTGCACGCGTTTCCATCTTATTTCTCACGTGCAACAGCAGGTCATCGCGACATCCATATTGGAGTTGTAGGCTAGATTGCGCTGTGGATTGTTAGTTCTGTGTGTTCGTACCATTTTAGGAATCTATGTAGTTTTCAAGCACATCTATGTCAAATATAACAGCAACAGAGAGTTGGGACCTTCCAAGTGATATCATTCAGAGATTTGAAGGTAGGTAAGTCCAAATGCATTTTATTATTTTTCGAAGCAAATTCGAATATTTCTTGTAATATGTTCGGAGTTACTGAAAATGATTAAGCCTATGTCTGTACATATTTTACTTTTCACCGAAATGAGGTTTTTGAACAAATTTGAATATTTGTTGCAATATCATTCTGAGAGTTGCTGAAAATGACTAAGCCTATGTCTTACATATTTCACTGAAATTAGAAGGTACTTCACATGATTTTAATAACTTTCAACTGAAAACTAATCGGATTAATAACAATCGTCAGAAGAGAAAATATAATTAACCTTGCTACATGATCCTATTAAATATATACAACAAGATTGTTGTTCTATAAGTTACTGTTACTCCTGGTTATTCCAGGCACAGCATGATGAGCTGGTCATAAGACTGGGACCTGTGCGTTGAAAAAAGGTAAGAATTGCAATATCCCATGCTGAATTTATATGAATATGCTAATAATATACATCGTTTTAATATGCAAGATTTAATACTACCGTGTGGCTCAAACAACTTTATAACGTGTCGAACAGTAACTTATAGAACAACAATCTTGTTGTATACATTTAATGAAATTCTTTGGCCACGTAAAAAACAGTTCAAAATTCTGAATTTGAACCAATGGAAAAATTGTTACATGGTATTAGAGTTGACCTAAATGAACGTGTTTTTTTTTTTTTTTACCAGTGTATTTTAAAACAGCTCATGGCATTTGCTGAAGTAGCAACATTCATTTGCTGGAAAATTGTCTGTAGCAGATAATTTGCTGAGCTTGACCCGGTAAAATTGTTGCTAGGTCTGCAAGAACTCTCTGCCACGCAAACCATAAGCCTTGCTTGGGCAGCAAGAACTGTCTGCCACGCAAATCAAAAGTCTCGCTTGGGCAGCAAGAACTGTCCTCCACGCAAACCATAAATCTTGCTTGGGCAGCAAGAACTGTCTGCCACTTAAACCATAAGCCTTGCTTGGGCAGCAAGAACTGTCTGCCACGCAAACCAGAAATCGTGCTAGTGCAGCAAGAACTACTTGCTGCAGTAACCAGAAATCTTGCTACTGTTGCACAATGTATCCAACTAATCCAATTAGCACGCATATCGTGGCTATTTGCTGTGCCTATTTTCACTAGCGAAATTCGCTACCACTGTAATTTTTTTTACTGTTATAGCAAAGTATTATTTTTTTCAGTGTAGAAAAGTCTGTTTGGAACCTTTAGCAGAATTATAGAATACACTACATCATCTATACATTATAACACACGGTTCGCGAGTCTAAAATCTCCTTTAATGGCGTAAATATGAACATTCAATACCAGGTATTTACCGACTTTTCGCGCTCCTCTGGGATGCTTCGTCTGGGCTAGATTATCAGGACCTTGTAACTTCAATCCGTAGCTCCTGTAATAGTTCTAACAGATGCAAGAAATTACGGAATCTGTATCAGAGAACACAATGCTATCTTTTACATTAGCGGTATGACAGATAGTTACCTCATGAGCAGGGTTGGCCGCCTAAATTACATGATACATGTTTTACATAAATTACGCATAATTTATACGCACTTTACATCGCGTAAAAAAACTAATTTATTACACAATTTTCTACGCGACATAATAATTTATTTACTTGAAAATAAATTATTAAATAGCCATGTTAACGCAAGTATTTATTTAAATTCTTTAGTTTATAATCACAAATATGAAAATAATTAGTGGTAAAATATCAAAAACATCTATAGGTAATGCGAATGATAGAACATTTTTTTTTTTTTCAAAAAGATTGACTCTTTTTTTAATTTAGCAGTTGTTAATGTTCATCCACCTAAACTAATATCACTCTTAACAACTTTTGGTCTACGGCAAATGCGCAGATCAAAGTTTCCTCCAGCACACTTTGCCTTTTTACGTCACAATGTTTGAACTCTAATCCTTATATACATGAGCTTCGAACGATGTTCTACAGTGTACTCACATCTGATGATGAACCCATAGTGAGTCTGAAAGAACTTATGCACTTTAAGGCATTTTTTAACCTGTATATATTAAATGCTTTTAATTCGTGATACAATTTTAATTTGTGTTAATCGTGCTCGGACGGCGGAATATTCCTACATGTTCTATGCTCTTTGATAAATACCAGTAGTGGTAAAATCAGTGTGCTGTTGTTTGGTTAGAAACTTTCCCTACTGTAAGATCAATGTTTGTACAAAATGTCAAGCCGGGTACAAATACTGCTTTTAATTCAGTAAGAAGAATTAAAAGAAGAATCGCATCGGGATTTGACGTTTTGAAACTTTGCCTCTAAAACTGTAAATGTCTTTCCTAAAGAAAAAAGCTGTTAACAGCTTTCATGTCTTTTTTGATTTGTCCTCCAATTAACTAAAACAAAGGGCTTGCGAGGTAGCCTCAAAATATACTGGGCAGTGTCATTCTGCTTTGCAGCTTTTCCAGTTGCAGATTTCGAGTTACCGGGGCCCTGCGCATAGCATCTGTGTTGGGGCTCCTTCACTTTTCTTGCCATCCTTGAAAAATAACTTTTTGTTGCCCTATATCTCCCTTCCTCATTTTTGCTTTCTCAGCATACTAATGTACGAGAAAGTATTGTAATCGTAAAAAAATATGGCCTTGAGATTTCAACAGAAATACACAGATTGTGTTTCTACGAACATGATTTGACTAATTTCAAGGTGTGTAACGTACCACAGAGTAAAGCATGTGTCAAGACGACAAATCTGCAGCTATACATTCCGTCCGTGTAGCTTAGTTGGGAGAGCAACTTACTCCTGATGAGGAGGCGCGAATTCGATCCGCGTCACGGACAAATTTGTGTTTTTACATTGGCGCCTGAACGTCAAAATGGATGTGCTGGCCGTTTGGTTCGTCGAAAAAATGTTTGTTCCACGCATCGTCTAGAATGAATGAAAATTCGTTCTTCGCTTCGAAAAAAAAAAAAAAAGAGGAGATGATGTGACGTACTACATAGGTAAAGCACGTGTCAAGACTACAAATCTGCAGCTATACATTCCGTCCGTGTAGCTTAGTTGGGAGAGCAACTTACTCCGGAGTGAGAAGGCGCTGCTCTGATCTTCGTCACGGACAGGTGTGTGTGTGTGTGTCTTGTTGCCGCCTTAACTCAAAAACTGCTATAGCTATCGAGGCGAAATTTACTAACTTATAGGTCTTTTGGTTCCGTGGAAAGAAAGAGCGGAAGTTCGAAGTGGGAAAGCCTTCAATTGAAGAATGTCTGAGCCGCCCAGGTGGCGCAGTGGTCTAAGCAATGGCTTCCGATCATTCGTCCGGGTTCGAATCCCGGTGAAGCATGGATGTTGTGTTTGTCTTACAGCGCTGGCTGTCTCTCTTCCCTGGAACCAGTGGCCCTAAATTAGGGACAACCGACTGCTTTAGCCCATTGAGTTGCTCACGGTGGTCGTTAAACCTCCAATATAATAAAAAATAAAAAAATAAATAAAAGGGATGCCACCTTTTGTAAGGATGGCCACTGGAGCACAGCACTGACATTTATCATGTTACGTACACTTGAAAACATTTTGCTGAAAGTTGCACCAAAAAGTGGTACTACACCAGGTGCACCACTTTCTGCGAAAAGATGCACCATTTTGTGGTGCAAACAAAACCCAACAACATGGTTCAACCTTGAACTATAATGTGTGACAATTTTGTACAACGACGAGGTGTAAAGTTGCATAATGTAAGGTTTTGTTTGCACCACACAGTGGTGTATATTTTCTCAGAAAGTGGTGTAGCACCACTCTTTGGTGCAACCTACCTCAAAATTTTTAACCGCGTACGGTATATGGTATTATTTTAGTTAACATTTATGCTACATGCGGCGTGAGATCTGCTGCCGCATATCATCGGATACCACCATACTGACAGTTAACCTAAAGAACCCGAACATAAATGAAATCTATTCCCGTGTCTCATAAAACTAGCTTTTCCAATGCCATTTTACTCGCATTGTAAGTCTTGTGATTGCCTCTTAAACTGGATTGAATGACGAAAAAGCAAGTTGTAGAGAAAGTTGGGCGGTCATATTAAATATATCAATAGAATTAGAGCCAGATGCTCATTACATTCTAAGCAAATCTGTCTGAAATAACGCCAGTCTTTGAGCTCAGTTGTAGCGCAGTAATCAGGGCCGGATTAAGGGAAGGAGGTCTAACTGGTCTATATAAGGCTAGGGGCCCACCATTACCAAGGGCCCAGGAGGCATGCTGCTTCACCGCAAATAATACACAGCTTATATATTTATATATAGAAGAGAAGTAAAATAGTTTGTTTTGTCTCGTATGATTTTCACTCTATCAGAAACAGAGGCTAGAAGACGAACAGATTTCAAGGCAGTGACTCACTAAATGTAAACGTTTCATGTTGCTGTGTACACCTGGGCCTGCGAGGCAGTTTCAGCTTTTTCTCTGCCATCCACTCACACCTTCCTGCTCGCTCTGGGATCCGTTAATGGACGAAATCCACTGTGACTTTACATTGAAACACATAAAAACTTCGTTCTCAAAATGATATTAACCAAGGTAGTGCTGTCTCGGCGCGATCGCGTAGACTTCCATGTAAAACAAACATGCGCAGTAGTTAAAAAATGCTTAGTTACAACTAAAAACCACATGTACAGATAAAAGCCAGACAAACACAGATGAAGGCGATATCTTTCGTGTTTTGCTACAAGCTCATTTTCAAGCCGAAAGTGCCACCGATGTATGGTGCACGTGGATTATACACAAGTAGACGCGACCATCATGCACCTGTTACTTAACGCCTGCCCCCCCCCCTTCCTCTAAGACGCGAAAAAAGAGACACATGACAACGGAACTTACGTAGAAGAAGGTGAACATAAAAACACAATGCATCAAAAAAATTATTAGTCTTAGTTAGAAAAAACAAACAAAAAACAAAACTGTTTTACGGTTCTTTATCCAACGCGCTTTCACGCATTCTGCTTCTGTACGTTCGCTGCGAGCCGGTCATGGATATTGCTCTTCATTTTGGATACTCTCGTGAATGCATTTGCCAGTTAATTCACGAGTCACAGCGGTTATCCTTCACCGTCTTACAGCGGGAACGAGGTGCTAGACGTTTTGTGGGTTCCATCAACTACATCCCACCTATTACCAATGTGATGAACAGGTTGTGTAAGAAACAATCTAAGTTTCGGCATTCGTACCTGGAACATATTTTTCATTGATAAAACAGGACCGTAATCAAGTATGTAACAACCAAAATATGCTACATATTGTATACCCCTGCAACCTAATTTACCCTCCAATCAAGAGCTTGTGTTTACAGTATAGGATCTACACTACGGACGTTGGATGTGAGATTACCGGAACACAAGTACGACACAGGGTTTAGAGTACGACATACGAACCGGGTCAACTTCAACCGCTCTGTCACGAACGGTAGGTCAAGGACAATATAACCCAGATTGGGATAACTTAAAACATCTCGCTATCACTGTTAATAGGCGTGACACATTATTTACTGAGTCTTTATTAATCACCTTGTTTGCTGATACATGTTGCAACGATCATCTGCCTAGCAATGAGTCGCAACTGTGGCGACTTTGTATCAAGAACTTAAAACCCCTAATTTTCTCTAAGACTAATAATTTTTTTGATGTATTGTGTTTTTATGTTCACTTTTTTCATATGTAAGTTCCGTTGTCATGTGTGTGTTTTTTCGTGTCTTAGGGGGGAGGAGGAGGCGTTAAGTAACGGTTGAATTGTTACAGGGCTTGGTGCTGAGTTCTATTACAGCGCCCTGTGTGGAGGGGTTCGTTTGATGCTTCCTTTGCAGTAAGTTCTGTATCGGTGGTATTATTCGTAATTCTCCCAACTGGAGCAGATAAATACAATACAAAGTATAGAAAACTGAATCAACTGAGGCTAAACTTTGCAGTGAGGAAGACCTTTATTCAGATGTCACGGGGAATGTCTTTAAGCCTTGTCCTGATCTCTGTTCTTTCTACATATTTACCCCTCATTATCTCTTTCCGTCTCCTCTATCATCGGCCTCATCTCCTTCTTCCTTCCCTTCGTCCCGAAGATACTGCCGCCCGCTCAAGATCTCCTGCTTCGTCGACATTCTGCTACCGAGTTCTCTCTCTCTTCCTTCTTTCCCCGATAGCCGACCCCCGAACGAAAACTCTCCCCCGTGTTAAGTCCGACGAATTCCTCCTAAGCAAAGCCACACCTTAAGATGCCTCCTCTCCGAAAAACGCAAGATTCATTAATTGGCTCGCTGGCCCCCTCTACATCGTACTGCTTGGGACGGCGGAAAAGCAATAATGTACAGTTTCATTCTTCTCACATCGACGAAACTATAAATCTAACACCCCCCCCTCTGCTGCGACGCGTGGGGAAAAAAGTACTTTGCCTGTTCGCTGCCCAGCCCATCAAAATGTGGGAATTGAAAGAAAATGACTATAATTCACTATCTCTAAAAATGGCTACTGAATTTCGCTTCTGATAAATATGGAAGCCCTGGTTACAATATCTTCCCCACCAAAATGAAAATGAGGATGACGCTAGACAGCTTCGTTTTTGCCTACCGTAACCAACGTGATTAATTGGAATCAGGACAAGCTTGTCACAAGCTTGTCCTGATTCCAATTAATGGGCGGGCAATTTTACATGATTTTGAAGAGGTACCTGCATGCTAATGTTTACATACAGTTATCCTTGATTTCTTTGATAAACACATTTCCATACACTTCACGATGACCTAATGGCAGAATAATTTAAAACATAGTTGACGATAAATAACACTGCAAATAATCAATGGATGCATTTCTTCAGTCTTTTGAATGACTCCGTTTAAAGTTCAATAAGATCATACATGATCATTGTCCATCTAACCACATAAAAGGAGTAGCGTAAATTAATGTGCGTGAAAGCATATAAAAAATTATTTTAACGCAAATTATCAATTTGATGCACAAATATTTAAATTGTCTTTTGGGAAATGTTCATGTAAACACAATGTTCGTATGCACACATTTCAGAGATTGAAAATTATTAAGCAATCTAACGGTGGTGTACAAAATACTCTGTCATAGAGCGTTCACTATATACCATTAATGACCTGTGTAAAGTGAACGGTTTATCCCTGAAACACAAAAAAAAAAAAAAAAAAAAAAAATTGCGTTAACAACCTGCGTGGTGTGAATAGTTTATCACAAAATATGAATTATTACAAAACACATTGCAGACACGTTCTTTGCAGTCGATGACTCAACATGTCGAAAAGTTTCACAAGCACTGAAGAATCACACTAGTTGCCTGTTTGTGTGTCGCACCCTGCCGAAGATATCCCGTTCCCTAATCGTATACACGATTTGCTGGTTCTATATCAATGACAATATGGTCTTGACGATTTTCACTCCTGGCTTGTGGGAGCGAATAATTAGCATATGTGTAAGTCGCTTCGGGCATATCCCAGCGCTCGTACGAAAAATCTTTCTTGTACCTCCGGAGTACTTTGGTGCGTTTGAGAAGCTTGCGGTGCTGCATCGGTCTGCCTGGGTATTCTTGTCGGGCATACATGTAGCCAATCAAAATGAGCCATGGCGGTCTTCTTTGGGTTGCTTACCAACCGCAGATTCGCATTCACGTTGCCCATTATACTCTTGATGCGGTATGGGCCCTCAGAAAAATACGCAAATTTCTTGCTCTGCCCTAAATCCACCTTCGGGGTATAAAGGAATACCAGCTGACCGACTTTAAAATCTTTGGAAACCGCTGTTTTCATCCGGTGAGTTTCTTGTTTTTCTGAGGCATTTTTTATTCTCTCACTCACCACTCGGTGAACTGCAGCTATCTTATCAGAAATATGCCCAACATAATCCTCTGTGGAAAAATCGGTTTGCCTCGTTCTAGGCGGAATCAAGGTATATGGTGAAATCAAATCTCTGGCGAAAAATAAAAATGCAGGAGTCTCCCCGGTCGTAGCGTGGACAGCGGAGCGGTAAGCAGATAATGCGAATGGAATAAGATTACACCAATTTGTGTGATTGCAGTTTATAAAATGGCTGAGCATGGATGCAAGAATCCTATGAAACCTTTCGATCAACCCGTTACTCTGCGTGTGGAAGCTTGAAGTATGTAAATACTTAATCTGCATTTTTTCACAGTGTTGCTTCATAGTTCCGGAGAGAAAGTTAGCACCTGTATCACTAAGCATGAATTGAGGCACACAACAAACAAAATACTTCCTCGAGTAAACTTTTCGCAATAGTTTGAGCTTTTTGGTCCGGCATTGGATAGGCAAATGGAAATTTAGTGAATGCATCTTGAATGGTGAGAACATATATATTTCCTTCGTCGCTCCTCCTTAGAGGTCCTAAAACATCTATATGCAGAGTTTCCCATGGACGGCTTGTAGTTGGCATTCGCTGCAACGATGCCTTTTGCGATGCCTTGTATCCCCTTCGTGCCAAACATTGATGACATGAAGCTACAAAATTCTGAATGTCTGCATACATGTTGTTCCAAAAGTAATGCTCTCTGATTCGAAGCAGAGTTTTCTCAAATGCTGAATGGCAATTTGTAAATAAAGAATCGTGCATTGTTTCCATCACTAGCCCAATTAGAGATTCAGGTACACACAGCTGTTCCACCGTTCGTTGTCTCACTTGAGATGGATGGGGAGTTGAGTAGTGGTAATGTATACCTTCGTCCAAAAAGAAAAAGTCATGTCTCTTTGTGGGAGTTTGCTGTCGTTTTCCTTCGAGATGGTCAATAATATTTTTCCAAGCTGGGGTTTTTCGCTGTAAAAACCTTCATTTCTTCTATAGAAAAATTTTCTCTTAGAAGATGCACTGTATTAGTCGTGGCTGTTTTTGCGTTCCGTGATAAGCAGTCTGCCTATACATTTTCTTTTCCCGGAATGTAGCGGATTTCGAAATCAAACTCTTGCAGCTGCACCTGCCATTTGTTTAACCTGATATTTGGGCTGCTTTTAGTAAGCATGTAGGTTATTGGATTGTGGTCTGTTTTGAGGACAAAATGTTTTCCGTATAGATACGGACGAAAATGGTTCACCGCCCAGACAATGGCTAAGCATTCCCTCTCCGTCGTAGAATAGTTCTTTTCTGGCTTCTTCAGCTTCCTGCTAGCATAGCTTATGAGAACCATTACCCCTTCCTTTTCTTGCTCGAGCACTGCCCCTAATGCTTCGCCTCTAGCATCGGTAGATGGGAAATAAACTTTGTCGTTATCTGGATAATGCAAAAGAGGCCTGGTGCAAAGTAAATTTTTCACAATTTGGAGAGCTCTCTCAGCTTTCTCGTCCCAAATATTTTTATTTTTATTTTCTTTCCCTTTGGTTAGATCAGTCGAAGTAATTATATCAGAGAAATTTGGGATATGATTCCGATAATAATTAACTACCCCCACATTCTGTTGCACATTCTTGACTGATTTTGGCGTGGATAGATTCATAATTGACTCAATATTTCTGGGATCTGGTCTTATTCCCTCATTGCTAATCTCATGTCCAAGATATGTTAGTTTGCTTCTAAGGAAACGGCATTTAGAGGGTTTTAACTTTAGGTCGTGAACACGGAGTCTGTGAAATACCATCTCAAATCTCTATATGCTCTTTAAAGGGAGTACTGGCAATTAAAATATCATCAATAAATGCATATGCATGATGCTGTTGTATGCCTGAGAGCACAATGTCCATAGCCCTCTGAAAAGTAGAGCTCGCACCAGCTAGTCCTGAGGCAATTTTCTAAAAGCAAAGGGACCAAATTCTGAGCAGAAGGAAGTTTTATGCACGTTCTTTGGCGCGACTGGGATCTGGAAAAATCCAGAATTCAGATCTAAAGTGGAAAAGTAGCGCACTTTTCCTAAATTGTCGACAATATCATGCATTAGAGGTAAACGGTAGCGATCCAATTTAGTGATCAAATTTAAACGTCTGAAATCTATAACGAAACGATACGATGCATGGTCTCGTTTTTTCACAAAGAGAGCTGGACTCAAATGGGCTGGCTGTAGGTTCGATTATTCCTGCCTCAGATGGGCTTTCAATTTGTTTTTTTTTCATTTCTTCGTTTAAAGCTAAGGGAGTACGATAAGGCCTGGAATATACTGGGTATCGGAAGTCAACGGGATTCTGTGCTGGATGACAGAATTCCCCAGCTCATTTAAATTTGTAGCAAAAACATCCGGGTATTTATTCAGCAATTCTTCGATCTCTCGTTTTTGATTCGGACGAATGTGAGACAAGTCAAAACAATTTTGGGTAGACGTATTCTCAGTGATATCTATGGTGTTAGCTCCCATGACATTATTCACCTGAGCTTCTTCAAAATTTTCGAATTTAGCTATTTTCATGCCCTTGTTTATTCAGATTGGTTGATCAGAAGTATTTGCTGCTAAAACATTATAAAGGCCATTGCTACTGATTCTGTTCACAGATCTGGCAACATGTAATCCCTCAGAGATTTTCAACTATCGGCTGCACTAAAATATCACCTTCAAGTTTTCTCATGCGCATGTCCCTAATGAGGAGGCGCACTGCATTGACCTGGGTGGAATATAGATTTTCTTCGCATTTTTGCCAATCGACGAATTCATTACATTAATAGCTTCTGTTTCTATTTCTGTGTTTTCATTAACCATTGCTGGGGAAGTGGCAGCCGGCAGGGAGTCAACAGTTTTAACTGCCGTTATTTCATTACACATTTCAGGTGAGAGTTTTAAAGATAATGCATTATTTTCCAAGTCGAGAGATTTGGCGTGTTTATGCAAGAAATCGTATCCTAAAACTGCATCATAGTTCAAGAAATCTGTATGAATCACATAAAATAGATGTTTTAATTTCCTTTTGTTGACCTCCATTTTTACCATGTAGCATCCTTCCATGGCGGTATTTGCTCCAGTAATACCTCTTATAATTACGGAAGAATCAACTTCCTGAAGCTGTGGACAGTTTTTCAACTTTTGCACTGCCGAATAGGCTAAAAGAGAAACAGTTGATCCAGTATCCAGGAGTGCTTGTATAGTGTTACCTGCAACTCTGATTTTTATAATAGGAAATGGGCTTTGCATATCTTCCGCCCTATTAGGAGATCCTGAGGGAGATAACTTGACGACAGAATTAATGCCCACAGATTCTGTTGCTACCAGTTTAAATGTCTGTCGTCGCTGAAGCTTACAGTGTTTCTTTGAGGTGACTTGTTTCTCAACCCTATTTCACCCCGCCAAGTTCCAGTTTGAGCATTTTGCGCAGCATCCGACGGCGCGCAGTTTCTGCTTCTTTGCCACTGCGGTCGGTCATCCCTCCGCGGTGACCTAGGTTGAGGCCTGTAATCACGCCTGTCATAGAGATCTGCGGGAGGCCTTTCTCTGCAATGCCTTTGCAGGTGCAAATATGAGCCACAGGTCCAACAACCTTTATTGTTATTTCCGTATCTTCTCGGAGTACTAGTGCCTCTGTATTCCAGCGGGTCGCTGCGCCGCTCTTCCTCTATTTCGGATCGGACATTTCGAATTTTTAATTTGCTCACCTGATCCGTCAGTACTCTAATTGCCTCATCACTGGCCTCAAGCTTTTTTATTATCATTTGCAACATGCTCCCTTCTCTCGCATCCAATTGGGGTTGTGCATCCCTACTATAGGATTCTGCGGCACCTGAATATTTGAAAGGAGAGCTCTCTGCATCAGGTACATGCAAACGGATGCTGCTACGGGTAGAGGCTGTGTCGTAATTTTCATATAGCTCCCTTCATTGATAGCTTTAGCTACCGACGTATGGTAATCCGGTGGATTCGAAGAAAGCACCCATCTTCTCAAACTTTGCTTCAATCCTTGCAGCAGGCCGCCCCGGTGGCGCAGTGGTCTAAGGCGCTCGCCTCTGATCATTCGTCCGTAAGGGGTCCGGGTTCGAATCCCGGTCAGGCATGGATGTTGTGTTTGTCTTACGGAACTGGCTCTTTCCCTTCCCTGGAACCAGTGACCCTAAATTAGGGACGGGCGACTGCTTATAGCCCATTGAGTTGCTCACGGTGGTCGTTAAACCTCCAACCAACCAACCAATCCTTGCAGGAATTGACCCAGCTTCGTTTGATCCTGAATTCTGCGCAATTCGGGAGAATCATTCGGGCTCTCTCTCAAGTATAGTCGTTAGCCACGGCGTTAAGTCGAGCAGCATATTTTGACTGTTTCGTGCTCACGCTGGTAACAATTTGAAAGTGCGGCCAAACGCATTGCCAGCGGTTCCTCATTCTCGAAGCGTTCCTGCAAGATGGCCTTAAATTCTTCATAGTCTGCTGTGGTCCGTAAAATGGGGCTTAAATTTAAGTACTGGGAAGCGGCACCTCGCAGTAATGTGCGTGCAATAATTATTTTTTCCAAATCTCCCCATTGAGCCAAATTTCCGACATCCTCAATATTTTGGAAGAATCGTGCCACCGAAAAATTTCTGTCCTCCGGATGGAAAGAAGCTATCAAGGAAGAGCAAGATGCAACTAGCGCAGGAATACGGCACGGATCATTATTTTGCTCGTCTGCCATGATGCTGATGTAAATATTATACTTAAGAAATGCTTTTTATACCACAATTGCTAAAAAATGCTTGTTATATAAAAGAATCGATGAAAAATGTTTTTCAGAGTTCACAAATTTTAACGTTCAGCAATAATGGTGCATAAATATTCTGATTATTAGCGGCGTGTGGTGTGGGATTTCACTAAGAGTGGATGCACTTTAAAAATGGAAGAAAATAATTTTTACTTACATCACGTCGCTTGACTTCGCCCTCGGTAATCCAGAATTTTTTCTTATTTTTTGTCACACACAGTTTTGGTTGTCACACAAAGTCTAGTAGTACTTATCACTGGTCCATCTAAAATGTCCCAATCTGTAGGAAAATTCGAACAGGTCTCCACGATGAGGAATAAAATAGACTCAGGCCCCACGTTGGCGACTTGAAGACTCCACGCTGCTGCATTGAAGAACCATAATCCGAAAAACCGCTCTGTTTTTCATCGGCGATGCTCCAGTGCCACGCTGCTTATTAAAGATGCTCCCGGCTCCGTACCGGTGAATGGAAGATCTATCGAGTCCCTGTTCGGGCGCCATTCAAATATTACAGGGCTTGGTGCTGAGTTCTATTACAGCGCCCTGTGTGGAGAGTTCGTTTGATGCTTCCTTTGCAGTAAGTTCTGTATCGGTGGTGTAATCCGTAATTCTCCCAACTGGAGCAGATAAATATAATACAAAGTATAGAAAAGTTAACCGACTCAGGCTAAATATTGCAGTGAGGAAGACTTTTATTCAGATGTTACGGGGAGTGTCTTTTAGCCTTGTCCTGATCTCCGTTCTTTCTACATATTACTCCTCAGTCTCCTTCATCATGGGCCTCATTCCTTCCTACTTCCCTTTGTCCCGACGACACTGGCACCCTCGCTAAAGATCTCCTGCTTCGTCGACCTTCTGCCACCGAGTTCTCTCTTCTCTTTTTTCTCCGATAGCCGACCCCCGAACGAAAAACTCTCCCCCGTCTGAAGTCCGACGAATTCCTCCTAAGCAAAGCCACACCCGAAGATGCCTCCTCTCCGAAAAACGCAAGATTCATTAATTGGCTCGCTGCCCCCCCCCCCCTCTACATCGTACTGCTTGGGACGGCGGAAACGCAATAATGTCCAGTTCCATTCTTCTCTCATCGACGAAACTATAAATCTAACACCCCTTCTGCTGCGACGCGTGGGAAAAAAAAGTACTTTGCCTGTTCGCTACCCAGCCCATCAAAATGGTGGGAATTGAAAGAAAATGACTACAATTCACTATCTCTAAAAATATCTACTGAATTTCGCTTCTGATAAATATGGAAGCCCCGGTTACAGCATGATGGTCGCGTCTACTTGTATATAATCCACGTGCACCATACATCAGTGGCACTCTCGGCTTGAAAATGAACTTGTAGCAAGCACGAAAGATCTCGCCTTCATCTGTGTTCGTCTGGCTTTTATCTGTACATGTGGAATTACCTTGTATTACTTTCAAAATGAATTTTTGTGAGCCTGCATTTAAGCTATATAGTAAATTAATACTTGTAGATGTCATACTAGGAGTTCGGAAGGAATCATGCTCCCTGAACGGCAAATTCATCCCTCATTCCGTTTATATATATATATATTTTTGTGTGTTTGTTTTGAGAAGGAAAAAAAATAGTGGGGCTCCAGCATCGCGAGTCCCTGCGCCTAGGCTTTATAAGGTTCCCTGTAAACCTGTCACTTGAGCGTTTCCAATCCAACTTATACGTTTTGCTCATTTAAAAATGGCTTCAGTTCAGTGCTATCTGAAAAAGAAGTTGGGCCGTGAGCAACGAATGGTGAGTTTCAAGAATTGCATTTCTCCGTAAATGCACATCTGGGAAGGACTGATTGCTCTGTCATTTTATTTACAGCTATTTTCAAAGGCCTCACCGTTTTCCTTATAATGAACTAAATGTGCTTTGAGTTTTGTACACAATCGGAAAAGAGAACACAACAGAGATGGGACGCGTCCAATCTTCAAGAAAGCTGCAGGACGCCCTCCCTTGACTGCAGCCCTGCGTCAGTGACTCTGGATTAAGCGCTTTCAATGCGGCAACAATACAAATATTTCCAGTGACGGTTGTTTAGGTAATTTAAATCTTTTAAACGGCTGATGTACCTGAACCAAAAGAGGTCCCGAATTTTCTTCGCTTTCCAAACAGAAGTCTTCTCACAGCTACCCGGTCTTACAAACGCTACTGCAAAACAATTATTTCGCCCCATTTATCTTAGCATTACCTACGCCAAGGGCAGGGGGGCGCTTGAGCCCACCCTAAAATTTGCCTTGCCCACCCAGTTCAAAGTATGCCATTTTTCAATATATTTAACTTTAAAATATAATCTGTACTTTGCCAAGTAACAAGTCTTGTGTTTTATTTCATGTAGCCCTACATATTTCCCCCTAGGAAGTGCGTTGTTTACGTCTCCAAAGAAGGTTATCAAAATAGCACCGCAGGGCCGTGAAAATTCAGTTCTCCACTCTTCCAATTCCTTAGCTTAAGCCTCTTTTTCATGTTTGCATGGCCAGGGGTGTTAATGAGGAGGGTGGATAGGAATTCACTGAGAGGGTCACTACTAATTGTTCCGTTTGTTTTCTTTTCAAAATAGGGGTTCCAACACGAAAAGTGGAGTCTAAAGCTACACTAGCGTCCTTAAGACTGCCGGAGAAAGTACAGAAAGTGGTTGACGACTGCTTTGCATGAGGAGTGCAAGGCCAAGTCGCTATCTGGAAGGAAGGAAATTTAGGAGGGGTGAAGTATTGTGTCTGCTGGGCACAACGTTAGCATTTGATTTAGATAAACAAAAAACATTTTCTTTTAAATAAATTGTTCAAGTACAGTACTATTTTCGTAAGCAAAAATGGAAAATTTTGAAAAAAAATTTAACACAATGCATCCAGAACAAGCAAAAAGGTGAAAGCGACATTCCACCAACACTTGAATCTTACACCCGTGGCGTAACTAGTCAGGTCCATGTATGTGTGTCCAAGTGGAGGGGATCGGAATTGCACGAATTCTTCTGTAGCCGGTAGTGAAAAGCATTGAAACCGTCCCGGTGAAGCAGTGGTCTAAGCGCTGGCTTATGACCATTCGTCAGAGAAGAGTCTGGGTTCGAATCCCTGTGAGGCATGTATGTTGTCTTTGTCTTACAGCCTTGGCTCTCTCCCTTCCCTGGAAGCAGTAACCCTAAATTAGGAACGGGCGACTCCTTTTGTAGCCCATTGAGTTGCTCACGGTGGTAGTTTAACCTTCAATTAAAAGAAAAAAAAACATTAAATATTTGTTGTTTCAGTGTTTCGAAAAAAACATTTGCTATCAAGCTTTCCCCACCAAAAATAATGCTTGCCCAACCGTCGCCCATTCTGACTTCGAAGTCTAGCAACGTCCCTGAGCCGAGATAACAAAATAGAAGAATGATCGGAAGGTAGACTTGTTTCTATTCTACATAACTTCATATGTACGCGTTTACGTGAACAAAATTAGCAATGCACGTATATTATGACGTCACAAAAGAGCTACAGTGCATAATGCAAAACCAGTACGTTCTTACAAGCATTACAAAAGCTGACATATGTGGGGTAAAAAATTCAGTACCTAGCTACTTTATTATGGACATCGGGATATTATACCTGCGGAAAGACACGCATAGTAAGAGGAACAATTTTAGTGACAGTTTCGCCAAAAGGAATGAATTGAAATTTGCGTAACCTATGTGAACTACTGAATTATGACCGCCGTTAGTAACTGAACTTTTGAGATCCCTTTCTCTAGGTTAGGAATTTGGTATCACATTTTGAAAATCCATTCATCCTAACACCGTGTTGAAATGCAGGCAACTATTCCGCTGCATTTTCTCCATTTTAATCAAATCTAGCAACAGAATTTGAGATGCATAGAAGTGATTTACCTCAATTCTGATTTCCTGGGTAAGTCAATGTTGATTTCTTGGGTAGGTTCAGTTCTGACTTCCTCTATCTCATGGGGATTTTTAGGCCGGAGAAATGGAATTATTACGATGGAAAGTAACGCACCCTGATTAGAAAGTGTTGGAAAGTACGGAAGAAGTAGTTTTCAGCAGGCAGAATTGTTTAAATCGAGGAGTGTAACCCGGCACCAACGGCTTAACTTGACTTCTGAATCACGGCAGGTGTTTGGCATCAGCAGGACATCACCTAGGATTCTCCAGCCTCAGGTCACGCTCCCTATATAGCTACATAAGCCAACTGATTTTTGATATACTTTTACCATATTTAGGATACTTAAATATTGTACCTAAGTAATGCTAAATAAATTTGAGTGTCTTGGGCCTGCTTTGACTACTTTAATATTTGTTTTGTTCAACTGGAACTGTTATTTTAATAGTTACGCCACTCTTTTTCGCATATCTAACATGAGGGTGATCCGAATGCAGTGGAACCTCTGTTATGCGTTTTCATAGAGAATGGCCTTAAAAACGTAAATGTAAGAAACACAGAAGAAATTGTTAAATGTTATTTGAAAATTATAGACTACGATAATTTTATATTACGCTAATTTGTAATTTAAGATATACGTACAGTGCTGGAAAATACTTTAAGGCCAATCGAAATATCGCAAATTCTAAAACACCAGAGGACTGCACATTGTGCAACTGACATGACATTGTCGTATGGCAGAAAGGGATACGTATTTCTAGTTTGTATTTGTTTTAAAACATTTAAAATTGTTTTAAGTATAGCATTTTATAATTTGCGGATGCTTATACAGCTTGGAAACAAATATAAGGCCAGCCTAAATCGTCATATTTTATCGTGTTGGGATCCTAGTGTCGCGTGTCGTTCTATGAAGTTGGTTGCTCAATGCACTGGAAGGACAAATTATTACGTACGCCCCGGTGAAAATACGCAAAGCAGCAGGACAGAAGCAAATCGCGGTATGCAGGAAAACTGGTTGGGGATATAAATAGAGTGGGTAGGTAGGCACAGGAATACACGGGCCGCGGGTGGCCTAGTGGGCAACGTTCGTGACTGCCATGGAGAAGACCTCAGGTTCGATCCCAGCAGGTACGAACTCACTATCAACTAAATATTCGCCGTGCGTCGGATGGGCACGTTAAGCCGTTGGAACACGGGTACCCCCCCCCATAATAAATAAGGGCGTCTTCCTCCCCTTTCTACTTCGCTTCCGTGTCACTTTCCTATCGCGCACTCTAGCCCAAATCTCCTAACAACCTTTTCTAAGGGTTGTTTAAGACCTGGGGTCAGACACTCACTCCCTTCCTAAAATTCTCTACATATGATCTGATCTGATGCACAGGAATACATTCCGTCAAGTGCCAGCATGGGTCGAGGACGAGACTTAATAAAGTGAGTTTGATCGAGGTCAAGTCGTGGGAGCCAGGAAGGCCGGATGTTCAATCAGCGGAACGGCGAAATTCTTAGGAATTCCGCGACAAACCGTAGTAAGTGTGCACCACAGGAGTACGTGAAATCCGGCAAAACCGCTAACAGTCGGATGAAATGTGGCCGTAAAAGTGCATCGGATGATCGAGGGCGCCGACGATTGGCCCGCATCGTACAGACTAATCGGAAAGCTTGTTTGCAGCAAATAACGTCACAATTTAATGAAGGAGCATTTATAAGCCTATATGCTCAAAGACAATCCGTCAATGACCCCATCGTGTCCCAATGTTAACGGCACAGCACCTCATGATTCGGCTGCAGTTTGCGAAGGCCCATCGAAACTGGAGCATGAATGATTAGAAACGCGTCACATGGTTGAACAAATCCCGTTTTACACTGCATCGCACCCATGGCAGGCAGCGTGTGTGATGTAAACCACATGAAGCTATGGACCCCGCACGCAAAGTTGGGATACTACAGGCCGCTGAAGGCGGTGTAACTGTTCGGACAGTTTTCACGTGGTCCAGCCTGGATCACTTGGTACCTCTTGAGTCTTCCAGGCCCTGGTTCCAGCTATGTGTAGCTCCTGGCTGACCATCCCCACCTTTTTATTACGTGCCTCTGTAAGAACCAAGTTCCGATCTTTCAACAGGACAATTCTCCACCCCATCGGTCCCGGCTAGCGACAGACTGGGTCCAGGAGCATAGCAGTGAGCTAACCACACTCACATGGCCCCCTCGCTCCCCGGACATCAAACCCTATAGAGAATTTATGGGACATATTGGAAATAGCTGTTCGTGAGCAACCATCCCCACTTACATCTCTGCCTGCTCTACGCGAAGCACTCGTAAATTGTTGGTTAGCGTTACCTGAGTCTGTGTTTCGGAACCTCATTACGTCCGTAACAAAACGTTTGGATGCTGTCCTGCGTGCAAAAGGTGGGGCCACACGCTGTTAGGTGGGTGTATGTAATAATTTGTCCTTTCAGTGTATATGCACGCTTTACAGTCCTGAAAGCAAAATAGTTATTGAAGATTGAACAAAGCAAAATCTTTGCTTGCAAAGCATGTGGGCCGCCCCGGTGGCGCAGTGGTCTAAGCGATGGCCTCTGATCATTCATCCGAACGGGGTCCGGGTTCGAATCCCGGTGAGGCATGGATGTTGTGTTTGTCTTACGGCACTGGCTCTCTCCCTTCCCTGGAACCAGTGACCCTAAATTAGGGACGGGCGACTGCTTATAGCCCATTGAGTTGCTCACGGTGGTCGTTAAACCTCCAATCAAAAAAAAAAAAAAAAAAAAAAGCATGTGGAATGAGTGGACGTGAAATTGCACGACAAATGACTAAATCCAAGTCTCCTGTAAATGCTTTTCTGCAGGTTCCCTAAAATTATAACAAACGAAGCAGCACAAGTAGGCCATCATCATGTCTTACCTCTCGTAAAAAAAAAAAAAAAGCCTTTTTCTACTAGGCTTGACATAAAAACCAAATCTCATCCCAAACGGTGCTTAGTGTGTTACTGAGAAATCCGAACATTCGGTATTCAAAAATAAAAGCACAACCACCCCTCACGAAAAAGCATAAGGAGTGTCCAGTTGCATTTCTAAAAAGCATCTGACTCGTGGTATTATGTGGGAGGATGTTGTGTTTTATGATGAAAAATTATTTAACTTAGACGGGCTGGACGGTTATTGACATTACTGGCATGACTTCCTACACGACAAAGCTTAATTTTCAGAACGACAATTCGGTGGTGGTTCTGTGATGGTGTTGGACGGGTTTCGCTGCTAAATGAACTACCCCACTTGCTTTTCTGTCGCCAAGAACAAATTCTGAAACCTATCAAAGTATATTGGCCGAACATTTGTTGCCTGAGGCACCGTTCATCACATCTGGGGACTACATCTTCCAACAGGATAATGATTCGATTCATGTGTCTGCTTCCACAAAATCACGGTTTGAGGCCTATGACGTAAAGCTGCTTGACTGGGAAGCCAGAAGTCCCGATTTGAACCTATGCTGTGGGGCATATTGGCTAGCGAATTATACAAAAATGCTCAGCAGCATCAGAGTAAAGAGGAACAAATTACAACCATCTAACGATATAACATATTGAATGAATATGGTGTTACTGGGAATCTACGTAATTGTGTAAAAGCCGTGTATGCTGGCAGTAGAGCTTGTGTACGAGTGAATGGTGTTTTATCATTTATCAAAATGGTTTTCCATTGGTGCAGGAGTCAGACAAGGTTGTGTAATGTCACCATGGCTGTTTAATATACAGTGAAATCCGCTAAATATGCTCATGGTTGATATGATTTCCCGCTTAATACACATTTTTCACGCAGTCCCTAGAATTGAGAGGCAAATAAGCGCAAATACATATACCCTATTTTATACGCTTTGAATCCCGCTGAATCAGCGCTTAGTTTTGTAGCACCAGGTACATTTGAATTCGGGTGAGTAGTAATACTATGGAAAAAATGGGTCAGTCGCGTTTTACATGAGTCACTGGATGTTTACTTTGATTAGACAAAACCCTCCTATCAATCGCCGCTAGCTAAACAGGCTTGTCTTGGGCTCAGCTATTTTTTTAAATTAATATTGTACGGTAATACAGTTTGTGACTACAGTAAATTGTGTTTTTTCTGGTGTTTTTTTTAATACCATTATTTTTGTGTTTTCCAACAGTTTCGTGAATATGCAGCCGACACATACAAAGGTGCGTAGCGTAGGTTTTATTTATTTTATATTTCCGGCTAAGACGCTTTCCCGTTTAAGACGCTAATTTGCGTCATTCCCTTGAAAATCGTATTAAGCGGATTTCACTATTTATGGATGCGTGCATGCGTGATGCCAAAATAGATAATACTGGTTTATGTCTTGGTGACATCCGTGTGTGTGCAGATTGCTGTATGCTGATGACACTGTTCTGTTGGCAGAGAGCAAAAGTGATTTGCAGAGTATGTTGTCCCGGATGTACGAAGTTTGCATGAAATTCAAACTGAGTATAAATAAGGAAAAAACCAAAGTTATTGTTTTTGAGAGAGAAACTGGTTGTACTGAATGTAATAAAAGTCAAAATTGCACAGTGATTGACCAGGTGAGTGAATTTGTATATTTAGGAAGCATGTTTGACAGAGAGAACAAATTGGATGGTGAAATTAGTAGGCGAGTGAATTCTTCATTAAAAGTCATGGCTGCTCTGGGAGGTTTTCACAGGAATGATGGGTTTTCAAGAGAGTCCCGCAGGCTGTGTATGAAAGTGTAACTGTTCCTGCTCTGATGTATGGCAGTGAAACCTGGGTACTACAGAAGAAACATAGGAGTCGTTCGTGTGCTGGAGAAATGCGTTATTTATACGGGGGGAGGGGGTGGCAAGACACCTTTTGATCGTGTGAGAAATGAAGATGTGTTGCAGTTGTGTAATATAAAGCAACATGTTGTTAGCAAGGTGGAGTGTGTGCCTGAGAAAAAGATTGAGTATGAAGTATAGATCTTGTGTATGACATATGATGGATGTCAGTGAAGCCCGTGTTGTATGTCAAGATCGCTATAAATGGAGAAGTTTGATACGGCAACAGGAAGTAGAAATTATCTGGTCGTTTGTATTTCTTTGTGGAACTAACCTCTGAATCACAGAGAACAGCTTAGTGATATGTATGTATGGACGAGCCTGGCAAAACATTCCCCAAAATATTTAAACGGGCTGGGTTCTCTGACTAACACGAACGATCCAAATCATCGAGAAACTAGGCAATTTTGTTCATTATTAGTTTATTTTTGGCCAACATCTTTACTGACCTTATAATTTTTTCCGTGATGTTGTATGAAGAAATTATATAAACAATAACGTCTGTGTTCTGCAATTCAGCATTAAAATACTTTAGGTTGATTTGTTACTGTATGTTTTGCTTTCTCAACTCATTTTGTCTGCACTTCATTAATAACGCCGCATAATGTTGTGCAGTCTTCCAGTGGCCTCAGCACTGTACATACATATGAATACTTTGTTTGCTACCTTAAGCCTATGTCTATTTTGATTTCTGTATTAACTTTATCATAACTGCATTACAAAAATTATTACGAAATTCTCTACGATTTAATGCTTTCAATGCATGGAGAAAAAAAAAAAAAAAAAACGTTTTGAAATACAGTAGCGAACCCGAATGCGATTTTGTCTTTTATGCAATGCCTCTATTACACATTCTATATACTTACAAACATCGCTGTTTTCCTAACAGTTCGTCCACCAGTTGATTTAACATTACTGCCGAGTAAAATATTCCTCAACCTTTCTTTTTACAAATTTCTTGAATTCAGGTAAAAGAACTGGGAACAACGATATTTAGTAAATTTTAGTTGTATTTTCTATTTCATGGCTGGACCCCCCACCCCCCGAAAAAAAAACGCTGTCTCAATTCCCTCAGAGTTTTAACATACCAGTTTATGTGTAAAAGAATCCAGGAACGGTGTACTTTTAATTATCTGAAATTCAAAATTTTATGTATAATCGCAAAAAAGCGTAGAAATGAATTGCGTGTAACCGAATTGAAAAAGCGATAGAAACTACAGTAAAAATATCAGGACTAGCGTTTTTCAGTTATACATATGAAAAACGTATATCCGAAAATGTATGTACTGATTTTAAAGTATGTTACTTTTTAAAGTATGTTACTTTAAAATCAGTTTGTAGTTAATTTCTAATAACTAGTAAGCCGATTTCATGTGTTTTAAATGATTTATTCTCTTGCTATTGATTTTCATAAAATTTTAGTGAAGTGGAGAAACTGTTGTCGGGCCTGCTCACTAAGTAAATCCGGATATAAACACTACCCTAAACCGATTACGCCCATGGATTATTTATTTACAAGATTCCAGTTGAAAGGGAAGTCTTGCACGTTTATGTCTTCGCGAAATATGAAACACAAGTGCTGCTAAATAGATACTGTTACCGTAACAATTGCCCTTCGGAGCGCAATTAAAGCAGCTTTTATAAGTTTCAATTTACTTGGAAATCGAGGCCGTGCTTTTACATAATTTTCATTATCTCGTTGAAGTAAATTATTAACCCTTTCCCCCTTTCCCCCGAAAAAAAAAGGGAGTACCTTTTAAACGGAATCCTTAGTCGCAAGTAGTGTAATGCTTATTTCTTTCATTTACGCTTACATGCCTGACTTGTCTAGGAGCACGTATGTATAATGTCTGCATGCACAGGTTCGTATTTCTGTTCTTTTCCGAGGCATTGCAAACTGATCTCACGGTGACAGTTCATGTGACATTGCAGTCTGCCCGGCCACTTAAGAGCGATGAAAAACGCTTTCAGTCATTGACTTTGATAATACCTTATCTTAGGATCATCATAGTCTCCTCGTCCACACCGCCACGACGGATCAGCGAGACGATAAGGAACGTATTTTTAGCCTCATGTTACCGGCGGTGATGGAAGAGCTTGCCGGCCAACATCCGCGGATGCACCCAGCGACAGCTTACGACGGAACATCGCTAAGAGACCTCGCGGTACCGAGCGTCTACGAGGCCCGCTACAAACACTCGACGACGATCGGCTGACTTCGTCGGTACGTCAACACAAATGAAAGCGGCAGCATTCCTAGAGAGTCGTCGGCAGAACGAAAAACAGTACATCAAGTTTTCTATTTCAAATATATACAGCCTGAAAAACTAATGTAGCATTACATGTCATCTTGATGAAAAGGAAAATTTAAATTTATTAGTACCTCAAGTAATACCAGTATTTCACGCATCACGGTCCTAGCATAAATGTTTTTTTTTTACGCAACATTACTAAGCTTTATGAAGCAGTACACACCATTAAAACCAACGTTGATCCTGTTCAACGTATTAGTTAGTTTTAAATTTGTCAAATCTGTATGGCCTGTTTGCTGTCCCTTTTAACAAATGTTTACAAACTTGCATTTCAGACTGGATGGTTTCCAAACGTTCTCAAAATAACTGTCACTTTTGCGCAAGAGGGCTACAAATTTCTTTGTAGTAGTTTGTGTTTTGAAAGAAGTGACGAATTAGCTATCTTAGTTTTTAAAAATTGCACGATTACTAATGTGGGTTTTACAAAAATAAATTTAGATGAAAAGGTATTTAAAATGCACATATATGACTCGTTTTGTTTGTCCCGTGGAGTTTTGGAACCCCCCCCGCCCCCCTCATTTAGGAAATTATGTATGCGCTACGTATCTAAGATATTCGATAAACTTAACTAGCTTTGGCCAACTGAAGGTCGCCGTCCGCCTGCAAATTTGTGCGGGTTCGCCATGAGGTATCTCAAGCTGAGGGGACTTTAGATCTTTTGGGGCCCCAGGCGCTTAAAGATTCAGGGGCCCCCTTTCCCTTCTTATCGCCTCAGAAATTTCCATCCGTCAGATAAACAAAAAGTCAAGTCAAGAAAAAGGTTTTTACGGTTTTTAAAATGCCATTCTATCTTCCTATTAATAGAACGTTTTGGAAGAAACAGTGCTAGTGTAATCTTTGACTGTCCGTGCAAATCGAACTTTTTGTTTTTAGAGATATTTCAAAAATTATTTTTGTGACTAATAGGAAATTAAAGGATATTAAGTTTGGAACTTTAAATATCCCATATACTTCATAAATTTACCGCTAAGGGCTTCAGCACAGATGTTTTCCTTTGGCTGGAAGTAGCATGAAAGCAATTCATATAACAGCAGGCCAGTTAAGTATTCGCCTTAAACAATGAAAAATGTGGGAAACTGGAATCCTTCCTTCACCTACCACTAAAAGGAAGGCTAAATTATTTTAACCGTTCCTTTCGAAATAAGTACATTGATAAAAAAAAAAAAATCGAAAATTGGAGTATCAACAAAGCAAGAAAATATGTTACTAGTATCAGAAAATGAAATATCAATTGACAATACCACAAAGTGGTCGCTTTAAGGATTGATTTGTTTCGATCCATAAAAACAAAACTGGCAATCCATTTATACCTTTACGGTATAAATGGATTGCCAGTTTTGAAGAAAAGGTAATAGTTAATGGAATCCATTTATACCTTTACGGTATAAATTGATTGGGGAGGATTTGCGACACTCAAGCTCTGTCGCAAATCCTCCCCTGATCACAAGTGGAAATGTAATTTAACAGTACCACATAAAGTGTCTGAAAAGTCTTCAACGATTTTCGGAGGAAGTCTCCCGAATGCCATCTGATGCAGAAGCGAAAGCCTCTCAGTCACATTACAACAGTCGCTAATAATTTTAAGCAATTTTGTGCAGACAATAAGAAATATTAATGACCACTCAATGCTTGCACTTTGTTATATGCATATATTTGTTTTTTATTGGGGGGGGGGGTTAAAGACCACCGTGAGCAACTGTATGAGCTATAAGCAGTCGTCCATCCCTATTTTAGGGCCTGTGGTTTCAGGGAAGGGAGAGTAGTGCAAAAAGACGAGATCCATGCCTCACGGGATTCGATCCCGGACTCCTCGGACGAACGGTCACAAACCGGCGCTTAGACCACTTCACCCACCGAAGCGGCACACTTCGTCGTTATATGCACATAAAAAATATGCACACACACACAGTATACAAATTAATCTTATACGCAGCCTTACATATGTTTCAGATAAAACTCACACAACGAAAATAAAGTTGATATTTTAATTTGTATGAACCATTAATGCAGAAACAAGGAGCAAATATGAAATGATTCACTTGTTTACCAGGGTGTAGGTATGGGTAGTTAGGGTAGCTAGGGTGCTGCTCAATAAAGGGTTCCACAAAATTTTCTTTTAATCCATTTTTTAAGTAGATTGTTTCATGCCGTTCCACACAGTTCTTACTGAATGCCCCGAACAACTGTATCCCTTTCCCCCACATGTCATTCTTACTGAAATCAGTCACCATAACCTTAGTCTGCGGATATTTCATTCTTTGGTTTTCATGGATAACTAATGAATTTCGAAATTTGTATTCTGTGCCCAAACTTTTGCTTTAAAAAAAAAAGTTTAAAAATAAAATGAAAAGGTGTTATTTTCAATGAATGAAATGCGGGATAACACCATTGTACAATACAAATTTTGAAGTTGCGAATCCATTTATAGGTGTAAATATGGCATGAATGGTAAGTCAGATAATATCCGAAAACTTGAAAATGTCGTGGTCCTGGACCCGCGTCTCCCGGTTTGCGCCCGAGTATGCTAACCACTACACCACACAGAATGACTAAGCCCCAAGTTTCCGATTAATTTGAATATAACAATCGCAGGATTCGCTAGTCGAAGCAACCGGCAGTCATTCATATATCTTTCAGATTAGCTATATATGAATGCCGGTTGCTTCGACTAACGAATCCTGTGATCGTTATATTCAAATTAATCGGAAACTTGAGACTTGGTCGTTCTGGGTGGTGTAGTGGTTAGTATATTCGGGCGCAAACCGGGAGACGCGGTTTCGATTCCCGCACCAGGACGACGAAATTTTCATATTATACGGCTTCCCATCCATGTCATATTTACACCAATAAACGGATTCACAACTTTAAAATTTGAAGGTGTTATTTCTCTGGCAGAGAAAAAATATATATTTGAAGACATAAAAAGAGATGTTCCCATTATACATGTATAATCATTACCGTTTAAAATATGAACTGCACAAAATAATACTCATGCTGGAGAAATTTTTAGATGATGTAGGTTCTTGAAAAAGTCACAAAGCTAATGTACCTGCAACACGGTTATGTAGTTCGAACTTCTATGAATTATATATATATTTTATTTAATATCTGCGAAGGGAGGAAGCTAAATATGCTCTACACCTTGCGAGCAGGGACGTCGCTAGACTTCGAAATCAGGATGGGGGACGGGTGGGCGAGGATTATTTTTGGTGGGGCAAGCTTCATAGCAACTTTTTTTTTACGAAACAATGAAAGAACTCCTATTTAATGCTTGCACTATCGGCTACAAAGGAATACGTGCAATCCTCCCCTTCCTCTACCTGGACACACACATACACGGGTCTAACTAGTTACGCCACTGGCGTAAGATAAAAGTGTTGCTGAAATGTCGCTTTCAACTTTTTGCTTGCTCTGAATGCTTTTCAAAATTTTGCATTTTTGCTTACGAAAATAGTACTGTATTTGAACAATTTAAAGGAAAACGTGTTTATCTAAATTAAATTTTAAGTCGTGTCACTTAGACACAATACCTTCCCCCTCCTTAATACTCCCTTCCTTCAAGCCAGCGACTTTGCCTTGCACTCCTCACCTACAAAGCAGTCCACTTATTGCACTTTCCTGGCCCGGGGCAGTCTTAAGAGCGCTACTGTATCTTTAAGACCACTTTTCGTGTTGAAATCCCCTATTTTGTAAAAAAAAAAAAACTCAGCAGAGCAAGTAGTAGAGACCCCCTCAGTTAATTCCTATCCACCCTCCACATTAGCCCGCCCTACAAACATGAAAGAGGCTTAAATTAAGGAACTGGAAGAGTGGAGGACAACTGAATTTTCATGGCCTATTTTGATAACGTTTCTACGGGGAAGTAAGCAACACACTTCCTATGGGAAAATGCATCGGGCTACATGAAATAAAACACAAGAATTATGACTTGGCAGAGTCCAGATTATATTTTAAAGTTTAATACACTGAAAAATGGTCCATTTTGAACTAGGTGGACAGCAGGGTTGGCAAGACAAATTTTAGGGTGGGCTTGAGAGCCCACCCTCTCATCCCCTTGGCGACGTCCCTGCTTGCGAGAGAAGAGAGATTTTCTAAAATTTCTGACAGCTTTTTTTTAATTTGGTGTTTAATGATCACCGTGAGCAACTGGATGGGATATAAAGCCCGTCCCTAATTTAGGAGGACTGGTTCTAGGGAAAGGAGAGAGCCAATGCCATGAGACACAACATCCATGCCTCATCGAGATCCGAGCCAGGACCCCTCGACAGAAGCACTAATTGATTTAAACACCAGCGTAGGGATTCGGACTAGCTGTATCTGCAAAGAACTGAACATTTTAGAGGTGATATAAAAAAGGTTTTTGAAAACTGTTACTGATCGAATATCCGTTTAAGGACTTGAATAAGCCGAAGCATTTAGAGCCACAGGTGAAAAGGAGCAAACAGTAAATGCTTTGGCATACGGGGGTCCTAACAAAAGTTCTGCACACTGTCCATTTTTGAGAAAAGTGTGAAGTAACGGAGAAAACTTCCTTTATTGCCGTTCAATGTACTCCCTCCGCTGCCCAATCGATTATTCCACTTCTAACCCTTTAACCAGCTGGAATATTACTCAGGCCACGTCCAATTACAGTTCGTCCAGCGATTTGTAACGGATGCCACGGAGTGGATTTTTTTAACTTTGGAAAAAGATAAAAGTCGGTGGACTGAGATCAAAGCTGTATAGTGGGTGGGATAAAGCTTCCTAGCCATATTTCGACAAAAGTCCTCGTACCGACGCTGCACCATGACACGGCGCGTTGTCATGCAGCAAGATCGCTCCTGCTTCCAAAAAGTTGGGGCGATTTTGACGAATTTTCGGTCTCAACTTTGTCCTCAGAAAGAAATTGCGCTTCGATCAAGAATTCATTTCCCATAAACTTCTTGCAAGGCAGTATGGATCTTTTGTGGGAGTTTTTACCAGCAGAGTTTCTATTTTCACGTAGGTACGCTAGTCTAACGCAGTGACTCGACCTGAAGAGCTGCACGCTTCCAATTCCAAACCCTGCCACGTCCACACAGCAAATGATAGCGCGTCGTTCTGACACCACTGCGTTGTTGAGTCTGACCTTGATATGACGCAGTCATATTCCCGATTGCATCATCCGCTTTCGTTTTAGATTAACGTGTGCAGAACTTTTGTTATGACCCTCGTAAACGAAAGTTCTTAGATGTTAGATTTGTTCGTGCATTACAGATCGACGACATGCTTCATGAAATGCATGGTTGCAGTGGCACACTCGGTGGAAAAGTCCAGGGCCCTCCCCATGAGGCATCGGTAAGTTGGTCCTTAAGTTCTTTGTTATTGGCTGCTTATTTTTAAATATATTTACTTATATTTTTAAATATATATTTTACGAATCACTGGAAAGGAACTTTAATAAGGCGGAGATATTTTTATCGCTTTCCAATATTTTGGGAGAGATTTTCTGCGGTGTATTTTTATTTGCATTGTTACGATGTTATTTCTGGATCCCATTATTTATACTTTGTTGCAACCCACTGCGGAAAATACGAAGCAAATGAATAGTTGAGAAAGTTATAGCATCAAATTGTTAACTTATTCGTTATACGTGCAGGTTGTCCCGGATTGATCTAAGATGAACCGGGACAATCTGATTGGACTTCTGTTATCTCGCTGCCTGTTTTATGACTCAATTCTTGGCTCTTTTGTACTTATCATCTAATTCCACGCAACATTTCATATTACTTCTCTATTCTGGTTTCAAAGACCTTACCAACAAAATGCTGCTTCTCGCATCATTATCTCTGCCCGCTCTCCCTGGACTTCTATTGTCTCCCTCTGACCCCCTGTGTCCGTCTTCGCTCGAAGGGCAGAAGCACCGGACGCCTCTGATGCTATAAAGTAATTAAGCCTGTCCCGAATCGCATTGCCGATGATAATGCACAATGATTGTAGCGTAGGCCAATAAAACGATTTGCCCACTTCCGGTTTTTTTATTGAAGGTTTAACGACCACCGTGAGCAACTCAATGGGCTATAAGCAGTCGCCCGTTCCTAATTTAGGGTCACTGGTTCCAGGGAATGGAGAGAGAGCCAGTGACGTAAGACAAACACAGCATCCATGCCCCACCGGGACTCAAACCCGCAGCCTTCACGGACAAATAATCATAAACCAGCGCTTAGACCATTGCGCTACAGGGGGACGGCCTTAAGGTTTTCTAAAATGGCTCTTCCGCCTCGGTGGCGCAGTGATCTAATTGATGGCTTATGAACATTCGTCCGAGATGTCCGGGTTCGAATCCCGTGAGGCATGGGTGTTTGTCTTACGGCGCTGGCTCTCTCCCTTTCCTGGAACCAGTGGCCCTAAATTAGGGACGGGCGGCTGCTTATAGCCCACTGAGTTGCTCTCACGGTGGTCGTTAAACCTCCAATCAAAATAATAATAATAATAATAAAACGGCTCTTCCGTACAAAGAACGATTCCCTGAGAAACACATTTTTGTAGCCTTAATTACAACTGCCTCTTTTGAAAGCCTCCCCGAACATCCCAAACCGGCTGTCCTTACGTGAAAATGAATTAATACTAAAATCCTTTAAAATCTCCAAAATCTATGTAACAGCACCTTCGACAGTTTGATCCACCCCTATAAAGAAATCCTGGGTGTACCACCATATGGTAGTATACAGTGGTGGTGTGAAGTGCATGTTTGTACCCACTGGATCACTAGCATGATTTTCAGTACTCATATGAAATTGTTGATACTTTATTTCGTACCTACTCATCATTTCTTGCTAAGGATAAGATTAAGCGTTAAGACGGAATTTATTATTTTTAATTCATATCGTTCTTGTTTCTAGCATTTCTTTGCTATTCTGTTCCTATTCCCAATCGATTATTCCACTTCTAACCCTTTAACCAGCTGGAACGAATTAACTCAAATCTAGCAAAATGAACTGAAATCAGCGCGAACGAATATATTCACTGTCTAAGAAGTGGGCCGAGTGCAGCTGGAACGAGTGAACTTGCGCATCAGAAAGCATTGTTTCCCCGTTTAGCTTTGTTATTCAAAATGGTCATTTAGGGAGATAATTAACACTAATCCTTTTTGACTTATCACCTGCTAAACAGGGCTGCATAACAATGTCAACGAATGCCGCCTCGGTGGCGCAGTGGTCTAAGCGATGGCCTCTGATCATTCGTCCAAAAGGGGTCCGGATTCGAACCCCGGTGAGGCATGGATGTTGTGTTTGTTTTACGGCACTGGCTCTCTCCCTTCCTTGTAACCAGTGGCCCTAAATTAGGGACGGGCGACTGCTTATAGTCCATTGAGTTGCTCACGGTGGTCGTTAAACCTCCAATAAAAAAAGAAAAAGAACTCGAGAACAAAAATGAGTCGCTTGTTTCTACACAGAGGCATGATATGTCTGTGTCAGGGTACCAGTTCTTTCCCATCATACCTTGAGTCTTGAAGCAGAGAATAAAAGGCTTGAAGCGCTTAACACCATTAACAGGCTTGGGTTATGGTCGGTACAGCTGAGATGAAAGGGGGAGGAATTGTTTTTCAGTATCTTTCGTCAAACGCGGCCACTATATGTACATTTCTGTTTGGGGAGCGCAGAAAATTTTGGGTATCATTGGGTTCAGATACATCGGCCACTTAAAGGGTTAAAACTTTGCACAGAATATTTTAAATCGCATGGAGTCACGTAGCTTGGCACAGGTACTGCATACAGGATATCCATAAATGTATACCCCGATTCAAGCTTGTTATAACTTTTAAATGAACAGTGTTAATTTTACACAGTGTTAAACAGAATTGGATAAACGTACAAAGCTTTGACACATAGTAAATGAACTTAATAAACTTCTATTTGCACCCCTAGCGGCACGTAAAATGTTTCGCGATATTCACACTACCGCCACACATGTTACAGCATTTGTGGGTAACTGTTGTCATTGCACCTGTAATGCGTTCATAAAAAGTCCTGATCTGGAAAACTGTTGCATAAACCACATCTTTAACGTTACCGCACAGAAAGAAATCAATAGGGAAAAGACTGGTGATTTTGTTTGTCAGCCACATTGTGCTTTCTATATCAGACACCATCTTAACTGCACAGCTACTACAGCGCTCTTAGTGGCAC
Source organism: Macrothele yani (assembly GCA_039090855.1). Classification (NCBI taxonomy): domain Eukaryota; kingdom Metazoa; phylum Arthropoda; class Arachnida; order Araneae; family Macrothelidae; genus Macrothele; species Macrothele yani. The sequence continues at coordinate 155,303,862 of CM076996.1, forward strand.
ATGCGGTATACGAAACGCACCAGGGGCGGCGGAAAGTGAAGTTCGGTGACCGGGCCCGAGATTTCGAATCTTGGTGCACCCTCTACCTTCCCGCTTCCCGGAACAAACAGAAGAAAAACAATGCCCAAGGAGCTTTGTTGGGAATTAGGACCACCCAACCACTTACTTAGAGGAACTTTCTAAGGCACGTCACAACAATCGCACGTATGCCAAATAAAAAAATAATAAAAATAAAAATCTTGGCTGAAATTATTGACCGGGCCCGGGCGGTTCCGCCGCCACTGAAACACTAGCACAAAAATTCTGTACGAGATCACTTGAAAAAGAAAACGGATGTAAGACTCGTCATTAAAAAATTATAGTATATTGTAATCCGGGTACTCATTTATGGAATACTCTACTATGTAACGATGGTTTCCCAATCGCAAACTTTTCAGGAAACCTGGAAATGCGGTTGCCGTGAAAAGAGAATCGAACCAGCATCACTTGATTTCCGTCTGAGTGTTTCACGTGACTCGTTATAAGTGCGATTTATCGAGTGATGTCACTGTACCATAACTCCAGCGGTAATAAGGTGACGCATGGTTTGACTCCAGCTCCAGGATGGAGCTACGTATTTTCAATTTTTATGAGAAGTTAGCAACAGTTGAGTAGAATGAAAACACCAAAAAGATTTTTTTTTTTTCACAGAAATCTTCCTGGAATAAATTTTCTTAAAATATCTGTTTAAATTTAAATGGAGAAAGATCTTAGATGTCGATTGTCAGTGAAGAAATGCACATTCATCCAAATTCACGTGTCTTCAGATGTTGGCCTCTTATGTCACTTACTACAGCAGCGATCAATAGATTCGAGCAATAGTTTTTTGTACCTCCGATTACCAAATGATTTTCCGAAGCTTTTCTTTTATGTACTGCATTCTTCTTACTTCAGAGTCATAGTTTTGCAAATTGCGTATACACCGCAGTGTTCGATTATGTGAAATATAGTTAGAATCGAAGTAAATGAATTATTCCGGGATAAGTAATGCTCGAAAGTATGTTAATAGTGTTCAGTATACTTATAGAGATATGCATGTATTATGAAAACTGAGCATAAAAGAATTTGAATTTTCAATTCAACTGAAAGTGTCTAGGAGGATAAGGCCTTGTAGCCAGAACAGAGAATCATTCTTGAAAAAGCTTAGACTTCAAGGACAGTTTCTTTTTTTCTTCTGATTTATGATTATGCAATCATACATGGTAAATATCGTAATACTCTCATTTTTAAGTTCTATATTTTAACGCCAGCTGATGCAGAGAATGATGTGAAAGCAGAAGTCAGTCAGGTGAAGATCCATAGAAGTTTACTCTAGGGGGGTATAAAATGGGGTGGAGAAGACATATTATGGAAGGGTTTTTTAGATATACACTACACATATTGGCAGTGGCGCTCCTACCTGGCATTCCTTTGCAAGGTCTTGAAAACACTTTCACTTGCTCCAGGAATGTTAAATACCTGAACGAGAGCAAGCAATAAGTGAAAAATCCCAATTGTTTCAGTGCGATCGATTGCGCGTTTCCCGAAGAAATGAACTTTATGCTTTTTTGAAATCGGCACAGACTACGTCTGAATGAAAGAAATCCTTCAAAATAAAGCCCAAGCCCTCATGTTCGGAGTCTGTTAATTTAATAAAAAAATTTTTTAGTGGTTCCACCTGACATATTCTCATACATTAAAGTAAATACAGGCCTGATTTCAGTCAAAACATAATTAAAACACGGTTTAGTCATAAAATCGCTAAATATAAAACACGGTAACTGGAATTTTGCTCCCGCCCCCATTTGTTTTTTGTTTTTACTGTGCCCGACGGCGACAAAAAGAATCAATTTCAACTTTTCATGGGGACGAAATACGTCCATTGGAAATGAACGTAAAAACGGGAAAAGAAAGCAGTTCTGATATCAGTTACTTAACGTACATGAATGAAAACTCCAATGAAAAACGGTAGAGAGACGGGCATATGCTCAGTGTGTGTCACAATCACACTCGTACAAAAAATGAGGTGAAGAGAACTTAGTTTTTCTTTTGAAAAACAAAATTCCCATAATCTCGTTTGAAGAACTGAAAACTTCCTTTAGATGAGTACGTAATGTGAAATCAAGTAGACTCCTAATATTCGACAATAACCAATTTTTTTTAATTTTTTTTTAATTGAAGGTTTAACACGACCACCGTAAGCAACTCACTCAATGGGCTATAAGCAGTCTCCCATCCCTAATTTTGGGCCACTGATTCCAAGGAACGGAGAGAGCCAGTGCCGTAAGAAACACAACATCCATGCCTCACCGGGATTCGAACCCTCCCGGACGAATGGTCATAAGCCATTGGTTAGACCACTGCCCCACTGGGACGGCGATTACCGAATTTAAACAGCTTGGAATTTTTACGATATTATTAATCTTTTCCTGCGAAAATTTTATAGCACCAAAATTCCCAAAAGCTAACAGAAAGTTAGAAATGAGTAGGTTTGAATTATGGATTCAGGTTTGTTTTAAATTTTTCACAGACTGTTTCGAGACGTTACAGACGCTATAGTCCGTGCACACCTAACCTGATAACAGGAGATACGCTACGGCGACCTATTCACACCCACTGCACGAGTATCTCTACGAAACTTAAAAAAGCGAAATGCCGTTTTCGGCGAGACTCCATACAGCAAAACCGGTTTACCAGAATTCCACTGAACGCCAGCCGTACTCCCGCGAAGAGAGAGAAGCCGTGGGGGTGGTGGAATCATTGTATGACGTCATACTCTCGCTCGCTGTAGTGGATATGCTTTCGTAAATACATTACAGACCACGTTTTAATTGCCCAAATATCCGTACGTTTTATCAGTTCAACCATTATTTTAATGATTTATGCCTGAAATGTATCTTTTATCAACTCTGTTAATAGGCGAAAGTGCGAACTATATTGCAATGGCGGAATCATCCTGCTCTAGGCTTTCCACCCATTATCAGGTACTCTCTCTCTCTATTCCCTGCTCTTTCTTTTTTTGGTGAAGCTAAATCAATGTAATACGTATTTTAAATCCGATTCCACAGTAAATTTAATTGCTATTTTTTTTTTTTTTTAGAGAATCTGAAAACAAAATATGCAGTCAATTATTTACGATCTTTGCTACTTTAAGCGTAAAAACTTCGTTAGGGTTCAGGGAGGGGGCGAACGCCCCCCCATATAAACCCTGTCGATTATGGCATGCTTTTCAACATGCCATAATTGACAGGCGAGAGGAGAAGATACTTTATTCATATCGGTAAGTGAGCTCATAGTCATAATTGTTAAAAAGGCACGGTACCCCCACGAGGGTACCGTGCCTTTTTTTATCCATATAGTATAACCTCTGATTTTTAAGGATTTGCACATAGCTGATTTTACGACTACAGCACTGGCTAAGCGTCCCTGTTCTTATGGTAAGAATAGGGCGTTTAGCCTATTGGCGCTTACCTCGAATTTTTCCCGTAAATAAGTGCTCAGCAAACGGCAATTGTAACTTTGTGTATGATATCCCTCTCACAGTAAATAGCCGGGAATTTCCCTTTTTTTGAATCATACGTTTATCTCTGCAAAGTTACTGAAAACGAGAGGAAGATCCATTACAGCCATTTTCCCTCACTGAGTTATCTTTTGCACTTTTTTTTTTTTTTTTGTAAGCAGTCTGCTGCCCTTACATTGTTAAACATTTTGTGGTAGGTTGTAGAGGTCTTCACGGGCCAGGTCGGGCTTTTTTTAGTGTAGAGAATAAAGCAACGGGCCAGGCTGGGCATTTTCCTAGACACTTACGGCCGGGCCAAGTCGACGCATTCTTTTTATCGCAATGGTAAAGAAGAAGAAAAAAAAAGTCGTGTTCCCAGATTTTCTTGTCTGTTTAATTTTTTTACTGGCTTTACTTACTTCCATGACATAGCCCAGGGCGTAATCACAAAAGAAAGGAGAGGCACTCACGGTGTTCTTACCATCTGGTATCAGAGCTGAGACGGGCTGAGCCCAAGCCCGGGCCCAAATCGGGCTCTGGCTGTAGTTGAATATTTACTGTGGTTCGGGGTCTTAGAGAGAGGAAGAAAGAGAATTTTTTTATGTATGAATGTGATTTTATATGATTTAGCAAATGAGACACTTTATAGTTGGGAAAGGGAATTCTGCAACTGGTTCTGGTTGGGGAGTGGCATTAGAGATGGTTATTTATTCCGGGCTTTGGTAGAAAATACCATAGGCCGCGCATTAGTGTGTTTCTGCATGCAGAGAAGAAAAAGCTTTTTCAAGAACTATAGATATTGCATAGTTGATAGCATGCCGACGATAATTTACCCCTATCTCCACGCAGTAGCTCCCTGCTAATTCCATTTAGCAATGTAGTACATATTGCAGCGCATTATGGCACGGTAATATTAGCATTATTTGAGCAACATACAAAATTGCAGCACCGCCCGAAGCACTTTAGGTGGAAACGGTCAAAGAAAATCATAGTTACACTATAAAAATCTTTCTTATTCTCTCTTTAAAGGTTATATTCTTAGATAATTGTCGAAATTTAGTTAATATTTTTAGGCTTACATTCAACTAAACATTTTCAATATTTCATTATTTAATTTTCACAATTTAATAAAATATAATAGAAAGACAAAATACCAAATGGCACATCACGGACGGGGCGCACCTAAAAAACCCAGCTGCAGTTGACGGGCCCGGGCCCACTATAAAGATCTTCATGGAGGTACCTCACAAATTCTCCAATGAAAAACATTGTTAGATTTTGGATGAAAGAGAATTGTTGAAATACGCATTGGGAAACATTCAGTAGTGAACAAAATTTAACACATTTAAACGTTGAAACAATTTTTAAAATTCGCTGATGATTGAATGTGGCATCATACTATACGCTCAAAACTGGGTGTTGTACCACATAATTATTTTCTTTTAAAAATTAGGCTTTGATAAAAGAAATCATGAGTCCTGATGTCCCATTTTAATTGAATCACAGTGTTCATTCTGTAAGTTCAAATGCGCACATTGCCACACAGCAATTTCCCTACGTAATTATTTTTATATTTATTGGGTCACTGATTACCTACTGTACAATGCTACTGGTACCTCCTCCTTGAGTAGACACCGTTTTAGAGTCTACGCATTATTTTGGCTCATGAACTAGTACTGGTAAATTGCTGTTTCTTTTAAGATAAATGTTGATGGTGCACCGATTTTGGAATATCAGGAAGGATTTTTCAAATAGGACTTTTGGAAGCAGATATCGGAGGTAACGCAATATAACTTTACGCCTCTAGCGGAAAATCTACGCATTAATTGAAAGCGGCTGTACGTAAAACAGTCTTAGATATCAATGGCATCGAAAGGGAAAAGAATTCTTTCAGATACTCTGAAGCAAATATATGGAATAAAGTGTAGTTTGAATTCAATATGTGCACTTACGCCCTCTGGCGGCGAAATTGTGCATCTAAAAAAAAACAAAAAAAAAAAACGGAATGTGAGAATCATTCTCACATTTCAAACTTTCCATGCGGAAAGAATGTTTTAAATCAGACTTCAAAACAGCGATATGGTGTCTGGTGACTATAGGACTTCTTTTGTAGCGATATATGGTGTCTGTCCACAGAGAGACGACGGATAGACAAAGTCAATAACATAAGCACGGTCTTTTTTTATTTTACAAAAAACGTGCTAAAAATAAGCTAAATACTGCTACTGATAAAACCTTTTTATACTGTATTTTGATCCTGTCGCAGGAACAAGGATTTTTTTTTTTAGTTTAAGTAACAATCGTTAATTTAACCCCTAGGCAGTAGGATTTTTGAGCTTTCAAGGGAACGATTTACACTTCGTGCTAAGGCTGCTGGTAAAAGCTTTTCCCCGGAGCCTCTAGGGCCTGCTTTAAAAACAGTTTCCCTCCCCAGAGGGACTCCCTGAACCAAAGTATCAAATGTTAATTACCCCCGTGGTTGTGGAGTCAAGGGACAATGACGTCGCTAGACTTCGACATCAGTCAGGATGGGCGAGCATTATTTTTGGTGAGGCAAGCTTGATAGCAACTTATTTTAGGAAACACTGAAAGAACGAATTTTTAATGCTTTTCACTACCGGCTACAAAGGAATTTGTGTAATCCCCACCTCCCTCCACATGGACACACGCATATACATACGCGGATCTGACTAGTTGCGCAACTGGTGTAAGACAAGAGTTACTAGAATGTCGCCTTCAACATTTTGCTTGCTCTGAGTGCATTGTCTTAAATTGCTTTTCAAGATTTAGCATTTTTGCTTACGAAAAATAGAGCTGTACTTGAACACAATTTATTTAAAGGAAAATGTCTTTTCTAAATCAAATTTTAACGGCGTGCCACGCAGACACAATACCCCCCCCCCCTTCCTTAACTCCCTTCGGCCGCCCCGGTGGCGCAGTGGTCTAAGCGATGGCCTCTGATCATTCGTCCGAAAGGGGTCCGGGTTCGAATCCCGGTGAGGCATGGATGTTGTGTTTGTCTTACGGCACTGGCTCTCTCCCTTCCCTGGAACCAGTGACCCTAAATTAGGGACGGGCGACTGCTTATAGCCGATTGAGTTGCTCACGGTGGTCGTTAAACCTTCAATAAAAACAAAAACAAAAAACCAGCGACTTTGCCTTGCACTCCTATCCCACAAATCAGTAGTCAGCCACTTCGGATGTAGGTAAAAACACCCCCAGGAAAAAATACCCCGGAGAAAATACCCCCGAAAATTGAAAAGTGGAAAAAATGCCCCCGGAAGAAATACCCCCAGAACAAACGGTTCACTGTAAACTGCCACACAGGAACACTGATGTGTGACAGTGTTCCGGTGTGGCAATTTACCGGCAACCCTGCCACACATTTTTCAGCAACTTGGCTGCAAAAGTTCAAAGGGGGGGGGGGCTATAAAGATTGCCGTTTCTGGGCCTACATTGATAACTGAATTGGGAAACGATTTTCCCGAAAACTTTCCATGTAAGCCAAGCGAGAATTGTACTTTAATTTGAAGAAATAAATTGCCGAAGATCCGAGGTACACTTGGTGGGGAGAGGGGGGGCTCTACCCCGAACTTCCGTAATATTATATTCTGGGTCGCTGGAGTCTGTCAGAGTATCCAGGAAGTTGCCCTTGAAGTGTCCACGAGGTCCATGAGCTGGGGGGCTTCCCCCAAAATGTTAAAATGCACGTAGAGCTGTAAACATTAGTACTATGTTTTATATAATGATTCTGTACACGACCACGAATTTTCAGGAGGGTGGGAAACCCCCCCCGTTTCTAAGAGCTATTTAGGGGTAACATCGAGGATACACTGACCGACTCTGGAGGTCCAGACTATAAAATTACGGAAGTTGGTGGGAGGACCCTCCAAACCAAGCACCTCGTATCCCTCTTACAGGTTTCACCAAATTTCTGGGGGAGGGGGAAGAGCATACATAGTTTACCATTAAACACAACACGAAGCATAGAAATTGCGAGCAAATCCCTTACCTTGAAGACTTGTCTGCGCTCTTAGAAACTTGCACCCCACCCTCCTGAAAATTCGTGGTCGTGTAGAGAATCATTATGTAAAGCATGGTTCTAATGTTTACAGCTCTACGGCCATTTCAACATTTTGGGGACCCCCTCCCCCCAAGCTGGCACGAACCTCGAGGGCTCTTCAAGGGGAACAGCCTGGATACACTGACAGACTCAAGCGGCCCAGAATCTAATATTACGGAAGTTGGGGGTTGAGCCCCCCCCAAGTGTACCTCGGATCCTCGGCAATTTATTCAAATTAAAGTACAATTCTCGCTTGGCTTACATGGAAAGTTTTCGGGAAAATCGTTTCCCAATTCAGTTATCAATGTAGGCCCAGAAACGGCAATCTTTATAGCCCCCCCCTTTGAACTTTTGTAGCCAAGTTGCTGAAAGATGTGTGGCAGGGCTGCCGGTAAATTTCCACACCGGAACACTGCCACACATCAGTGTTCCTGTGTGGCAGTTTACATTGAACCGTTTCTTCCTGGGGTATTTTTTCCGCTTTTAAGTTTTCGGGGGTATTTTTACCGTTTACCAGCCACTTCCTGCACTTTCACTGTCTCAGGACAGTCTTAAGAGCGCTAGTGTAGCTTTAGACTCCACTTTCCTGTTGGAATCCCCTATTTTGAAAAGAAAACAAATAGAGCAATTAGTAGTGACCGCCTCAGTGAATTTCTATCCACCCTCCTCAGTAGCCTCCTGGTCGTACAAGCATGCAAATGAGGCCTAAACCAAGGAATTTCAAGAGTGGACAACAATTGAATTTTCATTGCCCTGCGGATGCTGATTTGATAACCTTTTTTGGAGACATAAACAACGCACTTCCTAGGAAAAAATACGTAGATCTACATAAAATGAAACACAAAACTCATTATTACTTAGCAAAGTCCAGATTATGCTGTACTTTAGAGTTAAACATACTGAAACATGGCCCATTTCGAACTGGCTGGGCAAGACAATGGGCCCACCCTCGCATCCCCTTGGCGACGTCCCTGTCAAGGGACCTTTGAGCCATGATATTGATTTTCTTTTCTTCGGGCTTATGAGCTGATTACATTTAAGGTGTTTCATGCACGAAAACAAATTTCTGCCGCCCCGGTGGCGCAGTGGTCTAAGGCGCTGGCCTCTGATCATTCGTCCGTAAGGGGTCCGGGTTCGAATCCCAGTCAGGCATGGATGTTGTGTTTGTCTTTCGGCACTGGCTCTCTCCCTTCCCTGGAACCAGTGACCCTAAATTAGGGACGGGCGACTGCTTATAGCCCATTGAGTTGCTCACGGTGGTCGTTAAACCTCCAATCAAAAAAAAAAAAAAAAAAAAAATTTCTATATTGATGCTATTTTATTTCTGGCCCTGCCATTTTGCAAATGTGCCAGGTAAAACACATTTGTTTCGATATAACACCACTCTGATTTTTATGAGACAAGATTGACAGTTTCTTTCCCGTGTTTTGAAACAGTGTGCTTGCAGAACTTCGCATGTACTGCATATTAAATCAAATCTCACGCTAATACTTTTGAGGGAAGATTCATCGTGAGAAAAATTTCCAGAAACGCTTTCTCTCTCAATCATTCGTGCATATCAAAAAAAAAAAAAAAAAAAAAAAAAAAGCAAAAGACAAGAAAACTTAGTATCACTTTCTCTGTGTGTCCCTTCGCGGACATGCTACCAGAGTTTAAGATAGGACATACAATTGGACTGAGAGAGGCCAGTTGGGTAAGTCGCTGTATATACGGTATATCAGAGCACATTTAAGGAGAAAGGGCGCCTGGGGCTGAACAGTATTTTGGTGCCCCAGTATAAGTGGCACATCTAGGATTTCACTATGGGTGGATGAATAAAAATACCCAGGAGAAAACATTCCCAAAATATAATGAGGATGCCATAAAAATATCCCCGCCGTATTGAAGTGTGTATCCCATGATGCATGGACGAATAAGTGGTAGCAAAAAATGTAAAAATGTGTAGTTGAAAAATGGATGCCAGTTCATTTCTGCTTTAATCCTCCCCCACCCTTTCCTCAGGGTTGGGGTTCTGCTTGTTGAGTTTATATCAAAGAGGTGGGCAAAATAATATGATCCAAATATCATAATTCAAACTTATTCTTAATGTATGAAAATTTCCCCAGTTACAGATATGTACAAAAAAACTAATGCTTTCAAAATATTTGAGGATGGACTGGGGGCTACTATATTTTTTGCGGTCTCCTCCTAAAATAGTGGAAAGAAATATTTTTTTTTTGTACAAGGCAGTTTCTTACAGTTTTTGCTGTGCTTTCTGAAAAAAAAAAAAAAAAAAAAACTTTAGAACTGTCAACTGCAGAACAATTGTCACTGTCTTGTCATTGTAACATTGCACAACTATGTGCTGCGGTAAGTGGCAGCCGTCGCAGTGGCTGACGGGAGCGCAAAGCTTCCTCACCCAATCCGCGATTCGCAATCAGTGTCGATACGGGGATATCCGTAGCTGCCTGTGCATCTTGTCGAATGTCGTCCGCTGTGGATTGTGGAGCATCGAATGCGGCGATCAAGGCTTTACGAACGCCCTCCTACGTGCACCTGTTGTACCTTCCCCCATCCACTGCCTCCACATTCGTGAGACAAATTGTTGCATCCCAATGAGTTTCCACTGCGATGCGATGCAGGAACCGACCAACCGTACGTAGCCCTACGATATAGCCTCTGGTAAAAGTGTCCGTGTAATTTTAGAATTCCCGATAACGTCTCTCACGCATCTCAATCCTTACACCTGCTTTTGCCACCGAGATCACTCTGATAAAGTGATTCACAGGCCAAGGTGAGGACGGCGAAATTTAGCTACGCTGAGCAGTTTTGTTGTCTCCTGTCAGTATCACGTTATCCGTTCGAAACTGCAAAATTTACATAACCAAACTGTCTGCACATATCCATCAGTTGTTTTTGTTTTAATTGGGGTTTGCCGCCCCGGTGGCGCAGTGGTCTAAGGCGTTGGCCTCTGATCATTCGTCCGTAAGGGGTCCGGGTTCGAATCCCGGTCAGGCATGGATGTTGTGTTTGTCTTACGGCACTGGCTGTCTCCCTTCCCTGCAACCAGTGACCCTAAATTAGGGACGGGCGACTGCTTATAGCCCATTGAGTTGCTCACGGTGGTCGTTAAACCTCCAATCAAAAAAAAAAAAAAAAAAAAAAAAAAAAAAAAAATTGGGGTTTAACGATCGCGATGAGCAACTCACTGGGCTATAAGCAGTCGCCTGTCCCTAATTTAGGGACACTGGTTCCAGAGAAGGGAGAGAGCGAGTGCCGTGAAACAAACAGAACATCCGTGCCTCACTGGAATTCGAACCCGGACCCCATCTCGGACGAATGATCAGAAGCCATAGCTCAAACCACTGGGTCACCGGTGCGGCCCAATCAGTTTGCATGGTGCTCCAAGAAGTACTTCCTGGTGTGGTTATTTTATATGTTGAGCATTATTTACACCTCTAGCGGGAATACTGTAACTAAAATATTAGCCAATGCGGTGGTAATCGTCGAAACATTTTTTGGCCATTCGACGCAAAAATGATTTCCTTGTAGTAGCAAAAACAGCGTGCAAAATGCAGACATGTTTTTCCCATTAACGAGTGAATTTTTCATGAAAAAAACTAGTAAAACGCATGGAAATCTTGATCATGATTAATGCTATGCGCAGGAAAAAAGGATATTCCCAATATTCCTTTCCGCATACGGAAATGACAAAATTTTTCATCTAGAAATTTGGAAAATGGTAGTGGCTACATCTCACCGATATTAAAAGAGCATTCTAATTCGCTATCTAGAAGCTAAGACATCTTGCGTTATAAATTTTTGTCACTTAAAGAAGACATATTTTGTATCAGAGAACGGTAAGGATGCCTCGCATGTGACGTTACAAAAACTTCTTAATCTGGCAACCATAAAGTGAGATATCAGAAGAAATGAATTGTAAAGTTGCATTCTGCAGTTAATTTTTTTTTTTTTGCATTGAACACTGTGAAATGAGTTCAAATGTTTGGAATGACCTTACATCGCTTAGCGGACCACCCGATTACCGTACGAGGGGATGCTGAAAACTTCTCGGCCTTACCCACTTCCTGTAGTTGTAGCATTATTTTGTCACTGCAGCTCGAAAGAGTGTTCTTTTGTATTGTGAAGTGGCAATTTTCCGACTAATAACTTTTTTTTTTTTTTGCAGATGTTTGACGTCCTGAACTGAATCGTGTCAATGCAAAGTGTTGAATTTTCGAATGTGGAACTCCGGGGTGTCATGAAATTTCTGTTCCTGAAAGAGAAAACTACAAAGAAAATCTATTAGTGTATGACGTGAACATTGAGTGACAAGTGCCCTTCATATTCCATCACTCTGAAGAAATGGTGTTCCAACTTTCCGCGTGGAGACTTTGAGACCGAAGATGCAGCAAGATTTGGGAGGCCTTCAACAGTGACAATACCCGAAATTGTTGATCGTGTTCATAACTTGATTTTGTCAGATCGGCGAATTTCGGCTAAAGCAATAGCTGAGACACTGGATATATCCAGGGAACGTGTTGGGTTCATAATTCATTAGCACTTGGATATGCAGAAGATGTCAGCGAAGTGGGTGCCCAATTGTTTGAACGCCGATGAGAAACTAAAATGAGTGCACACTTCCAAATCTGTTTTGCAGCATTTTGAGCAATCTGGTGATGATTTTTTGCAATTATCACCAGATTGCTCAAAATGCTGCAAAACAGATTTGTTACTGTTGATGAAACGTGGTTACATCACTACGATCCAAAGACGAAATAACAGTCCCTGCAGGGGAGACACTCGGGTTCTCCACGGCCAAAGAAATTCAAGACTCAAAGGTCTGCAGGAAAGGTCATGGCAACGATTTTTTGGGATTCCGAAGGCTTTTTACTGCCTATCTCCCGAAGGGCCAAACAATAAATGCTGAATACTATTCCAACTTGCTGTGCTGATTAAATGAGGCATTGAAAGAAAAAAAGGCGAAGAAAACTGCGGAAAGGTGTTCTCTTTCTGCGCAGGACAATGCGTCGGCTCACAAGGCTGGCAAGACAATGGATGTTTTGAGGGATCTGGGGTTTTTAAGTGCATAGACCATCCATCTTACTCACCAGACCTTGCTCCATCGGACTATTTCCTGTTCCCAAACCTTAAAAAAGTTTGAAAGGGAAGCATTTTTCAAATGATTCGGAGGTGATATCAAGCAGCAGAGCAGTGTTTGAGTGATCAGACTTCAGAATTTTTTTGGAAGGGTTAAAGAAACTCCATAAACGCTGTGCCAAGTGTGTTGAACTTCGGGGTGAATATGTGGAATAGTCTGTTTCATGGCTCTAGCGCATTTCCTTTTTTGTGAGGCCGAGAACTTATCAGCATCGCCTCGTACAAAGGAGGAAATACGTATAAGGAATGATTCTGCCGAAGTTCCAGTTACTCAATATAGTAAAAAATTCTTTTGTACGACTTACAGAAATGGAGGCCTGCTTTCCCTCCACACAGCAGGAAATCGGTGTACCAGGGATATTAAAGTTTGTGATCGTCATTCCTATGCAAAGTACTCTCCAATGCAAAAACACTTTTCCGAATCTCACTTTTGGGCGAAAGAAAAATCGGGTTCACTAACAAAGCGATACTTCCATAATTCGCGCCAGTTCTTCTCTTTCTAAAATATGTATTAAAACAAAAAGTAAAGAAACGAACTTCAAGAATTCCTAAATAACTTCTCGTAACTGTTCTGAAGGAGCCTGCCTTACTAGATTAAGTTCAGAATATAACTTTAAAAAGGTATTGGTCTTCGAATACGCCATAGTTTAGGTGCATACATTTTCACTGAATCTTAATGAAAGTACTTTGAGAAATTCTGAAAGACAAATATTTTCCTAGCCGATTTAAACCTTATTTATAGACAGCAGATAAAAATTTTAATCTTTTCCTATGATGTTGCTGGTTTCATAGTGAATGACTACATTGGTGCAGCATCGGTGCCGACCATGCTGGTGCTCACGGGCTTGAGCATCCCTAAAAATTCTTGTTACATGCCCTGAATCTAAAGTAAAAAAAATATTTTTTTTTTCACTTTTCGGAGAACTAAATCGGAAGAAACGAAACAAAGCTTAAGAATTTGGTTGCTTATAATGAGGCTTTTCAGAAAATCGTGCATTTCTGGCGAACGATTTCTTAGCAAATCAGATTGGCAGGTAACAGAGTGGTCGGAGAGTGCTGCAGAGGAAAGTTTCCTTTATTTTTTCCTAATTATTTAAAGTTATTCACAGATATCCTTCGATTAGAATAAGCAATAAATTATTAAAACTAATGTAATATGCAGTCGTTTATTTTTAAGATATTGATGCGTTTTTTGTCGATTTAGTTTATTTACTTTGTACTGAACGATTCAAACTCTGAATATCTTTAATTTTCTGTAAATACATAAATTCATAACTGGATGAATTAAATTCAACGAATTTCATCTATTCGCAAAGATTTAATTCCAATTTAACGTGTTGGGCTGATGCATAAGCTCATGCCGTTCTTTTCACCGTACTACAGGAATGTATTACATCAGAAGGGAAAACGGAATCGATCAACTACGTATCCCCCTCCCTCAATGTTTACGATGGTGTCCCAACGTCTGGATAGGTCTGCAATGTCATTCTTGAAAAAACGTGCTGGTTTTGCTGGGAAGAAATCATCAAGGAAATTCTGGAGATCAACATCATTGTTGAACGTTCTTCCAGGAAGTGCATTATTATGTTCGATTAGCATTTATACACTCTTTCGATATACGGGAAAGAAGCATACTGTGAAATCAAACGCGATTAAATTCACTCTCGGAGCAAAATTCCCAGTATAAAATTCTATTAAATACATTTTTATTAATACTTTCTCACATTTTTCAATTAAGGGCCGCGGGTGGCCAAGTGGTCAGCATTCGTAACTGCCATGGAGATAACCTCAGGTTCGATCCTGGACAGGTACGAACGCTCGAACCACTAAATACCCGCCGTGCGTCGGATGGGCACGTTAAACAGCCGAACCCCGGGTACTGCCCCCCCGGTAATAATTAAAGGCGTCTTCTTCCCCCTTTCTACCTCGCTTCCGTGTGAATTTCCTATCGGGCACTCTAGCCCAAATCTCCTAGCTTCCTGTTTCAAAGGGTTGTTTAAGACTTGGGGGTCAGACACTCCCTTCCTAAAATCCTCTACATATGATCTGATCAGATCTTTTTCAATTAAACCCTTTCCTTTTACTCATTTTTCTGTTTATCTTTCCTATTGAGTTCACTTACTCAGATCTCCTAACTTCCTATTTCTAAGGATAGTTTTAGACCTGGGGTAAGACACTCCCTTCCTAAAACTTCTTAAACTAGTCTCAATTAATCCATCACAAGATATATAACAAGGTACTTCGTAAGCTGAGTTTTGCAGCAAATAGCAATAACGGGCTAAGTACCGATTTTTAAACATTTCAAATTTCAGCATCGAAAACTGTACCTGCCTTTTGAATTTCGGCACCCTTTCGAAATTTTCTGAAGTCTGCGCCTATGTGGTGCAGTTTCTTTGAATGGCTCCAAATCATATTCCGCTGAAACTTTGAAAAACATGGCTTTGTGAACTCCACTTTAAAACTGGTTTGTCCACACTTGTTTCCCATAAATCTCTGCAAAATCCTCCTGGATATAGGAAACAAAGACGAGCCCTCCTTAATCACCACAAATTGTTTTACTCCTTCATTTATTCTACGAGTAATATATAATTTCTTGTTGGAGAGAAACACCAAGTTACTTATGTGCATTCACCGAGAGTCTCCCACCCACAAAACACGTTTCAAAGAGTGACCAAATTTCTGGAGGTCTCTGCCACTTCACTCAAAACCTCATGCTTTTAAATCAATTGTCATATTCTAAAAATTGTTTATTTTACTTAATTCCATATCTCACACTTCCAATATATATTTCCAAAAACTCTTCAAAGTTCTTTAACAGTAAATTTTACCTTATAATTTTTTTAAGTTGTATTTAGTTTATGCACTGATAAGTATACATAAAATAATAGGTTCTGGTAACATTCCGAAGATTGTCCGGGTCATGTCACTCAATACTGCAAATGTTCACTTATACTGTTGTAATTATACACATTGCTAAAAGTACTTAAAAATTTCTATATACATACGGTATCCTTGAAAAGTCCCCAGGAAAACCCTCCGAATGCTGTCACACCCTTGTCATGTTCGTGTCTTTCAGCATTATGTCCATTCACATATGCAGCTGAAATCACAGCACTATGTCTATTCTCATATGCAATTGAAGTCACAGCACTGTGTCTATTCTCATATGCAATTGAAGTCACAGCACTATATTAATTTCAACTGAAAACTTATGTACAACACGAAATCTCTGGGTGAGACAGCAGGAACTCTCCAAATTGTGTATATACTCGTCTCTATCAATGTCAACTTATAATTTATGTACAACACTATATCCTCTGAGTAAAACAGTAGAAGCTCTTCAAATGGTGAATGTACTCGTTAACGTTTTGGAGCACTCCTTGTTCGTCTTCGGACACCGCTAATCATTTCCAATGGCACGTGAAACTTGTGTTCTGATTGACAAAAGTACGGGGCTTCCTGACTGATACGTGGAATATATTAGTTCATGTGATCCTTTCATCTTACCCAATTCTTATAGTAGTGTCACCCTCTAAGTTTAGACTGATGCATTTTTCTTTTTCCAAAAAGTGTCTTCTTTTTCTTTTTTTCTGCTTCTTGTTTTATTAATGTCTTCCACGCTTTTGATAACGTATGTAGTTCATAATTATTGCAAGCCCTATCTCTGTTCTTCTCTATCGTTACAGCCTCTGAGTAACGTAATTCCCATTTTGTTCGATACGTTCCCCGTATTGAAACTTTTCAAAATTTGGGCTTGTTCTTTCTTTTCAGCAATGTTGCGTCATTGCTGTTCTCTCTTAATGTTTTTTCCAATTATTTTTGTGCTGGTCTATTCTTCTTTTAAGTACATTCTTGGTGCATCCTTAATATTTCTGTGGATCTGTCTTTATTCTTTGTTTTATTGGTATTTCGTATACACCTTCCTTTTTGATTAGAGGTGTTTTTTGTCCCGTATTGCAAACTAATTCATCCAGTGTTATTACTGATGTTCCTATTCCCTTATTATATTTCTTGATTATATTATCTGGTGTCTTGTACTTAAAGGGAAAGATCCAACATAATGTATTTCTTCTTTTTTCTTTTTGTTTACATTGTTCCTCTATTTTTCCATGTCAACATGTTTTTTGTAATTTTCAGTTAAGTCATTGATCACTTTATTGGGATATCCATATTCTCTAGCTATATTTTTAATCCATGATAGTTCATTTTGTTGATTTTTTTTTCTTCGGAGTGTTACCAGAACCTATTATTTTATGCACACTTATCAGTGCACAACTATTGGGTAAGTGCGAATAAAATGTCCGGCGCGAACGAGCAGTGGAGACAGGCCCCCACCACAGCGGAATGGGACCACCCGCAGGTGTTGCGGGTATTACGTCATAGAATTACTATAAATAGCAAGCACGCGTGTGAAGAACAAGGTATAAGAGCCGCGGGCGGCCTAGTGGGCAACGTTCGTGGCTGCTACGGAAAGGACCTCAGGTTCGATCCCAGGCGGGTACGAACGCTCGATCCACTAAATATCCGCCGTGCGTCGGATGGGCACGTTAAGCCTCAGACCCAGGGTACTGGCCCCTAGTAATAAATAAGGGCATCTTCCTCCCCCTTTCTACTTCGCTTCCGTGTCACTTTCCTATCGGGCACTTTAGCCCAAATCTCCTAGCTTCCTATTTCTAAGTGTTGTTTAAGACCTGGGATCAGACACTCCCTTCCAAAAATCCTCTACATATGATCTGATCTGAAGAACAAGGTTCTTCACACACGTGCTAGCTATTCCCCTAAACAAAGGCAGAGCAGTGAAGCTCCTCCAGGACTTTCTCTCTCAGCTGGAAACCTACTACACTGACTGGCGGATCAAGATCAATCCGTCTAAGAACAGTGCGCTGTCGTTTTTTGGATCTCTCCAAGGAGTGCCGAAACTCGTTATGTTTCGAGAGACAATTCCCTGGGATATCTCCACTAAGTACATAGGGCTCCAACTAGATTGTCGACTTTCGTCTGTGGCGAACACCGGCTACTACACGAATGAAAACAAGACAATGCCTTGGGGCAGCTAGCTCCACTACTCCACCGGAAAAGCTTCCTTACAACACGGTACAAAGTACTGTTGTACAAGATGGTTGTTAAGCCGGTTCTTACCTACGCCTCCCCCATCTAGATAGGTATTAGTAGGAATCAGCGAGAGAGAATCCAGAGGGAGCCGAGCACTTCGTATGATCACTGGGGCTACCCCTTGGACCCCACTTCGGAACCTGAGGAGCTGACTTGGAATTGAGAAGGTACATGAGTTTTCCACCAGACTCGCCAAGAAGTTCTTCAGGAAAACGGAAGCCCACCCTAATGGACTAGTTAGGGACGTGGTTGATTACAATCCCAGCGAATTCCTTAGGTATCCCAGAAATAAGGCAGCGATCGTTGACCCCACTTGACAGATAGAGTAAGTATGTGAGCAATGGTGGTTGTTAGACTACCACCTCCTTCTTTTAAGATTGGCATCGAGATGGTGAGAATGGAATCTGCTCCGGGATTTGGTCTCGTTGAGTTTGTCACTCCCTGGTGCGTCGTTGGCCGGGTGGTGTCGTGGTTTTCTGTGATGTTGTGCGGTGTTTGGTTCCCCTTGTAACCCTCCTTCCGGACTGGTGTCACGGTTCACAGTTTGAAAAATATATCACCCTTTCCTTTCACTCAATTTTTCTGACCTGTTGAGTTCACTTACTCTGATCTCCTAGCTTCCTATTTCTAAGGGTAGTTTTAGACCTGGGGTCAGACACTCCCTTCCTAAAACTTCTTCAAATATCGTATCGTATCATATGAACAAGGTTCAGGTGTGTTTTGGTTTGGACGTAACGTGGTTTGCAAAGGAAACTTGCAGACGCCGGATTTGAGAGTCATCTTCCTGTATGAATTTAAACTGGGCCATTCTGTAGGAATTGCCACTCGAAACGTTAACAAAGCGTTTGGGGAGAATACAGCAAACGAACGAATCACTCTGCGATGGTTTGTGAAGTTTCAAAGCTGAGATACGGACCTGCCAAACGAAGCACGTGGTCGCCGGCCTGCTGCTGTTTCTGATGATATTCTGTTACGTGTGGTTGAAGCGGACCCCCAAAAACGTGTCGTGGGAAAGCGGTAGGTGTCCACTACACGACAGTTGTTCGGCGTCTGGCTGCAGTGGGTAAGGTCAAAAAGCTGGACTTGTGGCTGACGGATGAGTTGACAACTGCCAACAAGACTAGGCGTTTGGAAGTCTGCACGTTGATGATCGATAGGAATAAACAGGAACCTCTACTGTATCGAATCGTCACCTGCGACGAGAAGTGGGTTCTTTATAAAAATCGGAAACTATCTGCACAATGGTTAAGCAAGGAACAGCCTGCTGGACGGCATCCTAAGCCACACCTACACACAAAGAAGATGATGCTCCTTGTCTGGTGGTCCACATCCGGGATAATTTATTGGAGTCTCTTGGCAAGAGGCGAAACCATCACTGCAGAACGTTATTGTGCTGAATTACACCAGATGTATAAAACATTTCTGCAGAAACAATTTGCTTTGGTCAACAGACATGGTGTTCTGCTCCAGGACAACGGCCGCCCTCATGTCGCAGAACGAACGATGATGACACTAAGTGCCTTGGGCTATGAAGCACTGCCTCATCGTGCCTATTTCCCGGACTTGTCTTCGACAGACTATATTCTGTTTCGTCGCCTGGATCACTTCCTGTCCGGGAAACAGTTCACGACAGACAACGAGGTTCAACGTGCAGTTGATGACTTCTTCGGGTTCCAGCCACAAGACTTCCTTCGTTCCGGATCATGGCCTTGCCAGACAGATGGCCACTATGTATCAATGCCTAGGGAGATTATTTTGCCTAGGTAAGTGGTCCTACTTTTCTATTGTCCACGTGTGCTGGTCCTTTGCCGGGCATTTCATTCGCATCAACCCAATAATTACAGCTTAAAGAAAACGATAAGGTAAAACTTACGGTTAAAGAACTTTGAAGAATTTTTGGGAAATATATATATTGTGAGTGAAAGATATGGAATTATGTAAAATAAACATTGTTTAGAATATGACAATTAATTAAAAAGCATGAGGTTTTGAGTGAAGTGGCGGAGACTTCCAGAAATTTGGTCACACTTTGAAATGTGTTTTGTGGGTAGGAGACTCACAGTGAATGTGCACATAAGTCACTTGGTGTTTCTCTCGAACAGGAAATTATATATTAACCTTATACATTGTATAAGTGTGTTTAAGAGAGGTTATGGCCTACACGATTATAATTTCAGATATTCTACGCGTAGATTCCGACATTCCAAGTGTTAAGAGTTCAACAATCCAGCAATGTACATGGCTGTGTACTCCTCATCTCCCCACTTCTATAAAATCCCTCACAGAGCGGCGATGGTCTCAATGACGTAGTTAATAGCCCCAAGAGCATTCTTAACATTAGATTTCCCCTTGTGAAGAACTTCGCTGAGGGCTCCCAACTCGCTTATTTGAAGCTTTTATCTAGAATCACATATACTCTAAAATCACTCGTTTCACGCTTATTGGAAGAATAGAGCGAAAGAAAAGTACGTAACTAAACGTCATCCTTACTGAACTGTAAGTTTTCTTTTGGTGAATAAGCAGTCATCCATTTTGACAATTTGAGCGGTTAACTTTTTATTAACTCGAAAGAACGATGGCACCCTAACACCCACTCGATTAATAAATTCGTAGGAAACTAACTGAAGTCACTAAGCATCTTTCAGAAAGTTTGATATACACGTTCTGCTTTATATGTAGTTAGCCATATAATGTACAACAAATAATGGCATCTGTTTGTTAACGTAGGACAGTTTCAGAGGACAGGAGTGATGCGGAGGAATGCTGCACGACCTTAAACAATTAAAATGTCAGATTTCACAGTGAAAACCTTCCCAAAAACGTGGAGACAATGTAAATAGACAACATCTTTGCTCTTTCCACGTTTTTCTTTAATCAACACACAGCAACATTACACAATTTTTCGGTTGCTGTGTGTTAATTAACGAAAAACGTGGAAAGAGCGATGACTTTGTCTATTTAGTCGAATTTCACTTCAAGACACAAGCAGTGAAAATCATCCAAATACGTGGCGTAAATGAATAAACAAAGACATCGCTCTTTCCACGTTTTTTAGCACGTCTTTTGTAAAAAAAGATCGTGCTTCTGTTATCGGTTTGTCCGTTCGTCCGTCTGTGCCCACGATATCTCAGCAACTATTAGTCCGATTTGAAAAACATCTTTTTGCATTGGGAAGCTTGAAATATGCAAATGATGATCCTTTATTTCGTTTTTTTTACAATGTACAATTTTGCCGGTAGAGGGCGTAAATGCAGATGACGTCGAATTCAAAAATACGTTTCATTCCACATATTTGCTTCTAAACATCCGATTGAAAAAAAAATTATATCTTTCGATTCTATTTATTTCGAAGAGTATTTTAGATATAGTTACTTTTTCAAATTACGCATTGATTTTCCGCTAGGGGGCGTAAAAGTAAATTACATTTTCCCCGATAACTCTTCTTCTAAAACTCCGATTTGAAAAAAAAATTCAGCGGATACATCTCCTGATGGAAAATCTTTTGCATATAATTTCAAATTTTTGGTAAATAATACTTTGGCCACCAGGGGGCGTAAGTGTTAATTTTTGCTTGTGATATATTTGCTATAAAATCGTAGCTTCTAAAATATCCACTAAAAAATTCTTTCGTGGACTGATGCCACTCACATCGATAAACCTTTTCGGAATATTTTCTTCTTAAAATATTCCACAGTTTCTCCGCTAGGAGGCGTAGATGTACATCTTATTTTTGTCAATATCTCTACTTCTGGGAGTCCGATTTGAAAAATTCCTTCTTTGTTGGATAGTGTTTTCCGTGTGACACGTTTTCATATAATTTCAAAATTTTCAAGTAATTCATAGATTTTCCGCTAGGGGCGTAGCGGTAAATTGCGTTTTCCCCCTATATCTCTGTTTCTAAATCTCTTATTTGAAAAATTCTTTCTGCACCGGATACAGCTCCTGATGGGAAATCATTTGCACACAATTTCTAATTTTTGTAAAAAATAGTTTGGCCACCAGGGGGCGTAAATCTTAATTTCCGCTTCTGTTGTATTTGCAGCAAAATATGAGCTTCTAAATTCTCGATTGAAAAAAACGTCGTTTGTTGACCGATACTACTCATGTCGACAAATCTTTTAGAAACATTTTCTTCTTAAAATAGTGCATGGTTTCAACGCCAGGGGGCGTAGATGTACATCTTATTTTTGTCAATATCTCTACTTTTAAGAGTACAATTTGAAAAATTCCTTCTTTGTTGGATAGTGTGTCTGATGTGAAATGTTTTTCCTATAAATTCAAAATTTTCAAGTAAATCATAGACCTTCCGCTTGGGGGCACAAAGGTAAATTGCGTTTTCTGCGTTATTTCTTCTCCTAAAGCTCTGATTTGAAAAATTCTTCCTGTATCGCATACAAGACCTGATGGAAAATATTTTTCACATAATTTCTAATGTTTGGTAAAGAATGGTTTAGCCACCAGGGGTCATATGTGTTAATTTCTGCTTCTGAAGTATTAGTTGCAAAATCTGGGCTCCTGAAAACTCGACTGATTTATTTTTTTCTTCGACCGATACCGCTTATACGGATAAACCTTTTGAGAATACTTTCTTCCTAAAATAATGCATGGTTTTCCCACCAGAAGACTTAAAGTCACTTCTTATTTTTGTCGATATCTCTGTTTCTAAGAGTTCGTAAGCTCACGATTCCGTTTACAGCAATATCTGAGGGATTAAAAACCCGATTGAAAATCTTCTTTCTTTGGTCAGATCTATTGTTTTCCATACCGGTTCCATTGACTTTGAATAGCTTTGATAAATTTAATTTGCCTCAGAACGGATTCAAAAGACGTGCTTATTACACCCGAAAATTCGGTGTCATCTTTCTTGTTGTTTATTTGTTTGTTGACTAAGGCTAATGCGCTCGGCTAGATATCGAGAGATCCGGGCTTCGGATCCTCAGCGGTGACAGGATAACAATTTTTCGGTTGCTATGTGTTGATAAAACGTGGAAAGCGCGATGTCTTTGTTTGAGACACAAGCAAAAATGCTCCCTGGAAATGTTGTGTCCCATAGTAATGCCAATATAGGAATAATGCAAGGCTCATCAAAACTGACAACTTGGCGATGGTAAATACTACTACACTAAGACCCATCTGTGATATAAATAGTTATGACAACTAGAAATTCAAAACCACCTGAAGTTGTAGCTCAGTAATGCTTCGGATTGTAAGAGTTTTTGAACAAAGGAGCGTTAGGTTTGTGACGAGAATATGATCCAGATTGAAATAATATAGACGTGACTGCATAAACAGGCAAACATACGAGGTCCGATCAAAAAGTTTCGAGATTAGGCTGATATACAACAAGGTACTTACGTTAGTTAAGTCTGGCTATGATCTCCCTCAAAGTAGTCTCCTTGGGCAGCAATACACCTCTACCAGCGTTTTTGCCACTGTTTAACGCTCCCTGAAAGTCCTGTTCGCGAATCGTGTCGAGCACCGTCTGACACGATTTGCGACCCTTGAGCTTCAGCATAATCTCTTTTGAAACGGCGACCCTAGAGCTTCAGCTTCATCTTCGGGAACAGAAAGAAGTCGCAAGGGGCCAAATCTGGCGAGCAAGGCGTGTCAAGAAGGGTAGTCATGCTGTTGCGGCTGAAAAACTGGCGTGTTGCTAAAGCTCTGTGAGCTGCTGCATTGTCGTGATGGAGCAGGAAATTGCCCCTGCGCCACATCAGGTCTTTTGCGGCAAATGGCCTCCCTAAGACGCCGCAGAACATCGCAGTAAAAAAGAGCGGTGATGGTCTGGCCCTGGGGGACGAATTCACGGTGCACAACCCCACGAATGTCGAAGAACACGATGATCATGCTTTTGGTTGCGCTCCAGACCTATCGGGCCTTCTTCGGTCGTGGAGACGCCGGGCTCTTTCACTGCGACGATTGTTGTTTGGTCTCCGGGTCGTTACCGTAGACCCAAGTCTCGTCCCCAGTGATGACCCGCGACAGGAACGTTGGTTTATTCACCACCTGCTGACACGGAGCGCCTTCTGTTCGGGGTTTAGAATCTTTAGCACAAACTTTGCAGCAATGCGGTGCATGTTCAAAACCGACGTCAGAATTTCTTGCACTGTTCCGTGTGACACATTGATGATGGTAGCAATGCCTTGAATGGTTCTCCGACGATCCTCATGCATCAGTTCCCTAACTTTGTCCACAATTTTGGGGGTTTTGCTCGTGGACGGTCGACCTGAGCTCTCGTTGTCTTCCAGTACCGTTCTGCCGCACTCAAAACACCTCGCACGACTCATTGCCATAAGTCTGCCGCAACATTTCATGCGTCTCCGTTTCCGATTTGCCGAGTTTGACGTAGAATTTGTCATTGTTTTTCACGTCAACGAAATATTGAAAGTAGCTGAAAAGCAGTGTAAATCGTAGCCATGCTATCAGGGTGAAATTTGTTCAAAA
This sequence comes from Macrothele yani, assembly GCA_039090855.1. NCBI lineage: Eukaryota > Metazoa > Arthropoda > Arachnida > Araneae > Macrothelidae > Macrothele > Macrothele yani. The sequence continues at coordinate 155,328,137 of CM076996.1, forward strand.
AATTTTGTATTGCAAAATCTACTATGCAACTTTTCTTTTATAATAGCAATTGCTAGATTTTTTGAGCAATTTTTAGATATTTCAGATTTACTGCATATACTGTATGACAGTACTAACAGCTGTTACTACTCCATGGTTTGGCCTGGGTATATTTTCCATCTTAATTCCCAGTTTTCCAAGCTGATTTCCTTCCATGCCCCCTTTCTCCAAGAAACACGTTAAAAAAAATTGCATGTATCAAGAATAATATACTCAGAGTACTTTTTCATATTTAAAAAGAATGTTTTTCTCTATTGACAAAACAGCCAAGTTTTTCGAATGTGCATGTCTTTTCTTTATGTGGCTCTAAGATATATCTTGACTCTTTTTAATGCTGAAAAACTTCTTTCGGCAGTTGTTGATGGAAAGTTTAATATGAGGTCTGATAATTTGTACACCTCACTAAACACTGTCCAATTTATTCAACTTTATGTAACACGTAATGTCTGTTACTGATTTGTTTTTGTATTCACCAAGGGAATAAAACGCCTTCAGTTCAGTTTTTAGTCGAGCTGTATCAAAATTTGAAGAATAGAGTTCTTTAACTTCTGACAGTAGATTTCACAAAATTTATCAAAACAGTTCGAATCCAACAAAGCCACGGATTTCAGGTATAATACCTCTGATTTTAATTCATTGACATTTCACAAAAACTGAAACAACTCTCGCCAAACACTCTTATGGGCGGGAGTATGCGAGTGACTGAGATAGTCTGTCTTCTTTTTCCGGAGCGAACAGTTTCCCAAAGCAATGGGCCAATCCCCTCTACTAGCTGATTCATGTTGTCATGGAAACGCTAGCAGGTGATTGTACGGAAGGTTTTCGCATCAGAACTGCGAAGACTCTGGAAGAGCTGCTTGCGTTATGCAGTTGGTTTTCGCTCGCCAGACTTGTTAAAGAAGCGAATCCGCACGCGTTTCTTTTCGCAGCGAAGCATGGACATATTTTAATACCGTTGATAATTAACTTTTATTTGTGTATATTTAATTCATTTTTTGTGTATTTTCTGGGCTTCTCAGCTACCCTCGAATATACGCCACTGGTGTCGACATTACGGAGACAGGCCTGGGAGAGCTGTGCCGTGTGCCAGACTACTTGTTTGTGACATGATGCCTCTCTCAGTCCAAATATGAGGGTGGCACGGAGGACTAGCAAGGGTGTCCTGCTATCGTAAGAAATGGCTCCCCAAACAGTCACTCCCTGTGTGCGAGCCGTGTGCCGTTCCACGGTAAAGGCAAGATCTGTGCACTGGCCGGCTCGTCTCCAGACACGTATGCGCTGGTTATCGGCACACATACACACCATCCCACGTTGATCGGGTTCGACACCACTGCAACCGGTGCCGGCGATGCTCGCTGGTTAGTGGTATGCGGCGGAGTGGCGTCCTCGAATGTAGTCCCCGTGCGGCAAGTCGTGTGACAACTGTCCGGATGGCAACTTCCTTATCTGTAGACGAATCAACATGGCCACGAATGGATGAGAGCGACGAATTCGGTTCTGTTCATGTGGCTCTCACAATCTCTTAATCCTCGCATTCTGTCGTTGCCCTCGGCCGTCCATTGCCTGCGCGCCGCTGGGTTGTGCTCTCCTCGACATAGTGGCGCCAACATCGTACGATTTTCGCTTAGCTCTGACCCAAATGCCTGGCAATATGACGCAGGGACCAACCGACCCAAATGCCTGGCTATACGGCGCAGTGACCAACCGACCCAAATGCCTGGCAATACGGCGCAGTGACCAACCGACCCAATTATACGTCATCTCTCAAACTCGCAAGACTGCTCATATTGTGCACGGATCTGACGTCTAGGCCTCCTCACAGTCCGTGGAGGTTGATGCAACCGTAATCCGCTGTCACAATTGTCCCTGCGTACGAGATTTGCTCTTGATATGTGGTTCCCATGTGGTGTAGCGGGACATTATTTAGTCATTGGTCGATATTTTTTAATCTTTTGCATATTCAGCCCTGAGGTACTTGGGTACTACCACGCGGAGTTTCATCAGGATCGAACGACTCTTCGACTCTTTTGGGGTGCTTCGGAGTTTTTTTTTTTTTTTTTGCAAGGAGTGTATTTTGACCTGTTAATCGCACCAATAAAAAGATTAAAGAGCGTATACATTGCTTGCCAAAGAAACTGCAATACGGGGGAAATGCAAGGTAACATTATTCTTTTATTTTTAAAAACATTCGTGTTAATTACGGAGTGCTGAAACTAATACAGCGTTAGCTGGGTACCATATTTTAATTTCTTCAAATTACTGAGTAGCATATCAGGAAAAGTTCTACGCCAGTCATGCCGATGACTGGAATAAAATTTTTCTCCTCTCGTGGCATTTTTAAACAACACTGAAACCCAGCAGTCCTACAATTATATATACAACCCAACGTGTAAAAGAACGAAAGCTCTATCATCATATACAGTATGTATATACACAGTCGAGTCACATTGTGACCACATCCTACTTTCAACGTCAACAACGCGTAGCCAATGAAAGAAGCACGTGTCGTGAGCTGGCATGGAGAGTATATAAGGTGTGCTGTAGGCATTCTGAAAACATAGGGGGCTGCGGGTGGCCTAGTGAGCAACGTTCGTGACTGCCGCGGAAAGGACCTCATGTTCGATCCCCGGCAGGTATGAACGCTCGATCCACTAAATATCCGCCGTGCGTCGGATGGCACGTTAAGCCGTCGGACCCGGCCCCCCGGTAACAAATAAGGGCGTCTTCCTCCCCCTTTCTACTTCGCTTCCGTATAACTTTCCTATCGGGCACTCTAGCCCAAATCTCCTAGCTTCCTATTTCTAAGGGTTGTTTAAGACCTGGGGTCAGATACTCCCTTCCTAAAATCCTCTACATATGATTATCTGAAAACATATAACTCGTTGCTGTCATGGATAAAAGGAACGATTTATCAGATTTGCAAAAAGGGATGATTATCGGCTTTCGGGCCAAGGGTGGCAGTTTTTCTGAAACAGCGCAGCTTGTGAACTGTTCGCATGCTGCTGTGGATAAAGTGTACTGTGATTGGAGAAATGGCACCATTGCGAATAAGCGACGTGGAAACTGCGGAGTACCACGTGCCATTGATGTGAGAGGTGAATGTCGGCTGATGTGACTCGATAGTGTATATACACTATATTGACAAAAGTTACCGAACACATAGAGGAGAAACACAACATAGCATTTATTGACATACATTAGTACGGTGTCTGTCCATCTTTGGACTTAATGCATGCACTGAACCTTCGAAGCCTGCTTTCGACAAGGTTTTGGAACACAGCTAGAGGTATGCGCTTCCATTCAGTACCTAATGCTGCCGCTAACTGTTGCTTAGTAGTAGGCCTTGGTTCCAAACTTCTTATGTGGAGCTCTAATTCACCCCATAGGTGTTCTATGGGATTAAGATCAGAGCTTTTTGCTGCCAGTCCACACACGCTACGGAATTATCGTCAAACCACGCCGTAACAGTCCTTGCTTTATGGCTCGGTGAATTATCCTGCTGGTAACAACAAGGCTCGGTTCCATAGTATTGCCACAGAGTTGGTAGGGCATAATAGTCCAGAATATCGAGGTAGACGTGCTGGTTAACAGGTTTGTCCACGATAACCAATGGGCCGGGACCATACTACGAAAAACACCCTCATACGAGTACACTGCCAACTACAAACTTGACCTTAGGAACAGTACACTGTGGTAAATAGCGTTGCCGCCCCGGTGGCGCAGTGGTCTAAGGCGCTGGCCTCTGATCATTCGTCCGTAAGGGGTCCGGGTTCGAATCCCGGTCAGGCATGGGTGTTGTGTTTGTCTTACGGCACTGGCTCTCTCCCTTCCCTGGAACCAGTGACCCTAAATTAGGGACGGGCGACTGCTTATAGCCCATTGAGTTGCTCACGGTGGTCGTTAAACCTCCAATCAAAAAAAAAAAAAAAAAATAGCGTTCCCCCGGCTGCCGCCATACCCACACACGGCCATCAGACTGATGGATCGTGTATCTGGATTCATCAGTCCATAGGTCCCGTTTCCATTTATCTACGGTCCACGATAAATGTTCTTTACACTATGCTGAACGACGAGTAGGCCGCCCCGGTGGCGCAGTGGTCTAAGCGATGGCCTCTGATCATTCGTCCAAACGGGGTCCGGGTTCGAATCCCGGTGAGGCATGGATGTTGTGTTTGTCTTACGGCACTGACTCTCTCCCTTCCCTGGAACCAGTGACCCTAAATTAGGGACGGGCGACTGCTTATAGCCCATTGAGTTGCTCACGGTGATAGTTAAACCTCCAATAAAAAAACCACAAAAAACGACGAGTAGCATTCCGAGTGAAGATGAAAGGCTTATGAGCGACCGCACGACCACGGTAACCCATGGAATGAAGTTCTCTGCGTATGGTACGTGTACAAAGAGAGAGGTTCCAGCATTTTTATTCACCTGTACACTGAGGTCTTGTGCAGTACTCCGTCGATTAGCTGTAACGACTCTCCTGAGGCTTCGACGTACTCTATGACTGATTTTCTTTGCCGGTACGTTCTGCTGCTTCAGGCACGCGATGTGTCTTCCACTTATTCAGTACATCCAAAACAGTTGATTAGCGTGTGTTTAAACGCCCCTCGGTTCCTCTTATGGACAACCACTAATATAACACCCAACATTCTTTCCTTTCTCAAAGTCAGTTCTCTCCCGCCGTGACATTTTCACTCAACCTTACAGTGCGATATTGCGATATGATCGTGGTCAGCTGCAGACTTGTTTTTATACCGTTTGCAGCTGTACCGCGCATCTTAACAACGCAGTGGATCCGTTCATTAGCTTTTGAATGGGTGCCCGGTGACTTTTATCAATGTAGCATATATATTGTAATAACTTGTTCTTTACTAAAGAATTAAAACAGTCCCTTTTTAAATTACAACAAGATTACAGTTTTACAACAACTGATAAAGCAAGTAATAATTTTGCAATAATCTGTAAGAAATTTTATAATGACGTTATTAAAAGTGAGCTTCATAATATAACCACCTTTCTCCTGTCTCCGGTAAGGAACTTACTAATAAGTTCAAGGCGTTTCACAAGCAGCTTTAGCTTAAATTGGATAGGAGTTATGAACCTGAATTTCTTCATCTTTTTGCCACTGCAAAATTCCATAAGGAACCGGTGAAATTTAGGTTCATAGCTAGTGGAACCAAAAGTCACAAAAAAGCAATAGATAAATTTTTTGAATCAGTTTTGAAACAGGCTCTAAGTCGAGTAAAGTCTTATACTAATTTCAGTAGTAGGGAATTTTGGATTATTAATAGCAATGCGGAAGTTATCTCTGATATCCTTACTCTCAAGCCTACAAATGTTGATAGCTATGATTTTGAAAATTTATATACCAGCCTCCCTATAGATAATATTATTCAAGCACTTAAATTACTTTTTAAGGAATTTAAGGTCTCTGACATTATTTCGGAAAGACAATGGGACATTTTGTTAAATTGCTGTATCAAAAATAATTACATCCTTTTCTGTAACAAGTTCTATAAGCGAGGGAACGGCATCCCCATGGGTTGCTCGCATTCTACAAGCGTTTGCAATCTTTTCCTGTTCTTCATAGAATTTCAGTTTATTAAGAACAATCCTTCTGAAAATAACAGCTATCTTTACATTTATAGGTATATTGATGGCCTTCTCTGCTTGAATAGCGCTGGAGTGCTTGAGGTTGATTTTCTTGCCATTTATCCAGGCTGCCTTAAGTTAATTAAAACCAATTCTAGTAACCAGAAACTTGATTTTCTGGACCTGTCCATTAATCTCAATAATGGAAACCCTGTCATTAGCTTGTATGATAAAAAAAGTAACTTCAGTTTTAAAATTTAAAAATTCATAAATTGGTCTAGTAATATCTCTTGCAGGGTGGTTGAGAACGTTTTGATCTCGCAGGTCCTTAGATTGTCTAGAATTTGCAGCTTGGAAAAAGACTTTATTGAAAATGTTCATTTACAAATCAGTCAGTTTATTTGCCATCCAGGTTCCGAAAGCTTTCCTTAAAGCCACACTAAGGAAAATAGTACTTAATTACAATGTCAGGATTGCAGACCTACTTTAATTTAGGAATCTTGTAACCGAATGAGTCACCTAAATGAAAGCTATAACATAGAAGTTTAGGTGAGGATGTGGTTACATTCTCCTTTTCAGGAACCCAATAGACTCTCACTACACCCCCTTCTTTTTAATTAAAAAAAGTTAAAAATGACAAAAAATAAAAATAAAGTTTTAAATGGTTAAAAATACATAAAAAGTATAAATATTTAAAATTGCGAAATAACAGTAAAATTAAATTCAATTCAAATTAGTTCTTAGGGTATTTTAATACTTTTAAACTACATTTGGGAACAGCTTTAGTTGTTCCCAACTGGAATTTTTAAAGTATTCTGGCTGGTTAATTTTAACCTAAAAACTGTCTGAATTGTACTACATGGCTGCAATCACAGAATTAACTGGGAACCTTGTGCAACCTCTGAGCAGCAGATGGCAGTGCGGTCGTTACTCTTCGAGTGGCGTCCATTTTAGTTTTGTAAGACGAGGTAGCAACACTCGGTAATGGTAAGTGGTTTGTTTAATAATTTGCTTTGTGCGGTTTTCTAATTTGATTTTTGGTTTCAGGTGCTCTTTCTTGCCTGCTTCGTTTTTCTAAAACAGTTTGTGATTATTGCCTCGGATTTTACGGCAGATTCTTTAGCTTTCGAGGTGTTTTGTACTTTCCTTGTTTCGCACATCGTTTTAGGCGTAATCGTACAGTGTTAACATACTTCTGTTCTTTCCATAATACGATTATTTTTCTAAATAGGCAGTTTTCTTGTAAATAAGTAACTTTTTTTGGCCCTTATTCACCATTAGGTTTCGTGTTTTGCTTATATGTAATTACGGTTCGTGTTTGATGATTGTAATTTATTTCCATTGTAATCGGCATCTTTGCTTATTTTTGAGGTTTTGCTCAGTATTTTTCGATTCAGATGTGAAGTCGGGCCTCGTGGAATTTAGTCTGCTGTGTGGGTAGTGTCTAGTTATTGAATGCTTTTTTTTTTTTTTTGTTGTTTTATCTATGAGGATTTCCTTTTTTAAATAAAATTCTTTTCATTTTTTTGTTGGTTGTTTTTTTGGGCGTCAGGGGTGTTTGTTCTAAATTTTTATTTTTTGTTTTAATTCTTATTTTTAACTAATTTTTATTTCCTTTTTATTATTTTTAGTGGGATTTTTATTTTTTTATTTTACCATTTTTTAGGTTACTGGTTCAGGCTGGCTCGTTGCCGTTACTTTGCAGACTAGATTCTCGCAGAAACCCACACTTTCCGGTTAAGTATATATATATATATATATATACAGGGATGTAAGGTCAGGTGATGCGTAGCATCACAGCCTCTCCTTGACAAATGTCAACCCCGCCTTCACGTGGTACATCCTGTTCCCACTAAAGGGGCTCTGACGACCGCCAATAGCGGTATAACTATACCATCGGGATTAGAGGAAATGCTATCCCACACTCCCCAACCCGCTTGGCCAGCGTGGTGAGTTATGGCCAAACCCCTCCAAAATGACTCCACAACTTAAATTTTGGCCCTCAGTCTCCGGCAGCTGGAATGTACCTGGCCAAGGCAGCGGCCAGTGCGACATGAAGGCAGAGGGTGCTAAGAATCCCCGGAGGACCGGACTAGGCTGCCATCTGATGCTGACCTTGGCTACGCATAACGGACGCTCCCTATCTTCTGATTCAAGGCTTCTTGAATTGGAAGAGGAACTACAAAGGATCAAGTGGGACATCGTCGGGCTAAGTGAGGTAAGGAGAAAAGGAGAAGATCTCATTGAACTGAAAAGGGGACATCTCTTCTACTATCGTGGGACAGATACTGGCAGAACTAGTGGTGTTGGATTTATAATAAACAAGAAACTGAAGGATAAAGTTGTAGAAGTTGAAAGTTCCTCTGACAGAGCTGCACGACTCGTTATCCAACTCTCGGGAAGATACCAGGCTCAGATTATTCAAACTTATGCACCCACCACAAGTCATGCTGAAGAAGAAATTGAAGAATTTTATGAGGAAATTCGTGATCTAAATAATAAAGGTAAGCAGCACTTGAAGATAATTATGGGAGATTTCAATGCAAAAATAGGGCAACGGCAACAGAATGAAACTTCAGTAGGTAAATTCGGTCACGGCAACAGAAACCAGCGTGGAAATACTCTCGTTGTGTTTGCAGAGGCAGAAGGGTTTTTCATCTTGAACTCCTTTTTCAAGAAAAAGCCACACAGGAAATGGACATGGAGACATCCAAATGGGACGACAAGTGAAATTGATTTTATGTGTAACAAAAAATTCGTCATAGAAGACTGCAGTGTGCTAAACAAGTTCAACACAGGCAGTGACCATAGATTGGTGAGATGTAAGATGCACCTCAACACTAAACTCGAACGTAGCAAGCTCATAAGACAAACAAAATGTATTGACATAACCAACCTTAAAAAACACCATAATACCTTCAAATTGGAACTGAAGAACAGATTCTCTGCTTTAGAAGGCCTAACATCGGAAGAAGTGGATATTTCTGAAGTTAACAGAAAAATAACCAAAGCTCTTATGGAAACAGCAACAAAATTAGCTGGGTCTAAGAACAAATTGCATGTGAACAAATTATCAGGAAAAACCAAAATGTTGATGCAAAAAAGAAGAGAGATGAGGAGAACTAAAGAAGATGTGACTTCCAAAGTGGAATATATAGAGCTATGCAAGACGGTACGAAAAAGTATCACTGAAGACGTAAGGAAATTCAACTGTGAACTAGTAAGGAAAGCAATTGAAAACAACCAAAGCCTAAAGATAGCAAAGGGACATCTCAGTAAGGGAAAAAAACAGATTATGGCACTGAGAAAAGAAGATGGTTCTGTAACAAGAAATAGAGGCGAAATTTTGACAAGAGTGAAAGATTTCTACTCCAAATTATATGAAAGGGATGATACATGTACTCCAGGCATCATGAAAGGTACCAGAGTTCTTCCAGTCCTTCCAGCAGAAGTTGCACATGCAATCAAGAACATGAAGCGGGGAAAAGCTCCAGGAGAAGATGGAATTACTGTAGACATCATACAAGAAGCAAGTGGAGAAATCGAAACAGTACTCGCCCAAATTTTCACTCGATGCCTTAATGAAGGGAAAATTCCTGAGGATTGGAACAACGCTACAATGATCTTGCTACATAAAAAAGGTGACATTGAGGATTTCAGGAACTACATACCTATCAGCCTCCTATCAGTGGTTTATAAAATCTTCACTAAAGTTCTTTCACACCGCTTGAAGGTGACACTGGACATGGCTCAACCGAGAGAACAAGCTGGATTCAGGAGTGGCTACAGCACAATAGATCATATCCACGTACTGAGAGAACTAATTGAAAGAGCGAGGGAATATGAACTTCCATTGTGCATGGCTTTTATCGATTATGAAAAAGCCTTTGATTCGGTGAAACCATCAGCAGTTGCAATGGCTCTGAAATTATGCGGTATTGAAGATGCATACATTAATATTATTAATAACATCTATGAAAATGCAAGTGCAAAGATTCGGCTGTTTGAAAATACAACACACATAAAAATTGGAAAAGGAGTGAGACAAGGTGACACCATATCTCCGAAGCTCTTTAATGCCACATTGGAAAATGTCTTTCAATCACTGAACTGGGAAAACAAAGGCATAAAGATTAATGGAGATTATCTAACCCACCTTCGTTTTGCTGATGACATAGTCATTTTTGCAACTACCCCATCAGAGCTACAGAGTATGATGCAGGAACTTGCTGACAAGAGTAAAGAAGTGGGATTAAAAATGAACTTTCAGAAGACAAAAGTGATGTTCAATGCTTTTACAAGAAATGAAGATTTATCGATTGATGGAGAAAAGCTGGAGATAACAGACACGTACGTTTATCTTGGACAGCAGATATCAAGTGAGGGTCACATTGGTGAAGAAATTAATCGGCGTACAAAACTTGCCTGGAGAGCTTTTGGAAGAAACAGCATAATTTTCAAGAGCATTATGCTATTATGTCTTAAAAGAAAAGTGTTTGATCAATGCATCCTTCCAGTGCTTACATATGGTGCAGAGACGTGGACCTTAGCTAAAAGAGACATACAAAGGCTGCAGACAGCTCAAAGCAGCATGGAGAGGTGCATGCTTGGTGTAACCAGGAGAGATAAGAAGAGGAACACGTGGATCCGAAAAATGACAAGAGTGGAAGACATCATGATCAGAGTTAAATCCCTGAAATGGCAATGGGCTGGACATACTGCCAGAAGAACAGACCATCGATGGACAGCCGTAATTTTAGATTGGATTCCAAGGGACAGGAAAAGACCCAGAAGAAGACCACATGGAAGATGGGTAGATGAAATTCGAAAGTATGCGGGAGTGACATGGAGGAGACTGGCACAAGACAGACCGTTGTGGAGGAAACTTGGGGAGACCTTCGTCCAGCAGTTGATTGATCATGGTTGACAATGATGATGATGATGATATATATACACATACAGGGTGATTCCTAAAGTCCTAAGTCACCTCAATAACTTGGGAACAAAGAGAGCTAGATCTACGGAAGTAAGGTATGGTATAGTAAAATAACCATGCGCTATCGGATGAGAGTGACTGCAGCGCCCTTACTGGCAAAATGTGGAAGTTAGCACTCCTATCTCGGAAACCATGAGAGATACGGGAAAGAGATCAATTAGAAACTTGTAGAGCATCAACGAATTAGTAGGAAATGACATATGGTAGAAACGGCTGGGGTACGTTAGAAGGCTGGAAACGTGAGGGAAACACAAGGCTTATTATACTCAGGCATTAATACAAATGGAGTATATTGGTCGTATTTAATGCAACAGCGGTATTTACATAACGTTGCATTTAACGTAAATAGGGTTTAATATGGCCACCACCTGCCACAATACACATTTGAATGCGTGACAGAATTTCCCGTTGTACGTTAGCCAGCATAACAGGTGTCACGCTCTCACACGCAGCGACGATACGCAGTCGGGGATCGTGGAGACTCGTCGGTTCTACCCTGTACAAGTGATCCTTTGAGTAACCACAGAGGAAGAAATCCATGGGAGTTAGATCCGGGGATCGTGGAGGCCACGCTACGGGACCACCATAACCAATGATCTGTTGCCCGAAAGTGTCTTACAGGAAGTGCTGTACCGCTGCTGGTTGATGTGCCAGAGCGCCGTCAAGCTGAATCCTTAATGAGCGTACATCTTGGAGAGACAGATCATCTAACCACTCAGTTTATGTGCTTTGTAACAGCTGCAGGTATCTTCGTCCATTTAATGCGCCCTCATAGAACACAGGACCGACTACATGCCACACCAGACATTGATCGACTAGCCCACGTGATGCCTCATTTCCCGTGTAAACAATGGATTCTGAACTGCCCAGTATTGGGTGTTTTGTTTGTTCAGCACCCCGGCGCGTGTGAACTGCGCCTCGTCAGTCCAAAGGATGTTTAATATAAAGGCCGCATTTTCTTCTACGGTGTTCATTACAAAAAAAAAACACCAATCTAGACGTCGTTGGTTATCTCCTGGCATCAGTACGTGTAGCGGTACTGTACGGTACGAGTGGGCACCATGCTGATGCAAAATGTTCCACACACGGGATTGTGATAAGCCACACGCCATACTGACTTCCCTCGTACTGGTGTGTGGGTTGGCCGAAACGTATGCCAGAACATCGACTGGTTGCACATCCCTACCCATTCCGGTGGGTTGGCCCGAACGGGACGCCCTGCAATACTGCCTGTCTCTCGTAGCCGTCGAACCGCGCGACTGGTGGTCCACGCTGTCGGCGATAGATGAGTCGGAAATCGTAAGCCATACTGGCGTGACGCTTCCCTCGCGTTGCGTCCGAATTCTCCATATAGCAGTACCATATCGCAATACTGTTAATTCAAACAGCCTGCCATGCTCGGTCTTTACCCGATACTCACGTTACGAATGACATAGCTCCTGACCGACGATCCTTTATGCATTGCCACGCCACGCCACGCCACGCCACGCCTGATACGGCAGGTGAGGCGTTATATCACACCAGAATTTGTATACGATACTCACAGGCGTGCGGTCGCATACGTCATACATTTCTCTCTGCTAGACTGTTACCGCGACAATGACAAGAAGCGGCTTCGCACAAGTTCGCGTTTCCAGTCTTCTACTTACCTCAGCCGTTTCTACCATATGTCGTTGCCTACTAAATCGTTGATGCTCTACAAGTTTCTACTTGATCTCTTTCCCGTACCTCTCATGGTTTCTGAGATAGGAGTGCTAACATCCACATTTTACCACTAGGGGCGCTGCAGTTACTCTCATCCGATAGCGCATGGTTGTTTTACTATACTATACCATACCTTACTTCCATAGCTCTAGCTGTCTTTGTTCTCAAGTTATTGAGGGCACTTAGGACTTTAGGAATCCCCTGTATATATATATGGGATGTAAGGTCAGGTGATGCGCAACATACTACAGCCTCTCTCCTTGAAAAATGTCAACCCCGCCTTCTCGTGGTGCATTCTGCTCCCACTACAGGGGCTCTGACGACCACCAAGAGAGGTATAACTATACCATCGGGATTAGAGGAAATGGTATCCCACACTCACCAACCCGCTTGGCCAGCGTGGTGAGTTATAGCCAAACCCTTCCAAAATGACTCCACAACTTAAATCTTGGCCCTCAGTCTCCGGCAGCTGGAATGTACCTGGCCAAGGCAGCGGCCAGTGCGACATGAAGGCAGAGGGTGCTAAGGATCACCGGAGGGCCCGACTAGGCTGCCATCTGATGCTGACCTTGCCTACTTACAATGGACGCTCTCTATCTTCTGCTTCAAGGCTCCTAGAATTGGAAGAACTACAAAGGATCAAGTGGGACATCGTCGGGCTAAGTGAGGTAAGGATAAAAGGAGATCTCATTGAACTGAAAAGTGGACATCTCTTCTACTATCGTGGGGCAGATACTGGCAGTACTAGTGGCATTTGATTTATAACAAACAAGAAATTGAAGGATAAAGTTGTAGAAGTTGAAAGTTCCTTTGACACACCTGCGCGACTTGTTATCCAACTCTCGAGAAGATACCAGGCTCAGATTATTCAAGCTTATGCATCTGAAGAAGAAATTGAAGAATTTTATGAAGAAATTCGTCATCTAAATAATAAAGGCAAGCCTCATTTGGAGATCATTATGGGAGATTTAAATGCGAAAATAGGGCAACGGCAACAAAACGAAACTTCAGTAGGTAAATTCGGTCACGGTAACAGAAACCCGAGTGGAAAAACTGTCGTAGAGTTTGCAGAGGCAGAAGGATTTTTCATCATGAACTCCTTTTTCAAGAAAAAGCCGCAAAGGAAATGGACATGGAGGCATCCCAATGGTAATTACCGTCAATATAAGAAAGGAACTGCGGAAAGGTTTCTGAAAATTCATAATTATCCCGTGTTACGAAAAATCCGTGAAATTTGGGTTTCTTTCCGTCATTTCACGTAAAAGCTTGTATCAGAAATATGCTTCGTTAATTCATGAAAGAAATGACGGAAAGTTGCCTGTGAATTTCAGAAATGTTTTTGCAGTGTATGTTAGAGCGTTCCACGGTGTGATCATGAGGAAGTCGCAGAATCCAAATTATGTCATGGGGACATTTAAAGTGTAAATACTTGATTTTTCAATAGAGATACAGGTAAACAAATTCCTACATCTGTGATTTTTGCGTTAGGTATCCCAACATGCCAGTATTGCAGTAATTGTCTCAGTTTCAATATTGGTTGCTGATCTACTGGTATTGTATTTCCGATCCCTCTTAATCAAGGACCTATTTAATGTTAAGCGAGTCCACATTTCACACGCTCTCACTATTCGTTCAATGCGACCCATGGGCGTACCGATAGCCCCCAACCCCCGCAGCGCGGGGGCGGGGGCCCCTCACGGCTAAGAGGACCTCTAGCCGCAGCAGAAGGATTTTTCAAAATTTTGCGGAAATTTCATATGAAACTGGTTAAATTAATAGCCAGGAATTTTTGACGGCAATTTTGAAAGAAATATTAAAAAGAAAAACAGTTTTTTTGGTATTATTTTTCATTAAATAGATGAAATCTTCAATAAAACATTTTTACTTTAGTTTATGAAAACTGGGTGACGAGAAAGCAGCTATTCCAGAGGACTTGAGGTCCCTTTACACGGCCATAGTACTAGTTCTTACACATATGTATGCTAAAAAGAAAATGTGAATGAAATACCAGTTTAATAAATGAAATTTTTATGTCAACGAGGATAAGGCGTTATGTGTTACTCTAGTTTGCACATATTATAACTATGCATCCTTCAGAATCTAATGAGCTAAAAGGTGTTCTTCGCAGGAAAAAAAGACCTATGTCATTTCTTTTAATACAGAGTCAAAAGAAAAGACATTTACAATGTGCAAAACATTTTGACGTTATGTTCAGTGTGTTTTATTACATTCAAGAGCAAATAATTTAAATAATTTTACTCTTTTTGTGCCAAAATTCGTAATTGTTACTTTTTTATTTGCTTACTTATGTTCTGTATTTTCGTACAAATCGGAAAAGATTATCAAACACTGTCACACGGGAGTTACGTGTTTTGTGTGTGTGATCGTGTGGCATTTCAAAGATGCTGTACTTAGTTCTCTAAAAGAATAAAATTTGCGTGATATGATTAACTTTGGCATAAGTGTTTTGTAATGCTTTGTATTGGTATAAAACTAAGGCAATCATTTTAATTACGACCTGTACATTTGTGTTACACGCAATGAAGTGTTACAGTTTTGTTTTTACGAAAAATGCCTATAGGTTCCAAAGAATTTGATTACAGAACGCCTATAAAACCTAGTGTAATATGGAATTAAAAAATTCAGCAAATAGATTTTCGCAAAAGGGCCTCGAAGATTTTTCTTGCAGAGGAGTCTCTAGTTTTTCTGATACGCCACTGATGCGACCACATTTAACTCTTTCAATTTTGCTATTCTGTTGTCTCAGATTTAGTTTCCGAAAAAACGGTAACTCGAATTTTTCCTGCTTTCTCATTTGTGACATTGTTGAATGTTCCCCGCCAACGCGAATGGCAATGAGACTTATAAGTGACTGACATACTTCAAAGAACCTAACTGTGGGATTGCATTCCACTAATGATACATGGCAGCACGTTTCAGGGCTTTCAACTGATGATGTCTGCTGTGTGTTGCAAATCATACAAATGGGATGTCATTCCACTGACGATGTACGGCGCTGTGGCGCAACTAATTCAGTTGGGATGGCATTAAATAAATGATGCTTGGCTGTATGCCGTAAGTCTGCGTATGCACCGGCGCGTCGGAACGAACGTCTACGCGCCTGCAACAAAGGAAGCCCGCAACGTTTCTCAGCTGAGCCGTTGTCTTGCCTGTTGATAAATCTACCATTATTTTTTACTACTCAACATTTTCCGTTAGTGGTACGCGTAAGCACTTATAATGATGAAGTTATTCTCACTTGATTACAAGTTCCACCATAACAGCACAAATATTTTTTATGTGACATATAGTTTCCATGTCTGGCAGTGTAAAATAATGTGAAATGGATATATTTGGTAAAAATGTCAGGTCCGGAGCGAAAATTTTATGTCTTCTCCAATGGCTTATCCCGTAGAGCAGAGAATGTACTAAAGTTTTATTGAAGATGCATGATCATATAATGTACACAATGCCGTAATTTTTGAACGATAGTCAAACTTGACAACTTTAAAACCACAATTAAAAGACATGATGTGTTAAAACATACTCCTATAATACAGTGTCAAAAGTGTCAAATAATAAAAATGCACTAATGCATGAGGTCCTTTCGATCTCACTATGAGATCATCTTCAGATGCTGTTCCTAACTGAAATGAAACGTTCGCAGTAAAAGGTTACGGTATTGGGTATATCCCGGTCATGGCGTGCTCTTTAGTTCAATGTGCGCATACTTCAGTGAACTCGATACTGATTATGGTCAAAATCGATGACTTGATTTGATTATAACAATACAGTACACGAAATTTTAGCATTATTATAGGGATAATCTTACTTATGCCCCTTCCTTGGTAAAAGGACTGTTCCCATGGTAAGGCAATTTGATAAGGCATGTCGTCGTTACAGCCACTTGTCAAGAAATGATGAATAAACTCTCAGTGAACATAACCGACAGACGAGATCTTGGTGTAGCTAGAAGTGAGGTGTCCTCCCAACATGGGTAATGTGCTCTTTTGTTTACAACTCTAGAAAGAGCTGTCGTCTGTGCCCCCATTTTCACACTATACCGGTGTTCGACGAGTCTAGTCCTTAATGGGCGGACTGTTGAACCAATACATATGCGATCAGTCTCCAACGGTTTCAACGATTTTAGCGGGAAAGTATATATTCTATGTTAACTGAGAATATCGGCAACATCTCTGTCGTTCTTTACCATAGAAACAAGGTTGTTGGTCCTGATCCCAAAGTCAATATTGGCATTATTACATGCGTTTTTTAAAATGTTGACTAAGCAGGGTATGAAATCTATGGAGCCAACAAAACACTTTGGTTGATACTCACGCTGTAGTGTAGTAATGGTTGAATTCAGATAACGATTATAGAGCTTGGTCACAATGTATTTGGGGTAGCCATGCCTACCCGCCAGTTCCATAATCCATTGTAATTCAGTGTGACGGGCTCATCGTGTAGACGACTGTGTAGAAGCTAGTCGAATGTAGAACTGGAGCGTGATTTGATCTTTCTGATCATTTAAACAAACAGGGAAAGCACCTTACTGACCCACAGGAGAAAAAAGAGAGGTGGAAAGAATGTGTCAGACTATATAAGGATGAGAAGGATCAAAAACCACATCGGTTAAATTCAGACTTGGTCAATGGCAAATTTGAGAAGGGTCTGGAAATTACAAGAGAGGAATTTAAGGAGGTGCTAAGATCAATTCCAAACAACAAAGCTCCAGGGGTATATGAGATACCCATTGAACTATTAAAAGCATCTGGAGAAGCTTTAATAAATCAATTATATTCGTCTTTGTACATTGTTGCTTTCAAAAAGGAATTTGGCCTGCTGACCATATGACCTCCATAATTATTCCAATTCTAAAGAATCCCAATGCAACAGTGTGTACAGTATAGAATCATAAGTTTAATCTCGCATGCATTCAAGATCCTGCTGAAGACTATTAAAAAAAGATTGAATTATAAGCTGGAAGAGGCGTTGCGAGAGTTCCAATTGGGATTTAGAAGATTAAATGGTACTAGGGATGCGATTGGCACCCTGAGATTCTTAGCTGAAAGAATGATCGACAGAGGGCGCTCCCTCTACGCATGTTTCATTGATTATAAGAAGGCCTTTGACAGAGTGCCTTGGACAAAACGTTTTCCAATCCTAAGAAGACCCAGCTTATCAAATATCCTTATAGAAATCAGGAAGCATTGATTTCAATTCAAGAGGGAATGACAGATCCAGTCCCAATAAATAAAGGTATTAGGCAAGGATGCTGGTCTGTTTGGTATTAATGCCAAAACAATGATAGAACAGGCCTTGGGGAGCGACAATAAAGAAGTTTGGGTTAATGGAGGGAGGATTAAGGCCATCAGGTTTGCGGACGACCAGGCAATAATATCAGGATCAGCCAACTCATTACAGCGCATAATGTCAAAAAATAAACAAAAATGCGATTATCTATGGAATGAAGATAAATAAAATAAGAAAAAACTAATGGTAACAGGGAAGGATCAAGAACAGGCATTCCTTAAAATTGAAGCACAATTCATCGAACAAGTTAAATCATTTCGCTATTTGGGTCAAATTATTACTGAAGATGCTAGATGTGTAAAGGAAATTAGAATATGACTGGGGATGGCGAAAACGGCTTTTTGAGAGAATCAAAGACCACTGACTGCCAGAAATATAAATCTAAAATTGAGGAAGAGAATTTTAAAGGCATATGTTTGGCACTGCTCTGAGACATGGTCATGGAGCAAGAAGGAAGTGAAAGGGCTGGAGTCATTTGAGATATGGAGTTATAGAAGAATGGAGAGAATAAGTTGGCTCAATAGAAAGACTAATGAGGAGGTCCTGGAGAGAGTGGGAGAACCCAAGAATTTGACTAACATGTTAAAGAGAGAGAAAGGATGTTATGGATGCGACACATATTGCGCCATGGAGGCCCGATTCTGAAAGTTTTGGAAGAAGAAATTAAAGGCAAGAGAGAAAGAGGGCGGCCAAGGAATAGTTTTGTGGCACAGCTACTCCAAGACCCTAATACCAAAGCATACTATGACTTGAAGAGAGCGGCAGATAATAGAGAAGGAATGGAGAGAGACAGAGTACATTTACTGAACAACTAGTCCTTGGACTGAGTAGCCAAGAAGAAGATCATTTAAGTAATTTCCCTAGCTTTCATTTGAAGCAGTGCACCTGTTAGCTTAATGAAAGTCTTCCGCCACCGTATATGAGGAATTGTGCAGCTGGAGGTTTTGCTTGGAATTAAAACACATCGGTTTTTCTCATTACTATTTGTTTTGAATCATGTGATTAAATTAGCAAGTTTATTTAAGAGGCAGGAACTTTTGGGGGCGTCTTGTGATTTGATCCGTGTAGAACGAATTATTAACTTCAAAGCGTTGATTACTTACAAGTCTAATAATGTGACGGGAGGTTTTAAAAGCTCCCGGTACGCATATTAGTTGTTAAAATTTCATAGGCGGATTTTCACACCAAAAATATCTGATATGTCGTTCCTCTCTGAATGTCAGTCTTAAAATGAGGATCATATCCATGTGTTTAAATCGTGGAGCGATTAAGTCTAGTCGATTAGGAAGGCAAAGACAAAAGAAATTCTGAGGCAGATGAGTTTGCTACAATAGATGTCTGAGGTGATTTTCGAAAATTTTATCATTCCATACTCTGCCCTATCATTAATATCCATACACCAGCATGTCTACAAATATTTGTTTACAGGAAATTTAATATTGTGTGCTGAAACCTTTGCCTCTTATGACGGCCTCTAGTTTTCATGGAATATTCTCCACGGTTTTTTTTTTTTTTTTATATTTGCCAATATGGACCTCCATTCGACCTTTAAAGCCGTAACAAGTTCAGCTTTGTTTATTGGGCCATCTCTTCTTCTACGGTACCTGACGATCCAATTCGTCCCAGAAATTCTCTATAGGGTTCAGGGCAGGATTCTGGGCTGTCCAGTCGAACTTTTAAAAGCTTATGTCCTCAGAGCAATATGTAACAATGCGAGTAACATGCATTGGTCTTCTGATAGAGGTATGGGTCTTCCCCAAAGTACTGACACAACGTCGGTTGTGCATATTGGGTTGGTGCGAATGAAATGTCCGGCGCGAACGAGCAGTGGAGACAGGCCCACACTACAGCGGAATGGAACCCCCACAGGTGTTGCGGGTATTACGTCAGAGTTACTATAAATAGCTAGCACTTGTGTGAAGAACAAGGTTCAGGCGTGGTTCGTTTGGACGTAATGTGGCTTGCAAAGGAAACATGCAGACGCCGGATTTGAGAGTCTTCTTCCTGTATGAATTTGAACTGGTCCATTCTGCAGGAATTTCCGCTCGAAGTGTTAACAAAGCATCTGAGGAGAATACAGCCAACGAACGAACCATTAGGCGATGGTTTGTGCAGTTTCGAAGCGGAGATACGAACCTGCAAAACGAAGCGCGTGGTCAGCGACCTGTTGCTGTTTCTGATGATGTTCTGTTACGTGTGGTTGAAGTGGACTCCCGAAAAACGTGTCGTGAGATAGCAGCAGAGGTAGGTGTCCACCACACGACAGTTGTTCGGCGTCTGGCTACGCTGGAAAAGACAAAAAGCTGGACATGTGGCTGCCGCACGAGTTCACAACTGCCAACAAGACTAGGCGTTTGGAAGTCTGCACGTCGCTGCTTGCCAGGAATAAACAGGAACCTCTACTGCATCGAATCGTCACCTGCGACGAGAAGTGGGTCCTTTATGATAATTGGAAACGATTTGCACAATGGTTAAGCAAGGCACAGCCTGCTGGACGGCTTCCTAAGCCACCCCTACACACCAAGAAGATGATGCTCCTTGTCTGGTGGTCCACATCCGGGATAATTTATTGGAGTCTCTTGGCAAGAGGCCAAACCATCACTGCAGAATGTTATTGTGCTGAATTACACCAGATGTATAAAAAATTTCTGCAGAAACAATTTGCTTTGGTCAACAGACATGGTGTTCTTCTGCTCCAGGACAACGCTCGCCCTCATGTCGCACAACGAACGATGCTGACACTAAGTGCCTTGGGCTATGAAGCACTGCCTCATCGTGCCTATTTCCCGGACTTGTCTTCGACAGACTATATTCTGTTTCGTCGCCTGGATCACTTCCTGTCCGGGAAACAGTTCACGACAGACAACGAGGTTCAACGTGCAGTTGATGACTTCTTCGGGTTCCAGCCACAAGACTTCCTTCGTTCCGGATCATGGCCTTGCCGGACAGATGGCCACTATGTATCAATGCCTAGGGAGATTATTTTGCCTAGGTAAGTTGCCCTACTTTTCCGTTCTCGCCGTCCACGTGTGCTGGTCCTTTGGCGGACATTTCATTCGCACCAACCCATAGTTGTCCAAGTCGTCTACGTAGAACTCAACATTCTTGGTTTTGTTTAAAAGGACTAATGGGCCCAAGCTGAACCAAGAAAACAGCTCCATACCATCATGCTGCATACACCAAACGTCTTTTCCGAACGATATAATCTGGAAGATACCTTTATCTTGGCATCGGCCCGCTCCCAGAAACAGCCTAAGACTGTGCACCGTGACTCGTCAGTCCAAATCAGTTTTCCATTGGTCTATAGTTCAAGATAGACGTTCCTTTCAGCACACTCATCGGGGTGTGATATTAGTCGAAGTCATTAGCAGCTTGTAAATAGCTGCTCGACCGTGGTAACCAATTTTGCGCAGCCTCTTGCCCACTGTACCGTGTAAACTTGTGGTTGTAAAAAGAATTCCTACTCCGCGTTCGAGTTTGATATTCAAGCCTAATTGCAGCTCATTGTATACACAAATATAACACGAAGGAATTGTTGCAATCTACACTCATCGTGAAAAAACTAGTTGCACCCAGAAAGAAGCAACCGACAGGAATGAAACTTGGTGGGTAGGTTTAAGATCGTGAGACATGCAAATGATCCAAGTATCGCCCATGTGGCCCCAGCAAGGAGGGATCGTAGCGCTGTGCCTGACAGGCTATATAAGGTCGTCCCGTTGCGCGTGCTTGCCATTCTGACTCGTGATGTTGTGTTGGTTGCATCCTTTGCAAGTGAAGTATGCCTCGAGGAAAAGTTCGGATGCTATTCGAGCAGTTGGAGAAGTTCGAGGGAGGCCACGTCGTCAGACTCCGGGAAACGTAATGGTCTTATCTCCGTATTGCGAACCATACTGGTCGTGCGATATCACCATAGCACGCTGTTGGCGGCAGTGGATAAAACAAGGCACACAACAGCGACAGGAAGGGTCTGGAAGACCTAGAAACCACTGAGAGAGAGAGAGAGAGAGAGAGAGGACCAACGGGATGTGCGACATGCGCGGAGTGACCCAACAGCTACGATTGCGGATATTCAGCAAGCAGTGGTGCCCTCCATGCATCGTCCGATTAGTGGCAGCACCATTGACAGCAGGCTGCGCGACGTAGGACTACCCGCAGGCAGACCGCTACGACGACTGCCCTTAATACCATTGCATCGTCGTCAAAGACTGCAATGGTGTCGTGCCAGACTGTCAAGGAGCCACTCAGAATGGCAGAAGGTGATCTTCAGTGACGAGTCCAGCTTTTGTCTTGGAGGAGACGACCAACGAATACGTGTGTGGAGGCACCGTGGTCGGTAAACCTTCCAAACGTGGCCCAAAAGTAGTTTTGTGAAGCGACGATAGATGGCGACACGTTATCGCTAAATCGTGAAGCGTAGCGTAGCCGCCCCGGTGGCGTAGTGGTTTACGGCGCTGGCCTAGATCATTCGTCCGTAAAAGGTCCGGGTTCGAATCTCGGTCGGGCATGGATGTTGTGTTTGTCTTACGGCACTGGCTCTCTCCCTTCCCTGGAACCAGTGACCCTAAATTAGGGACGGGCGACTGCTTATAGCCCATTGAGTTGCTCACGGTGGTCGTTAAACCTCCAATCAAAAAAAAAAAAAAAAAAAAGGCGTAGCGTAACGCTTTGAAATGGGCAAAAAAAGTGAATAATATGGATTAAAGGTGGCCCTTAAAAGGGCCTTTATGAATGTACATTGTGGCATATGTGTAAAATATTTATTATTACGGAAGAGTGAATTTTTGTCATGAATCTGAAACTATCTAGCTAGCAGAATAAAAGCCAGAAAAGCTTTATCTGCCAGGGAAGAACTGCCTGATCGCACAAATCAGGACTTCAAAGCAATGTTCTGAGGAAATTCGGCAATTCCTTCGGAATAAATATTCCATAATATGGTCTGCCAAGTACATTTCGTGGTTGCCCTGTGTTAACTTATGTTTCAGGGGACGCCAATTGCTCTCTACTCTATGTGTATGCGCCCCTGTGATGGGATCAATGAAGTTGAGAGAGTGGTCGACTGTTAAATGTGCGTAGCCACAGGTTTGGAGATTGCGATATGCAGCCCACTGGTCCGTCATAATTGTTATTCCTGGTCTACGTGTTTGATGATGAGGGGCAGCAATGTATCTGCCGATCGTTTGTTATCAGGGCAGATTTCGACCCTGAAACGCTTGGTATCTCGTTCAAAGATACCAAGAATCCAGGTGCCCTCGACAAGACGACCGCAGTTGTACTTCCTTTTCCCCACTTTGACTTCGACGATGATTCCATCACCACCAAGCCTTCCTTCCTCACATTGCGAGGCTACCATAAACTCTGAGACTAGTCTGCAATACGAATACCAGTCGCTAACTGTCTAGTGTATGTGGTAACATTACCATGTGAGGCTTCCTCAATCACCTCATTGTACGACAATTCTTTGGGGAAACAATATGTCAAAATCATCACTATATCCATAGGAATATGAGCATAAAAAAACCATGTACCAAGTGTACGGGAAGAGTACTCGTCATTCCCTGAAACGTGCTTCTTCCGACACCTGAATTGTCCTAAACGATGAGACGCATCGACACGTAGAGTCATGAGATGGCCCTCGGAACATCTTTTGGAGGTGGGAAACAAACCCTGTTGTTCACACCACGAAATATAGGTATCCTCATCCTTCCCAACTTCATTAAAGAACTTTCTCCAGTTCTACATATCACAGGAGTAGTAGAGATCGGAAAAAAAGAACTTACGTAACACAGGAGCAGAGACGGAGAACAAAGTGACGTAAGTAGCTATAACGCATTTCATGTGAAAGCGCGAGAAGAGAGGAGGAGATAAGTGCAACCGTGGCGCCATCTATCGGAACGGGCCACTTTTGGAAGGTTAGCCCCGTGGTCAGCGCCAAGATGAAAGGTTTGTTGTCGAGCGTCACACGTCCACAAGGCCTGGTGTCATGGTGTGGGTGCAATTGCCTACGATGCCAGATCACATTTGGCGTTCATTACAGCCACTTTGAGAGAACAACGTTACGTTAATGAGGTCTTGCAACCAATGGCCCTACCTTTTCTGAAAGTTCACTCCAGTGCGATTTTCGAACAGGACAACGCTCGTCCGCATACTGCTGCTGTCTAGAGAGCTTGCCTTCAAGACACTGATACTCTGCCATAGCCAGCCGCATCGCTAGACCCATCGCCGATTTAAAATGTGTGGGATGCTATTGGACGCGCTATCCACACTCCACCCTTACCGCACAATCTGCAGGAACTGCGTGAGAAGATTAAAGCTGCATGGGATGGCTTATCGCAGGACATCATTAGGAAATTGCACAACTCCATGCCGAGACGTCTAGCATGCTGTGTAAGCAAACATGGCAGCCAGACGCCATACTGAGAGACACTACTTATTGTCGTGTCGCTCAATAAATATTGTTCATATCAGTCTCAATGTTTAATCATTAATTGTTCCTGGTAACCTTTACCATCCACCCGAAATAGCATTGCAATCCTACAGGTCCTTCTGGGTGCAACTGTTTTTTCGACGATGAGTGTATTTAGTATTTGCTTAAACTTGTTACGTTAGCTGTCCTAGAATTATTTTAATGCATATTTATTTCTTAAAGCTTTCAGTCCTCTCGCTACTTTTTCAGTTTCTTAATTATTCCTCTTTCGTGTTAACTCCAATTTTACGTAACTTTTCCCTGTTTCGCACCAGGCATCCGAACGCAATGTGCTTTCCAGTCACTCTTGTGTTGCTTGTCAGCTTCTACAAACTTCTGAGTGTCACTACTTTCTTCTCGTGACTCCCTCTATCTTTTGATCCTCGCTCTCCGTTGCTTCCAAGAAAACTGTCTCCTCCAAGAGCAGTAAAGTCATGACATCTAGATGCGCAAATCTGTTACCATGCACTAATCGTTGCGAAGGGAAATAAAACAATATAAAATCGTTTAATCCACTACTATAAGTTCGTTTTCCGTGGGAATCGCTGCTTTACAACACCGACTAATGACCGTTGCTGACCTGATAGATAGCATCTTAAGCCATTTTCTATTCTGACGACAAGAAGTCCTACTATTGAATATTCCCTACTATTGCTGGAAGCAGATTAATTCTAAGATCTTTAAAAAAAAAAAAAAACCCGTAACAACTGCTTCTAACATCAGTCCCAACAGTCTCTCATAGAGTTTTTGCGACTTCAGATGATGTTGATTTGCTTTCAGAGCTGACAGTCCTTTGCAGAACTCTGTCACATTCTTTTACTTCACTGCCCCTACATAGTGAGGAGAGAGAAGGATCAAAATAGTGACGGGGAGAATGAAAATTGTGTAAGAGCGAGAAAGTTTTGGGGGAAAAAAACAACAGAACGAAAGATGAAAATAAAGGGAAATAAATCGATAAAGAGAATGAACGAGGTAATTATCAAACGAAACGCAGAGAACTAAATAATTAATTAAAGAGGATGTATGTTTGTGTTGCGCATCTGTGGCAGCCATAGCTCGTCGGGAAATCATGGTAGACCTTTCAGAATGTGATAAATCGTTGTCCGAGTTGAAGTGGCCGGTTTGAAGTTGAAATTCTATAAGAGGCTGGGGCTTGCTAGAAGCAAAGATATTTATTAAGCTGTTTCCATAGCGAAACAGAAAACTATGAACGAGACAGCTGAAAACGCATATCTCACCTTGAACTTGCGCTCCTGTCGTTGGCGCCTCCATGAAAATCCGATTCAGTGTGCATTCCAAGAAAAAACCCAGCTGCCTTTATTTGGACATTGCTATTCGATCACTGGTTGCAATATCAACAAGGCGGTCCCGGTGGCCAAGTAGTCTTCAGAGATGGATCAGTATTCGTCCGAAATGGGTCCGTATACGAGTCCCGGCCAGTGGCGTAACTACCGCCCCCGCAGCTGCGTGGGGCGCGCAGGCAACAAAAGGGCGTACAGCAGCTGCCAGTTATAGTTTTATGAAAAAATTCAAACACGCAAAAAATAAATAAACAAATAATTAACCCCAAAATTCATATGTTCCTTTAAGATATATTTAGTTTTTTTCAAATAAATGTCAAGTTTCCCTTTTAAAACACTGGATGCCCTATAGATTGAAGCTATTCAGCTTTTTGGCTCAGTGTTGTAATACGATCGCTCTGCAATGGGTTGTAAATAATACGATCGCTCTCCAGTCGCCCTCTCTCTGCGCTGCTGAGGAAAAGTGTGAAACCACATGGGTATTCTCCGTGGAGGTAGTGAGAAAACAGTCAATCACTTACGATTATGTAAACAACAGTCGCCAACATTTATTCACAGCAGCCGCAGATCTGCTGTGTATAAGGTGATTTTTTCGAGTGATTCGTTTTAGTTTTGGGTAAACGTTGCCATTGATTTTAGTTCTTCTTTATAGTAAGTATGTCTATTTCATTAATTGTGTGGAAACTTTAATATACAAGCGAACGACGTCAATTTGCAAAATGTCATTAAAGCTTCTAAGTGGAGCACAGTGTCGGTGAAAGAAAACAGAAGCAGGAGAGTGCGCGAGGAAACTTCCAAAATTCGACCAGCTGTTTTTGCGCAGGTTCAATCAAGCTAAGTGCCATTGCTGCTGAAAAATAATGACTTGTTTAGCGCGTCAACTGTTCAAAGTTTAGAAGCAGACATTTTGCAAAAACGAAGTACTTCAGAAACAA
The DNA here is from genome assembly GCA_039090855.1 of Macrothele yani. Lineage (NCBI taxonomy): Eukaryota > Metazoa > Arthropoda > Arachnida > Araneae > Macrothelidae > Macrothele > Macrothele yani. The sequence goes on from CM076996.1 coordinate 155,354,480, forward strand.
GTGAAAGTAAAATGGGTGATTATGAAATTGCAAAACCCGGTGAAGATTATCATGTGCGGATTATTTTCTGTGACACCAGTACCGTTGGTCATGAAAGTGTTCACTGCCTACACGTCGCTGCAAAATACCCGACAGACATGGGGATTTTTTTTTTAATTATTGAAGGTTAAACGACCACCGTGAGCAACTCAATGGGCTATAAGCAGTCGCCCGTCCCTGAAGTAGGGCCACTGACTCCATGGAAGGGAGAGAGCCAGTGCCGTAAGACGAACACAACATCCATGCCTCACCGGGATTCGAACCCGGACCCATCTCGGACGAATGATCAGAAGCCATCGCTTAGCCCACTGTGCCACCGGGACGGCGCATGGGGCCAATGTCCTTGATTCCAAAACAAAAGTGGCCTGCGCTGCTGAAGTTTTGTCGTACATGCAAATAAAACACGTACCTACGTAAGTCCATATTGCATTCTTACGGTGTAGAATACTGAATTATCTATCTGTATGCAACCATATCCAGTAACGATCGCTAACGTCTTATTGATATCAACCTTAACCATTCAAGTACTTATACCGATTCGTTTCTTGCGATAAAATGTATATTCATGTTCATGCGTCGGTCGGCTCACCGTGTTAATCCTGATTGGTTAATTCATTATATACATCTGTTCCAAAAATTACTTAAGGTAAAACTACAGGGCTCAAGGTACCCCTTAGTTTTCCAGACACTTTGGGGGGGGGGATGAAGGTTTAACGACCACCGTGAGCAACTCAATGGGCTATAAGCAGTCGCCCGTCCCTAATTTAGGTCCACTGGTTCCAGGGAAGGGGAAAGCCAGTACCGTTAGACAAACACAACATCTATGCCTCACCGGTATTCGAACCCGGACGCTTTTTCGGACGAATAGTCATAAGCCAGCGCTTAGACCACTGCGCCACCGGGGCAGCTCCAGACACTATGCCTGATTTCCTGACCCCCATCCCCACACCGCGAAAAACATGTCTTCCCTCGTGTTCGAGATCCTGGGGAAATTACTGTGTTTAGGGATGCTGAAATAAATCTTGCTGGGGGGGCGCACGTTGTGCTAGTTACGCCACTGGCCCCGGCATAGGTGGTGTGGTTGTGTAATGTCCCCTCCCTGGAACCAGTCCTCAATTTGGGATGGACGACTGCTTATCTAATCCTCTGAATTGCTCATGGTGGTCGTTAAACCTTGCAAAAAAAAAAAAAAAAAAAAAAGGAAGAAAGAAAAATATCAGCTTGCGGCGAATGTACGTCATTCTCGCGAGTATGTAGTGCTTTGCTACCGGGCTTGAGGTGGGTAAACTACACTGCTGGACAATTGCTAAGGACGGATCATAAACGGCTATATTGCGCATAAAAAAGTAAGTGTGGTTGGATGCCAAGTAAAATAAAATAATGTCAGAATGCCAGGACATTACAAGAAAGACAATTTATTGTGCTCTGAAATCCAGAAGGCTTTGGAACGTGTTCAAGGGACAAACAGGCCATTTTGTGCAGAATACGTAAAGGTGAAAAAAATGCAGTTACCGTCCGCCGGCGTTCCGGCGTAAGATGTCAATACGGGATATGGCCACCATGGAGGGCGATGCAAGATTCCACACGTCGTGTCATGCTTTGCACAACATTATCAAGCAGCTGTTGGGGTAATTTATCCCATTCCTCTGTCAGTGCACGGATGAGAGTGTCCTTGTTTATTGGAGAGCATTGGCGACCAGCAAGACTCCTCCCCAAAGCATCCCACACATTTTCAATGGGATTCAGATCTGGAGAACGTGCTGGCCATACGAGGCGTTGAATATCCTCGCTCTCAAGACACTCCTGGACAGCGACTGTTCGATGACATGTTGCGCTGTCGTCCATGAAAATGAATCTATCACCGACAGCACCACGGAACATGCGAACATGAGGTAGCAGAACATCATTAATGTATCGTTGGCCAGTCATAGTCCCAGTTGGAAGCACATAGAGGGACGTACCGCCATTGATCATGATGCCAGCCCATGCCGTGACACTACATGTCGGATATCGGTCCCTTTCCTGTATGTTTGCTGGACAATATGCAGTACCACTATCACGCCAGATCAGTTGTCGACGACAATCAGACGATAAACTGTATCTACTCTCATCTGAGAAGAGGACAGCAGACCAGTTGTTATCAGTCCAATTGCGATGTTGATGGCACCATTGCAAACGGGCGGTACGGTGACGTATGGATAATGGGATGCACACAACAGGACGGCGGGCGTATAGTCCTCCTTCATGCAAACGTCTGGCGACAGTTTTTCGGGAGATCCGCTTGCCAGTAGCAGCCATAAACTGATTTGCTACCTCACTAGCTGTGCTGCGCCGGTGTCTTTTTGTTGATAGCACTATGTACCGATCTTCTGCAGGTGTCGTACTGCGAACACGACCTCCCCCGTGACGTTTGCTACACTCTCCATTTGTTTGAAATGATTTCCAAAGCCTTGAAACAACACTGTGGCTGACGTCGAACTCCCTGGCAACATCTGTTATTTTTGGACCTTCTTCAATCTTGTCAATAATACGGCCACGCGTAAAATCATCTAGGTGATGTCGGGAAGACATACTGAAAATTGCAAGTTCGTCAATTGATTCTTTCCCTTTCAACTTTGCGTTTGAACAACAACGGTCAATACGCGTCAAATCCTTTATATCTCTTATCAGCGCTATGACGTCACGAACAAGTTCGGCAATCCAAAATTTGCATACGCACAACACGTCTTACTGTATCCCCCACTTATGCGAATTTCCACATTTTCCTGCCTTCCATTTTATGGTTGCTATTGTCATCCGTCCTTAGCAATTGTCCGGCAGTGTATTTTACTTACCGTTCATGAAGTATTATGTAGGGTGGCATTGTGTGTGCCAAACTCACTTTAATTTCATTGGTTTTGAAAAAAAGAAATTCATGATTGGGACTTGAGCCGTGGAAACTGAAGAAACGAAAAAGGCAGAGAAAAAGAAATAATTTAGCATCTAATTGAAAGGCTATTAATATAGTTTATGAAGTATTATGAACTTATAAGTGAAGCTTTTCCTGTATTCGTGCCTTCCAAACACAGTGGAATTTCCATTATATGTTTCTCACTAATACGTCTTTCTCATTTATACGTAAAATGTCACCGATCAAAAAATTCTGAATTGCCTTTGATTTTAACTTTCCCTGCTTCGTTTATAAGTTTTTATCAATTATACGGTAATTTTATCTGGTCCCTTGTAAAAACGCATAAACGAGGTTCCACTATATGTTTTCACTGAACTTCCAAACAAGGTCTATGCACGTAGAGAGCGTAAAATATGAAAACATTTTGTGGTTAGGGTATGACGTACCTACCTCAGAGGTGACGCACATGTACAAATGGCAAGATGCAGCGATAAGTTATTGTCGGTGTAGTTTAAAAGGTAGAATATCCTATTCCGGAGAAAGATGTGAGTTCGAATCGCATCACCAGCAAAAAGTGCTCAATTGCTCCTGGTCGTGAGATTCGAGAAAACTGTGGTGGCGTCCGGAATTAATAAGAATTCCTTCTACAGTGAGCTTATTTCAAGCATGGTTATGCCGGCTGACCCGAAACCTGCGATTTCGTGCCCACGCCTTTCTCAAAGGAGGGGGGGGTGTATCTGACATATCTTCCCCAGAGGTGAAGCACATGTCATACTTACAACCAGGACCGGCCTTACTACTTCGGCTGCCCCTAATAGTATGTACAATATGTACTACATATTTAAATGAAACATCAGAAAAACAGCACATACAAAAGTATCCAGCCAGTATGAAATATATATATATAATAAATTACAATAATTCATATCTGGTCGCGTATCCTTTAGATTTTATAATTTCTCTCAATCTATTAGACATAGATTTTAGCAGTTTTTTTAGTTGAATCGGAACTTATTTTCAGATGTGCACATTGTTGTCTTCATTTAATCCTTCTTGATGGTGTAGAAGTGTATGTTTAGCTGGACCTTGAATAAAATCTATTTGCACATCATTGCGTTCTGGAGCATCGCTTTTGCCTGAACATCCGTAATGTAATGTCTTCCTTTTTTCGTAGAATACGTTGCTTCATCTGTATGTAGATTCGTTTTGAAAAGCTTCAATAACGAATCTTTCTGTCTCTGTATTAATTTTTCAGCTTCTTTTTTTCTTTTTCTTTTTTATGCACCACTCTCGCACTTAGACATTTTAATTCCAGACATATTTAGATACAAATGCAACTACAGGGGAAAATATCTTTTCGTTGTATCGTCGATAAAAATGCTTTTGGGAGTAATAAAGAAAGCACTAAAAATATTTAGGCCCTGTAGCGTTCTTACTGAAAGAATGAACAGGATTCTTTTTTACGTTTTGAAACAAGCGGCACAACACCGACAACTGGCAATGTTTATCTACTTCACGTTTACCCTGACCCTCCCCCATAAAATAAATAAACAAACAGGAGAAAAAAGCTTTTCCGGCTCGACGCAGACGAGACGAAATGCCTCCTATACTTCGGCTAATAGGTATTTTAATTTATGGCTTTTCCCCGTGAATCCCTCAGCGGAGCTACAACCTTTTAATAGCTAGAGGATATTTTGACTCCCACGAATGGAACATGGTCCGCTCCGAAGTTTGCTAGAAATTTGTATCAGCAGCTTGAGAAAACAAAAGAGCTCGCTATCTCCCCATGACAATTTACAAATCAACTAGAATCATTTCCCACCACCAGAAACTTCTCTCTTCTGCCTTGCGGCAGGCCTGGCTTTTTCAAGTTTTTCGTCTGCTTTTCCGTTTTCCTATGTATAACTAGTAACAGTATAAATGATACTTTTCAAGGAGGTTGTAATGGGATACCCATTGTAATCTCCTTGTTTCTGTAGCCCTCATCCTCTCATATGGAATAGAACTCATTTAGATTTACATAAGCCAAACGATCCACTATAGTCAAAAGTGTGGGAAATGTAATCAGGTTAAATTAGCTAATCTCATACGTTCTGCTTTTCACTCAACCCCGGAAATTTTGTCTGGCGTTTTGTTTACTACCTACAGATTCCTCCTTTGTTATAACCGTTTTATATATAAAGCCGGCGGAAAAGAAACTAAACTTCACTGCAAAGCATAAAGGAGGATAATAGCTGTTTTTATATAGATTCACTTAGCGGCATCCCCTCCAAAAAAAAACTAGTGGGACAAGAAAAAAAGGCGTACTTCGATTGTTTATCTTTTTAGTGATTTTATTTATTTATTTGTTTTTTAAAAAATAATGCAGATTAAAATTTGGATTATGACAGAAAATAGATATATGAATAAAATCCGCGGCCCTAGGCTTGCTCACCTATGCCAAAGGCCGGCCCTGCTCACAACAATCATCCAGTACAGTAAACATCTGAGAAGACAGATTGCATCTCAAAAGCTATACTAGAGAAGCATTGGGTACAATTCAACTGGTCAATAAATAAATAATATTCAATTCTCTCTCTTCTGCTTCATAGTATGTGTGTGTAAAAGAGAAACATAGAGAATCGGAGTAGAAAATATTTCAAAAAGAGAAGTAACAAGATGGAGGTGTAGGGAGAGTGAGTGAGAGAGAGAATGTGCATAATGAGGACACAATACCAAAGATGAGAGTAACAAAGTAGTTACAGAATGGATTCAGAGGGAGAGACTAAACGCGATAATGAAAGGAAAAGGGAGAGAGAAAAGGGATAATGAGAGAGAAAAGCGAGGAAAAAATTTACGCAAGGAACATCAAAAGCGAGACAAAAGGCTTTAGAAAAAAAAGGAAGAACAGAAGGAATTAAAGCAAGCGAGAAAAAAAGTATGACAGCATTTACTAATAACTTTCTACAACTGTGCATGGTAAAAATAATTGAAAAAACATTCTAAAATACAGCAAACCGAATCATTCTGCTGATAAACGAGGGAGCTGCTACTCACAATGCAGAAAAGACATCAAGAGAAAGAAAGCCTCTAACAAGAGAAAGTCAAATGATTTAACAGTCAGTTTTCAAATATGGCCCTTAAGAACAATTCATTAATAAAACAAAATACGACGTACTTTTGCGATTTTAAAAACTCTGTTCAGCTTTGTAATCCTTGTACATAAATGACATTTTTATGAGGAAATGGTAAACTGATATGAAATTAAACTACTGTGAAACACAAGTTTGTCCGTATCCCCTCAGTCCTCACTCCTGGGTAAGTCGCTTTCCCAAATGTGCTACGCGGACAGAATGTCTCGCTGCAGATTTGCCGTCGTCTTGACACATGTTTTCACCACTGTAGTACATCACATCATCTCCCTCTTAATTTGTTTTTTCTTTGAAGCGAAGTAGGAAATTTTTCATTAATTCCAAACAATGTGTGGAACAAACATCACACATTTTTCGAAGAACCCAACGGCCGGTGAATCCATCTTCCACAATTGGGCGCCAATGTGAAAACACAAGTTTGTCCGCGACGGATATCGAAGCCGTGTCCCCTCACTCCGGAATAAGTCGTTCTCCCACTGAGCTACGCGGACATAATGTCTCGCTGCAGATTTGGCGTTTTTACACATGTTTTCACATCTGTAGTAAGTCACACTACTTATAAAACATACGCCAGCTATGGAGGAAAAACATATAGATACCATGCTTCCATTGTCTTTTCTGAGTACTAGTCCTGCAAACGGTAGCGTCATTACGTCACAACCCAATGTCTGCAATTGTACAGGGTATAAAGAAGTAAATTTCTCCGTCATTTTTTGTCCACGCCGGGGCTCGAACCCGGGTCCCCTCATTCCGGAATAAGTCACTCTACCAATTGAGCTACGCGGACATTCGTTCTGACTGCTATCTGCCTTTATGTCGTGTGCGCCCTGCGTGGCAGGCAGTCACCCCCCCCCGAAAGAGGGCCGGGGGCATGACCCACGGGTCAGCCGTGACCATGAATCGTCGCAGGCAGCCATCCACTGTAGAACATGCACTCGAGAACTCCCAGTCAATCTCGTGTGTGGAATGCAACGTCACACACATTTATTTTTCGAAGCGCTGGAGAAGGGATTCTCTTATTTTTCCTATCTCGCGGTGTGGAAAGAACATCACACCATTGCGAGATCTTGAACAGCCGGGTCATCCGGGAAGTTCGGGCGCCGTAATAACGAAGTAAATTTCTCCGTCATTTTTGTCCACGCCTGGTCCCCTCATTCCGGAATAAGTCACTCTACCAATTGAGCTACGCGGACGTTGGTTGTCGCTGCTATCTGCCTTTATGTCGTGTGCGTGCTGCGGGGCAGGCACGTCACAAGGGCTGCATACTATTGTTTCTCTCACTGCCTTCTCAATTATGCCCTGTCTTAAGGATTTGTTAGACCTTTGCTTGTAAGGAATCTAAAAGTTTCGGAGTTTTAACTTTATTTTTTGCCGATGATGAAAAAAATAAAATAAAATGCTCTTTTGCAGTTAAAGAGTAGGTTTCTCCAGTGAAGTATATGGAGAAAGATCTATCTAGCTTTGTCGATATTTCGTTTCTTTATATTATTAATACGTTGACCTGTTTCTGCTTATTATTCTATTAGACTTCTTTCTAATTTTAATGACATGACTAAGCTTCCACTATATTTATGGTAAACCTCGTTATTGTTATCACGTGCTCGCGTAATTTGAAAATCATTCTTGCTTTTATCCGTTTTTTTTTTGTTTTTTTCTTTATTGAAATACCTGACGATGAAGTACTTGGTACTTTGAAAGATCTTGTAAGTTGCTGTACCTTAAAAATGGTATTTTAAGTACAGGCAGTATTCATAAATATAGTAATCGTGCAGTGAAGTCTTGTCTAATTAAAATGATGTTTAGCGCACGAAGAATTCTTATTTAAAGACTTCTTTCTCTGTTACTTCGCTGCTAAGTTTCTCTTTTCTGACTTTGTTTTCCATTCAATCTCTCATCTCGATATTGGACATTCACCCCAGGTCCGTTTTCAGGGGAAGGAGAAATATCTCTCTCTCTCTCTCTCTCTCTCTCTCTCTGTCACCAAAAGCACGATCAAAAGTTCCTCTGTTTATTTGACAGCGCGCGTGTTTCTTTTATTATCCCCTGTGACGTGCCTACCCCGCAGGACGTACGTGAGATAAAGGCAGATAGCAATGAGAGCACATGTCTGCGTAGCTCAGTTGGGAGAGCGACTTGCTCCGGAGTGAGATGACCCGAGTTCGATAACCGGCGCGAACAAACTTGTACGTTATATTGGCGCCCGAACTTCCAGGGTGACCCGGCTGTTAAGTTTCTCGCAATGATGTGATGTTCTTTCCGCACGGAGAGACAGGAAAAACGAGAATCCTTCTTCAGTGCTTCGAAAAAATAAATCAGGGTGATGTTACGTTCCACACACCAAATTGTCTGGGATTTCTCAAAAGCACGTTCTTCATCGAATGACTGCCTACAACGACATGGTCCCGACTGACCCGTGGGCCATGCCCTCGGCCCTCTTTCAGGTTGGGGGGAGATGTAACGTGCCTTCCCCGCAGGACGCACATGAGAGAAAGGCAGGTAGCAGTGAGAGCACATGTCTGCGTAGCTCAGTTGGGAGAGCGACTTACTCGGGAGTGAGGGGACCCGAGTTCGATGGTCGGCGCGACAAACTGCTGTACGTTATATCGGCGCCCGAACTTCCAGGATGACCCGGCTGTTAATTTTCTCGCAATGATGTGATGTTCTTTCCACACGGAGAGACAGGAAAAATGAGAATCCTTTCTTCAGTGCTTCGAAAAAATAAATCAGTGTGATGCTACGTTCCACACCAAATTGTCTGGGATTTCTCAAATGCACGTTCTTCATGGGATGACTGTCTACAGCGACATGGTCCCGACTGACCCGTGGGCCAAGTCCCCCGGGCACTCTTTCAGGGTTGGGGGAGATGTAACGTGCCTTCCCCGCAGGACGCACATGAGAGGATAGCAGTGAAAGCCCATGTCTGCGTAGCTCAGTTGGGAGAGAGACTTACTCCGGAGTGAGGGGACCCGGAGTCGATGCCCGGCGCGGACAAACTTGTACGTTATACCACCCTCGCGCGAACCACTTTCACGTGCCCTCTTTTACACCCCTTTGTTAGCAATTTTGACCCATCGTGAGAATTTCCTCCATTAAAACCTGAAGATGTTAGAATGGCTATGTGCTTGATACACATAGCCATTCTAACATCTTCAGCTTGCTTACCATTCACTCCACTGTATAATGAAGACATGAAATTGAACTTTATGAATCCCTCGGATCTGACAGCATTCTGAAACGAAAGAATGTGTCCTGCCTCATCACCGCTGGTAGAGAACCAGGAAAGGATCATTTCCTAATCTTCCCTCAGGCATAAAGAGGGGAAACGATTTTAACTTATAAGATATTCAAAACGGTTATTAAAGTCTACTCTTGCTAAAACCAATAATCCCAGGGTTATATCAGTCCCAGAGAGTCATAAAAAATGGTGTACATTTGCGAATCCTAAATTTACATACGTAGTTCACTGGCATTTGTATATTAATTATAACAAATGGTCGGAATTTTATTTCTATCAAAAAAAAAAAAAAAAAAAATCTTTTGTCCAAGAGAGAAAATTACTTTATTGAGCAGTGAGAAAAATGGCAAAGAGGAATAATTTTTATAATCATGGCTGGATCGAAGTACGTTCAGTACACACTAAGTTCGGCATGAGAAAGTTAGGGAGAGAACAACATTTCTGAGAAAAAGTAAATGGAATGCTGTATAATGATTACAAGGAGATTATTGTTTTGGTTACGCGAGAACACTGCGTTAGAAGGTGATGATCCACTAGCAACAACAGACTGGGCAGTCCAGTCTGTCCGAATGATGAGTACTGTTGCGAGCAGAGTGCGATAGTGATATTGAAGGTTTCTCAATTTCTCTTTAAAACACGAAGAGGGAGGAAACAAGGAATTACAAAAATTCGCCCTCCCCCAATAATTTTTGTGCTGCTGTGCGACTGCTCTATTGGCGTGCCAGAAAAACTTTTCGAGGCCCCTTTTGCGAAAATCCATTAGCTTTCAATTACTCAAAATTTTAACTTCCATATTATTAACTAGGCTTTACGGATGTTTTAATAAATGAAATTCTTTGGAACCTACGAGTATTTTTGGTAAAATCAAAATTATTTCACTTTATTGCGTGAAACACAAATGTGTACGTTATAATTAAACTGATTGCCCTGGTTACCGATACAAATTAATACAAAATACTTACGTCGAAGTTAATAATAACATGCAAAATTTATTATTTTAAAGAAGTAAGGCCTGCTTTTTGAAATGCCTCATGATTGTTTCATGTTTGTATTATTTAATATATATATAATAAATATAATAATAATAATAATGCACACACAAAACATGCAATTGCCGTGTGACAGTGTCTAATGAATTTTCCGTTTTATACGGAATGTCACAACATATAAGTAAGCAAATAACTAAGGAACGAATAAGAATTGTAGCGCAACAAACGTGAAACTACTTAAATTATTTACTCTGGAATATAAAAAACACACATAACATAATGCCACAATGTTTTGCCCATAGTAAAAAAAATCTTTTGATTCTGTTCTAAAAATTATAACGTAGGTCTCTGATTTTTCGCTCCCGCGAAGAACGCCTTTCAGTTCATAATATTCGGAACGAATACATAACATCTTATCCTCATTGGTATAAAAATTCCGCTCACTGAACTGACATTTTTTTCACATTGTCTTGTTAATATACCTACATAGAAACTATTGCAAGGACTGTGAACTTTTGAGGCCCCTTGTAACAGCCAAGGGCTATTACAAGGGGCCTAAAGGATGGACGGAAAGAGTCCCCCACAGGAAAAGTCCCCCACACTCGGAAAAATCCCCCACATCGGAAAAGCCTCCCATATGTAAAGCCCCCTACCTTTTTCAGTCAGGGACCATGTACAAATTGCTTTTGACACAAAACATCGAACGTTGGAGATTTTCGCGGTCATCATTTACATTCGCTGTTTAAAACAAGATGCAGCCGAACAACGTGCAAACATATGTGGGGGGAAATTCCGGGCTCGGCATTTTAAAACATTTATCGCTGTTTATAGTAAAAAACTGTCTTCCAAGTAACTAGATGAGGCGGAGGAAATTTCCGGGTTACTATTTCCACTCTTACTGCGCTTTTTTTTGTGAAAAACGGTCTTACAATCAGCAGGCTGACAGGGTGGGAGAAAATTCCGGGATCGGCATTTCGCCTTTTAGCATGGGGTGGGGGAAATTTCCGGTGTCATCATTTCTATTTTCATCCACTTTAAAACAACATTAAGCCGTACAAGTAGCGCAGATATGAGGGGGAAATTTCCGGGGTCGGCATTTCAAACCTTTATCGCAGTTTATAGTACTGCAAGTAGCTGGATGAGGTGGGGGGAATTTCCGGGTTAGTGCAACGTCAGGTGATGCGCATCATCACAGCCTCTCCTTCACAAATGTACAACCCCGCCTTCTCGTAGTGCATCCTGTTCCCACTAAAGGGGCTCTGACGACCGCCAATGGCGGTATAACTATACCATCGGGATTAGAGGAAATGCTATCCCACACTCACCAACCCGCTTGGCCAGCGTGGTGAGTTATGGCCAAACCCCTCCAAAATGACTCCACAACTTAAATCCTTGGCCCTCAGTCTCCGGCAGCTGGAATGAACCTGGCCAAGGCAGCGGCCAGTGTGACATGAAGGCAGAGGGTGCTAAGAACCACCGGAGGACCGGACTAGGCTGCCATCTGATGCTGACCTTGGCTACTTACAATGGGCACTCCCTATCTTCTGATTCAAGGCTTCTTGAATTGGAAGAATAACTACAAAGGATCAAGTGGGACATCGTCGGGCTAAGTGAGGTAAGGAGAAAACGAGAAGATCTCATTGAACTGAAAAGTGGACATCTCCTCTACTATCGTGGGACAGATACTGGCAGAACTAGTGGTGTTACATTTATAATAAACAAGAAACTGAAGGATAAAGTTCTAGAAGTTGAAAGTTCCTCTGACAGAGCTGCACGACTCGCTATCCAACTTTCGAGAAGATACCAGGCTCAGATTATTCAAACTTATGCACCCACCACAAGTCATCCTGAAGAAGAAATTGAAGAATTTTATGAGGAAATTCGTCATCTAAATAATAAAGGCAAGCAGCACTTGAAGATAATTATGGGAGATTTCAATGCAAAAATAGGGCAACGGTAACAGAATGAAACTTCAGTAGGTAAATTCGGTCACGGCAACAGAAACCAGCGTGGAAATACTCTCGTAGAGTTTGCAGAGGCAGAAGGGTTTTTCATCATGAACTCCTTTTTCAAGAAAAAGCCGCAAAGGAAATGGACATGGAACCATCCCAATGAATGGACAAGTGAAATTGGTTTTATTATGTGTGACAAGAAATTTGTCATGGAAAACTGCAGTGTGCTGAACAAAGTTCAACACTGGTAGTGACCATAGAATGGTAAGATGCACCTCAATACTAAACTCCAGTGCGGCAAGCTCATAAAACAAACAAAGTGTATTGACATGACCAACCTTAAAAAGCATCATAATACCTTCAAATTAGAACTGAGGGACAGATTCTCTATTCTAGAAGGTCTAACATCAGAAGAAGTGGACATCTCTGAAGTTAACAGAAAAGTAACCAAAACTCATATGGAAACAGCAACAAAATTAGCTGGGTCTAAGGACAAGTTGCATGTGAACAAATTATCAGGAAAAACCAAAACGTTGTGAAACGTATACTCTAGATTCAGTTTCCTTTTGATTTTACTATCTCTTGTTATTTTATTTTCCTATGCAAATTATCTTCTCACTTAACGAGATGTTATTTCTCCCGCTGAATTATATGTGGCAACGAGTGTAAGTCATGACGTGGTGGTATGCAGTATATATAGGCGCACTCAACTATACCAAGCAGCTTCGTTTTAGATGTGATAGGTTCTTCCATTATTATTGTTATGTGATTTATCTACGATAGTACGAAAGTTCGGAATATCAGTAGTTGTGTTTTGTTGGAGTGTGTTTGAGTAATACCAGGAGTTCCCCAATAAAAGGTTAAAAGTGAGTACGTTTTCTTAGTTCATTTTATTGTCAGACCTCTGTCTGGCCGTTAAGTCTATTTCATTGAGTGTCTACGTTAAGTCCAGGGTATATTGTGTTTACCGCTCTAATAAGGAGCCTTCAAGGTACTAATGTACTAAAACCGAAGTTATAGTACTGATATTCAAGATAATGAGGAACGCTGAGTAAAAAGAAGTTCCATATTCAATGAACTTATTGCACGTGCGTGTCTTACCTAAACAAACTCTAGCACTTTGAAGATTAGACACATTTTAGCTACGTCAAGTAACCTTCCAATAACCCTAACGTGACTTAACGTAAGCTTCCCTGCACTACACGTCCAGCGGAGGACTTTATTCATTATAGTTGATGCAAAAAAGAAGAGAGATGAGGACAACTAAAGAAGATGTGACTTCCAAAGTGAAATATATAGAGCTATACAAGACAGTACAAAAAAGTATTACTGAAGACGTAAGGAAATTCAAGTGTGAACTAGTGAGAAAAGCAATTGAAAACAACCAAAGCCTAAAGATAGCAAAGGGACATCTCAGTAAGTGAAGAAAACAGATTATGGCACTGAGAAAAGAAGATGGTTCTGTAACAAGAAATAGAGGCGCAATTTTGACAAGAGGGAAATATTTCTACTCAAAATTATATGAAAGGGATGATACATGTACTTCAGACATCATGAAAGATACCAATACCAGAGTTTTTCCAGTCCTCCCAGCAGAAGTTGCACATGCGATCAAGAACATGAAGCGGGGAAAAGCTCCAGGAGAAGATGGAATTACTGTAGACATGATACAAGAAGCAAGTGGAGAAATCGAAACAGTACTCGCCCAAGTTTTCACTTGATGCCTTAACGAAGGGAAGATTCCTGAGGATTGGAACAACGCTAAAATGATCCGGCTACATTGAGGATCTCAGGAACTACAGACCTATCAGCCTGCTATCAGTGGTTTATAAAATCTTCACTAAAGTTCTTTCACACCGCTTGAAGGTAACACTGGACGGACATGGCTCAACCGAGAGAACAAGCTGGATTCAGGAGTGGCTACAGCACTATAGATCATATCCACGTACTGAGAGAACTAATTAAAAGAGTGAGGGAATATGAACTTCCATTGTGCATGGCTTTTATCGATTATCAAAAGGCCTTTGATTCAGTGAAACCATCAGCTGTTACAATGGCTTTGAAATCCTGCGGCATTGAAGATGCATACATTAATATTATTAATAACATCTATGAAAATGCAAGTGCAAAGATTCGGCTGTTTGAGAATACAGCACACATAAAAATTGGAAAGGGAATGAGACAAGGTGACACCATATATCCCAAGCTCTTTAATGCCACTTTGGAAAATGTCTTTCAATCACTGAACTGGGAAAACAAAGGGATAAAGATTGATGGAGATTATCTAACCCACCTTTGTTTTGTTGATGACGTAGTCATTCTTGCAACTACCTCATCAGAGCTGCAGAGTATGATCCAGGAACTTGCTGACAAGAGTAAAGAAGTGGGATTAAAAATGAACTTTCAGAAGACAAAAGTGATGTACAATGCTTTTACAAGAAATAAAGATTTATCGATTGATGGGGAAAAGCTGGAGATAACCAATACCTACATTTATCTTGGACAGCAGATATCAAGTGAGGGTCACATTGATGAAGAAATTAATCGGCGTACAAAACTTGCCTGGAGAGCTTTTGGAAGAAACAGCATAATTTTCCAGAGCAATATGCCGTTATGTCTTAAAAGAAAAGTGTTTGATCAATGCATCCTTCTAGTGCTTACGTATGGTGCAAAGACGTGGACCTTAACTAAAAGAGGTATAAAAAGACTGCAGACAACTCAAAGCAGCATGGAGAGGTGCATGCTTGGTGTAACCAGGAGAGATAAGAAGAGGAACTCGTGAATCAGCAAAATGATAAGAGTGGAAGACGTCATGATCAGAGTAAAATCCCTGAAATGGCAGTGGGCTGGACATACTGCCAGAAGAACAGACCATCGATTGACAGTCAAAATTTTAGATTGGATTACAAGGGACAGGAAAAGACCCAGAAGAAAACCACATCGGAAATGGGTGGATGAAATTCGAAAGTATGCCGGAGTAACATGGAGGTGACTGGCACAAGACAGACCGTTGTGGATGAGGCTTGGAGAGACCTTCGTCCAGCAGTGGATTCATGATGGTTGACAATGATGATGATGATTTTGACAGTTACCGCGCTTTTTCGGGAAAAACGGTCTTACAATAAGCAGGCTGACCGGATGGGGGGAAATTCTGAGGTAGACATTTAAAACTTTTATCGATGTTTTTAGTAAAAAACCGTCTTGCAAGTAGCTGGATGAGGTAGGGGAAATTTCCGGGTTGGAATTTCCACTCTTACCGCGGTTTTTAATGGAAAACGGTCTTAGAATAAGCAGGCTGACAGGATGGGGGAAAATTCCGGGGTCGGCATTTTTCTTTTCATGCACTTTAAAACAATAAGATGCAACCGTACAAGTAGAACAAATATGTAGGGGAAATTTCCGGGGTCGGCATTTCAAACTTTTATCACAGTTTATAGAAAAAATATTGTCTTGCAAGTAGCTGGATGGAGTGGGGGAAATTTCCGGTGCCACCATTTCTATTTTCAGGCACTTCAAAACAAGATGCATCCCTACAAGTAGCACAAATGCGTGGCCTTTTTAACAGTTTTTGATCTATCGCCTTCATATTCATAACGTTTACATATCAAACATTGTGTAAACTAGAGCCTTTTATAATATTATGTACTTAGGCCTTTTATAACATTATGTATTTAGGCCTTTTTAACAGTTTTTGATCTATCGCCTTCATATATTAATAACGTTTACATATCAAACATTATAACTAACAAACATTTTACTGAAAAGGCCTAAAGCCTCGGTGTTTTGCAAGAATGTCGTGGTCAATCTGTTGCACATGGTCGACGCTACGGGTGCCCTACGGTGGGCTTCAGCACACCCAACTTTTCTTTCAGCTAACGCCCCCCCCCCCCTCACCACTACCCCTTGCCAAAAGAAAATCTCTACGCAGTTAGAACACATGTTGAGGGCAGCCCTCTAAGATTTTGGGAAGCTCAGATAAACGTATGTGAATTTTTCGTATTTATAAAATACTGTCGGAAATTTTCTGTCCACAGCGTTCTATTGAATCTACCGAAGTGCGTCGGAAAATCTTCCACTAAAAACCGCGGTAACAGTCGAAATACTAACCCGGAAACTCTCCCCACCCTGTCAGCCTGCTTATTGTACGACCGTTTCCCATTAAAAACCGCGGTAAGAGGGGAAATACTACTTCGGAAATTTTCCCCACCTCATCCAGCTACTCGCAGTACTATAAACTGCGATAAAGGTTTGAAATGCCGACCGCGGAAATTTCCCCCACATATTTGTGCTACTTGTACGGCTGAATGTTGTTTTAAAGTGGATGAAAATAGAAATGATGACACCGGAAATTTCCCCCACCCCATCGTAAAAGTCGAAATGCCGACCCCGGAATTTTCTCTCACCCTGTCAGCTTGCTGATTGTAAGACCGTTTTTCACAAAAAAGCGTGGTAAGAATGGAAATACTAATCAAGAAATTTCCCCACCTCCTCCAGCTACTTGCAAGACAGTTTTTTTACTATAAACATCGATAAAAGTTTGAAATGCCTACCCCGGAATTTCCCCCACCCTGTCAGCCTGCTGATTGTAAGACCGTTTTTCACAAAAAAGCGCGGTAAGAATGGAAGTGCTAATCAAGAAATTTCCCCACCTCCTCCAGCTACTTGCAACACAGTTTTTTACTATAAACATCGATAAAAGTTTGAAATGCTTACCCCGGAATTTCCCCCCCCCACCCTGTCAGCCTGCTGATTGTAAGACCGTTTTTCACAAAAAAGGCGCGGTAAGAGTGGAAATAGTATCCCGGAAATTTCCCCCACCTTATCCAGTTACTTGGAAGACAGTTCTTTTACAATAAACAGCGATAAATGTTTGAAATGCCGAGCTCGGAATTTCCCCCCCGTCACACACACACACACACACACACACACATATTTATGCACGTTGTTTGGCTGTATCTCGTTTTAAACAGCGTGGAAATGGAAATGATGACCCAGGAAATCTCCCCACGTTCGATATTTTGTGTCAAACGCAATTTGTTCCTGGTCCTTGATTGAAAAAGGTGGGGGACTTTTCCTGTGGGGGAGTTTTCCTATGGGGAACTTTTCCGAATGTGAGGGAGTTTTCCTGAGGGGCTTTTCCTGTGGGGGACTTTTCCGATTACCGGCCTAAAGTTCTTTTGAATAGCTGCTCTCCCGTCATCCAGTTTTAGTGAACTAAAGCAACGAAAATGATTTCTAAAGATTTTACGTATTTACTGGGGAAAAAAAAATGCTTTTCTTCTTAAAACTTCATTCAAAGCTGCCTTAATTCTTGACTATTTCTTTAACCAGTTTCATATCAAGTTTCCGCAAAAAAAATTGTAAAATCTTTTTGCTCAGGTTAGAGGTCCTTTTAACCATGAGCTCCTCCCCCGCACCCCCGCATTGCGGGAGTTGCGGGGGCTATCAGCACGCCCCAGGACTGCTCTCAAGAGATGGTTTTCTTAGAAACGAATTTTAATTCACAGACTGAACAGAAATCATAACTGGTTGTTGTCAATTTATTAGATGTAGCGACGGTCCTCCATCATTCTTATCCTAAAGCTCTTGGTCTAATTTTTCCTACTGCTGATATTTACGCTATTGGACAGTTTCTGTATGGAGATGTCAACTAAAACGATGTTTCAGGAAAACAGAATGGGAGAACTTCTTTTTGAAATCTCTAATGCTATGATTTCATAGTAAGCTAAATGCTGATTCTGCTATGGTCACGGGCTGGCACTACACCGAATATAGTCCCTGGGGAGTTTGCTGGAGAACAAAAATGGTAGACACAGATTGCTTCTGTGTAGGAAAAATGTGGAATAATACATGTATTTAGATATATTGAAATGACTATCAGTGACAACTCACTGTTTAATCAAGTGGGTACTACGCATTTTGTTTTTCGGGGTGTAGAAGTCCGCTGCTTAGGAGGGAGAGTTAGGAAATAAAAAAAATGGTTGTCTCCTCCACTTTTTATAAATCGAGTACAGAGATACCAGGACGGTTCCAAAGATGCAGAAATCTCTGAGACACATGCCAGCGACAAGCTGTGGCTCCAGAAAAAATCACTAAGACGTTATCTTTCATTACGATAACTCTGACTGAAGTGCTAGTATGAAATGCTCTACATCTATGCTGCCCGACTATCTAGTACCACCGCCGAAATTGTGGACAGCGTAATGAATACTACGCACTAATCTACGCTTTTTGAGTTGTCACCCCTACGTAGCTCATGAGTTGGTCCAAGTTATCTTTCCGTAATCCAAGTGGAAATCATAGATGCGTTGTAACACATAACACCATTGGCGAACCCACGGGGGGGGGGGGGAGGGGGTTGCTTTGGGGGCTTAATTCCCCCAGGCCCCAAAGAGATTAAGAGCAACGTACGTCACAAATTAAACATTCAAAAATATTATTTTGCATGTCCAAAAAATTACATACTGTCTACAAATGTAAAATAAACAACTTTTGAATGTATCATTTTAGTGTAGCTGATCGGAAAAAAGAATAAAATGCATATCGTGATATATTGTAATTCCTAAGCCAAACTATGTTGTGCGTTTGGCCCTAGTCAGGTACGCGGAGAAATGAATCATCCCCACCCAATGTGTGGTGGACTATGCTACATCAATTTAATCGAATATTATACAGCCCCCCCCCCCCAACAGGAATTCCTGGGTGCGCCACTGCATAACACAAATAGATGAAATCTAATACCAGAGGTGAGTGCTTCCATAACATTGTCTACTATGTGTTTTACACTGTTGAAAATTTTGTGGTAGGTTATACCAAAAATGGTACTACACCAGCTGTACCACTTTCTCAGAAAAGGTACGCTATTGTGTGGTGCGAACAAAACTAACAACATGGTGCAACTTTGCTCCACATTATGATACAAGGTCCACATTATGATACTCCACATTGCGGTGCAAGGTTACAACATGCTATTGTTTTTGTTTGCACCACACAATAGTGCATCTCTTCTCAGAAAGTAGTGTAGTACCACTTTTGGTGCAGCCTACCACAAAATTTTTAAGTGTACAAATAATCTCTCACTATATCTCTCTGCCTTTCTTAAATTTAGTAATTCAGATATTAATTAAATGTTATCCCTTTGAATACAGTGTCAAGTGATTTTAAAGAGTTTTACGAAACTGGCCGCGGATAAAATTGGCTTATGCAGATCGTTCACATTCATTATTTTAGAAGTTCGTTAAAAACAAAACAGAAAAAGAACGCCGATCTTTGACTAAAGTTATTGGGCAATATTTGTCATATAGGTAATTTTAATCATATACTTCTATCATATCAATAATAAAACCACTATTATTTCAGAAACGAAATGAAATTTCCCCTCTTTCACTAAATTGCAGGATCATTGTCAATTTATTGGTAATTCTTCTGGCACTTGTAAATATCTAGCGTTAGGAAAGCAGCCTATGACTGATTCAAATGCTTTGATCGTACTAAGTGAGAAACCCGGAATCGCACAATGAACATATAACACCTATGCCTCATTCCGGAGTTCAGCCGCCTATAGGCAACAAGGTTTGACTGTTAATGTCAGGTCAGTAGAAGCAAATAGAGTTAAAAAAAAAAAAAAAAAAAAAACCTGTGGGGGGTACAAAATCAAACTGTTATTTCTATAGTTCTACAAAATGTACTCGGTAATCAAACTCTTGTTACTAGGTTTATTGTCAGAATGGAATTGTGTTGAAAACGCGGAGCATGTTTCAACTTTGAAATAAAAATAAATGTGGTCTAGCGAATGAAGCATTTGACCATAAATCACGTATAGCAATTTTTTTCTTGTAAAACTGTCAAAAACGATGGTAAGTTGTCAACACCTTGACATGAAAATCTCTCGACATATTAAAATTTGCACATCAATTAAATACAAAAGAAATATTTTTTGAAGAATAGGTTCAATCCCTTTAATATCTATGTAACTCTGAGTGACATACCAAAAGGGAAATTAGATAGTAATAAATAAATAACTTAATATCGCAAATTATCTTGATGTTTTTCTTGAAGTAACATTCTTTCGTAGCGTCTGCAAATAGTTGCTATTAAGCATACGTTACCGAACCGAAACGGGAAGGAAGAGTCCTTTTAACAATTTCCTGATTTACTGTAGAATGTTTGGGTATCTTTACATGCAGTCAAAAGCTAATAATTCAGTAGGTAGACTGAAACAAAACCTCAGAAAATACATGAGATCTAAGTTATTCGAATTTCTACTTTTCTGACTAAAACTTTGTGCAGAACTCGTCGGGACCCATCGTACTGTTATCAATTCGAAAAAACTGAACTGAATTCTTTCAGATGCGCTATGTAATAATAAAAATTTACTTGCCGGTAGTTTTCTGAATAAAATTACTGGTAAAACTTAAAAAAATATCTGGTTTTAGAATTTGTTGATGGTTTCGTTCTCCCATCTAAAATTTGGTGCTACAGGAATAATTAGCTAAAATCTACAGATTTGACCTACTGATGGTGTTTTGCTATTTATGTGTTGCTTCTTGTACTTCAAAACCATATCCTGATTGACTCTGAATGTGAATATATGAGCAAAATATTATCGCCAAAAATTCATAAAAAGTTAGCATTATACGTGTGCACAGGGATGAGACAAATACTTTTGGAGTATGTCGAATGGCAGACAAAAGAGCAAATAAGAAAATGTATATACTAGGGCCATACGAAAAGTTCCGCACACGCTAATCTAAAACGGAAGCAGATGATGCAATCGGGAAAATAATTACGTCATGTCAGGGTCAGACTCTCAGCAACGCAGTGGTGTCAGAACGACGCGCTATCATTTGCTGTGTGAACGTGGGAGGGTTTGGAAATGGAAGCGTACAGCTCCTCAGGTCGAGTCACAGCGTTAGACCAGCGCTCGTACGTGAAAATAGAAACTCTGTGGGGAAAAACTCCGTAACAGATCCACACTACCTTGCGAGAAGTTTGTGGGGAAGAAACTCTTGATCAAGGCACAATTTCTTTCTGAGGACAAAGTTGAGACCGAAAATTCGTCAAAATCGCCCAACTTGTTGGAAGCGGAAGCTATCTTGTTGCATGACAACGCATCGTGTCATGGTGCAGCGTCGGTACGAGGACTTTTGTCGAAATATTGCTAGGAAGCTTTATTTCACCCACCATACAGCCCTGATCTCAGTTCACCCAACTTTGATCTTTTTCCAAAGTTAAAAAATCGGCTCCGTGGCATTCCCTACGAATCGCTGGACGAACTGTCATTGGACGTGACCCGAGTAATACGACAGCTGAACAAAGATGGCGTACTACGGGGCATCCAGGACGTACCTCACCACTGTCAAGCTCTCGTTAGCAGCGGAGGAGAGTACATTGAACGGCAATAAAGTAAGTTTTGTCCGTTGCTTTACACTTTTCTCAAAAATGGACAGTGTGCAGAACTTTTGTTATGACTCCCGTATTAGTGGCGAACTGGCGATCCATAAACGGCCCTGAAAGCTGATTTTGAGCTGCCCACTTTCGAGAAAAATAATCAAGGCACCACCATCCCTAAAAAAAAAACAAAAAAAAAACGGTGTATCAGCATCACCGTTTATTGTCTACACATCCTTTCAACGCAAATCAGCGAATAATTGCAGTATTTTGTACTGAGGCAAGAATAAACAATAATTCGCCCATTTTCTTGGGCCGCAGATCCCTAGTACAATTTAATGTGAGAATAAAATTACTTCCCATGCTGAGAAGCAATAGACAAAGCCGGTTCTCTGAGGGAGACTGTCTAAGACTTTATTCCATTCTTCTGCATTTCATTGCGATAACTCAATACAGAATTTATAATAGTTTCTTTGCTTTTAGTGCGAACGGAAATCCAAATATGCCAGAAATTAATTTCTTTTTCAAGACTTACCTATCATTAAGAAAATAATTACGAAAACATCTCTTGAAAAAATTGAAAACGTCCAGAATTTCAGTGCAAATTTATTAATATAAAGTAAGAGAAATTGGAGAATTCGAAAATAAATTTTTATTTAATAACTTTCAAATGGAAAAAGTACTTTTGCTGTAGCTGAAACAGACTTTCCGGAACTGCAGTTCAAGAATTCGTGCAACTGTAAGGCATAAAAACAGTAAATCAGATGCAGATCTTTATCGTTCAAAAGGAAAAAAATAGCTTATGCCTATAAAACACAGTAACCGCAAAATTTTACCATAGACGAACCTCAGTGCATTGAACTTACACATAGAATTTCGAGTTTCTATCCAAGATTATTGATAGCATATTTAATTAGATTGTATTGATTATTAGACCTTTCGAGAACTGCAATTGGCAAAAGCAGCCTGACGTAAAGAATATGAGCCCATAGGGACGAGGCTTAAATTTGAAAGTCGAGAAAAGGGTAAGGGGGTGTATCAAAAATAGTGTTTGGATCAACAGAACATTTGCTACCTAGTTTGTTTTTTTTATTATTATTTCTGAAACCATCAAAGTGGTAAAAAAACTTTCCGTCTTAGCACAACTTGGTTTTCTTCTACAAGAATATTGAAGTATATATATATATATATAATTTTTTTTTCTCTTTTCTCATACGGCTTACCGGCCCAGAATATGGCGGCCCACCGGGAATTCTCCTGATATCCCGGCGGCCCAGTCCGCGCCTGGTATATATGACAGAAAACAGTCGCAGACTGGGACAGGGAATTGGAAGAGAGATACAAATAGCAAAACAAAAGGGGGAACTGTCCTCTGTAACTTAAAAAATGCTGCCGCATACGAAAGACAACTTTCGTTATTTGGAATAACACAAGTGTTTGCACCCAAGCATCAAAATTAATTGCTGATAAGCACAGCCTATCCAGCTCTTTCTCTGCACACACAATAGACAGATTTGGGGAAGTCTTACTGGTAGCAAAAAGTGACCACGAAAGTAGCACATGTCCTAAGATAAGATAACAGTTCTGGTACCTTGATAACCATGTACGGTTAAAACTTCGCCGCAATTTTAGAATCTTTTGTCTCTCCATTTTCGTTATTTTTATTGGAGATATTTAACTTCCAATTATATAAAAATCATTTAGGTAATAAAAACAGGTAATCAAAGCATTACAGGAACACAGTAGATTAAGGAACATATTCTAAATATTCCTTTCGTCAGTTTTTTTATGTATGGTTTAAGCAAGCACTCACTTTTTGATTAGATCTAAGTTAAAAACAATACCGTCTTACGTACGATTAAAAAAATTTAATGTTAAAAAGATATATACATGGTTAAAAAATATATATACACATTAGACCTTTCGAGTTTACAGTAAACTCATCCTCAGATGTAATGCGATGCACAAACACAAGCGACGAGGTGTTAGTTATATATACCATGGCAGTCGTGTCACAAGTGACATATGTTAAAAAAAAAAAAAAAAGTTTAACGCATGTGCTGAAATAATTGGTCAATCTCAATTTCCGGAGACTCGGGGTGTTTTTTCGGTCCCATAACTGTTTCCAGGGGGAGGGAGGGGGATAGTGCAAGGGGAATCTTTATTACAGCAAAGATGACTATATTTACAAATCAGTAAACTTTCTGTGAAAAGAATAGTAGAACGAAGTCTAGGGGTAGTCAGTATAATTGTTGCCGCTTTTTAAATTGTGCGTAAGACGGCATTGTGTTTAACTTAGATCATTTTTAGCACGAAAATATCCTATCTGATTTGATTGGATTCTTTTGTAGCTAAAATGTAGTAAAACTGATTCAAAATTAAGCTTATGTATACTTGTAATGCCAGCCTTAATAGCTGTACTTAAAAGACTTGTATGAATCTCCACTATTTTGTGAAGCCTTTATTTATAATTAAAACCTTATTTCAGAAGTTTCACTTCTCTTCCGCTGAGTTCTCGAGAAACCACATATCATGAAGTTTTAGTAAAGTTCGAAAATTAATTAGAACTAAGCCTGTAGAGCACTTATGCTTTTGTGGAACGCCTAAATTTCAATGTGTTTCGCTCATTATATATGGTATGTAAAGTTTAATGTATTCAATGAGTGGGGTTTCTTTTGGTGCATTAAACATGTATTGTAACTGCAGTTAAGAAAAGGGAATTATCACAGAAAATGTGCATTTTAAACGCTCACTTAAATAATTTTGTACCGTAAAATTTCTGCTTAAATGCAATGTAAATGTAATCTCTGGAAAGATGTGCTTTGAAAGAGCAAAGTAAAACGTATGTTAAAAAGATTTGGTGTGATTAAAGCTGTTCAAACTATCCACACTGGAAATGAGGCGTTCGTTGAAAGGCAAAATTACGAGGAGTGGGGAAAAAAGAAAAGTAGGGTCACCATCCCAAATTCTGTGTGAATATGATTAAAAACAGCACTCAGAATAATGTTATCGGGCGGTGATTCGTTTCTAAATCAAGAAAAAATAATCTTCCGCTACAAGAGATAATTCAAATGTTTAAGCCTTCATATTTCTGTAACTTCGTAAATACCAAATGTTTGTTGTATATCGGAGCTTAACACAAATATATTATTTCCTACAATTTGTCACCGGGTAGTTGACCTAAAAGGAAGCTTGTTCCTCGAGCCAGAAAGATCCAGTTTCGGTTATTTTCGTTTTCTCTTCTGGAGTAGACAGCGATTCATTATGGTCCTGAAAAAAAAAAAACCTGTGCAACTTTTTTACATGTGAAACACCACCTCAGACATAGGAGTTGCGTGAGGTGCACGGGGCACATGTCCCCAAAGCTTATGTGCCCCCCAAGCCTATGATGGGGCAGCAAATTTAAATGGGAGGTTTAGTGGAGTCGCTAGGAAGTTCAAACAAAAAGAACCCAAGAGCTTCGAACATACACACTGTTAGGCTTAACTTTTAGATTTGGCTGTGATTAGTTTTTGTGAGGTAGTAAAACCACAGCAAAATGCCATCAATGTAGAGAACTCATTATGTAACATTAGTCATGTATGAGCAAAAAGATTTGTAATGTTGAAAAAAATGCGTAGAAAAAGAGGACTTTATTTTCAGAAAACTTAGCATCTTGTCAAAAATACGCTGGACTGTTCGCCATCATTCATTATCAGCAGCAGTGGCGGATCCAGTATGGGGCGATTGTAACGCATAAAAAAAAATGTTTGCTCTGCACTTAAAACCAAAATTTTGTGACATTAAGGGGAAACTGTTTCCAAGAATAACCTCTCCCCAAAAGGAAAGCATCAGTTTACACATTTCGTGCCCCTTCCCCCAATTGTTTGGTCACACTACACCTATGACCTCAAAAGTTTAACACCTGATGAATTCCTCCTCCTAGAACGCAAAGGGCTCCATAAAGTTTTCAGATGCCACAAGCTAAGTTTTTTTTTAAATAATTCGGTTATTCATTTGAATTCGGTAATGAAAAATCCCTTGAATAGAAGTCAGGTGTTCTAGAGAAGAATTCCGCAGGTAATGGAGAAATTCGTTATATAGCAGCCAAATATTTTTGTTTTAAAAACTCATTTGAGCATAGGAAATAAGTAACAAAAGTTTCATTGCACACAATGGAATTCCATTAAATCATAGGAAACGAGCAATGAATAATTAATTGCTTAGCAGTTAAGTGCTGTTTGAAAAACTCAGTTATTCACAAAATGTAAGTATTGAAAAATTCACTACACAGGCGATTTGAAAAGAACTCTGTCAGTCACAGATCGTAAGCTGTAAAAAAATTCCTTGAATAGCAGATAAGTATTCCCCAAAAGAATTCAGCTGGGTATAGGAAATAAGTGATACAGAAAATCAGTTATGCTTGCTCAAATTACAGAAGAAATTTGTTCGCTATATGCCGAACACAGATTACATGTCTCATCGAAAAATATTATTTATGAAACTAAATATTCTAAAAATTCATGAAATTTTTACCTTGAAACTAGGTATCATATTTTTTTTAAATAATGCATTTTAAACTGCCTATTTTTCATTCTGACATCAAATATCTGGATTATGCTGTCTTCACCAGATCTGTTGCTAACAAGAAATTATGTCTACCGTCTGTTAGACTTAATTATGGTTTAAATAGCATATTGTATAAAGCCATTATCCTATGGAATAATCTCCCAGAGAGCATCAGATCTCTGGAAAATATCAAGAAGTTTTCCTTATATCTGCAAAATTACATTGTAAATCATCTTGATCTCCATAATGAATCTCAATCCTATCATTAAATTGTATTTCCAAGCTATGCTGCTATCAGTGGCGCTTCTGTTAAAACCATCTTCCTTGCCTTTATATAGTTTATATATTTTATTCCTTTTCTTACCTCTGATTCATAGGAGGAATCGCCTTACAACCAATATGTTCAGATTCCTCCTGGTGTATTGCATTTTCATATGGCTGTAAGTTTTAAATGTGTACAATAAAATAATTGTAGTTGTAATCTCATAACCGAAATAAAAAGACAAAACTGGATCAAAGTTTTCCGTGTTAAGTAAAATGATTAGATTCCCTCATATTCTTCCGAATTTTGTTAAATATTTTACCGGTCGTTGAAGTTCTGGTAATGTATAGAAACGTTATCTCTAGATGGGACATTTTTCTTTTTGCAAGAATTTTCTCAAAATACAAACCATGCTGAAAATCAGCAGCACCCTTCCACACTACAATCATGGAAATTTACATTTTAAATAAATAGATTTTAAGTAGAACGCTGAAGGTAATATACAGATTATAAGTGTTAGAAATTTTTCTTCATTAACTTAATGTTCTTACCTGAACATACTGTGAAAGGGGAGAGCAGTTGTAGTAGGGAACGTTGTAGAGCATGGTTCTAGAGTCCGAAATTCGGTGACTGAGATCAAGTGATTCTTTTCCTTAGAATTATAAAACAATGTGCTTGCTCAAAAATCAGTGAAATTGCATTGACATTACAAAACGAATCAACCACGATTTTGTTCATGCAGCGCGGGTAGGTGCTTTCATATTTCATAGATAGTCCATTTTTGGATTCTACTTCCCTGGATCCTGCGTCACCTGGGAGTTGGCTACTTCCAGAATATCGTCACACGAATTCGACCAATCATGATGCCAAACGAGCCACACGAGGGCGCTAGTGGTCGGAAATAATCTCGTAACTGCCCACGGAGCCAGGTGATTGGAAGGGTAGCATCCCGTTGTCATGGAAACAGGAGAAGTCCCTCTCCGAGATCCGTTGGAGGTGCTCACTTGGTAATGGAGATGATAATCAATTCTCTTTGCCATTATTTTCTGAAATTCGTTATTTTTTTTCTTCACTCCGAGCTAGAGTGCGCGAAGCTAGAAAGAAATGTTTATCTTTACTTAATATTATCCACATTCTGAGTAAAAACACTGCAATCTGTTTTCGTTTCGCATCGTAACGCAACAAGAAAGTTTTTTGCTCATTGTAAAATGTTCATCTTCAAAAGAAAGGCGTTAACTACACTACTAAATGCTCATTTATTCTGTTCAGAATTCCTTACTCCATACTACTTCTTTATTATTTTACTTACTAATGACTTTCATTGCGCTTTAAAAGTGTAAGTTTTTTTTTTTTCAAGCTTTTTATAAAATTTTCTGGGAAAGCTGCAATTTTACTCTTTATTTTTTCAGATTGGATTTTTATTTGTTTGATTACCAATGCGATTTATTTCAAAGCAAAAGAGTTTAGACTTCATTCAGAGTTGTTTCATTGAGTGAAGCTTAAATACGTAAGTAAAATGTCATATTCAAAGGGGGGGGACAAGCTACAGAAGTGCGTGCGATTAACGTTTCGTAATTCTAATTCTGGATTTTTCTATTTTAAATCTTCTTCACTGGTCACTTTGATTTTGCATTCGTTTATGTAAATCTAAATGGTACAAACTTAGATCAGGTGACTGTATTTAGATGTTTAGGATGTTGGATCAGTAGCACACCCAGAATTTTCCCAAGGTGGGGGTGACCCCCGAAGTTAACCGGGAAAAATAGTCAGGTGCCATGACAATTAAGGAGGTTGACTTTTGTACATTTATTCTTATCCAGTTACTAGTAATGTTACAGTACGAGAAAGTTAAATGATTAGAAGAAGCAGTAGATGAAATTCTTTTCCTGGTTAGATTTTACTAAATTTATTTAACAGAACTACTCCCTTATAATTACTGTATGTTATAATTATACGGTACACAGGGACGTCGCTAGACTTCGAAATGAGGGTGGGCGAGTACTATTTTTGACGGAGCAAGTTTGAGAGCAACTTTATTTACAAAAACGCTAAAAGCAAGAATTTTAAATTCTTTTCACTATCGGCTACAAAGGAATTCTTGCAATCCCCATCCCTTCCCCTGGAGACACACACACACACACATACATACACGCACGCACACATACACGCACACACATACACGCACGCACACATACACACATACACGCACGCACACATACACGCATACACGCACGCACACATACACGCACGCACACACACACACACACACACATACACGCACGCACACATACACGCACGCACGCGCATACACGTACACGCACGCACACATACACGCACGCACGCGCACATACACGCACGCACGCGCACATACACGCACGCACGCACGCGCATACACGTACACGCACGCGCATACACGTACACGCACGCGCATACACGTACACGCACGCGCATACACGTACACGCACGCACACACGCGCATGCACACACACGTACACGCACGCACACACGCGCATGCACACACACATGCACGCACACACATACACGCACGCACATACACATGCACACACACATACACGCACACACACATACACGCACGCACATACACGCTCACACACACGCACGCACATACACGCTCACATACACACACACACGCTCACACACACACACACACACACGCTCACACACACACACACACACGCGCGCGCGCGCATCTGACTAGTTACGCCATTAGTGTAAGATACAAGTGTTAGTAGAATGTCTCCTTCAATTTTTTTCTTTCTTGCTGTGGATGCATTGTTTTAAAAATTGCTTTTCAAAATTTCGCATTTTTGCTTACGAGAATAGCATTGCACTTGAACAATTTCTTTAAAGGAAAATGTTCTTTCTGTTTGTCTAAATCAAATTTTACCGTCGTGATACGCAGACACAACACCTGACTCCTCCCTAACTTCCTTCCTTCAAGCCAGCGAGTAGGTTCCGATTCATCCTTTCCCGTTTCATCCTCGGGTTTTAACGAGGTGTGGCGATTCGTACCCTGCACACAGGAGTAGGCACCGATTCATCCTTTCCCGTTTTGTTCAATATATAGATTGCGAAGTCAAAAGATGTAATTACCATTACAACCAATTTCTATGACGTAAAGTTCAAAATTTAGGCCTAACATCAGAATACATAAACAATGAAAACATCAAAGGTCATATACGAATGTTTGCAGGTCTTGCATTCATTCCACCCACTTGTGTAAATGATGGATTTTTAGTCATAATAGAAGATGCGCCCACAAATGATGGTGTTCAAGAGTTTAATAATTATATGGTAGATCAGTGGATGGACAGCTCTGTTATTGGTCAAATACGGAACTGTTATAAAGAGCGTCACAGAACGAAAAATTCCGTAGAATCGTGACACAACAGATTAAATAAATCTGTAAGAAAATCACATCCAAATATATTAGAACTTTTAAGTTAAAAGAAGACGCGCAGATCTATGACACTCAAATAACACATGAACTTAATATGGCCGCCCCGGTGGCGCATTGGTCTAAGGCGCTGGTCTCTGATCATTCGTCCGCAAGGGGTCCGGGTTCGAATCCCGGTGAGGCATGGATGTTGTGTTTGTCTTACGGCACTGGCTCTCTCCCTTCCCTGGAACCAGTGACCCTAAATTAGGGACAGGCGACTGCTTATAGCCCATTGAGTTGCTCACGGTGGTCGTTAAACCTCCAATCAAAAAAAAAAAAAAACTTAATATGCTTACAGAAAAAAAAAAAGTATATGTATATATAAACTTGGATAAAATGATTTCAAAACCGGAAAGAAGACACTAATTGAATCCTTACGTGCGCTTTGGCATACACAGTGAAACTACAATAATACACTGGCGGAAAGGGGAAAAAAGAACACCGAGAAGGAGACTTCTGATACCAACGAAATTTATACAGCATAATAACGGAATACAGAGGATAACGTGATCTAAACATTATGGCAAAATACAGCTGTATTTGCTGGTAAACTGAAAAATAACATTTCCATGTAACATGGTTAGTACGAGGTTGAACCGCCATGAACTGCGTCACACTGTGAAATTCTGGCATGGAGTCTGTCGTACAGATGTTGGGTGTAAGTTTGGAGTGTTGAGTTCCAAGCATCCTCAACCTGGACGCGTAAATCGGGGATGGTCGTGGCTGGCCGTGGAGACCGGATAAGTCGTTGTCCCATAAAATCCCACACGTGCTCAATGGAGGACAAATCTGGTGAACGTGCAGGCCATGGAAGTTGTCTCACACCCTGAAGTGCATGTTGCGTTGCACGTGCCGTGTGTGGGCGTGCGTTATTTTGCTGAAAAACACCACTATGGACCGACCTTACAAATGGCACAACAACGGGCTGAATGATGTTGTTGATGTAGGAGGTGCTGTTTAACGTACCCAGTACAAACACTAGTTGTGTACGGGAGTGATAGCTGATCGCTCCCCACACCAGGAGACCAGGTGTAGGCCCTGTGTGTCGCTGGCGGATACAAGAAGGGTGGAGACGCTCCTCCGTGCGTCTGCGAACACGCATACGGCCATCGGAGGTTCCCAAGCAGAATCTGCTTTCATCGCTGAACACGACAGATCGCCATTGCGTTCTCCAGTGCAGACGTTGGCGACACCACTGCAGCCGTTTCTGACTGACGGTAGGCTGGAGTCAGAGGTACACATGCCAGAGGCACACGTGCACGTAGTCCTGCATCCAGTAGACGGTTGCGGATTGTTCGCACAGTCACCTCGGGTGCAACGGCAGCTCGGATTTGCGTCGCAGTGGATGTTCTGCTTGACAACGCCGCTCTTCTTATGCGTCGATCGGTCCACTCATCAGTCCGCCTGTGACTCCCGGTTCCACGTCTTCTCGTGTGGGAATGTTCCTCGGACCATCTACGCCCCCATCGTACCACCACCGATACTTCCCGTCCAATTCGCTCCGCAATACGACGATACGACCACCCGGCGCCGCCCCGGTGGCGCAGTGGTCTAAGGCGCTGGCCTCTGATCATTCGTCCGTAAGGGGTCCGGGTTCGAATCCCGGTGAGGCATGGATGTTGTGTTTGTCTTACGGCATTGGCTCTCTCCCTTCCCTGGAACCAGTGACCCTAAATTAGGGACGGGCGACTGCTTATAGCCCATTGAGTTGCTCACGGTGGTCGTTAAACATCCAATAAAAAAAAAAAACAAAAAAAAAACGACCACCCGGCCTCGCGGAGTCCGACTAGACGACCTCGCTCAAAGTCCGGTTGCTGCTGAAATCGTACACGTCTTCCATGTCCAGGCATTGCAGCTGCTTCAGGGTCTTCGCACGTGTCCGTACGCCGACGACTGATTACATTCACTTCGCCGTACTCCTTAAATACCACCGACGATAATTTGCATATCATGCCATGCTGTGGCGTAAGCGCTCACCGGTTGGTCCCGAAATTAACATCACACCTACGTAAACTCGACCCCATTAACATATGTAAATTTCATGATCGTCCGCCAATTCCTTCTTGGTATTATTTTTTCACTTTCCGCCAGTGTATGTTAGATAAGTTCCTAAAATTGACAAAGTGCTGCCAATCACAGCTATTCTCGCGGCATTTTCCTGACAGAATATTTCTGCATTTGTGACAAGTAAAGTTAAAAGACTGAGTGGTCTCAGAAACCATGACAATTATTTTTGGAGAAGGAAGTCAGAATACCTTCTCGTGGTGTTCCCTGGAAACGCAATATGCGGCTAAAAGTCTGAGCAAAACTAAATAACGAGTAAATAACACGAACTCAAATAACACAGTTATTAAGCGACTAGGGAAATGAAGCGGGGTGGTGGTGGTAGAGGACGAATCCTCATCGCCACTTATGTTAAAACCCGAGGATGAAACCACGATTTTGAGCAGAGGATGAATCGGGACGACACCAAGCCATCGACCTTTTCTTGCATTCCTTTCCCCCAAGGTTGTCGTCAGCCACGTCCTGCTGCCTCTCTGCCCGAGAAAGGTTTACGTGCGCTGGTATAGCTTTTTTTATTTATTTATTTTATTTTCTGGGTTTAACGACTACCGTGAGCAACTTCTGGATGGGCTATAAGCAGTCTCCCATCCCTAATTTAGGGCCACAGGTTCTAGGGAAAGGAGAGAGCCTATTCCTTATGGCAAACTTAACATCCATGCCGCACCGGGATTCGAACCCAGACCCATCTCGGGCGAATAGTCAAAAACCAGGACTTAGTAACATCGTCTATTTACATTATCTCCACGTATTTGAAATATATATTCACCAGCGCTTAGACCACTGCGCCAATCGGGGCGGCATGGTTTAGTAGACTCCACTTTAAGTTTGGGGATATCCTACTTAGTAGCTGTGAGAGTGGGAGCATTATTTATTCACGGTAAATCATTAATTGAACACTATGCTTGTATAATCAGGAAAGTCGTACATTAATGGACTAATAATAAGAACATTATGTTTATATAATATCAAATTAATTTGTGTTAAATAGATTTATGATGAGAACATCCATATATATGTAATTATTAACCCTTTAACGACCAAAACGCTCGTGCATACAAACGGCGATAGCCGACCAAAGCACTTGCCTAGAGTGAGTCATATTTCCTACCCTTGCCTGTTCTTCAAATTTTCTTGACCTATGAGGGATCAGCAGGAGTCACCCTCAGTCACTGTTGTTGCTATTAAAAAAGAAGTGAAACAACAGACAGCTTCGGACGTTATGGTATTTAGAGTGATAAAAGATTTTTAGGTCATGATCGTTAAAGGGTTAATAGAACTTAAAACGTGGTCCAGGTGGACAAAGTAGCAATAGAATGTTCTGGAAAATTTTTCGAAGTTATTTGGATGTTAAAAAGAAGGCCTGGAAGTCACACGCTCGGGAAAGGGAGATGCCTTCCTCAAGCAAGATAACCATCAGCCATTAAGCAAACTACATCCGCCAAGTATTGTCCGCAGAGAGCAGACGCCAAGATGTCTAGAAGTCTGAACATTACTTATTGTATGCATATAGCAGTGTGCATTGTACTCGATGCGTTTCTGTACTTTGCGGTAAGTTAAGTCTGTCGAAAAGAGAGCAGCCAATGGAGGTGAAGCAAACGCGCCGACTGTCTGTGAAGGACCGAAAGATTTGTAAGCCGGATGGGCGCGACCAAACGAACGCGAAGAGCAAAACCGCCTGGTCATTGTGACGTAGGCACAAGCAGCAGCAAGAGAGGAGGCCTCGACGCCCGAGGACAAGGAAGCGGAAGTGACGGAAGCGCGGCGCAGGCGAAAGAAGGAGAGATAGAGGCGCACGAGATAGTTAGTGAGTCTGTTTTCGTGAAGCGGAGAGGTAGGTTCTCTGGCAGGCGTGACTCGAAGAGTTTCGAGTGCGTGCGGACACCAAGCGGTAAGGGGTCCGATAGTTCAATCGTGTACTGAACGGTAGTGAGATGTTTTTGCGAAGTTAACGTTCCTCGTGATATAAGTCTCAGAGCCCGAGACTCTCGCGGAGTACTATTACTAGTCGGAAGGAGATAGCTTCCGGGACAGAGAAGACGAAGGTCGGAGCTGAGTTTGATACGACTTGGAAATAGATGTTCGTCGGAGATACAGGTCTTATCTCATACAAGAAAAACTTTCTCTCAAGTTCAGGAAAATATCGCTAGTATAGAGACGCCAAGCTTACGTTGGCGATTTACGAGTTTTTCACCGGATAGCGGACGTTTGATCGGCGATCAGAAGGCGGCGACTCGACGGACAGATTGAATTTCCAACTTCAGATCTTTTAAAAAAATTCGTTAAGTTTGATCAAATCCTCCTTTATTATTTTAGGACATTAGCAATTCATATTTTGAGTTTTTCAGCGGTCTCGATCCATCCTCCTGATTCGCAGGTAATTACGTATAGAAAAGCGGGGAGGATTTCGTCCATTCACTCAGTATTAGTTTTGGGGAAAGTTCTTAGGAACGAACCTTGTATTTCTATTGGCTGTGAGGGGGGCCTATAACGTGAACGCCACGGAAACATAATTTTGGGCGTGTCCACATAATGAGATGAGCACGCTCGCCCTTACAGTAGCACAAGCAAACAGCAGAGCAATTAGTAATAACCTCCCTCAGTGAATTTCTATCCACCGTATCCATTGCCATACTAATATGAAAAAAGTCTTAAATTAAGGATTTGGAAGAGTGGAGGATAACTGAATTTTCATGGATCTATAGATGCTATTTTGATAACCTTTATATGGAGACGTAAACAAAGCACTTCCTATGGGAAGTAAGTAGAACTACACGACGAAAAACACGACACTTATTATTACTCGGCAAAGTCCAGCTTATATTTTAAAGTTAAAAAAAATTGAAAAATGGCACATCGTGAATTGAGTGGTCGGCAGGGTGGGCAAGACAAATTTCAGGATGGGGTCTAGCCCACCCTCGCATCCCTTTAGCGACATCCCTGACAGTACATGATTAAGAAGTATATGTAGATCGCGTATCGTGATTCTTTCAAACTTCTACGTAATGATTTTCTGCTCTGTCAGCCCAAAGGGAAGCGGAGCATCGGGCCTCCCCGTGGGTGCGCCCCTGTGTTTCACACAGAAAACAAATACAAATTGTTGAATTAGTGGGCGAGTTAATTTAGCTTTTAGCTGCTTTGTAAAGCCTAGTTATTTCAGAAGAGACACAGGAACTATTTATGTGCTGCAAAGCTTCATTGCTTACGGAGAGTTTTAGGCAAAACGTTGTAGAGTGGGGACACATATTTTGAGGTGGTTTGGTCTTTTTGGAGGAATGTGTAATGAGATGCTCATTAAGGGAATTGATTCTGCAAAGTTGACTGGAAAGAAAGGTATAAAGAAAACTAGGAAATCATGGGAGGACCGGATCAGGAATACCTACAAGACAAAAAGATATTGAGTATAATGTATGAAAGGTCTTGGCTGAGATGTGTGATAGTGTGACTATGGATAACTTTCAGTACCCTTTCGCGTGGATTCGCCAGGCCTTCGTTTGCTAGGGAAGAAATCGAAAAGTTCCGGGGTTTCAGCTATATTTTCCCTCGACGATGGAAAGATTTAAATACTAGCTAAATGAAAACTCTGTCTTCTGCAGTGGTGTTCTTTATTCAATGTCATGTATGTGGAAGGTCACGCATCTGCGTGTCCTGATTTCTATATTACTCTTTCTATTGTTTACTCATTTAGCTATTACGGCTGATTCTATCAGGCATTTGTTTCGGTTGCCCCGCTGCTTACAAATTTCAGTTTCCAACTTAATTTCTGCTTCGATCTCCTCTCGGCATTGGACATTCTAAAAATCTTATTCCTCGATTTCCCTTCTTTGTTCGAGGAGACGAAACCTTCTCCGTCACAAGGAGTGTCATTACCTAAGCTACCTCCTTCAAGTGCTAGATCAAAACGCTTTTCTTTTTGTTCCTTTCCTCAGAAAGCGCAGGTTTATTCCCCTAGTCCACACATTGTGTCTCCCTCCAATTGCAAATATCAGGTCAGCTCCATGTAACTTTTTTTGATTGGGAGTTTAACGACCACCATGAGTAACTCAATGGTTTATAAGCAGTAGCCTGTCCCTAATTTAGGGCCACTGGGTCCAGGGATGGGACATAGCCAGGGCCGTAAGAACTCAAACAAGGCTGTAAAACTACTTTCAAAGCAATAAAGTGATTCCAAACTGAACTTCATGCGCAACCGATGACATGAACCTTAACTAAAAAAAAAAAAAACATATGATCTGCAAACAGCTGAAAGAAGCATGGAGAGATGTACGCTTGGTGCAACCTGGAAAGATAAGAGGAACTCGTGGATCAGGAAAAATACAACAGTGGAAGACATCATGATCAGAGTAAGATCCCTGAAATGCCGATGGGCTGGAGGTATTGCCAAAAGAACGGAACACAGATGGGGAAACCGAAATTAAAATTTTAGACTGAATATCAAGGGGCAGAGACCCAGAAGACGATCACGAGGGAGATGGGTGGATGAAATTCGAAAACATGCCGGAGTGACATTGAGGAGATTGTCTCAAGACAGAAAGTTGGCGAAGAAACTTGGGGACTTTCATTTAGCAGTGGATTGATAATGGTTGACAATGATTACTCACTGGACAAAGCATTTAGAGATACCGATACCTACTTAATAGCGTGTTGGTCTTCATCTAGCGCGAGGAACAGCCTGTACACGCTGAGGCATCGACTCATCCAGATGTTGGAGGGTTTCCTGAGGCAATGCCAACCATGCCTGTTGCAGCATTGTCCACAACTCCACCCGAGACGTCAGTCCAAGAATTATTGATATGATGTTCAGTTCCACGGATCCCACAGAGCTTCCACAGTGTTTAAATCCGGAGACCTTGGTGGTCACTAGATGGTTCGAAACTCAGATGAGTGTTCCTTCAGCAATGCCTGGGTGGTTGCATTCTAGTGGGGCCGACGCATTGTCCTGCTGGAACAAACCATCGATTGCAGGATGCGCGAAGGCCATGAAAGCATGTAGGTGATCAGCCATCACATACTGGTAGCGCACAGCGGTTAAGGACATCTCCAGACACACTGGGAGACCAAATGTGTCTCAACTGAAGGCTCCCCAAACCATCACAAAGCCACACCGCCTTGAACAGAGCCGACCTGGCACGACGAGACCATGGCCTCAGGCTGTCGACGCTACACCCACACACCCCCGTAAGATCGGTACTGCTGAAAACGGGATTCATCTGATCACACGAGGCGGTGCCACTCTGCAGAGATCCAGTTTTGATGTTCCCGGCACCAGGCGAGGCGTAATGTCCGATGACGAGCAGTCAACAGTGGCACATGCGTATGACGTCGGCTCCTGTAGCCCAGGGTATGCAGAGTACGCCATACCATTTGCTCACTGTCGGTGCTTGGGCCTCCGACATTTAACCTGGATGTGATTTCCTCCGCCGTTGCCAAGCGGTCGGCGTGTACGAGCCTGGACAGTCTACGTCAACTCCAGTCATCGGTGGCGTGTGGTCGGCCATCGCTTGCTCTCAGGGCGCTGGTACGTCCGTCGATGAGGTACTCGCGGTACACCTCTAAAGCAGTTGTCATCGGAAACCCTAGGGTTCTTACCACTTGGGCGACACAATGACCCACCTGTCTTGCGCCGGCAATGCGTCCACGAGCCAAGTCGCTCAGATCAACATGTTTATCCATGTTCGTCGATTGCGATACATTGCTGGGAAGCCCTGCTCTCCGCCTATTTATCACCTGCGTTCGGTTTGGGTCTGCTCCACTCTGTGCAGGGGATGCTCATGTCAATGCCAACGACCCACCACACGCCACTGGTAACTAAAAATATCTCTAATATTTTGTCTATTGAGTGTATATATAAGCTACGGAAAACTTTTGTGCACAATTTGTTAAAATTCGTAAACTATACTTTTTAGCTGCTAGGGAGAATAAGTACCTGTTTCTATTTCTGGTTGTTTTGTCGACTGTAGAAATCCGGTTTTTTGTTGTTTTTTTTTTCGTTTTTTTCTATCCTGTTCCATCGACTTTCAATAACTTTAATAAATTTCATTCTCGTCGGAAAGGATTAAAAATACGTGCTCATTGCAACCAAAAATTCGGTGTTATCTTTCTTGTATTTGAAGTCTATGTAAAAAAAAAAGTGGTATGTTTATTAGGGAGGGTCTACAGCTTATACACCAATGAGCCATTACATTATGACTACCCCCAGCCTAGAGAAATGAGCGCTCGTGGAAACCGAACGGTGGCGCAGGTGAATTTCTCAGAGCAGTGTATATATACAACCCGAGGACCGGCTTTCGGTTAGTAAAGCGTTCGTAGTCAGAATGGGAAAATTTATCGGAGTTTGATAAAGGACAAATTGTGATGGCACGGAGCCTCGGAACTGCAATCTCGAAAACGGCGCAGCTTGTGGGTTGTTCGCTGTAGTGAGTACGTATCAAAAGTTGTGCACAGATGGCCAAATGATGAACCGTCGTCCAACGTGTGTCGACCGCTACTCACTGATGCCAGAGGGGTAGCGGAGATTGTCGCTCATTGTTCACAGCAACCGCAGGGCCACAGTGCGACAAATCACCTGCAGCTACAACACTGGTGATCAGGGCAATGTGTCATGGCACACAGTTCATCGCAGCCTCCTGCGCATGGGCCTGCGTAGCCGAAAACCCAGCAGGGTCCTCATGCTCACTGCACGTCATCGCTAACAACGCATGAAATGGGCCCAAGATCATCGAAATTGGACCGCGGATGATTGGAAGAAAGTGGCCTAATCTGAAAAATCAAGATTCCTGGTGCATCACGTAGACGCCCAAGCGCAGATACGCTGATTACAAACGGAGGCTATGGTACCTGGATGCACTGTTGGGCAGAAACAGGCCTGTTTTGGTATGCTGTGGGCGATGTTTTCTTGCGGCACTTTAGACCCCATTATGCCAATAGCACAATCCATGACATCTGTCAGGTATGCGAACATCGTTGCGGACCAAGTTCACCCGTTCAAGGCAACTGTGTTCCCTGCTGGTGATGGCCATTACCAACAGGATAATGCGCCCTACCACACTGCCAGAATCGTCAAGGAGTGGTTCGAGGATCATGCTGGTGACTTTCTGTGGCCTCCAAATTCACCTGACATGAACTCTACCCTATCGAACATTTGTGGTTTGACTTGGAAAAGCGCGTTCGCGCTAAATCACCACCACCCTGAAATGTACGGTAACTGGAGGACCTGTTATTGACATTATGGTACAATCGATTCGATGAGGTGGCCATAGGTACCCCAGGATACCTATGGCCACCTCATCGAATCGATACCTAGCCGAGATGCCGCTGTTTTGCAGGCTAAAGCGGGCCCTATAGCTTATTAGGTAGGTGGTCAATAATAGCTCTTCGGTGTAGTCCATCTAGTTGCTCACGGTGGTCGTTAAACCCCTATGATAAAAGAAAAGAAAAAAAAACGAAAACAAAATGCACATTGGCGCATCGTGGAAAGCAGGAAATGCATGGAAATTCCGCATTTCGAATGTAGAGAGGATTTTTTCAGTCCTATATTTAGACGCACAGATACTATGCCAAACATAAAAATAAATTTGCTCTGCCTTGTGTGAAAACTGTTTCGCGGATATTCTAAAAATCATCAATAATCGCTCTCATGACAATCATTGCCCAAATTGGGAAACGAAATTTTTCTAGTCGAAGTTGCACATGACTGTTTCGTGTAGACATACAAAATTATAGCATAAGCATGAGATTTTGTTATAAAGTTTTTTGCTCACAAAAGAAAAACCGTTGTAAAGGTTTTGTTGACTTTAAAGTAATCAGCATTGTTTAATACTATGAAATTGTTTTCTATGGCCACAGTTTGTACACTAGTTATGATCGCAATTCCAAAAGTTTTCATAAAATTGGTCTGTATAGGATTAGCAGTTATAAAATGCAATTTCACTGTATCACTCACCACAAAAAACGTACAGTAGATATTGGGTGTGTGCAGAAGTTCTACCCGTTTTTGTAATAGATGCAAATTGCGATCAGAGTAGTTAACTCTCAGATGACGCTGCAATGCCGAATTTTTGGCCAATAAAACTTGGAGCAGTAGAGCATATAGAGGCACTAGGTTTGTCCAAGTAAATCATTCGAAACGAAAATCACTGACGGTGTAACACGGCATGCGATAAGGAGCACATTAGACATTGTTTACTGTACGAGTTCGATAAAGGCAGTACTGCAGCCGCTGCTTGCCGCAACATTGTCAAGTGTATGGGTAGGATGCAGTTGATGATAGCACATGTCGCCGTTGGTTTCGGAAATTCTGGGAGGGAGACAGAAGCTGTAAAGATCAACCATGTCCTGGACGTCCATCCGTGGTTTCTGACGAGGATGTGGACCAAGCCATAACAAATGACCCACATTCAACTGTTCAGGAATTAGCAGAAACGTTGTCGGTACACAGAACTACAGTTAAAAATCGGATACATGCGCTTGGGTTCTTCATCAAGTTCGATAACTGGGTTCGGCACCAGCTTTCTGCAAAGCAACGAGAGATGACTCCCGTACCCGTGTTTCTTTGCTTTCTCGTCACAGAAATGAACCGTTTTTGGGACGAATAGTAACGTGTGGTGAGAAATGCGTACTTTACTGTAATGTAAAGCATCGACTGACTGTGTGCCAAGGAGCGGAGCCTGCTCCATCGAATTCAAAAGGAGGACTGCATTACAAAAAGGTTTTGTTGAGTGTTTGGTGTTATGTCCAGGGAATAATCCACTGGGAAGTGTTGGCACCTAACCGAACGATAAATGCTGACCTCTACTGCCAGCAGTTGGACGGATTGCGAGAACAACTGACATCGAAGCTGCCAGCACTCGTCAATCACAAAGGTGTGATCATTCATCATGATAACGCCAGACCTCATGCTGCTTTAATCACTCTGCAAAAATTACTGGACTTTGGTTGGGAAGTGTTACCTCACCCGGAGTATTCCCCTGACCTGGCACCTACGGACTACCGCTTTTTGCGATCGTTACAGAACGCCTTCACACTCCAACCTTCGATGATGTGGAAACGGCATTACATGACTTTTTTGACACTAAAACACGGGTGTTTTTCCGGCGTAGGATTCACCTACTCATAGACAGATGGCAAGAGGTCATACAGAATGATGGCAATTATGTGAAATCATAGGTACGTTATTTGTTGGGTTCTCCTACTGTCTTTGTAGTCTACAAAAACGGGTAGAACTTATGCAGCCACCCCGGTGGCGCAGTGGTCTAAGCGATGGCCTCTGATCATTCGTCCGAACGGGGTCCGGGTTCGAATCCCGGTGAGGCATGGATGTTGTGTCTGTCTTACGGCACTGGCTCTCTCCCTTCCCTGGAACCAGTGACCCTAAATTAGGGACGGGCGACTGCTTATAGCCCATTGAGTTGCTCACGGTGGTCGTTAAACCTCTAATAAAAAAAAAAAAAAAAAAAAAGAACTTATGCACACACCCAATATGTTTAATTTTGGGATTACCAAAATCTGATGGACACTTTAGGTGCATTTCAGAAGTGTACATAGATGCTTTTGTTTTTTCTTTTTTTCGAAGTGGGGGTGGGGGTGTCTTTTATAATCGATTAAAATTTCGATGAATTTTTACTGTTATTAATCATGGTGTGAGTATTATAAAGCTCTGATAACTGGTTTTCGAATAAACCCTTACTTTAAATGTGGTATTCTAGTGCGAGAACAAAAAAAAAAAAAAAATGTATTCAAATGAAATAATCGTAGTCTTCAATAGTAGCTGTTTCGGATTTCTGTTGTACAAGGTAAGTTGAAAAACTTCCCGAAATAGTCCTTAATTATGCGAATGAAGAATCGTGCGTAGGTTTATAGTTTCAGAGGTTCACAGCACGCATGATGTCGTGTGATGGCAAGTGGCGCCATCTCATTTCTTTTCTCTGTGGAGCACCCGTAGTTTTTTTTTTTTTTGTTTGCTGTGCGTTTAGTAACGTCGCAACTGAAAATGAGGGCAACTGAGCAACGTGTGAGATCACAGTTTGTGATTTTCTTCGAAAATTAGCATCAGCGACATTAGCCGTGCTTCAGCAAGCATACATACCGCGAAATGGCAATGAAGAACCTGCAAGTTTACGCGTGGCACAAGCATATCCGTAATGGACGTGTGAATCACGGTTGGAAACGGGCCAAAAGGTTTGGACCCGGACCCGACCCGGACTTGACCAGGGCAAATCTGCTTTGAACTATAAATTCGAAACTCAATTTATAATTATACATAACCATATATATATATATATATATTGTGGTCGCGATCCCCACCGCGGATCACCAAATCTTGTAACCGTGGCCGAGCGATTATTTATAATCTAGTTACAAAGAGTCGTTCTTGGCGCGAAGACTGTATTATATGGGAATACACTTAAACAGTTCTAACCAATAACATTCGTACACATAAATAATGTGTTCTGTGACTGCGCTGACTGCACTAAACAAACATTTAATTGTCTACAAAACATAACAATGGAACACATACGAATAAACATTAGTGGTATGCTAATCAAAAGCGCTGGGTCACATTTGACCTAAATCTGTTCCCGTTAGATAGTTTTAATGAACTTATCCTCAGTTCAGTTCAACTAATCACGTAGCAGATGTAT
This sequence comes from Macrothele yani, assembly GCA_039090855.1. Lineage (NCBI taxonomy): Eukaryota > Metazoa > Arthropoda > Arachnida > Araneae > Macrothelidae > Macrothele > Macrothele yani. The sequence goes on from CM076996.1 coordinate 155,397,077, forward strand.
CAATAGCACCAAAAAAAAAAAAAAAAAAAAAAAGATGTTTCTACTTACATGGATGCTGTCAAGAATATATCCAAATTGTGATTTCACCTGTAAGTTGATACACACTTTCTTGTACACTAATGATTTCATTGCGGGAGCAGCGTCCCCTGACACGGACGTGTAGTGGTTGCGCGGCTACCGCACACATACACACACACACACACACACACACACACAGGCTGTTGTTGAGGAACCTCGCTTCGCCTCCTAAGATAAGCTCGCCTCTTCATTTCCTCCATGAGGGGATGATGATTCCACACTGCCGTAGTTGGACTCGAACCCGAGCTTCGGCTTGGCTTGGCTTCGCTTCGACAAGCGTCGACTCTCCAACTTCAGAATTTCTCCTTAACGTCACTCCAATGGGCCAACCAGTCGACCAGTCGCTGATTTCATTCGGCTCCCAGCACTGAAATTGCTGCTTTAACAATGCAGATTCCAGCATTCCGCTGTCTTAAATGGCAAACTGGCCTCTGCAGCTGCCCCGAGTTGCTGCTTCTCCGTTTCTTACCAAATGCGGGAGGTTCACTGCTTCATTTATCCCAAATCACATAACAGCTTCTAGGCATCTTGCCTTTGACGTCGGAGAGCGTACAGACAACTGAACTTTCTTCCTTATTTTCACGCCAAAATGCGAAATCTTATTTTTCTGCTCGGACCACACAAAAAGAGAGCAATTGTACTCTAAAATGCTCTAAACAGTCAATGAATTTACGATTATTCGCTCAGCCTCTTGTCCCCCATCTTCACTTAGTTTTACAAGTGACCTGCTTCGAAACGCACCTCTTTCCCTGTTTAGACTGGCACGTTGGCTGCGACCTACGATTTATGACCTAAAAGCGCAAGAAACTCCGACCACCCAAACAGAGGGAGAATTCTTCGTCTCTTTTCTTCCTATCCCAAGATAAAACTTTCTTTGCTGCTTTCACTTTTAAACTCCAATACAGCCTCGAACTTAATTATTACTTAATTAATTTCATACATCCAATACGTCCATTAATTCCATAATTAATTACGGGGGTGGGTCGTGACAATATATATTAAAACTTTAAATAAAGGGATTATATACAATCAACGCACAAGATAATGACATCAAGAATTGCAAAAAAATATGAGCACACGCTCAGACGCGCAAATGCAGCAGACTGAACCATTCTCTGATATACGACACAAAATACACTGCTGGCCACCCAAAATGCAACACGAAGAAGGACACGAGATAGCAAAGCCAGATTTACTGGACACATAACATATACAAAGATGCAACGATTGAGCTTACAGGCCCGTGCGACTTTCGGAACACGCAGACATCAATAGTTCGTGTGGTCCCCATGGCTGGCAATAACAGCCGCTACACGCCGCGGCGTCGAAAGAAAGTTTTTAGATGTGGGCTTGGGGTATGTCGGTCCACGCTGCTTCCACCCGTTGCTACAGTTCATCAGGCGTAGCCGCGGGTGGTGTTCGCCGGGCCACTCGGTTGCCGATCAGCGACCAGACGTGTTCGATGGGCGACATATCGGGAGAAAAGGTGGGCCACGGCAGCAGTGACACCTGGTGGGCCGTGAATAATTGTTGCACGATGCTTGCCACGTACGGGCGCGCATTGTCATGTTGAAACGTGGCCGCTGGCAGGTCCTTCAGGTAAGGGAGGACCACAGGCTCCAAAACGTCGGAGATGTAGCGGTGGTTGTTGAGTGCATAGGCGATGCGTACCAGAGGGGAGCGGGTGTCATATCCAATTGCGCGGCAAACCATAACGCCAGGCGACGGACCAGTGTGGCGATGCATAGTGCAGGTGTCATACAGTCTCTCGCCGCAGTGTCGCCACACGCTAAACCGGCCATCGTGGTGTTGCAGGCAGAAGCGGGATTCGTCGAAGAAGACAATGTCGTGCCATTCCGTAGTCCAGGTGCGGCGTTCAACGGCCCACTGCCGCCGCACTCGCCGGTGGTGTAACGTCAATGGTAATCGGAGCAATGGGCGCCATGCGACAAGTCCCCGCTCCTGCAAACGACGTCGAACGGTACGTGCTGATACAGGTTGTTGCGCAACACACCCTAAGTCCTGCGCTTACGTTCGTGATGTGGCGGTGCGAGCCGCCAATGCCCGCCGCACAACATGCTGGTCCTCTCGTTCGGTGGTGTGCCACGGCTGCGGCAATCGCTTACGTCGGTCCGTCCGTCCGTCCGTCCCTCCTGCACCCACCGAATCCATACTTGCCTCACTGTGGCTGGATGTCCTCCCACACGGGCGCCGATGTCTCTGTACGATAAACCGCTGTTGCGATAAGCCACTATTCGTCCTCTGTCAAACTCCGAAACGTGCTGGAATGACTGCCGTATTCTGCGACGAGGCATTAGGAAGCTTCCCACGCACAGGTCCGGCAGCACAACACACTTCCACTACTTACACTCCGCCTTCTGTGCACCCTTCTTATAGTGCTTCTCGGTGGCGTGCCGGGCGCACATGATTTGCATATGCCCTGCAATGCTAATCGTTTGCACGTCCTCTCGCGGGCGACGCATGATGCGAATTTCAGGCCAATCGGATGCTTCCTTCTTGGTGTTGCATTTTGGGTGGCCAGCAGTGTATATTAAAAGCATAAATCCAAAAAATATTCAATTCACTTACCTTATCAAATGATACGAAAAAGCAGGAAGAAGTAATAAACCTAAGAAAAATATCAAAAGTAAATAATCAACCGAAGAAAAATATCAAAAATTTAGCTGTCAAAAAAAAATATCTTTTCATACTACAGCTTGAAACAATATATTGTTGCGGTCGTGATTCCCACCGCGGACCACCAAATCTTGTCACCGTGGCCGAGCAATTATTTATAATCCACAGTTACAAGGAATCTATCTTGGTGCGAAGACTGAATTTTTATGGGCAAACACTTAAACACCGAGATAAAGCAACATTCATCTTAAAAGAGGTCACACTACTTCTCTGACTACACATGCAAACAATTTAATGGATTATACAAAAAATATACCGAATTCAAAGCTATGTACATGTAAATCTTTTGTTGGTGGAGTGGTCTTTTCTGACCAACATGTACTTCCGGAATGGAGTTTTTATGTGCTTCAACCTAACAGTTCAGTTCTTTAAAATAAATCTATCAGTACACTTCGCTACCTGCGGTAATCACCACTTCACAGTTATCTCCGTTCCTTAGTCGTAAGTGTAAATAAGGAAATGTACTTACAGTTTGATAACAACGCTGACATATCCCCAAATATCAGATGCAGTCTCATAAAACTTGATGACATATCAGCCACCCACTGACATGAAGCTGTCGCGCACACTCACTTTCTTTCACGGTGATTATTACATACGCTGCTTCCTTTTGTCGAAGACTTTCCTTACGTAGTCAAACGCACAAACATCTCCCTCTTCGTCAGGGGCTTGGGCGCTCCCCCAAGTACTTGCCGCAGCTGGATCTGTTGATGATGAAGGGGTTCTGTTGGCCGTCCCTCGCTCTTCTTGCGCGTTTCTCTTTCGGTGAGGGTCAACGACCTACTCCGCTGGACATCTCTCCCGATGTTCCAAATACACTTGCTCTCGCACGCTTGTCCTCTTCTTTCAATCAGCAATTAACAGGTTTCCATTAATCTCGGATTTCCAGTGTTCTCGTATGCACCATCCAGCGTCCTGCTGTTCCACAGCAGTACCTTTACATTCGTTTCCACGAATTGCTATGCAGATATTAGAATGCTCTAGCATCTCGCCATTCAGCCGGAGTGTAGCCCAGACTCCGTCTTTTTAAGTCTCTTTCCGTCAGACTTCAAAATAGCAACCGCACTTTTTTCTCATTTTCACGCCAAAATGCGCCAATCTTGTTCTTCTGCTCGGACCACACAAAAAGAGAGCAATTGTACCCGAAAACGCTCTAAACAATCGACTAATTTACCATAATTAGCTCACCCTCTTGTCCCCCATTTGTATTCATTTCCACAAGTGGCCCTCGAAGTCTGGCGTCGAACACAGAGGATGGTGAAGGAGGGGCGTCAAATACTCTCCCCTTTCGGGATAGCTCTGAGGCTGAATGTATCATTAAAATCAATGATTTATTTGTTCGCATGATTATTCACTGTCCGGCTTTAAAAACAGTTCTCAGCCGACGAAAGTCTATTGGCTGACCGGAGCCAATTATTTCACAACTGGAATGCATACATAAATTCAGTACTTACAGATATGCAGCTTTTCCTCGGGTATTTATATATGATGCACTCACTTATGTTTGACGTCCTCACTAGTTTTCGCTTTGGAAGAGCACGACACGCCCATTTCAGAGCGCGCACTATAGCCAATGGAGAGGTGAGTCGAACCCCGTCTCCCACTTACTCTCGTGCACACACTTTTGTTCATTCACCTGCATGATCAAGTACGCATCTATACGCACCAATGTTGAGGTGGAATAAAGCCTCTGACGTGTGATAACAGGATTCTTCCATCTGTTCGTCCCAGCTGATCCGTCGGTCTGTCTCAAAGGTGATTCTCCTTACATTCCCCCCCGTGCACCTCAGTCATTCAGGGCTGCAATTCCATCACTTCGTGTGACCTCCGGGATGCTGCTGGCTTTCTCATACGTGCAATCTAGCACCAGAAAAAGAGGTATCTTCCTCCCTTCTATTTCCTCGCGGTAACATCAACCGACCTGCCGCTCTTTGTATAGCTGGCCGACTTCGGGCAGAAGCTTTCTCCCGCCGCAAAAATACTGCTCTGCGGGATATCCTTGGATATCACGAGTCCAGCTCCCTTCACGAGCTTGTTCCGGACTAATCTTTTTCATTTGTTCACATTTCGTCAACAAATTCCTTGCTCTGTCGTTAGGTGTCTGTTTTAACTCTCTTGTCAGTCTTATTGTTTCCTAAAAGCATTCGGCACGATGAAGAGGTAAAAAATACATGCCTCTGCATTCGGAATATGTGGTGGGTCCACTCACCGATAAGTACGGAAACACATAACTTAACTAACAGTTCTTTGTCCTGCAAAGTTTCGGATTAGCAAACTCCTTAAGTTTTCCGATCTGTTGACACTCTAACGATTTCTCCAAACATCCTACCATCTCAAACATTTTTACACAGCCACCCAACTTGACCGACACGCACTGGGGGGGGGGGCGATGCATCGCGTTTCCCACACCAGGCTAAGATTTCTCCCTTCCAAGAAAAGGGACCTTTATCTCTTCTCCTCTTTTGCAATGCGGGAAACTACTAGCTGTTAATTTTCAACCAATAATTAATGCTGTTCCCGCCTCTTGCAAAACCTGCTAATCGAATTAATTACCGTACCCCAAAGTCATAACAGTATATATCCTCCTTTGTTATCATTGAAGCAAACTAATGTCACCTCCAATCAAATCAACTTTTTGGACTTGAGGATGTGCAACTCCATGGATGGCTATATTACTACTTATATGATAAGAGAAGAAATTATATGTTTCATATCAATTATTACACAAATTGGCATTCTAGTGTATACAAGTCAATTTGCAGAAATCTTGTCATATCTAGGATCCATAGGCTGTTTGAGATTTGCAATAAAGTAGATGTACTAACTAAGGAACTCATACAGTTGTGGAACATTTTGAAGGAAAATGAATACCCGTTGTAATATGTTAAAAAAAATATATATATATTTGCCGCCCCGATGGCGCAGTGGTCTAAGGCGCTGGTCTCTGATCATTCGTCCGTAAGGGGTCCGGGTTCGAGTCCCGGTCAGGCATGGATGTTGTGTTTGTCTTACGGCACTGGCTCTCTCCCTTCCCTGGAACCAGTGACCCTAAATTAGGGACGGGCGACTGCTTATAGCCCATTGAGTTGCTCACGGTGGTCGTTAAACCTCCAAAAAAAAAAAAATATATATTTTTACATTTATTCATGACTCAAAAGCTAAGAATTTTTATAAAGCATACAACATATCCCCATACATATTTAATTGTGCTAATCACGGCCTTACAATGTTAAATGGTTAGTTCTTTAAGTGCCACTCGGTGATCCTGTTGTGGCTGAAAACTGAGTTAACATCTATCTATAATGTTTCTCGTCCTTCATTGATGTATACCTCACTGCAACCGCGACGTCATGCGTCACTCATTCACTACACAATTGTCACATGGTTGGTCATTTGGATTTCTGTCACAGGCTGTTGAGTTGTCTGATGGCTTTTCTCCTGTTTCTTGGTGTGTCTCCGGATTGTTGCTTTTTATTTTTATTTTTTTATTTTGTATTTTTTTTTTTTTTTGTCTTATCTAGGTCTATCGTTGTTTCCATTCATGGCCTTTGGGACCCACACAGCAGGTATTGACTTTGTCTGCATTTGCTGTCGTTTTGAAAGGCCGTATATTTAGCTGGGGTTTTCCTGATGATGACAGCTAAATTTTCGAATTTTGTTTTTTGAAATTTTTGATATTTTTCTTCGGTTCATTATTTACTTTTGATATTTTTCTTGGGTTTATTACTTCTTTCTGCTTTTGCGTTTCATTTGATAGGGTAAGTGAATTGAATATTTTTGGGTTTATATTTTTAATATATTTTGTGTCATATATATATATATATATATATGCTGACCTTGGCTACCTACAACGGACGCTCCCTATCTTCTGATTCAAGGCTTCTTGAACTGGAAGAGGAACTACAAAGGATCAAGTGGGACATCGTCGGGCTGAGTGAGGTAAGGAGAAAAGGAGAAGATCTCATTGAACTGAAAAGTGGACATCTCTTCTATTATCGTGGGACAGATACTGGCAGAACTAGTGGTGTTGGATTTATAATAAACAAGAAACTGAAGGATAAAGTGGTAGAAGTTGAAAGTTCCTCTGACAGAGCTGCACGACTCGTTATCCAACTATCGAGAAGATACCAGGCTCAGATTATTCAAACTTATGCACCCACCACAAGTCATCCTGAAGAAGAAATTGAAGAATTTTATGAGGAAATTCGTCATCTAAATAATAAAGGTAAGCAGCACTTGAAGATAATTATGGGAGATTTCAATGCAAAAATAGGGCACCGGCAACAGAATGAAACTTCAGTAGGTAAATTGGGTCACGGCAACAGAAACCAGCGTGGAAATACTCTCGTTGAGTTTGCAGAGGCAGAAGGGTTTTTCATCTTGAACTCCTTCTTCAAGAAAAAGCCACACAGGAAATGGACATGGAGACATCCAAATGGGACGACAAGTGAAATTGATTTTATTATGTGTAACAAAAAATTCGTCATCGAAGACTGCAGTGTGCTAAACAAGTTCAACACAGGTAGTGACCATAGATTGGTGAGATGTAAGATGCACCTCAACACTAAACTGGAACGTGCCAAGCTCATAAGACAAACAAAATGTATTGACATAACCAACCTTAAAAAACACCATAATACTTTCAAGTTGGAACTGAAGAACAGATTCTCTGCTTTAGAAGGCCTAACATCGGATGAAGTGGATATTTCTGAAGTTAACAGAAAAGTAACCAAAGCTCTTATGGAAACAGCAACAAAATTAGCTGGGTCTAAGAACAAGTTGCATGTAAACAAATTATCAGGAAAAACCAAAATGTTGATGCAAAAAAGAAGAGAGATGAGGACAACTAAAGAAGATGTGACTTCCAAAGTGGAATATATAGAGCTATGCAAGACAGCACGAAAAAGTATCACTGAAGACGTAAGGAAATTCAACTGTGAGCTAGTGAGGAAAGCAATTGAAAACAACCAAAGCCTAAAGATAGCAAAGGGACATCTCAGTAAGGGAAGAAAAGAGATTATGGCTCTGAGAAAAGATGGTTCTATAACAAGAAATAGAGGCGAAATTTTGACAAGAGTGAAAGATTTCTACTCCAAACTATATGAAAGGGATGATACATGTACTCCAGACATCATGAAAGGTACCAGAGTTCTTCCAGTCCTCCCAGCAGAAGTTGCTCATGCAATCAAGAACATGAAGCGGGGGAAAGCTCCAGGAGAAGATGGAATTACTATAGACATCATACAAGAAGCAAGTGGAGAAATTGAAACAGTACTCGCCCAAATTTTCACTCGATGCCTTAATGAAGGGAAGATTCCTGAGGATTGGAACAATGCTACAATGATCCTGCTACATAAAAAAGGTGACATTGAGGATCTCAGGAACTACAGACCTATCAGCCTCCTATCAGTGGTTTATAAAATCTTCACTAAAGTTCTTTCACACCGCTTGAAGGTAACACTGGACATGGCTCAACCGAGAGAACAAGCTGGATTCAGGAGTGGCTACAGCACAATAGATCATATCCACGTACTGAGAGAACTAATTGAAAGAGCGAGGGAATATGAACTTCCATTGTGCATGGCTTTTATCGATTATGAAAAAGCCTTTGATTCGGTGAAACCATCGGCAGTTACCACGGCTCTGAAATTCTGCGGTATTGAAGATGCATACATTAATATTATTAATAACATCTATGAAAATGCAAGTGCAAAGATTCGGCTGTTTGAAAATACAACACACATAAAAATTGGAAAGGGAGTGAGACAAGGTGACACCATATCTCCGAAGCTCTTTAATGCCACATTGGAAAATGTCTTTCAATCACTGAACTGGGAAAACAAAGGGATAAAGATTAATGGAGATTATCTAACCCACCTTCGTTTTGCTGATGACGTAGTCATTTTTGCAACTACCCCATCAGAGCTGCAGAGTATGATCCAGGAACTTGCTGACAAGAGTAAAGAAGTGGGATTAAAAATGAACTTTCAGAAGACAAAAGTGATGTTCAATGCTTTTACAAGAAATGAAGATTTATCGATTGATGGAGAAAAACTGGAGATAACAGATACGTATGTTTATCTTGGACAGCAGATATCAAGTGAGGGTCACATTGATGAAGAAATTAATCGGCGTACAAAACTTGCCTGGAGAGCTTTTGGAAGAAACAGCATAATTTTCAAGAGCAATATGCCGTTATGTCTTAAAAGAAAAGTGTTTGATCAATGCATCCTTCCAGTGCTTACGTATGGTGCAGAGACGTGGACCTTAACTAAAAGAGACATACAAAGGCTGCAGACAACTCAAAGCAGCATGGAGAGGTGCATGCTTGGTATAACCAGGAGAGATAAGAAGAGGAACTCGTGGATCCGAAAAATGACGAGAGTGGAAGACATCATGATCAGAGTTAAATCCCTGAAATGGCAATGGGCTGGACATACTGCCAGAAGGACAGACCATAGATGGACAGCCGAAATTTTAGATTGGATTCCAAGGGACAGGAAGAGACCCAGAAAAAGACCACATGGGAGATGGGTGGATGAAATTCGTAAATATGCGGGAGTGACATGGAGGAGACTGGCACAAGACAGACCGTTGTGGAGGAAACTTGGGGAGACCTTCGTCCAGCAGTGGATTGATAATGGTTGACAATGATGATGATGATGATACACAGGGTGTCCCACGATTCATTGGACAGTGGAATATCTCGTGATCGAACGAAGCTATTGAGGTGAAACAAAAAGCAGTGTAAATTAGTGAAGATGAGCTACCACGGAATGAAAAGTTGACCCCCTTCCCCCCGGGTTTGGGGGAATGGGAGGAAAACGAAAATCTGCGATAAAAAAATTTCGTCAATGTACAACGTATGTCCAAAGACTGCTCATTTGAAAGCCGTGCTTATGAACAGATCATTAGCGAAAACACAGTTGAATTTCACCGAAAGCGCACGAAATGTGATGTTCCATGTCTCCAAATCCCCAGAAATAACCCAGAAAGGAAACTGTTCGTTGCAAATGTAGATGAATGGAGGCGTGAAACAAACGTGCTATAGGATATTGACACCTCCCCGATCCTCATATCGGGTCATAAGTACGAGGCCGCGTACCATCTGGCTGAAACCATGGGTTTTCCGATTCACTTAGTGTAGGTCCTCCAGCAAACTACGCAGAATATCGCAAAATACCATTGTGGTGGTAACGCATACTGCACCATAAGTGTAATCCCCGTACTCATTGAAACAGATTACGGCTCATCGAGGGTGAATGTACGACATTCCGCCAATAAATGCAATTGTGCCGTTGGCCGATTCCATTGGTCTGTGTTATGCGACGCAAAAAACACACACATGAAATACCGAACAGTAGACACAACAGCTTGTGCAATTAACTGTTCTTCCGTGTTGGAGGGGGAGGGGCGTAAGGTAAAAGTGGACGAAAAACATCGCGAAAATGAGTTTGCGGTGTAAAAGATATCTACCAAAAGACAGCTGCTTTCGATGTCGTCATAGGGAATATCACCATATTAGCGTTCACGGGATTATACAGATTTTGTACGAAGCTACGTACCATGAGGTGTGAGGTCATACGTTCCTTGTTCGGCAACACCTAAACAAACTGAATACATGTCGCAGTGCGAGAGATTAAGCAAATATCGTATGAGACTACGTTTCCTGAAGTGAGATGTCAGACGACGTATGAACGGTGTTAAAGTACTCTTACTGAATGCTGACATTTCCTGCTGTAATCGTGTTGTAGACAGTAGTGTCGTTCAGTGGTATTCCGTAATTATTGCACAGCGTTGTCGACCAGGTTTTTCAGGTCAGTTTGTTTTCTTTAATTTCTTTAACCTGCGGAGACCATAAGGTACGATGATGTTCTCCAATGATGAATATGTAGATATGCCCCTGATTTACGTAGAGTGTAAACGGAAATTGTCGTTCAGCAGCCCAAATGTACAGAGAGAAATATCCAGACCGTCATCCGCCTAGTAAAAACTTATTTCGACATGTGGAACACAAACTGCGCAGTAGTGGCACATTGCCATCCAGGAAAAAGGCGTACCATCCAAAAACTGCAACTGATGAGCCACATGCTACTGCAGTCAGCGGCGTCGGAACCGCGGGAGCAGAGGGGGCATATGCCCCCGCACGCAGATGTATGGGGGCATTTGCCCCCTCAGTTTTCTTCCTTTTTAAATTACATAGGTTTGTCTCAAACATTCGGTGTTTTTTTTTTTTTGAAGTGCATTTTGATAAAAATTCAATATTGCTCTTCATTTTCTTACCATGAATTATCTAGAAATCTGATAATTTTTTTAAATGCCACTCCTGAGAGGCCAAGAAATGCTAGAACCATTAAACAGTCCAGAGGGCTGATTCTCGTTTGAAGAACAGCAACGTTTTGTGTCTCATTAGGTGCAAAAAATTAGTCTTCCTCTAAAAAAAATGAGTAAAAATAAATGGAAGTAGGGTGCGAAATGAGATATAAGTTCCTACAATGTTTAATTATAGCATCTACGGCTACAATCCCTGAGGAATTCGTATCGATCCGGAATGATCAAAATTTATAGTTCAACGCCGTTTATGTGTACAGTTAGTTTACATTTAAAACTATATGGATTTGAAAGATTTTTTGTTTATATAGATGAATGTTTAATTGAAAAAAAAATTTCAGCAAATTTTTGTAATGAAGTCTTCTTTTACAGCTGTACAATACATTTTATGCGATGATAAAGTATTTTGTTGTGCGACATCTTGCCCCCGCTGTCAAAAAACAGTTCCGACGCCACTGACTGCAGTACTGGGTACATTTCATTTGAATCCATGTACCTCAGTGCGACAAGTATCCGGTGAAGTAGGCATTTTGAAAACATCTGTGCTCCGTATTTTACGCAATAACAAATATCACCCTTACAAGCTGCACTTAACACAAGGATTGGACGCCAATGATCCGGAAAGGAGGTTAGAATTCCTGGCCTGTTTCTCTGTCTTCATGAACAATGACAACGTTAAGGCGAAAATTCTATGGAGCGACGAAGCACGGTTCCACAACAATGGAGTTGTAAATCGGCACAATTGCCATTATTGGAATGACATAAATCCTCATTGGATGAGACAAACACGGTTTCAACGTGTTTAGGGTATAAACGTATGGTGTGGCATGCGGAATAACCACATCGTAGGTCCTTATTTTTAAGAAGGTACTTTGACAGGCAATCGCTACCTTCATTTCCTGAGGAATATTTTACCTGGGTTGCTGAAGGACATACCACTAAGTGAAAGGCAGGACATGTGGTTTCAGCACGATGGTGCACCACCACATACTTTTCGCCCTGTGACAGAATATTTGAATGTTCACTTTCCTAACCGATGGATTGGTACCCATGGACCAATCAAGTGGCCTCCGAGATCTTCTGATTTGACACCACTAGATTATTTCCTATGGGGGTCATTTGAAAACAGTTGTTTATTCAACTGAAGTGCATACGCTGGACGAACTGCAACAAAGAATACGTTCAGAATGTGGAAGAATATCGCCCAGAACTGTGCAATCAGCAACACAAAAAACACTTATGACCAGATCCGAAATGTGTCTCCAGAACAATGGCAGTCACTTTGAACACGTAACGTGATGTGGTCGAAGTTTGCTTCCTTTTATGTTTTGTTATCCAGTTCAACAGCTAATCTGCATACATCATATGTTGTCTGGGCTGAGGACTGCTCTGACATCCAACAAGTTCCGCACTCTGGAATTAACGCTGACCCGAACTTGTGATTGCAGGCACGAAAACATTCGGGCACTTTATTTTAGGTCATAAGTCATAAGACCTGTACTTTCCAATATGGAAATAAAACTTGGTTTTTCTGTCTCGAAACAGTGACTCTTCGGTGTTGTATCCATTTTGTTGTTTAGTTAGCATGCGTAATGTCATCGACGCATCCAAACAACAAACAGTACTGGCTCGTCACTGCACACACACATTACGTGGATGTGTACGACTACAAGGATCTGGCAGAAAGTTGTTTCATGCCTCCATGCATCTACATTTGCAACGAACAGTTTCCTTTCTGGGTTATTTCTGGGGTTTTGGAGACATGGAACATCACATTTCGCACCCCCGCCATTTCGCGCGCTTTCGGTGAAATTCAATTGTGTTTTCGCTAATGATCTGTTCATAAGCATGGCTTTCAAATGAGCAGTCTTTGGACATACGTTGTACATTGACGAAATTTTTTTATCGCAGATTTTCGTTTTCATTTTCATCCCATTCTCCCAAACCCCGGGGAAGGGGGTCAACTTTTTCATTCCGTGGTAGCTCATCTTCACTAATTTGCATTGCATTTTGTTTCACCTCAATAGCTTCGTCCGATCACGAGATATTCCACTGTCCAATGAATCGTGGGACACCCTGTATATATATGATTATGTATAATTTTATATATATTATGTATGATCTATATATACAAAATGTATTACGGGAACGTATGATTTACTTACAAATGTACTGAAACTGCGTCCGTCACATAACCTAATTGTTTTATACATGTTTCCAAACTCCTCTACGAGAGTCAAAAAGACCCTCCACAGTGATTTTAAGGCTGTTCCACTTAATTTTGGTGGTGCTACAGTCAAGTTTTTGAATCAAATAACTTGTATGTTTAACTTCAGTTTTTGCTGGTTTTTAATAACATATCAAGCTTCGGAATATGTTTCACAGCAACACCAATTTTCGCCAGCTTCTAATGAGTGTAAAGTTTCCAAAATGTGGATGTTGATTTCATCATTGCCCTTCAGAAGGAAGGAACACTCATGAAATCAACATTCACATTTTTGGTAACTTTCAACTCATCACAAGCTTGTGAAAATTGGTGTTGCAGTGAAACATATCGTGGTTTCTTATTGAGACGAAACAACTTCCAGTATTCACTCTTCCCCTTTTTTGTTTTCAACAACTACGTATTCGTTGGTATCGACGCCTTTTTCAATCTACTTAATATTTAATTCATCCATATTAACAAATAAGGCATTAACTCCGACACGACATGCCAAGGAATGGGGTGTTAGCACATCAAACGACAACCTCTGAATGCTCAATTCAAGAGAAGTGATGTGAAAAGTAACTCTCAGTCTTACAATTTGACACGTCGGGTGTGAGAAAGTGAATCACCAGAGAAGCAGGCGATAGTTAATTGCCTGTATCTTGCTCCTGACATTCGCACTGAAAACAAACTCAAAGAAAATATCGTTTTACGATATGGTATCGATGAGTCTAGTGTCTGGGCCGTATCGTAGGTCGGTAGAAATCTTCGTTGCTTTAAGAAAGGGAGGGCAATATTTTTATTTAGCAAACCATTTTACATTCCACTGGCACCAGTATCGAGCACAAAATTCCACAGTATGCATTTTTCTTTAACATATTTTTTTTTTCAAAAATAAAACTGAAATAAAACCGATTCGAAATCAGGTCAAGACCACCTTGACCCGACCCATTTGACCTGCAAGTAATTGTCGACCCGCTGACCTGTGATCCATTTCAATCTCTGTTGTGAATGTCAGTGACTATCCACTTAGCGGGCGCGATCGTATACTTCAACTCCCGAAAACACTGAGCACATGAGCAACACTGTCGGACGTGTCCGAAGACAATTTATAAAAGAAATAGCGTCAGAGGTAGGATTATCAATTGGAAGTGTTCACATCATTATCCACAATGATTTGAGCATGCATTGCGTTTGTTAACACTTGACTCCAAAAAATGCTGGCTCCCTAACAAGAAACCCGAATGACCCTTGCCGGAGACCTAATCACTACGGATGATCAAGACTGCAGTTTTCTAAGCGACACAATTACAGGAGACGAGACATGGCATTTTTTGAACGATCCACAGAAGAAACATCAAACCTGCGAATACAAATCAACATCCCCTCGAAAACAAATCTCGTTTGGACAAGAGTAAAAAGGAAAAGTAATGCTGGAAGTTTTCTTTGACTCTTAGGCCCTTGTCTACTATGAATTTATTCAAGAAGGGAGGACTGTGAATAAAGAAATGTACGCCAATATCCTCCATCGCTTGATCAGGAACGTCGCAAAGGGGATGCGAGGGTGGGCTAACGGCTTGAACCCACACTGAAATTTGGCTGGCCCACCCTGCTACCCACCCAGTTCAAAATGTGCCATTTTCAGTATATTTAACATCAAAATACAGGGTGATTCAGAACAACTGTTCAATAATTTGCAGGGAGGTCAGGAACAGAAAACCAAGCAATAATAACATAGGAACATGGGGTCGCAAATGCAAAACAGGCGCTACACGGTCACAAAGACCTCTAGAGACAGTTATCACAACGTTGGATGAGCAAAATGATTTAATTCTAAGGCTACAAAAAATAAGACATGATTTTAACAGACTTTTGGACAGCAATTAACATTTCACAGTACCTTTACAAGAAGTGTTCGAAGTTGCGGCCTTGTGCAGTAACACACGCTTCACAGCGAAGGCGCATCGACCAGCGGACATATAGGCAAACATGACTGGTGTATCAAAACAGAGTCACAGGAGGACACTGTGTGTCGGCCAGTGCTTTGGGCAGTAAGAATCAGCGGTGGTTGTCAGCTGTGTCAGGACTGTGAAGAAAGATGTATCGCTACATGAAAAGCGAGATGGCGGATATGCATCTCGTGTATGATGCAGCGAACTGCAGTGGACCCGCTGCCAGGCAATTGTATCAGAAACGGTTTCCCGACAGACACATTCCGGCTCATACGATGTTCGGACGCTGCATACCCGATTGTGGCCGCCCCGGTGGCGCAGTGGTCTAAGGCGTTGGCCTCTGATCATTCGTCCGTAAGGGGTCCGGGTTCGAATCCCGGTCAGGCATGGATGTTGTGTTTGTCTTACGGCACTGGCTCTCTCCCTTCCCTGGAACCAGTGACCCTAAATTAGGGACGGGCGACTGCTTATAGCCCATTGAGTTGCTCACGGTGGTCGTTAAACCTCCAATCAAAAAAACTCCGATTGTATGAAACGGGAAGTTTCAATGTGCGAAGGCGCGATGCTGGAGCTGACAGAACGACCCGAACAAATAACTTGGAAGAAGCCGTCTTGGATGAAATCACAAGCAATCAGGGGACCAGTACCCGGGCTATTCCTGCTCGCTTACATGTGTCGCAATCCACTGTATGGCGCGTCGCACGCGAGGATAATTTACACTCATTCCATGTACAACATGTGCAGTCTCTGAATGCTAGTGATTACCCGCAGCGTGTGGCTTTCGCACGTTGGTTTTCACAGCAGATTGCCGAAGAGCCGAACTTTGCGTCCTACGTCCTCTTCTCTGATGAAGCGACTTCCACACTGGAGGGCATCTGTAATTTGCACAATGTGCACGTGTGGGCACATGAAAATCCCCGAGCCATACGGCCGCATGCCGTGCAACGTCGCTGCAGCGTCAACATATGGGCAGGTGTGGTTGCCGACTGTCTGATCGGGCCCGTATTGCCATCGAGACTGGATGGACACAATTACCTCATCTTCTTGCAAGAGGTCCTGTCGGAATTGCTGAGTGATGTACCCATCCAAGTGCGACAGCGCATGTGGTTTCAACACGACGGAGCTCCTGCGCATTTCTCCAGCAATGTTCGCCAGTATCTGGACGCAACATTTCCGGGGAGATGGATTGGTCGCGGTGGACCCGTTCAATGGCCACGCCGTTCACCTGATCTGTCCCCCATTGACTTTTTTTTTGTGGGGTTATTTGATAGGTATGGTGTATGATACCCCTATTGATTCCGACATGGACCTGGTGGCACGAATCGTTGCAGCAGCTGGAGTTGTTAGTGATACACCAGGCATGTTCGCCCACGTCCGCCGGTCGATGCGCCGTCGCTGTGAAGCGTGTGTTACTGCGCAAGGCCGCAAGTTCGAACACTTCCTGTAAGGGTACTGTGAAATGTTAATTGCTGTCTAAAAGTCTGTTAAAATCATGTCTTATTTTTTGTAGCCTTAGAATTAAATCCTTTTGCTCATCCAACGTTGTGATAACTGTCTCTGACCGTGTAGCGCCTCTGTTTTGCATTTGCGACCTTATATTCCTATGTTATTATTGCTTGGTTTTGTGTTCCTGACCTCCCTGCAAATTATTGAACAGTTATTCTGAATCACCCTGTATAATCTTTAATTTGCAGAGTAATAAGTTTTGTGTTTTTTTCATGCAACCCCATGTACGTATTTCCCCTAGGAAGTGCGTTGTTTACGTCCCCAAAAAAACGGGTTATCAAAATAGCATCCGCAGGGTCATGAAAATTCAATTGTTTTCCACTCTTCCAATTTTTTTAGCCTCTTTTTTCATGTTTGTATGCCCAGGGGACTAAAGGCAAAGTCGCTGGCTTGAAGAAAGGGAGTATGCCCAGAGGAGTACAAGGCAAAGTCGCTGGCTTGAAGAAAGGGAGTTAATGAGGGGGGGTCGCATTGTGTCTGCGTGGCACGACGTTGAAATTTGATTTAGATAAACAAAAACGGCATTTTTCTTTAAATAAATTATTCAAGTATAGTAACGTAATTATAAATACACCGCACTGTGAATACTCAAGAGACGCAAATAGCGTATTAAATCCGTTTATTTTTGCGGCAACCAGGACATGCAGAATACAGCCCTCGCCAGAGAAGTCATGCAATCTTTGGCTGCTCCTCAATGGAATAATATTAGAAGAATTGCCCAATACACGAATTTTAAAGAGACTGCCATCAGGGCACCAGTCGAAATCCTATCCAGCAAACTAGCGTGCAATGATATAGAGTCTACTGAACTACCAAGAGCTTGGCATGCATTATTAAAAGATGGAAACACATCGCGACACACCGTATAATTGCGTGATGAAAATTCGTGTAATACGCTCGTGATGTCACCCGCGTTATTTCAAAAATCGTCTGTGTTCCTTACGTGTTCCAATTCCCTGCATTTTTATGTCTACCATTGCCTTGAAAAAGCCTCCCAGTGGAGTGCGAAAGCTTGGTGAATCTTTTTTTTTTGGATTGGATTGGAGGTTTAACGACCACCGTGAGCAACTCAATGGGCTATAAGCAGTCGCCCGTCCCTAATTTAGGGTCACTGGTTCCAGGGAAGGGAGAGAGTCAGTGCCGTAAGACAAACACAACATCCATGCCTGACCGGGATTCGAACCCGGACCCCTTACGGACGAATGATCAGAGGCCAGCGCCTTAGACCACTGTGCCACCGGGGCGGCGGTTAATCTTTATACTTACTACGCCGGAAAAAATAAACGGATTTAATACGCTATTTGCGTCTCTTGAGTATTCAAGTACAGTACTATTTTCGTAAGCAAAAATGCAAAATCTTGAAACGCAATTTAAGACATCGCATTCAGAGCAAGCAAAAAGTTGAAGGCGACATTCTAGTTACACTTGTACATATCTTACACCAGTGGCGTAACTAGTCAGATCCGGGTATGTATGCGTGTCCAGGTGGAGGGGGTGGGGATTGCACGAATTCTTTTCTGGCCGGTAGTGAAAAGCATTAAAAATTCGTTCTTTCAGTGTTTCGTAAAAAGAAAAAAAAAGTTGCTATCAAGCTTGCCCCACCACAAATAATACTCGCCCACCCGTCGCCCATCCTGATTTCGAAGTCTAGCAACGTTCCTGCGCTTGATGGGTGTAATCCGAAGGAAACTTCCGGAAAAATGAAAAACAAACAGTTGCACTTTAAAAAATAAGTGGTGTGAATTCACGGAAAATTCTGAAAATAACGTGCACCAAATTTGCCAGTAGGTATCCGTGTTTGTCAGAAATTTCCGTTTTTAAAAGTGCCCGTTTATTTTACCTTCCTTATTTTCACAGATTTTCCGCAGAGAAAAATTCCGTTTATTTCTGAAAAGTCCATTTCAGGTTTTTCCGTATTTAAACTGAAATTCCGCAAAATCGAAGACCTTGTACAGCACTTACTTCAGATAATCCTTCCCCTGAGGTCAGGATCGAGCCCCCGTTGTCAGAGCAGGCTCAACAGGTATCTCGCGTCTTTAACAAAAGGGGTCACAAACGCTCGGCAAACTGACTCCCGTACATCATAAAACGAATTCCGCGACGATGAAATTTTGTTTTTTGTCATTAATGTGAGTGATTTAGACATTTTATTTTCTGTTGGAGCTTATTATTTTTCTGAATAGGTTTGTAATATATTTTTTTTTTCTGTAGGACTTTTCACAAATTAAGCATTTTTCATCCAGATTTTTCGAAGCAACAAAATGCTTTGCAACTTGATTTTTAGCATGTTTTTGTAAAAAAAGATCGTGCTTATGTTATCAGTTTGTCCGTCCGTCTGTACTAACGATATCTCTGCAACTATTAGTCCGATTTGAAAAATTATTTTTGCATTGGGAAGCTTGAAATAGGCGAATGATGATTCTTTATTTCGTTTTTTTTTTACGATGTACAATTTCGCCGCTAGAGGGCGTAAACGCAGATGATGTCGAATTCAAAAATACGTTTTATTTTCACATTTGCTTCTAAACATCCGATTGAAAAAATTATTTTATCTTTCGATTCCATTTATGTCGAAGAGCATTTTAGATATAGTTACTTTTTCAAATTACGCATAGATTTTCCGCTAAGCGGCGTAAAAGTAAATTACATTTTCCCCGATAACTCTTCTTCTAAAACTCCGATTTGAAAAACTTTTCAGCGGATAAACCTCCTGATGAAAAATCTTTTGCATATAATTTCCAATTTTTGGTAAATAATACTTTGGCCACCAGGGGACGTAAGTGTGAATTTTTGTTTTTGATGTATTTGCCATAAAATCTGAGCTTCTAACATTCGATTGAAAAAAATCTTTCGTAGACTGATGCCACTTACATCGATAAACCTTTTCGGAATATTTTCTTTTTAAAATATTCCACAGTTTCTCCACCAGGGGGCGTAGATGTATATCTTATTTTTGTCAATATCTCTACTTCTGGGAGTCCGATTTGAAAAACCCCTTCTTTGTTGGATAGTGTTCCTAGTGTGACATGTTTTTCATATAATTTTAAAATTTTCAAGTAATTCGTAGACTTTCCGTTTGGGGGCGTAAAGGTAAATTGCTTTTCACCCTATATATCTGCTTCTAAATCTCCGATTTGAAATTTTTTTTCTGCACCGGATACAGCTCCTGATGTGAAATCCTTCGCACGTAACTTCTAATTTTTGTAAAAAATGGTTTGGCCACCAGGTGGCACAAATCTTAATTTCCGCTCCTGATGTATTTGCAGCAAAATATAAGCTTCTAAAATCTCGATTGCAAAAGTCGTTTGTTGACCGATACTACTCATGTCAACAAACCTTTTAGGAACATTTTCTTATTGAAATAATGCATGGTTTCTACGCCAGGGGGCGTAGATGTATATCTTATTTTTGTCAATATCTCTACTTCTAGTAGTCAGATTTCAAAAATCCTTTTGTTGGATAGTATTTCCGATGCGAAATGTTTTTCCTATAAATTCAAAATTTTCAAGTAAATCGTAGACTTTCCGCTAAGGGGCACAAAGGTAAATTGCGTTTTCTGCGTTATTTCTGCTTCTAAAACTCCGATTTGAAAAATTCTTCCTGTATCGCATACAAGACCCGAAGGAAAATATTTTTCACATAATTTCTAATGTTTGGTAAAGAATGGTTTGACCACCAGGGGCATAAGTGTTAATTTCTGCTTCTCTTGTATTTGCAGCAAAATCTGGGCTCCTGAAAACTCGACTAAATTTTTTTCTTGGACCGATACTGCTGATATGGAAAAACCTTCTGCGAATACTTTCTTCCTAAAATAATGCATGGTTTTCCCACCAGGGGACGTAAAGTCACATCTTATTTTTGTCGATATCTCTGTTTCTAAGAGCCCGATTTAAAAATTATTTCGGTGTTGGAGAGAGTTTCCGATGCGAAATGTTTCTCATATAAATTCATGTTTTTCTCAACGCACAAGTCTGCAACCAGAGGGTGTAAGCTCACGATTCCGTTTACAGCAATATGTGAGGGATTAAAAACCTGATTGAAAAACTTCTTTCTTCCGTCAGATACTATTGTTTTCCATACCGGTTCCATTGACTTTGAATAGCGTTGATAAATTTAATTTGCGCCAGAACGGATTCAAAAGACGTGCTTATTACACCCGAAAATTCGGTGTCATCTCTCTTGTTTTAAACTGACAATGACTTTCAGTTATCTTTAAAATAGGTGAAAATGTACTTTTTATAGTATTATTTCACAAAAAAGAACAAAAAAACCAAACACCTAAGCATAAAATTTACTCTTGATAGCTATAATAGCTTTTGTCTTAAGTTGTCCGAAGACTGATACACAGACATCGTATAATCATCTGAACAATAAGTACCCGTTTTCTTACAGTAACATAGTATATAATAAGTAGCTGGTGCACCAAAGAGGGGAAAGGAGAAGAAATATCCTGTGCCACAATAAACAAAATTCATGAGATATGCTATTCACAATATCTGATCTCGCTACGGAGCTTCAAAATTCGACAGACGATTGAAATTTAAAAGTTAATCAAACCTCAAGTATTCTCGATTTTCTGTTAATATACGAAAAAAATTGCGGAAGGGTTTCTGAAAATTCAGAATTTTCCGTTAACACATCTCTAAAACGTTAATTTACCCTCAATATAAGAAAGAAACTGCGAAAAGGTTTCTGTAAATTCAGAATTCTCCAGTGGTACGAAAAATCCGTTAAATTCAGGTTTCTTTCCGTCATTTCACGAAAAAGGATGTATCAGAAATATGCTTCGTTAATTCACGAAAGAAATGGCGGAAAGTTGCCCGTGAATTTCAGTTTTTTTTTACAGTGCGGCTTCTTCGTGACAATGTGCCTGCACATCTATCCCTAATGGTCAAACAGCAATGATTTATACACACCCTCTGACACCCGTCCAATACATTTTCAAACTTCCTCAGACACCCCTCCATAAATATAACAGACACATACACACACAGGTGAATGCATACATTTACCTTGGGCAACAAATATCAAGCGAAGGCTATAATGATGAAGAAATTAATCAGGGCATAAAACTTCGTTGGAGAGCATTTGGAAGAAATAGCACAATTTTGAAGAGCAATGTATAGTACCATTATGTCTTAAAAGAAAGGTGTTTCTCAATGCATCCTTCTAGTTCTTACTTTATGGAGCATAGACATGGAGCTTAACTGTAAGAAGACATACAGATGCTGCAGACAACTGAAGTAAGCATGAAGAGATGCATGCGTTGTGTAACCACGAAAGATAAGAAAAGGAACTCGTAGATCAGGGAAATGACAAGTTTTTTTTTTTTTTTTTTTTTTTTTTTTGTTGTTTAACGACCACGGTGAGCAACTCAATGGGATGTAAGCAGTCGCCCGTCCCTAATTTAGGGCCACTGGTTCCAGGAAGGGAGAGCACGAGTACATTAAGACAAACGCAATATCCATGCCTCACAGGGATTCGAACCCGGACGAATGGGCAGAAGCCAGCGCTTAGACCACTGGGCCATCGGGGCGGTATGACAAGAGTAGAAGACACCATGACCAAAGTAAAATCCCTGAAATGGCAATGGGCTTGGACGTATTGCTGGAAGAACGGACCACCGATGGACAACTGAAATATTAGATTGGATACCAAGGGACAAAAAGACCTAGAAGACCACGTGGGAGAGGCGTGGATGAAATTCGAAAGCATGCCGGAGCAAAATGAAGACCGGCTCATGATAGACTGAATGTCAATATCTACAGTCTCAGCAATATATGTCAATGCTTCTTTGCCTGGCCTTGTATAGGGAACCATTTAAACAAGAGAGATAAAAAAAATGAAAAGAGCACGAAAATAAAATAACCACGTGCAGTTTTTCGAAAAAAAGATTAGCGGTTTTAACCATTCTTAGCTATAAAAAAAAAATTCAGTTCTCTATTTCTGAAGTTCTCCCCATTTGTAATCCTAGGCAAATATTGAATCCCCGTGTTTAACCCTAGCCAAAATATTTCACTATAAAAAATTTACAGTGCCCGAAATTTTTGCTTTCATCCCTCACACCCCCACCCCCCCCAATTTTTTTCAACATCCTCCAAGCACCGTGCAATATGAAATTCCTGAATAATCCCCTGGTAAAACATTACCTCTAAAAGCCCAGTGTGGCATTACTGGAGCATCTTCCAGATTAGCTAGACTTGACACTACCCGATTTTTACGTGTTCCCGCGGTTGAAATCTGCCGTAAAAGGACAATTCACGAGTGTTGAGGACATCATCGAAAACGCCACAAAGACGTTGAAAGAGGTTTCAAAGAATGGATTGCAGGAATGCTTAAAATAGCTTTGTGGACGTTGGCAAAAGTGTGTAGCTGACCAAGGAAACTATTGTTACCGAGATGTCAGAAACCATGAAATGCGGAGATTTTAAGAAATCATTGGCTTCCAGGAATAGTAGGAAATTTCAGCAGTAGGTCACTTTTTCAGTCAGCATGAGAATTTTCGGCAGCATCTTTAGGATATTATCTGTTAGAATAGCAACGGTCATTAATAATAGGTATTGTAAAAATTCCGTGATAATTATATGGTTTTTGTCATGATCCTTCCAAAATGTAAAACTTCTGTAATGCCACTCATGATGTAAATTTCTTTTCCGGGTGACCACGACACTCCAAGAAGGGTAAAGCGATGGCAGGGACGATATAAAAATTGAGATGGGAAAGGGGTTGGTTAGGTTGGATGTGCCTGAAGGCGGATGTTCGGGGAGAGAGTTGTAAAAAGGGGAGATGAGCGCAGGACACGGGGTGGGTAGGATGCAAAATGGACGCTGCTCGTTGGTCACCCACGGAAAGTGAAAATCAAGTTGTAAATAAATGTATATATATGTTCTGATGGGATTGCTTAATAAAGCTCTTATCATGAAATAATGAAGCCATCTTATTTACGAAAATGTGATCGATAATGTAAAGATAAAGTAAGAATCATGAATGCGGAGAAGTAACGAAAGAACGGCATTCTCCTGGCTGGTCATCACAGTTTTATCGGCCCACGCAGCAATAAGTGCATTTGGAGCAACGCTTCCAAATAGCATAATGAGTTTATTGTTCTTCGAGGCGTCAGAAAAACGCGGGAAAAGAGGTTCAGGAGAACAATGGACCTTATTCACTTCCCACTGCATCATGAGAAAGATGTTCGGTGGTTGCGGAACAGCAATAGTTATGTATTGGGTTGTCGGAAAAGTCATGACGTATTTTGGCACCCGATAGCTGTTGGGCGGTTTTGAAAGTACTAGGGACATGCGCAGCTCTGTTATCGCTATGGCATTCGACAGGTACCAGTTCAAGCTGCAGTCTAAAAGGAATAGTGAGCGATTTGGTTGATTTGCGGAGATTTGACATCAAGTTTAAGATGGAAGACCAAACTGTGCATTTTCGCCATATTTTACTGTTTTACTTCTGTAAAGGGAAGAACGCGCGTCAAGCGTGTGAAAAGTTGCGTAAAGTGTACGGTGGTAATGCTCTACAAGAACGTCAGCGCTAGCGGTGGTTCGCAAAATTCCATGCTGGTGATTTTGACCTCAACGATGCTCCTCGGACCGGGAGGCGGCCAACCGAGGTTGATGACTACCAAATCAAGGCATTGATCTAGTCAAACTCACGTTACATTGCAGACACATTGCACATCCATCATTCAAGCGTTCACGATCACCTGAAGAAGCTGGGATACGTAAGCAAGCTCGATGTGTGGGTTCCTCATGAACTCAAAGAAGCTCAATTGACGGCGCATATAAACATCTGCGATATGCTCATTAAACGTGAGGAAAACGATCCTTTTTTGAAGCGACTGATAACTGGTGACGAAAAGTGGATTGTGTACAACAATGCGCTGCGCAAACGGTCTTGGTCCCGACGTGCTGCTTCACCTCAAACGACATCCAAAGCAGACATTCATCAGCGGAAGGTTCTGGTTTCAGTGTGGTGGGATTTTAAAGGTGTCGTGTTTTTTCGAGTTCCTACCACGGAACCAAACAATCAATTCGAATGTGTACTGTCTGCAATTGGACAGTTGAACGAATCCATCATTCAGAAACATCCAGAGCTCGTTCATCGTAAAGATGTTGTATTCCATCGCGACAACGCGAGACCACACACAAGTTTGATCACCCGCCAAAAATTATTGGAGCTTGGGTGGGATGTGTTGCCCCACCCAGCATACTCGCATGACCTTGCGCCATCAGTCTTCCACTTGTTTCGCTCTCTTCAGCAGTCCTTGTGTGGTATAACGTTCAATTCAGATGAGGCTGTAAATCAGCATCTTGTACAATTTTTCGCCAGGAACGACAGGTCCTTTTATGAACGAGGCATTCTGCAGCTCACTGAAATATGGCAAAAGGTTATCGAACAGAACAGGCATTATATCATTGATTGATCTTTGTTCTTTCTATCAATAAATGACGTTTGCGAAACATAGCTAAACTACGTCATGACTTTTCCGACAACACAATAGTTCATACACGTTTTTCCATTGTTTAAACTGGAGTTACGTTAGAGGATCGCGATTTTTAATATATTATTAACGACTTGCCTAATTTTTTTTAATCGCATGGTTGCAAATTAAGGTCTATGCTCTTTTCCCAAAGTACGGAACATATCTACAGTATCGTTTATTGAATGTTACACATTTATTATATTTTTAAGTAGATCGCCTAGTGCACGGCAGTGGAAAGTTCTTTGTTATTGTTGTTGTTTTTTACCCCAGTTTGCTTTCATATTATGTATTTCTCTGGGCTTCTATTAAGGGTATGCAAAAGTTTCCGCCGCCCCCGCTAGAATGCGCTGTAGGAGTTTAACCGGCCGGCGACCAGTGCTGTCAGTTCGTACATGAAGCCAAGCATGGCGGTCGATAAAGTTCATTTGCGGTACTGTTTGCAATTCATGTTTAATTTAGGGAAAAGTGCGAATGAAGCATACGGTAAAGAGCGAGTGAAGCATGTCAGGCGTATGGCGAAACGGTTATGGGTGAGCGTATGTGTCGAAAATGGTTTGCCAGGTTTAAGAAAGCTGATCTAAGCTAGAAAGACAAGCCACGTGCAGGTAGACCGCAGGAACTCGCAGACGAGGAGCTGGAATCGCTTTTGCAAGAGGATGCCACACAGTCTACCACGCAACTGGCGAACCGTTTGAAAGTGGCTCAACCGACGGTGGTACGGCGCCTACATGCCTTGGAGAAGATCCAGAAGATTGGTAAGTGGGTTTCGCATACTTTAACGGAGCGTCATATTGATCAACGATTGATCATCTGCATGTCGTTGGTGAAGAGGTTTCAAGGTAAGAACTTCTTGTGGAAGGTTGTCACCGGGGATGAAAAATTGGTCTATTGCGACAACCGCGTACGCAAGCGATCCTGGGTCGACCCACACTAGCCATCAATATCCACTGCAAAACAGGATATCGACGGGGAAAAGGTGCTGTTGTGTGTGTGTGTGTGGTGGGATATGCATGGAGGGCTGTGCTTCGAACTGTTGAAACCGGGGGAAACAATCACTGCACAACGATATAGCGATCAGTTGATGAAACTGAACGCCGCAATTGAGCAAAAACGCCCATGGACAGGTTAACGACGCCACCCAGTCATTCTGTTACATGATAATGTCAGACCACATGTCGGTGCCACAACGAAATCAACACTTGAACTGTTACACTGGGTGATTTTACCGCACTCTGCTTACTCCCAGGACATTGCACTCTCAGACTTCCATATGTTTCGCTCTATGCAACATGCCCTAGCCCGGCAGCGGTTCATCACATTTCCAGAGGTGGAAAATTTTGTCACTGCGTTCTTCAGCTCAAAACCAGAGTCCTTCTATTACATGGGCATTCATTTGTTGCCTGCAAAATGGCAAAAGGTCATTGATGCTAACGGCCAATATTGCGTTGAATACATGTGTACTGGTTTCCTGATTGTTCCTGTCTCCTTTCTCCTTAAAACGGCAGAAACTTTTGCATACCTCTAATATATTTTTTTTTTTTTTTTTTGCAAAACAACTTTCCCAGATTTATTTGTCAGATTTTTTTTTCCAATATCTAACAAAAAGAACATGAAAATTTACTTTTTCACGTATGAGAAATGGTTCATTAAAATCTTCACCGTGACTGATGGCAATGTTCTCCTGCATCTTCTTGAAATAAACATCGAATACAAAGCTGTCTTGGTGCATTTTTGCAACCTTGACTTGTTCTAAGAAATTTATTTCTCCTTTTTCGCCCTGTAGATTTACTAATTCGTTAGCATACTCCGAGACTTCATGATTTTTGAAACTGGCCAACAGTAAGGGGTAATCTAATAGAGACAACAATGAATCAGTGGCCATGTTGGTCCGCAACAATCCACTTCTAACGTCACATGAACAAAGTCCATTGGAGCGGTTGAACAAGGAGACCGGATAAAATCTCTTGGGGAGAGACTACATCCATGTTCATAAACAACATAACACTTGAAAGGAGTCAAGCTACGACTTTGATTTTTATAGGGTATGTTTATTAGGCAATACAGAACAAATCATTAGCATCTCGGTATCATACGCATTAGGTGCGTTGATGTAGCTAATAATCGGCGTGGCCACCTCTGGCTTGTATCACCTGCTGTACGGGCTGAGACATCGAATAAAATAATGTGTGAATGGTGTACTGTGCAATAGCCATCCAGGTTGTATTGATCCGCGTCCAACGTTCATCGAGTGTTGTTGGCGGACGGTCGTACGCTCTGCAACTGTCGTTTGAGCATGTCCCAGAGATTTTCTATGGGCAATAAATCCGGCGATCTAGCCAGGCACGACAGAAGTTGAGCGTTGTTATCTCTGAAGAAGGCACGTTTCCTCGCTGCAAGTGCGGTGTGGCATTGTCCTGCTGAAATATGGCCCTGGAGACGTCCTGCAAGTATGGAAAAACGACCAGAAGTTGAAAATCATTGACGTAACGTTCACTCGTTATGGTGGTACGTTCTCTCATGAGAGGTGATCTGCTTTCGTACCCGATAACACCCCAAGCCACAATGCCTCGTGTTGGTGCGGTATGCCTTGTGCGAATATACTGTTCCCAACTCCTCTCTTTCTGTTGTTGGCGGACATAGATGTTGCCATCATTTTCGCCTAAACAGAAGCGCATTTCGTCCGAGAACACGATATTGTGCCATTCGTCAAACTAGTCCCTTCTTTCGATGTACCATTACAGCCTGGCAGTCCGTTGTTGCAGTGTCAAAGGTATCCTGAGGAGGGGCCGACGAGCCTGCAAATTTAATTGTAATAACCAGCGACGTACTGTTACAGGGGACGTGGGAGAATGCGTCACAGTTCACCACTGTTGCCTCTTGATGATGCAGAACGTTCACTCAAAGACATCCTCATGAGATGACCGTTGTCGCTCAGCGGTTTCTGTGTACGACGTCCAGAACCTTTTCTTTGTGCCCCACGCCCTTCTTCGTACCATATTACCTGCGCACTTTCCCCGACGGATACACTGCGCCCCACACGACCGGCAATCACCCGGAGGGAAGAATTGCAGTCTCTGATGCCAATATTGCGACTACTGTCGAACTCGCTGATGTGACTGTACAATGTCTTACATGACGACGAGGCATCCTTACCCACTGCTGACTACGCACTGACATGCCGACCCAGCCACGCGGCACTTATAACAGAGAAACGGCCGGTTCCCGGTCTGTGACGTTGCACGATGATTTGCCTAGATGCGGTACGCATGCATCTATGACGCCGAAATGCTAATCATTTGTGCGATATTGCCTGATTAGCATATCCTTCAAACAACAGAGTCGTAGCTAGACTCCTTTCGGGTGTTCTGTTTTTATGAACATGAGTGGAAAAAGTGTTAGGGAGGGTGACTTCCGAAGTGGGAAGCCTGACTGATAAGGAAATGAAATAGAAGAGAAATTAGGTAGAGCGTGCAGATGACAAGTGGGAAGTAAAGTACCCACATTAATTCAGTAGTCAAGATCATTCCAGGAAAAGTCGAAAACAAGTTAGTAAAATCATGCAATGCATTGATTTATGATACGCTTTCCAACATACCAGGAATCATTACTCAAGTTATTACTCAAGTTATGAGGATAATGGCTGTGGAATAAATCTGGCCCTTGTGCCCTGACCTTTGACCCCATTTCAATTTTATTAAATAGAATTGGTTCAGTATACCTCCGGAACAACAAACAAAAGTTTTATTGCAATAGAAGCATTTTTAGTCAAGTTATGAGGATAACGGCTGTGGAATAAATCTCGCTCCTGTGCCCTGACCTCTGACCCCATTTCAATTATATTCAACAGAACTAGTTCAGTATAACTCCGGAACAACATACTAAAGTTTTGTCGCAATAGAAGCATTTTTACGTAAGTTGTGATGCATAAGGGCGATGAATGGATCCCGCTCCTATGTCCTGACCTTTGACCCCATTTCGCCCATTTTCAATAGGGTTCGTCCCCAGTTGTCCCCTACCACATACTAAAATTTCATCGAAATCAAACCATTTTTACGCGAGTTATCGTGCGGACGGACGGACGGACGGACAAACCTGGAGCATATACGCTTCTTCAACCTACTGTTGGAAAGCGTAAAACAGAACAGATTTAATACCTCAACTGGTTTTAATACTTTCTGTGAGATACAGTCCCTTCGTAACATCCGCAACGAACTGCAATTAAGCCGCCCCGGTGGCGCAGTGGTCTAAGGCGTTGGCCTCTGATCATTCGTCCGTAAGGGGTCCGGGTTCGAATCCCGGTCAGGCATGGATGTTGTGTTTGTGTTACGGCGCTGGCTCTCTCCCTTCCCTGGAACCAGTGACCCTAAATTAGGGACGGGCGACTGCTTATAGCCCATTGAGTTGCTCACGGTGGTCGTTAAACCTCCAATCAAAAAAAAAAAAAAAAAAAAAAAAAAACTGCAATTACGCTTAAATATCGAACCCGAAAACAGTACTTCAACAAAAACGCCCTTTTACACTATTTCGAAGGAATTGTGTAAATAATGGTAATGTCATTGCTTTTGTATAAAAAAGAATTTCCGGGAACTTCTTGAAACTACCTTACACAGTCGTATCAGAAAAATAGTACCACCCCGGAATCACAGTGTACCCGCCCAGGCGCGTCACACAGTTCACGTGACAAGGTCGACTACACGAAGATATAAGCGGCCGGCCAGGACAGATGAGCCATAGTGCGTTACGTGAGCACAATGGGCAGAGGTAGTGATGTGACGGACGTGCAAGAAGGAATGATCATCGGCTACTACGCCAAGGGTGGAAGCATCTCAGAAACAGATTTCGTGGGCTGTTCGCGAGGTGCTGTAGTAAGGGCGTAGTACCAAGAATGGACCGCTGACACAACGAGTACCTCCTGACGTCATAACTGTGGAGTCCCAAAGGCCATCGACACCAGAAGATAGCGTCGCCTCCGTCGACTGGTAAAAGGCAATCGACGCGCAACAGTGCATCAATTGACCACGCAAATGAACGCTGGGGTACCCAGGTACATGTCCCCGATAACAGTAGAGCGAACCCTGTTACGCGTGAGTCTCTGGAGTCGACGCTGCTTCAAGGCGTCCATGTTAACCTAGATCCATCAGCAACGACGCCTTCAGTTCACATGGGACTACCGTCATTAGACAGTGGAAGATTAAGAAAATGTTACCTTCTCCGACGAATCGAGGTTTCTACTCCACAGAAGTTCCGGGCGGTGGCGGATACGGCGTCAGACACACGAGAACTAACACCCGGACGTGCTTGTCGGTCAAGTACAGGCAGGCGGTGGCAGTGTGCATGTCCGGGGGATGCTTTCCTGGTATCACCTGGAACCGCTGGTACCACTGGATGGGGTCTCTGAACGCCAGTGGCCACTTGTCCATCCTCGCTGATCACATGCATTCCTTCTTGTTAGACGTTTATCCTGATGTAGTGTTGGTGTCTACCAGTGGCGTAGCCAGAGGGGGAGGGGTTAGCTCCCCCCTTTAGGGGAGATTGAGCACGAATTCAAAGCGATATATATGTGTATAAGAGGCTTTCACCAATGAACCAAACCCATGGACCCCCCCTTAAGAAATTTCTGGCTACGCCACTGGTGTAGAGGACAATGCGCACTGCCATGTCGCTAACGTGTTGCGTGACTGGTTCCAGGAACACGACAGCGATGTCTCCGTTCTCCCTTGGCTGGCGAAACCGCCAGACTTCAATTCTATGTCAAACGTAACAGAAAGCTGGGACCTTCCAAGTGATATTATCCAGAGGTCTGAAGATAGGCAAATCCAAATGCATTTTATTATTTTTCGAAGCAAATTCGCATATTTGCTGCAATATCGTGTTCGGAGTTTCTGGAGATGATTAAGGTGGATCACCTAAAATCTGCCTGTATTTCAGATGCGCAAACTTCTGTAGCCATTTTCTTCACAATTAATGCGTTCCCAAGGATAAAAATTTAAACACCGATAAAAAGTACTTCATATTATAGCCTAGTATACTTAATATTGTTTAAAAGTTAACCATAATTAAATTAAAAATCAATAACTTTTCCTTTGGTGGTGCTGAGACCAGAAAATAGATGGCGCGACCTGTACATTGATTACGTCAGTAGACAAACAAATGTTGGATTGCTTAATTATGGTGAAATTTTAGAAAATATTAAGTATACTAGGCTACAATATGAAGTTATTTTTATCGATATTCAAATTTTCATCCTTGGCGCAACGCATTAATTGTGAAGAAAATGGCTACAGAAGTTTGGCCATTGGAAATAAAAGGCAAAGATTTTAGGTGGATCCACCTTAAACCTATGTACATATTTTAAGTTTCACCAAAATGAGATTTTCGAGAAAATTTGAATATTTGTTGCAATATCATACTGAGAGTTGCTGAAAATTATTAAACTTATGTCTGTAAATATTTCATATTTCACTGAAATGAGATACTTCATGCGATTGTGATAACTTTCAGATGAAAACTAATCGTAGACTATTAGTAACAATTTCCATAACACGAAAGATATTTAATCTTACTACATGGTATTAGGATTTACCTAAAGGATTTTTTTCTTTACCTGTCTATTTTAAAACAGCAAATGATCTTTGCTGAAGTTGCAACGTTTATTTTCTGGAAATTTGTTTGTAGCAGAAAATTTGTTTAGCAAAACTGTTGCCAAGTCAGCATGATCTGCTTACCACGACCACCAGAAATCTTGCTACAATCAGAAAAACTGTTGCTAACACAACGACAACTGCTTGCCATAGAAAACAGAAACCTTGCTGCTGTTGCAAAATGAAATTCAGCGTATTGAGTACGCATAGCATGGGAATTTGCTGTGCCTATTTTTACTAACAAAATTTGCTGCCATTACAATTTTTTTGCTGTTATAGCAAAATGTTTTTTCTTCCAGTGTACTTTTAGGAAATAGAGAATATTGAGCATGATAATCCACTTTATGCCTACATTTCTTTGACTTATATATAGTTGTGAAAAAGTTTTATTAGAACTTAAGGCTCATCCCGCGTTTTATGGACATAAGGCTCGTCCCGCGTCTCGGCCGCGAATATGACGCAAGCAAGGAGGGGTCGTAGCGTTGTGCCTCATCGCCTATATAAAGTCTTCCCGTTGCGCGTGCTTGTCAGTCTGACTCGTGCTGTTGTGTTGGTTGCATCCTTTGCAAGTATAGTATGCCTTGGAGAAAAGTTCGGAAGCAATTCGAGCAGTTGGAGGAGTCCGAGAGGGGCCGCATGGTTGGGCTCCGGGAAGCGGGATTATCTTATCTCTCGCCGTATTATGCGCCATACAGGTCGTGCGGGTATCACCAAAGCACGCTGTTGGCGGCAGTGGATTGAACAAGACACGCAGCAGCGACAGGAAGACCTACACGAACCACGGAGAGAGAGGACCGACGGGATATCCGACATGCGTGGAGTGACCCAACAGCCACGATTGCGGATATTCAGCGAGCAGTGGTGCCTTCCATGCATCGTCTGATTAGTGCAAGCACCATTGGCAGACGGCTGCACGACATAGGACTACACGCACGCAGACCGTTACGATGACTGCCCTTAACACCATTGCATCATCGTCAAAGGCTGCAATGGTGTCGTGCCAGATTGTCGTGGAGTCACTCAGAATGGCAGCGGGTGATCTTCAGTGACGAGTCCCGCTTTTGTCTTGGAGGAGACGACCACCGAATCCGTGTCTGGAGGCAACGTGGTCAGCGCCAAGATGAACGATTGTTGTCGAACGTCACACGTTCAGAAGTCATGGTGTGGGGTGCAATTGCCTACGATGCCAGATCACATTTAGTGTTCATTACAGACACTTTGACACCTAACGTTACGTTAATGAGGTCCTGCAACCAGTGGCCCTAACTTTTCTGAACGTTCACTCCCGTGCGATTTTCCAACAAGACAACGCTCGTCCGCATACTGCTGCTGTCTCGAGAGCTTGCCTTCAAGGCACTGACACTCTGCCATGACCAGGCGCTTTTCCAGACCTATCGCCGATTTAAAATGTGTGAGATGCTATCGGACGCGCTATCCACACTACACCTTTACCGCACAATCTTCAGGAACTGCGTGAGAAGATTCAAGCTGCATGGGATGGCTTATCGCAGGGCATCATTAGGAACCTGTATGACTCCATGCCGAGACGTCTGTCATGCTGTGTGAGCAAATATGGCAGCCCGACGCCATGCTGTGTGAGCAAATATGGCAGCCCGACGCCATGCTGTGTGAGCAAATATGGCAGCCCGACGCCTTGCTGAGAGGCACTACTTATTGGCGTGCAACTCAATAAATATTGCCCACATCAGTCTCAATGATTAATCATTTATTGTTCCTGGTAACCTTTACCTTCCTCCCGAATAGCATTGCAATCCGACACGTCCTTCTGGGTGCAACTATCTTTTTTGACTGTGAGTGTATAAATATCACTCTGATCCGGATTCGTATGAAGACAAATTATGTAAAATCGTGCTTTCAACATACAGCTGGGCAAACGATGTATCTCGTTAAATACTGCATGCATACCATTCATTATGAAGACTGATAAAACGCAGGCAGATGGAAGAGGATTTTTATTTGAGGTTCTGAGATTTTCAATGATTCGAATACATCATTTCGTTTTTAATTTAACCCGATTACACCAATGAAACACATTTGGGTTGATTATTTTGTGAACGGGGGATTGTTGAAAAATTTGAAAGGGAATTTATCGATTTAAAAGGTTCTGGTTTATGAATTGTGAATTTCAAAGATTTAAAAAGTGCCGTTTAAGCGAGGAAATTTATACCTCAAACTTTTAAAATCCCTTCCAGAAAAAATGTAAGGATCTGAAAAAAGAAACTTTTTTCACGACAATGCTATCCGCGTTTGTATCAGTAGGCATGAGAGGATAAATAAACTACTCAAAAATACTTTGGATACTTACATAAAATAGGGTATCTACATACATACGTACGTAACCGTATGCTTTTAATTACAGTAAACATCGAATGTAGATAACAAAACAGACGTGAAACGGTAAACAAAAGATTCAATGTGGTATTTTAGCGTTCAAATGAGGGAACACTTCATTCACACAAAGATGAGAATCACACGAAGCTTACCTTGTCGTTAGCACGTTGTGATACCACCTTGATTGTTCACAACGGCTTGGCACCACCGTGGCATGCTGCAGATTGAATCAGCTGGTTTTTATTGTACTGCCATCCACAAAAGGGCACAAAGCTCTGTAAGTTGCGTACGGGCCTGATGATGCCTGTCAAAACTCCTCTGAAGCGCACCCAAACGTGCTCAATGGGATAAGGACGGAGAACCTTCGATGTAGAGACAAACGTGAAATACTGTTACCTTCCGGTTGATAGGAGCTCGATAAGGTCGTTTATTATCTGCAAAGAGGAAATTACGGCCTATCGCACCGTCACAGTATTCCTGATAATGTTTCTGTGCACGCTAGCATTTGTGGGCCCTCGAAAAACATATAGGTTTGTGAATCCATCGAAGTAGATCCCTCACCACGCCATGACTGAGACACCGCAGAACGAATATACCGATTGGCACAAGTAATGAGAGCCACGTATTCCGTAAGTTCTTCACCTATCATAGTGTGGGCCAAAATCTTTTCTGCTAGGTTGTCGCAGGCAATGACATTCAGCACCGCAGACATCTCGACCAAAAACTTTCCTGATGCAGTCAAATACGCCCTCAGAGCACCTCTGATGTTGAAGCTAGACATACGGAATTTCTGTGAGTGTTTACAAGGAAAACACCGAACTTATCGGACTGAAGTTTTCTTCAAATGACCACTTCATTGTTCTGCAACATTGCCTTGCTTTCGGAAACGAGAATACAGTCGACTTGTAACCCATTTTGCGATACAGCATGAGGTTTTGAAACATCTCTATCTGAGCCCGGATTGCAGCACTGCAGTTGTCCTATTGAGTTCTCTGACTACCAAATGCCCCATCTGTATTCTTTGGTCTGACGACAGCTTTTACAGACGCGCGCCTTCAAAACACACTTCAGCAGGTTCACTGCTTCGAACTCCAGTATGCAGTTTTCTTCAGCGTGCATGTACGAAGAGCAATTTTTGCCCCCACCGTGCACCTACTTCGACAGCTGCTTCCTCAGATACGCCTGATTCAGCATCCTATTCGACATCTTACATAAATACAACATAGTCTGCCTCAATTTCTTCAGACACTGATTATGTGGATCCTCCCCAGGCTCAGTTTGTTGACCAACTGCTACAAGCTGATCAACGTTCTTTCGTTTCTACTGAATTTATTCTTCCTAACAATCCACCTGATGAAAAGTCTTTGCCAGGCAAAGACAATGTCTAACTAGTCTTGATTCTGCTCCGATTATTCATGCCGGCGATTTCGTTGCTAATAAAAATTCAGAATACACTGCTGACAAGCGAAGCTCCGATATCCTCTCCACCAAAAATAAGAGGCAGGCTTCGGCAGTTCCAACATCCAAACCTAGCAAGAGAAAAGCACAAAGCAAATCCTCTTCTCTAACTACTTCAGATGTTTCGCCACAGCTTTCGACAGAAAATCTCATTGTTCAAGATGTAACAATGTTGCCAGCGAGGACCTCGCCTCTGATAATGAAACAAAGGTTCAGTCTGATTTACTTGATGAGGTAGACACGCCCATTTCTGCTGCTAATGTGCGCAGTTTTACCTTCTGGCCCTCCTACTGAACAAAATATTCAGTCTATCGTCCGTATGAGACCTCGTGCAAGAATAACTTCTTTACCTTGCATTCAACGTAATAAAACAAATCTTGCCTTTGTGATTTCTCAACTAAATGAATTTGTTGATGCTGCTTCTGCACTTGACTGTTACTGCTTTTCAACCTGTACGTAAGAAAATTGTTGCTCATATACACTGGCGTGCAAAAATTGATTACGAGACGGTTTTTCGAATGTAACGTCGTGTAGAAGTGCTCCACATCGACTCAAATCACACCATAAGACCCCCAAGATGTAAGAATATGGGACAAGTGAGTAAAACCGTCCAAACAAGGAATCCAAAGGATACAAAGACACTTTATTGAAAAGGTAGCTTTGAGCACAACTGAACAGAGGACAAAAACGTCCATGTGACAGGCGGCTGCCAAGAAAAATCCAGTCTTTAGTAGGGGATATGATCACCCCTGACTGCGTTGCAGGATTTACAACGTCTGTCCATGCTGAGGACGAGGTTGTCAAGGAGCTTGTTGAGGCATCGCGTCCCATTCCTCTTGTAGCGCCAATCTCAGCTGCGGAATCGTTGCTGGCGGCTGGTGACGTGCTGCCAAGCGTCTCCCGAGAAGGTCCCACACGTGCTCGATTGGATTTAGGTTCGGGGACCTTGCGGGCCAATCCATGCGTTGAATATCTTCACTCTCCAACAGCTCTGCGACAGCCAATGTACGATGAGGTGTAGCGTTGTCGTCCATGAAGAGGAACTCAGGACCCACAGCACCTCTAAACAGACGCACGTGAGGCAGGAGAACCTCGGTACAATAGCGGACACCAGTGACTGAACCTCCTTGGAAGATGTGGAGGTCAGTACTGCTACCAAGCATGATGCCGCCCCAAACGAGAACTCCGCCACCTGCAAACCGGTCCCTTTCGATGATGTTGGAGGTGTGATTGCGTGTTCCCTGCTCTCTCCAGATGTGTATACGTCCAGAATCGCTCGTCGGACTAAATCGACTCTCATCCGTAAAGAGAATTCGGCCCCATTGCTGATGTGTCCAGTTCTTGTGTTCCTGGCACCACAGAAACCGCCGTCTCCGATGAGCAGACGTTAATAACACACACCGTACTGGTCGTCGTGCAAATAGACCACCTTTGTGCAGCCTCCTGGCCACGGTAAAACGCGATAACGGACGTCCAGTTGTCTCTTGCATGTGCCTTGCGATTTCTCCCGCTGTCTGCCGTCTGTCTCTTCTCGCCTGTAGAACAATATACCGGTCGTCCGCCGCCGTAGTTGCTCGAGGACGACCACTGCTAAAATCTCGGACAGCTGTTCCTGTCATTTGAAATGCTCTCCAAGCTCGTGAAACGATGCTGTGAGCGATCCCGAACTCCTCTGCCACGCTAGTCACACTTCGACCTTCTTCCAACTTCCCAATGACGCGACCTCGGGTAAAGTCATCCAGATGTCGTCTACTGGATTGCCTGTTGGTCATATCACACGGTGGCAGCAACTCGACGTCGTTCAAACCGATGTACACCGTGCAATAGCTTTCACCGAATTGCTGAGCGTACACCGCCCGTGTGCTTTATACCCTTCTGACCCCCCCCTCTACGTCAAGTTGCATATATGCGCATGCCCTACCGTACCGGACCCTAGTCTATCTCCTGAGTAGTCTTTCGGTCCGTTCTGCCTGCTCGTTCCGCTATTATGCTAATTTCCTCCTCTTCGTCCTTAATTTATGCACACCAGTGTACGTACACTTCATCGTCTAGAAGACGTGGAAGGGATGTATAGCCAGTGGATAATGTTCAGCTCTAATACTCTCTCACACTCGTTTCTGCCCTCCATCAAGGACTACTTCCGTTTTCCTGTGCCCAATCAACTTCCAATTCATCACTACCCTGTGTGCTCGTTTGTGTTAGGAAAATATATTACCTCTTCAATCTTCATCATGTGGATACCATACCCCTAATACACATTATACCCAGAGCAAAAACACACTTTCTATCAATACTAATTATACCCAGAGCAAAAGCACACCTTCTATCAATACTCATTATACCCAGAGCAAAAACACACTTTCTATCAATACTCATTATACCCAGAACACACTTTCTATCCCGTCTTGAGTTGTACTGTACGGAATATAAACATTCAGCCTCCTCCCAAACGTTCAACGCTCGTTGGGCTGGAAACCACGTATAAAGTTTACGGTTATTTATGACAAAATTCAACTACTTGTATAATGTTTTATGCTCCTGATCAACACCATTATTCATGGATCCCATAACTGCGTTCGGTATGTATTTCACTTTTTTCATAATTGTACTATTTTCCTGCCAATTGACTGCTGAACGTTTTCTCAGCTTCTGAGAAAATTATCGCTGTTACACGTTTTATCATACGGTATGTACAATAATTTCTCGCCTTTTTTTGTTCTTTAATGCTAATCATACTGGGGGTATAATTTGCCCCTCCCTCCCCTTTGGCTTCTCCTGAAGCTCAGGAGGAAGTATGTATACATATATGCATTGTATATAATTTCATTATCGCGTTTTGTTTTGTTTTCCATCGTATTGTATATTTCTCAGTGTATCTTATCGTTTTGGATAAAATAAACCTATATTTTAAACACAAAGAGCAATTTGGGAGCCGAAATGTACGTACTGTTGCTTTTCGCGTTCTCCGAGCTACCATTTTGTTCTAATAATATTTCCGGAAACACACACTGGAGTTTCTAGTTCAAAATATGCCAAACTTTTTTAACTGTTTATTTTGCAGCAAAAAGCTGTTGAAAATTTTTCTTGACGCCAGTTGACCAGCGTGCATTTAGAAGTCTGCTTCAAACTTAAAGATTTTATATATAGTCTAGACATTCAAAAACTTACCAAATTATTACAAGAACAAGGAAAACAATAGTTGAAATATATTTGTCTATTTTTAACTTCAACTTTTAATTTGAATTGCCAACATTCAGATTTAGTTGTAGTAATTTGGTGGAATTTTACCTGGCTTCGTTTGTTTACTTTTTTCTGTTTGTCCATTATTTTAAATACAGTTCTTATTGTATGTCGAATTTTAACATTTTTGTAAGCAAAAAAAGACTGACGCCCCCGGTGGCGCAGTGGTCTAAACGCTGGATTCTGACCCATTCGTCTGTACCCCGGTGGGGTACGGATGTTGTGTTCGTCTTACGGCACTGGCTTTCTCTCCTCACTTCTCACTGGAACCAATGGCCCTAAATTAGGGACAGGCGGCTGCTCATAGCACACACACACACACAAAAAAAACCTTCGTATAGTAACACTTTGTCCGTCTGTGTGTGGACCCTGTATCTGTGCAACTATTAGTCCGAATTGAAAAATTCTTTTTTATTGGAAGGCCTGAAATGTGAGAACGATGATCCAAGCTTTCCGGGGTTTCATTTACGCTGCGTACTTTGCCACTAGAGGGCGTAAATACAGATGCCATCAAATTCAAAATTTGATTCCATATCTTAATAATCATCATCATCAACCAATTATTATCAATTCACTGCTGGATGAAGGTCTCCCCATGTTTCTTCCACAACGGTCCATCTTGCGCTAGTCTCCTCCATGTCACCCCCGCATGTTTTCGAATTTCATCCACCAATCTTCTGAGTATTTTCCTGTTCCTTGGAATCCAGTCTAGAATTTCGGTTGCCCATCGATAGTACGTTCTTCTGGCAACATGTCCAGCCCATTGTCATTTCATGGATTTTACTCTGATCATGATGTCTTCCTCTCTTGTCATTTTCCTTATCCATGAGTCACTCTTCTTATCTCTCCTGGTTACACCAAGCATGCATCTCTCCATATTTCTTTCAGTTGTCTGCAGTCTTTGTATGTCTTTTTTTAGTTAAGTTCCACGTCTCCGCTCCTTATGTAAGCACTGGAAGGATGCATTGATCAAACACTTTTCTTTTAAGACATAATAGCATATTTCTCTTGAAAATTATACTGTTTCTTCCAAAAGCTCTACAGGCAAGTTTTATGCGCCGATTAATTTCTTCATCAATGTGACCTTTGCTTGATATCTTCTGTCCAAGGTAAATGTAGGTATTGGTTATCTCCAGCTTTTCCCCATAAATCAATAAATATTCATTTCTTGTAAAAGCATTGTACCTCACTTTTGTCTTCTAAAAGTTCATTTTTAATCCCGCTTCTTTACTCTTGTTAGCAAGTTCCTGGATCATACTCTGCAGCTCTTAAGGGCAGTTGCGAAAATGACTACGTCATCAGCAAAACGAAGTTGTATGTCCTTCTGATTAACCAACTGACAGAATTTATTCTTCCTTTCGATGCCATTTATAATGAAGACTAGTTTGGGCACAGTTTCTTCTTAAAGAAATGCATAGATTTTCCTCTAGGGGCGTGAAGGTAAATTGCTATTTCCCCGATATCTATCATTCCAGAAGTCCTATTTTAAAAACTCTTTCTACATCGGATGGAGCTCCTGGTGGGAAATGTTCTGCATATAATTTATAATTTTTGGTGAAGAAAGTTTCGGCCACCAGCTGGTGGGGGGCAATGTATTTTGTGTATTTTCTGTTTCTGATGTACAATCGTGGCCAAAAGTCCTGCACCAGTAGACCGAAAGTCAATTTTTGATGTTTGAAGTCAACTTGTGCAGCGTAATGGCAAAGACAGGAATACATATTATGCATCATTTTAAATGAAATTGTATGCTAAATTCAAATATTTTTACAGAATGTTATTACCAGTAATAGGACTGAAGTTATAAGCAAAAATGTGCAAGTGAAGAAACACAAATCCAGTTCTGAAAAAGCGTTCGCCCTCCTCTAACCACTCTAGCTTTCTCCGACGTTCGCTAGTAAGATATAAAAGGATGTAGAATCGTCTGCCGACTTAAAAAATCAAGCAACTTTCATGTTGCAACATTATGTTGAAAAACTTGAGAAATATTTCTTAGATTGGAAAATTAAAATCAATACCGAAAAAACTCAAGCAATTCTATTTTCTAGGATTAAATGCAATCACAATCCAGACTTTGAAATAGAAATGTATAAAAAAAAAAATACCTTGGGTAAATGATGTTAAATACTTAGGACTTTTCATGGACCACAACCTAAACTGGAACAAGCATATTAAAGAAACTGTGTCCAAATCTCTTAAGATCAGAGGAAGTCTCCAGCCAATAATAAAAAATAAAAGGCTTAGCAGGAAAAACAAAACTTTGATATGGAAAGCCTGTATCAGCCCTGTTATTACTTATGCCTGTCCTATCTGGGGTAACTGCAACAAACAGCAGAAAAATAAGATTACCTCATTTCAAAATAAAACCCTACGATATATGGTTGGACTTAATGGAAGAACTTCAAACCATGCTATCCGAAGCATGCTAAATATTAATTCCATCCATTACACGATGTATGACTTAGCTTATAGATACTATGAAAAAGCTAAGATTCATCCTAATCCTCTGGTCAGAGCGGCCATTAACTATACTGTCAATGAAACTGACAGTTATAAAAGGCCAAAAACTATCTTGAATAAAGTTCCAGAAATGAACCCAATTCACAGCTACCCTAGCAAAAAAAATAACAATAATTGGGACTAGAGTTTAGAGGGTGAAGAAACCTTGTTAAATAAAAAATGTGAAAAAAAAAAAAAAAAAAAGGCTCTTTTAAGGGCCTTACTCTGATTGCAAATTTACTTCACACATGTGAATTAATCTCGTTAAATAAAAAAAAAAAAAAAAAAGGGGATGGGATCCTCTAAGAGCCGTACTGTTTTGAAAACATACTTCACCCATGTGAAGAAACCTAGTTAAATTAAAAATGAGAAAAAAAAAAAAAAAAAAAAAAAGGCTTTTTTAAGGGCCGAGCAAAATGTTGCATAAAAGATTTATCTTTTTTGTACTAAATATCTCTGTCCTTAAAAAAAAACAAGGTATTGTTGGTCTTGCCTTTTATTTTAAAATTTGTTGTTGTTTTTCCTTGATTAAAAAAACAAAACAAAAAAAAAAAAAAAAAAAAAAAAAGGCCCTTTTAAGAGCCGAGCAAAATGTTGCATCTGAAACCTCGATCGGTGTAACTTTGTGATCACACCACCTCAGCTATGGTTAATCTGACATGCCTGTCAAGAATCAACAAAAGTAAACCAGTGAAAAAATTCTGTAAACCAATGGGGAAAAATCTTTTCTCTCATTGGCTGGCGAGCAACACTGAGCAGATAGCCAGTTTCGTCTTACCCGGAGTTCAAAGACGATTATTCTCTGGGAAAGATGTTCTGTGTGTGATGTTTTTTTTTCCAGGTTCCCCTCTCCCGTGTCCTTTCCTTCCTTTCCCCCTGTGCTCTTCTGTGGCACAGATGTACCGGGCATTTTTCTGTGGAGAGCAATATCACTTGAAATAGCTTGTTGTTACAGGTAAGTATGTAGGGCAGCTTACAACTTCACTTCTTAACGGGTAACCGTCTACTCCCTCTCCTCTAATATTTCCATACTTTTCTTTCGTACTATTCTATCAGGGAAATCTGTTCCCAAACATCTAATATTTCTCTTTTTCACCTGACAAAAGGCGCAGAGCGCTGAGGGTTTGGGTCTCTCAACCTCAGATAGGAATTATCTCTCTCGGCGGCGTTATTATTGAGCCGCGGATGGCTTAGTGGTTAGTGTTTCAGACTGTCGATGCTGGGTCCCCAGGTTCAAGCCTGGGCTGATCTTTCAGAGATGGTGTGATTAACTAACAATCGCTGAATATCCGCCGTGCATCGGACGAGCACGTAAAGTGACGGCCCCCAGGCTGGACCCACTGGTAAAATGGGTATCCTTTCCTATGTCCCCCTGAAATTCTCTCACCCATCTATGTGCAATATCGTACTTGTACGGTGGCGCCATCTACTGTACTCTAATCTCACTACAAACTGTTCTGTCAAAGTCGCTAGACTTGCTCTCATTCCTTCCGTTTCTGTGTCCTGCCCAAAAGGCGATCTCGCTGTAGGTGGCTGGGACCTAAAACTCTACTCCCTGTGGACGGAAGTCCTACATAACTTGTAGTCAGTTGATGGAAGTTTATGCAGAATTCCTGGTGATATTTGAATTTCGGAATGTCAAAAGACCCGAAAATTGGTACTGCCTCTTCAAACCAGGGCAAACATTATTACTTTCCATGAACTTGGATTTAGTAGTCGTAAAATTGCTGTTAAATGTGGCTGTGATCATTCCACTGTCTTGCGCACCATCAAAAGAGTTGCAGAAACTGGATGTGTGGGAGACAGAAAAAAACAGGTAGACCAAGGTTGTGTACTGAACGTGATGGTCGCATGTTGATTCATCGTTCCTTGAAATCAAAGTTTCAAACAGCCACTGATTTAACTGATTATTGCATCTGCACGTACAGTTCGCTTAGGCTACAAGAAAACGGACTGGCTGCACGAAAAGCTGCACGAAACATTTTTAGCACGTCTTTTGCAAAAAAAAGATCGTGCTTATGTTATCGGTTTGTCCGTCCGTCAGTCAGTCAGTAAGTCCGTCCGTCAGTCAGTCAGTAAGTCCGTCCGTCCGTCTGTACCCACGGCATCTCTGCAACTATTAGTCAGATTTGAAAAATTCTTTTTGCATTCGAAAGCTTGAAATATGCGAATGATGATCCTTTATTTCGTTATTTTTCGCTAGGGGGCGTAAAAGTAAATTGCATTTCTTCTGATAACTCTTCTAAAACTCCGATTTGAATTTTTTTTTCAGCAGATACATCTCCTGATGCACAATCTTTTGCATATAATTTCGAATTTTTGGTAAAGAATACTTTGGCCACCAGGGGGCATAAGTGTTAATTTTCGCTTCTGATGTATTTGCCATAA
Source organism: Macrothele yani (assembly GCA_039090855.1). NCBI lineage: Eukaryota > Metazoa > Arthropoda > Arachnida > Araneae > Macrothelidae > Macrothele > Macrothele yani. The sequence goes on from CM076996.1 coordinate 155,440,910, forward strand.
AATCTGAGCTTCTAAAATATCGATTGAAAAAATTCTTTCGTGGACTGATGCCACTCACATCGATAAACCTTTTCGGAATATTTTCTTCCTAAAATATTCCCCAGTTTCTCCGCCAGGGGGCGTAGATGTATATCTTATTTTTGTCAATATCTCGACTTCTAGGAGTCCGATTTGAAAAATCCTTATTTGTTGGATAGTGTTTTCCGTGTGACATGTTTTTCATATAATTTCAGAATTTTCCAGTAATTCATAGACTTTCCGCTAGGGGGCGTAAAGGTAAATTGCGTTTTCCCCTATATCTCTGCTTTTAAATCTCCGATCTGAAAAATTCTTTCTGCACCGGATACAGCTCCTGATGGGAAATCGTTTGCACGTAATTTCAAATTTTTGTAAAAAATTGTTTGGCCACCAGGTGGCGTAAGTCTTAATTTCCGCTTCTGATGTATTCGTAGCAAAATATGAGCTTCTAAAATCTCGATTAAAAAAAGTCTTTTGTGGACCGATACTACTCATGTCGACAAACATTTTAGGAACATTTTCTTCTTGAAATAATGCATGGTCTCTACGCCAGGGGCGTAGATGTATATCTTATTTTTGTCAATATCTCTACTTCAAAAAGTCCGATTTGAAAAATTCCTTCTTTATTGGATAGTGTTTCCGATGCGAGATGTTTTTCCTATAAATTAAAAATTTTCAAGCAAATCATAGACTTTCAGCTAGGGCGCACAATGGTAAATTGCGTTTTCTGCTCCTAAAACTCCGATTCGAAAAATTCTTCCTGTATCGCATACAAGACCTGACGGAAAATATTTTTCACGTAATTTCTAATGTTTGGTAAAGAATGGTTTGGCCACCAGGGATCATAAGTGTTAATTTCTACTTCTGATGTATTTGTAGCAAAATCTGGGCTCCTGAAAACTCGATTAAATTTTTTTTTCTTGAACCGATACCGCTCATTCGGATAAACCTTTTGAGAATACTTTCTTCCTAAAATAATGCATGGTTTTCCCACCAAGGGACGTAAAGTCACATCTTATTTTTGTCGATAACTCTGTTTCTTAAGAGTTCGTAAGCTCACGATTCCGTTTACAGCAATATATGAATGTTTTAAAGACCCGATTGAAAAACTTCTTTCTTCCGTCAGATACTATTGTTTTCCATACCGGTTCCATTTACTTTGAATAGCTTTGATGAATTTAATTTGCGTCAGAACGGATTCAAAAGACGTGCTTATTACACCCGAAAATTCGGTGTCATCTTTCTTGTTGTAATTAGCACGTCCTTTGTAAAAAAAGATCGTGCTTATGTTATCGGTTTGTCCGTCCGTCCGTCTGTACCCACGGTACCTCTGCAACTATTAGTCCAATTTGAAAAATTCTTTTTGCATTCGAAAGCTTGAAATATGCGAATGATGATCCTTTATTTCGTTTGTTTTTTGACGATATACAATTTCGCCGCTAGAAGGCGTAAACGCAGATGATGTTGAATTCAAAAATACGTTTTATTCCACATATTTGCCTCTAAACATCCGATTGAAAAAATCTTTTATCTTTCGATTCCACTTATATCGAAGAGTATTTTGGATATAGTTTCTTTTTCAAATTACGGATAGATTTTCCGCCAGGGGGCGTAAAAGTAAATTCCATTTTTTCCGATAACTCTTCTTCTAAAACTCCGATTTAATTTTTTTTTTTTGCAGCGGATACATCTCCTGATGCACAATCTTTTGCATATAATTTCGAATTTTTGGTAAAGAATACTTTGGCCACCAGGGGGCGTAAGTGTTAATTTTCGCTTCTGATGTATTTGCCACAAAATCTGAGCTTCTAAAATATCGATTGAAAAAATTCTTTCGTTGAATGATGCCACTCACATCGGTAAACATTTTCGGAATATTTTCTTCCTAAAATATTCCCCAGTTTCTCCGCCAGGGGGCGTAGATGTATATCTTATTTTTGTCAATATCTCGACTTCTAGGAGTCCGATTTGAAAAATTCCTTATTTGTTGGATAGTGTTTTCCGTGTGACATGTTTTTCATATAATTTCAGAATTTTCCAGTAATTCATAGACTTTCCGCTAGGGGGCGTAAAGGTAAATTGCGTTTTTCCCTATATCTCTGCTTCTAAATCTCCGATCTGAAAAATTCTTTCTGCACCAGATACAGCTGCTGATGGGAAATCGTTTGCACATAATTTCAAATTTTGTAAAAAAATAGTTTGGCCGCCAGGGGACGTAAACCTTAATGTCCGCTTCTGATGTATTTGCAGCAAAATATGAGCTTCTAAATTCTCGATTGAAAATAACGTCGTTTGTAGACCAATACTACTCATGCCGACAAACGTTTTAGAAACATTTTCTTCTTAAAATAGTGCACGGTTTCTCCGCCAGGGGGCGTAGATGTATATCTTATTTTTGTCAATATCTCAACTTCTAAAAGTCCGATTTTAAAAATTCTTTCTTTGTAGGATAGTGTTTCTAGTGTGATATGTTTTTCTTATAAATTCAAAATTTTCCAGTAAGGCATAGACTTTCCGCTAGGGGGCGTAAAGGTAAATTCGTTTTCCCCTATATCTCTGCTTCTAAATCTCCGATCTGAAAAATTCTTTCTGCACCGGTTACAGGTCCTGATGGATAATCGTTTGCACGTAATTTCAAATTTTTGTAAACAATTGTTTGGCCACCAGGTGGCGTAAGTCTTAGTTAATATGCAGTCAACGAAAATGTTTGTTGAATTCACAAAAGTATTTTGCTGAAAATTATTATTGATTCTACGAAATTTATTGTTATCATGACAAAACGTTTTGTTCAATTAACAAAATGCCTAAGTTGATTTTTGGGAATTTGTTTGATCCAACAAATAGGTATTGTTATCGTGATAAAACGTTTTGTTGATGCAACCAAACATATTGATATCGTGACACAGTAATTTCTTGCTCCAACAAAATTCAGAGTTATGTAGCTGGGTCACTTTGTCCCTAAACTTTTTTCCGATGGCAACACTTTGCCGGTGCCATTTTCCCCCGCCATCTTTATTTTCTAGTGGTGTTTAAATAAATTTGGACGGTATTACGTCACGAGGAAATTTTTTCAGAGCCAGCGAAAAATCTCTCACCGAGCGGATTCGAACCGGAGACCTTCAGTTCAGAAACTAGCGTGCTAACCACTCGGCTATACCTGTTCTTACGAGTAAATTCTAATCTGCGAATTCAGCATTTGAAGGTCGGTTTATTATCTTCTGGAATGTTCACGGATGATTTTAACTTGACATAACGATGTATTGACATTATTTTGGTGCGTGTGTAACATGCTTCTAAATCCGATTTCTTTTTAAATGTTTTCCTTAGTTTTTTGATAAAACAAATTATTGACATTTTTGGTTAAACAAAAAGAATATCGTTATACTTTTCTTAACGTTCTATATGTTCCACAGGGCATTATCACCATGCAATCTTTGGTTGCCGCACGAATTTTGAAACACCCTGTATATATATCCTATAAATGAAATCAAGCTCTATACATAAATTACAACTCTTATCATTATCTCATGTGCAAATTTTTATTTGCGATCAGGAACCGATCGCAAATAAAAATTCGCAGTCAGCCATAATTCAAAACGAAATCTTAAGCGCAAAACGAGATTCTTCTGGTATGTGGTAGTCTGGTAGTGCCCGTATGGAGTAGCTAGTAATCACGTGCGCTTTGGCGTAAGGTCGATGCCACCTCCACGTAGTTGAATTATCAAAATATGGTCATATATAATGTTTTGCAATTGTAGGACACTACTTGGTAATCGCATATACGGTCCCTTATGTGACTTCTCCCATTCGACCAATGAGAAGCGTTGTTAGAAAAGGTATCTCTCTCTGTTTTAAATTTATTATGTGTGGATGTTACAAACTCTTTAAGATTTTCTGCCACTTCATCTTTTCTTGTCATTAAGTAATCCATACTGTATCTGGAATAATCATCAATATAGGTGATAAAATACCTCTTTTCCCCTAGGCTGGGACATTCCATGGGGCCACACAAGTCTTTGTGCACCAACTGCAGTGGCTTCTTTACCCTAAAGCTAGCCTTTCTTGGATATGGAGCTTCAGTTAATTTTGCCTTGATGCATGTTGTGCATGTGAGATCATGTTTACAATGATTTAACTTTATGCTTTTAGCTAGGCTTTCCCTTTCCATTTGTCTAATTGCTTCTAGGTTTCTATGCCCCAATCTTAAATGCCAGTTAAAAATGCAATTTTCATGTTTGCAACATTTGCTTTGCATTTGGGAAACATTACTTGTCATTTTGACTACTTCTGGAAGAGTTATTAACTTAAATAGACTATCTGTTGCCACAGCATGTGCAATAGTCTTATTTTCTTTCTGAATGGTACATATGTTATCCTTAAATACAACAATACATTCTTTATTAGTAATTGTTTTCACAGAGAATAAGTTTCCCTTTAACTTCGGAACGTATAATACATCTTGCAATCGTATTATGTTTTCAGTCCCATTAAGACATTTTACTTTTAAAGTTCTTTCACCTATACCAGCAGATTGAAGCTGATCTCTATTAGCTATAGTTACACTGGTACCCTCTCCTTTTTTAACTCAGAGAAAAAAATTGTTTCCTGACATGTGACTTGTTGCACCAGAATCAACAAACCACTCAGACTGTTCACCAGTGTGAGTTTGAAAGGATTGTGATTTAAGAACACATTCATTTCTTTCCTTACTTGTTTCATACTTTTGCTGTATGCTACCAGTCTCATCAAACTGGTTTTGTTTGGTTAGACAATTTTTGCTAGAGGTGTGTGTACAAATATTACTTCTATTAGTTCCTTTTCATTTAGCTGTGTGAGTGTATGCTGTGTTCCTTTCACCTGTTTTATTTTTTGGTTCTTAAATGCCAGCACTCGTCTTTGACATGACTTTTCTTATGGCAATAAGTACAAAATTTATTTACACTAGAGTTTAACATATTCTTCTTGAAAGAACTTCCCTTGAAAGCCATAGATTGTGAGGAATAAGAGGATTTTTGCATCAACTTTCTTCTCTCATATTCATCAATCCGTTTACCCTTAACATAGTCAAGTGACAACTCTATTTCATTTGTACTCTTCAAAGTTGTAATTAGAGTAGAATAGGAAATTGGTAAGCTGCACATGAGTAGAACTGCCAAATGGCTTTCTTTAATGGGCTCACCTATACTTGTTAGCCTTTCTGCCAAATCCAGAACATCTTTTATGTGACTTTGCATTGAGGTTCCTTCAACATATTGGGTCGTTTTATAATTATTGGCTGATGCCGACAAGGCGAATTTGCATAGCCGGTTACAAAGGACGCCTGGTATTAGGAACTACCAAACGCCCATGCAAATTGAATCTGTTCAGTCCACGTGTATAAAACGTTATTTCAGACAGTTAGGGACGTGATGGAGCAACCCGACGTGAGATCAGTGATTTTGCACGAATTCAAACTTGGCCAGAATGTGTCCGAAACGGTCCCAAATGTCAATAGAGCGTGAGTTGTCTGAACGACGAGTGACAGAACTGTCCGTAGACTGTTTTCCAAGTTCCATGACTGTGATGTTGCCATCGACCATAAGCCAGGAGTCGGTTGTCCGGTTCTGTGTGACACTGTACATTTAAGGCGGAAAGTGGTAGAAAAACCAACGTCCTTAGTACATGAGCTCAGTGCCGAACTTGTCGTATCATCAGCGACAGTTTCCAGACACCTGGCAGCTATGGGCAAGGTTAAAAACTGGATAACTGGGTTCCACACGAACTCACCGAACAGCAGCAGGTACGACGTCTGGAAACATGCATTGCCCTCCAAAAACGTAAGGCTAGTGCTCCTTTTCTGCATCGGATCCTTACGGTTGAGGAAAAATGGGTGCTTTCTGACAAAAGGAAGCGAACAGCGCCGTGGTTCGATAAAGGGGAATCACCCAAACACATGTCCAAACCCGAGTTGCACCCACAGAAAGTTCTGATCTCTCTGTGGTGGACTGCCAAGACTGTGGTTCATTATGAGTTTTTGCCGAGAGGTCAAACAATCACAACGGACGTGTGCTGCCGTCAGCCGAACGAATGTCACCAGAAATTATGCAGCAAACAACCATCGTTCGCCAATCGTTTGGGTACCATACTGCTTTAGGATGGCGCACGATCGCATGTGTCTATTGGAAAAATCAACGCCTTGGGGTACGAGGTCCTCTCTCACCCTGTTTATTCACCTGACTTGGCCCCCTCAGACTTTGACATTTTTCGCCATTTGGAACACTTCTTGAGGGGCAAACGTTACGCTAACAAGGATGCTGTGATTTCCGCCATTAGCGATTCCTCGGACCACTGTGATGCCAGTTTCTGCCAGCGTGGTATTTTTGCACTGAAAGCACGTTTACACAGTGTATTGCTGCCGAGGGCAGAAATTTTTCGGAATAAAATGCATTTCGTCGTCTGTTACTGCTGTTTGTTTCTTTGTGTCCGAATCGGCCAATAATTATAAAACGCCCCAATATTTAACTGAGTATAATTTCCTTAATAAAAACAATTTATTTGATAAATTAGCACGCTGAAGTGTACTAAGTAATTTATCCCAGGTGTCTTTAGCTGTATTTTCATGCAGAACATGAATTATTTGGGACTCTGAGATATTTAGACAAATATTTGCATGGACAATTCTGTCATTCTTTGTCCAATATTCATCAGGTACTTCTGGCTTAGGATCAAAAACAACATGGGACAAGTTTTCTCTTATTAAGTACATTTCCATTCTAAATTTCCAAGTGGAATAATTCTTGTCATTTAGCTTTTCGAACTGTATACTTTGAGTATTTATAGCCATTTTTCCTTTTAGAAGACAAAAAAAAAAAAAGTTTTTTTTATGGAATACCGGAATCTCAGCACGTAGTTATGTACAGTGATAAAAATGGCGACCGATAATGACGATTATAAAGAAGACATTAGGCTTATCCTATTCCGTTAGGAACGAACTTCGAATTTTTCTTTTCGCGAGAATAGAACTAATCATGAACGCAAGTTCAGTCTCATAATCTTTTGTTGCCTCTCATAATCTATATTGTATTCATGTTGTTATATATCTGATGACTTGATTCAAATAAATGGAATAGCGCCAAAAAGAACAAAACATACCTTTAGAATAAAGATTACTTCTTTTAATGAACATAAATAAGATGATTGAAGACATGAATTGAAGATTATATGATTAATAACTGTAGGTAATAATAAGAAGAATAGTTCACCTTGTGAGCAAAAGGTGCATTCCACAAACCATTTGGTTCTCCGGGTGAGAAGCGAACTTATGACCTTCACTTTTAGTCATTTAAAAGAATCACCAAGAAACATTTTCTTCTTGAAGAAGGAAGGGAATATTTAAGACCAGGATAATAACCTCTGTAAATTCGAGTTCCATTGCCTTTTTAGAAGAAACAGAATAAATACAAACACTTCTAGTGACATGCATAATCATACGACTTTTCAGGACATTAACTTCACTCTCATCTACGTAGCTTCTTTCGTGGAGAGAGAGTTGCTGTTTGTTGTTTCTGAAATTCTGTCCGAGCGCGAGAGAGCTAGTTGCATCGGAGCGCCCACTCTTGACTTACAAAGAAATAATGTTTATATTTAAGTTTTTTCTTTCCTTTTGGACGTCTGTCAGAGCCTAAGTAGTGGTCTTACGCTAACAATCTCCTTCCACTGTGATTTCTTGTGTGCTTTACTCCTGAAGTTCTGTGCACTAATTAAAGTTCTGTCAATTAGTGCGTGCGTGGTTTGAGTTGATAATTAGCTCAATCTAGCTGTTAAAAATAACTGTTAAAATGAATTTTGATTTTCGTCATTCTATTCATGATTATTTTGGATATGTTTTTTCGTTAGAAGATACTTTAAACAATATCAAAAACTTCGAGATTTTTATTAATACACATTATATTAAAAAACGTGGGGGTGTTCACAATCTTGGGCAAGCCCAGTTAAGTGATATTAAAGGTGTGAAGAAGGATGTTATGTTCGAAGGGAAAAAAATTCCAATGTTAAAAACAGGATACCATTTGATGGCATGCCATTTATTTCCATTGATCAGTGTACATTAGAGTGTCACCAAGGTTGTTCATTGAACAAAAGTAAGTTGAAAGCAATCCAAGATCATGACTACTAGTGTGTAAAAGCAAAGTTCAAACAACAACAAATAAATGAATTGTACAGCAGAAATCCAACTGAAAGAAATTTTAAGCGGATTTTTTTCCCCACCCGATTTCATGCTTGTTTCTCGTGAGAATTCCATTGATAACTATGTTCAAAATCACACACATTTTAGGCACTCATGATAAATTTTTATGAAGCTGTTTTCATCCGCCAATGGAGGTGTTCGGATATTTTCCTAAGTGCGAAATGCTGATGACAAACCCGGTAAAATAAAGCACAATTAAAGAAATATTGATGAATGATATTGTAAGCCATGCAATAACAAACATCTTTCTGGTATAAACAACACTGAGAAATTGGTGAATCAGATTTCCTAACAGTAATAATTAAAAATAAGAAGATATTCGGAGCTAAAACACTGAATAAGGCTGTAAAATTGTCAACAAATGACCACTTTCTCGCCAGCGTACAAGAAATCACAGAGGAAGGAGATACCTTTTCTAACAACGCTTCTCATTGGTCGAATGGGAGATGTCACATAAGGGACCGCATATGCGATTACCAAGTAGTGTCCCACAATTACAAAACATTATACATGACCACAAAATATAGCCAACGAAATAATTTTGTGTTGCCAACAAAGCAATTCCGATGGAGTTGGCTAAAGCAACAAAATAAATCGAGAAAACAGTTCAACAAAACTATTTTCTTGTTTCAAACAAACTTTTTTCTGAATGCAATATCTGATCTCGCTACAGAACCTCAAAATCAAATCCTCCGACAGACGACTGAAAGTTAACAGTTAATCAAACCTCAAGTATTCGGTCCCTATTACTGGAAAATTTTCGTCATATGGTTACGGAAAAAGTGGGACTAAAGTTTTTCCGTTAATATATGAAAGGAAATGCGGTAAGGTTTCTGAAAATTCAGAATTTTCCGTTAACACACCTCTAAAACGGTAATTTACAGTCAATATAAGAAAGAAATCGCGGAAGGTTTCTGAAAATTCAGAATTTTCCCGTGGTACGAAAAATCCATGAAGTTCAGGTTTCTTTCCGTCATTTCACGGAAAAGGTTTTATCAGAAATACTTCTTTAATTTACGAAAGGGATCACGGGAAATGACTCGCGAATTTCGTAAAACTTTTCGCAGTGTAGGTGTCTGAATACTTTTGTCTACATAGGGTAATATACATTCACAAAAAAACAAATCCGAAGAATGGAAGATTAAATGCAAATACTGAAGACCTGGGTATCGAAAACAGATTGAAAGTGGAGGAGCATGTCCTTCGAAATATTGCTTCTTGTAGTTGAAGCACAGAACACGATTGAGAAGCACAAACGATAAAAGAAGATTCAGAGGAAGCAATGACTACCTTACGTAAGTTATATAAAAATAAGCAGCGCAGCATGAAGAATTCGCCGAACTAGTTCAGAAAATGTGGTTTCGTATATCAAGGAAATCGTTGAACTCTCATAGAACAGAAGCATACCATTACAAGCAGGTTTGATTTGCCTTTTCGCTTCCCTCTAGTAACATGACTTTCACAGTGGGAGCGGAAAAGAATGGCTAGCACCTACCAGTTACGTAACGCCGTCTTGAATTTTCTCTCTCATTGTTTTCGCTTTCTTTTTCTTCAGAGCGGCCGTGAACACACGAATCAATCATTGTAATAAGAAAAATTTCAGGTCGAAAAAGCAAACCAACTTGAAATGATATAGCACAGCACTACAGTTTTATTCCGAAATGAACAAATTGGGAATGCTTCACTAATAAATTGATTGAGAGCAACTGTTGGCTAAAACACAGTTTTAAAACATATCTTTTAAATTGAACTTCGTTTCTTCTAATTAATCTAATATATGTAATTTCAAATGAATTATCAAATGTGTAGTTTATTTTGTGTTTGGTGCAACAGCAGCATGTAACTGGACTGTAGTCCCTAGATATGCGCCGGAGTGAGCTTTCCTTATAGGGGGCGGGCGAGACTTACGCCCCTTCGAACTTAAAAGTTCCCCTCTTCCACTCAAATAACAAACAGCTTTTACTTTCTTATTGCTCCGTTGGGTAAGGGCTAACTGCACGCCTATATAATCCCCCTTCTACACGGTCGAGTCACATTATTGTGACCAGCAGCTATTATCCAGAGTAACCCCCTAGTGCAGCACGGACAGCAGCTCGACTGGCTGGGAGTGTCTCAATAAGGTGCTGGAAGGTGTTCACGGGTATGTGGAGCCGTGCCGACTGCAGTGCATCTGACAGCTGCTGGAGGGTGCGTGGTGGAGGATCCGTACAGCGAACAAAACGATCGAGGGTGTCCCACAGATGTTCAATTGGGTTTAAGTCTAGGGAATTAGGGTAGCCAGGGAAGTAATTTGAAGTTTTTATCGTGCTCTTCCAACCACTCTCGGACATTTCTAACTGTGTGGCACGTCGCATTGTTATGCTGAAAGATCCCATCCACCCCACGGAAGACAATCAGTATGTATGGGTGTTCGTGGTCTGCAAGGATGGATTCATAACGAATTCGGTCCATAGTGCCTTCCACAGGTATGAGTGGACCCAGAGAATGCCACGAAAACATCCCCAGACCATAACACTACCCTCACCCGCTTGTGTTCTTCCAGCAATGGTTGAAGAGTGTTTGTTTTCCGATGTTTCTCACCTTATACGCCAACGTCCATCGGTTCGATGAAGCAGAGAGCGTGACTCATCGGAGAAAGCGATCCTTTACCAATCAGCGAAGGTCCAATTCCGATACTGCCGGGCAAATGTAAGCCTTTTCTGCCGATGCACCTTCGTTAGCATAGGTGCAGTGACCATCCGTCTGCATCGAAGCCCCATATGCAGCAGGGTTCGCTGAACTGTCGTTTTAGATACACTTCCGGTAGCCCCCATGGTTCATTCGGCCAGTGAGTAGCTCCACTGTAGCATGTCGATCGGCCCTCACGCACCTTCAAAGCCGACGTTCGCCTCTCATATCAATGGTACGTGGTGCTCCGCAGTTTCCACGTCGCTTATTCACAATGGGGCCATTTCTCCAATCACCATGCACTTTAATCACAGCAGTACGCGAACGGTGCACAAACTGCGCTATTTCAACAATACTGCCACCCTTGGCCCAAAAGCCGACAATCATCCCTTTTTGCAAATATGATAAATGGCTCCTTTTATTCATGACAGCAACGAGTGATATGCCTTCAGAATGCCTACAGCACACCTTATGTACCCTCTAAGCTAGATCACGGCACGTGTTTTCTTTCATTGGCTACGCGCTGTTGATGTCAAAAGTAGGTGGACTGTGTATATGACAGAGGTCAACTACACTGGGAGGGAAAAGTTCATTAGAAGAAAGATAGGATTATCTGCACCGGCCAGGTGTTATTGTCAGAAATGAAATTAGTAAGGCACCTTGCACATTTGAAAAATATAAATTCAAAGGATATTGAATATATGAGAAAAAGTTTGTGTCGTTCACGCCGTAAAACATTGCCACCTCTGCCTACGTGTTTAAATGATGTTCATTCGCCCTCTCTTTATTTAAAGTAGAATCTTACTAAGGTGAAGAAATGGTATTAATCAACGATACAGAAAAGAATTTAATATGTTTTTCAACTCAAAGTATGTAACGTACCAGGAGATGTGACGTACCTGCCAGAAGGACGCACACGACATAAAGGCAGATAGGAATCAGAATAAAATGTCCGCGTAGCTCAATTGGTAGAGCAACTTATTCCGGAATGAGTGGACCCGGGTTCGTATCCTGGCGCGGATAAAAATGAGGAGAAATTCATTTCGTTATAAGTAATCTTACTTATTTGTGTGAAAAGAAAAAGATATTTGTAGATGGAACGTTTTCGTATTGCGCAAAATAATTCTGCCAATTGTTCACAATCCATACATCGGAAAATGGAAATTATGTACCTCTAGTATTTTGCCTCCTGTCTTCAAAACAAATTTCGGCATATGAATTTGCATTTAAAGACATAAAGAAATTATGTGCAGAAATGGGTTTCAATTTTCACACAGAAACTGTTCCTGCCGTCTTCGAAATGTCGATTCATACAGCAGTGAAAAGTGTTTGACCTGCATGTAGACTTGCTGGATGTTCACCTTACCCAATCTTGTAGACTTGATGGACCTGCATGTAGACTTGCTGGATGATCACCTTACCCAATCTTGTTGACGAAAAATACAAATGTTTAATTTATCCAATGAATACAAAGATGCTAAATCGATAATTGGAAGTTGGTTGCATTTCTTCTATGGATAAGGTGAACGTCTAGGGCTGCTGAGGGTCCGACTTATCCGATAGATGGCGCTAAAAATCACGTCTGGCTCCCTAAAGAAATTGGGTTCGCCTGTGACTTTGGCATTTACTGCTGTAATCGTTTGACCAGGAGGGAGTTCTGATAAGAACTTTTCAGTTAAAAATAACTTACTTAAACCACAACTGGTCGAGAATTTAAAAAAATTTCTGAGCTCACTGAATGAAGTCAAGAAATACAGTGAGAATGAAAAGATAAAATACGCGCTGTTACGTTTTAAACAATGATGTTATTTGGGGGTGCAGTTCAGTAAGTGGGGCGGAGTTTACATAACTCAAATTCAGGGGTTCTCTGCTAATGTACACATTTTCTCTTCAAAAAATGAAGGTACAGTAGGATTTGAGATGATCTATAGAAAACAAGATTCAAATCTCACTTTTGCTCCATTTTAATTATTTCTATTTGGCCCAGATAATTAGAAAAATCACACAGAAATGAGAGATTTCGGTTCTTACACACAGAAACACTGCCAAGCTAACTACCCACGCCGTCTAGCGCCAAATTGGAGTACTTTGGAGTCAGATAAATTGAATTAAAAAAAAATCTGACAAATTTTTCGGAATAATAACTGGCATATATTAGCTATGGGCCGTTTTTATTTGTGCTCAAAATTTCAAACACAACAAAGCGATAGTCTTCGAGAAAGTGTGTACAAAAGAATTTACATTAGAGATATAGGATAGAATTTCTCTTGAGCTCCCCCTTAACATTTTCAGATCCAGAAGAAGTCGCAGACTCGTTTGTGGAAGACCTTACGTCTATTCAGCCGAATGATGCAAGAGCACAGCAGTTTTCTGATTATAACGGATAACTACATAGCTGAAGAATCAGTTGTTTTATTATTATTATTATTATTATTGGAGGTTTAACGACCATCGTGAGCAACTCAATGGGCTTATAACGGAGCCGGTGTTGGCTTATAACGGAGCAATTGTATTGTATGTTTGTACTATGTTACAGAACTTTTTTTTTGCAGTCACCCGTCCCTAATTTAGGGTCACTGGTTCCAGGGAAGGGAGAGAGCCAGTGCCGTAAGACAAATGCAACATCCATGCCTCACCGGGATTTGAACCCGGACCCCTTTCGGGCGAATGATCAGAAGCCATCGCTTAGATCACTGCGCCACCGGGGCGGCGGAGAATCAGTTTCCACCGTTTTTATAAACTGACTCTAGTACTGATGCTGAAAGAACAACAACTGCATGTGAATCATTTCATGCACGATTCAACAGTAACTTTTACCATGCTCATTCAAATATATAAACCTTTGTCGAAATTATAAAGCAAATTCCAGTAGATGTTTATACGCATTAAAAAATAGTGTTAAAGTGCAGAAAACAATAAGCTATGTAAAGTACAAAAAGAGGAAAGAAATTGTTGATATAGTTTTCTAGAAAAGTATAAAAAGAAAGAAATTACAAGAATGGATTTTTAAAATGCGTCTCTTACTACACTGCTGGCCACCCAAAATGCAACACCAAGAAGGGCACGAGATAGCAAAGCCAGGTTTACTGGATACATAACAACAGATACAAAAATGAAACGATTGAGCTTACAGGCCCGTGCGACTTGCGGAACACTCAGACACCAATAGTTCGTGTGGCCCCCACAGCTGGCAATAACGGCCGCTACACGCCGCGGCATCGAACGAAAGAGGCTTTGGATGTGGGCTTGGGGTATGTCGGTCCAGGCTGCTTCCACACGTTGCCACAGTTCATCAGGCGTAGCCACGGGTGGTGCTTGCCGGGCCACTCGGTTGCCGATCAGCGACCAGACGTGTTCGATGGGCGACATATCGGGAGAACAGGCGGGCCACGGCAGCAGTGACACCTGGTGGGCCGTGAAGAATTTTTGCACGATGCGTGCCACGTGCGGGCGCGCATTGTCCTGTTGAAACGTGGCCGCTGGCAGGTCCTGCAGGTAAGGGAGGACTATTTTCACCCCGCCTTCTGTGCACCCTTATTATAGTGCTTCTCGGTGGCGTGCCAGGCGCTCATGATTTGCATATGCCCTGCAATGCTAATCGTTTGCATGTCCTCTCGCTGGCGACGCAGGCTGCGAATTTCAGGCCAATCGGATGCTTCCTTCTTGGTGTTGCATTTTGAGTGGCCAGCAGTTTATTGCAAAAAGAAAAAAATGACAATTGTATTGTATGTTTATACTTTGTACTATGTTACAGAACTTTTTTTTTTTTTTTTGGATTGGAGGTTTAACGACCACCGTGAGCAACTCAATGGGCTATAAGCAGTCGCCCGTCCCTAATTTAGGGTCACTGGTTCCAGGGAAGGGAGAGAGCCAGTGCCGTAAGACAAACACAACATCCATGCCTCACCGGGATTCGAACCCGGATCCCGTTCGGACGAATGATCAGAGGCCATCGCTTAGACAACTGCGCCACCGGGGCGGCTTACAGAACTTACTGTATGTTTATAATTTATCTTTTTGTTCAATATGTTAAGTTACAGGAAATTTTCTAGAAAATAATAAAATAAATAAAAAACGCAAAAAAAAAAAAAAAAAAAAAAGACGTTATGGAGGACGTAGAGCGAATCTCCTCGTGGTGTCTCCTAGTAACACTAAGAGGATCTGAAAATCGTGCAGTTCGAACTATCTCTAATTCCGCCTTTTATACCATTCCTGTGCAGTCAGCCTATATGTTTGCATTTCTTGCCGTGCAGTTGACCAACACCGGCTCCGTTATAAGAAAATATTATGATCGTTCAAAAATCTCACTTCCGGTTTCTGACATAATTTTACTAAAAATGTAAAAACTAAATATGTACAAACGGTGGTACATATCAAATGAAAACGTTCCTCAGAAATGCAGAACGAAAAACAAACCAGCACAGATTGAATGGGTATACAATAGGAAGATTCTTTCGGGGTAGGGCATGGAAAAATTCCATACAAGGTTATAAACGGTCAGAGGGAATTTCTACGACAGGGCACAGATGCCGAACTAGGCGAAATTTTCATTTCTACACTGTAAAAAAAATTCTGAAATTCTCGAGATATTTTCTGTGATTCCTTTCGTGAGTTAACGAGAATATTCCTGATACAACCTTTTCCGTGAAATGACGGGGAAAACCCTGAATTTAACGGATTTTTCATGCGGCAGGAAAATTCTGAATTTTCAGAAATATTTCGGCAATTCCTTTCGCTTATTGACGGTAAATTGCCCCTTTTGAGATGTGTTGACGGAAACCTATGAATTTCAGAAACCTTACCGCAATTTCTTTCGTGCATTAACGGAAAAACTGCTCTCACTTTTTCCATATCCATATGATGAAAATTTTACTTGAGGCTTCATTAACTATTAAATTTCAATCTTCTTTCAGAGGAACTGATTTTAAGGTTCTGTAGCAAGATCGGATATGAAATTTTAATTATTGTGGCACCGGATATTCTTTTCCTTCTCTCCCTATTTTGTGCACCAGCTATTGTACATTGTGTCACCGTAAGAAACCGGGTACTTAAATTATTGTACAGGTGATTGCATTATGTCTATTCATTAGTCTATGGACCCCTTAAGACAAAAGCTATTATAGCTACCAAGTGTAAATTTTATTGTACATTGTGTCACCGTAAGAAACCGGGTACTTAAATTATTGTACAGGTGATTGTATTATGTCTATTCATTAGTCTATGGACCCCTTAAGACAAAAGCTATTATAGCTACCAAGTGTAAATTTTATATTTAGAGTTTTGTGAAATAATACTATAAAGTAGTACATTTCAGCTTTTTTCAACATAATTGAAAGTAATTGTCAGTTTGAAAAGATTTCGAGTTATAAAGCATTGTATTGCTTCGAAACATTACAATGAAAAAAGTTGTAATTTGTAGTAAGTCCTATACAGAAATAATAAAATGATTAGACCTATTCAGAAAAATAAGCTCCAACAGAAAATATATGACTGATTGATCCGCATTAATAGCGAAAATCATTTCATCATCGCGCTATTAGAGTCCCTCTTCATTTCTACCTTATACATATAGGTGACTATGCGTTACGTGCTTTTCTAGCGAGCCGCAGATGACTTAGTGGCAGGGCCGGATTAAGGTTTTAGTGGGCCCTTAGGCTAAGACATCTCAGTGGGACCCTAGGCTAAGACATCTCAGTGAGCTACCAAAACTAAGACATCCCAGTGGGTCTTCAACGAACTTATGACGGACAATCATTATTGAAGTCCGTTAAAACATGAAACTCTTGCATTATGCTTCTGATAATTAATAGGTTTTGCATTCTTCAAGCTAATAAATTACTCGCAGAGTTTTATTAAAAAGTCACTGTATTTTCCACTGTTCTCAGAAGAACATGAGTTAAAAGCTTAAGCTTCCTAGATCTTGTCTTGGAATTTTTATAATTTAGCATTGTATACTTTTTTCGGTGCATCTTTTTGTTATGCAATGTGAAGTCCCCGTGTGGGTGTGTATGTGTGGATTTGCCCATTAACAGTTCCAAGTGCAAACAAGGAGATGGATGGGTTACTTCCTGTTTCGCCTATTCTTGATTGGCCTATTCTTCGTACGTCGAAAGTTAATGGGTTCCGCCATTTTAGGCGAGGAAATAATTCTTGATTCGCCTATTCTTGCCTGGCCTACAACTTTCACCTGCTAGAGGGGAGGGATTCAACTGTAACAAATTTCCTGATTCGCCTATTCTTGTTTGGCATATTCTTCGTACGTCGAAAGTTAATGGGTCCGCCATTTTAGGCGAGGGAAGAATTCTTGATTCGCCTATTCTTGCCTGGCCTACAACTTTCACCTGCTAGAGGGGAGGGATTCAACTGTAACAAATTTCCTGATTCGCCTATTCTTGTTTGGCATATTCTTCGTACGTCGAAAGTTAATGGGTCCGCTATTTTAGGCGAGGAAAGAATTCTTGGTTGGCCTATTCTTGTCTGGCCTACAACTTTCATCTGCTAGAGGAGAGGGGTCCACCTGGAGTAAACTTCTTGATTCGCCTACGTCGAAAGTTAATGGGGCGAGAAAATGCTATTACATTATTTCGCTTAACCTTTGACGGAGTGATTTAAAAAAGATTCATCTTTACCTCCCGTGGCTGTTTTTCTTAATCAAAACACTAAATCACTAAATCTTTCGTGCCATAGTGTAGGAGATATCAAATGATGAGTAAAAACTAAAAACACAAGGTAGTCCTCACAGGTATAGTCGTCAGCGTGATTAAGGTATTAAATGCGTCGTCCAATCAAAATCGAGAGAAACTATAGTGAGGGGTGGGCGAGGGGTTATGTGTGTGTAAGGCAGAATTCAAGAAAGCGCTGATAATGAAAAGATAAAGAAAAATAAAGGGTAGAGGGATGTTGATGCGGGGTCCGGACTAAATTCAACCGGACACTGGCCCACTCGGATATTTGCCCACCCGGACAGTTGCCCACCCGGACAGTTGCCCACCCGGACATTTGCCCATCGGACATTTGCCCACCCGGACATTTGCCCATCGGACATTTGCCCACCCGGACACTTGCCCACTATGGATGATTTGTATATAATACGTAACGTCGGAGGACACTTCCGGTCTAGTCTAGGAAAACGGATCACATAAATATTTACCGACCATATAAAAATTGCACTTTGTTTTAGAAATGTTGAAATTTAAGGGGCTTACCCCCAAACCTAACCTAATATATATATATATATATATATATATATATATTACCTTTGTTATGAGTTCAAAAAGCTCAAACCTAAATCACAAGACAACGCCACAATAGGCGAACATCGAACTTGAAAATTTGTAAAAGTTTAAATTTAGGGGTGTAACCCCCAAATGCAAACGAACATATATAAACTTTTTCATATGCTCTAAAAAGCTCAAACTTAAATCACAAGACAACGCTAAAATAGGCGAACAACGCACTTGAAAATTTGGAAAAGTTTAAATTTAGGGGGCGTTAGCCCCCCCAAAAAGCAAACTAACATATATAGTCTTTATCATGGGCTCTAAAAAGATCAAAATTTTATCATCTACTCTATGGGCTGCCATCGAACAGGTGAAACAAGTCTATTCTATGGGCTACCGTAGTTGCTGGTGGTGATTTCTGTACACAGGGGTTTGTCATTGTATATACTGTAGAATTATGCATGCGAATAATAGGTGTTTTATAGGAGCAGGGAGCAAGTAGGAATAGTAGACGTCTGTTTTCTATACTCTAGAGGTCAATTAAACTGAACTTGTTTTCACGCCGGGAAGGAAAATTTCAATTTCGATGCCGCGAAGCAGTCAAATGATTATATATTCATCATCATCATTGTCAACCATTATCAATCCATTGCTGGACGAAGGTCTCCCCAAGTTTCCTCCACAACGGTCTGTCTTGTGCCAGTCTTATCACCCCTTAAATTTAAACTTTTCCAAATTTTGAAGTGCGTTCTTCGCCTATTGATAGCATTGTCTTGTGATTTAAGTTTGAGCATTTTGAACCCATAACAAAGGTAATATACACTACTGGCCACCCAAAATGCAACACCAAGAAGGAAGCATCCGATTGGCCTGAAATTCGCAGCATGCGTCGCCCGCGAGAGGACATACAAACGATTAGCATTGCAGGGCATATGCAAATCATGTGCGCCCGGCACGCCACCAAGAAGCACTATAAGAAGGGTGCACAGAAGGAGGGGTGAAAGTAGTGGAAGTGTGTTGTGCTGCCGAACCTGTGCGTGGGAAGCTTCGTGATGCCTCGTCGCAGAATACGGCAGTCGTTCCATCACGTTTTAGAGTTCGACAGAGGACGAATAGTGGCTTATCGCGACAGCGGTTTATCGTACCGAAACATCGGCGCCCGTGAGGGACGACATTCAGCCACAGTGAGGCGAATATGGATTCGATGGGTGCAGGAGGGACGGACGGACCAACGTGAGCGATTGCCGCAGCCACGGCACACCACCGAACGAGAGGACCGGCATGTTGTGCGGCGGGCATTGACGGCTCGCACCGCCACATCACGAACGTTAGCGCAGGAATTAGGTTGTGTTGCGCAACAACCTGTGTCAGCACGCACCGTTCAACGTCGTTTGCAGGAGCCGGAACTTGTTGCATGGCGCCCATTGCTCCGATTACCATTGACGTTACACCACCGGCGAGTGCGGCGGCAGTGGGCCGTTGAACACCGCACCTGGACTACGGAATGGCACGACATTGTCTTCTCCGACGAATCCCGCTTCTGCCTGCAACATCACGATGGTCGGATCCGCATGTGGCGGCACTGCGGCCAGAGACTGTATGACGCCTGCATTATGCATCGCCATTCCGGTCCGTCTCCTGGCGTTATGGTTTGGGGCGCAATTGGATATGACACCCGCACCTCTCTGGTATGCATCACCGGTACACTCAACAGACACCGCTACATCTCCGACGTTTTGGAGCCTGTAGTCCTCCCTTACTTGCAGGACCTGCCAGCGGCCACGTTTCAACAGGACAATGCGTGCCCGCACGTGGCACGCATCGTGCTACAATTCTTCACAGCCCACCAGGTATCACTGCTGCCGTGGCCCGCCTGTTCTCCCGATATGTCGCCCATCGAACACGTCTGGTCGCTGATCGGCAACCGAGTGGCCCGGCAAGCACCACCCGCGGCTACGCCTGATGAACTGTGGCAACGTGTCGAAACAGCCTGGACTGACATACCCCAAGCCCACATCCAAAGCCTCTTTCGTTCGATGCCACGGCGTGTAGCGGCCGTTATTGCCAGCCATTGGGGCCACACAAACTATTGATGTCTGCGTGTTCCGCAAGTCGCACGGGCCTGTGTAAGCTCAATCGTTTCATCTTTGTATCTGTTGTTAAGTGTCCAGTAAATCTGGCTTTGCCATCTCGTGTCCTTCTTGGTGTTGCATTTTGGGTGGCCAGCAGTGTATATATTAGGTTAGGTTTGGGGGTAACCCCCTTAAATTTCAACATTTCTAAAATAAAGTGCAATTTTTATATGGTCGGTAAATATTTATCTGATCAGTTTTCCTAGACTAGACCGGAAGCGGCTTCTGACGTTACGTATTATATACATATCATCCATAGTGGGCAAGTGTCCGGGTGGGCAACTGTCCGAGTGGGCCAGTGTCCGGTTGAATTTAGTCCGGACCCCGCATCAACATCCCTCTACCCTTTATTTTTCTTTACCTTTTCATTATCAGTGCTTTCTTGAATTCTGCCTTACACACACATAACCCCTCACTATAGTTTCTCTCGATTTTGATTGGACGACACATTTAATACCTTAATCGCGCTGACTACTTACTACCTGTGAGGACTACCTTCTGTTTTTTACTTTTTACGCATAATTTGATATCTCCTACATTAACGCACGAAAGTTTCAGTGATTTAGTGTTTTGATTAAAAAAAAACAACCACGGGAGGTAAAGATGAATTTTTTTAAATCACTCTGGCAAAGCTTATGCGAAATAATGTAATAGAATCCACCTTCCCTTTTTTTAAATTATAAATGTTTTGCACAATTTTGTGTTTTACTTGGCTTTTTTTTTTTTTTCGATTAAAGAGAGAAAACTAGTTTCAAACCCTAGGGATAAAATAAAAGTAGCTTTTTTTTTTTTTTTTTTTTTTTCACGAGAAAAATAGTACTTTTTTTTTTTAACACACGACAGATTTAGTGTTCCGATAAAAAAATATTCATGAGAGGTAAAGATGTATCTTTTTTTTTTTAAATCACTCCGTCTAAGTTTAAGCGAAATAATGTAATAGCATTTTCCCGCCCCATTAACTTTCGACGTAGGAGAACCAATAAGTTTGCTCCGGGTGAACCCCTCTCCTCTAGCAGGTGAAAGTTGTAGGCCAGACAAGAATAGGCGAACCAAGAATTCTTTCCTCGCTTGAAATGGCGGACCCATTAACTTTCGACGTACGAAGAATAGGCCAATCAAGAATAGGCGAATCAGGAAATTTGTTCCAGGTGAATTCCTCCCCTCTAGCACGTGAAAGTTGTAGACCAGGCAAGAATAGGCGAATCAGGAAATTTGTTCCAATTGAATCCCTCCCCTCTAGTAGGTGAAAGTTGTAGGCCAGACAAGAATAGGCGAACCATGAATTCTTCCCTCGCCTAAAATGGCGGAACCCATTAAGTTTCGACGTATGAAGAACGAGCCAATCAAGAATTGGCGAATGCGGAAGACAGTCTCGCCTTTTCCGCTGTGCACAGCGACACGGAACGTTTACTTAGTTAGTGAGTATCTGCCTTGAAATCTGTTCGTCCTCTAGCCACTGTTTGTGATTGAGTGGAAATCATACGAGACTAAAACTATTTTACTTGTCTCTCTATAAATACATATATAAGCTGTGTATTATTTGCGGTGTAGCGGCATGCCTCCTTGGTCCTCGGTAATGGTGGGCCCCTAGGCTATAGCCGCGTTAGAACCTCTTTAATCCGGTCCTGCTTAGTGGTTAGTGTTCGTGACTACCAAAGGAAAGGACCGAGATTCGATCCTAGGTACTAACGAATGTTCAACTTCACTATACACTCGCCGTGCCTCGGACGAGCACGTTAAGCCGTCGGGCCCGGGTACTGGTCCCCCGGTCAGAAATAAGGGCTTCTACCTTGCTTCAAGTTGCCATAAATTTTGAGTTTCAAGTTGCCGTAAATTTTTCTTCTTTATGGAGAGACCTGGAGTGGCCGTAAATAGGACTCCATACCACTTGAATTTGAAGACATCCAAAATTACTTGAATTACAGTCGAGTATCTAAAACTAGGCAGTCCTTTCTCCGTCGTTATGGTACCACTGAGTGAGAAAGTGTACAGAAGAAAAATCTCTTTCAATAAGGTTTTTAATCGTCCTCCGGGTTTCCGTGTCCTGAAGCTTTTAAACACATTTGTTATTTGTCACTATATTAAAATACGGAACTTAGCAGTTTGCGGTGGTTGCAATAATTATTATCATTATACTTCATTTATTTCCCTCCGCTTTTTTCTTTTAAGATCACTTTACATCATCAGATTAGGCCTGCAAGGCTCCGTTTTCTAAAGGAAATTTACATGACAGCTCACATGCGGCCTATTAAGGACTTAGACCCAACCACATGAGTCACAGTTCATAAAGAAGCTCATCAAAATGATGATTACGATGATGTCAACGTAAGAGCCATTTGTTCCGGTGAACTCCCGTCCATTGTTATCTTCAGGGGAAGCGTTCATACTTCATTAACTTCAAAGGGAGCTTGAACAATAAGTCTTGTGCTCCAGCGGGAACAGCAGCGATCGAAGAGAGGAAAGGAGGGAGAATCTTTTAACTCACCTGTGCTCATGTGCCATTATCTGCATTTCCATCCCGCAAATTACAGATGCTCATAAATTCATGGAATTTCTGGTCGCCAGGTCATAAATACATGCAAATTATGCTTTTTAGTAGCAAACGCTGAGAGCAGTTTTAAGTAGCATAACAGAAATTTTCAAGTAATCAATGCTCGTAAAATATTGAAACTTTGATGATTTTTTGGAAAAGGGTAGGAGAGGAGAGGAGAGGGGGGGGGGTTAAGGACCACCTTGATAGTATTGGGTGTGTGCAAAAGTTCTATCCGTTTTTGTAGTAAATGCAAATTGCGATCGGAGTAGTTACGTCACAGATGACGATGCGATGCCGAATTTTCGGCCAATAAAGCGTGAAGCAGTAGAGCATATAGAGGCTCTAGGTTTGTCCGAGTAAGTCATCCGTAACGGAGATCACGGACGGTGTGTGTAACTGTGCATGCGATAAGGAGCACATTAGACATTGCTTACTGTACGAGTTCTATAAAGGCAGTACTGCAGCCGCGGCTTGCCGCAACATCTGTCAAGTGTATGGGGAGGATGCAGTTGATGATAGCCCATGTCGCCGTTGGTTTCGGAAATTCCGGGACGGAGACAGAAGCTGTAAAGATCAACCACGTTTTGGGCGTCCACCCGTGGTTTCTGACGAGGATGTGGGCTAAGCCATAACAAATGACTCACATCCAACCGTTCAGGAATTACCGGAAACGTTGTCGGTACACAGAACAACAGTCGAAAGACGGATGCACACGCTTAGGTTCATCACCAAGTTCGATAGCCGCACCAGCTTTCTGCAAAGCAACGAGAGGAGGTAATCCGTACCTGTGTTTCTTTGCTTTCTCGTCACAGAAATGAACTGTTTTGGGGACGAATTGTAACGGGTAATGAGAAATGGGTACTGTACCGTAATGTAAAGCGTCGACGGATTGTGTGCCAAGGTGCGGAGCTTGCTCCATCGAACTCAAAAGGACTGCATCCCAAAAAGGTTTTGTTGAGTGTTTGGTGGGATGTCCGGAGAATAATCCACTGGGAGGTATTGGCACCTAACCGAACGATAAATGCTGACCTATACTGCCAACAGTTGGACAGATTGCGAGAACTGACATCGAAGCGGGCATCACTCGTCAATCGCAAAGGCGTGATCATTCATCATGATAACGCCAGACCTCATGCTGCTTTAATCACTCGGCAAAAATTACTGGACTTTGGTTGCGAAGTGTTACCTCACCCGACGTATTCCCCTGACCTGGAACCTACGAACTACCACCTTTTTCGATCGTTACAGAACGCCTTCGCTATCTAAACCTTCGATGACGTGAACGACGTGAAAACGGCATTTCATGACTTTTTTGACTCTAATACACAGGAGTTTTTCCGGCGTGCGATTCACCTACTCATAGACAGATGGCAAGTGGTCCTACAGAATGATGGCAATTATGTGAAATCCTAGGTACGTTATTTGTTGTGTTGTTCTCCTTTCTTTGTAGCCTTCAAAAACGGGTAGAACTTATGCACACACCCAACATAAGGCTAGTCACCTGTCCCCAATCTGAGACCACTGTTTCTAGAGAGGAGAGAGATGGCAGCGTCTTTGAGCACGCACGCAAACCGTGCGTTATGTGGCGCTGAAGACCGGACTCTGCTTGAATGACTAGCAGGAGGCCCAGGCTTCTGACAACAGCAAGGGTCGTAGTTAACGGTAGCTAGAGGGGGCTCAGTGCCCCCCTTCCTGGAAAATACACGTTGCAAATTATTTATACTTTTATTTTCATTGGTTTATGAAAATCATATTTGTATTTCATTATCAGCCTAAATGCTTTCCTTTTGACGTAGGACCACGTCTAACACCGCGGATAGTATGGGGTGACTTACGGCCGATCTGCTGTGACCAAAATAGGTCCCAATTGAAATCATTATAGCGTTCAAAATACGCGCCGCACACTTATCGTGTTAGCATATTCATAAACAGCATCCCAGCAAAAATACAAGGGTTGGAAAACTGCTGACCATCAGCTGGCAGTGATAGGTCTCTGCTGGCTGAAATCTGCCCCTCACGGTACGGTAGCGGTCCGTTGGTGGCAGCGCAATCAGTTGGCAGCCATTGATGGTCCCGCAGCATAGCCGTAAATTACAGGTCTCCAAGCAAGCGCCACTAGTGGCCCGTAACTGGCAACCGAAGCAACCCCAACAGGCGGCGGAATCAGCGGGAGAGCATATGCGCAGAAGCAACACGTGGACAGTCTCTCGTGGTTACCAGTTAGTTGAAGACGACGCCATCGCCGTCGTGTTATTTTGGTGGATGTTAAGAAAAAAAATGACATATGTAGAGAGACGAATTAATTTTCTAATGAAATGCCGCGTCGGCTAAGATTACCGTCGGAGGAAAATTATATAAATAATTAATGAACTGTAAGAAATAGTCAGTTACACTCAGGTATTTATAGAAACTCATGTCGTAGCAAAATTCCTGCACTAACACACGAAGAATCGAGAATATAAACAGCCATGAAACATATCCACTCCATTCCGCAATGAATAACAAGAAATTCCGGACTTCATATAGAAGTCCCGGAAAGACATTGAAAAATAGTTATGTTGGAAAAAAATAAGAATTATACGCGTACAAAATGGGTACTTTCATTACGAAATGATCAAGTATTTGAAAAAAAAAAAAAAAGGAAAAGAAAAAAGCAACGCGGTATGTTAATATAATGTACTCACCCATAGGTTGAATATACTACAAGATTGGAGGTATTCGCTGCTAAAAATAACCGGAAGTAAAACCTTACCTATTTAGAACAAATGTAGATTCGGACCGTGGAAAAAAAAAAAAAAAAACATACGACGTTAAAAATGTAACATAAACGGGTAAATACACTGGCGGAAAGTGAAAAAAGAACACCAAGAAGGAGACATCTGATACCAACGAAATTTATACAGCATAATAACGGAATACAGAGGATAACGTGATCTAAACATTATGGCAAAATACAGCTGTATTTGCTGGTAAACTGAAAAATAACATTTCCATGTAACATGGTTAGTACGAGGTTGAACCACCATGAACTGCGTCACACTGTGCAATTCTGGCATGGAGTCTGTCGTACAGATGTTGGATGTAAGTTTGGGGTATTGAGTTCCAATCATCCTCAACCTGGACGCGTAAATCGGGGATGGTCGTGGCTGGCCGTGGAGACCGGATAAGTCGTTGTCCCATAAAAATCCCACACGTGCTCAATGGGGGACAAATCCGGTGAACGTGCAGGCCATGGAAGTTTTCTCACACCCTGAAGTGCATGTTGCGTTGCACGTGCCGTGTGTGGGCGTGCGTTATCTTGCTGGAAAATGCCACGATGGACCGACCTTACAAATGGCACAACAACGGGCTGAATGATGTTGTTGATGTAGGAGGTGCTGTTTAACGTACCCGGTACAAACACTAGTTGTGTATGGGAGTGACAGCTGATCGCTCCCCACACCAGGAGACCAATTGTAGGCCCTGTGTGTTGCTGGCGGATGCAAGAAGGGTGGAGACGCTCCCCTGTGCGTCTGCGGACACACATACGGCCATCGGAGGCTCCCAAGCAGAATCTGCTTTCATCTCTGAACACGACAGATCGCCATTGCGTTCTCCAGTGCAGACGTTTGCGACACCACTGCAGCCGTTCCTGACGGTGGGCTGGAGTCAGATGTACACATGGCAGAGGCACACGTGCACGTAGTCTTGCATCCAGTAGACGGTTGTGGATTGTTCGCACAGTCACCTCAGGTACAACGGCAGCTCGGATTTGCGTCGCAGTGGATGTTCTGCTTGACAACGCCGCTCTTCTTGTGCGTCGATCGGTTCGGTCATCAGTCCGTCTGTGACTCCCGGTTCCACGTCTTCTCGTGTGGGAATGTTCCTCGGACCATCTACGCCGCCATCGTACCACCACCGATACGTCCCGTCCAATTCGCTCCGCAATACGACGATACGACCAAACGGCCTCGCGGAGTCCGACTAGACGACCTCACTCAAAGTCCGACAACTGCTGAAATCGTACACGTCTTCCATGTCCAGGCATTGCAGCTTCTTCAGGGTCTTCGCACGTGCCCGTATGCCGACGACTGATTACATTCATTTCGCCGTACTCCTTAAATACCACCGACGATAATTTGCCTATTATGCCGTGCTGTGACGTAAGCGCTCACCGGTTGGTCCCGAAATTAACATCACACCTACGTAAACTCTACCCCATTAACATATGTAGATTTCATGATCGTCCGCCAATTCCTTCTTGGTGTTCTTTTTTCACTTTCCGCCAGTGTATATTAATTAAACAATCGCCTTTCAAGACCACAAGGACACAGCACAAAACTTTGGAAAACGTCTTTAAGTTGGTACACTCGTTGAAAGTGAGTGAAGTTTCCTTAAAGTAAATAAAAACAAAAATCCTTACGCTGAAAAAAATAAATTTATGAATTACATGAAACGGACATTTATGAAAACTAACTCACAATACTGGAAAATTAAAATGAGAATCCTTCGTTTCAGTTCGCGTGGGAAAGAGGCTTATCTTCAAGCACGCTTAGCACGTGGCAAACTAGTGTATTGGCTAAAGCGTCCGCTTCGTAAGCAAGATGTCATTGCTTCGATGCCTGCCGGATCGACAGGGCGTTTTTGTGGACTCGTTGAGGAAATTTCCCCAGGTCCGTGACGTCATGCAGACGAGTTTTGTTGGGAAAGAAAGAGTTGTGCTTTCGGAAACAAAAAAAAAAACTGGATATCAGTTGTTTTTTTGTTTTTTTTTTAATAGCTACTACTAGGAAATTGGCGCGGACAAGATTCGGCAAGCCATCAGTTACGTTCACGTGATTGCCGGTTGCCATTGCCAGTAAACTGGCGGACCGTGTTAGGCTAGCCATCATTTACCGCACGTGCTTGCAGGGCCGCTTGTGGCAGCCACTGCCAGTGGTCGCCAATTCATGTGCAGCGGTGAATAAGATTTCGAGATAGGAATTTTGCTAACATGGCTTCGAGAAGTCATTTACCAGCGGAGTTACGCTACAGAGCGATAGGCCGACTCGAAGAAGGGCAACGGCAGGCGGACGTCGCAAGATGGCTCAACGTCGATCGTTCTGCGGTCAGCAGGATGTAGCAGCAGTTCCAAGCCACGGGTGCAGCTTCCCGAAGGTACAGCGAAGGTAAGCCAAGGGCGACGACCTCCGCGGATGATCGGTATTTGCGGCTTTAGGCCAACCGAACAGGACGGCTACACCGACTCTTCTCAGATATGTGCTTGTGACAGCCACTGGACGGACGGTATCAGCTTCGACGGTATGCAGAAGGTTTCATGCAGGAGGACTGTATGCTCGGCGACCGGTATTATGCGTACCCCTCACCCCCGCCACTGAAGGGAACGTTTCAGTTTGGCACGAATGTATGTGAACTGGACTCAAAATCAGTGGAGGTCCATTCTGTTCACTGATGAGTCGCGATACTATTTACAGAGTGATTCCCGTCGAGTTTACGTCTGGAGAGAGGCCGGTACTCGTTATCTTTCCTCTAGTAACCAGGAAAGGGACACGTACGGTGGTGGTAGTGTTCTGGTTTTGGCAAACATATCGTTAGGCGGCCGAACCGACCTTTATGTGCAGCCACATGGAAACCTCAATGCTCAGAGGTACAGAAACGACATCCTGGACCCTATTGTTCGTCCGTATGCGGCCGAAATTGGTGATACATTTGTACTGCAGGCGGATAACACCCGCCCTCACAGAGCTCGCCTTGTGCTCCAGTACCTGAAACAGGAGACTATAGTCCGTATGGAGTGGCCAGCACACTCTCCCGATCTGAGTTCCATTGGGGATGCTCTTGTGCGGCGTGTTGCTGGCTTCCAGCCCTCTCGCCGAACTCTGCAGGGGCTCCGCACTACTTTGCTTGAGCAATGGGCGCAGCTACCCACGGAACTGCTCGACAGCATGGGACATCGCTATCGGGCCTGTATTGCTGTCGGGGTAACCCACTCCTTATTGAAGTACCTTTCCCTATTTCATCTTGATACCTATATTTCTGCATTTTCATATTTGCATCACTCACACAAAATGTAAATGCTTTGTATCACACGTTCTTACGTTTTTGTTGCATTTGGTCTGATAAAAGCTTTCCACCAAATTTCATCCGTATCGGTTGCCTAATTTTTGAGCTATCACGATTTTTTCATTTGTTGCTTAATTTATGGAAACTAGTGTAGTTCCCCTATTGTCAATCTGTGTAGTTCACACTGTCAATCTATGCGGAAAGTCCAGACATCGGAATAAAGACGCGTAAGTGTTAAACCTGTTTTATTCATTTGATCCTGGGGTGAGGTTTTCTTGTGTTACCTGCACTAAGCATGTAACGTACTATGTAACATGACGTATTCTACTGAGGTGACGCATGAGTCAAGCCGACAATGAAACAGCGATATGCCTGCCGGCGTAGTTTAATTGGGAGAACAGCAGTTCCGGAGTAGGCAGAAGGTTAAAACAGACATTTCCTACCACACGTTAAACCTTACATACTCCGAACGAAATTCAAGCTAAATTTACAACGGCCGTTCCATAAAAACTGAGAGTAAAATCACACAAAATGAAGAAATATAGATACAGCAAAATACATATATGTTATTCTTTCTCAAATTATCTTCCCTCGGATGATATGCGACGGTCCCATCGTTCAGTCCACTTTTCAAAGCATGTGGCGAAAGCATTTCGTGGAAGCTGCTTTAGCGCCCCCTGTACAGCTTGAATAACGACAGCATCTGTGTTGAATGTTGCACCATGGAACTTCTCCTTCATTGTTGGAAACAACCAGAAATCGCACGGGGGCCAGGCCAGAGCTGTAGGCAGCCTGTGGCATGATTTCAATAATACATTTCGTAAGAAACTTGAACACAAGCAGCCACGTGTGGGCGGGCGTTATCATGGTGTAAGGTCCACTTGCCAACCAGTTCCGGTCGCTTAATCGATATGTGTCGTCGTAGACGCTTCATGTAATAATCTGCAATGACAGTAATTTGTGGAGGAGCGACATGCTTGTAGACTACACCTTTATGACCAAAGAAAATTATCATCATCACCATCCCAGCTGATTTGGTTTGGCAGCCTTTTTTCGGAGGAAGCGAGCCTGTGTGTTTCCAGACACTCGTTGCGCGCTTCGTGAGGGGATCGAAATAGAGGACCCATGTTTCATCGGCAGCTATTACTGTGTTTAGAAAGTTTGGATTCTTTGCAATCATTTGTTTTCACTCACGACACAAGTGAACTCTGGCTAACAATTGTTCTCTCGTCAGGTGATGTGGTTCCCATCTGGAACACACACAATGCAGCAGTAATTTGTCGCATAGAATAAGAAATGCCGACGTTTTTGAAATATTAGTTGATGCCGCTATGTCTTCACACGTCATTCGTCGATCTTCTTCCAGGATTGCCCAAACAGTGTTAACAATACGCTCCGTAACAACACTTTCAGGTCGACCAGGCCTAGGAGCGAGTTCTGCCGACAAACTCCCTTTTTCGAAATCATGGTGTCATCTAAAAATCGTTGACTCACCCAAACATTTATCTTTGTAAGCTTTTTTCATTAAATCAACTCTTTCTGGAGCCGTTTTATCTAAACGATAGCAAAATTTTATCGCACAACGCATTTCATTTCTTAATTCTGAATCACTCACTTCCATAGCTGTATGGCGAAATGCAGACGTACCTTAAACAACTGTGCAATAACAAAACCAGAATCGCCTGCCGCGGCTAATAACTGTTGTCATAGATATTTTCTTAATACAGTTAGGCGTCTGCGTGGTTATTTTCCCCCTTCGCACTGTTGCCAACTCAAAAAAAAATTACTCTCAGTTTTTATAGAAGGGCCTTTGTAATTTGTCACCGATACGTAGTACATCTTAGTGTTTATTTCACGCATCAGAAAAGATGAACAAGAAAATTACCGTTTATATCCCTTGCTGATTTTTCATTTCAACTCAGCAACCGCAAATTTCAGATTATTCGTTATCATTGTGCAAACGCAATTTACATAGGAAGAACATAAAAACCAGCAACAGCAGAGGTTAAATAATCACAAAAACTTTTACGCACGCACGCACACATAGAGATGCACGATTATACGACTGATAAACATTTCCAATGGAAAAACTGCGAAAGGAAATATTACCAGGAGATACGTTACGACGAGAAATTACGTACTTTCTTAATGTGATATGTGATGCACGAAGTTCAATATCTGAGCCGAACATTTTAACATCCGTTTCAATGATAATTATCTTCAAACGAAAATAAGACACGGCATTCAGCTTTGAACAATCATCGTGTTTTATTTCAGACTTCGATGAAAAGCCAGCGTCATGGGAATTTCAGCGCTTTTTACAGAAGGATGATATTACTGATAAATATAGAAATTGCAACGCCAAGATAGGCACGAGATAACGAAGTGGAATTGATATGGTAGATTACTTACGTTACAAGACGTGATCTATCGGAAGTATAGTGATGTGGGTGTAGAGAGAGACACAATATTCAGTATTCAGTGAACTCCCACGGGTGACGATTTAATGGCGTGACACTGAACTGAAGAGTTCCCGAATGTCTGTCTGTGTAATGATTCCTGTTTCAGACCTCATGGCTCCGATTTTTAGAACTCTCTGGTTTTTCCTCTCGGATCCTTTTTGTCTTCTGTCTTCAAAACTTTAGTCAATTTGTCTGGGTTCGACATCACCGAGTTTCGGCCCAGGTGTTCATCCTCCCGTTACCTTTGGTGGTGTTTTCTTCAACAGTGTTCGTACTAAATACTACACTTCCCGAATTATTTCCTTCATCCAACAGTTACTTCGCCCGCTGTCCTCCGAATCTCTACTTCTTAATAACCTGATCTCCCCTTACAATCCTCACCTTACCTTCCCCCCGGTTTTCCTCAAGTTGGGCAACCTCACTCTTATTACCCTTCCCCTGATTTACCGTGAGGCCCTTCAATTTTAACGAAGCCTATCACCTACTGGAATCCCCCTTCTTCTGTCTCCGACCTTCTCACTGAACCTCTTTTACGCGTTCATCATTCACTCGCCTACCATTGACTATCTTTGCTTCTCTATCTGGCTCAGAGCCGGGATTGTCACCGTTGCTTAACTCTTTAACTTTGACCTTTCTAGGAAAGAGCTTTCCCCTCTTCTGTTTCCTTTCCACGGAAATCACTCCAAATTCCTACGCCTCCCCCTGCATACCTTATATCCTGCTCTTGATGGTCCATGCGTTATTCTCCCTCAGCCTTCAGTTCCTCTCCTTCTCCCTTTCTCTATCTGGCGAGGAAACAAGTCAGGAAGAAGGAAGTGAAAGTAAGAAAGTAAAGCATGCGGTAAGTGAGCGTGTGAAGCAGCGTGGGCGTACCCTGGAGAAGAATCGAGAAAGGGAAAAGGAGAGGAATGGGGCAGACTATACCAGATGGACCTGTTCTCTAGCCTATCACCTACTGGAATCCCCCTTCTTCTGTCTCCGACCTTCTCACTGAACCTCTTTTACGCGTTCATCATTCACTCGCCTACCATTGACTATCTTTGCTTCTCTATCTGGCTCAGAGCCGGGATTGTCACCGTTGCTTAACTCTTTAACTTTGACCTTTCTAGGAAAGAGCTTTCCCCTCTTCTGTTTCCTTTCCACGGAAATCACTCCAAATTCCTACGCCTCCCCCTGCATACCTTATATCCTGCTCTTGATGGTCCATGCGTTATTCTCCCTCAGCCTTCAGTTCCTCTCCTTCTCCCTTTCTCTATCTGGCGAGGAAACAAGTCAGGAAGAAGGAAGTGAAAGTAAGAAAGTAAAGCATGCGGTAAGTGAGTGTGTGAAGCAGCGTGGGCCTACCCTGGAGAAGAATCGAGAAAGGGAAAAGGAGAGGAATGGGGCAGACTATACCAGATGGACCTGCAAGAACAGGATATACTGAATAAGGCATGTAGGATAAAGAGGGGCGTAGGAGTTTGGAGTGATTTTGATGATCACACACCCACTTCCCGTATGCTTTACTTTCACTTCCTTCTTGCTGACTCCTCTCCTCGTCAGATCTCCTCTCTCCCCCTTCTGCTCTCAGGCGCACGTGGCCTTCAATCTATCACTTCAATCTACCATCCAGTGGAGGTTTCTTCCCGCCCCGACCACTCTCTTCCGGTTACCAGAACTCGGTTTTCCTTCCTGCACCTTCTGTCCTTTTACTGGAGACATCTACCATGGGCATCTCCATTGCTCCCTCCTTCGTCCTCTGTTTTCCCTAGTTGACTCTATTATCTCTAAATCCTGCGCCACTCTCCATAATTATAAATTTCTTGTCTCGCGCTCTTGTTCTGTCTTACATCGACCGCTCTTGACCTTTTCGTTCTGGTAAAATATGTTATATTTTCCAACCACTATTCCCTTCGAAATTTACATCCGATTCCACCACTTGCTAGTCCTCACACACAGAATCTACAATTGCTGTTGCTGAGCAGTTGTTTATGGAAAAAATTCGGGGAAAGCGTCACATCGACATAAGAGTCGCAAAGCTGATAAATCGGACTTTTTTTCTTATAAGAGTCATGACTCTTAGCCCGAAAATTACACTATATACCCTGAGTGGCCAAATTATTCTCAGAACCTGGTCAGTACGTTGTTGGGCCACTTTTTGCCCTTAATACTGCTTGAATTCGTCTTGGTATGGACTTAATTAAATGTTGGTAATTGCCTGGGGTATATTAGCCCAAATGCGATGAATTACACCCTCCAACTCTTGAAGATTTTATGGTAGCGGATCCAGCTGTCTGATGCAACTTTCGATTTCATCCTACAAATGCTCCATTAGATCGATATCCGGCGATTGAGGAGGCCAATGTACCAGAGAAAAGTCTCCGTGATGCTTCTAATCCATTCGCGTACAGTGTGAACACTGTGACATGGAGCATTTTCCTTCTGGAAGTATTCTCCATTGGGTAAAACCATGACCATAACTGGGTGGAGTTGGGTGGGAACGATATTTAAATATTAGGCGGCTAGACGTTGCTCCACACGAATCAAAGGGCCCAAACACTCCCACAAAAATGTCACAGTGCTGTTTTAGCTCGTTCTTTAATCACCGAAATATGTTATAATCAGAAGATAGCAAGGTTCCTTGAGCACTATAAACATCAATAGAGTAGTAATAGATCATTTAACAGAAGTGATTTGACGTTTGATAAAATCCTTTATTTTCGTGATTTTGCTTACTTAATGATTACTCAGGGTCACCGTGCGATTAGACTCTCATGTCCTAACTCCTCGCTACATTCATTCTTTTCGCTCAGGCGCGGAGACCACGCACCCCTTCTCAAACTTCTACTCCTTCCTCCGATCATCTCCTAACGCCTCTCTCCTTGTCTCAGTCACATACTCCTTAAGACACGTCATCATCTTTCCTTCAGAAGACGCGTTCCAATTGTTTCCCGCACTGCTTCCAAAACACGCGCTTCAAGCCTCCGTCTGAACACCCTCTCCTCCATGCATCTCAATCTCCGCTGCCTAATGCCATCGCCCCGAAGGAAACCCCTTACTCAAGAACGGAAGTCCTTCCTAATGAGTCGCCTTAAAACTCTGAAAAGAGCCTTCTCTATTGTAGCTATCTACACACGAAATCCTGCGTGTTGTCCATCTCCAGGAAGTCCGCAGATAAACTAATCGTTTCCAGTGACTTACTGGCTCTACCAAATCGAACTCAAAAAACATATTCTTAAGAAGTTTCCCACGATTACTTTTCAAACATTCTAAAACTGCAAGGATTCTTAATTATTTACATATTCATTAAAATTCAACAATTAAAAGATATTTACATGCCATTACATTTCATAAAATAAATATTCCCGTTCCATTACGCTAATATTAGAAGATTATTTACATTACCACTATTACAGAAACATGCCCCAGACCATAACGTTGCTTTCTCCAGCTTGAAGAGTAGTGACGTTGCAAGATGGATCCATGCTTTCGTGCTGCTATCTCTGTACCCTCACCCTTCCATCTGTATGGTGTAGTTGAAAATGGGATTCGTCGAACCACATTACCCTTTTCCACTCATTTATTGTCCAATTCTTGTGCTCCTGAGCGAACTGGAGGCTTTTCTTTTTGTTCGCTTCAGATAGCAATGGAACGACCGTCTTCTTCTGTAGCCGATACTATGTAATGTGCGGCGAACTGTAGGTTGAGACGCCATCGGACTTGAACCCTGATTCAGATTATTATCTGTAATCTGAAGAAATGTTGCCCGTCTGTTGGACTGAACAAATCTGCCTACTTTCCGCTCAGCTCGAGCATCCAGTAGCCGTTGACGACACACGTCTCGCACTCGGACCCAGTATTCTGACTGGTGGTCCACTCTCTGTACACTTTAGCAACTGCTGTTTTCGAACATTTCACAAGTGCAGCAGTTTTGCTAATGCTGGCACCAATGCTTCAAGCACCCATGATGATTCCACGTTCAAAGTCCGTCAGCTCGAGTGTTTTACCCATTATTTCTTGGGCCATGCACTTTATTAGTCTATGGATGCCTTGAGTGTTCCCTTTTTACACCGATTCAGCCATCTTGCGCCAACAGCATCTGCGGGATAGCTACTTTGCAGAAAATGATCTGGTGGTCATAATAATTTGGCCACTCCGTGTATAATCGACGTGCACATTTGTCTTAAGCAAAAACAGTCAGTAGGTTTTCTTCCGGCACAATTGCCTGTGGTCGTCTTAAATTGCCAAATAACTAAATAAATAAATAAACTGATTACGAATCAGGTCGCCTGCTCTCCTGAGAAGGAAATACTGCTCTAGATTGTCTCTTTTATTACCTACGGAGATTAATCAAAATTTCAGAAATTTGAATTTCAAAAAAGGACTCCAAGGTGTACATTAGTACATATATACGCAGTGAGTTTATACCAAACTTCAAACCTCTACTTTAAGTAGTTTTCCTGCAGGAGACCGTCAGACAAATAGCTCATTTTGTTGTTCTTTGCTTTGAGCTAATAAACGTCTCAGAACACAAGTTGACTCAATTGTTTTTAACCCCCTCACTGTTTTCTGCTAATCTTTCTAGTCGCTTACATTCGCCTGGATATAGAAATAATGAATTTGATATTCAAACAGAACATTAACTGTAGCTCAAAATATTTCAGTGTCTAATTAAGTTGCTGCTATACGAATTCACTTTCCTTTGTATTGTTAAGTCTCAATTCAATGTTCAAAACTGAAGCCAGAATTTATTTTCTGAAAAGCTGATATTTTTTAATTGTCCTTCAATATAAACATTTTTAGGACCACCCATGTCTAGTATTTTGTTTTCTAGGTGATAAGAGATTGCTTTTAGCTAACTAAAACACACATTCATCAGTTGGCCCAGTCTTCATTTGGTTAGAAAAACAGGAGCGACAACTTGACATATAACATCGACTTGTAGTCATGACGCGTGAGCCGCTGATCTCTAGATTACCTGTCACAGATTAGATCTTACTTAGTATTCATCTATACACTTACAAGGATTCCGTATTTTTCTCCGTCACACGGCTGTACAGCTGAGCGACGAAGGTTTGGCGTGCTCTGATGGCAGATGTCACTATCCTCTTGCCCCACGTTTCTTTCACCGATGGTGTTATCTGATGGCTTAACTTCGACCGCTGACCACTTTTGGTTGTTAACTTCAAGTCACCTCATCCATATTCGCACTAAACAGTTTTTTTAGTTCTACATTTATTTTTACATAAAAATTCAAGCTGATCAAATAAAGTTAAAAATGACAAACACAAACAGAAAAAAGTATTGACTTTTCGGAACAAAAAACTAAACTGAAAGAAAAATTCTGTGCATGGTAAATAGTTCTTTCTGTTAAAAAGTCAATTTGAAGTTAGAAAAAATTAGGCTATGTTATATATTATTTAGGAATTCAAAGAGAAGAAGATGGAAGCTTTCTTCTTAACCAAAGTAATAAAATCAAAGAAATCATTCGTTCAATGCATTTAGTTTGTTTATGAAATCCAAACATTTCTCCTTTTCTATGCTGCCCATATTTTGGATTTCCTTTACATTTTGTGGAATCATTTTATATTTAACTCTTGCAACACTTACTCTGTCCATCACCGACATTAATACAGGCATAGCCGCCCGTATGGGAGGGGGGGGGTAAGAGAGGCACTTGCTCTCCTGGAAATCTATGACATTGGTTTACAGTCCATCCCATATATGTATATGGAAACATAATTTTTGTGAAAGAAAACAGTTGCATGCAGAAAATAAGACTTCTAGTGGAACCTTATGTATTATGAGCAGCAACATAATATATACACGTCAAACGCTGTTGAAAACATATACTTAACATAATATTCTAGCTTTATAAAATCAATGTCCCAGAATTATATGGAAGCAAAATAAAAAAAACACAAGAAAAAAAAAACAAAAATACAGGAGAATATTTAAATGGCAAACAGAAGTAATAATTAATGACTTTCCTCCACGCGCAATAGGCTAAAATATACGTTCTGGCATAATGTATATTAAATTATGCATAATTGTACCGTCACCAACAGTTTAGGATTTCGGTTTCCAGATCTTTAACGCTTAAAAACTGCCGGTGATTGGCATAAAAACTTCGAACCAAAATTCCCCAAAGATTTTCAATGGGATTGAGATCCGAGCTGCGAGCTGTCCACGGAAGTAATTTGACATTGTTGAATCTCAGCCAGGTCATCGTAAAGGTTGCTTGTGAATGCTCGCGTTTTCCTGCTGGAACACCCAATCAGGAACATCCTACAGCAGCTGAGAGAAAACTGTCTTAAAAGTTCCTGGTATGTTACGGCATTTTGACGTTCTGACAAAACGCAGATATTACCTTGTCCATCAAATCCAAAAAAAGGCCCATACCATCACGGAGCCTCCTCCGTATTGTCGGCTGAATATTTTGCGTTTTTCTGTTCTTATATCATGCCAATAATATTTCGCACCATCTGGGCCATCTAAATTAAATTTCTTTTCATCACTAAATAATACTTGAAGCCATTCGTCCTTCCATGACATATAGTCTTTGGTCCAGTTCAATCGAGCTTGTGTGTGCTCTGCAGTTAAAGGGTGTTTCTTTAACAGTCTTGCATATTTCAGAAGGGGTGTCAGCTGCAATACTCTGTGAACCGTATATACTTTTCGACATTTTCGCGTTTCCATGTTATCTTGTATTCCGTACAGACAGATGATCATGCACAGCGAGCTTCCGCATATGTCGTTTCAATCGGGACGAAACATTCTATGCCGTCCAGTTCGTTTCTGAGCTGGATATTTTTGCTACCATTTAAAACGTTATAAATAGAAGAGTTGGAACGTTTTAATTTGTTTGAAATCGCACTTACATTCATTCCTTGATCGTGCAACTCCAGAACATGAATTATCTTCTTCGCTGACAGCTCTTTCCCATGTGACATTGTTACAACTGAATTACCCTCCTCACATTTACCGACTATTCATCCTGCTCTGACGCCAAATTAATTTGCATATAGCAATACATATTAGTGTTCGCACGTTTGTGTAAAAAAATCCATATAATTGTGGGACAGTTTCAGTACACTACATGTTTAAAACATATCCGAAATTGTTTTCTCATTCGCAAAACATGTCTGCAAAAACATATGTGGTATATTTTTACCACTGTGTTAATGGGTTGCATACATTTTCACTAATCGTATATTCACTCTGTTTTTACACCTTTCCATGTAATTGTGGGACGGACTGTAGTTGGGTGGGTATATCAAATATTTTTTCCTGTAATACTAATTTTGATTAGTTATTTTTGTGTTTAACTTCTGGATGGGTGTGTGTGTGTGGGGGGTAGTAACGTTTGAAAATGGAGAGGGATTGAGGGAAGAGTGGAAATTTACCGTAAAAGGAAATACTGAAATTTCCGATTGCATTTTGCAGCACAACACACATGTGTACAATACGAAAAAATATGAAACGCAGGGAAATAAAAAATATATCACAATCTGCATCAGCCATTCACTGTTGGACAGAGGTCACCCGAAGTATCTTCTAGAATTCTTTCGTGAGCTTTTTGATGACCGATTGAGTGATCTTTGAGTTTTTGTGAAGCACACGGCAGGAGTGACTGAAAAGCACTAAACTTTAATGATTAATAAGTAAATTTCCTTGTTTTTCCAACACGCATGCCTAATTACATCTGTCCATCTTATTTACGTAGTTTTTGTACACTGCCTGGCCACAAAACAAAGGCGCGGTGTGAATGGAAAAATGCAAATACCGAGGAGGGCATGACTGGTGAAGCACTTCGAATATTTGCATAATGCTGCGGCCAATACAACCTTTAAATGGAACGGGATGAGCGTGCAGCTCATCAGTTCTAAGCGATATGACAGAAGACGTTATACACGGTCGCGGAAAAGATATGACAGAGTTCACAAAGGGCTAAATTATTGGCCTGTGGCATGGGCAGAAGACCTGCAAGGCGATTGCTGAAATCACTGGCACCGGATTACGAACTGTCCAACGCATTATTAAATCGTGGAATGATGGCGGTGAAGCATAAACTTCGCGGAAAATGTGTGGTCGGAAAACAGTCTTGAATAGTCGTGACCGAAGATCATTCAAACGCTTAGTAAAAACGCATCGCAAAAAAAAAAAAAAAACGACACTAGTACTCACAACCATGTTCAAAAGTGGAAGCAAGACAATATCCACTCGCATGATGAGACGGGAACTTAAAGGACTGGGATTTAAACAGCTGTGTTGCAAAAAGGAAACCATTGGTTAGTCAGAGTAATCGGGAAAAAAAGACTCCAATTCGCCACGGAACATAAAGACTGAACTGCTGAGCAATGTGGGGGAGTCATGTGGTCTGATGAGTCGAGGAATACTCTGTTCCAACATGATGAACGCATCAGGGTTCGAAGGGAACCGCATGAAGTATTGGGCCCTTCCTGTACTGCACCCACCGTACAGGCCTCAGGAGGAAGTGTTATGATCTAGGGTTGCTTCTGTTGGGCTGGTCTAGACGCAGCAACACTATACAGCAATAAAACGACGTCACCTGAGTATCTTAGCATACTGAATAACCACCTTATTTCATCAATGGAATTTTTCTTCCCTAAAGACAATGGCCTATTCCAGGATGACAATGCCACGATTCATCGCGCTAAAATTGTGAAAGATTGGTTCGAGGAGTACATGCATCATTTGCACATTTGAATTGGCCACCACAAAGTCCTGACCTCAACCCCATTGAGGGTCTGTGGGATACACTGGAGATGAATCTAAGGAGTAATTCCTCTCTTCCGTCTTCAACCAAGGATCTTGGCGAAATGTTACTGAAAAGCTGTCCACAAATCAGAGGGGAGACAGGGCATAAACTCATGGACACCATGCCACGCCGAATGCGTGCTGTAATTCGTGCTAAAGATGGTTCCACCAAGTATTAACATGCACGACTTTTAATTTGGCCAGGCAGTGTATGTCCCAGTGTTCCATTATGCATACCTGTGTGTGTGACAAAAACAACTAGATAGCAGGTAGGGCATAGTGGAAATTTGCGTATGGTGCTTGTGTATGCTATTTATATTTATGATTTCTATTTGCCTCCTCCTGAAAACTGAGCTATGGACGTCCTTTAGTACTATATTTCTTTAGATACAGGGGTTGGGCAAAATAATGTTAACACCATGATAATAGGGGTTAATGTTATTCGTGTAGGCTACATTGAAAAAAAATTGTTATTACTTTTGCATATTTGTTCTTTGTATATATTCTCTAGGTTGTATGCCTGGGTAGTACAAGTTGTGTTCAGCCGCGATTCGTTTGAGCGATCGGTGAGAAGGATGACCTGTTCAGACTTCCAAAGAGGACAAATCCTGGTAACCTGTTCAGCAGGAGCGTCTGTAACCATAACATCCAAATTGTTTTTTGCTTCAAGAGCAACAGTCTCCACGGTATTCACTGTGTACACAAAGCATGGCAAGACTTCATTGGCGAAGAATAGTGGACAAAATCAGAGACTGAATGAGAGGGACCGTCAAGCACCAACAAGGATTGTGTCCAAACAACATAGAAACACTGCAGCAAAAATGACAGCAGAACTCAATAACTACGTACCTGGAAGACCCTCTTTCCACAAAAAACAGTCCTAGGAGAACTTCCCAAAACCCATATCCGTGGAAGAGCTGCAATTGCTAAACCTTTAATCTCAGAAACCAACGCTACAATGCGAAAAAGATGGTGTCATCAGCACAAAGACTTGACAGGTGATGTCTGGAAAAATGTGATATCGTCAGATGAGTCCTCATTTACATTGTTCCCAACAGTAGGTCGGGTTTATGTATTGAAAACTCTTAAGATAGCCTATAATTCAGAATGCCTGATTCCAACTGACAATAACGATGGTGGCATTGGTTTTACGATTATTCAAGATTTGTGCTACTGCTAAAAAAACTACCTATTAAGATGTATATTTAAACCCTTCAGGGGGAGGATCCGGGCCTCCCACGTCCTTCGCTCTGTGTACGTGCCTGGTCACGAGCCTTTCTAGAGAATTTTAGGTTACAGCCTAAGTATTGGGTGTGACCTAAAAGGAATAGGCCTTTTTAACAGTTTTTAATCCGCCGTGCTCATATTCGGAAGACTGATGTAAAAAATAAGTTAATAATTTGGCGCTTTTTCTAAGGCACCAAACATTAATTACAAAATCCTACGCCTGGGCCTTTTTAGAACTTTTTAATCCGCGGTGCTCAGATTCATAAGTTTGCATAACAAATCAAGTTAACAATGTTGCGCTTTTACTCCGGCACCAAACATTAATTAGAGGCCTGGGTCTTTTTAGGAATTTTAATAAACGCAACATTATTAGCTGAACTTGTTATGTAAACTTAGGCTGTGTGGATCAAAAACTGCAAAAAGGGCTTAAGCGCTTCGTAAATACCTGAAGACTGATCCGTTGAATGCCTTTTATTAGCTTTTATCTGATATTTACACATACGAAATATACAGCGGGTGAGTTGAAAGTTTTGCAATATTTGCATATACGCATGGGTATGTTACGTGTTTAAACCAGTTCAAGTAGTGCACTGTAGTCAGTCAAAAGGGATGGCAGTCGTGGCTGTGAACAGCAGTGCACTTCGTCGTTCTGTGTGTGGTTGGGAAGCCTAAAAGACAAACAGCCACAACCGGCTAATTAGGGAACCTTTGCTTTACGAGTTTGAACACTGCTCAAGCAACACGAAACATTTGTCATGCGAAAAGGGAAGGTTCCGTGGATCACAGCACCACAACCAGATGGTTCAAGAAATTTTGCTCAGGTGACAGAAACTTCGACGATTAGCCAAGAAAAAGGTACACCGTGGATTCGGAGGCCGTGCGCCATGCCGTAGAGGCAAATCCGACAACCAGCACTCTGAGATTATCAGGCGAGCTGGACATCACAGACCACCGTGGTTCGTGACCTTCAGGACCTCGCCAAGGTCTACAGGAGCTGCCGCTTTGTCCTGACGCCAGCTGAAGCAAACCTCCGAGTGGAAGTGTGCACGAAATCCCTAGAAAACCCGCGCGATGTGCTTTTCATCAAGATAATTGTTACGTGCTATGAGAAGTGGCTCTATTTCCGTAATCCTAACACACAACGTCAGTTGTTGAGCCCGGACCAGCTTCCTGAACCTGTTGCCAAACGTGGGCGCTTCGAGCACAAGGTGCTGCTCTGCGTCTGGTGGAATTTCGAGGTGATAATCCATTACGAATCTGTTCCAGACGGTCGGACCATCAACACCAACCTCTACTCTGAACAGCTAGAGCGGATGTAGGCCGTTTTGGAGGAGAAGTATCCGCCACTGGTGAACAGAAAGCGTACTCTCCTACAGCAGGACAACGCTCGGCTTCATACCGCGTGAACGACCCGGGCAAAACTCCAGGAACTTGAGTTCATCGAACTGATGGCACACCCAACATATAGCCCGGATCT
Source organism: Macrothele yani (assembly GCA_039090855.1). Taxonomy (NCBI): domain Eukaryota; kingdom Metazoa; phylum Arthropoda; class Arachnida; order Araneae; family Macrothelidae; genus Macrothele; species Macrothele yani. The sequence continues at coordinate 155,483,675 of CM076996.1, forward strand.
TGCCCCGTCGGATTATTACTTGTTCCGATCCATGGCCTTCTTCCTTCGCGGGCTGCACTTAAACAACCAGGAGGAGGTGGCAGCTGGGGTGAAGGAGTTCTTCGCCTCGAAGGACAAGATCTTGCAGACAGATGGCTAAAGACGGTGCAACACGATGGCCTATACTTTGAATGCTAGTTAGCTTTCCTCGTTAAGGTATGTATGAAGACATAAAGTGATCCAAATATTGCAAAACTTTCGACTTACGCTCTGTGTTTAGGTTATCATTTAATATTATACAAAACGGTTCACGACATAGTTGCCTTATAAACATTTGAAGATTGGTCCGTTGCGTACCTTCTGTATTAGATTTTATTGCTTGTTATGACATACCAAATATTAAAATCATAACTCAATATTTAGCGAGTCGGAAAGCTTCTACGTATCCCTTTTGTCATTAGGGATTTACATACCCATTTAATATCACTCGACAAACTGCTATATATTGTTTCGATGCACTAGGAAAACTCGTATACTCTGACAAGATCTCCGAACGAAATGCAATTAGTGTACATTCCGTTATGTGAGAAGGTGTGTGAGAGTTTACCGCTGTTGGAGTTTTCCCATGTAGGAGTTTTCCTGGAACCAGTAAATTTCTGCATTTAATACATATTAAAAGCTTCCAAGATGGAAACTGTCACTTCAAACTGCAGTGCGCACTTATTCCACAAGACACAACTGCACTTATTTCTAAATTTTTTTGTTTTGTTTGGGGGTTTAACGACTATTGTGAGCAACTAAAATGGGCTGTAAGCAATCACCCGTCCCTAATTTAGGGTCACTGATTCTATGGGAAGGAGAGAGTCAGTGTCCTAAGACAAACACAACATCCATGCCTCGCCGGGATTCGAACACGGACTCATCTCATACGAATGGTCATAAGTCAGCGCTTAGACCACTACATAACCCGGGCGGCCTTTTTTCTTATTAACATGTTACTATTAGTTTCTTCGATTATAACATACCAGGTTGTTCGGAAAATAATGGCCGATTTAGGAGGAAGGAGTAAAAGGAAAAGAGACATATAGCACACAACCTTGTTTTATTCGAAATAGGCACCTTCACACACATCCCTCTGCCAGCGAGTGACAAGTGTTTTAATGCCAGTCAGGAAGAAATCTGGCTCTCTGGACGCAAGAAAGTCCCTGAATGCAATTTCGGCCTCCTCTCGGTTTCTGAAGGTCCTGTCCTTGAGGTATTTGCTAAAATGCCTGAACAGGTGGAAATTGGTGGGTGCTAAGTGAGTCGAGTAGGCTGGATGTGGGAGGGTTTCGTACCTCAGTTCGTGTAGTTTCTGTTTCGTCATTTGTAACACGTGTGGTCTCTCGTTATCATGGAGGAGGATAGGACCTTTCCTGTTCACCAAAGATGTCTGTTTGGAACACAACTTCTGAGTGGTCAATTTCTTCACAGTATGTGAATGAAGTAACGCTTTCACCAGTATTTAAGAACTTGTAGTGAATGGCACCGTGAAAAGTTCCCCACACTGTCAACAAAACCTTCTTTGGCGTCAAACTTGGTTTAGGATGTTGTTTCGGTGGTTCACCATGGTTCAGGTACTGTCCAGATCGCTTACGGTTGTCGCATAGCACCCACTTTTCTTCACAGGTTACAATGCGATCAAGTAGGGGCTCCTTTTCTTTGCGAAGCAGAAGGTTACTGCACATCTCAAACCGTTGTTGTTTCTGATGCTTCGTGTGGGACCCACGTATCGAGCTTCTTGAACGCACCCATTTGGTGGAGATGTTCGGAAATGGTTGACACCGATACATTGTACTGTTTGGCCAGTTCTCTGACTGTGGCGCGAAGATTTGCCTCCACATTTGCCTTCAGAGCATCGTTATCAATGACCGAATGTCGTCCTTGGCCCTCCTCATCTTTTTAGACTCGTGTCACCGGAGCGAAACTTTTCAAACCACCGACGAACAGTACGTTCAGATTTTGCCTCTTCGTCCCATGCCTCGACTACATTACGGTAGGTTTGTGCCGCATTATGTGACCCAATTTGAACTCATGAAGCAGAATCACCCGCAACTCACTCCTTCCTAATACGTTTTACAGACCACTCTCACACAAGTAGCAACGACTGCAGCTCAACCGATTATGACGTGTATGTGGTGTCTGAGTCTCCCTTCAACTCGTACGAATGGCGCTGCGAGTAGGTTCATCTGCAAGCTTTGTGGTTGAGTTGAATGTGGCACCTCAGAAAATTGGCCATTATTTTCCTAACGACCTGATACTACGTGGCATGACGTAGATGACATACTACTGATATGACGCATGAGACAAATCGACAACGAAGCAGCAATAAGCCAGCCAGCGTAGTTCAGTCGGGAGAATAGCCGTTCCGGAGTAGGAAGACGTGGAGTTCAACTATCACCACCAGTAAAGAAATGTCATATTTTGATGTAACGTCAAAACGCAATGTAACAAACGGTGGCCGTACATCAAGAGTTAACTGTATAATCATGTGTAGCAGAGGCGGAACTAGTCATTTCTGCGCACGGGGCAAACTACAAAATATTGGTAAATTCTGTAATCCTCTACTAGCAAATGGTGCAAAAGTTTCAATTCCCATTTTAATCGGACTATACGCAGCGATTTTTGTGCCGTCTCTTGAACTACGTGCGGGGGCGGCGGCCCCGCCCTTGTTACGCTTATGATGTGTAAGTAAAGCATTAACTCTGGTCCCTCATTGGCAGTGTTTCTTTCAGGCATACATCCGGGGGAGGGCTAAGCCCTCCCGGAAACAACCATTCGTCCCCCACCGCTGGAGACACTTTATGTTACCGAGCTAAATGTTAATAAATTCAGGCTATAATGAAAAAGAAAGTTTCATTTCTTTTGATGCTACAAATATTTCTCAAATTATAATTTCTTCTTAATGTTTGTTCAAGTATTATAGTTTATTCAGCTGAAAAATGTATTAAGACGCATGCCGTTCTTCAAAATATAATAAGTGGACTAATCATACCTCATAGTGAGGGAATCGCGATTCAGGAACAGGAGTATTTTGAATGCATTTTAATAGTTAGTTTTCAAGCCTGCCGAAACCAACACCCACACCCTGACCTCTTCCCCTCGTTTAGCTGAAGAAAGTTTGTTCTTGAAATGTTTGAAGAAGTAATTACTATATCAGGGAAAATATATAGAATTTATTCTCACGGGGGGGGGGGGGCGACGAAAAATGGAAGTTTTTGAAATCCACCAAAACAAAATTTAAGTAAATGAAAAATAGAAGAAAAATTAAAGCATTTGTTTGTAATGTAAGTCGCATTTTAACCAAAATCGAAAAAATAAAACACTTTCGGAGGGCAAGGCCTTCCTCTAAATACGCCCCAGTACTATATATATAGTCATCATCATCATTGTCAACCATTATCAATCCACTGCTGGACGAAGGACTCTCCAAGTTTCTTCCACAATGGTCTGTCTTGTGCCAGTCTCCTGTAATTACTTCTATATATATGTAAATATAGTAGTTAAAAATTATATATACTGACGAGCAATTGAATTAGAGACAGCTGGCGTTATGCAAATGTGGCGCTGTGGGCGGCCCTGTAAACGGAAACGACATGACGTATGCAGCGATCCGACTATATAAGGAGTGATGCGACGGGAATCAGTAAGAGTCGGACGTAGTATGGATAAGACGAAGGATCTAAGCGCATTTGATCGTGGGAAAATTGTCGGGACCCGACGAATGGGTCACTCCACCCCGGAAGTCGTGCAGACACTGGGATTTTCACGAGCCACTGTGTCACGGGTGCACCGTGAGTACATTAAATCCGGTAAAACCAACCCTGCAAGGGCCAATTGCCGTGGACAACAGCGTGTGGATGAGCGGGGTCATCGTTGGCCAGCTCGCATTGTAACAGCGGATAGACGGGCCACAGTGCAAGAAATCCTTCGGCAATGTAACGCTGGTGCACAAAAACGTGTAAGCAGCCACACCATCCAGAACCATCTCCTCGCTATGGAGTACAGAAGCCATCGTTCCACGAGGGTACCGCTGCTGACCGCACACCACAGGGTGCAAAGATTAGCATGGGCGCGGGAACATCGCCACTGGACCATAGACATGTGGAAAAATGTTGCCTGGACTGATGAGTCGAGATTCACTTTGGTACATGCAGATGGCAGGATACGAGTACAGCGCAAACCACATGAAGCGATGGATCCATCTTGCTAGCAGAGTACTCTTCAAGCTGGTGGGGGTGGCATTCTCGTCTGGGGACTGTTTACGTGGACTAAAATGGGATCCCAGGTACGTGTGACATCGTCCTTCACGAGTCAACGTTACCGGGATATCCTGGACGACCATTTGCTCCTGTTTGTGCGTCTCCAACATCCCACTGGGGACCTCATCATGCAACAAGACAATGCACCGTGTCATCGCTCCCGAATTGTATCCGAATGGTTGGATGAACACTCCACCGACGTGACCTCGCTTCCTCGGCCAGCTAGGTCACCTGACCTCAATCCCATCGAGCACATCTGGAATGCCATCGAGAGAGATGTTCGAGGCTCTGACCCCCTCCATCAAATCTTCGTGAACTGTGGGTGCTTGTTCAGGGGTCGTGGATCCGTATGGCTTCCCAACGCTTCCGGTGTCTTGTCGAGTCCATGCCGAGACTAATCGCCGCCGTCATCAGGGCGAAAGGTGGTGCTACACGTTACTAGACAGGTATCTCTAATTCAATTGCTCTTCAGTGTATATACCTTCAAATTGGAAATGAGGAACACATTCTCTGCTCTAGAAGGTCTGATATCAGAAGAAGTGGGCATCTCTGAAGTTAATAGAAAACTAACCAAGGTGCTCTTATGGAAACAGCAACAAAAATAGCTGGTATTAAGAACAAGTTGCATATGAACAAATTATCACGAAAAATCAAAATTCTGACGCAAAAAAGAAGAGAAATGAAGACAACTAGAAGATGTGACTTCCAAAGTGGAATATATAGAGCTATGCAAAACACTACGAAAAAGTATCACTGAAGACGTAAAGAAATTCAACTGTGAACTTAATGAGGAAAGGAACTGAAAACACCCAAAACCTGAAGAGAGCAAAGGGACATCTGAGTAAAGGAAGAAAACAGATTATGGCTCTGAGAAAAGAAAATGGTTCTGTAACAAGAAATAGAAGCGAAATTTTGACAAGAGTGCAAGATTTCTACTCAGAACTATATGAAAGGGATGATACATGTACTCCAGACATTGCGAAAGGTACCAGTACCAGAGTTCTTCCGGTCCTCCCTAGCAGAAGTTGCACATGCAATCAAGAACATGAAACGGGGAAACGCTCCAGGTGAAGATGGAATTACCTAAATAAATAAATACATCGCTCTTTCCACGTTTCAGCCGCCGCCGTGGAATTGAACCACGGATCTCTCGATAAATATCGAGAGATCCGGGATTCAATTCCACGGCGGCGGCTGAAAACAATTTTTCGGTTGCTATGTGTTTCTGGAACGTGGAAAGAGCGATGTATTTATTTATTTACTGACGCCACGTATTTGGAGGATTTTCACGATGGAATTATCGTAGACATCATACAAGAAGCAAGTGCAGAAATTGAAACATTACTCGCCCAAGTTTTCACTCGGTGTCTTAATGAAGGGAAGATTCCTGTAGACTGGAACAATTCTACAATGATCCTGCTACATAAAAAAGGTGACATTGAGGATCTCAGGAACTACAGACCTATTAGCCTCCTATCAGTGGTTTATAAAATCTTCGCTAAAGTTCTTTCACACCGCTTTAAGGTGACACTGGACATGGTTTAACCGAGAAAACAAGCTGGATACAGGAGTGGCTACAGCACTATAGATCATATCCACGTACTCAGAGAACTAATTGAAAGAGCGAGGGAATATGAACTTCCATTATGCATTGCTTTTATCGATTATGAAAAGGCCTTTGATTCGGTGAGACCATCAGCAGTTACAATGGCTTTGAAATCTTACGGTATTGAAGCTGCATACACTAATATTATTAATAACATCTATGAAAATGCAAGTGCAAAGATTCGGTTATTTGAGAATACAGCACCCATAAAAATTGGAAAGGGTGTGAGACAAAGTGACACCATATCTCCCAAGCTGTTTAATGCCACTTTGGAAAATGTCTTTCAATCACTGAACTGGGAAGACAGAGGGATAAAGATTAATGGAGATTATCTAACTCACCTTCGTTTTGCTGATGACGTAGCAGAGTATGATCCAGGAATTTGCTGACAAGAGTAAAGAAGTGGGATTAAACATGAACTTTCAGAAGACAAAAGTGGTGTACAATGCTTTTACAAGAAATGAAGATTTATCGATTGATGGGGAAAAGCTGGAGATAACCAGTACCTACATTTATCTTGGACAGCAGATATCAAGCGAAGGTCACATTGATGAAGAAATTAATCGGCGTATAAAATTTGCCTGGAGAACTTTTGGAAAAAACAGTATAATTTTCAAAAGCAATATGCCATTATGTCTTAAAAGAAAAGTGTTTGATCAATGCATCCTACCAGTGCTTACATATAGTGCAAAGACATGGACCTTAACTAAAAGAGACATACAAAGACTGCAGATAACTCAAAGCAGCATGGAGAGGTGGATGCTTGGTGTAACCAGGAGAGATAAGAGGAACTCGTGGATCCGAAAAATGACAAGAGTGGAAGACATCATGTTAAGAGTTAAATCCCTGAAATGGCAATGGGCTGGATATATTGCCAGAAGGACAGACCATCGATGGACAGCTGAAATATTAGACTGGATTCCAAAGAAAAGGAAAAGACCCAGAAGAAGACCACATGGAGATGGGTGGATGAAATTCGAAAGCATGCGGGAGTAACATGGAGGAGACTGGCACAGGACAGACCGTTGTGGGAGAAACTTGGGGAGACTTTCGTCCAGCCGTGGATTGATAATGGTTTACAATGATGACGATATATATATATACAGTATGTATATATAGCTAATTGAAAACTTGCCCTCTGTAAGGTTCCATTCCCCCCCCCTCTCGGTCCAGAGGTCCTGAAAGAAACGCTGCTCATTGGTGCCATTATAAATAAAATTGATACCGTTCCTTCGTTCGTGTCCTGCTGTTTTCTGCATTATAACATAACGACAGGAAGCATCACTATATGGGAGAAAGCACTGAAGGACAATATATTCTCATTTGTTTTTGCAGAAACATAACACTAAACAATAAGACGTGTGAATTCACGGCAAATTTCTGAAAATAATGTGCAGCTAAGTTGCGCCTTTAGGTGCTTGCCTTTCAATGCAATTTCCGATTTTAAAAGTACTCGTTTTTTTTAACCCGTATTTTTACAGATTTTCCGTTGTCAGTAATTCCGTTTATTTCATTAAAGTCCTCTTCATGTTTTTCTGTATTTATACAGAAATTTCCCAAAATCGAAGAGGCTGAATTCTTCAACACTTACCTCATAGAATCCTTTCGCACCGGTGGGACTTGAACCGACGTCATTTGGGTTGGCTCAACAGCAACCGCGCATCTTAAACATTGAGTCAAAAATACCCTGAAATCATGCTCACATTCAAGGTTAAACTCTCATTGCGTGATGATGATTTTTTTTTCTTTTTGTTATAATGTGAGTGATTTAGTCTGTTTTTTAGCACGTCTTTTGTAAAAAAGATCGTGATTATGTTACCGGTTTGTTCGTCTGTCCGTCCGCTTGTGGACACCATATCTCTGCAACTATTAGTCCGATTTGAAAAATTATTTTTGCATTGAGAAGCTTGAAATGTCCGAATGACGATCCTTGCATTCCAGCTCTTTACGATGCACAATTTTGCCGCTAGAAGGCGTAAATGCAGATGATATCGAATTCAAAATACATTTTATTCCATATATTTGCTTCTGAACATTCGATTAAAAAAATTCTACCTTTCGATTACGTTTATGTAGAAGACTATTTTAGGTATAGTCACTTTTTCAAGTTACGCATAGATTTTTCGCTAGGGAGCGTAAAAGTAAATTGCCTTTACCCTGATATATCTACTTCTAAAACTCCGATTTGAAAAATTCTTTCTGCAGCGGATACAGTTCCTGATTGGAAATCTTTCGCATATAATTTCTAATTTTTGGTAAAAAATGGCTTTGCCACCATGGGGCGTAAGTGTTAATTTCTGCTTCTGATGTATTTGTAGCAAAATATGAGCTTCTAAGGTCTAGACTGAAAAAATTCATTGAAGGACCGATGCCACTCACGTCGATAAAACTTTTCGGAATACTTTCTTTTTAATATACTGCATGGTTTCTCCGCCAGGGGACGTAGATGTATATCTTATTTTTTGTCAATATCGCCGCTTCTAATGGCCCGATTTGAAAAAACCCTTCTTTGTTGGATAGAGTTTTTGGTGCGACGTGTTTTCATATAATTTCAAAAGTTTCAAGTAACTCAGAGACTTTCCACTAGGGGGCGTTATGATAAATTGCGTTTTTCCCATATCTCTGCTTCCAAAACTCCGAATTGAAAAATTCTTCCTGTATCGCATACAGCTCCTGATGGGAAATGTTTTGTATACAATTTCTAATATTTGATAAAGAATGGTTTGGCCACCAGGGGCGTAAGTGTTAATTTCCGCTTTTTATGTATTTGCAGCAAAATCTGAGCTCCTGAAAACTCGATTGAAAAATTATTTCGTGGACTGATGCCGCTCACATCGAAAAACCTTTTGAGAATACTTTCTTCTTAAAGTAATACATGGCTTTTCCGGCAGGGGGCGTAGATGCATAACTTATATTTGTCGAAATCTCTGCTTCGAAAAGTGCGATTTGAAAAATTCTTTCTTTGTTGGAGAGCGTTTCCGCTGCGAAATGTTTTTGATATAATTTCAAATTTTTCTTAACGCACAAGTTTGCAACCAGAGAACGTAAGTTCACGATTCCATTTACAGCAATATCTGCGGGATTAAAAACCAGATTGGAAAACTTCTTTCTTCGGTCAGATACTACTGTTTCCCATACCGGTTCCATTGACTTTGATAAATTTAATTCGCGTCAGAACGGATTCAAAAGACGTGCTCGTTACAACCAAAAATTTGGTGTCATCTTTCTTGCTTTTTGTTGTTGTTGGAGCTTATAATAATACGTTTGTAAAAAAATGTATCTTTTCGGTACGAGGACTTATCACAAACGATTTTTTTCCTCGTGATTTTTCGGAAGCAACATAATACTTTGGAACTTGAGATCTTTTTAAACTGACAATGACATTCAATTAACTTTAAGAAAAGGTAAAATGTACTGTTTTGTAGTATTATTTCACCAAACGTTTAATCATAAAATTCACTCCTGATAGCTATCATAGCTGTTGTCTTAAGGACTCCACAGACTGATTACACAGACATCGTACAATCCCCTGTACAATAATTTAAGAACCCGATTTCTTACGTCAACACAATATGTAATAGCTGGTGAACAAAATGGGGGAGAAGAAAAGGAATATGCTGTGCAACAATAAATAAAATTCATGCGATATGCTGTCCACAATATCTGATCTCGCTACAGAACTTCAAAATCTGATCCTTCGGCAGAAGATTGAATTTTTACAGTTAATCAACCTCAAATATTCCCGCCAATCGCTCCTATTATCGGAAATGTTTCGTCATATGGATACGGAAAAAGTGAGAACGGAGTTTTTTCGTTAACAAACGAAAGGAACTGCGGAAAGGTTTCTGAAAATTCAGGATTTTCCATTAACACACCTTAGAAACGGCAATATATACCGTCAATATTAGAACAGAATTGCGGAAAAGCTTCAGAATTTTCCGGGCGGACGAAAAAATTTTGAAATTCAGGTTTCTTTCCGTCATTCCATGAAAAAGGTTGTATGAGAAATATGCTTCGTTAATTCACGAAAGGAATCGCTGAAAGTGGCTCGTGAATTTTAGAAACATTTTTACAGTGTAATATATAAAAATATGAAATATATACTAATATGTATTATGTAATATATATCACAAAACTTAAAAAAAGCTGTAACTTGCAAACAAATGCAATAGATGATTTCTGCAAAACCGCGCCCTGCTGCAGGTTTCAAACATAAGCAGCATACTAATAAAGTCGACCACAGATAAATTAAAATCCTAATACAGAACCCAAAATAACACCCCTAGATTCCTAATACGAAAATTTTTTCTAAAGACCAAAAAAAAAAGAAAACCTAAATTAAAAAAAGTAAACAAGCATTTTTAGATTAATGCACCCCGGAACACCAGACCACTCATCAGGGACAGTCATCCGGGGTAGGGGTTCAGGTTTCATCAGGTTTCATAAGAGTGCCAAAACAAATTTTGCAACCAATAGACAGATATCTTAACTTTTGTAACAAATATATACATCTCTTATGCACTCTGTCTTCCCTACCTGAACTTTTTTGTAGAGCTTAAAGAACATAAATCAAACAGAACTTACTTGTAACTCCTAAGTGAACAACATATAACCTGAAATAAATGTAGAATGGTGAAACACGTAAACTCAAACTTCCCAAGACAGTAATATATATATATATATATATATATATATATATATATATATATTCTATTAAGAAGAGACTGAAGCAAAATTTTTTTTTTTTGACTCGTACCAAGTACAACATAGAAAAGGTTATGTATTGACCGGTGTGAGTAAAAAGAGAAAAAAATAAAACAACTGACTGTAGAAAGTGTCGAGAATACCGAGCCTTGGCTTTATCAGGGACCAGCAAAAACTCTGCATTTTCTCACTTCCACAAAGACCTATTTGGAAATGGGTTTCTGCAAAGTCAGGTGATGCGTAACATCACAGCCTCTCCTTGACAAATGTCAACCCCGCCTTCTCGTGGTGCATCCTGTTCCCACTAAAGGGGCTCTGACGACCGCCAATAGCGGTATAACTATACCATCGGGATTAGAGGAAATGCTATCCCACACTTACCAACCCGCTTGGCCAGCGTGGTGAGTTACGGCCAAACCCCTCCAAAATGACTCCACAACTTAAATCTTGGCCCTCAGTCTCCGGTAGCTGGAATGTACCTGGCCAAGGCAGCGGCCAGTGCGACATGAAGGCAGAAGGTGCCAAGAATCCCCGGACGACCGGACTAGGCTGCCATCTGATGCTGACCTTGGCTACGTATAATGGACGCTCCCTATCTTCTTATTCAAGGCTTCTTGAATTGGAAGAATAACTACAAAGGATCAAGTGGGACATCGTCGGGCTAAGTGAGGTAAGGAGAAAACGAGAAGATCTCATTGAACTGAAAAGTGGACATCTCTTCTACTATCGTGGGACAGATACTGGCAGAACTAGTGGTGTTGGATTTATAATAAACAAGAAACTGAAGGATAAAGTTGTAGAAGTTGAAAGTTCCTCTGACACAGCTGCACGACTCGCTATCCAACTCTCGAGAAGATACAAGGCTCAGATTATTCAAACTTATGCACCCACCACAAGTCATCCTGAAGAAGAAATTGAAGAATTTTATGAGGATATTCGTCATCTAAAAAATAAAGGTAAGCAGCACTTGAAGATATTTATGGGAGATTTCAATGCAAAAATAGGGCAACGACAACAGAATGAAACTTCAGTAGGTAAATTCGGTCACGGCAACAGAAACCAGCGTGGAAATACTCTCGTTGAGTTTGCAGAGGCAGAAGGGTTTTTCATCTTGAACTCCTTTTTCAAGAAAAAGCCACACAGGAAATGGACATGGAGACATCCAAATGGGACGACAAGTGAAATTGATTTTATTATGTGTAACAAAAAATTCGTCATAGAAGACTGCAGTGTGCTAAACAAGTTCAACACAGGTAGTGACCATAGATTGGTGAGATGTAAGATGCACCTCAACACTAAACTCGAACGTGGCAAGCTCATAAGACAAACAAAATCTATTGACATAACCAACCTTAAAAAACACCATAATACCTTCAAGTTGGAACTGAAGAACAGATTCTCTGCTTTAGAAGGCCTAACATCGGAAGAAGTGGATATTTCTGAAGTTAACAGAAAAGTAACCAAAGCTCTTATGGAAACAGCAACACAATTAGCTGGGTCTAAGAACAAGTTACCTGTGAACAAATTATCAGGAAAAACCAAAAAGTTGATGCAAAAAAGAAGAAAGAGGAGGACAACTAAAGAAGATGTGACTTCCAAAGTGGAATATATAGAGCTATGAAAGACAGTACGAAAAAGTATCACTGAAGACATAAAGAAATTCAACTGTGAACTAGTGAGGAAAGCAATTCAAAACAACCAAAGCCTAAAGATAGCAAAGGGACATCTCAGTAAGGGAAGAAAACATATTATGGCACTGAGAAAAGAAGATGGTTCTGTAACAAGAAATAGAGACGACATTTTGACAAGAGTGAAAGATTTCTACTCCAAATTATATGAAAGGGATGATACATGTACTTCCGACATCATGAAAGGTACCAGTGTTCTTTTAGTCCTCCCAGCAGAAGTTGCACATGCAATCAAGAACATGAAGCGGGGAAAAGCTCCAGGAGAAAATGGAATTACTGTAGACATCATACAAGAAGCAAGTGGAGAAATCGAAACAGTACTGGCCCAAATTTTCAGTCGATGCCTTAATGAAGGGAAGATTCTTGAGAATTGGAACAACGCTACAATGATCCTGCTACCTAAAAAATGGGACATTGAGGATCTCAGGAACTACAGACCTTATCAGCCTCCTATCAGTGGTTTATAAAATCTTCACTAAAGTTCTTTCACACCGCTTGAAGGTGACACTGGACTTGGCTCAACCGAGAGAACAAGCTGGATTCATTAGTGGCTACAGCACAAAAGAACATTCTCACGTACTGAGAGAACTAATTGAAAGAGCGAGGGAATATGAACTTCCATTGTACATGGCTTTTATCAATTATGAAAAAGCCTTTGATTCGGTGAAACCATCAGCAGGTACCAATGGCTCTGAAATCCTGCGGTATTGAAGATGCATACATTAATATTATTAATAACATCTATGAAAATGCAAGTGCAAAGATTCGGCTGTTTGAAAATACAACACACATAAAAATTGGAGAGGGGGTGAGACAAGGGGACACCATATCTCCGAAACTATAATGCCACATTGGAAAATTTCTTTCAATCACTGAACTTGGAAAACAAAGGGATAAAGATTAGTGGAGATTATCTAACCCACCTTCGTTTTGCTGATGACGTAGTCATTTTTGCAACTACGCCATTAGAGCTGCAGAGTATGATCCAGGAACTTGCTGACAAGAATAAAGAAGTGGGATTAAAAATGAACTTTCAGAAGACAAAAGTGATGTTCAAAGCTTTTACAAGAAATGAAGATTTATCGATTGGTGGAGAAAAGCTGTAGATAGCAGACACGTACGTTTATCTCGGACAGCAGATATCAAGTGAGTGTCACATTGATGAAGAAATTAATCGGCGTATGAAACTTGCCTGGAGAGCTTTTGGAAGAAACAGCATAATTCTGAAGAGCAATATGCCATTATGTCTTAAAAGAAAAGTGTTTGATGAATGCATCCTTCCAGTGCTTACGTATGGTGCAGAGACGTGGACCTTAACTAAAAGAGACATACAAAGGCTGCAGACAACTCAAAGCAGCATGGACAGGTGCATGCTTGGTGTAACCAGGAGAGATAAGAAGAGGAACTCGTGGATCCGAAAAATGACTAGTGGAAGACATGATCAGAGTAAAATCCCTGAAATGTCATTGGGCTGGACATACTGCCAGGACAGACCATCGATGGACAGCCGACATTTTAGATTGGATTCCAAGGGACAGAAGAAGACCACACAGGAGATGGATGGATGAAATTTGAAAGTATGCGGGACTGACGTGGAGGAGACTTGCACAAGACAGACCGTAGAGGAGGAAACTTGGGGAGACCTTCTTCCAGCAGTGGATTGATAATGGTTGACAATGACGATGATATATATATATCATCATCGTCGTCAACCATTATTGATCCACTGCTGGATGAAGGTCTCCCCAAGTTTCTTCCACTACTGTCTGTCTTGAGCCACTCTCCTCCATGTTACTCCTGCATGCTTTCGAATTTCATCCATCCATCTCCCGTGTGGTCTTCTGGTCTTTTCTGTTCCTTGGAATCTCGTCTAAAATTTCACTTGTCCATCTGTGGTCCGTTCTTCTGGCAACATGTCCCGCCCATTGCCAGTTCAGGGATTTTACTCTGATCACGATGTCTTCCACTCTTATCATTTACCTTATCCATGAGTTTCTCTTCTTATCTCTCCTGGTTACACCAAGTATGCCTCCCTCCATACTTCTTTTAGTTGTCTGCAGCCTTTGAATGCGTCTTTTTTAGTTAAAGTCCATGTCTGTGCTCGATACGTAAGAACTGGAAAAATTCATTGATTAAACACTTTTCTTTTAAGACATAATGGCATATTGCTCTTGAAAATTGTATTGTTTCTTCCAAAAGCTCTCCAGCCAAGTTTTATGCGCCGATTAATTTCCTCATCAATGTGATCCTCGTCGTTCTTTTTATATCTGCTGTCCAAGATAAACGTAAGTATCAATTATAATCGATAATTATCAATTGATAAACCTTCATTTCTTGTAAAATCATTGTACATCACTTTTGTCTCCTGAAAGTTCATTTTTAATCCCACTTCTTTACTCTTGTCAGCAAGTTCCTGGATCATAATCTGCAGCTCCGAAGGAGTAGTGGAAAAAATGATTACGTCATCAGCAAAAGTAAGGTGAGTTATGATACCTGAAGGTGAGTTAAATAATCTCCGTTTATCTTTATCCCCCTGTTTTCTCAGTTCAATGTTTGAAAGACATTTTGCAATATCGCATTAAAGAGCTTGGGAGATATGATGTTACCTTGTCTCACTCCCTTTCCAATTTTTATTGGTGCTGTATCCTCAAATAGCCGAACCTTTGCACTTGCATTTTCATATATTTTTTTAATAATGCTAATTCATTCATTTTCAATACCGCAGAATTTCAAAGTCATTGTAACTGCTGATTGTTTCACGGAATCAAAGGCCTTTTCATAATCAATGAAAGCCATGCATAATGAGAGTTCATATTCTCTTGTTCTTTAAATTAGTTCTCTCAGTACATGGATATCATCTACAGTTCTGTAGCCACTCCTAAATCCAGCTTGTTCTCTTGATTTAGCCATGTCTAGTGTTACCTTCAAGCGATATGAATGAACCTTAGTGAAGATTTTATAAACCACTGATAGGAGGCTGATGGGCCTGTAGTTCCTGAGATCTCAATGTCACCTTTTTTTATGTAGCAGGATCATTGAAGCATTGTTCCAATCCTCGGGAATCTTCCCTTCGTTGAGACGTCTGGTGAAAATTTTGGGCGAGTGTAGTTTCAATTTCTCCCGTTGCTTCTTGTATAATGTCCACGGTATTCCATCTTCTCCTGGAGCTCTTCCCCGTTCCTTGTTTTTAATTGCATGTGTAACTTAATTGCATGTGTTACTTAATTGCATGTGTAACTGAAGGGACTTTGGTACTGGTACTTGTCGTAATGTATGGAATAGATGTATCATCCCTTTTATACAGATTTGAGTAGAAATCTTTCACCATATGTTCTATAATCCTTGTCCTTTCTCCTGGTTGAATTTCTGTACTTTTTTTTTCTTTGGCTAATTCGTATCCATGTTTGCGTTATTTTTATTTTTTATTATGTTTCTTGCTTTACTCTTGTTTTTTTCTTATATATATATATATATATATATATATATATATATACTGGATAAAACAAAACAAGAATGTAACTGAACTGCTTGGAGTGGCGAGGGAAAGCGTCGGTGGATTTGCAAGTGTCAAATGCGTGACTGAGCAGCGTAAGTAGGCAGGCAGCATACCAGATGGGAGCTAAATACTTATCAGATGAGGTCTCTGTGTTAGTCGCTATCGCATGAGGGTAGGAACTCCCGATGGCGACACGTACTGTTAGGATGACATCTGTCTCAAGCACAGCAGCCGGTGGGGCGTATCTGCTGTTGACACTCGGTGGGCTTCGTTTCCCGATCAGCACTGCAGAATAGAATTAACGATAATCTGTAGAACCTTTCTTTTCTTTCTCTTTTTGATATTGCATTTGATGGGACTCGCGTTGTCCACAACTAACGCTGTGCAACACTTAAGTAGTCTCTCATATAGTGCGCAAAACATGAGATAAGCATCCCGTGAACGCATTTTTTCTTCTCCATTAAAACAGCGTCTCATTTTAGGTATACAGTCATTTACAAAAGTTTAAGACCACCTCCCAATTTATTGAAAATTAAGATTTTCAAAGAAACAACTAATTACTAGTCAGAGATATTTGAAAAAATTACACCACAGGTGAATGCTTCTTTTCTTTAGATCACAAAAAGACCGAAATCAGTACTTTGTGTAGCCACCTTTGTTTCTTATAACGCACGGAATACGGTGTGGCATATTCTTAATGAGGGATTTGCAGTAGTCACTTGAAATTTCTTTGCACCACACGTACTTTAACGCGTTATTCAAAGCTTGGGAATTTGATGGCTGTTTTTCTGCTACCTTGTCTTTTAAAATGGTCCACAAATTTTCGATGGGATTGTTGGAAATAAAATTATTTAAAATAAATTTAGTCCAACATGCATGTGCATAGATAGCCCCAGGGGATATCGGGTGGTGGCAAGAGTCGTTGCGGTCATTGCTTAGAAGGGAGCGAAGTGACCTTCACCTCGCGGATTAGATGAACCCCCAGAAGGTCACGTGACCTTGGCATCCGCGGATAAAGGTGAAACCCAGAGGTCAGAGGATGAGACTGGTCAAGACGAGAGAGACGGACCGGGGTTGAGTTCTAGGAGCAGCGGGAGACACACGTGGGTAATGAGTGCCGAGATATAACCGGAGAGATGAAGTATGCCCAGCGTTGACAATCGGATAGCGCCAGTCAGATCGATGAGGTGGATATGCCCAGTGTTGAAAACTTGAGAGCCACATAAAAATTACAGATAAGCTATTTTTTTTTCCCTTTCCCTGTTATTGCATGTACCTGCTTAAATTTATTCATAACCCTACCTAGAGCACGTGGCGTGTGTAATAGTCATGAACAAACAATGAAAACCCAGTTAGCTAGGTAAAACGTTTAAGTAAAGCATAGGAGAAAATGAACTGGAAGTAAAATAAATCACTAAGCATTGCACTTATATATAGTGCAATGCTTAGTGATTTATTTTACTGCAGAAATGACTGGAGACGTTATAGAGCAAAATCGTAATAATAATAAATTTTATGTGTAAGGTATTGTTAACGACTGCACCCTCACACGTGGTAACTGAATGTTCCTAATTCTCACGTATTAAACCATTTTGATTACTTCCACATAAGATTCCTGTTTGTTTTCCTTATAACCACACAAGACATAGGTTAAGGTATGTGTAAACTAAGATATGTGTTTGTTTCTAATTTCTTTCACGAGCGGCACCTTTATCCCCCCCATTCCAGTGACGGGATAAAGGTGAATCACAACGCCGTGCTTTATTATATGCCAGTACATATAAGGGGCACGTTTTTGTCCATATACGATCACTGTAGAACAAAATTCCCATAGTTATAGCATTGGCACGATAAAGTAAATTTAATCGGTAAATAATCTGTAATTGATGCACATATAATTCGTTCATAATAATAAATATAACAATAAAATAAACGCATTGTATTTAACATTGATGACATTAACACGTGTTCCATTGTTTCATATTTGAATACCACGTGTTGGTGAATTTGGTTACAACATTGGTGCGATTACTTATTTGTTTATAACAGGATTAAGGTCGGGACTATTACCGGACCAGTCAAGCACAGTTACGTTTTCCCTCTGCAGGTAGTCCTTTATTGTCTTTGATAGGCGGCATGGAGCACCATCATGCATAAAGATTGTGCATCTGTGCACTTGCATATCAGTTAACAGCTTGTCACGTAACATTTCCATATAAAAAGAACCTGTAATGGTAGTGGCTGTCGGCAAAAAGGATAATGAAGCAGTACCGGATGCTGACATAGCACCCGATATCATCTGACTAGCCGGATGTCTCACAGTACTAACGGTGTATTTTTCATCAAACCTTTTGCCTTCTGGCCGTCGAGCATGTGCTTCACCTTCACGTGATTCAAATTGACTCACAGTTGATTCATCGGAAAAAAGAACTTGGCTGCAATTTTCAGCAGTCCACTATTGATGATGCTTCGCAAACTGGAGTCTCTTCTTTTTCATGACAGAAGTTAGTCTAGGTTTATGTGCATGTTTATAAGACTTTAATCCAAAATCTTTGCTAAGACGTCGGGAAATACTGCTGATACTAATATCAAACCCTTTTGAATGTAGAAAGGCCTTGATTTTCTTGCACAAACTCCTCGGAGAACGCATAACTATTCGCCTTATGGTATTGTCATCACATGTTTTCCTTGAACTTCCACTTCTCTTTCGGTCGCTAAATTCACCTGTATCTCGATATTTCATGATTGTATTATGAATAGGAGTCTTGCTCACATTCATCTTTCTGCCTATGTTGCGCTCGAAGTATTCTTCATGTCATAAAGTCACTATTTGTTCCCTCTGAGTAACACTTAATGACTCTTTTTTTGCCCATTTTTCGCTATATATAAAATACGTACAAAACCTCTCATCATGAAAACCAGAAGCAAACTGATGCTCGCACACTACCCCCAACTCTATCAACAGCTGCCGCTGTAGGATGACCGACAGGAAGTTGAGTAATACAGACAGTAGCTGACGCAGTCAGCAGAAAACTAATACCCAACAGGTGGGCTTAACAGTGTTTCTTTCAGACATACATCCGGAGGGGCGAAGACCTCCTGGAAACGACCATTCCCCCCCCCCCCATAAACATTTTATGTTGCCGACCCAAATGTTAATAAATTCAGGCTATAATGAAAATGGAAGTTTCGTGTTTCTTTTGATGCTACAAATTTTTCTCCAATTATATATATATTTTTAATATTTGTTCAAGTATTATAGTTTACTTTGCTAAAAAGTGTATTAAGACGCATGCCATTCTACAAAATACCGAGTTACATTATTGTGACCACCAGCTAATATCCAGAGTAACCGCCGTGTGCAGAGCGGACAGCAGCTAGACGGGGCTGGGAGTGACTCAATAAGGTGATGGAAGTGTTCACAGGTATGTGGAGCCATGCTAACTGCAGTGCATCTGACAACTGCTGGAGGTTGAGTGGTGGAGAATCCATAGAGCGAACAACACGATCGAGGTGGTTCCACAGATGCTCAGTTGGGTTTAAGTCTGGGGAATTAGGGGGCTAGGGAAGTACTTTGAAGTCTTCATCATGCTCTTCCAACCACTCTTTCTAGCCGTGTGACATGTCCCATAGCTGTGTGACACGTCGCATTGTCGTTCTGGAAGATCCCATCCGCCCCAGGGAAGACAATCAACGTGTATGGGTGTACGTGGTCTGCAAGGATGGATTCATAACGACTTCGGTCCATAGTGCCTTCCACAGGTATGAGTGGACCCAGGGAATGCCACGAAAACCTTTCCCGCCGCCCCGGTGGCGCAGTGGTCTAAGCGATGGCCTCTGATCATTTGTCCGAACGGGGTCCGGGTTCGAATCCCGGTGAGGCATGGATGTTGTGTTTGTCTTACGGCACTGGTTCTTTCCCTTCCCTGGAACCAGTGACCCTAAATTAGGGACGGGCGACTGCTTATCGCCCATTGAGTTGCTCATGGTGGTCGTTAAACCTCAAAAAAAAAAAAAAACCTTTCCCATTCCATAACGCTGCCCCTACCAGCTTGTGTTCTTCCAGTAATGGTTGAAGAGTGCTTGTTCTCCGATGTTTCTCGCCTTATACGCCAAAGTCTATCCGTTCGATGAAGCAGAAATTGTGACTCATCGGAGAAGGCAATCTTTTGCCAATCAGCGGAGGTCCAATTCTGATACTGCCGTACAAATGTAAGCCTTTTCTGCCGATGCCCCTTTCTTTAGCATAGGTGTAGTGACCATCCGTCTGCATCGGAGCCCATATACGCAGCAGGTTTCGTTGAATTGTCGTTTTAGACACACTTCCGGTAGTCCCCTGGTTCATTCGGCCAGTGAGTTGCTCCACTGTAGCGTGTCCATCGGCCCTCGCGCACCTTCGAAGCTGACGTTCACCTCTCACATCAATGGCACGTGTTGCTCCGCAGTTACCACGTCGCTTATTCACAATGGTGTCATTTCTCCAATCACGATACACTTTAAATATAGCAGTACGCGAACAATTCACAAACTACGCTGTTTCAGAAATACTGCCACCCTTGGCCCGAAAGCCGATAAGGATCTCTTTTTGTAAATCTGATAAATCACTTCTTTTATCTATGACAGCAACGAGTGATATGTTTTAAGAATGCCTACAGCACACCTTATCTACCCTCCAAGCTCACGACACGTGCCTTCTTTCATTGGCTACGCGCTGTTGATGTCAAAAGTAGGAGGTGGTCACAATAATGTTACTAGACTGTGTATAAAAAGTAGACTAATCATACCTCGTAGTCAGGTAATAGCGATTCAGGCTCAGGGGTGTGTTGAATGCATTTTAATAGATAAAAATTACAAGCCTACCGAAACAAACACCCATACGTTTAACCGTCCCCCCCTTCCTTCCCCTCCTTTAGCTGACGGAATTTTGTTCTTGAAATGTTTGAAGAAGTAATTACTATATCAGGAGTGTAAATAGAATTTTTTTCGGGAGGGGGGATGGCACGAAATATGGAGGTTTTTGAAATCCACCAGAGCAAAATGAAAGTTAACGAAAAATAGAAGAAAAATGACAGCATTTCTTCTAATGTAAGTTGATGCATTTTTATTAATTAAGACATTTTTTTTTTCAAAAATAAGTCTCATTTTAACCAGAAACAAAAAAATTAAACGCTTTCGGGGGGCAAGGCTCCCCTCTAAATATGATCCTGTAAGCTCTCTTCATTGTCTTTGGGTTTTAGGTTTTCCAAGTTCAATGTTTGAACTTCTTGAACATTTTTTCTTTTTTTTGCTTTCAGCATTTAGGCACTAGCAAGTCTATTAACTTTTTTGCGGATTTTAACTCTTTCTTTTCTTGGTAACTTTGCGCGTTTTTTAGGGAACTAAGGCCAAGCAGCCGGCCGTTTCATTGTTCTTGTAGTCTGCGCTGTGTTTTCAATGTAGTTAAGGTCTTAATAACTACTTAATTATGCACTTAAAGCACTTCTGAAATACTTTGTACATATTGCAACTAATTGTTTATGTCACATAACCTTCACAAAGCATTTCTTTAGTTTATTATTGTCTTTGTTTTATTCTCGTTTTTGTGTTGTCAGAAGTTGTGGAGTAAGGGGTTTTTATAATCCAGTTTTCTTTCAAGAATCTGTGCTTTAGAAAAAAAATTAATATTTCCTTTTTTATTGCAATGTTAAGAATTTGTAATACTTTTGTATTGCTATTCAGGTTTAAATTCTCTCTCAGGCGAACTTGGCAATTTGTTATTGCTGAACATTATTTCTGATTCATTATGTCACTCTTACAACTTGAGTTTTCTATAATCATCTTCTTTCTGTTTATTAGTAACAGATGAAGAGCATGGGTCGGGCCAGGAAAGTTATGGATGCAAGCTAAATTGTTAACTAAAGCTTGGTCATACAACTCTGCGGATGTCATGACATATATATATATTTTTAAATTTTTTTGGTGCCCTTATTACTTGCATCTATGACTTTGCAGAAACCCATTTCCAAATAGGTCTTTGTGGAAGTGAGAAAATGCAGAGTTTTTGCTGGTCCTTGATAAAGCCAAGGCTCAGTATTCTCGACACTTTCTACATTCAGTTGTTCTATTTTTTTCTCTTTTTACTCACACCGGTCAATACATAACCTTTTCTATGTTGTACTTGGTATGAGTCAAAAAAAAAAAATGTTTTTTGCTTCAGTCTCTTCTTAATAGAATGTGAATTCTGAATTTTCATAACTGCTGCGTTGCGCGTTTTGATCTTCAGGTTATTTTGTAACTTTCGTTTTAAATTTTAAAGTTTTTCTTATGTTTTCGGCTTTGCTCTTTAGTATAGTAATTACTTCTATATATGTAGTTATATTAGTTAAAAATTATATATATATATATACGTATACTGTATATAGTAAATAGAAAACATGCGCCCTCTAAGGTTCCATTCTCCCCTCCGGTCAAAAAGTCCTGAAAGAAACACTGAGTCTTAAATTTTTGCAAATGACTGTATAAGAAGACAAAAACAGTTGCAAATTGGGAAAAGACACCACATTGTCAAAATTTATCATGCTTTTTAGAGATTTCCGTAGTACATTGCTTGCGCGTAGAATTTCCACAAAAGTTGTGTGTGTGTGGGTTATGTATAATCAACCATTATCAAGCCACTGCTGGATGGAGGTCTCCCCAAGTCTCTTTCCTAACTGTCTGTCTTGAACCAGGCTCTTCCACGTCGCTGCAGCATACTTTCTTTCATCCACCAGTCTCCCACGCGTGTGTTTTTTGCTGTCGCTTAGTTATCTAGTCTGATTTTTAAGTTGTCTAACGGTGGTGAATTCTTCTAGCCCTGTGTCCAGCCCTTTGCCATTTCAGGGATTTTACATACGTTACATATCATATCACTAAGCTGTTCTCTGAGACTCAGAGGTTAGCTCGACAAAGAAATACAAACCACCAGATAGATTTTTAACTGATTATTTACTTAATGTAGCCGTATCGAACTTCTCCATTTGCAGCGATCTTGACATACAACTCGGACTTCACTGACATCCATCACACGACGTACACAACACCTTCTATACTTCATACTCATAATCTTTTTCTCATGCAGACACTCCTGAATCTGGTCCTCTCATGTCTTCCTTGGCCTTTCTCTGCCTTTGCTTCCTGCCACTTGGGCTAAAAATTTTGTTAGTATCTCATCACTCATTCTTTCAACATAGCCAAACTACCGAAGAATATTAGTCTCCACCTTGCTAACAACATTTTGCTTTACATTACACAACTGCAGCACATCTTCATTCCTCACACGATCAGAATGTGTTTTTAACGTACACTGGTGTGCAAAAATTAAGGACGAAGAGGAGAAATTAGCATAACAGCGGAACGAGCAGGCAGAATGGACCGAAAGACCACTCAGGAGATAGACTAGGGTCCGGTACGGTAGGGCATGCGCATATATGTAGCATGACGTAGGGGGTGGGGGTGTGTCGGAAGGGTTCAAAGCACACGGGCGGTGTACGCTCAGCAATTCGGTGAAAGCTATTGCACGGTGTACA
The DNA here is from genome assembly GCA_039090855.1 of Macrothele yani. Classification (NCBI taxonomy): domain Eukaryota; kingdom Metazoa; phylum Arthropoda; class Arachnida; order Araneae; family Macrothelidae; genus Macrothele; species Macrothele yani. Next base: position 155,506,993 of record CM076996.1, read on the forward strand.
TCAGTTTGAACGACGTTCAAGTTTCTGCCACCGTGTGGTATGGCCAACAGGCAATCCAGCAGGCGACATCTGGATGACTTTAACCGAGGTCGCGTCATTGGGAAGTTTGAAGAAGATCGAAGTGTGACTAGTGTGGCCGAGGAGATCGGAATCGCTCACAGCATCGTTTCACGAGCTTGGAGAGAATTTCAAATGACAGGAACAGCTGTCCGAGAGTTTAGCAGTGATCGTCTTCGAGCAACTACGGCGGCGGACGACCGGTATATAGTCCTACAGGCGAGAAGAGACAGACGGCAGACAGCGGGAGAAATCGCAAGGCACATGCAACAGACAACTGGACGTCCGTTATCGCGTTTTACCGTGGCCAGGAGGCTGCACAAAGGTGGTCTATTTGCACGACGACCAGTACGGTGTGTGCCATTAACGCCTGCTCATCGGAGACGGCGGTTTCTGTGGTGCCAGGAACACAAGAACTGGACACATCAGCAATGGGGTCGAGTTGTCTTTACGGATGAGAGCCGATTTAGTCTGACGAGTGATTCTGGACGTATACACATCTGGAGAAGAGAAGGGAACACGCAATCACACCTCCAACATCATCGAAAAGAACCGGTTTGGAGGTGGCGGAGTTCTCGTTTGGGGCGGTATCATGCTTGGTAGCCGTACTGACCTCCACATCTTCCAAGGAGTTTCAGTCACTGGTCTCCGCTATTGTACCGAGGTTCTCCTGCCTCACGTGCGTCTGTTTAAAGGTGCTGTGGGTTCTGAGTTCCTCTTCATGGACGACAGCGCTACACCTAATCGTACAGTGGCTGTCGCAGAGCTGTTGGAGAGTGAATATATTCAACGCATGGATTGGCCCGCAAGGTCCCCGGACCTAAATCCAATCGAACACGTGTGGGACCTTCTCGGGAGGCACTTGGCAGCACGTCACCAGCTGCCAGCAACGATTCCTTAGCTGCGATTGGCGCTACAAGAGGAATGGGCCGCGATGCCTCAACAGCTCCTTGACAACCTCGTCCTCAGCATGGACAGACGTTGTAAATCCTGCAACGCAGTCGGGGGGGATCATATCCCCTACTAAAGACTGGATTTTTTTGGCAGCCGCCTGTCACATGGACGTTTCTGTCTTCTGTCCAGTTGTGCTCGAAGCTGCCTTTTCAATAAAGTGCCTTTGTATCCTTTGGATTCCTTGTTTGGACGGTTTTGCTCACTTGTCCCATATTCTTACAGCTAGGGAATCTTATGGTATGATTTGAGTCGATGTAGAGGACTTCTGCACAACGTTACATTCGAAAAACCGGGGTCGTCCTTAATTTTTGCACGCCAGTGTATTTCTCCAGCACACAAACGACTTCTATGTTTCGTCTGTAGTACCCAGGTTTCACTGCCATACATCAGAGTAGGAACAATTACACTTTCATACACAGCCATGCGGGATTCTCTTGAGAATCCACCATTCCTGTGAAAACCTCCCAAAGCCGCTATGACTTTCAATGAAGAATTCACTCACCTACTAATTTCACCATCCAATTTGTTCTTTGTCAAACATGCTTCTTAAATACACAAACTCATTCACCTGGTCAATCACTGTGTCATTTAGACTTATATTTCATTCAGTCCTAACAGTTCCTCGCTCAAAAACTATAACTGTGGGTTTTCCCTTATTTATACTCAGTTTGAATTTCATGCAAACTTCGTACATCCGGGACAACATACTCTGCAACTCACTTTTGCTCTCTGTCAACAGGACAGTGTCATCAGCATACAGCAATCTGCACACACACGGATGTCACCGAGACATAAATCAGTAGTACCTATTGTGGCATTACGCAGGCATGCATCCATAAATATATTAAACAGCAATGGTGACATTATACAACCTTGTCTGACTCCTGCGCCAATAGAAAACCATTCTGATAAAACACCATTCACTGGTACACAGGCTCTGCTGCCTGCATAAATGGCTTTTGTTCTGTTAAGTAGATACCCAGTAGCTCCATATTTATTCAGTACCTTCCACAGAAGTATCCTATTTACTCGGTTGTTAGCTTTCTCTAAATCTATGAAGGCAGCAAAAAATTTCTTACCAACAGCCAGATGCTTTTCAATAATCACGCCTAATGCAAAAATTTGGTTATTACAGCCTTTACCAGGCAAAAGGCCACTCTGAACATCCCACACTTTCTCTGATTTAAGACCCCGTACTTTTTTCAATTTTACCTTTATCATTATGTCAATAACTCACGTCATTTTTCTAATCCATGTGTTTCATTTTCTATCCTTTCTGGTTATGCCAAGCATGCACCTCTCGATGCTTCTTTCAGCTTCTGAATGCCTTTTTAGTTAAGGTCCATGCCTTTCGTCTGTATGTAAGAACTGGGACCATATACACTGCTGGCCACCCAAAATGCAACACCAAGAAGGACACGAGATAGCAAAGCCAGATTTACTGGACACATAACAGATACAAAGATGAAACGATTGAGCTAACAGGCCCGTGCGACTTGCGGAACACGCAGACACCAATAGTTCGTGTGGCCCCCCATGGCTGGCCATAACGGCCGCTACACGCCGCGGCATCGAACAAAAGAGGCTTTGGATGTGGGCTTGGGGTATGTCAGTCCAGGCTGCTTCCACACGTTGCCACAGTTCATCACGCGTAGCCACGGGTGGTGCTTGCCGGGCCACTCTGTTGCCGATCAGCGACCAGACGTGTTCGATGGGCGACATATCGGGAGAACAGGTGGGCCACGGCAGCAATGACCATGGTGGGCCGTGAAGAATTGTTGCACGATGCGTGCGACGTGCGGGCGCTCATTGTCCTGTTGAAACGTGGCCGCTGGTAGGTCCAGCAGGTAAGGAAGGACTACAGGCTCCAAAACGTCGGAGATGTAGCGGTGGCTGTTGAGTGTACCGGCGATGCGTACCAGAGGGGTGCGGGTGTCATATCCAATTGCGCCCCAAACCATAACGCCAGTCGACGGACCGGTATGGCGATGCATAATGCAGGCGTCATACAGTCTCTCGCCGCGGTGCCGCTGCACGCGGATCCGACCATCGTGGTGTTGCAGGCAGAAACGGGACTCGTCGGAGAAGGCAATGTCGTGCTATTCCGTAGTCCAGGTGCGGCATTCAACGGCCCACTGCCGCCGCACTCGCCGGTGGTGTAACGTCAATGGTAATCGGAGCAATGGGCGCCGTGCGACAAGTCCCCGCTCCTGCAGACGACGTCGAACGATACGTGCTGACACAGGTTGTTGCGCAACACACCCTAATTCCTGCGCTAACGTTCGTGATGTGGCGGTGCGAGCCGTCAATGCCCGCCGCACAACTTGCCGGTCCTCTCGTTCGTTGGTGTGCCGCGGCCGCGGGAATTGCTCACGTCGGTCCCTCCGTCCCGCCTGCACCCACCGAATCCGTACTCGCCTAACTGTGGCTGGATGTCGTCCCACACGGGTGCCGATGTCTCGATACGATAAACCGCTGTCGCGATAAGCCACTATTCGTACTCGGTCGAACTCCGAAACGTGCTGGAATGACTGCCGTATTCTGCGACGAGGCATCAGGAAGCTTCCCACGCACACGTCTGGCAGCACAACACGCTTCCACTACTTACACCCCGCCTTCTGTGCACCCTTCTTATAGTGCTTCTCGGTGGCGTGCCGGGCGCACATGATTTGCATATGCCCTGCAATGCTAATCGTTTGCATGTCCTCTCGCGGGCGACGCATGCTGCGAATTTCAGGCCAATCGGATGCTTCCTTCTTGGCGTTGCATTTTGGGTGGTCAGCAGTGTACATTGATTAAAACGTCTTTTAAGACATAATGGCTAATTGCTCATGAAAATTATGCTGTTTCTTCGAAATGCTCTCCAACTAAATTTTATAAGTCTATCAATTTCTTGTTTGATGAAATCTGCTGTAAAAATGTGGCATTCAGCGCCACCAGAGCGCTAATAGCACGCCAAGCGCTCCGGGTGCCCCAACTGGAGCGCCTGGTGTGTGGTGGGTTGTGGTGGGTTCTGGCGTGTGCGGGTTTCGGGGCCAAGATGTGTCGGAGTGGGGGACGTGGAGGGTTCTCCCTTCCTCCTTCCCCCTTCTCCATCCAGGGGGTGCTCCGGTTGGCCTTGGACAACCGGAGCGGCGGATGCAGGATGGGTTGTGGACTCAGAGCTCATGGCGCGTGTGAGTTTCGGGGCCAAGATGGTCGGAGCGGGTCTCGTGGAGGGTCCTTCCGCCGTTCAAGTGGATCGCGCTGGGACGGAACTTTGTTCCCCGAGCCCCCTTTCCCCGTTTAGGTGTATCGCGCTGTAATGGAACTTTGATTCTGAGATGTGGATACATCAGAGGGGTTGGGTAGGAAGGGGAGGGATGCCAAGGTGTTGGATAGGCTGATGCGTATGTGCTGCCCCCTAGCGATAAATGATGTAACTATTAATTTTTATAATGACGGAACTTTATTAATTTTCATTTCGAACGATGCCAACATCAGAGTGAATGGGTGGACAATAGAAGGGGTGACATCGACCAAACGATGGATGTGCTGTCCCCTAGCGGTGTATGACGGAACTTTGTTTTTAGAAATTCGCTGGAATTTTCTTTTATTTACAACAGATTGACGGAGAACCTCATTCATGATTCAAACAAGCAAATCCTGTTCATTCATGTTCAACGTGTTTTTTTTCAATAATCACACGAATCCATGCAAACTTTGGAATTCTGACTATCACCTGACATTTTTCTCTTTCATTGATTGGTTGTTCGTTATCTCTCAAATTAACCTTCCCCCACCTATCTCCGAATCTTTTAACAATCACATGTTCAGCTGATTATTTCCCTCCCTAGCAGTCTGGATTTCTTCCCTAGTGAGTACTTCACTTTTACGTTCGTCTTCGAGCTGATAGTCTCTCTCATTCAGGTGTTGTTGAAGTACTGAGTTTTCTATTTCACCATGGTTCCTTTAAATCTCAGTGGAAGCTCTTCGGCGATGCTTTATATGGATAACCTTCCAGTCAATTTTGTTTCATATAGGGAATAACATCTTCATTTATGTTTCATCCTTTAAAAACAGTATATGTTCAGATTAAGCAGTTCAAGCCCTATGGAAAAAGGTGCTACCCTACAAAAGTTTGAATTTCTATGCTCGTACATCAGTGGAATGATTTTTTTGAGTGAAGAGGACACAATTTCTCATCATCTTAGATATGGAGTTTCATCAGTTGATATTCCATTCTCAGGGATACTAAAAGTGAATATTCACCCAGAAAATAATGAGCTTTGCATTAATGGTAAGAAATCAAATATTAATCTAACTCAGGAAATATGGTGTGAACTTATTCGTAATGCCTCCAACGTATCGAATCAAATAATTACTGAATTCTGTAAAATCATCTCTATTCACAACATTTTTGAAAAAATATTGTCTTCTAAAGGTGAAACGATAGTAAATGAAAGCTTCAAAGCAAGGTGATCAAGATTTCGCATTTATGAAGCAAACAGAAATGCTACCAGAACATAAAGCCCTTCTTAGGAACAGCTTAATTTCCTATTTGATAGAGACGTCACGGGAAAAGTCGTGGGATCTATGCAAATTCATCTTTGCATATCTATGCTATGCAAAGATGAATATTTCTGCACGGCTGTCTTAGCAACAGATTTCACCAAAGTCTTTGAGGAATTCATTGAACGATTAGAGAGAAAAGATTTAAAGAAATTTGCAAATGAAACTTTCCTAAATTCCATAAAACTGGAGAACACTTTCAGCTTGATCAAAACGGAATTACAACAAAGTAATATGGACTGAATAAAACGAAAAAAAACAACAAAGGTCTAACAAAACGGCTCTTTTAAGAGCCAACTCATATCTATCAAAAATAAATTTTACCGTATGCGTGTTGTGTGAATGTGAGTAGAATTTCAATCGTATCACGTGAAAAATGTCTTTAAACGATTCCCTTCCCCTTTTTTTCCTATGAAAAGAGTAAAAGCTCCATTCTTATTTAAGGCTGAAAAATAAAAAGGATACCATCTTTAAACGATTCCCAAGAGAAAAACATTTTGTTTTGTTTTGCTCGGCGACCCTTTTCTTTCCTTTGTTAAAACTTTGTTCTGAAAGCGTCACAATGTCTGAATCTCTTTTCCGCATGCCTGATTGTCACCTCATGTTTTCAATGAAGCATCTTCTGATCCTGCCGATAGAATATCCATCGTACACATTGAACGTTAATAGTTGTAAATGTCACTTCCTGGTCTTAATAGTCTTCATCCCCCAATGCACTGAAAAAGCGTCGTGTTTGTCTGCTAAGTACCTGGTTGACAACACGTTATTTCAATAAAACATCTTCTGCTCCTACCAATACGCAAAGCATTAGCATTATTTTTTCAAAAACGTCTTATTTTTATTCTTTTTCTCCAACCCATATTTAATGAAGTTCATGTGAGGATGAATAAAGGATTCTTAGACGACACTAAGGCTATGAGAACAGTGCATTGTTCCTTCAAGTTCTACTTCCAGTTGCAAGTAAGATCGTGTGCTTTCCTGTTCTGTGAACATGCTCAGTTTCCTGTCACGTGATGTGTACACTATGGAGAACTTCATTCTCTCTTTGTTGCTTGGACTGTCAACTTCTCCGTAGCGTCTATCATTCGACGATTAATAGTTTTTTATTCCTCGTACTTCTGCTTGACGTTCCTGCCTGTTTTTCTTTGATCGTTGTTCTTCGAAATGAAACGAAGTGCTTCTAACATGACAAAAAACACTGTTTTTTTCTTCCAATTTGGGTGTTTCCTCATCTAACGGCATAAGTTTAGAAAACCTACCTCCGCATCATGTTTCCTTGGGTGGAAATAATTTAGCAAAAGTAACGGATTTCACGGGCACTGTTAGGGTACATATTCAAAGTTACACCATAAAGGATAGCAAACTGTTTCCTTTCAAATACGGTGTTACCATGTCCGCTGAAACATTTAAGGATTTTATGGAAAAATGTTATACGTATGATGGAACAAATGAAATCGCCGTATTCAACAAGGAGTCGGTGATGAACTGCTTCCCTTCTGGTTATGAAATTGTTCATGGTTTCCAGCAACTTCATGTTCATTGAGATGATTTGTTTATGTTGAATCGTGCTTCAATTTCATTAACATGTGAAAAGTTTGAAACTCTGAGAGATGCATGCGATCAGCTATGGATCAACATGAAAAAAGTTACAGCTTGGACCCATCTTCCAAGATGCTGTGTTACAACATCAAGGAACTTTGTCTGCTTTTCCCGTGGATATCGAAAACCTCAACGACATTCTCGTGGAAGTGTTAAGGGCTACCATCAAGAAGAATGTAGAAAAAGTATTCTACTGCAGGGAGGTAATCTTCCAGTGCATCTCATGCCAAATAATCAGATGGGTCATGACTGCATGAATTCCACACCAAATGTTCGGTGGGTTATGTGCTTTGACAAGGCATTTGCCCTCATCGAACCCAAAGTACTTCGAAATGCATTCGCTAGTGCCTACTTGATTGCAAAAGTTTGTCTCCAGATTTTTCTGGAACATCTTGATGTTTGTAAATTTCTAAAGACTGTTGAAAGCGTGTTGTGAGCTTAATTCATTCGAGGTTGAAAGAAAAAGTTACTTTAATGACTACATCACATCCAATTGGAAGACGAAGAAGCAAGCAACCAGAGGGAGAATATCCTCTTTTTTCTTATGGGTAAGAGAAATTGGGTGGGGAGGTAGGTTTGCTTTTATTTGTAAATGTTGTTAGGATATTTAGTTTTAGTTGCATTTAACTTGTGAGTTTTAGTTGTATTTAACTTGTGAGTTTTAGTTGTATTTAACTTGTGAGTTTTAGTTGTATTTAACTTGTGAGTTTTGGTATATTTAGTTTTAATTGTGTATAAGTTTAGAGGTCTATACAACTAAACCTGATATCACAAAACTCCCTTTTAGGATTGCTTGAGGACTAACTTTTATTCAAAAATGGGATATTATCATGTTTTTTAAAATAAAGTCTAGTAAAGATCGCGGGCAGTGGTTAAAACTAAAGGAAGGGAGGGCATGTGAAACCATTGGGGAGAACGTTCAGTATCCTTCGAATCATTCATTTTTGCCCGATTCGGAAAGGCTCTAACACATGTTTCACGAAAATGGAGGCATACACTGAAGTGCCAGAAAAACTAGTACACCAGTCAAATACTTGGTAGGTCCCCCACGGGAGCGCAGGACTGCAGAAATACGACAGGGCATGGACTCCACTAGCTACTGAAAATATGCTGTAGGCAATGCACACCATACTTCCTGCAGAGCGTTCCACAATTCGGGTGTATTCCGAGGTCTCGGATTGCTGTGTTCGATAGCGCGTTGCATGGCATCCCAAATGTGTTCTGTCACGTTCAGATCTGGGGACTTGGGTGGGAATGGAAACACCCCAAACTCAGATGAATGCTCCTCTAACCATAATGTGGCGTCCCGACACTTGTGTGGAGGTGCATTATCCTGTTGGAACAGGCCCAACCCATCAGCATGAATGCAGGATATGAACGGGTGTACCTCGTCAGAAAGAATGCTCACATAGCGTTGTCCGGTCAAAGACGTTTGTAGACATACCGGGGTCCCAGTGAAGTCAAGCTAAGCACACCCCATACCATTATGGACCCCCCACACCAGCCGGTACGGTTCCCTGTTGACAGGCGGGATCCATGGCTTCATGGGGTTTGCGCCACACACGAATTCTTCCATCTGCCCGATACAGTTGGAAACGCGACTCGTCAGACCAGGCTACTTGTTTCCAGTCATCAAGTGTCTAGTGGCGCTGTTGCCGTACCCAAGCGAGGCGCATAGCTCTGTGTCGTGCACTCATCAAGGGGACTCGAGTTGAGCGTCACCTCCGAACGCCCATATCCTGCAGGGTACGTTGCACAGTCCGGAAGCTGGTGCTTGTTGAGGCTCTAGCATTGAATTCCGATGATACCAGCGAGAGTGTTGCACGCCTATCGCGTGAAACTATTCTTGACAGCCGACGATGGTCACGTTCACCCAATGTCTTTTTACGGCTACACTGGTATCGTTGGTTGGAGGTTTTGCCGGAATTCTTGTAGTCATGGTACACCTTTGCAATGGTCGTCCATGAATATCCGAACTTCGTTTCTACCTCCGAAATACCATCTCACGAGCGCCAACTCTCATCTCACGAGCGCCAACTATGACACCGCGTTGGAAATCGCTTAAATTGTTATTACTTGTCATTCTCATGCCGAAAACAGCTCTGACAGCTGGCAAGGATGTCTATCGCTTTATGTACGCACTGGCGGATGCAACCGAGTACGCGCATAGGTGACGTTGCAATGTATTTTGCATAAACTCGTCTGTACCAGTTTTTCTGGAACTTCAGTGTACTTTGGGCGCCTCCAGCTAATGTTCCCCAGAGAATATTTTTTGCGTGTGTTAGGTTTAGAGCCGTGAGCTCCCCTTTTATTTCTTTTGTAATGAAAAAATTCACCGCGAATTTTATTTCAACATCAAAAATGTTACTTGTATAACATGATTAATCAAAAATACTGACTTGGTGAAATTTCACGAAAGAGAAAACTGACTCGAAGAAAAGAACTTTTCAAATATCGACATTTATAAAAATGAACGTTTCAAATATCGACATTTGTAAAAACGAACGTTTCAAATATCGACTTTTAGTAAAACATAAGATGATAAAAAACTGACTTTTATGTAGAAGACATTTCCCATGTTATTCTATGGAATTTTTGCGATTTTAAGAAGACGAAAATTTAAAAAATCGCCACTTTTAGTAAAAACGAACTTTTAAAATATCGAATTTTACAAAAACGAACTTTTCAAATACCAACCTGACGAAATTTCATGAAAGAAAAAACTGTCCCGAAGAAATTTCATGAACTCAAATTTCGTCTTTTAGAAAAATGTACGTTTCAAATATTAACTTTTATGAAAAGGAATTGCTTAAATAACATCGCTTCACACAAAGACGTTTTAAAAACATTGCTTTAATAAGGTAACCATCGAAGAGAATTAGGTTTTACAGTTTTCTTAGATGTTACACACTCATTTTGCAGAAATTTGTTTTGTCTTTTTTTAACATGGAATTTCCTTCTTGTACGCCATCGTTCAAAAAAAATTTTTTTTTATGTACTTTGAAGGTAAACTAATATCTTTCAGTGCTTTAACAAATTCGTGAGGAGTTGATCGACTCATCTTCTTTCTTTGAAACATGGAATCCACAAGATCAATGATATTGGTGTTTTTCACAATGTGACCATTGTATTTGAGTTCTGCTTTGGGAGTCCAGGATATAATGTTAGTTTCTTTTAAACACATCCAAAACTTTTCGAGCATATCTTTTCATGTTTTATGGTACAGACTGAATGATAAAGTCTTTTACATAATCTTTTTCATCCTCCTCCTTCACGTCATTCATCGGTTGCATGTTTGTTGTTGTTTCTGTAAGTTTTAAATCAGACACCTGGGTTGGTAGTGCAGGGTTGAAAGCAGGTGTTTGAATGCGTTTGTCCAATACTTGGTTGTATAATTTTATTTTAACATCATCTGGTTCTTTACTCAGTAAAACGTTTTTCATTTCCCTATCGAGTTCAGTTAACATTTCATCCGTTGGCATATGTCGAAAAAGACGTTCTTTAGGGATGAGTACCATTTTCTTTGCAAATTCCATTACTTCGTTATCAAAGACGTCAGAACACTAAGAGCAGCTGGAATCAACACACCTAAAATCAACACACCTGAAAATCCACCCTTTTGAATAAGGAGTCTCCTCTTTTTATACAGAGGGGTATTTTTACGAGATAAAGCTCGCAATGTGTGTTTATGTCGTCTCAGTTTTTCTTTCTGAGCTTGTGAAAGAGGTACATTTCCTTTTATCGTATTAAGGCATACTTGACATATAGCTTTGATTCCCTTATTATCACAATTCGATAGTAGTTCTTTCAAGACCTTTTTTTGGACAATGCTGAATCATTCGCAAGAGTTGAACCTGTTGCACTGACAACGTCATGATGAATAATGAGGAAGTTCATCCCTTTGATTACACTCTTATTCATTTTTATATCTAATCAAACGTGGAAATCATCGGGGCTGATAAATAGTTAGTGTTTCTTCTGGAAGTATTTTGGAGCGCAGTCTTAATTCCTCTTTCGTTTCCGCTTTCAGACCCACCACTAAATAACTGAAAGGTGATTTCGTAGCATCCATGTACACATCATGAAAAAATTTCATTTTGTTGGGGTAAAATTGTCTCGCCAAGTGTGTAATTTGTTTCACGTCTCTTCGAGATTTAAACAAGAACAAATAATGAGCATTCAAAGAAAGTTCTCGCATTTCTTTTCCTAGATGAAAAATATTTTGCGTGATGAACATCACGGATACATTGTAATGATGACTTCTGTTGGTGAATAATTGAGTTAACGTTTTCTCACTTCCACATTTAGTTATAAGATCGTCAATAACAAACAACGTTGTTCCTTTCACATGTTCTCGAAAATTAGTTGGGAACCCTTCCACAAATGTCACGTTCATCATTTTATCATACAACGTTATGTGAACCCCGTAGAACCATACTACATGTTCAGGAGATGGGTAGATAACTTCGTTTTGATGTTGAAGAAGACTTTTTACAAATGAGTTTTTCCACACCCCGTGGGATTCGCTATCAGAGCAGCGAAAGGATGATGTAGTCTAAGCACTTTCATATTGACAACTGATCAAAGTAAAAAGGAGTCAGCACAATTTAAAGACATGACACATGAAATAGGGTTCAATCGCATTTTATTTTTTACATTCTAAATTTTACTACTATTCCAAATTTCTTTTGAACAAATTTAGAAACACGCCCATCGTTTGTTTCAGATTTGCAGTGAAAATTTCTTACAATGGTATACGTACTTTTTCCGCGACATCTAGAATATAAGTAAAAAATACAAAATTGACCACACACGGCCGTAAATAAACTTTGGAGAGGTGCATCATTAAATTGCACACGGGCAAACTTTGTAGCGAAATGAGCGATAGGTCCTTCAAAATGTTCGGGCGAATGCCCAGAGGAATAAAAAAATTCCAATGCTTTTGGGTTGGGAATATACATAGCCAACCAGTGTTTTCCAGGATTCCCGGTTCGATCCGTGTTCACAACGAGACAGGTCGGGAATTTGGAAATTCTCTTGGGGAGACGATCACAAGCAAATACTCCGAAGAATGAATGTTTAGTAGCTTGATCTTGCTTTAGAATTTTAGTTATTTGGATGCTATTCATTCTTTTAATTGGTGAAATCGCAAAGTATGCTCCTGGACTTTGAAATTTCAATAATATTCTGGAATGCAGCATAAATCAACACAGAAATGGTTTTGTTAGGGCTTTTCCAAATTTTATTTCTACCCTTAAATTTCCATGATGAATCAGGTTCATATGTCCTCCATCACATAAATCAGGAGTGAGATCAAATGCATAGAGCGTGTAGCCCTTGGAATATTCGTCTCGATCCATATATATTCCTCGATCCTGACCCAGTTTCTCGGTTTCTTGAAATAGACTGTGGAAAGATCGAATCGTATTCCCAGACTCGAAATTAGGTTCCACCGGTTTGCAGGTAACTGGTTGACCGTCTACGTAAACAGCGATAAAGTTGGCATCATAATGCTTGAATTCGAAGAGGTTTGTTTTATATGTACCATTAAAAGCATCATTGTCCACACATCCAATAACTATCCGTTTTGGCATTTCACCTAAAAATACGTTATCTTTCATGAAAGACATACTTCCTTGGGAAACCGAATACACTTTGCACAATACACGATCGATGGGATGTTTTGCTGTTGATTTTTCTATAGCTTTTGCGTGTCCAATTGAAACATCTGGGTTGACTTTTACTTTTATCACAAAAACAGATGCATGTTCGATCAACACTCTATAACCAGGTATCACAGAGGAAGAGACCAGGCAGAAATCAGGTTTGTTTCGGATCAGTTTGATTTTCACATCCTACTAAATTAAGCAAGAGTCTGTTTTGATGAAATAAATCACAATGCAAATTTCCAATCATGTCCAACGTCTTGCTGTTTTTCACGAGATTATAAAACTGATGCAGTCTCTTGTTCGTCGTTGCAACCGTTGGGTTGACTTCATGCATATGACCGGCTGTATCATTGTAAAAACATTCTCAGGACAGGTAGGTTTTCTTTGCTTCTTCACTATAATTAAGTAGAGTTTCAATATAAGCTCTGTAGGAATACGTGTTGCTTGATGCAGAAATAGCTCTTTCGTTTAAACTAACGTCAACTTGGGAAAACAATAAATGAAGAAAACAGTTTATTGGAGCTACAGATTCTTTGTCGGGCAGGATGAAATTGTCGAATTTCACAATTTTTACTTTGGCGTGAAACTGTGTGGATGACAAGTCCATGTATTCTTCTCCGCTTCCAGAAATATTGAACTCTAAAAGACTTCCATCGCGAATGTTGGCTAAAGGGTGGTATTCAACCCATTGTCCTTTTTCAATGCTTGTCTGTGTGGGTGGCAATCCAAATAAATCCAGTTCTGACTTTAAACATACAGAGGAATGATCAAGAATAAGAGCCATCGTTTATGGATCAAAAATGTCGTGTGTTGATCGTTTGACTTTCTTCAAAGGAATGATGTGCTTCTTTGTTTTTCTTTTTCTTTTAATACGTCCTTCCAACATTTTCTTCACTTTGTTGGCTGCTTTGTCTGTGAGTATTTGTCCTGCTTCTTTGGCTCGTTACTTGGCTGCTAATTTTCCATCTTTTCCTTGAATAATGTCATGGGCGAGATCTACTCTTGTTCGTAGGACTTGTTTTCCAAGGGATTTAGCACCTTGCTTGAATAAGGACACCGCTGCTCTAAATAATGAACGAAAGAGTCCTCCAAGTCCATAACCTTTTTGTAGAGGTATTCCTTGACAGTAAGCTACTCCTTTGCCTGTTTGACTGACGTAATAGTCTTCAAATGATTTTACACAACAATGGTAAGGTTGATACATGATTTTATAAGTGTTTGAGTCGAAAATGAAGTTTCACGATCTTTCTCCCACTTTCAAAATGGCGCTAAGTGACCTGTGTGGTTCCTTATAACTATTTCAATGGTTTGGAAGTTTTTTCTTGTAAGAGGCAAATAATGGGGTCGATCGTATTGAACACTCATTGTATCACTATCTTCACCATCCACTTTCACAATACGAAGGAGAGGAGCCAACATGTATCCTACGGTTTGCGGTTCCACAATATCACTATACACATAGAGTAGAGAAAGCGAAGTGTTCAAGTCCACCACAAAATTCCCATGAAACGTGAGGTCGATCCCTTATGTTGCTGAATATACTCCTGGTTCGTATCCTAGAATTTCCGCGATCCCGAGATACAAATAACTCCAGTCGAGCTCCGTTTAGCAAAGCTGATTTGACTCGCCTCGTGGCTTTATTGTAATACATAGTAATTTTTTCGTCCAGTGATGGGACATAGCTTTTACCACCTCGCTCACTGTTTCGTAATATCCTGCTGGAATTTTTCCTGCTTTCATCTGTCCGTTACGAATATCGTAAGCAAAGGAATTTGAATTTGCATTCATATTAAACCATGAATGGGGGTAGATGAGTTCAAAAAGCCCTACTTCCCAATCTCGATTTAGATCGATGGGGGAGGAAAGGCGTGTCACGAAATGGGATATTTTATTGTCAGAAAAGTAACTCGGAGAGCTATCGCTTGGAAGCGTTAGGTAGAAACTCATTTTGTCCAGTGATGATTCGGGAAAAAGAAATCATCTTTTATAACGATGTTAAGTCCTTAGATGGGATCCAGGTATTGAATTTATCAGGATAACCCTTGTAGTTTACAAAGTATTCCATTTTTCCTTTTCTTTTGCGTTTCTTCAAAACGTTTTCAATAGCAAAAGCATCGGAGAGTTTCACTTTCTGAAGCTCATCTGAATAAAATGTTCCTTCAAGCTCCTCATTCATCAAGTCCTTCACTTTATACAGAGGAGGGGATCTTGGAATAAGTTCATTGACAACAAACACCTCTTCTGTCCAGTTCGATTCATACCCCTTTTCAAACGTTAATTTGCATTTACTAATATTCACGTGATCTCCCACTTGAAATTTGTTGGAAGGTTTTTCCCATTTGATATCACTATACAAGTTCGTCCAAACTTGCTTTTCATTGCTTTCATTTACTTCTAAGGGTTTCATTTTGATGCTTCTGTGGTAAGAATGATTGAACCTTGAACTAAATCATTAAGCACGTCTATAAATTTATATGTATTGTGAGCAGTAAAGTAACGCCACATTCTCGTTTTATTATTTTCTTTCTACAACAGCTGCTTTCGTCTCATTGTTTGTTGTAAAGAGGTACCCACCTTGTTGGTTTAAAAATGAAAGAAACATCTTGTTCTTAAATTCAATTCCTTTATCCATTTGTAATTTTTGGAGTTTACGTTGTTCAAAGATCTTTGTAAACGCTTTGATCTTCTGATGACCCGTCTTTTTGTTTTAAGGGAATCACCCATGCATATTTCGAAAATATGTCTATACATGTCAACAAGTATCGAAAACCATCGTTATGCGTGCTTAAATTGCTAACATCAACTAGGTCGGCCTGCCATTGTTTTATTGAATTTATTTATTTTTTCTTTCTTGACAGCACGGAATAAAGCATGAGGTCCAGCGAAACTTCCTTCGCTGTGGTTGGGTTGAAATAAATGTGTTTCATCATTTCCTCCATTGCAACAATCAAATTTTAGATTTTCCACAGTTACAGAGAAGTTCATATTCGCACTATCCCATGAAGATCTTGAAGGAAATGACTTCTCTCTCTCTCCGTAATTTAATTATATCCAACTAGAATATACTTTGATTGCGAAAAAAAAAAAAAAAAGAAAAAAAAAAAAAGGTGTGGTCCGAATCGCTAAAGAGGTTCCTGATCAATCTGCTTCCCTTAATGTTCTGTTGGTATGGTGTTTAAGACGCCTGCTTCTCATACAGAGGAGCGCAGGTTGATGTCCCATCTTGACCAACCGGACATTTTTTGTACCGAAAAAAAAAAAAAAAAAAATTCCCAGAGTTGTGAACATCCCGTGCCACAGTAATTTAAATATTCCATTACAATTGATTGTGACCCTTCCCACCCACTCTGATGTTGCCATCATTCGAAATAAAAATTAATAAAGTTCCGTCATTCACCGCTAGGGGGCAGCACATCCATCGTTTGGTTGATGTCATCCTCTCTATTGTCCACCCCTCCACTCTGATGTTGGCATCGTTCGAAATAAAAATTAATATAGTTCCATCATTATAAAAATTAATAGTTCCATCATTCACCGCTAGGAGGCAGCGCATAAGCATCAACCTATCCAACACCTTGGCATCTCCCCTTTCATACCCAACCTCTCTGATGTTCCCACATCTCGGAATCAAAGTTCCATCCCAACGCGGGTGTCATGGAGAGTCCTCCCCCTTCCCCGATGAATGATGATAGTTCCATCATTTACCGGGGGGGGGGGGGGGGGGCTCCACGACACCCGCTCCGACCACCAATTCTACATACTGTTGTCCAAGATAAAGGTAGGCATTCGTTACTTCTAGAATTGCTCTAGCGGCGTACCAATCGCTCTAGCTGCTCTTTATTTAGTAAAGGTAATGAATTAATGACTCGGGTACGTAATTTATTTTGACACAAGAAAACTGTTGAGTACATTTTAGTACCTTATGGTATATGCTACATAAGCCATTTAAGATGAAAGTATGAAAGAGGTGATACATATTGCTTCCACAAATGCTGATACAGCAATAAAAACGAAATCTTTCGGGCATCATTTCTGACATTCTTGGATGTGCAGAAACCGATAGAAACCCTAAAGCTGAAGAAACTTAACAGGCAAAAGCTTGGATGGCATTTAAACTGAGGGGAGCGCAGCAATTAGATGTTCCCGAAATTGAGCTTGAGAGACCTACTACCAAAGAATATAATATATTCTTTGCTACTACTTCTCGCTATGGCAGAAACGGAAAGAGGAAACCTGTTTTCAAGAGGATTAATCTCTCATACCTGAGAGTAAAATGTCCTTATATTTAAAGATTCAATCTCGAGACTCTTTCATCCGCATTTGCATGCATTTGGTCTTTTAAAAAACGTGAAAGAAAGGAAGGGAAGATCAATAAAACATTCCAGATAAATTCTGTTCGTGTTGGTGCATGAAAACCTGCTGTGTATTGAGATTTAAATCAGGTTTAAAAGACAAGGTTTTCGGCTTACAAAAACGGTGAAATGAAAATTTTCATGTAATATTAGATGGTGTTCTTTTCAGTGGCGCACCCAAGATTTTGACAAGGGGGTCCAGAAAATATCTTCTCCTAGAAGAAAAAGTGTGTGTGTGTCCAGGTTAAGGTGTTGAGGATTGCACGTATTCCTTCGTATCTGGTAGGAAAAAGCATTCAATTTCAATGTTTCGTAAATATAGTTGCTATCAAACTTTCCCCACCAAATAATGTCCGCCCACCTGTCGCCTATCCTGATTTCGAAGTCTAGCGACGTCTCTGATTATATGACACCCCCATTGCATCAGGGTACCACCTCCATGCTTCACAATCGGAACGAAACAGGCAGGAATGCCTCTACAATGTGTGCCAACGTTCGCTTATCCCTATCTCGCATCTTCGTATGGCGTCCACAATTTGCACCTTTGGAGGCAACGCCCGCCGTGTCCTTTTCGATAAATATAGCCATAATCTTCGATACAGTCCCTCGTGTTACATCTTCTATTTCTGCCGCTCCAGTTACTGAAGCTCCTTCAAGACGAACAAAACTTATCATACTGTTTGTGACGTCACCGAGATCTGATATTGTCAACAATTACTCCACAACAGCTGATTCACCTGCGACTGTGGCACTGCTGCATGATAGCCAACATCATACTGCACCCCTTTACGTAAACAGCTCACATCGCGGGAGACATCGTCCCTGTAATTTGCTTACGGAGCATTACGTGTACTCCAGTCGAAGTTTCCATTATTTTTATATTATTTATGCAGACAGTAGACAAAACATTAAAGATAGGGGTGATGGGCAGTTGCCATAGGCATCCCCCCGCGCAGAATGGAACAGACCCAAAGCGAACGCAGGCGGACAGTAGGGCTTCTCAACAGTGTATTGCGAACGGCGAACATGGATAAACGTGGTGATCTGAGCGACTTTGATCGTCGACGTATTGTAGGCGCAAGACAGATGGATCCTTCTATCGCCCAAGTAGTAAGAACCCTGGGGTTTCCGAGGGCAACTGCTTTAGAGGTGTACCGCGAGTACACCATCGACGGACGTACCAGCGCCCAGAGAGCAAGCGATGGCCGACCACACGCCACCGATGACTGGGGTTGACGTAGACCATCCAGGCTCGCACACACCGACCGCTTGGCAACGACGGAGGAAATCGCAACCAGGTTAAATGTTGGAGGCCCAAGCACCGACAGTGAGCAAATGGTATGGCGTACTCTGCATACCCTGGGCTACAGGAGCCGACGTCATACGCATGTGCCACTGTTGACTGCTCGTCATCGGACATTACGCCTCGCCTGGTGCCGGGAACATCAAAACTGGATCTCTGCAGAGTGGCACCGCCTCGTGTGATCAGATGAATCCCGTTTTCAGCAGTACCGATCTTACGGGGGTGTGTGGGTGTAGCGTCGACAGCCTGAGGCCATGGTCTCGTCGTGCCAGGTCGGCTCTGTTCAAGGCGGTGTGGCTTTGTGATGGTTTGGGGAGCCTTCAGTTGGGACACATTTGGTCTCCCAGTGTGTCTGGAGATGTCCTTAACCGCTGTGCGCTACCAGTATGTGATGGCTGATCACCTACATGCTTTCATTATTGTAATACATAGTAATTGTTACTATGTATTACAATAATGTGTGTTGGTCTAATCTAGCGCTGTTACTCGCGCTAGATTAGACCAACACACTGTTAAGTAGGGGTGCAAAACATTTATATCTGTAATGTTTTGTTCGTTGTGTGTTTTCGCGCGCGCGTTTGTGTGTGTGTGTGTGTGTAAGAAAGATTGAAAGACTGAGTGGAACAGACGTACTATTTTTTTTATTGTTTTTCACCCCACCGCAAAACTGCTTGGTCACTCTGCATTTATGCCATATCAGCTCTGTTAGGTTTCTCAAATTGGGTCGAAATTACTTGGCTAGGTGGTTTTGGAAGATTATGCTCACTGCCCTTTAAAAATGGAAGTCAAAAGCATAACGTTTCGCTGAAAAGTGCTTTAAGTAAATTAAATCGCTGTGCGGAAGGCATTACTGCTAATTTAATGACTGCAAATTAAACATGTTGGGTTGGCAAAAAGTCATTGCGTTTTTTACACACAGATGGGGAAATATGTCTTGAAATGTAATTAATGTCATTTGAAACCGCAAGTTCATTATGTAATGTGACAGCTGACAGGTCAAGCTTGTTTTAGGAACAGAAAGTGCACGATTTCATTAACAAGTGTTTGTTTGGCGTCAATTTCAAAATGGACAACCAAAAGAAACATTTTCGTCATGTTTTCCTGTATTACTTTCGAAAAGGAAAAAGACGATGTGCAAGCTCATAAAAAGTTACATGGTGAAAATGCGTTAAAATTACGGCAGTGTCAGAATTGGTTTGCGAAATTTCGGTCTGGAGATTTTGATGTGAAAGATGCACCACACTCAGGAAAGCCAATCGAAGTTGATGACGACAAAATAAAGACATTGATCGAATCCAATCGGCATTTAACGACACGAGACGTTGCTGAGAATCTGAAAATATCGAAATCGAACGTTCAAAACCATTTAAAGCAACTGGGATACGTTAGTTAACTCGATATCGATATGTGGGTACCACATGAACTCAAAGAAGTTCACCTCACTAAGCGCGTTGACATCTGCGATTCTCTCTTGAAACGTGAAGAAAACGATCCATTTTTGAAACGTATGATAACAAGCGATGAAAAATGGATCGTCAACAACAACGTCTAACGAAAAAGATCATGGAGCAATGCGTGATGAACCTGCTCAAAGCACTTCAAAAGCAGATATGCACCAAAGGAAGGTTATGCTGTCAGTTTGGTGGGATTTCAAAGGTATTGTGTATTTTGAATTGCTTCCAAGGAACCAAAGCATTAATTCGGACGTGTACTGTCGTCAACTGGAAGAGCAAACTGAAGCATCCAGAATTGCCCCGCACGGGGATAACTGGTTTTCCAGTTATTTGGGGAGCGGCGCCCCCACGGCCCGAGCTCACCTTGTGACGGAGTACTTTTCGTTTACTCTTGAACGATACCATCACCGAAGGGACAGCTGTTCATCCAGCTGATGGGGGATGGCGTCCCCACGGCCCGAGCCGATTTTCTCTTATTGTTTTGCTTTTTTCGTCTTAAGTTCATATAATGACATGTACCCGCCTCAGTTGTAGGCTGCTGAGGTTGTGATGAGGCGCCAGCTCCGGGTTTTTGTTCCTCGTTCACTTCCCTGTCTTTTCTCTTTTCTGTTATATTTTCTGTTTTTCCGGAGCTGGTTAGCTTAGACCTACCTGCATGTTTGCCGTGTGCGGTGACCCGTACAGGTGGAAATGAGGATGCTGGAGGCTGAGGTGTTTGGGGGCCGGGTTGTAGTGTCTCCAGAGGCCAACACTCCTCTTTGCCCTCTGCTTCACCCTAAACGGGAGGCTGGGAGCTAACCCACTCCTGGTCAGGAAGTCTGTGGCCGGGTTGCGTCCAGAATTCTAGCGGCTTGTCGTTCTGTTCGGCTGGGTGAGTTGGGGGGTAGGGTGGGCATGCCAAGGGTGTTCTCCGGGCACGGGAAAGTCTGGGTGCACGCTGAGCGTGTGTCTGCCCTACCAACTTGCTATATCCGCTGACTATCCCTAGAGCCGTGTCCTGCGTCCTCTTGGGCTTGCGGACCTCCGGCTCTCCCTCGTTGGGCTCGGTAGTGGGTGGGGAGGTCGGCGGATGAATCTTTTCTCTTCTTAATGGCAAACAAAAGTGTTTCCCATGCTGTTCCTTTGAAGCACCGTGTGGAGGATGGGTCGCCCTCCTCCACTAAGAAACTACTCAGTTCCAACTGCAACGCTCTGTTTCTTCTTATTCATTCTGTTGATCCAGCACAATCCCTCGGTTCGAAGAGTCCTTTCTGGATTAATAAGGCTCTTCAGGCCGTTGCGGGCTCACCTAAGAGTGTCAAGAAGCTCCCGTCGGGGGATCTTCTTGTGGAGACTTCCAATCCTCGTCACAGTGCCACCTTGCTGGAGACGACCGTTCTGCTGGACGTTCCAGTCCAAATATCTCCCCCATGGTTACCTCAATTCCTCTCGCGGTGTTATCAACTCTCGCGACCTGCTGGAATGCAGCGATGAGGAATTGCTGGAAGGCAGGGGAACAACATGTCACTGGGGTTCGCCGCATTCTTTTCCGGCGGGATGGGAAGTCTATTCCCTCCCGGAACATCGTGCTCACTTTTGACTCCCCTACCCTGCCGACTTCCATCAAGGCGGGGTATTTGCGGCTCGATGTTCGCCCGTACATTCCGAACCCCTTGAGATGTTTCAAGTGCCAGCATTACGGTCACTCCCAGCAGTCTTGCCGTAATGTAGCGAAGTGTGGACGCTGTGGGTCGCCTGAACACTCTTTGGCGGACTGCTCCGCTGAGGCGGATCATTGTGTCAATTGCGAGGGTTCTCACCCGGCTTCTTCTAAGCAGTGCCCAAAGTGGATCGAGGAGCAGGCTATCCAACGCCTGAAGACGACAGAACATCTGTCTTATCCTGAAGCCAGACGGCGGATAGCTCCTCTACCAACAGGCCGGCGCTCCTATGCATCGGTTGTGGTCCAGAAGGCTACTGTTGCGGTGCAGACTGATGTGTCCCTCCCAGCGCGGTGTCCTTATGATTTTGGGGACATCGTTGCTGCCGGAATGGAGGCTCTGAAGTCTCGCCGCATTGAATCCAAGGCGCCATCAACATCGACGCCTAAAACATCCTCTGTGCAGACAACATCCTCTGCCAGCACTGGGACACAGTCCCAGGGCGCATCTAGGAAGAAGCCGGCAAAGGTAAAACCAGGATCGTCCCCCTCGAAACAGAGCGGGGTAACACCACAAAGACCCCCGGTAGCGCGGCCCTGTGTGAGTAAGCACAGCCCTGTGTTGCCTCCGGACATTGCAGATGGTCAGGAGCTGATGGACGACTCGGAGACATTCTAGTCGTCTGTCATTTTCGTTTTTCATCCTTTCCTTTTATTTTTCATTATGGCTACGCTCGTTCAGTGGAATTGCCGAGGTCTGCGACCTAGAATTGATGATCTGAAAGGTTTACTGTCTTCGCACACACCTGTGTGCGTTTGCCTCCAGGAAACTAAGCTTCGAACAACGGACACTTTTCCGCTGCGCAGATATTCCATTTTCCGCAAAGATCATGAGGAAGGTGTCATCGCCTGCGGAGGAGTGGCCGTTGTTGTTCCTCATGGTATTCCTGTCACTGCAGTTGTCCTTCGGACATCTTTGCAGGCAGTGGCAGTGAGACTGTCTGTGAACACACTGTTCACAGTGTGTTCCATTTACATTACATGCCACCGAATGCAGCAGTGAGCCTTTCGGATCTGGAAGATTTAGTCGACCAGCTGCCGCCTCCTTTCTTCATCTTCGGAGATTTCAATGCACACAATCCGTTGTGGGGCTCTACCACTCGTGACTCCAGGGGCCGTGTTGTTGAGTCCCTTCTCTCCAACACGTCCCTCTGTCTCCACAACACCGGGGCAGTCACTTATTTTCATGAACCCACCCGCTCGTACTCAGCCATTGATCTGTCCTTGAGTTCGCCATCGTTATATCCTGACTGGTCCTGGAGCGTGTCTGATGATCCCCTTGGCAGTGATCATTTTCCCATCTTTCTCCGTCTAGCAGGTGACGGGTACCGTCATCCTACTCGCCCTGCTAGATGGGCTATCGCTCGCGCCAAGTGGGACTCATTCACGGCTTCAGCGACCATTACTCCAGACATGGTGACCTCGGGTACGATCGATGAAGCTGTTGCGGCGGTTACGGATTGTATTGTGCTCGCGGCAGACTTTACCATCCCTAAGTCTTCGACTACACTTCCACGTTGTCCGCGACCTTGGTGGAATTCCACTTGCAAGGCAGCTCGTCAGGCCCAACATCGGGCTTGGGGTAGGTTTCGTCGGTACCCCACCGACGCGAACCTACTTGCTTTCAAGAGAGCCAAATCTTACGCGCGTTTGGTCCGTCGTCGTAGCCAACGGGAATCTTGGATACGATACGTATCCGGGATTAACACCACTACCAGCTCTAAGATCGTTTGGGACAGGATCCGCAAGATTCGGGGTAGGTACCCTTCTGGGGAAATCTCCATTCTTGAGAGTGGTGGAGGAACGGTTGCTGACGCTCAGGGTATTGCTGACTGTCTGGGCGCCGCATTTTCTTCGGTGTCCAGCAGCCGCAATTACGCTGCTTCGTCCCGGCAGGTACAGCCGCGGCTTGAACGGTCCAAGGTTTCCTTTGGCCCGTTTTCCGCTGCCGATTATAACAGCCCGCTGACTGCCGTCGAACTGAAGATTGCCCTGAATCGGTCCGGCCGAACATCTGTCGGACCGGACAACATCCATTATGACATGCTGAAGCACCTTTCTCCGTCCTCTCTTGAATGTCTGCTGGTCCTGTTTAACAGGATCTGGCACGAGCGTGACTTTCCCGAATCTTGGCGCACTGCCATTGTCGTTCCCTGTTCTCAAACCTGGTAAAGATCCCGCTAACCCGTTGAACTACCGACCAATTGCTATGACGAGCTGCCTCTGCAAAGTTCTAGAGCGCATCATCAATTTTCGTTTCGTTTTTTATTTGGAATCACGTCACCTTCTTTCGCCTCATCAGAGTGGTTTTCGGAAATTCCGTTCCACCTCCGATCATCATCTTCGCCTTGAGACATCTGTCCGGGAGGCGTTTGTCCGGCGTCAGCACATGGTCTCCGTGTTCTTCGACATGGAAAAAGCTTACGATCGAACCTGGAGATACGGCATTCTCCGTGATCTGCGTGACTGCGGATTGCGGGGAAATTTGCCGACCTTCATTGCCGGATTTCTCCAGAACCGGATGTTCCGTGTGCGCGTCGGATCGACCCTCTCTGCGTTATACCCACAAGAGCAGGGTGTCCCTCAAGGCTCCATTCTTTCTGTGACATTGTTCATCCTTCGTGTAAATCATATTTTCACTCTACTTCCTCCGTCGGTTCGTGGCTCCATGTACGTGGATGATCTGCAGATCTCTTGCGCATCTGTCAACATGCGCACCATTGAGCGGCAGCTGCAGTCGGCCATTAATAAGATCTCTACCTGGGCCTCCCACAATGGATTTGGCTTCTCGACCCAGAAGACCGTTTGCGTGCATTTTTGCCGCAAACGGGGTCTTCACCCAGACCCTAACCTCCGTCTGGGGTGTTCAACCATCCCTGTGGTGTCAGAAGTCATGTTCCTTGGGCTAACATTTGACCGAGCACTCACCTTCCGACCTCACATCCAGTCTTTAAAGGTGAAGTGCACGAAGTCCTTGAGTATCCTGAAGGTCCTCTCTCGAACATCTTGGGGGGCCGACAGGTGCTCAATGCTTCGCATTTACCATTCTCTGATTCGGTCAAAGTTAGACTTCGGTTGCATAACGTACGGTTCGGCACGTCCTTCCGTGTTGCGGCCTCTGGATCCTGTCCATCACCAGGCTCTGCGGCTATGCACTGGTGCTTTCCGTACCTCTCCCGTGCATAGCCTGTATGTCGAGGCCTATGAACCGCCGTTGTGCATCCGACGTAAGCAGCTGTCTCTTCAATTCTTCACCAAGTTGAAGTCTCTTCCTGATCATCCACTGCATGGCTCCATTTTCCAACCACAATGTGTCCGCCTATTCTCACACCGGCCTTCCTGTGTTCCGACGTTTGGGATTCGGTTGTCGACCTTTGTGCGCGATGCTGGTCTAGACTTGTCAAGGATTGGTTTGACCCGGTTCTACAATGAACCGCCTTGGCAGCCGGTTCAAGCAACGGCTGACCTTTCCCTTTGTGTGTGGCCAAAGTCTTCCACTCCTGCTCTGGTGTACCAGCAGCTCTTTGCCGAGATACTGTCTCTCTTCCCGGATTTTGTGCCTGTATTTACTGACGGGTCGAAATCCGGTGAGGTTGTTGGATCCGCATTCGTGTGTGGCGATGCCTCCCATGCTGAGAGGCTTCCGCCTGAATCCACCGTCTTTTCGGCAGAGATGCGTGCGGTACACCTCGCTTTGTGTCACATACAGTCTAGATCTCATCGTCGCGCTTTGATTTGCTCCGATTCCCAGTCCGTCATCCAAGTTTTATCTTCTCCGGAGGACACGGACTCTCCTGTCATCCGTAATGTCCGTCGTCTTCTTGGAACTTTGGAAGGTGCTGGATTCCTGGTCCGATTCTGTTGGGTTCCTGGCCATGTTGGGATCCGGGGTAACGAGCTGGCAGATCTATCTGCCAGGTCTGTTTCCTCCATGTCGCCAGCTCGGCTGTCACTGTCTTTCCGAGATTATCGGCCTTTGATCCAGGAATTTGTTCTGGATGAGTGGCAGTCCCTGTGGTCTCAGCAGGGCAGCAATAAACTCTATGCCATCAAACCACAGATCGGACTATGGAAGTCTAGTTTGCGGACGAACCGGCGTGAGGAAGTTGTTCTTGCACGTCTCCGCATTGGGCACTGTCGTTTTACTCACCGCTTTTTGCTGTGTGGCGAGAGTGTCCCGGTGTGTGAGGCGTGCGACTGTCGTCTCACTGTCCTTCATGTTTTGTGTACTTGTGTTCGGTTTTGTGCTCATCGTTTTCGTCATTTTCACTCTCATCTGTTGGACGAAGGAGCAGCTACGCTGCAAACCATTATTGGCGAAGCCTGCGACGTTAATGCAGTGTTTTCGTTTTTACAAGATATTGACTTTTTAAACTTATCTAGATTTTAACTTGTTCACTATCATTTTTCATTTTTACCACATCAGCCTGTTTTTACCCTTGTGTACGTTTTTTTATTGATTTAGTTTTGTTTTGATGTCTTTTGTTTGGCGCTCTTTGGCCAACCTTGGCCCTTGCGCCATTAACATCAATTAACCAACCAACCAACCATCCAGAATTGGTGAATAACAAAGGTGTTGTGTTTCACCATGGTAACGCAAGACCACATACAAGTTCGGTCACTAGTCAAAAATTGTTGCAGCTTGGATGGGATGTGTTATCACATCCACCATATTCGCCAGACCTGGCACCATCAGACTACCATTTGTTCCTTCCTTTTTTTGCAAAACGCCTTGAATGGTAAAATCTTCACTGCTGACGAGGCTATCAAATCGTTCTTGGAACTGTTTTCTGCCGAAAAAAAACAAAACTTTTTTGAGTGCGGAATCATGAACTTGCCTGCGAGATGGCAAAAGGTCATCGAACAAAATGGACAATATGTTGGTGACTAAAGTTTTTGTTTTCCATTCGAAATTCGCCTTTCGTTTACACAGGAAAAAAACGCAATTACTTTTTGGCCAATCCAATAATAACTAATGTTAAAATGCATGACATTAAAGATAAATACATAGCAAAGTTAAATTTCAGTGTCAGATGTGTTCTCATTCAAAAGATTCAGGCATTAAAAAGCTTGTCAAATTGAAACCCGTTTTCTTAAATGGAAAATTTAATTTGTCTTCCTGATAATTCGGACAGGCCTTGTATCAAACAGTTCCATCCATGTTTTTCTGCCCTACCTCTCCACAACGCCCCGTTACTTCGTTGTTGTTTTTTCACTTTCATCACGCTTTTTAAGCTTTCTTCTTGAGGTATTTATTTCATCCATAATTCCATTAGCTTTTATCTCTCTCAGCAGGCGAACGTTCTTTTCATGTGAAGTCTTATACGTTTCAAAAGATTGCGAAAGACCTGTAAATCTGCAATTTCTTCGTTTTGAACCGAAAATTCAAAACTCGCTTGCACGTTTTTAAGCCCATAAAAAATCTGTGAAAAGATTGGTACATCTTTTACTATTTTTGTTTCGCGAAAGAAGTAAAAGTTTTTTTTTTTCGTTCTTCTTTCGATCAGAGCTTATTAGATTACCGCATATGAAAATTTAGTCATCTTCATTGTCTCTCTTTTGTTTACTTGTGCCTAAAAAGCGTGTTTCTTGACTTGGCTTTTCTTATTGAATTTCTGTTGGTTAAATATTAAAGGTTTTCTCACAAAACATTTTTTTTCTTCCATTAAAACTTGACTGCTGCGTATGAAGAAATATATCACATTTGCATTAAGAGCATGTATACCTTGAAATATTATATCTTAATACACTTTCTAAAAGTATTTTTTTCATTTTCGTATTGATGAACTGGGAGCCAAATACCGGGAATTCCTTTTATATCATTGCAATATGTTTCGATCTTCATATTACCTTTCGTTTGATGTACTTCTTCGTGTATTTGACTGTCGTTTTGGTTTGCCAGTTTTATACACCTTATTACGATTTTCGTCTTGGTCTAGTTTTAATAAAATAATATACATGAAGGGGCCGAAGAGTTCAGTCTTTTTCATTGTTTATTGTTGAGATTGATTCTTTGCTCGATCTTCCTATTCTGAAATGGTGCTTACCTTTTATACAATTATCTATTTTACATAAGTTTATAGGTGACGACACTGAGGAGGCTCAAGTTCTTAAGAACCTCCACAAAATTATTTTGGAAGCCTAGGGTCTTTCTGTTATGGAGGAGCAACACTTAATACTTCTTTTAAAAGTATATCCATAGGCATGATCCTCGAATCATTTATGCATAGCGCTGGTCTTGTGACACTGGGCGTTTATAGCGTAAAACCACTTTGCCGATGGTGGCATTCGAACCACGTCTTCCTACGCCGAAGTACGCCGGCGAGACTTACTGCTGCAATTTCCCAATTCGACTTATACGTCACTGGAGTAGTACGTCATCTATAGTATAAGTGTCGCCCAACTGAAAGTGAGACTCGTGTAATAGCATTGTTGTATAATTACACAGAGCCGTGTATTTGCGCCGGTAGATGGCGTGTCATGTCAGGAAGCACGCTGTTATCGGAGACACGAGTCAGTGTGAGGTTTCCACGTGCGGGGGCAAGTTGACTACTTAGGGTCGTGACATGGATTCGTCCAAACAGGCCCAGCGGGCAGTTATGCAATTTTTGACAGCAGAAGGTGCTAGTGGAGCCGAAATTTATCGTTGTATGAAGGATGTATATGGGAATGAGCGTCAGTCACGGAGCACAGTGTTCCGCTGGTGTAGTGAATTTCGTAAAGGACGTATGAGTACGGAAGACATGCCGAGACCTGAGCAAGCACACGTGGCCATCAGCATGGAATCGATTGCTGCCGTGGACAGCCTTGTGGAGGAGAATCGCCGAATCCTTCCCCTGCGAGCTTGCGGCAACATTGCTCGTGAGTAAAGGAACTGTTAACACCATCCTCCATCGCGGATTGGGATACAACAAGGTTTGCGCACAATGGGTCTCCAAGCATTTCCAGGAGGAGCAGAAGACTCGGCGACTGGGTGCTTGCTCGGAGCATCTGCATCGTTACCACGCAGAGGGGGACAGTTTTTCTCGCATTATACGCCAACGTCCATCCGTTCGGCGAAGCAGAAAACGTGACTCATCGGAGAAGGCAATCATTTGCCAATCAGCGGAGGTCCGATTTCGATCAGGGCTACAAAAGAGAGAAGGGCTAGTCCATCGCTTTGAGAAACCGAATGCCGACACAGTTCTCGGGGAAGAGGTTGGGGGACCATTTTTCACGTCAGCGTGCTGCTTGGAGCTCTCCAGTGCAGTGCTGCTGGCTTTCGTTGCGAGCAGTTTTCTAGCCTGTTTTGTTTCATCAAACTAAATTGTTTTATCGTTTACAATATACGAATATTTATTAATGCAAATATCATCATCATCATCATCAACCATTATCAATCCACTGCTGGACGAAGGTCTCCCCAAGTTTCTTCCAAAACGGTCTGTCTAGTGCCAGTCTCCTCCATGTTACTCCCGCATACTTTCGAATTCCATCCGCCTATCTCCCATGTGGTCATCTTCTGGGTTTTTTCCTGTCCCTTGGAATCCAATCTAAAATTTCGGCTGTCCATCGATGGTCTATCATTCTGGCAATATGTCCAGCCCATTGCCATTTCCGGGATTTAACTCTGATCATGATGTCTTCCAGTCATTTTTTGGATCCACGAGTTCCTCTTCTTATCTCTCCTGGTTACACCAAGCATGCACCTCTCCATGCTTTGAGTTGTCTGTAGTCTTTGTATGTCTCTTTTAGTTAAGGTCCACGTCTCTGCACCATACGTAAGCACTGTAAAGATGCATTGATCAAACACTTTTCTTTTAAGACATAATGACATATTGCTCTTGAAAATTATGCTGTTTCTTCCAAAAGCTCTCCAGGCGCAGTGGTCTAAGCGATGGCCTCTGATCATTCGTCCGAACGGGGTCCGGGTTCGAATCCCGGTGAGGCACATGGATGATGTGTTTGTCTAACGGCACTGGCTCTCTCCCTTCCCTGGAACCAGTGACCCTAAATTAGGGACGGGCGACTGCTTATAGCCCATTGAGTTGCTCACGGTGGTCGTTAAACCTCCAATAAAAAAAAAAAAAAAAAAAAAAAAAAAAAAAAAAAAGCTCTCCAGGCGCAAGTTTTGTACGCCGATTAATTTCTTCATCAATGTGACCCTCACTTGATATCTGCTGTCCAAGATAAACGTATCTGTCTGTTATCTCCAGCTTTTCTCCATCAATCGATAAATCGTCATTTCTTGTAAAAGCATTGAACATCACTTTTGTCTTCTGAAGGTTCATTTTTAATCCCACTTCTTTACTCTTGTCAGCAAGTTCCTGGATCATACTCTGCAGCTCTGATAGGGTAGTTGCAAAAATGACTACATCATCAGCAAAACGGAGGTGGGTTAGATAATCTCCATTTATCTTTATCCCTTTGTTTTCCCAGTTCAGTGATTGAAAGACATTTTCCATTGTGGCATTAAAGAGCATCGGAGATATGGTGTCACCTTGTCTCACTCCCTTTCCAATTTTTATGTGTGTTGTATTTTCAAACAGCCGAATCCTTGCACTTGCATTTTTATAGATGTTATTAATAATATTAATGTATGTATCTTCAATACCGCAGGATTTCAGAGCCATTGTAACTGCTGATGGTTATATATAGAAAGAAAACATTACAGAACAAAAATACAAAAATTTAAAAAAGGAAATTCAAAACAAGGGAAAACTAAAAACAGGTTGCCGTCATCAGGAGATCATCAACCTGTGGAAGTAGCCTTTCTAGTACCAACAAATCGACAAGGCAAGCCGAAATTGTCGGTTGGTCATGCTCCCTAGTCCACAAAACCAAATTCTAATAAGCACAAGAATTCCAAGAATCAAATTTATACAACTAAATAAAAGTAATTAAAAGCTTACCGGCTGAACAAAACCGCCATGACAAGACATTAAACAAAACTGAACAGAGCACCCACAAGAACCCAAATATATACACTGATATAAAAGGTGGTCACAGATAATCAACTACCTGGCAAGCCAAAAAATGTGTGAATTGACAAGATGCAAAACTGTGTATGTAGATAGGATCTTCTTTTTTCTTTTTTTTTTTTTTTTTTTTTAGATTGGAGCTTTAAAGACCACCGTGAGCAACTCAATGGGCTATAACCAGTCGCCCGTCCCTAATTTAGGGTCACTGGTTCCAGGGAAGGGAGAGAGCCAGTGCCGTAAGACAAACGCAACATCCATGCCTGACCGGAATTCGAACCCGGACCCCTTACGGACGAATGATCAGAGGCCATCGCTTAGACCACTGCGCCACCGAGGCGGCAAATAGGATCTTCAGCTATTAGGGAACCACCAAATAGCACTTTATGTTGCCTATATACTTAAAATTGTTAGGTCCTAGGTTAATAAAGCACGTCAATATGCAGTTTGAAACTCTTGGACACGGAATTATAGTTCAAAATTAAATGGTTAAAATGATGTCTTAAGAAATTTTTAGGGAAGTTGTTAGATTGCAGTTTAGAAAGAAGAGCTTTCAGATTTTTTACAAGTAAGAACTGTGTAGAGCAAATTTTAGCTATTCTATGAAACTGAGAGATGAGTAGATTGCGATGTATAACTTTTGAAATGTTGGATGACCAGTAACTGTAGTGAATGATATCAAACTCCAAATAGTCTCTTTTATCAAATAAGTTCACCACACCTCTCCCCTCCTCGTCCACCTGAACCTCTAAATCGAGGTAACAAACCCAAGTCGACGATCTGTTGGTTTTTCTAGGGTAAGGTCGTCAGGATACAAGTCAGTGGCGCAACGCAAAAAGTCCGGAATGTTAATGACAATGATGTCATCAACATATCTTAGCGCAATCCCAGGTAAAGGATGATTGGCAACAAATCTATCCTCAAAGAAATGTAGATAGAGATTAGCCAAACTGCTAGAAAAGCGACTGTCCATCGGGATACCACGAGTTTGGAGGTATAGCCCATCGCCCACGGTAAAGAAATTGTTATTGATACAGAAATCCAGTAGGAAGTGCCAATACTGTTCTGTAGTCCAGGGCTGGAACTTCGTATGTATGTTTAGAGCTACCTGCCACAAACCCTTCAATGAAATTGAAGTGAAGAGGTTTTTAAAATTTGTAAGTATCCACAGATGTGACAGTCACCGAGCCAAGTGTCTCCAAGACTCTGTTATTGCTCCCAATAATTCAAGTCGAACCCAGCTTGCGAAACGCCACGGACAAGTATCTCTGAAGCAACCCACCCGGTTTACTATTATAACAGTAGCGTCCACTAGTAATGAAACGGAAGGAAACAGGTTCCTTATGAAACTTTGAGATAGCATAAATAAAAGGAAAGTTTAAGTTGGACACATTAAGCTTAATCCTTTTATGCAGAGCGATTATTTTTTTAACAATGTCTTTATGGTTTTGAGAAACCGGAGTGTAAGTATCCGTGGTGTTCATCTCCTGTATTAGGAGATCCTGATAGAACTGTTTACAAAAGAAGGCAAAGTTATTACCAGCTTTATCCACTGGAGTAATAGTGAATAAGTTTTGAAGTTCCTGATTTTGTGAATTAATCAAAGCAAGATTATGTGGCTGCCGGGCACAAACCCCAGAGCTCTTTAACTTGTCGAGCTCATGACGAATGTCACACAACACAGAATCCAGCCATTCGTTAAAGGCTTCGAGGGCAAACCAAACTCATAAGAAAGCTTAAGTGCGCACTGTAAAAAATTACTGCGTAGAATAGAGACACATTTCTTAGTTTTGAATCGAGGTGTCAACTTCGATTCAAAACTAAGGCCATTGATTTTAGTGGCTTAAAATCAATTTTGCATAAACGTTTGGATCCTTTCCCTCTCGGAAATGAGGTGAAATTGGTGACCTGTTTTCGCTATGAAAAACCGCTTGGTCGCCGTATTTTTAACTACAGGCAAACTGTTGCTGATTTAAAGTCTTTAAGCGGCAATAAGGATGACAGCTGTTACTGTCATCTTGACAGATTCAGTAAATTTGTCAACCCTTACCACGGTCATATCGTTATTGGTGACCTGGACATAGTGCCTTTTCGAGAACTACGCACACTTATGTCTCTGGGCACTAAATACAGGTTGACACCTCGATTCAAAACTAAGAAATGTGTCTCTATTCTACGTAGTAATTTTTTACAATGCGCACTAAAGCTTTCTTATGAGTTTGGTTTGCCCCTCGAAGCCTTTAACGAATGGCTGGATTCTGTGTTGTGTGACATTCGTTATGAGCTCGACAAGTTAAAGAGCTCTGGGGTTTGTGCCCGGCAGCCACATAATCTTGCTTTGATTAATTCACAAAATCAGGAACTTCAAAACTTATTCACTATTTCTCCAGTGGATAAAGCTGGTAATAACTTTGCCTTCTTTTGTAAACAGTTCTATCAGGATCTCCTAATACAGGAGCTGAACACCACGGATACTTACACTCCGGTTTCTCAAAACCATAAAGACATTGTTAAAAAAATAATCGCTCTGCATAAAAGGATTAAGCTTAATGTGTCCAACTCAGTTTCATAGAATGCTATCCCAAAGTTTCATAAGGAACCTGTTTCCTTCCGTTTCATTACTAGTGGACGCAACTGTTATAATAGTAAACCGGGTGGGTTGCTTCAGAGATACTTGTCCATGGCGCTTCGCAAGCTGGGTTCGACTTCGATTATTGGGAGCAATAACAGAGTCTTGGAGACACTTGGCTCGGTGACTGTCACATCTGTGGATACTTACGAATTTTAAAAACCTCTTCACTTCAATTTCATTGAAGGGTTTGTGGCAGGTAGCTCTAAACATACATACGAAGTTCCAGCCCGGGACTACAGAACAGTATTGGCACTTCTTACTGGATTTCTGTATCAATAACAATTTCTTTACCGTGGGCGATGGGCTATACCTCCAAACTCGTGGTATCCCGATGGACAGTCGCTTTTCTAGCAGTTTGGCTAATCTCTATCTACATTTCTTTGAGGATAGATTTGTTGCCAATCATCCTTTACCTGGGATTGCTCTAAGATATGTTGATGACATCATTGTCATTAACATTCCGGACTTTTGCGTTGCGCCACTGACTTGTATCCTGACGACCTTATCCTAAAAAAACCTCGACAGATCGTCTACTTGGGTTTGTTACCTCGATTTAGAGGTTCAGGTGGACCAGGAGGGAAGAGGTGTGGTGAACTTATCTGATAAAAGAAACTATTTGGAGTTTGATATCATTCACTACACTCACTGGACATCCAACATTTCAAAAGTTATACATCGCAATCTACTCATCTCTCAGTTTCATAGAATAGCTAAAATTTGCTCTACACAGTTCTTACTTGTAAAAAATCTGAAAGCTCTTCTTTTTAAACTGCAATCTAACAACTTCCCTAAAAATTTCTTAAGACA
Source organism: Macrothele yani (assembly GCA_039090855.1). Classification (NCBI taxonomy): domain Eukaryota; kingdom Metazoa; phylum Arthropoda; class Arachnida; order Araneae; family Macrothelidae; genus Macrothele; species Macrothele yani. The sequence continues at coordinate 155,541,027 of CM076996.1, forward strand.
TCATTTTAACCATTTAATTTTGAACTATAATTCGGTGTCCAAGAGTTTCAAATTGCACATTGACATGTTTTATTAACCTAGGACCTAACAATTTTAAATATATAGGCAACATAAAGTGCTATTTGGTAGGTCCCTAATAGCTGAAGATCCTATTTACATGCACAGTTTTGCATCTTGTCAATTCACACCTTTTTTGGCTTGCGAGGTAGTTGATTAACCGTGACCACCTTTTATATCGGTGTATATATTTGGGTTCCTGTGGGTGCTCTGTTCAGTTTTGTTTAATGTCTTGTCATGGTGGTTTTGTTCTGCCGGTAAGCTTTTAATTACTTTTTTTAGTTGTATAAATTTGATTCTTGGATTTCTTGTGCTTATTAGAATTTGGTTTTGTGGTCTAGGGAGTATGACCAACCGACAATTTTGGCTTGACTTGTCGTTTTGTTGGTACTAGAAAGACCACTTCCACAGGTTGATGCTCTCCTGAAGACGTTAAAATGTTTTTAGTTTTCACTTGGTTGGAAATTCCTTTTTAAAAATTTTGTATTTTTGTTCTGAAATGTTTTCAATCTATATATGCTACTACATGAGGTTTAGCTGCATTCGGCGCTTCTCATGGTATTAGCCTTTTTGTCTAATTCTTTTCGTGTTATAATATTTTTTTTTATAAAGCATTTTTGTGTTTTATTTATATCATCATCATCATCATTGTCAACTATTATCAATCCACTGCTGGACGAAGGTCTCCCCAAGTTTCCTCCACAACGGTCTGTCTTGTGCCAGTCTCCTCCATGTCACCCCTGCATACTTTCGAATTTCATCCACCCATCTCCCATGTGGTCTTCTTCTGGGTCTTTTCCTGTCCCTTGGAATCCAATCTAAAATTTCGGCTGTCCATCGATGATCTGTCCTTCTGGCAGTATGTCCAGCCCATTGCCATTTCAGGGATTTAACTCTGATCATGATGTCTTCCACTCTTGTCATTTTTCGGATCCACGAGTTCCTCTTCTTATCTCTCCTGGTTACACCAAGCATGCACCTCTCCATGCTTCTTTGAGTTGTCTGCAGCCTTTGTATGTCTCTTTTAGTTAAGGTCCACGTCTCTGCACCATACGTAAGCACTGGAAGGATGCATTGATCAAACACTTTTCTTTTAAGACATAATGGCATATTGCTCTTGAAAATTATGCTGTTTCTTCCAAAAGCTCTCCAGGCAAGTTTTGTACGCCGATTAATTTCTTCATCAATGTGACCCTCACTTGATATCTGCTGTCCAAGATAAACGTACGTGTCTGTTATTCCAGCTTTTCTCCATCAATCGATAAATCTTCATTTCTTGTAAAAGCATTGAACATCACTTTCGTCTTCTGAAAGTTCATTTTTAATCCCACTTCTTTACTCTTGTCAGCAAGTTCCTGGATCATACTCTGCAGCTCTGATGGGGTAGTTGCAAAAATGACTACGTCATCAGCAAAACGAAGGTGGGTTAGATAATCTCCATTAATCTTTATCCCCTTGTTTTCCCAACTCAGCGACTGAAAAACACCCTCCAATGTGGCATTAAAGAGCTTCGGAGATATGGTGTCACCTTGTCTCACTCCCCTTTCCAATTTTTACGTGTGTTGTATTTTCAAACAGCCTAATCTTTGCACTTGCATTTTCATAGATGTTATTAATAATATTAATGTATGCATCTTCAATACCGCAGGTTTTCAGAGCCATTGTAACTGCTGATGGTTTCACCGAATCAAAGGCTTTTTCATAATCGATAAAAGCCATGCACAATGGAAGTTCATATTCCCTCGCTCTTTCAATTAGTTCTCTCAGCACGTGGATATGATCTATTGTGCTGTAGCCACTCCTGAATCCAGCTTGTTCTCTCGGTTGAGCCATGTCCAGTGTTACCTTCAAGTGGTGTGAAAGAACTTTAGTGAAGATTTTATAAACTACTGATAGGAGGCTGATAGGTCTGTAGTTTCCGAGATCCTCAATGTCACCTTTCTTATGCAGCATTATCATTGTAGCGGTGTTCCAATCCTCAGGAATCTTTCCTTCATTAAGGCATCGAGTGAAAATTTGGGCGAGTACTGTTTCAATTTCTCCACTTGCTTCTTGTATGATGTCTACAGCAATTCCATCTTCTCCTGGAGCTTTTCCCCGCTTCATGTTCTTGATTGCATGTGCAACTTCTGCTGGAAGGACTGGAAGAACTCTGGTACTGGTATCTTTCATGATGTCTGGAGTGCATATATCATCCCTTTCATATAATTTGGAGTAGAAATCTTTCACTCTTGTCAAAATTTCGCCTCTATTTCTTGTTACAGAACCATCTTCTTTTCTCAGTGCCATAATCTGTTTTCTTCCCTTACTGAGATGTCCCTTTGCTATCTTTAGGCTTTGGTTGTTTTCAATTGCTTTCCTCACTAGTTCACAGTTGAATTTCCTTACGTCTTCAGTGATACTTTTTCTTACTGTCTTGCATAGCTCTATATATTCCACTTTGGAAGTCACATCTTCTTTAGTTGTCCTCATCTCTCTTCTTTTTGCATCAACATTTTGGTTTTTCCTGATAATTTGTTCACATGCACATTGTTCTTAGACCCAGCTAATTTTGTTGCTGTTTCCATAAGAGCTTTGGTTACTTTTCTGTTAACTTCAGAGATGTCCACTTCTTCCGATGTTAGGCCTTCTAAAGCAGAGAACCTGTTCTTCAGTTCTAACTTGAAGGTATTATGGTGTTTTTTAAGGTTGGTTATGTCAATAGATTTTGTTTGTCTTATGAGCTTGCCACGTTCAAGTTTAGTGTTGAGGTGCATCTTACATCTCACCAATCTATGGTCACTACCTGTGTTGAACTTGTTTAGCACACTGCAGTCTTCTATGACGAATTTTTTGTTACACATAATAAAATCAATTTCACTTGTCGTCCCATTTGGATGTCTCCATGTCCATTTCCTGTGTGGCTTTTTCTTGAAGAAGGAGTTCAAGATGAAAAACCCTTCTGCCTCTGCAAACTCAACGAGAGTATTTCCACGCTGGTTTCTGTTGCCATGACCGAATTTACCTACTGAAGTTTCATTCTGTTGCTGTTGCCCTATTTTTGCATTGAAATCTCCCATAATTATTTTCAAGTGCTGCTTACCTTTATTATTTAGATGACAAATTTCCTCATAAAATTCTTCAATTTCTTCTTCAGGATGACTTGTGGTGGGTGCATAAGTTTGAATAATCTGAGCCTGGTATCTTTTCGAGAGTTGGATAACAAGTCGTGCAGCTCTGTCAGAGGAACTTTCAACTTCTACAACTTTATCCTTCAGTTTCTTGTTTATTATAAATCCAACACCACTAGTTCTGCCAGTATCTGTCCCACGATAGTAGAAGAGATGTCCACTTTTCAGTTCGATGAGATCTTCTCCTTTTCTCCTTACCTCACTTAGCCCCACGATGTCCCACTTGATCCGTTGTAGTTCCTCTTCCAATTCAAGAAGCCTTGATTCAGAAGATAGGGAGCGTCCATTGTAAGTAGCCAAGGTCAGCATCAGATGGCAGCCTAGTCCGGTCCTCCGGGGATTCTTAGCACCCTCTGCATTCATGTCGCACTGGCCGCTGCCTTGGCCAGGTACATTCCAGCTGCCGGAGACTGAGGGCCAAGATTTAAGTTGTGGAATCATTTTGGAGGGGTTTGGCCATAACTCACCACGCTGGCCAAGCGGGTTGGTAAGTGTATGATAGAATTTCCTCTAATCCCGATGGTATAGTTATACCGCTATGGGCGGTCGTCAGAGCCCCTTTAGTGGGAACAGGATGCACCACGAGAAGGCGGGGTTGACATTTGTCAAGGAGAGGCTGTGATGTTACGCATCACCTGACCTTACATTTATTTATATACTATTTAATATATATATACTGCAGAGCAAAGCTGAAAACAAAGGAAAAACTTTGAATTTAAAACTAAAGTTGCAAAATAACTTGAAGATCATATATATATATATATATATATATTGTATGCGTGCACATAAATAGTTTACCTACGTAAGTTGGTGAGCCTTTTTCTTTTGTTATACATGTCTTCGTGTGCTGTTGCAACGTGTCGGAATACACACAGAAACCGAAAAGGACAAGATATTGTGTTTCATGCTTTTCCTCGGACCAATCCAGTGCTCGTAAAAGAGTGGATGAACAAGTGCCGCAGATTGGACTCGATTAATGTTAAGTACGCCAGAATTTGTATCGAACATTTCCAGAGTTGTGATTACGAAGATGGTGTGAAAAATCGATTACTTGGATTGCCTTTGCAAAAGATACTCAAATATGATACTGTTCCCAGTATAAGTTTACCTTCTTTAATTTCTAAAGAAGCATCACCGAGGACCCAGTGACACAGGAAAAGAAAAATTGTTCGAAGTGCTTTGGAACGATTGAGTGAACTGAGCCCGTAGAAAATTAATCTGGATGCTGAAGGGGAAACGGACACTGGTACGAACTGCGAAATCAGTAGCAACTTGAAACTATAGAATGCCCTAACTGCAAGTATCTGAAAATTTGTAATGATAATTTAATGAAAAATTCAACACTGGAGAAAGATCTCCAAACTACAATCCAGGAAAAAATGGAAATCACAAAGTTTCTGTTCAGCGATCGAAAGGATGGGCCATTTCCAGGAGATCTCTGACATCTCAAATTCAGTAATTAAGAAGCCAAATGAAAATACTTCAGAGAAGAAAACGGAAATTAGAAACATTGGAGAAATGTGTCCACCACGTTTTCACGAAGACCCAAGTCAATGCTCTTACTTCGAAAATGAAAAGGATAAAATGGACGACAGAGGATATATCTAGATGCATAGTAATTCGAGCACTTCTTCAAAATCATATGATTTCTGGAAAGAAACGATGAGCGTTCCACTTCCAAGTGCTAGCACCCTGAAACGTTGGTGTTCAAAATTTACATGCAGTCTTGGGATACAGAATGATGTTCTTCTGCTTATGAAAAAAAGTTGCGAAAGTTTAAGTTTTCGTGAGAAAATCTGTTTTCTAAGTTTTGATGAAATGCACACAGATTTTAAGTTGTGCTATAACTCTCGAATGGATCAGATACTGGGTCCATTCAGGAAAGTTCAGTTCATTTTAATTAAAGGTCTGATTTCTCAATGGAAGCAGTCAATTTTCCTTTATTTTGATATCCCCATGACAAAAGAGCTCATTTTCAATGTAATTACTCACATACAAATAAGTGGCATAGAAGTAAAGGCAATAGTTTCTGATTTGGGAGGATGTGGTACTTTGTGGAAGGAACTTGGAATTTCTCCCACCAATTTTTCGTTCCCGAATCCCGCTGAGCAAACATCAAAAATATGAGTGTTCGCAGATTTAGCGCATTATGTAAAATTGCTAAGAAATCACTTCCTGGACAAAGGATTCATACATCAAGATGGCACCATTTTGGCAACTGATGTTATTAAAGAAGTTTTAAACAGAGATTCAGGAGAATATAAATTGTGCCATAAACTGAAACCAAATTTTTTTATTGTGAAAGGAAACGAGCGACAGAAAGTGACACCAGCAAAAACGTTATTTTCAGCAACTACAGCAAAAGCAATTATGCATTTAACAGAAAATAAAAAAGCAGCTGAATTTTTTAATTAATTGACGGCTTCTTTGATATAATCAATAGTAGCAAGCCATGTCCTCCCTCCAACAAACCTCTGAAGGCTGCATTTGGTATAGACGCATATTTTGAAAAACAAGTGTCAATTTTAAATACAGTGAAAGATGCCATAGCGGATTAAGGGTGCGTGGAAAATCTAGCATGCTGCCGCCTTTTCAAAAAGGAATTCTGATATCCGTAAACTCACTTATGGGATTGTTTGAGAACTTAAAAATTCTTGGTGTTAAGTATATACTGACTTCCTGGTTGACTCAAGATGCCCTGGAAAGCTTTCTTAGTCAAATTCGAGGGCTTGGTAGATTTAACGATCACCCTTTACCAACAGAAGTCATTAGCCGTTTGAAGCAGTTGTTACTTGCAAACAAACTGCCCTTACTCTCAGCAAAAATAAATGCACCTACTTCGGAAGAAGACAAACAGTTAGATGTTTACCTAACATCCGAAGTATTAGAAAATGCTTTTGTACGTGATAAAATACAGGAGGTTCCCGAAATTTGTTTCTGAAAACAATTGTGACGATGTGAACTTTGATTATGTTGATGATATATTTCTTATGCCCTGGGAAGTCGTAGAGCAAACCGCGTCAAGGGATTTTTCTGTTCATGAGCAGGAAGCTTATGGGCTTTGTAACTGGCTACATTGCATATCGCGTTCGAGATAAAGATCCTTCGCTAGGGACATTATCAAAAAATTGCGCAGAATTTCCTGTTCAATCTGATTGGATTAAATTACTGTCTTCACGTGAACTTACCGTACCGTCCGGCTCATGAATGAATACGGTACAAAAATTTGAAAATCATTTTCATCCATTTCATGGCAGCACTTTTCGAAAAGGAAAAGGTGTAATCCGCAAACTTGTCAGTGAAGTGGAAAACCATTACCCTCAAATTAACAAAGATGCAATTCGCTTATTTTGTAGATTGCGAACGCTTATCAGAATTCGCTTTTTAAACAGAAATGCAGTGCTAGTATCACAAAGAAAGGCCCAGCAGAAAACAAAGAAATGGATCCGTTCAAATACTGGGAAGAAAACCGATACATCATATTTAGCTAACTAAGGATGCTTCCCAAATCAAGCTGCAAATGTAAATGTAAGTAAAAATTTTTCACTTTTGGTTCAGAAGGAATTTACATGTAAAATATTTACGATTTGTAAAACGGCACAATGTGTCCCGATCTGCTTGATTAACTTTAATGCAAACTGATTTTTGTTAGTTTGAAGCTCCTAAAATATAAACTCACTGAATTCTTTATTCTTAAATTGTGATCTTAGAACAAAAAAACAAAAAAAATAAAAAAATAAAAATTAGAGAATACAATTATAAACGTTTTTGGAATAATAAGATATATCTTCTACAATGTGATTACAGATTGTAGAAAACAGAAAAAATTAAATTCTATGATCAGCACTTTAGAATGGCATTATAAGTTTTCCCTAGATATATATGTATTTAATAGGTGGCACACAGATAACAAGGCCCAAAAGGAAAAAAGGTACTAGCATTTGTACAATTGCATTTTGATTTTTGTTACCGGCAAAACACAGTGTTCGGAAAATTTTTCCAATGCTGTGTTTTATAAATAATCAACTGTTAACTAGTCGCTGCGCCTTTAACGTAATACACAATAATGTGTTTATATGCCCAATACTGTACTGTTGGAAAAATATGTTTAAAGTTCAAATAATGTTTTTTTTTAACTACAGTGATGATAGTTTAGTTTATTCTCATTACCTTTACTCTAGTGCTTTATAGTTATGTAGTTTTCCTTGACTTTTAAACTGATTACTTGGGATTTCCCGTGTCTTCAGGAGAGCTGGCTCTAAGGACCAGCCCTTCTCTTCTATAGCCCCCGCAGTATTGATTCCGATACTGCCGAGCAAATGTAAGCCTTTTCTGTCGATGCACCTTCGTTAGCATAGGTGCAGTAACCATCAGTCTGCATCGAAGCCCCATACACAGCATGGTTCGCTGAACTGTCGTTTTAGACACACTTCCGGTAGCCACGTGGTTCATTCGGCCAGTGAGTTACTCCACTGTAGCTTGTCGATCGGCCCTCACGCACCTTCGAAGCCGACGTTCACCTCTAACATCAATGGCACGTGGTGCTCAGCAGTTTGCACGTCGCTTATTCACAATGGTACCATTTCTGCAATCACGATACACTTTAACCACAGCAGCCCGCGAACAGTTCATAAACTGCACTGTTTCAGAAATACTGCCATCCTTGACCCAAAAGCTGATAATCATCCCTTTTTGCAAATCTGATAAATCGCTCCTTTTATCCATGGCAGCAACGAGTGATATGTTTTCAGAATGCCTACAGCTCACCTTATATACTCTCCATGCCAGCTCACGACATGTGCCTTCTTTCATTGGCTACGCGTTGTTGACGTCAAAAGCAGGAGGTGGTCACAATAAAGTGACTCTACTGTGTAATTCTTTCTTTATCTTGTCTTTGTTTTGATAATTGAAATTTCAAATGTTTTTAAACAAAGTTATTTTGTATGTATCAATCGTATAAAAAAATGCGTCAACCATTTCAAAATATTGAGAGTGGGTCGGTAAGCCAGTTTATTTCTTCACATGACGAAATACCAGATTTGATTAATATTTTTAAAGGCGTTAAGAAATGGTCAACAGTTATCAGATTTGGTTTACATCCTGTAACAAAAATTTAGTTTCAATGATTCTCTGAGCTGGACGAGAGAGAGAGAGAGAGAGAGAGAGAGAGAGAGAGAGAGAGAATACGAATACTTGCAAATGTTTTCCTTACAGTAGATAAGTACAGAACAAAGTGGCTAATTCTGGTGATTGATTTGTAGGTTTGCATTAGATCCCATATTTTCTACGTTGGTATTTCCAAATGCTCAGAATCTCTCCTCTTTGTTTCAGATAAGTTTAAAAAAAATCAGGATCTACTTTATGTTGTCCTTCAGTTTAATAAATTCTTCATATCCTTTTATGAAATAATCAGAATTCATTAATTTTATTTATGTGAGAAGACATAGTACATTCGTGTATTTCACACGCCTCAGGCCATAAATAAGTGCTCTTATATCCTGAAATAATCAATTCGTGGTCTCGCATGATAAAAACAATAAAAAGAAAAAGGTATGCTTCCCGAACTATTTCACCTTTGCAGGGTTATCTCGAACAGCGTCCTTGATTGTCCTTTATGGATGAGATAAATGAAAGCGAGAAAGTGTCGGTACCCATAACTTCTCGATGTGCTTTCTGCTGATCCATTCAGGCTGCGTCCTTCGTTTCCCTTCCATACATTCCATTCTCAATGGGGCGTCTCCATAACAACGCATCCTTTGACTGCGTTAACAGCCCGGAGACATGATACTATCACTCCCACTACAAAACTAAGATCTCACCGCCAGATTAAATTACAGGAATTTCCCTCGTAGATGAAAACTTCCTTCGTGTAGAGAGCCTCATCATTTTTACCCTTTGCCCTCTTCTTTCTCCTCTGTTTTCCGCATCTCCCTCCTCTTCATTCTCTTCTATGAACGCCTTTCATCCCACTTTTATTAACTTGTTCTTTATCTCTTAATCATAAGAGCAGATCCTCCTTACTCTTTACAGGGTTAGTGCTATTTTCGAATACATCCCATTCATCTGCTTGTTGGTCTCCATACAAGTATGGGTCACGTGCTAATGTTCCATATTCGTTGGAACTGACAATGATTTTCTCTGTGTTGTGACGGAGCACTTTTCGAACAAACAAAGAAAACTAGTGTAGTACTATGTGCACCATTAATGCGCACGATGATAAAACAAACTCACTTGCATCTTGCCTTTACCGTATCTCCATTACCCCAACATGCAGCATTAATGAAGTGTTACAACCTTTAGATCATCTTCATGACACTGTGACTCAACGTGCTAATTTCGTCGGGTAACAGACACAGTGAACATTCACACAATTTGCGGAAGCTGTTGAATCGGATCACATTTCTCCATGAGTCAACACCTTTTTCCTCCGGTAGTTTAATTTTGACGACTCTTTTGTAACCATGAACTCTACCGTTGTTTTCCCGTCGAAATAGCACATTAGGTTTAAAAAAAAAAAAAACAAACCTAAAACAAGAATTCATCTTTTCCTTTTTTCCATGGAGTATTAAACCGAAGAATTTCGGTCGCCTTCTGTTGGATATAGTGACAACTTGAACTCCGGGCTGCATGTTGCGACGTGCATTCCATATACACAGGTGCTGCGCAGCGGGTACACTTCTTTCAGAAATACTATGAATTGCGTTGTTAAAACTAGGCAAAAACAAAACAAAACCAAAAGAAAAAAAAGAACGGAAATATGCAGGGACGTACATGATTTTCTAATGCAAGAACAATATGCAATTAATGTGCGTCAAGCACGTAATGAGGAAAGCAACTAAGAAACAGATGCACTGGCCGATTCTTGAAACTTCATAGATCGTTAAAACACTACTAGTACTAATTGTATGAACTGTACAAGGCAAAAGATTACCAAGAACATGCTGATCCAGATAACGAAAACTGGACACTCTACACTGTAAAAAATAAATGGTATGAATTCACCGAAAATTTCTAAAAATAACGTGCAGCAAAGTTACCGGTAGGTATCCGTCTTTTTCAGAAATTTCCGATTTTAAAAGTGCCCGTTTATTTTAACTTCCGTATTTTCACAGATTTTCCGTAGTCAGAAATTCCGTTTATTTCAGAAAAAATCTATTTAAGATTTTCCCTTATTTAAACAGAAATTCCGCAAAATCGACGACTCTGCATTTCTCAGCCCTTACCCCAGATAATCTTTATGCTGCGTTAGGATCGAACCCCCGTCGGTGCTTGGCTTGATTTAACAAGTAATCCATGCGTTTAACCACTGAGCCACACAAGCTCGGAAATATGAGTCACGTAAAGCGTAAAACAAATCAGGCGACGAGGATTTTTTTTTTTTTTTTGTCTTGTCTTGTCATTAATGCAAGTGATTTAGTCATTTTATTTTCTGTTGGAGCTTATTATTTTTCTTAATAGGTTTGTAATATTTTTAAGAGGACTTTTTACAAATTAAGCATTTTTCATCGTGATTTTTCGAAGCAACAAAATGCTTTGCAACTTGATTTTTCTAAACTGACAATGACTTTCAGTTATCTTTTAAAAAGGTGAAATGTACTCTTTCATAATATTATTTCACGAAAAAGAACCTCCTAAATATAAAATTTATTCTTGATAGTTATAATAGCTTTTGTCTTAAGTTGTTCAAAGACTGATGCATAGACATCGTACAATCATCTCTAGAGGTCTGCACGGGCCGAATTTGGAAAGCCCGGCCCGTTTCAATTTTTTTAATTAAAGCCCGGCCCGTATATTTCTCCTGTTTTTAAGGCCCGGGCCGGCCCATAAAATTTCAACAATTACCCAAACACGAATTTGACACCTGGTGCACACGGTCATTCGACTCCTGAAGAGTTTTCGTTTTCTTAATTGCTACACGTATTCTATTACAATATTCTATACAAGTATTCTATTACATTATTCTATTATATATATACACTTATTCATTCTATTACATTATTCTATTAGAGCGATCAGTTTTACGATCGCTCTCCCGCGTTCAAATGCCACTAACTGATCTGTGTGATTCCTTATAATGATTTCGATCGTTTGGAATTTTTGACTTGCAAGAGGCAAATAATGAGGTCGATCGAACAAGGCGCTCACTATTTCTCCGTCCTCACCGCTCACTTTAACGATGCGAAGGAGGGGAGCAACCATGTCTCCCACCAGTTGCGGTTCCACAATATCGCTGTACACATGCAACAGAGAAAACCGACCGTTTAGATCTGCTATAAATTCACCATATACAGAGAGAACTCCACTCACAGCCGAAAATTGCATGGGTTGGTATCCTAAGACTTCTGCAATCCCTGGGGGCAAAACCAAGCGAGTACCTCTAAGAAGAATTGACTTAACCTTTTGAGTCGCTTTATTATAATTCAAAAAGATTTTATTGGCAAAGTGGTTGCTCATGGATTTAACAATGTCCGATATAGACTCGTAATGACCTGGAGATATTTTTCCCGTCTTAAGCTGACCGGGTCCCAAATCGTATTCGAAATGGCTGGAATCTTGCGCGACATTATACCACGAATGGGGGTAGATGAGTTCGACGAGTCCCACTTTCCAGTCTCCATTCAGTTTGATTGGGGAAGGAAGACGCGTTATGAAATGGGATATTTTGTTTTTCAAAAAGTAGCCGAGAGAGCTGTCGCTCGGTAACGTTAGATAGAAACTCATCTTGAGGAATGACGCTTCACCGAAAGAGAGTCAACTTTTATAGCGATGTTAGGTCGTCCGCAGGGATCCATGCGTTGGATTTATAGGGGTAGCCTTTTAACTTCACAAAGTATTCCATTTTTCCTTTTCTTTTGCGTTTCTTTAGAACACGTTCCAAAGGTCTCAGAAAGTGCCACTTTTTGAAGCTATTCAACATAAAATGTTCCCTCCATCTCTTCACTCAATAAGTCTTTTACTTTGTACACGGGAGGGGATCTTGGAATAACGCCACTCACAATAAATATTTCTTTCGTCCAATTTGATTCATATCTCTTTTCAAAGGTTAATTTAATTTTGCTGATCCTCACGTGATCACCGACTTGAAATTTATAGGAAGGTTTTTCCTCTTGAGGTCGTTATACAGATTGTGAAACACTTGCTTTTCATTGCTTTCATTCACATCTACAGGTTTCATTTTTATACTCCGATGGGGGGAATGATTGTAACCGTGGACTAAATTATCGAGCACATGTATGAACCTGAAGGTGTTTTGGCTTGTAAAGTAGCGCCACATTCTAGTTTTGAGCGTACGATTGAATCTTTCCACAACACTTGCTTTCGTCTTATTGTTCGTTGTAAAGAAATGCACCTCGTGCTGTTTTGAAACTCTTTGTTCGTAAATTCCGTTCCTTTTTCTGTCTGCAGTTTCAATGGTTTTCTGTGATCAAAAATTCTGAAAAAGGCTTGGACGATGTGGGACCCCGACTTTTGCTTTAGGGGAATCATCCACGCATATTTGGGAAATATATCGATACACGTGAGTAAGTAACGAAATCCATCGTTATGACGACTCAAACTGGGGAGGTCAACCAAGTCTGTTTGAAACTGTTGTTCTATTTTATTCACCATAACTATATTTCTCGGAAAATGACTTCTCGCCGGTTTTTGAAGGGTGTACGCTTTCTCCTTTTTCGGCCATTTTTCGACGTCTTTTTTCTTGATTCTTTCTTTCTTGACAGCACGGAATTCCTTCTTTTTGGGATGTGAGGTACGCCTGTTTCATTACATTCCCCAATACATCAATTCACTGAGAGATGTTAGACTGTGACAGAAAAATTCATGTTGACACCATCCTTACACAACTCAAATGACGCCAACTTTCCCTCCCACTCCATTTTTTAATTCCTTCTATTAGCGAAACAATCGAAGTAAAAAGAATAATCCCTCTATTAACCACCTTTTCTCAATGGTCGGGTGGTCTTCTGGTTAGAGTGCTCGCTTTCAAACCAAATCATCTTGAGTTCGAATCCCACTGAGACTATCAGAGCATTTTTTTATTCACTTGGAATGAAAATTTACCCATCGTCTCATCGTAAAATTTCACGATCGGGAGAAAATAAAATTTTCCGATGGGGGAAAATAGCATCGATCATGTTGGAAGAAAAATAAAATGACGGACAACAGATGGTGGTGATTGGGAAAATGTCGGAGACCAAAGAAAATTGGCATGGTTGAACACAAAGGGAAAATGGTGACTCATCCAAACACGTGGCACTCAAAAAATCAACAACGGGACGCACAAAAATTGTTGCAGCTGACGTCATGATTGACCACACCCACATCCGTCTAGGCGGAGCACGTGGACAGCTTCCTTTGTTACAGAACTTTCCATTTTCATCTACTTACGTCATTATCTATAGCAACGAAGTGTGTTTATTTATTGTCTTCCCCTCATTCTTCGGTTTCATTCATCTGATGATGGGTTCTAGGGAAACCCGAAAATTCTTATGGTTCTACTTTTAACCTTTTAGCCTTATACAATAAATTTTTAGATTCCGTGAGTGAGTTTGAATTTGTGTTTTGTGGGGTTTCTAGTAATGATCGTTCATCGAAGGCAACTACCTTGATTACTGCATGTCCAATCATAACTCCTAAGGCAGTTAATCAAGTGTCTTGTAACAGGTAATTTGATTACCAGTCGTCTCAATATACCACAGCTCTGCGCAATAAACATCAGCTGCTTAACAAATAAAGTTTACTAATGGGTATGTCCTGGTTAAGCGTTGTCATCCAAACCTTCTTGCATACACGTATTTCGAGGAGGTATCCTCCCCCTGTTATGCAATCACTTTCGAATACGCCGTAAGTTTATCACAAGCATTCCTCTTGTTTTACACTGGCTGACGCTTCCATAACGCTAGAACTCAAGCGAACACTTTGTGTTTCTCTATGCAGATGGTCCGGGAGAAAACCGTTTAGTGGGAGATTGCACTATGGCCGCCGTATGATGTTCTCTCATTGTCAGAAAGAAGCACGAGCAAACGCTCATAGTTGCTAGTTAAATCACTAGGGCATCGGTCTTTCTTTCGGTAAAAGATCAAACATAATCGTCATCAACTTTTCTCTCGTCGTGGAATTACGCAGAATTGCTGCGCCGCCCCGGTGGTACCGTGCTCAAAGCGCCGCCGGGTTGTGACCATTCGTCCAAGATATGTTCGGGTTTGAATTTCGGTGAGGCATGGATGTGGGGTTTGTCTTACGGCACTGGCTCTCTCGCTTCCCTGGAAACAGTGGCCCTAAATTAGGGACTGCTTACAGCCCATCGAGAGCCGCCCCGGTGGCGCAGTGGTCTAAGCGATGGCCTCTGATCATTCGTCCGAACGGGGTCCGGGTTCGAATCCCGGTGAGGCATGGATGTTGTGTTTGTCTTACGGCACTGGCTCTCTCCCTTCTCTGGACCAGTGACCTTAAATTAGGGACGGGCGACTGCTTATAGCCCATTGAGTTGCTCACGGTGGTCGTTAAAGCTCCAATCAAAAAAAAAAAAAAAAAAAAAAAAAACCAGCCCATCGAGTTACAGTGGTCGTTAAAATCCCAATTTCAAAAAATTGCTGCACACTCGCAAAGCATTCTTTTTTCCTTTAGCAGTCCAGGGAAACAACTGATTATTTTTCCTTTCGTTGATTTCAACTCACACACACCAGATTTTAAAAATGCCCCCTCATATACATCGGAGCACTAGAAAATGCATTAGTTGGCACTTAAGTGTTGCAAATATACGAAATTCCCTTAGCCCAAGCTGCAACCTCTCTCATAAATTTGTCCGCCGGCGATGGATCCTAGCCACGTTCTCCAAGCAATGTAACCAGGAATTGAGTACTCTACGTCCTGTCTCATTTCGAGAGACTTACGACTGTTTTTGTCACCTTTGGACCCCACACGCAACAAAGCTTTTTCAGGTAGTCAATGTTTCACTTTGGGGGACATTTTTTCTTTGTCCCCAACCCCAACCTGAGCCACTAATTAATTAATCGGCCTGAGTAACCACGCCCATTATTACACCTACGACTGAAAAGTTCCAGGACTGATGCAATAAAAAACACAAAAAAGTACCATACCAACAATTAATTCTGGTCACCTTCAAAATACCGTCCTTTTGAAGCAACACACAGTTTTCAGCGTTTCTGAACATCCTGGAAACAGTTCTGGAATGCACTTTCCGTATATCCGCACTTTGTTTTGTCACGGCTGCTTGGATAGATGTAATGTCTGCATGATACTGTGAGTGGGTACCTCTCCATTCAGCGCTTTTTCACATGGTTTGTGGATCCTACTGCAGGCACCATGTTTCCTCTCCTGCAATAATTCTGGAGCAAAAATCAGGATCCTCAACAGCAGTGCCCAGCAGATCGGGACAGATCGATGAACGAGCCTCCTTTTGATCATTATTCAAAATGCGGAGTACCAATCTGGCATTAAGTTTTCGTTTTCCCAGATCCTCGTGTAGAATCACATGACAGACAGACTTAATGATGCCCACCGACTCAGCCAAAAGCCTCACTGTAATTCGGCGATCTATCTTCAACTGATTCCACACCTCTTCGATTTTCCCCCGTCCGCTGCACACTGGAGAGACGCCAGATCTCGGATCATCAAAGGACTCCCGCACGTCACGAAACTGTGCATATCATTCGAAAACTCTGCTGTCTGCATACGCTTCTTTTAACATTCTCTAAGTTTCAGTAGCTGATTTACCAAGTTTCAAACAAAAACGGATGTTTACTCTGCTCTTCCATGGCCAAAATGAAATGGGACGAGTACGCTTCCTATGACTCCCTTAATCCCCGTCTGTCGCCTATCGGCACCTGTATAAACCGGATTCCAACTGTTCGCTGATTGGCTAAAGACTATTGTCTTCTGGAACACACGTGATATTTTTATCCCACTACTGTCACGGCAGTTATGCGGTCAATCCTAGAAGTTATTGGACGTAGCTTGTATCCAAAATAATGAGGCGAAATTCGCATCATATCTTTTACCCGTGTTCCTATGGAGCGGTAAAGCCTTAGAAAATGTAGGAGAAACCTTACAGAAAGTAGCATTTGTAAATAACTAAGTATCTGGACAAGAAGTTTCACCTCTTTTCAGTAATATTCTCAGAAAATAAAATATATTATTGTTGTTGAGCGGCCATATCGTTCCGGT
This sequence comes from Macrothele yani, assembly GCA_039090855.1. Lineage (NCBI taxonomy): Eukaryota > Metazoa > Arthropoda > Arachnida > Araneae > Macrothelidae > Macrothele > Macrothele yani. The sequence continues at coordinate 155,557,439 of CM076996.1, forward strand.
GGCCATTGCTTGTGTTTCCCACAATGCTATATTACTATGGGTACTATATTCTACATTTATTCAAAGTGTACTAAAGAGAAATCATCGCTCTTTACACGTTAATAAGTGAGTCTCGGAAAAATTCTCATCGTCTGAGAAAAATTCTGTGGTGCAATGATAACATGAAGACCCTGGGTTCGATTCCCGGTGACGGCCGATGAGAATTTTTCCGAGACTCACTTATTAACGTGGAAAGAGCGATGATTTATGTTTGGTGTTCCTGACCCACGTCGAATGTTTGAATTAATTATTCAAAGTGTAAATGTCGTTTTTAACTTTAGAATGCAAATGTGAGGATCGAAGGCCATTAAACACTAGTAGTAAAGTTAGTTTTGTACTGCAAGTTACTCGTTGAGATTTTATGTGATATAGATGCGAAGTTTGGATATTAAGTAGTTAGTTGCATAGGCTTTAGGCCATCTAAGTAAATTTAATTCTGCATTTCTAAGCCTCCATTAAACTTCATCTTCTAGAAATCAGATAACGAAGGTCGGAGTGCTTTAACAAAAACCTATTCCCACCATTATTGATCCGAAACTGTGAGCATGCCACTCTGCGCAGATTGGAAAGGAACATCGACCGAGGAAAAAGCACCGTAACCAATAGAATTCCTCAGGAAATTACTCCAATCACAGAAGAGAGCGCTCTCAAGCTTTCTGGTGGAGGCGATTTCCATTGTTATATTTATTAGTGCGTTATTTTTTCCTTTTGCTTAAATGCTTTGTGTGATGCGCTTGTTAATTCTTTACTTCTTCACGGCAAAAAATCTTAGGAAATGGGAAACCGAGTTTAAAAATCCCAAACATGCAAACAGAAAGATTTGATTGAAAGAAAGACAATAAAAAAAGACACTGAATTTAACACGAAAGGAGTACAAATAAGGCAGAACGGTAACAAAACATGTTTACATTCGGTAACACAAAAAAAAAAAAAAAAAAAAAAAGAGAGAGAGAGAGAAGGAGAATTTCCAGGAGTTTGTTTCCAATTTTTGGTAATGCTTTTGCACAAACTTTTGCATTCAGGCTATTTTACGAGTTTGTGTTCCTGTTTCCGAAAAGTATAACGTGTCACATAAACTGGAGGAAATTCTTCCAGAAATCTCAAATGACATGTATTTAGAATGTCATGAAAGCTTGATCGAAAAATCTTATTTTAAACTCAAAACACATCCCAAACAAGGCATAAAACACCAGAGAAATTTTAAGGCAAATTGTTTAGCATGTTGTTTGCCAATACTTTTAAACACAATATATTTTTCGGTATTGTTTTCTGGTTTCTTAGCGGAATTTTACTCTCTTGGTTTGGATTTGAACTATTTGCAGCTCGTTTAAAATATAAAAAGGCAACAGACACACTTGTGGCTTTTTCCTTTGGTATATAATTCTAGTTAATGCTTATTGTTTAGGCCATGGGGTGTTGTCCCAAGATTTTCCTAGTTACGCAATTAATTTAAAATTATTTTCTTTCTATTTTCAACCAATTAGACATTCACGAATTCCTCTTTTCTGCACTTCTGATGCTTTCACGTATCCTATTCCGGGAGCCCTCAAATTCCCCCTTCCTCTTTCTCTCTCTATCATAGCCGTTGTCTTTCTTATGGACCTCGCTTGCTCCCTTGCTCTGAACGAAACGGCTAGTGGTACCGTAAGAGTTGTAAACTAATTAAGAAATATCTGGGACACTTTTACTCTCCGTGCTGCAGTGGCCAGAGGCAAAGTTAAATGATTGTTGATTATTGGTGTTATAAAACTCTTAGCTGTAAGATCTCCTCTAAAGTACAATGCTCAATTGCTCTGGGAAACTTTTTTGAACAGTCACTAATGATTACTGGCGTGGTATTGGTGCCCTTGATGACCGTCGTAAACTTTTCTTCTATATACCTATAAGATGGGGACAAAGGACCTACTATTGTACACTCATTGTCATAAAAATCCGAGCACCCAGAAGAAACCGTGCGATTAATGCGAAACTCTGCGAAAGGCTACGGGGAGGGCAGCCATGCAAATGATTAAAGTTTCGTGCGACTCCTCATGCCCGCGGGTCCAAGACCGGCGCTGCAATCGCAATTATTGGGGTTTCTAAGACGCCGCGCAGGGGACTCCACATTCGTGCCGAAGTGCACGGTAAGAGTCAGGTGAGATCCCTGAGAGATAGACATGCGAGGAGCCTCCGGAGATGTGCGCACGGGCAACTGACGGAGTTTAAACGAGGCCGTATCGTCGGGATGAGAGAGAGAGGCAGGGTGGCCGGCGCGCCGAATCGGCCGCCATTTGGGCCGGTCGGACAGTACGGTGCGATCATGTTGGGAACAATGGACACAGTAGAGAGGACCGTGGGATCGTGAGAGAGGTCCTCGTCCAATATCGAGAGACATGTGGCGGCTGTATAAGGGACTCCTGTGTCCGCCAGAACCATTTCCAGACGCCTGGCGGAGGCGAATCTGTACTCTCGATGACCCATACGACCATCGTAGGCGTCGAGTCGTCCCCTGACCATCGTCGGCGTCGAGTCGTCCCCTGACCATCGTCGGCGTCGAGTGCAGTGGTTTTAGCAACGAGGAATGCTACGGACTAGCGACATATAGTGTTCAGCGACGAATTCCACTTCTGTATGGGAATGGACGACCACCGTGTCAAGAGTGTGGAGCACTACAGTCCCAACCTCACTGTACAGCGGCACACGTTACGAATTGCAAGCGTGATGGTCTGAGGAGCCATCGCGTATGACAACCGGACTTCCCTCGCAGTGATCTGAGGGACGTTGACAGCCCAGCGCTACGTACAGGAGATCTTGCGGCCCCATGTGCTGCCTTTCCTGGTGGGGCGGCCTGGAGCCATTTTCCAACAAGATAACGCCCGTCCGCACACGGCTAGGGTTTTCCAGAACTGTCTACGTCATGCTACGACGCTTCCGTGGCCTTCCAGATCGTATGATCTCTCGCCCATCGAGCACGTGTGGGACCAGATGGGACGGTAGCTTTCTCCATGTCCCAGTGTTCATGATTTAGAGCGCCAGTTGCAAGAAGTGTGGGCCCAGGACAACATACGGTGTCTCTTTGACTCTATGCCAGACCGTATCAATGCATGTGTCCGAGCACAAGGTGGGCCAACGCAGTACTAATGCTGACCGGAATGTTTACCGTATGTCCGCGGAAATCGTCCTACTACTGTGATATATTCAATGCTGTCATTGATATGTACCATCTCACTACTAAAATCTCATTTCAATCCGACGCCTCCTTCTTGGTGCGCGGTTTTTTATCACAATGAGTGTATTTATTATATTCTTTGTAACGAGTATCTCTCAGTAACATCGTAACAGTAGATCCAGTGGTGGTTGGTGCTACGAAACTCCAGCCCCATTCCACCGAAAGCAGTTTTTAATTTTCTTCATGCCGTACCACATTTTTCTGAATTTAGCTTAGTGCTTTTAAAACCACCAACCTGAGTGCAGTCACTGTACTGTAATCTCCTATCCGCTGGGAGCTGCAACTTATCACAGCCCCAAATTACACTGAAACCAACTGATGCTGGGAAACCTGCCTCAAGCACTGGGATTCCCACATCAGCTGGCTATATGTTTTAGTTTTCACGGAGTAAAACGTCACTAGCAGCTGTGATGACTTCAGTCCTTGTGGCGAATTTTATATTTGCAGTTCACCAATTGTTGCATGAAATTCTATTGTTTCAATTGCTTTACACGAAACGCAACACCATGAGTCAAATATATCCCATTTATTAATTGCTTTTTTTCATCTTATCAGTGAAACATGTGCAACATATTTTTTCTCTTGTTTTTCATGATAAACGTAGTTACATCATTACAGGTGAGGATACAGAAGGAAGGTTCCCCTTCCCAATGTCATTTCAATAGATGTCTTTACTTTGTGCCAAAACAACTGTTCTAAGCAAAGAAAAGATGTCACGTGTAACATAAATTGAAAAACAGTTGAATGTTTTTCTGGTACACAGTGTATGTAATATTTTTCCAATGACAACTTTTTTTTGTATTGTGCCCACTATCCCACTATCTCAAAAGTTGTACAAATACTTACACATATAACAGACCTCCAGAAAAAGTTTTTACAATTTAAGCAAGCTCAGCTTCTCTTTTGATATACCTGTCAGAGTTCGTTTTTGCTCTACGTACGACAGCCATTTCATAAATGTGAAAGAAAAATATGTTAACGGGTACGTTTTGTGAAGGAATACAGTTGTTACGGGGTTCGGTTCTTTATGCACGCTTGCAACCAATTGGAGAAAATACGAAACAAATGAATAATTGATAAATGTGCAGTCTCAAACTGTTTACTAACTCATACAACATACCAACAGGATGTCCCGAATTGATTTTAGATGAAAATTATTACTTAATGTTTCTGCGTTGCCAGTTTTATTCCTCTATTGTTCGCTGTTTCGTGTTTACCGTACAATTCCATGTTATATTTCACATTACTTCTCTATTCTGGTACCCAACACCCTACCATGAAAAAACTGCTTCTTCGCTCATCATCATCTCCGCCCAGTCTCTTTTCAGCTCGCCGACCTTCGTTGGTTACACCCGCATTCGCCAGTTCCCGCTAGGTCGAAAGTTAATGGGTTCTGCCATTTTAGGCGAGGAAAGAATTCTGGATTCGCCTGTTCCTGTTTCGCCTAAAACTTTCACCTGCTAAAGGGGAAGGATTCTCCTGGAACAAACTTTCTTTTTCGCCTAAAACTTTCACCTGCTAAAGGGGAAGGATTCTCCTGGAACAAACTTTCTTTTTCGCCTATTCTTGTTTTGCCTATTCCTGCTACGTCGAAAGTTAATGGGGCGAGAAAATGGTATTATATTATTTCGCTTAAGCTTTGACTGAGTGATTTTAAAAAAAGATACACTTTACCTCCCGTGATATTTTTTTAATCGAAACACTAAATCTTTCGTGCATTAAAGAAAAAAGGACAATCTCTCCGGGGGGGGGGGGGCTAGTTTTCATTCTTAGAATTCGGAGCTAGTTTCATCCCTTTAATCGAAAAAAAAGCCAAGTAGAAAGCCAAGTAGTTCTGCAAAACATTCATAATTTGAAAAAAAGGGGAGGGGTGTGTGCTATTACATTATTTCGCATAAGCTTTGACGGAGTGATTTAAAAAAAAAATACATATTTTTCTCCCATGATTTTTTTTATCGCAACACTAAAACTTTCGTGAATTAAAAGAAAAGTACAATTTTTCCGGTGGAAAAAAAAGAAAAGAAAAGCTAGTTTTCATCCCTAAGATTCGGAGCTAGTTTCATTTCTTTAATCGAAAAAAAAAAAAGCCAAGTAGAAAGCAAAGTTGCGCAAAACATTTACAAAGTAAAAGGGGGGGGGGCGTGCTATTACGTTATTTCGCATAAGCTTTGACGGAGTGATATATATAAAAAAAAATGCATATTTTCCTCCCGTGATTTTTTTTTTTTTAATCGAAACACTAAATATTTCGTGCGTTACTGTAGGAGACATCAAATGCTAAGTAAAAAGCAAACAGACCATGACATAGTTGCTTACCTTTTCGGTTCAAAGGCCAAGAGTACAGAACTATCTCGGAAAAAAGCCAGTGAACTGAATTCCGACAAGTATATCGTCATTCTTCTAGCTGATAAAGATAATTCGCCATTTATTTGTGTGCATTTGTAGGTGGCTGTAGTGAAAATAGCAATCTGTAAAAGAAAGTCCAGGATAGGAAGTCCAATAGAAGAGTATAAATCTAGGATAGAAAGTCCAACGAAAGAAAGTCCGAGGGAAAAGCATCCATCCTGGGGTGGGGGTGTATAAGCGGAATGTGTTGTCTTCGAGGAACGTATTTTTATGCAAATTTATGCGATTGTAAATCGCCGATGTTCTTGGGGTGTCATTTACCAGGAACAAAGACATTTAATTTAACAAGTTCAGCAATACAAATTGAATTTTCTATGGGAATAAAAAGCAGATATTAAATGCCGCCTGTGTAATATTGTGGTCGACGAAAAACTAAGTTGCTTGGTTAAATTTTTTAGAAATTGCTGGTTTTTGTGAATTTATAGATCACTACAGTTTTTTTTAATATTACTACCTTTTGAAAACGCAAAATTTTAATTTTTAGATTGACAACGAGTTTATGATTGAGTTCTGCTGAATGTTTGACTCATTGTTAACTCCCTGAGAAAGGTGTCCCAAATGGGACAACGAGGCATCTATCCAAAGATTGCTTATCCTGAGAAGGAAAATGAAAATGTTGCTCCCAAGCACAATGAAATAAAGAAAAATAAATGGCGATATGGAAGGTGTGTTACAAGGATGGATTTAATCCACTATCTAAACTTCCTATATTAAATCCTTGTAACACTATTCTAAAAACGACTGATGTTGTGAGCCATTAAACCTTAGAAATGCAAATTTTCCTGAAGGTTTCCACAATTTTAGCCACTAGTGTACGTATATACGTGTCAAGCGGTAAGTTCGTTCACTAGCAAGAGAGCTTACAGCATCGGGTTGCGTAGGAACCAGGTATCCCACGATTTCTGTCTTCTCAGTGTATATTTATGCTCTTAATTCACGTTTTGGGTCTGAATTTGATTTGTGAAAAATGAAAATCAATGACTGAATAAGAAATATACGTGGTACATATCTAGACATTCTCACAAAAATGGGCTAAGTGATTTTATGGAAATTTTGGAAATGTAGTTAACTGTCTGTAATGTTACGTCATTTTTTCCCCCGTTTTGTACAAATGTGTCGCTTGAAACTGTCCGAAAGTTTTAGTCAGTTTGGTTGAATGGTTCCTAATTTAAGCACAGCAACACTACGGAAATTCTGCTTTCTATAAACTACTGAAATACTAGAATGGCATCCTTCATAAGGGAGAGGGTTAGAGAAATTCTGGAAACAAAAAAAAAAAAAAACAGTAGTAGAGGAGGTGACCGAACACAGTGATAAAAATTTCTGTATTCTGAGGAATATTGCTCTGAACAGAAATTGCTCGAAAATCTCTTAACAGTTTGGGTTTTGAACAATTCACATATACCCAGAGTGATGGCTACAGTTTTTACGTTGAACTCAGACCGATTTGCATGACTGACTGTGTAACAGAATTCCTTTTAAACTTCAATACCTAAAAACAAAGGAAAAAAACATACTAAAAGGGATTGTTGTCAGTTCCTGTAGGGGAGTCAACGTCTTTTATCTACTTCTCTTAGAACATTTTCCTGTGAGAATACTTCTTGTCAGCGGAGATGCGCCAGATTTACCTGAGCGACGAAACGGCGGAGGTCGTCTCCAATTACGTAATTCTTCCGTCGCCTAAAGCTGCGAATCGTTGCTACCTCACCTGTGCTCGTTAGAGTGTAGAACAAAAGCTCCAGAATGTTCATTCATAAGTCCGTTGGTACACTGTTTGCTCAGGGATCACTCGGACTCAAAAGAAGAGAAAAAAAAAAAAACAAGTAAATAAAACAAAAGTCTATGGGTCTGATGAGGAGACAGGAAGAATGACTTGACAAGTCACAAAAGCAGAGAGAAAGATGGACGGCGATACCTTATCAATGTAAAATCACCTTCCCCCTGAAATGTCTGCATCCCCAGGAGAGCACGTGTGGTCCACTCACTCAAGTAGCACGCCACCAGTGACTCTGCACATTAAAGGAACGGATTTTTAATTGATGAGAGTTCGAACCACTTGTACATCGGCCGATTAGCGTTGAAGTGCTCTAATTGGTTCCCCCTACGTGGTATTTGTCCCTGGCAGATGGTACAGATCTTTATCTTTGGGAGGTGGTGCGTCTGCTGAAGATCATTAAAACAGATACTATATATATATATATATATTTATCTATCTCTCTGTCCCCCCCCCCCTTTCCTGGTATTTTATTTTTCTTCTTATTTTCTTTTCACTTTATCTTTTTTACTTTAATTCAGGTAATTAATTTTTGATTTATCTCTTTTTCTTGCAGTAGAATCTACTAGGTTAGTGGAGAATAAACATTTTTTCACACTGCGTCAGTCTGACAAGCGGGTTTTGATAATTTTGATGAATTCATCTCACATCTTACTCTACATGAAAACAAAAGAAAAGAAAAAAAGGATAAATCTTGTATCCTTCTCCTTAACAGACTTTAATTTATTATCTGGTCATTTAATTCTAAAATGCAACTAGCGATGTTAATCTTAATCGGTTAATTAATATGTTGAATTTATATGTTGAACTAAGTTATAATGAGAAGCATTTATTCCATGTCAAGTTTTGATTCCAAAAAAGGATCTGAACGAATCCCCACAGAAATAATGTCCACAGCAAAAACGCCACCAAAAGAATGCCCACACATTTCTTGAAAATAGAAAAATACGTCATCTGTTGACTGATGTGTTCCTATATCTGTTAGAAACACGAAGTTGTTTTTAATTTCATGAAGAAAGGCCTTAATTTCTACTAAGCAATCGCAAAATATGATCAAGAGCCAGAGTAAAGGCATCTAGGCTTAAGGCCTTTTTCGCAATTTTTCAGTTAAATGCTCAATATTTCGTTTATGTACACGGGTAATAAATACTAACTAAAACTACGCAACGCATTGATCAAGACACTTATGCAAAATACCTAAGCCCCAGGTCTTTTCAGTAGAATTTTTGTTACAGTATTACTATATGGTGTGCTTAAGTAAGAAAAGAAAAATAATAAATAGGAGGCAATATATTGTGACGTACTACAGAGGTGAAAACATGTGCCAAGACAGCAAATCTGAAGGGAGGCAATCTGTGAGGGTAGCTCAGTTGGGAGAGCGACTTACTCCGGAGTGAGGGGACACACTTCGATGCCCGTCGCGGACAAACTTGTGTTTTCACATTGGCGTCCAATTGTGGAAAATTGATCCACTAGCCGTCGGATTCTTCGAAAAATGTGTGATGTTTGTTCCACACATTGTTTGGAATTAATAACAAATTCCTATTTCGCTTCAAAGAAAAAAATAAAAATTAAGAGGGAGATGATGTGACGTACTACAGAGGTGAAAACATGTGTCAAGACAATAAATCTGCAGCGAGACATTCTGTCCGTGTAGCTCAGTTGGGAGAGCGACTTAATCCGAAGTGATGGGGACACTGATTCGATGCCAGTCGCAGACAAACTTGTGTTTTCTCAATATCAATAATCGAGTGCTTAAAAAGTGTCCAGACTGCAAACCCTTTTGTAATTTCTTCATTTGGGACTCTGAAAGTCGTGATTTATGAAATGTCATTTTTAAAATACCTTTCTAGATACAGACTTATTATTCCCGTGCACCCGTACTCAGCCTGTGCGACACCTTGTTTTTGAGGTGGGAGTTGTTTTAATTGACGATGTGTTTAAGGTTCAGTTCGCGGGCTACCAATCGCTTTCTCCGTAATGCGCCACTTCCTAATATGCGCTCATGAAAAATGAATATCGCATAAAACAAAAAAGGGGGTCTATAAATATCATGTTTACAAAACTATCACTGCTTTTCCTCAGACTTTCAGAGCTCTTTATGAATACCTCGTGGAGCGAATGCTGGAGATACACTTTGGCTTAAACGTATAGTAGTTATTCTCCTTAGAAGAGTCAAGCAAGTGTGTCGTGTACCTTTGAACAATGAACATCGTCTGGCAATTTAGAATATTCTTGTAATACTAGGTAACGTTATGTGGTCGAACAGAAAAAATGTTTTGACTAGTTCTGTTATTTTTCACTTTAATAAAAATTAAATTTAGCCTGTATTAAATTAAATGGTGCCAATGTTATAATTATTTTAAAAAATTTCTGCAATTATCGTCTAAAAAAAAAACGTGCCCCTTATATGTATAAATATACAAGAAAGCACGGCGTTGTGTTTCACTTTCATCCCTTCACTGGAATGGTGGGGGATAAAGGTGCCACTCGTGAAATAGTATTTTAAACATACAAGAATTATTTGCTTATTCTGTCTTGGGTGCGAGTATAATAAAATGCGGGTATCTTAAGTGGAAGTAACAAGTTTTAATAATCATGAATTAGTGAACTGTACAGGAACACAAAATTACTACTTGTGTGGGTGCAGCCGTTAACAAATTTACTGTCATAAATTTTCTTATTATTAAGATTTTTTTCTCTAATACGCTACTGATCATTCCTAAGAAACTAATCGACGTATAAAACTTGCCTGGAGAGCTTTTGGAAGAAACAGCATAATTTTCAAGAGCAATATGCCATTATGTCTTAAATGAAAAGTGTTTGATCAATGCATCCTTCCAGTGCTTACGTATGGTGCAGAGACGTGGACCTTAACTAAAAGAGACATACAAAGGCTGCAGACAACTCAAAGCAGCATGGAGAGATGCATGCTTGGTGTAACCGGGAGAGATAAGAAGTGGAACTCGTGGATCAGAAAAATGACAAGAGTGGAAAACATCATGACCAGAGTAAAATCCCTGAAATGGCAATGGGCTGGACATATTGCCAGATGGACAGACCATCTATGGACAGCTGAAATTTTAGACTGGATTCCAAGGGACAGGAAAAGACCCAGAAGAAGACCACATGGAGATGGGCGGATGAAATTCGAAAGTATGCGGGAGTAACATGGAAGAGACTGGCACAAGACAGACCGTTGTGGAAAAAACTTGGGGGGGGGGAGACCTTTGTCCAGCAGTGGATTGATAATGGTTAACAACAATGATGATGATGATAAAAAGGTACTATGCTTCGTATCTCCTTAGTTTTGTTCTTTTCTCAATGATCCACCTAACTAACAGGGGGTGCCAGTGTTTAAGCATGACAAAAACACACGACACGTGCTCTATTCAGGGTTTCAAACATCATGAATCAGGCACATGCAAATAAACATGGGAAGAAAAGAAAAATGACTTATCTATTTCGAAATACTCAAGTTCCGAGCGTCTTGCGAAACCTCTCCAGGACTCGGGCAACTTTTCTGGAGACCAGACATCACATAACCCTCAACTGCTGCACATTGCCTTCTCGATCGTTCGTCTCATCTCCTAGTACTGTTCACGTCCGACTTCTTACCGTCACCTGAACTGACCTCTGCCCTTGTCCAGCTCATCCTCTCCGACCTTTTGGGGCATCTCAAGAATTTCCCTGTGCTTTCAACTGGTTCGTGGAAGCCAGAACAAAAGCCAAGTTCACGCGGTTCGCTCGCTCGCTCCCTCCCTCCCTCCCTCCCTCCCTCCCTCCCTTCCTTCTAGGCAAACCGAGCGCTTTCCAATCTCACATGCAACCCCCTCCGAACTCCCCTGGGGCCTGACCTGACGGAGTTGCACCGCTTCAAGGAGTGGGGTACAGGCAACGCAGTAAACATGCTTCTGTACGTGCATGTTGTGCGAAAATTTATATTAATTATTTTTTCATCCAACAGTTCATTGCTTGGTTGAAATAAAATGGAACTAGATCCAGGGACTTTAAGAGCCTCTGAGGCCCGGGGCGCGTTGTGGCACGAGTCGTTGCCCCTCCCTTTCGTCCCGCGCGCGCACACACACGTGTAATTCCAATTCATCCTCTAAAACCTAAAAATATTGCTAGGTATATCTTTTCCTTTTCATCTCAAGAAAATACAATAAAAATGTCTTGCATTGTATTTTAGCAATACATTTCTATATGTAATTGATATTTACTATTACGTTTACGTAAAAAGCAACGTTAGCATTCAGAGCGTTCTTTCCGGGGGCCAATTACAAATTTTGAGGGGACTCAAACTTGTTATTATTTGTTATTTATATATACATTAATGCATATTATGTTATTTATATATACATTAATACACATAACAATATTTTTAATAGGGTATAAAAATGTTCTTATGCTCGTACATCGCAAATGCAAATTCCAAGAAATCTACACATACAAGTGATTAAAAATGTAAAAATGTTATACCTTTATTTTAATTCAGCAATTCACCACGGATTTCTCCATGCGGTGGTGTAAAATACTAAGGATGCTGGTAAGATAACGCTGAGCTGGAGAAAATCCCCACCACCCCCAAACATTAGGAGTGACAAGAATATCTTCGTCTTACTACAAGCGTGTTGCTGATTATAAAGTTATCATTAAAGTGATACCTGCAAACGTATGGTGTAAACCATTCCCCTGCATCTTGGTTTCAACCCCTTTTAGATTATTTAGTTTAGCACATAGTAATAAAAAAACAACTGATTAATCGTTTGAAATTCCTGGATATTCTTTTTGTCACAGAGTGTAAACCACATACCGCCAGGAAAAAAACTTTTTTATGGGAATATTTCTTGTTGTTCATGGGAATCGAGTGGATGTGCTTTGTGGCTGTTTGTATTCTTTGTTCTTCGTGTGTTAGTGAACAAATTTTGCTGTGAAATGAGTTTCCATAAATGCAAGAGAGTAATTTAATATGTCTGACAGTTTATTAATTTTTAGTATGCAGTTTTCCTCTGACGTTTATTCTTCGTCTACGCGACGTTTCATAAAAAAATTATTTCTTCTCTCTATGGCTCTTTTTCCGATTCGTTCTTTTTTTTCTTAATATTGTTGTTACGACCCCCCCCCGGCATTAATTCGGGAATTAATGGGCATGGTGGATGTATGAAATTAATTAGGTATTAATTAATTAACTTCGAGGCTGTATTGGATTTAAAAAGTGTAAACAGCAGAGAAAGTTTTATCTGGGGGTTAGGAAAGAAAAGATACGAAGAATTCTCACTCTGGCTGGGTAGTCGGAGTTAGCTCTTTGAAGTCGTAAATCGTAGGTTGCAGCTGACGTCCAGTCTAAACAACTGGAAAGTGTGGTTCGAAGCAAGACCTGGCGGGCCACTTGTAGAAATAAGTGAAGATGGGGAACAAGAGGGTGAGCGAATAATCGTAAATTCGTCGATGGTTAAGGGCATTTTCGAGAACAATTGCTCTCTTTTTGTGTGGTCTGGTCCTTGGTGCTGCTATGAGATTTCGGAAAAAACTGAAGCAGCAAACCTCCCGCATTTTTAAAGAAAAGAACAGCAACTCGAGGATCTGGATAAGCTAGATAGCCATTGGGACCAAGGTACTTAGAAGGACGGCGGAATACTTATATCCGAGTGATAAAGCAGCAATTTCTGGGCTGGGAGCCTAATGGAAATTAGCAACTGGTTGGCCCAGTAAAGGAGATGCTACTGAGTAATTAAGAAGTCTGCTAGTGGACGTTCGTCGCTCCAAGGAGGAGCGACGCCAAGCAACGGGACTCTGGCTGGAAACGCTAAGGACAGCGATTGTGGAATCTTCATCACTGTCACCTACCTCCCAGATGCCGCCAAGGAGGTGAGGCGGGGCTCCATCAGCAAAAACGTGTGTGAGTTAATAAAATCTTCAGCGTAAAAGGAAGTGTGTATCAACTTACAGGTGAATCGCTAATTGGATTTATTCTTGACAGCATCTATGTAAGTAGGAACATTTTTGTTATTGTTGATACATCTGCTACGCGATTAGTTGAGAAACTGAACTGGCAAATAGTAATAACTGAACTGCGGATTAAGCTCATTAAGACTATCTAACGGGAACAGATTTAGGTCACAGATGACCCAGCGCTTATGATCAGCATACTACTAATGTTTATTCGTATATGTGCCATTGTTATTTTTCTCAGCCAATTAAATGTTTGTTTAGTGCAGTCAGCGCGTTTACAGAACACATTATTTATGTGTACGAATGTTATTGGTTTGAATTATTTAAATGTATGCCCATATAACACAATCTTCGCGCCAAGGACAACGTCGAATGACCGTGGAAAAGAAATTTAATAATTGCTAGGCCACAGTTGTTATATTGGTTGTCCGCGGTGAGATAGCGGCCGCAACCGTTACATTGGTGGCAGCGGCCGATGTCATCACAATATGTACAATCGTATTTAAGCTTGTTCATGCGTTTTCTAGAGAAACGAAGGAATTTTTTTCACGTTCCAACACAGTTGCATTATTTTTTTCTGTGAGGGATGTTATGAAAATTTAGAATTTTTTTCCTAACGAATGTAACAACAGATATTTTTTTATATTTTAGAGCTTCCATATTTATTATGGTGATTATTACTTATTTCATATGACTCACTATGTTTCCTGCACTAGGTGTTTCTGGCGTTCGTTTACAGTCTTACTAAACAAAACATCACCTGAGTCGACAGTTAATAAATATTTCCTATTCATTTATTTCATTTTTCACATTTTCTCACGCTCACATGATTGATTTTATTTCCTTTGGAGGATCTTTCCCCGTTTTACTCTAAATTAGTTGTATTCATATCATTCAGCTTTTTCAAATCACATTTCATTGCAGAAGTATTTATTTACTAGCCTATAGCTCGTCCTAAGACGGTTGTTTTTAAGCTTTAAATAAATATTAATATATAGGGGATGTTTCCCGTCCTAAGACGGTGAAATTTTTAATTGACGCAGACTAAAAACAAAACAAATAGACGCCGGCTTTTTTGTAAGGAAATATAGTAAAAACTTATGTAGTAAGAACTCATTCATGTCAGAACTCTGAAAGCTATATGTTATTTGTTTCTGTTTTTCAAAAGACCTCGCGATAAATATTATGCGCGAAATCTTTGTTGTTGTTCAACAATTTTCGTTGTAGTCCAGTTTTCGTGTAAACTTACCTTAATAAGTTTTGTTTCGATTTTTTGCATTCAATTACTTTTTCTCTGGCACATATGTTTTTCCGCTCACGGCTTGTTTCAGACTGTCTGATCCGAAGTTTAGTTTGAAGCTTCATACCGAAGCTTTTTTTACAAAATAATGCGATATTTGGTATTACAAATTTTAACTTATATGTAAATTCTCGACAGTGTGCTATTGGGGCGACATTAGATGCAATCTTGCTCACTTCGACATCGCAAGATTTCAGTTTTTATTGTAGGTTACAGCGTGTTTAGATAGATCGATATTTTGCGAAATGTGTAATATAATCAGCACTAAACTCGGAAAATTAGTTAAATTAAAAAGTAAAAAATAATTAAAGCGTACACATTATTATTCGAATTGTGCTAAATTAAATTAATACACAAACGCAACTTGCCGTGATATTAAGATTTTAATTCGAATTTTGTTGATCAGATAAATATAATATAACTCAAGTCATTGATAATCCAACGTTTTTAAATTAGCACGCGGTCACCTTGACATCTCAATGTGATCGCGTGCAAACTCAACTTGCTGTGATATTAAGAATTCAATTCGAATTTTGTAGATCGGAAAAGCAGAACTCGAGTCATTAATAATCCAATATTTTTAAATTAGCACGAGATCACCTTGACATCTAAAAGTTATCTTGTGCTATTATATAGCAGGCAATCATTTTGAACTCGCGAGAGCACACATGAATTGATCAATAAGTGATGACGCAACAATGCAGACGCTGCTGTGAAGTCAAGCGTTCCGAAGAGACTGATATGGGTGTTTAATTATTAACATACACTGTAAAAAATAAAAGTGGTGTGAATTCACGGAACATTTCTGAAAATAACGTGCCGCGAAGTTGCCGGTAGGTCTTCGTCTTTTAACGAAATTTCCGTTTTTAAAAGTGCCCGGTTTTGTTTTTTTTTAACTTCCGTATTTTCACAGATTTTCCGTAGTCAGTCATTCCGATTATTTCAGAAAATTCCGTTTAGGTTTTTTTCGTAGTTATACAGAAACTTCGCAAACTCGAAGAACCTGAATCATTCAGCCCTTACGCCAGATAATCCTTTCGTGCCAGTAGCGGGAATCGAGCTGATGTCGTTTGGGTTAGAAACCACGCGTTTTAACCACTGAGCCAGAATGTCTGAGGAACTGGCCTAATGTTCAAAGTAAAACTAACCTCGCGATGAAGAATTTCCCCCTTTTTTTCCCATTACTGCGAATGATTTAGTCATTTTGTTTTCTGTTGGAGGCTTTTTTAAAACGCATAAAATTTACTCTTGATAGCTATTGTTACAAGGACTTAATATAGGTGGTTTAGATAGTGATATTAAATCCATCCTCGTAACACATTTCCCATTTCGCAATTTATTTTTATTTGTTTCATCGTGCTTGGGAGCAACATTTTCATTTCCCTTATCAGAATTAGCAATCTTTGGGTAGGCGTCTCCTTGTCCCATTTGCAAACACCTTTCTTAGGGAGTTAACAATAACTCAAGCATTCAGCAGAACTCACCCTTTGTTTCGGATAGACACCTTTGGTGATAGAAAACCATTTGAAGATTTTCTGATACTTTGATCGCACTTCCGAAAAGAAGGTGGCGTTTTCTTGTAACCCTTCCGAGCATTAGCTTTGATTTAGTGGACACCGCTTTCCCCAGGCCCAGGAGTCCTGTGGTGACAGTAGGATTGCATGCAGTGGGTGGGAGGGCTTTTACTTTCGCCCGAGGGCAGAGCTGGTTTTGAGAGAGTCGAAGGTTTTGTCTGGGAGCAGAGTCATCGGAGAGAAGGAGAGGAGTGGATTTTGAGGAGACCGGGAAGCAATAATGCCGAGCTCGAGAAGCCAGGGTTTCAGCGTACGTCGAGGGAAGATGCTTTTAAGTTAGCCGACGTCCGTATAGTACAGGGTGTCCACAAAGTCTCTTTACAGTTTTGCACATTCATTACAGACACCCTGTACTATGTAAGTTCATAGGTATTTGTTGTATAATATACTGTAAATATCAAAGTTTTAATTAACATTATCGTTTTTTTGTTATAGGTCCTTCACTGACGTAGCAGGTGCTTTTCTGTGAAAATGTGGTCCCCACAAGAGAAAGCGTAGTGCGTTGCTTGGTTAATCAAAACAAAATCTGAAGCACAAACGCAACATTTCCCGATTAAGTATAGGAAAACCCCACCATCTCGTCCTAGTATCCGCCAATGTCACCAGAAATTCATGCAGACTGGGTCCGTGTTAGATCAAGATCGTAGTGGCCGCCCACTAACATCGAATGTGTTCGTGATTCATTTTCACGAAGTCCGAAGAAGTCCATTCGTTTCGCTACGAGAGAACTACAAATGCTCCGGCCCACGGTACACAGGGTGCTACATAGACATCTACGCTTATATGCATACAAAGTGCAACTGTTACAAGCACTTGAGGCGAACGATTGACCACGACGAAAAGAATTCGCAGTAACGATGCTGGATAGACTGAGTGAAGATCCCGAGTTTCTCACACATGTTTGTTTTACGGATGAGGCAACTTTTCATGTTTCTGGGCAGTTAAACAGACACAATGTCAGGATTTGGGGGTCTGAAAATCCTCATGCTTTATGGAACTTGCGAAAGACAGTTCTGACGTGAACGTGTGATGCGGTGTTATGCATAACCGAGTGTTCGGACCATTTTTCTTCAGTGAGAAAACAGTGACGGCAGATGTTTACTAAGCGGGATATTCCAACTGGACGGTGTGCACCCATTGGGGACGTCAAGTTCGGCACTTTTTAAACACAACATTCCAAGGGAGGTGGATTGGACGGGATGGTCCAATTGCATTGCCACCCCGTTGCCCCGACGTCACACCTCTGGACTTTTTTGTATGGAGATATGTGAATTATATCGATGACCTAATATCGAGGATCAAAAATGCCATTTCGACCGTTACTGAGGACATGCTGCAGCGCACATGGTTGAAACTGGAGTTTCGGCTAGATGTTCTACGTGTAACAAATGGTGCGCATATTGAGCTTTTGTAATGAGGTAGAAAAAAACTTTAGTCTTTGCTCTTACTTATGTGCTCAACCACATTTGTCTATCTCATACAGTGTATCCGTAATAAATGTGCAAAGTTGTAAAGAGACTTTGTGGGCACTCAATATAATCACTGGGAAGTGAAAGACTTTAGGAACGCACGCGTAAGAGACTTAGGAAGAAATAGGAATTAATATCGCGAAAGCGGGATTGTGAGTAAACGGAACAAGATGCCAGGATTGCCTCGTGTCAGTACATTAGAGAAAATAAATGTTTTTAGAAGTATTTTACGTTCTCCATTCAATATTCTCAAGTTTCTTTTTCCCTAGTTTACCAGCCAAGAAGTTTATTTATTATTCTGAGTATTTCTGCAACAAGTTGATTACGGGTTATCTTGACAAGTAACAATTATTATTCTAGTATAAGATAATGGACATATCACCGAACATCGTTAAGCAACACCGTACTTTGTTACACTATAATAGCTTTTGTCTTAAGCACTCCACAGACTAATACATAGACGCGTATCTTAACTCGCGCGTCTTAACCACTGAGCCAGAATGTCTCAGGAACTGGCCTCACGTTCAAAGTAAAACTAACCTCGCGATGAGGAATTTCCTTTTTTTCCATTAATACGAGTGATATTTTATTTTCTGTTGGAGCTTTTTCTTTCTTTTTTTTTTTTTTTTTAATACGTATAAAATTTACTCTTGAAAGCTATAACAGCTTTCGTCTTAAGCACTCCACAGACTAATACATACATAGTACTATCACCTGTACAATAATTTAAATACCCGGATTCTTACGGTAGCACAATATACAGTGTCCGAGAATTATTGGACACATTACAAAATTATATAAAATAAAGCAAACAGATAGAAAGAAACTGACTGTACTAACTTACAATGTAACTACACAAGTTAATAAATTTCGATGTCAGATCCCTTGGTTGCTCGTAGTACGTCCAAGCGATACACGATTTCATGCCATGCATTGGAAGCATCTGAGGAGTTATGGAATTAATAGCAACTGTGATACGCTTCTTCAGTTCCTGCAAATCAGTACAAGGCGTCTGATAGACACGATCCTTCACATAACCCCACATGAAATAATACAATGGAGTTAGATCTGGAGAGCGAGGAGGCCACGGAATGGGACCACCACGCCCAATCCATCTGTTGGGGAAATGCTCATTTAGGCACTTACGTACACACGTTGACCAATGCGGAGGCGCACCGTCTTGTTGGAAAATGGCGTTGTCATATCTTTTGATCTGGGGTATAGCGAAATTTTCTAGCATATCCAAGTAAATGTCACAATTTATGGTTTTTTCGCAAAAGAAGAAAGGGCCAACCACTTCTCTTTTTGATAGGGCGCACCACACATTAACTTTTGGAGAATCATGTTCTACTTCAATAGCAGCATGGGTGGTTCACTGCTCCATATCCTACAGTTGTGACGATTCACAATACCTGATACATGAAATGTGGATTCATCACTAAAAATTACAGTATTGAGAAAGTTTACCTAGTTTTCCACTCGATTCAGCATATCCACAGCGAAATCGTATCGCAGAGTGTGATAATTTACATGCATCTTTTGTACTATTTGAATTTTATAAGCATGAAACTTTAATTTCTTATGCAAAGTTCTCTGCTTGCTTTACGAACGGATTTCCTGGGGTTTCGTCGGAAACTTTCATTAACTTGGTCAACCGTCTCACCGCTGACGCTAGGCCTACCGGCTCCTCCACGATGTTCCACATTGCCAGTTTTTTTAAACTGTTTCATCCTCCGCTTAATTGAATTCGTTGACTGAGGATTACAACCGTACTCTAAACGGTACCGTCTTTTAAGTTTAATGACAGACTTTAATTCCGCAAGCCATAACACACACATCGCCTTCTACTGTACGGATGACATGACTACTGATTGCGCTTTTCTCATACATTCCTCATCAGGTCACACCTAGCGCCATCTATCGGATTTTGGGAATAACAATCCTGCAAAACAAAAATATAGAAACCGTGTTAGTAATACGTGTCATAGAAAAACAGACAATGCTCATAGTATTTTTTGTACATAATTTTGTAATGTCCAATAAATAATTCTCAGACACCCTACATAATAGCCGGTGCTGGTCTAAGCGATGGATTCTGATCATTCGTCCAGGAGGGGTCAGGGTTCGAATCCCGTTGAGAAATGAATGTTGGGTTTGTCTTACGACACTGGCTCTATCCCTTCCTTGGAACCAGTGGCCCTAAATTAGGGACGGGCGACTGCGTATAGCTCATTGAGTTGCTCCTCACGGTGGTCGTTAAACCTTCAATCACGAAAAAAAAAAAAAAAACGGTGCACAGAATAGGGGAGAGGAGAAGAAATATCCTGAGCCACAATAACTAAAATTCATGTGATATGCATCCACAATATGCGATCTCGCTATAGAACTTCAAAATAAGATCCTTGAACACACGATTGAAATTTAAGAGTTAATCAATCTCAAGTATTCCCGCGAATCTCTCCTATTACCCAAATGCTTTCGTCATATGGATACGGAAAAGTGAGAACGGAGTTTTTTCGTTAATGTACAAAAGGAATTGCGGAAAGGTTTCTGAAAATTCAGAATTTTCCGTTAACACCTCTCCAAAACAGAAAATAACCGTCAGTATAAGAAAGGAATTGAAGAAAGTTTTCTTAAAATTCAGAATTTTCCTGTCCTACGGAAAATCCGTGAAATTCAAATTTCCGTCATTTCACGGAAATGGTAGTATCAGAAATCATTATCATCATTGTAAACCATTATCAATCCACTGTGGACGAAGGTCTCCCCAAGTTTCCTCCACAACGGTCTGTCTTGTGCCAGTCTCCTACATGTCACTCCCGCATACTTCGAATTTCATCCACCAACTTCCATGTGGTCTTCTTCTGGGTCTTTTCCTGTCCTTAAGAATCCAATCTAAAATTTCGGCTGTCCATCGATGGTCTGTCCTTCCGGCAGTATGTCCAGCCCATTGCCATTTCAGGGATTTTACTCTGATCATGATGTCTTCCACTCTTGTCATTTTTCGGATCCACGAGTTCCTCTTCTTATCTCTCCTGGTTACATCAAGCATGCACCTCTCCATGCTGCTTTGAGTTGTCTGCAGCCTTTGTATTTCTCTTTTAGTTAAGGTCCACGTCTCTGCACCGTACGTAAGCACGGGAAGGATGCATTGATCAAACACTTTTCTTTTAAGACATAATGGCATATTGCTCTTGAAAATTATGCTGTTTCTTCCAAAAGCTCTCCAGGCAAGTTTTGTACGCCGATTAATTTCTTCATCAATGTGACCCTCACTTGATATCTGCTGTCCAAGATAAACGTACGTGTCTGTTATCTTCAGCTTTTCTCCATCAATCGATAAATCTTTATTTCTTGTAAAAGCATTGAACATCACTTTTGTCTTCTAAAAGTTCATTTTTAATCCAACTTCTTTACTCTTGTCAGCAAGTTCCTGGATCATACTCTGCAGCTCTGATGGGGTAGTTGCAAAAATGACTACATCAGCAAAACGAAGGTGGATTAGATAATCTCCATTAATCTTTATCCCTTTGTTTTCCCAGTTCAGTGATTGAAAGACATTTTCCAGTGTGGCATTAAAGAGCTTCGGAGATATGGTGTCACCTTGTCTCACTCCTTTTCCAATTTTTATGTGTGTTGTATTTTCAAACAGCTGAATCTTTGCACTTGCATTTTCATAGATGTTATTAATAATATTAATGTATGCATCTTTAATACCGCAGGATTTCAAAGTCATTGTAACTGCTGATGGTTTCACCGAATCAAAGGCTTTTTCATATTCGATAAAAGCCATGCACAATGGAAGTTCATATTCCCTCGCTCTTACAATTAGTTCTCTCAGTACGTGGATATGATCTATTGTGATGTAGCCACTCCTGAATCCAGCTTGTTCTCTCGGTTGAGCCATGTCCAGTGTCACCTTCAAGCGGTGTCAAAGAACTTTAATGAATATTTTATAAACCACTGAAAGGAGGCTGATAGGTCTGTAGTTCCCGAGATCCTCAATGTCCCCTTTTTTATGTAGCATGATCATTGTAGCGTTGTTCCAATCCTCAGGAATCTCCCCTTCATTAAGGCATCGAGTGAAAATTTGGGCGAGTACTGTTTCGATTTCTCTACTTGCTTCTTGTATGATGTCTACAGTAATTCTATCTTCTCCTGGAGCTTTTCCACGCTTCATGTTCTTGATTGCATGTGCAACTTCTGCTGGGAGGACTGGAAGAACTCTGGTACTGGTACCTTTCATGATGTCTGGAGTGTATGTATCATCCCTTTCATATAATTTGGAGTAGAAATCTTTCACTCTTGTCAAAATTTCGCCTCTATTTCTTGTTACAGAACCATCTTCTTTTCTCAGTGCCATAATTTGTTTTCTTCCCTTACTGAGATGTCCCTTTGCTATCTTTAGGCTTTGGTTGTTTTCAATTGCTTTCCTCACTAGTTCACAGTTGAATTTCCTTCCTTACGTTTTCAGTGATACTTTTTCGTACTATCTTGCATAGCTCTATATATTCCACTTTGGAAGTCAGATCTTCTTTAGTTGTCCTCATCTCTCTTCTTTTTTGCATCAACATTTTGGTTTTTCCTGATAATTTGTTCACATGCAACTTGTTTTTAGACCCAGCTAATTTTGTTGCTGTTTCCATAAGAGCTTTGGTTACTTTTCTGATAACTTCAGAAATATCCACTTCTTCCGATGTTAGGCCTTCTAAAGCAGAAATTCTGTTCTTCAGTTCCAACTTGAAGGCATTATGGTGTTTTTTAAGGTTGGTTATGTCAATACATTCTGTTTGTCTTATGAGCTTGCCACGTTCGAGTTTAGTGTTGAGGTGCATCTTACATCTCACCAATCTATATGGTCACTACCTGTGTTGAACTTGTGTAGCACACTGCAGTCTTTTATGACGAATTTTTTGTATCAGAAATATGTTTTGTTAATTCACGAAAGGAATCACGGAAAGTGACCCGTGAATTTCAGAAATTTTTCTACAGTGTAATTTGCGCGAAAGAACCAGCACACATTTTTTTTTTCTTACGGCCAGGAATTAACTCCAGAGCGGCTGTTCTCCCAGTTAAACTACGCCGGCATGCTTTATTGCTGCTTCATTGTCCATTTGACTCATTAATCACACGTTCAGTGCATTTACTGCATTCCGACGCAGTTTGTCACATGGTTAGGGCATTGTTACAAGTGTCAGTCCCGCTTATCTCAGTCTTGTTTCTGATTAGGCGCGGGCTGGGCCGCCGGAATACCGGGAGAACTCCCGGTGGGCTGCCATATTCTGGTCCAGTCCTAGGTAGCACAGCCTTGCAATTTAATGTATTCCCAACACTCAGCCATCGTCTTCTATTCCTAAAAAATGGTGGCTCAGTGTTGGGCTTCCGTTTAAATTGCAAGGCTGTGCTACCTGGGGTTGGTCTTATGCTAACTTAAAAAAAAGTATGCCTATACTTGTACTTCAATATTCCTGTAGAAGAAAACCAAGTTGTACTAAAACGGCAAAGTTTGTTTACTAATTTGGGCTTCAGAAAAACAACATCAACAAGAACACAACAGGAGCCTAGTAGCAAATATTCTGTTGAGCCAAACACTGTTTTTGATACAATCCCTTCCCCTTCCTCAACTTTCAAATTTAATCCCTGTCTGTTTGGGCTGATATCCTCTACCTCAGTTCGCTTTTGTCAATTGCATTTGCAATTAAATAATCAATACCTTCTAATCAAATATCTTATCAGTAGTCCGGAATACAAACACGAAATTCGTTGAGTACATTAATGCATTGAGGTTCCCCTACGGTAAAATTTTGGGTTGCCGTTTTTTTTTTATACGTATACGCTTTTTTTTTTTTTTTTTTTGAACGAGATCTGATCCTGGTTTGCTGCATTTTAATCATTACAGTTACATGAATTCCTGAGCTGTGTAGTTATGGGAAGTCTGTTTCAGCTACAGTAATATTTCCTTTTTCCGTTTGAAAGTGATTTAATAAAAATAAATTTTCTAATTCTTTAATTTCTGTCACTTTATAAATTTTCAGAGAAATTCTTGTAGTTCTGGACACCTCACTTTTTGCAAGAGTTGTTTTCTGTAATTATTTTATTAATGCTAGAAGAGTATTGGAAAAGAAATTAATTTTCGGCATATTTAGTTTTCCGTCTCACTCAAAGCGAAGAAATTATTAACAAATCCTGAATTCGGTTATCGCAATAAAATCCATAAGAATGGAATGAAGACTTCGACAGTTCCTCTTAAAGAACGTACTTTGCCTAGTGCTTTTCAGCAACGGAAGTAATTTTGTTCTTACATTGAATTTTACTTGAGATCTGCGATATAGGAAAATGAGTAAAATATTGTTAATTATTTTCCTCATTACAAAAAACTTCAATGATGCGTAGACTTTTGGTGAAAAGATGTTTACACCGCAGTAAACAGTGGTGCTGACATGCTGTATTTTTAGGGATGGGATACCTTGACAATTTTTCCCAAAAGTGGGCCGCACAAAATAGCTTCCAGGGCAGTTTATGCATCGCCAATTCGCCACTGTTTCCGATCGAATTCTGCAACAATTAGGAAAACTTTGTTGAGTATCCATAAAAAAATTTTATTTGTGAGTATTCGTAAAAAAAAAAAAAAAAAAAACGTTTTTCAAGCTCGCAATTAATTGCAAGTCATTTCTTGAATTTGTTTGAGAATGGTATCAGCAGAAGGTTTAAATAAGAAACGCGAGTGAATTTGCTTGGAAAAATCATTACATTCAGTCAAGAAAATAAAAAACGGCGGGCATGATTAGCTAAGGCAAGCCCCAGTGCCGTAGATAGAACACATAAACGCCAAATATAGTGTCAGTCATTGCAGATGAAATTACATAAATTTGGGAATAAATTTTAAATTATTATTATTACCACTCACGATTAGCAGCGGTATCTCTCAGGAATTGGTTACGCGTTCTCGTCAAAATGTCATTCAGAAGATTCATACCTTCCTTGCTTCTCTAAATTTTTGTTAGAAGAAGAAGAATAAATGAAAAGCTTCTGTCCGAAAAGTTTTTTACTATAGGAAAAGCAATATTTTTTTATCCATTCAACATAACGAAGATTATTAGTTGAGAAACGTAGAATCCCGACCCAATATATTTTAATAATCGCCGCACTTTCACTCACCTTCTTTATAGCGCCAGAAAAACGTATATGAAACAAACGTTGGCGACTTAAAGAGGTTCAACTATATGTAAGAAATGTGAAAACACAAATTTCTCCGTGACGGGGATCGAACCACGCCCTCCTCACTAAGTTGTCCTACCAACTGAGCTACACGGACGGAATACATCGCTGCAGATTTGTCGTCTTGACACGTGATTCACCTCTGTAGTACATCACAGAAAGTGTGGTAAAACTACAACTCATTAGCGTTGGTGTGCCGCGATTTATATCTGTTGTAGTTATATTTCCCCCTGATATGGTCATCTGCATCAACACAAGCAAAGCGCAGATCTCGTGGATATTTCTCGAGAACACAAAGGTAAAACAAAAAGTCCTAAACCGGCGCGTCCATTGTTCAGAATACAGCTGTTAAATCTGGATTCTCTTGAGCAAATATTCGCAGGTATTTCGTTGAAGGTACTCATGGACTAATAATGTATGAGTAATTTGGAAGTTAAATACTATTGTAACCAAGGGATCATAGGTCTTAACAAGAGTAAACTTTAATAACCATTTTGAATGTGGTGAGTTAAAATCATCTCCCTTTTTCTTGGTGCTTATTTGGAGACGGTCGCTTTTTTCACCAGAATATTAGCTAGCTGCGTTAATTAGGCAAGACACTTTCTTAACGCTATTACTGTCCGGTCCGAGGGAACCGCGGAGTTTGGTTTTATGACTTAATGGCTATGCGAGGAAGTGAGCAGGCAATGATCTTGTAGGAGGGTATCAAGAAATTCTCACATCTTTAGTTTAATGGAGCCAGTTTTTCTGGTGGATGGTAGAACAGTTGATAGGACAGGGTGTCAGCAACAGAAAATGCACAGTGATGTTCGGCGTTAACGAAGGGTGTGAGAGTGCACGGCTAGCATCGGGCTCGGGCTGACCAAGTGCCCAAGAGAGAACGTAATAAATGTACCTCGCGCAATTTGTGCGAAGAGGGACAATAAACAGGGAGTTTTGATCTGGCGGTTTGAGGAGAGAGGTTGTAAATAAGATATCTCCGTACCAGGGAGAGTGTCTTCCGCCTCCGCGAAAAAAAGAAGGGAAAGAAGGGAAAATAGAGATTTAAAATGTCCGATGCCGAAGAGTGAAACCGAGCAGAAATTAAATTTGGAAACAAAAACTTAGCAACCAGATAACTGGGGGAAAAGCCTAATAGAATAATAAGCACAAATGAATCCTCGAGTAAATAATACAAAGTATGATAAAGAAAGCAGGACAAAATTTTGAATACGGCTCCCCGTAATTAACTGAATAAACCTATTCTTAAGTGCAAATTACGATTTATAATCTTAGCAGCTATTTTATGTATATGTTTCATCATCGGGGATAAATACAAGTTAAACCCCGGAACTTCGTAATTCTCTGAAAGGGAAGGTTTTACAAACCCTTGAGACAGTGCACTGAAACAAACTCAGTGAACAGCCCTGTAACACTATTATCTTTTTGAAAAAGAACTTGAAAATATATGTTATCGGTCATGATAATTAATACAGCAATCAGACATCTCTGAATTAACTGTATTTTTGCTGTTCTCACGTGTAATATCATAGGCATCGACTTTGATGGGGCAAGGTCAATCTTGCCCCTCCAATAATTTTTCTATGGGGGCAGTGCCCACTGAAAAGTTTTGGCCTTGTTTAAATAGGTTTTTGTGTGTGTATGTCATTTTCGAAATGCGTGAGTTGAAATAATTTTACAGGGAAAACACGTTTCCCCATGCTATTGAGGTGCTAATTGCAAAAAAATACATTTCTTTCCTTTATAGAATTGTATTATTCTTTATAAGATGGACCAAGCTCCAACTTATGATCTCATATTTTTTACTAAACTTTGAAAATAAAATCTCTGGATATTTTTATAAAATCATAGGTTGAATTATATTTTTAAAAATAATAATATTCAGCAAAAGAATATTTCTGTTTCCCTGTTCATTTGCTGATGAGCAATTACAATTGCGTTTTAAAATATAAGTCGAATCTCGCAGTTTATGATTTTGCCCCCTTTTTTTTTTATTATTTTCCTCCTGACAATGGAAGATACATGCCCCTCCCATGTCTGATCTCTACACGCGTGCCCCCACCCCCAATAATTTGGTAAAGTCTGCGCCCCTGCGTAATATCAATCACACAGAAAACTTGAAAATTCCATCGCCCTGGTGCGGAAAACAAACCTGCATCTCCCGATTACCGTTCGAGCATGTTAATTATCATGACGTATTTTCCACGTATTATGAGAAGAATATTTTTTCCACACTAAATGTTATTGGTTTTTTTACGAGTGAAAATACTTTGAGCAGAAATTTACTTATGCTTCCGTACTTCAGCTACTTAACTTCCCCCAAAATATTTTAGTTCTCTACAAAATGCTCTGATATGTTAATACCTGAAAGAGCCACCATGAAAGCTTAGCATCGTCATCATCACCGGCTCTTAGAGAATCTCAGCATCCAAAGAATGTCTCATTTGGACCGGGGAACGCATCGGGCAACGAGCCGAGGTGTGCTCGAAAAGGCACCCCCCTTCTTCTTCTGCAGAGTTAAATGCATTTGCATGGTGTAATTATAGTTTCCTCCAGTGGAAGACAGGGTTCGGGTTACACTCGTTTGTCACCATTGCCCAGTGACAGACAGACGTGCTTACGGTGACATACACACAAACTCCACTTCCGACCCCCTCTCTTTTGGATACACTCACCCATTTAGCTGATGGTCTCACACTCCACTGATTCCCTAATGGTCCTTTGCATCCTCGCAAAACTCCAACCATGCCATGTGGCGGGCAAATGTCATAGTTCTCATTCATCGGAACGTAAACATATACCTACAGGCACTCATCAAAATGATGGAAGCCCGGCCGGCAGCTACGAACTTTTCCCAACACAGCTAACTTTCCTCACCCTGGTTGTCGCATGGTCTTTTTTGCCGAATCCGGATACATATTTGGAAAACGCTCCAGAATGAGTGACTTTCTTGCATCCCACTTCCGTGAAATGCGGATGAGGGGTCACTGAAATTTGGTGGCCTCAAACGAAATGGAGCAGAAAAGGATTCCTAAGATGTCGACACGCGACGGTCTGTGATGGAATTCTGGCCCTGACTATAGCGAAGACAGAACGTTGTTGATTTCCCCGAATTAGACATGAAATTAACCTCCCTATGAAAAATTGCGGGAGTTTCTTATTATTTCACATTAACGAACGCTTCTTTCCTGTGAAAGATGGAGAGTACGTGATCTACTTTGGCTGTCAACAACATACTTTTAAACATTCTTTCTGTGGGGGAAGAAAAGATGAAGAAATAGAACAAAAAGAAAAATGGAATAGTTCTTGTGAGCACAGTTACGAATTTTTTTTAGTATGTCTCGCTGAAATCGATCATACTTATTGGATTCTGTTATTTTACCCATCTGTGTGTCTAGATCAGGGCCTTCAATCCTGGCCCGCCGGGCCTTTTTAGCATAAGAATTTCTAAAATGAATAATTTTTTTTCATCCATTTCCTAGTACAATAATTCCGATTACACTTTGACTAACAAATCGTGTATTTCTGTATTATTTCACCTGTATGCTCCAGATTTAACAGTAATTAGTGAAAATCTTCCAAAAACGTGGAGATACACAAAGTCATCGCTAATACACAAAGTCATCGCTCTTTCCACGTTTTTCTTTAATTTACACACAGCAACCGAAAATTTTTATTTCTACACCTTGGGATCGAACCCCAGATCTTTCGATAACTAGCCGAGTGTGAGTATCAAGAGATCTGGGGTTCGATCCCAGCGAATCCCCACGTATTATGAGATCCCAGCGAATCGAACCCAGATCGGTGCCAACAATCTGTCTAGCAGATTGTTAGCACCGTAGCGTATGGCAAACGCACTCGGCTAATTATATCGAGAGATCTGGGGTTCGATCCCAGTGGTGTCCGGATAACAATTTTTTGGTTACTGTGTGTTAATTAAAGAAACACGTGGAAAAAGCGATGACTTTGTCTATTTACATTGTCTCCACGTATTTGAAAGATTTTCACCATTTACTCTCACCCATTGGATTTATTAGCTATAATAATAGCCCCACCAGATGCAGACGTCTCAGTTGCTGAGCCCATCCCTGCGGATTTGTGAAGTCAGATGCTGACAGATAAACACACATAGCGCCGTGGGTTGTTGGCACCGTAGCGTGAAACAAACGCACTCGGCTAGTTATCGAGAGGTCTGGGGTTCGATCCCAGCGGTGTCGAAATAAAAAGTTTCGGTTGCTGTATGTTAATTAAAGAAAAACGTGGAAAGAGCGATGACTTTGTCTATTTAAGAGTAATTATTTTATATACCTTTTGAATTGTGCCCATGGACTTTAAATTCCGAAATCTGAAATGAGCTATATTGGGATAAAGTGTGTACAAGGAAGTACTGATAGCACCCGCAAGCCCAGCATCGCGAAGGGGCCTCGTGGCTAAGAGGGCCTTCAACCTGTGGAAAAATGTTTCACAATTTTTTTTCGGAAAAAAAGCTGGTTAAAGAAATAGCCAGGATTTTTTTAACAGGAGCTTTGAAGTATTAAAAAAGAAAGCGAATTTTTGTATTTTTTTTTTCATTAATTAAGTATGTAAACATTTGAAAATCATTTTCGCGGTTTTAGTTCATAAAAACTGGATGACGGAAAACTTCTGACAACTGGAGACCCCTTTTCACAGTCAAACAATAGTCCCTATGCATGTATGTGAAAGAAATATCAGTTCAATGAATGTAATTTTTATACCAATGAAGATAAGATTTCACGTATTACAGGTGTTTGCATAATTTAGAATAAAATGAATTGTAAGGTGTTCTTCCGGGGGTCAAGAAACTGAAAGCTGTTTCATTTTTTATAACAGAGTCAAGAGAGAAAAATTTACTATGTGCAAAATATTTTGGTTTATGTGAAGCGTGTTATTTATACATAAAAGAATTAAAATAATTTAATGTATTTTTTATATATTCAAGAGTACATAATTCTTAATTGTCATTTATTTTTTGCATACGTTTCCTTATGTTTCGTATTTTCGTATAAATTGGAAAAGGTCATTAGACACTGTCATACAGCAGTTAGGTTTTTTGTGTGTAAGATCGTGAGACATTTCAAGAGGATGGCCTTAGTTCTCTAAAAGAATAAAATTTGCATGATATGATTAACTTGGACCTAGTTTCATACTATTATAAGTCTTTTTTGCAGTACGTTGTAATGGTATAAAACTAAGACACTAGTTTTAATTATAACGAGCACATTTGTGTTTTATGCAACAAAGTGCAATAATTTTGGTTTTACGAAAAGTATCTGTAGGTTCCACAGAATTTGGATTATTAAAATCCCCATAAAACCTAGTTAATATATGGAATTTAAAATTTTCAGTAATTGGAAGTTAATACATTTTTGCAAAAACGGCTTCGAAGATATTTTTAAGGGGGGGGGGATTTTCCCGGTGCGCCACTGAGTGTATATTTAAAATCTTTAAACAGTGATAAAAATGTGAGCACATCTTGTAATTACTGCGGGCTCCTTTGTGACCAGTGTTTCTTTCAGGCATACATCGGGGGGGGGGGGGGGGGGGGGTTGAAGCTCTCTCGGAAACGACCATTCTCCGCTCCCCCGAGACATTTTATGTTACCGAGTCAAATGTTAATGAATTCAGGTTATAATGAAAGTTTCGTTTCTTTTGATGCTACAAATATTTCTCCAATTATATATTTTTTTAACATTTGTTCAAGCATAACGTATAGTTTATTCTGCTAAAAACTGTATTAAGACGCATGGAATTCTTCAAAATATACGAAGTAGACTAATCACACCTCATAGTAAGGGAATCGCGATTCAGGATCAGGAGTGTGTTAATGCATTTTAATTGATTAAAATTTCAAGCATGCCGAAACAAACACCCACACCGTGAACCGCTCCTCCCCCCCCTCGTTCAGCTGGTGAAATTTTGTTCTTGAAATGTTTGAAGAAGTAATTACTATATTAGGGGCGTATATACATTTTTTTTTCGGGGCGGCGGACGAAAAATTGAAGTTTTGAAATCCACCAGAACAAAATTAAAGTTAATGAAAAATAAAAGAACAATTAAAGCATTTTTTTTTCAATGTAAGTAACTTTTTAACCAAAAAAAAAAAAAAAAAAAAAAATAAACACCTTCGGGGACAAGGCGCCCTGGCCCCCTCTAAATACGCCCATCTACTATATATACAGTAATTACTTCTGTATATGTAGATATAGTAGTTAAAAAATACATATAGCAAATGGAAAACTTGCCCCCTCTAAGGTTCCATTAGCCACTTCCCCTGTCAAAAAGTCCTGAAAGAAACACTGTGATATAGATATCATCTTAAGTATATTAATGAAATTATTTATTAAATTGTCGATATTATCCGAAAGTACGGTTTTAGGATTCAAGACCTCTCTGAAATAACAGATATTCATAATAAACACATGCATTTTTTATCTTTTTTATGCAACCCGCTAGTCCTATTCCATTTTGTCATGTGGCCGTCCATCAGGGGCGGATCGGGTCAACGAAACCAGGCCGGGAATTCAAGTCTTGCGGTCCATTACAGAAATACACACACCCACAGGAAAATAACTCGTAAATTCCCCCAGGAGAAAATTCTGTTAACTCCTTGGTGAAATAAGAACTGTTGCAATATGCATTATAAAAATAATTCAGTCGTGAAAAAGTTTTAACAGTAATTTAAGAGCGAAAGGATTTTAAAAATCAACTCTTGGTTGAATGTATCACATCAAACCATGCTCAAAACGGGGTGTTGTACTAGATAATTATATTTGTTTGGTTACTGATCGTCTATTGCACAACGATATTCGCACCGCCTCTTTGAATAGAGGAATTTTCTAAGTCTAGCCATTATTTTGACTCGTGAACTACCATTTTGATCCATGAACTAGTACCGGTAAATCATTGTTTCTTTTAAGATAAATGTGGATGGGACACCGATTTCGGATAACCTCTGCCGATGAATCGTTTTGTTCTCTGTACGTAGAAAAGGGTGTGGAGATGATGGACATCAAAATTGTTATTTGTGTCTCCTTCAGGATTATACAAAAGGAGAGTAGGGCTTACCAAATGTGCCTTTGGCTCGAAGTCCAACGACCTACTCTTAACCGTAGTTAGATTTATTTATTTATAACAGCCTTGGTCTGCATGGCGGCAAATTTTTCACCGAAGTAAAGAGAATTTTGTTTTGTCAATTTAGAGAAAACGCCCAAAATATACAGCCTATACGTCGGAAAAGTTCCAAGAAATGACGCAATAAAGAACGTAAAAAAGTACCACACTCACGATTAATGTTGGTCAGTGGTCACCTTGAAAATACCGCCCTTTTGAATCAACACACAGTTTCCAGCGTTTCTTAAGATCCTGAAAACAGTTCTAGAAGGTACTTTGCATGATGTCTGCAAGTTGTTTTGTCCCGGCTGCTTGGATAGGGTGGCGGTCATAATGTCGAGAGTCAAAATGTCGACACCATAATGTCGACAGGGTCATAATGTCGACAGGGTCAAGATGTCGACACTATGATGTCGACATGGTCCAGAAAATGTCCTCGTGGTACTCCCATTTAGACCGTAGACGGTTTTTGGAAGGGGTCGTAGCCCGGGGGTAAGAGCCCCTCCTCCAACACAAAATTTTCTTAAAATCTACAGTTTTCAATTTAGAACCACCAAATTTGGTATACTACCTCATGAAACTCTAACTTAGACTGTAGACGGTTTTTGGAAGGGGTCTGAGCACGGGGGTCAGAGACCCCTAATACAATTTTTTTCGTAAAATCTACCGTTTTCAATTTAGAACCACCAAATTTGGTATACTATCTCATGAAACTCTAACTTAAACTGTAGACGGTTTTTGGAAGGGGTCGGAGCACGAGGGGTGAGAGCACTCCCCCTAAAACAAAATTTTCGTAAAATCTAGTTTTCGATTTAGACCACCAAATTTGATATACTATCTCATGAAACTCTAACTTAGACTGTAGACGGTTTCTGGAATAGGTCGGAGCCGGGAGGGGTCAGAGCCCCCCCCCCCACAATTTTTTTTTTTTAAATCTACATTTCAAAATTGTCTTTATTCTTCAGTAAAAATAACATATCTATGTACATGACAGTAGAATTCTGCCAATAAATACAGTGGTATATACATCAACTGGAAAGTTCCAGTGAAACGTAAAACAAAATATTGTGAAAATCATAAAATTATTTCGACACGTAGGGCGAAGGAAAGGCAGACAATAAAGCACGAGCGATGCAAATGAAAATGTATACTACAGTATTGTAGACAAGGAAAGACACGATTCTATACTATTCACAAATTCCAATCAAGCATTACTACCATACTCAAGATTAAATATTCACAAGGTACTAATTCACATAAAAGACCATGGGTGAGAAGGAACTAACAGGTGCAACAGTATTTAGAAATATGACAGTTTTGGTAGAAACAATTAAGCACAAATACTTATCATGTGTGCATAATTATGCAGTGACAAGTGAGAAATACCCTAAACGGACCCAGGAGGACAACTTTACAAAAAAAAAAAAAAAAAAAAAAACAGAAATCGAACAGTAGTGCAATGCATAAGTGTCATATCATATGTACAGAACAATACAGTGACAAGGAAGAAGTCCGCTAAATATACCCAGAAGGGCAGCTTCTCATGAAACAGAAATGTAACAGTGATGCTACGCTCAAAATTTACATCATATGTACAGAAGTATTCAGTGACAAGGGGGAGAAACGCTAAATGTACTCAGAAGGGTATCTTCTTACATTAAATTATTCACACACGGACAAATATTCCAAAATATATTCAATATAATGAAGGGGACATTGTGTGTGCAGTAAACTGTGCATAAGGAAGAATTATATACAACATCATAAAATCCAACATTATCGAAGGGAACATGGTGAGCTATCTCCAATGGCACATTAAACAGAACAATCACAAATAGCGAACCATGTGGGTGAAAAGGAGACACCACCTAGGAGCCTCATACCACCATAATTAATACGTAAAATCATGATTTGTGACAGTGAACGTGGGCGACAACAAAAATCCCACTTATAAGTTGAGATGTAATTGAAAATTGTGGATATGGAACCACCCAGCCGATTGGGCCCAGGTGGATTGAAAAATGCTATCAGTGTTTGTTGAGGCAGCACGAGAGTGCTCCATTTGGAGGCGAGTGGTTAACCGTGCTAGGAAGCGTCTCCAAATGATAGCACTTGCCTCCTGAGGAGGTGGAGTAAGAGCAGGGAGGCGTTGTTGAAGATGGAAAGCATAGACAGTGAACTTCACAAGAAGAAAAATGTAACGGCACACAGGAGGCAAGTGAGTAGGTGGATGCTTTGTTTGGAGTAACCAAGCATATGCAAGAAATGGTAACGATCGAGTACAAATTCGATCAGCAAGGCGAAACGCTGTGTTTAGGACTGGCAGGAGTACGGGGCAAAATAGGTATTGATGTTGGACGTCGCTGACTTCAGGGCAAAAGGAGCACTGTGGAGAGGTGAGAAGAGTTATGCGAAATAGTACTGATGGGGCGGGGAGACGAAGGTGAAAAAATTGCCAATGGACATTGAGTTCAAGAGGGGAGGAAAGGGGAAAGGTAGAGGCTGTCCAGATGGCATGGAGAAGAAACAAAGTGGAAGTGCGGAAGGAGAAAGAAGAAGCCAATAAAGAGAAGAGGAGGAGATAGATGTAACTAGAACCGGGGAGCTACGAATGAGGAGAAAGAACGGTAGAGAAAGAGGGGCGGAGGGGACCGAGAAGAGACCATCAGGGGAAGCGAGGAGTGGAAAGAGGCTCCAAAGCGCTGTGCGAAGGCGAAGATATTCGTTAGCAAGAGTAATGGTTGGATATAGAAACGGGGAAGAAAGAGGTCTCCAGGTTAGATCAACAGTTGCGAGAGAACGCACAGTTATCACACCAGAGCGGATCCAAACAGAAAAGTAAGGGAGGTTAGGAGGGTGAATAACAGAAGAGAAGAGAGGTTCATCTAGGAGATCAAGAGTTGAAGGAAATGAACGGAGAAAAGGAAGCGAACGAAAAAGAGAAGGGCCCTCTCGCAGGACAGGAAGGAGGTGGAACGGGAAAAGATAGTATGCATCCATCTTCAGAAATGGTAGGAAGGTGAAAGATGGGTCACGGGAAGAAGCTAGAACATTCAAGGTAGTGGTAAGGGACGGAACAGTTGAAGTGGCAAGGCGAACGAAATGAATAATGCGATGTGTTTATAAAGGACAGCCGGGTCAGGAAGCTGGATGCCACCCAATGAGGCTGGCAGATGAAGCGTAGCAGGTTTAACACAGTGATGTGAAGACCAGATGACTGAAGTTGAGAAGCGAGTGATGGTTAGCATTTGTGACACGGGCACAACCGTCGACATCCAAGAGTATTCGCATAGTGAGATAAGTTGTCGACGAACAACGGCTGCGCGTTGACGGAACGATGTGAAAGGGCGGACCTTACTCCAGTAGGCAGCAGCCCGTTGTATCCGGGGAAGAACAGCAGTCCAGGTGGCGGATGCAGAAGTCAAGGGCAATCCGACATACGCACCGAGGATCTTCTGTGTAGTGGCTGTCCACTGCGCACCCCAAGGAACATCGGTGCGGGCAGCCCATGCCCCACACCATAAGCCAGTACTTTTAGTGGCATTCAGCGCAGCTCCAGATATTGCAACATACTGATGATATACAGAATACAGACGATCAAATTGAGATTCATCCCGGATGCAAAAGGTCACATCATCAGCATAGGCAATGAAAATTACCTGATGATGACGAGTACTAGCCACTGTCGGCGGTAGGACATCCAATAGTGATCTACGGGCTGCTAACAGGAAAAGCTCGAAAGCGAGAAGCTGGCCGGAGAGCGGACATCTTTGCCGGATGCCTCGCTTAAACAAAATTGGAGCGGTTAGAAAATTGGCCGCTCGAACATGGAAACTGGCGCCCTGATAAAGGGCCAAGAGAGCGGAAGAAAGGAAGGAAGAAAGCCAAAGTGTGAAAGGACAGCAGAGAGATAAAAGTCAGAGACGTTATCAAAAGCGGACTTTTGATCCAGATTAAGAAAGGCAAAAGGTTCAGAAAAAGCGAGCGAGCGAGGAAGTGAAGATGAAGGAGAAGAGAAACGTTAGTGGAAATAGTCCGACCAGGCATGGTGTATGTCTGGTCGGGAGAAATAATGAAAGAGAGAACAGAATTAAGGCGACGGGATAAGAGTTTTGTATAGAACTTATAATCAATGTTTAGGATAGAGATAGGGCGTCAGTTTCCAAGATCCAAGAGGTCACCCTTCTTAGGAAGGAGGATGATGGGTGCCAAAGTGAAGTCGGGCGGTAACGCAGGAGAGGAAAAAGCAGACGAGAAGCACGCAGACAGAAAAGGCAGAAGGCACGGTAGAAAAGCACGATAAAAGGACAGAGGAAGGCCGTCAGGTCCAGGAGCGGCATGAGGATTGAGAGTAGCTAACGCCTCACGGAGTTCGCGAAGAGAGATAAGGGAGAGTAAAGAAGTAGATAAAGTAAAGGGGACCTTAGGAAGAGAGGAGAGAAGAGGAGAAGCTAATGAGGTTGAAGACTGCGTTGCCGCACTGTACTTGGCGGTGAAATACTGTCTGGTGAAAGTGCATAGGTTCGAAGTGATGGAACCATCCTGGAGGCGAAGATGACGCAAAGATGTAGCAGAACGATATTGAGATTCCAAGGCGGTTAAGTAATCGTGAGAATCAGCTGTTGGGAGAGATGCAAGAAATGCATCCTGCAGGCTGCATCGGATGCGCGGGGAAGAAGCAAAGCGTGGAGATCTGTCAGATAGCCGGGGTATTGCGGATCATCAAGAGAGAGCATCGATAGTAGAGCACGTAGATTTGCAATTTCCATATCGCTCTCATTCCGAGAGGCATGGGAGTAGCGCCGTACAAAAAGGACTAAGTCATGTTTGACAGTGAGCCACAGTTGCATCGCGTCTGACGTAGTATCAAGAAGGGGCTGACGACTTCGGAGAAACTCACGCACAGCAACACAAAATTGTTGATCATCCAGCAGCGAGTCCGGAAAAGTCCATACTCGTTGAGCCCTTGAAGGTGAAGGAGAAACACGCACCGACAGACTGAGAATACTGTGGTCTGAAGCGGTGGAAGGATGATGGGCAGCAGCTGCGATCGACGGGAGAAGAGCAGTCGAAACATAAAATTTATCCAGCCGTAGTGCTGCTATGGATGGAAGAGCGCCAGGTAAAAAGATTTCCGACGGGTGTAGATGCCGGAACGCATCAACCAATTGAAAATCATCTACTAGCTGAGAAATCTGTAATATACGGTGCCTGCGGTATTCGCCAATGGTTGAATTGCGGTCAAGGGCCGGCAACAACGTACAATTGAAATATCCGCCAATGAGAATATATTCAGACGGTGGGATGCATGACAGATCTGTACGGAGCGTGGAGAGAAGATCAGGTAACGGACGCTCATCGCAGGGGACATAAATGTTAAAAACATGATAGGTCACGTTTTCAATGCAAAAGACAACGACCTGGAGGTTGTCCACATGTAATGCACGAACCACTGGCGTCGAAATCAGAGGGAGTAGGTGGTGATGGATCCCAAGTGCAAGGCCACCATTCCGTCCAACTCGATAAGCATGGTGAAAATCGTAGGGCCAACGAGAGAACAAAGTGGTTGCAGAGTAGGTGGTGATGGATTCCAAGTGCAAGGCCACCATTCCGTCCAACTCGATAAGCATGGTGAAAATCGTAGGGCCAACGAGAGAACAAAGTGGTTGCAGAGCAATTGGTCTCTTGGAGCAAGAGAAGATCTGCGTGTAGAGGCGCCAAGTCCTCATACACTAGGGCGTTTCTAGGAGAAGCAGAGAAACCTCTGCAGTTAAGTGTGACCTCCTTGAATCGGTAGGGTCTTCCCAGGGCGACACGCACGGGTGCTGGAATCTGTTATTTTCTTCGCTTGCTTCTTCATTCTGTCAACACTAAATTTGAGATCGGGATAGGAAAGCAAATGATTTCGAAACACAGATGTCACACTAGAAACTTGGGTTAGAACAGTCGGAAGATCATGCATATGACGTGCAACAAACTGATTAAAGAATCTAGGATGTTTATGAGAGCATAATACTTCATATATTTTATGAAGAGAAAGCGGACCTACCGGTATATCCGCCTTCGCTTCAGCTAGGTACCGGGGAAAAGAATCTAGGGAAGGCACTGGGGGTGGAGAAGCTGGAATCGCAGCAAGATGTTGACTTGTTTGTGGCGAAGTACGTCGTTGAGAGGAGGAGCGGGAAGATGAGTCAACAGAACGACCTCTTGAAGCACCGATGCGAGGAGGGAGCGGAGTGTGCGGAGCACTCCAGGACTCCCGTCGAGCAGGCTTGCTGGTAGTGGTAGGGTCAGAGTCACTGCCAGAAAAGTCACTAGCAATAGGGCAGTCCATGTCAGTAACTGTACTTGGAGTGTCTTCATCCGACGGAGGATGAAGGTCAGCAGTCAGGTCAGCTGGAGCTGCAAGGAACGTGGACGGAGCATTCGGCACCAGATGAAGAAAGTCCACTGTCAACAACTGTGGAACAGGACCCCCGTGAAGGAGGGCCCGATGGTAGAGCGGGTTGATGAAGTTCTGGAGACACCTCCTTAGAAGCGGTAGGGGTGGGTACAGCAGGGCGGCGGAAGCACTCACTTCGTTGATGGCCATACGCCTTACAAGTCTGACAATGAAAGGAGGTTAAAACGTCAATGCGTCGGATCTGGTCTCCACATTTTACAGTGAAGAGAGTAAGAAAAGTCTTGATATGATCATCCGAAGAGAATACAACTCGTGCAACTCGTTGGGCACTTTCAATCGAACGATCATCCTCGTCCTTTGGAGCAGCGGAGGGTGTGGTAATGTTACCCACAACACGACCGGATTGCATTAGGAAAGCACAAAGCATAGCATCTGTGACTTCAGGATGTACTGGGTACATCGAGACCGTTACTGGTCTTTGGGCGACAGGCTCAGGAAATAATTGGTGATCACAAAAAACCAGCCCGGTATGTAAGACAGAGGTAGCATCTGCCGCATGAAAGAAGTAAACAATGACACTCGGCCCTCTGCGCGACATATGACGTATCGCTGACGGAGAGAACTTTCGTTTCAGAGCACTAGAGTACATTTTGAGTGGCGTGTCTGGCAGCGCCTCAAAGCACACACCCAACTCAGTAGCCGTGGTGAAAGAAGTACCTGCTGGAGAATCCACTGGAATTTTGAGCACAACCTCATTACCAGAACGACGGACATGATGTTTTAATGCTGCGGCATCCGCTCGCATGGAATTAGACTTGGGCTAAAGCCTTTGGGAAAGTTACCGCTGAAGATAGGAGCGGGGAGCAGTAGAACTGGAGGTTGAAGGCAGAGGAGCACCGTCATCCATAGTGTCCATGACGTCATCTGTCACTATGTGAAAAGCAGCTGGGGCAAGAGCTATAATAGTGACGTCAGGGGAGGAAAACGATACGCCCCCAACGGTTGACGTCGACCCGGAGGGCGACGTGGCAACGCCACCGCAGAGCAAAGTGCCGTGATCACCGGAAGTGATGTCAGGGCTGACAACACCACCGGATGACGCCATGTTTAATGGCGCCGGGATAACGAAGCTTCAACCAGCTCGGTAGAAGTTATAAACAAGACGATAAGAAACGAAAAAAGGCACTCGCCACCACGGGAAATGTCTGAAACGAATCACCAAACCTTTATAATGGAGGTAAGCACAAACTCAGTTATCCTAGTAGCCAAAATACTTGTTATTCAAACAAAACTCACGGAGCACAATTTCCGTAAACCCACAGTTTTCAATTTGAAACCACCAAATTTGGTATACTATCCCGTGAAACTAACTTAGACTGTAGATGGTTTTTGGAAGAGGTCGGAGCAGGGGGGTCAGAGCCCCCCCCCCTCATACAAAGTTTTTGTAAAATCTGCAGTTTTCAATTTAGAACCACCAAATTTGGTATACTATCTCATGAAACTCTAACTTGGATTGTAGACGACTTTTGGGAGGGGGTGGATCCCGGGGTTTCAGAGGCCCCCCCCCCCCAACACACACACAATTTTCGTAAAATCTACATTTTTCAATTTAGAACCACCAAATTTGGTATACTACCTCATGAAACTCTAACTTAGACTGTACACGGTTTTTGGAAGGGGTCTGAGCAAGAGGGTTCAGAGCCCCCCCCCCCTTATACAAAATTTTCGTAAAATCTACAGCTTTTAATTTAGAACCACCAAATTTGATATACTATCTCATGGTACTGTAACTTAGACAGTTGATGGTTTTTGGAGGGGTCGAGGCCCGGGGTCAAGGGGCCCCCATACAGAAGTTCCGTAAAATCTTCAGTTTTCAATTTAGAACCACCAAATTTGGTATACTATCTCATGGTACTCTTAGTCCGTGGCTCAGGTCCCGGTATTAATTGAAAACTGTAGATTTCACAAAAAGTTTTGTAAAATCTACAGTTTTCAATTTAGAACCACCAAATTTGTTATACTATCTCATGGTTCTCTAACTTAGACTGAAGACTGTTTTCGGAAGGGGTCGGGGCCTGGGGTCAAGGTGCCCCTACACAAAATTTTCCTGAAAACTACATTTATTCTTTTGGAACCACCAAATTTGTTATACTATCTCATGAAACTCTAACTTATACTGTAGATGGTTTTAATGAAATCTTTGCGAAAAATTTTTACGAATGTTTTTTTGGAAGGGGTCGGGGCCAAGTGGCCCCCATACAAAATTTTCGTAAAATCTGCAGTTTTCATTTTGGATTATCCAAATTTGGTATACTGTCTCATGAAACTGTAACTTAGACCTCATGTGGTTTTTGGAAGGGGTCGGGTCCCCCATACAAAATTTTCATAAAATCTACCGTTTTCCAGTTAGAGCTACCAAATTTGGTATACTATCTCATGGTTATCTAACATAGACTGAAGACGGTTTTTGGAAGGGGTCGGGGCCCGGGGTCAAAGTTGCCCCATACAAAATTTTCGTAAAAGTTTCCATTTTTTACTCTTAAAGATCTGCAACACAATTCAGCTCTCCAATACCCTATCTACGTTCTAAGGCGCTCTTTGGCCTTTTGAGGCCCTTGCGCCATTAACCACCAACTAACCAACCTAGGGTTTGTTTTTTTTGGGGGGATTGGAGGTTTAACGACCACCGTGAGCAACTCAATGAGCTATAAGCAGTCGCCCGTCCCTAATTTAGGGTCACTGGTTCCAGGGAAGGGAGAGAGCCAGTGCCGTAAGACAAACACAGCATCCATGCCTCACCGGGATTCGAACCCGGACCCCTTTCGGACGAATGATCGGAGGCCATCGCTTAGACCACTGCGCCACCGGGGCGGCAAAGTGCAAAAATATGCGCTTAATGGTGTATTAAAAACACAAATCAATACAGTTTAGCTTTCACTACCAACCGGCGACTTATCAGGCATAAATATAATGTAATGTAAATAGAGATTTCCAGATGTTCAAAATTCAAAACGGTAAGAAAAAGATTATCAATGCCAATGTCAAGTCATATGCATGCGACATCAGATAGGTACATTGCATTTCTGTGTCGGGGGATTCTCAGAAGCACACGCCAGATGTACGGCAGTTCTATAGATGTCTCCCCGACGGTAAATATTCTCATTTTTTTTTTCGTAAAATTAAATTAACTAAATCAAAAAATTTAAAATAAGTTTACTGGAAAATTACAGAAATATGTTTTTCATTCCTTAACTTTCACCCGTTGAACTTGGTGATTCCACAAATAGAAATATGTACCTGGCAAATACCTGGTATCCCTGCTAGTACAAATTATATTAATGATTTCTTTTCGTCTAGTACAATCTAGTATGTCCATAAGAGCGTTTGGAGCCGTATGAAAAATACATTTCAACGTGAGCCGCTACGGTGGCCCAGTGGTCTAAGCGCTGGCTTCTGACCACTCGTCGAGAAGGATCCTGGTTTGAATCCCGGTGAGTCATGGACGTTGTGATTGACTTCTGGCACTGGCTGTCCCCCTTCCCAGGAATCAGTAGCCCATAATTAGGAACGGCCGACTGCTTATAGCCCACTGAATTGATCACGGTGGTCCTTAAACCCCCAACTAAAAAAACGATTGCTACGTGTCCATTGCTATTTGTTATGGAGCCGTATGAAAAGTACGTTTGTGTTTTGTCTTACGGCACTGGCTCTCTCCCTTCCCTGGAACCACTGACCCTAAATTAGGGACGGGCGA